>CM062297.1:501189197-502554197 GCA_031216915.1 Pictodentalium vernedei | reverse complement strand
GTGATAAATAGTTTCGAAAATGCCCTCCCCCCCCCCACCCAAACCCCCGAACTCTCCTTCTATTCTTATGTCTCCTGTCCAGACGATCTGATGGTAGAAGATGAGTTCAAGGGGACATGCTTGATACGCTTCTGAGAACATCTCGACGGTTTGAATATTTCCGAATCACAGAGGCTCGAATACAATCGAATCATCGGGACGTTTTCGAATTGAATCAAATGAGCTATATTACACTGCATGAGCCTTATTATTTTCTCTTTGCAGTAGCTGCAGTCTTGAACTGCTGTTGTTGGAGTGAGAAAATTATAAGGTAATTTAATATGAAGGACCTATTTGCCACTGAGAGGGTGACTACCTTCTTATAAATTTTGAATATTATGGGGTGTGTCCAAACAACTAGCTGGGCCTAACTGTCACTGAGAGAGTCGGTGCCCTCTTATAAACTATGAGTTATAGGGAGTGTGTCCAAACAACCACTTAGACCAGTTTGCCACTGAGATTTTGTTTTGTGTCTACTAAATGATCAACTATATTTCACCACATGAGCAATATTGTTTTCCCTTTACGGCGGGAACGCGATGGCTCAGTAGGTAGAGGTGCAGGCTGCAAGCCGAGAGGTCCTCGGTTCGAATCCCACCTGCGGCAACCGCGTTGTGTCCTTGGGCAAGACCCTTCATCTCCATTGCCCGCGTGGGGGCACGATGACGCCGTGTACTGAGGCGTACTGCACGTCGATGGTACGCATGTCTTCAACCAATCTAACCCTGCCTGTGCTGCAGTGCGGAGTTAAGATGTTGGGGAGCAGCTGTTCGTCGTTGCTCGGTGGTTCTCTTCGGGTACCCCGGCATCCTCCACCCGTAAAACTGTCACGGTCATGATTAGCCATTGTGCATAGATATGTGACCTTAAACATCAATAAATAAATAAATAAATATTCCCTTTACGGCAGAAATTGTGAGGAATGCAATATCTGAGGCCTATTTGCCACTGCGAAGGTCAGTGGCTTCTTACATGACATGAGTTATATGGGGTGAGTTCAAACAACTATTTGGACCAGTTTGTCACTGAGAGAGTGAGTGGTTTCTCCCAAATTATGAGCTATACTTCACTGCATGAGCCTCATTGTTTTCTCTTTGCAGCAGCTGCAGTCTTGGACTGCTGTTGTTGGAAAGAGATAATTATGAGGTATTTTGATATCAAGGACTTATTTGCCACTGAGAGGGTCGGCGCCTCATTATAAATTATGAGTTATATGGGGTGCGTCCAAACCACTGGCTGGGGCTTATTTGTTACTGAGGGGGTCAGTGCTTACTGAATAAGTATAAGTTACAGGGATGTGTCCCAACAATTGTTTGGACCAGTTTGTCACTGTGAGGGTGAGTGGTTTCTTCCTAATTGTGAGCTATATTTCACTGCATGGGCCTCATTGTTTTCTCTTTGCAGCAGACTTGGACTGCTGTTGTTGGAAGGAGAGAATGATGATGTAGTGTGATATTAGGGGTTGCCACGGAGAGGATCAGTGCCTTCTTATATATTATGAGTTATACGGGATGTGTTCAAACAACTACTTTTACCAGTTTGTCACTGACTGAGAGGGTGAGTGTTTTCTCTTAAATTATGAATTATATTTCACTGCATGAGCCTCATTGTTTTCTCTTTGTTGCAGCTGTAGCCCTGATTGCTGTTGTTGGAAGGAGAAGATTATGAGGTGATTTGACATCAAGGGCCTATCTGCCACAGAGAGGGTCAAGGGGGCCCTTGATATGGGATTACCTCATAATCAGGTGCATGTGTGCCACTGAGAGAGCCAGTGCCTTTTTATATATAAATTCAGAGTTATATTCTTGTGTGTCCAAACAACTACTTGGGCCAGTTTCTCACTGGGAGGGCGACTGGTTTCTCCCAAATGAAGTGTGTTCAAACAACTACTAGGGCCAGTTTGTTACCAAGAGGGAGAGTGTTTTCTCTCAAATTATGCGCTATATTTCACCGTTGTACTTTTTTCTGATATTAATTTAATTTAAACAATATTTATTCATGAAAAAGTATGATGCATACATATTATAAACTACAACATGATTGTCATACAGAGTGCGCAGTACAATGGTATGCATTAAAGTAATGAATCAAGAACGAGATTTGTTGAAAGGATTCAGCAGTAAGCTTTAAGCTTTTATAAGCCGTCTCCTCCTTTTTCTGATATTGTGACTTACATCTCCATGCACTTGCCCTCTCTCCCTCATGGTGAATAGATATAATCCTAGTAATGAATCAACACCCAAGACAGGAAGAATTTCTTCTAATCATGTAATACAACACAACCTATCTAAATATTTGTATTGTCAACAATTTCGAATTCTGTGGCATATTGCAATCGACTTAAGGTGCTGTACAGGTGATGGAGGTCGGGCACGATTATTAGTTTTGCGCGTTTCTGTAGAATAGCGTAAAAATCTTGTCTGGACGGCAGGTAAAAAGCATTAACGGCAGGTAACAGCGTTCAGGTATGAGTTTCCTGATTGATCTTTAATCAACCGGGCACGAATGGCAAGCATGCGTAACAAGGTGTCCTGTATTGAAGTGTCACTTTAGCCAGAGCTTTCAACCGGTTCACACATTTAATTCTTTATATGTCTGGTTACTTCAAGCATGGATCCAAACTTAAATGAGTTTATAGACACCAAAATTAAGGATGTGGTTAAAGACTCTCAGACAAATTTACTCAGTAGCCTGGATAGCTTAATTTCAGCAAGATTGCAGTATTTCCAGAAGGACATCAGTTCAAGTCAAAAGAAAGTTATCGCAGATTAAAAGTGTGTCATCAGCAGTTTTAAATTCAA
This sequence comes from Pictodentalium vernedei, assembly GCA_031216915.1. NCBI lineage: Eukaryota > Metazoa > Mollusca > Scaphopoda > Dentaliida > Dentaliidae > Pictodentalium > Pictodentalium vernedei. Next base: position 502,551,357 of record CM062297.1, on the reverse strand, counting down.
AAAGAGGGGCAACGCTGAGCAGTATGATCATAATATCAGAGTTCTTGAGAAGTTGTATGAAACTAAATTTCACATTACGGACGGTTTTAGTGGTTCAACAGTTAAAGCCTCGGAGAGAATAGCAGAGGGTATAAACTTAATATCTCATAGACAAACGTTAATTAAGCTGGCCAACAGTTCGGATTTGGGGTGGAAAGTTGTCGATGAGTACGAAACCCATCAGCTTGCCAATGATTTCGAAGATGAGCGTAGAATATTTAAAGCGGAAAACAGAGCCTAGAGAAAGTTAATACAACAACAAACTCGTCGAAACAAGAGATTTCATCCATATTCTTCAATTTCTTCATCAACAGCGGCGGTCAATATTCCTCCTACTCAACAATCCTCACGTAAAAAACCCGGTCTTTGTTTTACATGTGGAAAGCCTGGACACTGGAAGTAGGAGTGTTCGATAAAGCTCAGCAATGTTCAAGATACTGATAAGATAAGTATTTTACTTGGCAATTCAGTTGAAAATGGGTTAGCTCGTTTTAGCGAGTCGAGAAAGGCCAGTGAAGTTAGTACTTCTTTTTCTGACCCGCATAATCTGTCTTTACAGCTTAACGGTACATTGTCATCGCATCAATAGTGAATGAATGCGTCATTACATGAGACACTAATTCAGTTGTCAGTGGTATAAAAAGGTAACATCGGAAGGTAGAAGCTCGCAGATGCTTCTCCTTACATTTTGCAAGTAATTAATGAGGGTTATCGTCTTCCCCTTGCTCTTTTGCCTGGCAACGTTGAATCAAAAAATAATTCATCGGCTTTAGAAAATGTAGAATTTGTAGAACACGAAACTGATGCTTTATTGCAGAAAGGCCGCATCTCGAGGTCATCTGAGCGTCCGTTTGTCGTTAACCCTTTAACTGTGGCATTCAGTCGAACTGGTAAAAAACGTTTAGTATTGAACTGTAGGCATATTAACCCCTGTCTTGCTAAATTTAAATTTCGTCTTGAGGACGGCTCAGTTGCTTGATTACTTTTTGCTCCTGGAGATTATGTGATAAATTTTAATCTTAAATCGGCATATCATCATATTGAAATATCTCCTCAAAGTTGAACATTTGTGGGATTTAATTGGCAATTTCAGGGTGTGAATAATTACTTTCATTTTAATGTGCTCCCTTTTGGAATTTCTTCTGCGGCTCACATATTCACAAAAGTGACGAGAGTTATGATAAAATATTGGAGACAACAGGGGGTCAAAGTAATTATGTACTTAGATGACGGCCTGGCGTGGTCTTCTGGATTGGATGACGCCCAACAGGTCAGTTATAAAATTCAAACAGATTTGAAGAGATTCGGTTTTGTCGTTGCTCAAGACAAGAGCTGCTGGGTTCCTTCTTTGAATTCTGGCTTGGTTTGGAGAGGAATTTTGAAAAGGGGTCAGTTCACGTATCGGAGTCCAGAGTTATTAGAACAGTTGATTATGTTAGCGATTTGCTGAACAATCTCAAAAGGAAATCATTGGTTAAGGCCAGAAAGTTGGTCGCTCTGCTTGGTCAGATTATATCTATGAATGGCGCTGCCAGTTCACAAGTTAGATTGCATACTAGATATCTATATAATTGCCTGACTTTCAAGGCGAGTTGGAAATCGCCTGCTTGTGTCACCAGAAGCTCTCAAGGCGCTTGTTGTTTGGAGAGATAACATACACAAGGTAAACGGTACGGACCTGGTAGGGTCAGTCCTGTTAGGGTCCACGTTATACACTGGAAGTGTGTATTCAGATGCCTCGTCATCTGATTACGGTGGTTACGTGGAGAATGTGGAAGATTCCGAAGTGATTGGAACTTGGTCATGGGTAGAGAGCTCAATGAGCTCCACGTGGAAAGAGCTTACAGCTCTACACAGAGTTTGTGTCTCTTTGGTTTCTGATTTGAAAGATAAGTCTGTAGATTGGAAAACGGACAATAAAGCAGTAGTAAGTATTACACAGGTAGGTAGCAGAAGCCTCACCTCCAAAAAGTGGCTTTAAATATTGAAAACACTTGTGTAGAAAACGATATTCGTCTTACCCTGAGCTGGGTTCCTAGGGAGCTGAACGTCGAGGCGGACACACTAAGTCGTTGTTGTGATTCAGATGATTGGCAGGTCAATTTTTCAGTTTTTCGAGCATCAGATCAATATTGGGGCCCACATACCATTGATCGTTTCGCTTCAGATTATAACAAAAAGACACTCAGATACAATTCGTCGCCTGAGTGCTAGAATGTTCTATGTCCCATAGGGGACATAGAACATTCTAGCACTCAGGCGACGAATTCCAGGTGGTGGTGTCCCGGTTCCGAGGGGGTTGATGCTTTCTCACAGTCTTGGTCGGGCGAGAATAACTGGGTAGTTTCACCTCCCGAGACTGCTTTGAAAGTAATGTTGAAGCTTGCTGGAAAAAAAGCTTCAGGCACTTTAGTTTTTCCAATTTGGTTTTCGGCACCTTTTTGGTTACAGACTGTGAAGATCAGCAATCAACAAGACAAAGATAAGCAAATTCGGTTTTTGGGTTCGAAAAATATTTTACTCCCTTGCGTTTTATTCAAATTAGCGGCAGTGATAACTGATGCTGTTTTGTTGATCTAGTACATCATTATTTTGACAGGTTTAAATGGTGTGATTTCAGGACGCATTCAAGAGAGTGGCTTGGCTACGTCTGTTGTTTGCAGTGATTTGTCTTCCCATATGGCTAGTTACCTGATGCAGTCCAGAGCAGATTTCACTGTTTCCAAGTACTGTAATTATTTTAATAATTGGAGGACGTCTGTTAATGATTTGGGAGGTGACGCTATTCCTGCAAATCCTATACACATTGCACTATATTTGACCGACTTAATGGATAAAAAGTGTTCTTATCAAATAGCTGCTGCTACAAACTATTCCCTTAAATGATTCATGAATTATATGGACATACCGATCTGACAAACAATGTTTTTTTAGACAATTTAGTAGAGGCTAGTAAACGTCTTTTTCAGAAAAAGCCAAATAAGAAAGACCCTATATCTGTAGAAAACATTAATGCTTTGTGCAACAAATACATAGATTGTGAAGACTTGTTAGGGATCTCACCATGATAGTGATCAGTTTTGCTGTTTTTTTATGGTTTAATGAGCTACGTTCACTGCAATGTAATGATATCACCTTTCATTCAGATTATTTTAAAATTCAAATCAACAAAAGTAAAACTGACCAATACCGTTCCGGCGACCAGCTTGTCATTGCTAAGGGTCAGTCAAGTGCATATCCGTACAGTCTTTTAAAAAAGTATTTATTTTTATCGGGACTGGACGAAACATCGGATTCTTTTCGTTTTCGGCCTCTTTTTTAGATCCTGTAACATTTGCAAGTTAATTTTTAAAAACAATCCTATCAGCTACACCAGAGCTAGAGAGTGTATTTTAAGTAGGTTGAGAGAGGTAGTAGGAGACATATATATATATGTCTTCATTCTCTCACATTGGCGGTGCCTCGGCTGCAGCCAACATTGGCGTCAATGATCGCTGTTGGAAACGCCATGGTAGATGGAGTTCTGAAAAGGCCAAGGAGGGTTATGTGGAAGATTCTTTGGAATCACGTTTAAGAGTGTCACAGTCACTTGATCTGTAACTGTTCAGTTAACAGCATTATTATTTGCATCCTCAGGTGATTACCCTTCGTTTTGAGCTGTGACTCATTTAGTGCACCATATTTTCAATAAAATACATTAATTTATAGATTTCCATTTTATTCGTTTCTATCCTTTTGTACAATTTTTAGCAGCCTCTGGCTTAATACAAAAAGTAGTTAGTGACTTTTTATTGAAGCAAAGACTATTAGTTTTGCGCGTTTCGGTAGAATAGCGTAAAACTGTTGTCTGGACGGCAGGTAAAAAGCATTAACGGCAGGTAACAGCGTTCAGGTATGAGTTTTTTGATTGATTTTTAATCAATCGTGCACGAATGGTAAGCGTGCGTAACGAGGTGTCCTGTAATGAAGTGTCACTTTAGCCAGAGCTTTCAACCGGTTCACACATTTAATTCTTTATTAACATATCAAGTATCAGAATGTCCAATATTTTCAATTTCTTCAATTTTTTAGTTGCAAATTTCCAACGATTTCATGCGGGAAAATATCAGTTTCTTTTTGCTTTTGTTTTGTTTGTTTGTCGTTCGTCACAAGCATAGCCTCAAATGCTTTCCCTGTAGTTGGTATTAGTACGGGCTCTGAGGGCAGGTTTCCCATAGTATTTTTCCCCAAAAATAATAATAATAATACAAAAAAATAAAATAAAATAAAATGAAGGTGTTATCTATGTTTTTTTCCTGACCGGCTTTTATCAACGCAACTGTTTTTTTTATTGTTAGCAAAGTAGATGTAATGTATCAGAAATTGTGTTTATGTTAAATAAACCGGCTTAGCGGCCTCTGGCTTAATGCAAAAAGTAGTTAATGACTTTTTATTGAAGCAAAGACATTGATTGACTGCCCTTTTTCGATATCGTATGATATCAAATACAGAAATAATTTATATTCCCCTCCCGTGTCTGCAAGCAATTCTTGGCATAGAGGCGGTATCAAAATTGGACAAATAACACACTTTTTGGTCTCTTCGTGACTTTAAAAATCACTTGCCGCCTGTTTCCTTACTCTGTTACTTATATAGCGCCTTAAGAGGTCGTCCAACCTAACTTTGGTCAATTTTTTGCCATTTTCCCCAATGCCTCAGAAACAGATAAGAGAAGTAAGGAAAGGCTATATATCAAAATAATGAGTAAAGTTCATAGAAAAGGTACATGTAATTTTTTTCAGGAAAAAAAGTTAATTTTATGATTTTGAAGAAGATTAATTTGCAAATGGCATAAGTAACGAACCGGTAAAACCACAAAACAATCGGTAATTCGAAAGCCTTGTCCTCAATATAATGATAACATACTACAGACTTGGAGAAAGCATTTTTTTGACACACACTCTGGTGGGTTTTGATGTTTGAATGTAATAACACCAACACAAATTTTGGATGTTCCGGATGTGGCCATGTTTCAATGATGTTTATTCCGGTCATGTGATTACGATGTGGTTCTTGCAGAAATACTCAATTTGGGCAATCGTAAGAATGCAAGGACGTGATCACGCCCTTTATTTGTTCGAGACAATGTATGAGGGGATTTGCAAACAGGTGACAGCAAATACTTGAGCTGTTAATGTCAAAACTGCAAAATATGGTTCGAAATTCCCTCTCGTGTTTACAGGCCGTCTGAACTTTTTTGTTGACAAGAAAATCTGAATTATTGCGCATTAGAAAGACAACATGAACCACTTGTAAAAAAATAACCGAGTGTATAAAATCGGGACGATACACATAAAATAATGCAATATTCATAACAAAGTGAGCAGAATGCTTCAGAAATCACTTTTTCACGAAGTATATTCCAAGTGACCTGGAACTATATTGAGCGTGTTGATTTCCCCCAGATGTTGTGAAGTTATTTACTTCCTAGTAACCATGGACTTTGAGGCGGGTATGTTTGATGTCTGCAAAGGACCGATTGAAGATGGGTTGAAAATGATGCATTCGTGCTTTTAAATACGGTGCGCTTGGATGATGCTGAGAATTTAGTTTTTTTATTGCAACCAACCACACTAACACGAGCGTCGATCACCGGATCAGTGTCTTTTGTGATCGTTTTACACTGACAAATGTGACAAATCTCCTTCACCGGAAACCATCCCCCAATTTGCATATCACAATAAACATAATCGCTGTCAGCGTGGCCGTGTGGTCAAAACCGAAACGAATTATCGAATGCACGGTCAATATTAGCTGCAATTGGCTTTTAAACAAATGAAATACACGAAATATTCGCAATTTCTTCATTATTCATGCCGAGTTACTTTTTAACCAGACCACATGCGTTCAGTTTCGTTTGTCGGCATCAAACTGATATTGTTTGTGGTAATTAAATAGTATGAGAAGGCGAAGGAAGCCAAATATTTTCCATCACATATTAATTAATTCAAATTGATAATTTCTTTTATTTTACTGAAATTATGAACTGATAAGGTGGGTGTGTTGCGATTATTATGCCCCAGACCTGGAAGTTGGAAAATCCAAGGGGCATCTAGCGCCATGCAGTGGTGACCCCTGTCCTCTTAATCTTAGTCTTACCCATTCATCATTGCATGTACCAACATTCTCCCTTGTATCTCAACCATTGCTACTCCAATTTGAAGGATATTTGGTGTTGTGATCGAGCATCATGGGGAAATAATGCCCGTGTAGCTGCTGTAGCATGTGTTTCTTCCCACATTTTTTCAGAGTTGTGGTACTTTTTCACTCTTTTGAGTTAGAAAATTTTGTTTATAACTAGTTGATTTGTTACAATTTGTTGCAAAGTGCCTGCTAATACCCTCAATTGTATTGCTACAGAATTTTCTTGTGAAGATTTTTTGTTCCTATTACTTATCAAGCAACAACCTAATGAATAGTCTGTATAAAGCCACCAGTCTGATGTTTGACACTTTTATCGGAGCCGTTTTGAAGGCTTATGGAACTCAATATGTTGATTATGGCAGGACTGTTCTATTCACCCATTAATCGATAAATTAAGTGTTATAGTTGGAAGTAAGAAGCATGAAAGGTCCAGAACTAAAAGTCTAAAAAGAATGTTTTGCAAAGTAACGTGGTTTTTGCAGATACACTTATTTGGAGGGTTACCTGTCTGATAGTGTTTGGAACATGTGTGGCCAGGAGCTTCAAAAAGAAAAAAAGAGTTAAACTTTGAGAAAAAAAGGCATATGCCTTGAGTGCCAGAGGTAGCATCATACAAGGAAGAGAGCTCCCCCCCCCCCCTCTACGAAATGTTTTGTGTCAAATGGAGCTCACTTGTCACCTTTTGGGGATTGCTTTGTGTACTGCGTTCTTGAAAAACAATATGTGAGACCCTCTGGATGTGCCCTTCTGATCTCAATATGCCAATAAGCATCCTTGGGGAAAGTACATGCAATAATGGTTATGTAAGGATGATTTGATGTGTTTTGAATAACAATGTACTTTTAAGTACATTAGATGGTTTATTGCAGTGACAGGTTAGAGTTACCCTTATTTCTTCTCCAACAGATATCATGAGTGTATTGATGTCCAAGAGTTAAACAAAGCTATTATACTTATTGATAAACCAGACAAATTGAACAATTTAATCACTAGCAAATTGATGCATGGGATAAAAGGGGTTACAGTGCAAGGGGTTTGTAAATATATTTATTCAACTACAATGTATGACTTTGCAGTGCATTCTACATAGGAGAATATCATATTTTCTTTCCAAACCATTACAGTAACACATACATCTTTATATTGGGAGACACTCTTTTGTCCTTCCATACTTCTTCTGCTGGACCCCTTCAAGTTGACTTTTGTTGAACTCCCCAAATCAAAACATAAACAAAAGAAAATGTCTGCCTTCAATCAGTGAGCACTCCACTTATAACATTTGGTCTCAATCTTTATTACTTTCATGAATTAGGAAAAGATTTCTTCGAGTATGTACTTAAATGTTTATAGAATACAGCTGTTATTTTATTTTGAGGTATTTTATTGTAAAAATTTTGTTCTCTTACTTATGCCACAGCAGACTTTCAGGTGGTGCTATTTACACATGGCAGCAGTTCCATGGCAAATTTCAGTTTTCACATGTTCTATGTTTCATTCCAAGCATTTTGGTATATAATTTATTGGGGTTATTCATTTTAGGCCTTTTTTAGACTTGAAAGAAAATTAAATGAAATTTGACCAAAGTTAGATTGGACGTCTCCTTAACACTTGACTATCATTTTGATGTGCGCATAAATGAGAATCTCACGGTTAAAAGGTGAACATGTGACCCGTGTTTATCGTGAAGTAATCAGTTGAGTCCTATTCCCCACTCAAACATAATAATATATCTGCCCTTATGTCCCAGTTAACGATATTATCCGTGTCGAGTATCGCACGCTAATTCGCGGACAATCTGATTAAGGTCTTTCCTGAACCCAGCATGATGTGAATTATGCAATGAAGTGCATGGCATGCAGACCGGCTCGACGCCCGCATCTTCAGTTGTGGATGTCAAGCGGGATTACGTGTGATGCACGTCGCGCTCGGTTTGATGGTGGAGCGTGGACTGTCTTTTGAAGAAGAATACCGTATGCACATCGTAACATGTTTGAGGTGTCCCAGTTAACAATAGTATCCGTATCGAGTATCGCACGCTAATTCGCGGACAATCTGATTAAGGTTACTCCTGAGCCCAGCAGGATGTGAATTATGCAATGGAGTGCATGGGATGCAGACCGGCTCGACGCCCGCACCTTCAGTTGTGTATGTCGAGTGGGATTGCGCGTGATGCACGTCGCACTCGATTTGATGGTGGAGCGTGGGCTGTCCTTTGAAGAAGAATACCGTATGCACATCGTAACATGTTTGGGGTGTTGACAACTACCTGTAACCACTATTAACTGAAATGGGAAAAGGGACAAGTATGATCGTACTATAATTTGCGCAACGTTCGTCTGTTTGTTCATCTATTTGCCCACCTACACTCTCAGGTCCCTGGCCATACTTTTAGCATGGTTTGTCGCGGTTGGCACAGATGCGTGGTTTGGTATGTAGTTGACATTGGGGGCGGGGTACTTTCACCTGGGATAACTCTGGATATATACTTCTTTGTATTCCTTTCACGTGTAGGTGTCGTGTATTCTCAATCGACACCAATTAGGCTCGTTGTTGCACATGTGGGTAACAGTATAATGCTGACCACACCCACCATCTAAACCGTTGCCTATAGTAGTTATTAAGGCGCCGTAACTCACAGGCTTATCAAATAGGAATGAATTCCACTACGCGATGCTGTGATTGTCCCACAAAACTGAAATACGTCCATGCTACAAATCAATATCTGTATGATAAGTTATATTTTCTTCTGTTTTGTTTATCTTTTATGCATATCTGTTAGTGAAAGTTTAATTAGTATGCCTCTGGTCCCGGATTGTCAGCACTTGTTAGCATTTTTCTGATGGCGACTAGATTATCATTATGTGAGGTCCAGGAAGAGGAGAGGTATGATTTGGTCATAAACCAAAACAACACATGCAATTCGTCCGACGACCATGAATCGCCATTCAAAATCATGAATCATAGTTGTGACTATCACACCCCAGAGGATCATTTGAAAGATGTCCCTCATCAAACATTAGGACTATCCATACTTAACCTAAATATTCGATGCATACATGCAAACATAGACGTACTACGTTTATTGGCGAATGTTTTACATGAGGCTGAAAACCCTTGTGATGTAATTGGTCTGATTGAGATATTCGATGTCCATGAACATTTCAATTATGACATTGACGGTTACCACCCTCTATCCTTCGCTATCCGTACTGGAAAAAGTCGAGGTCGCGGTGTCATTGGACTTTATATAAATAAAGAAATCCCCTTCAAAATAAGAAAAGCTCTATCAGACTTTACTGAACATGTGTATGAATCAGCATTCGTTGAATTTCATCCGAACAATAAACAGAGATCACATATAATTGGCTGTGTATATAGACCCAATAGTGCACCATTAACTGACTTAGAAAAAAAAATTGTGAAAAATTCGATAGTGCCCTCTCAACGATCAACGACGAGCACAAAAAGGCACATATAATGGGGGACTTTAATAACAATCTGTTCAATTCCCCAAATCACCCCAAAACTAGCGAATTTATAGACAAAATATTCTCTGGGGGGCATATACCGTTAATTGCAAAACCAACACGATTAAGGGACTACTCTGCCACCCTGATTGACAATATAATCACAAACGACATGACCGAATCACACAGCAGAATACTGCTGATTGACATATCTGACCATTTTGCAACTTTTACAATAAAAACAAAGCGTTTAAAAGACAGAGACACAAAAAATTTAATGGTCAAGCAGCTCATCTTCAGTCAAGCCAACATATCCATCTCTAAGGATAAGCTACTTGAGAGCAACTTTGACCCAGTTATGAACTCGACATGTCCTGATATTGTCTATAATAATTTTCTTGACATCTATACACGGAATTTTGACGAAGCATTTCCCCTAAAACTAACCAACGTAAATAAAAAACGATCTAAACGCATGCCATGGATGACATTAGGCCTAATAACTTCATCTATCAGACAAAAACATTTTATACAAGCGAAAACTAAAAATCCCAAACGATGAGAATATCCAGGCATACAAGAACTATATTAGAATATTTAACAGACTTAAAAGAATCAGTAAAAATAAATATTACGACAACCACTGGACCAAAATAAGCATGACATAAAAAAAAACCTGGGGAATCATAAGGGAACTTATTAAAAAATCCAAAACACTTCAGAGCCGATGCACGACCTTTACTCACGGCGACAGTGTGATAGACGACCCATCTGAGATCGCTGATAAATTTAACGAATTCTTTTCAACCGTTGGCCAAGCTGTTATCGATGAAATCTCCATCACACCCGATACATCATTTAGAGACTACTTATCAGGAATTTACACGAATATTTTTTTTCATATCCCCTACCGATGAATGTGAACTTCTAAACGTTTCTAACAAAACCAGTACGGACAGTCATGGCATTTCATCACGCCTTCTAAAGGAATCAGTCGCCACTGTTGTCTCCCCGCTAGCACATATAATTAACTTAACCTTCACGACTGGAACTGTTCCAGATAAAATTAAAATATCTAAAATAATTCCCATTCATAAAAAGGAAGCTTAGGCACATTTGGCAATTATAGACCAATAAGTATAATACCCGCTTTCTCTAAGTTAATGGAAAGGTGATGGATAGCCGCCTAACTTCATTTTTAAATAAATTTGATATCCTCAACAATGACCAATATGGTTTCCGTAAAGGGCACTCGACAATACAACCAATACTCCTACTGTTGAAATCAGTAACAGGAAATAATGACAAAACCACAAGAGATTCGACATTGTCAATATTTGTGGACTTGTTAAAAGCTTTTGACACTATTAATCACAACATTCTACTTTCGAAACTAGAATACTATGGCATTGGGGGGGGGGGGGGGTATGTTTATCTTGTTTCAAAGGCTACTTGATGAACAGGAGACAATATGTTGAATTTAACGAACATGCCTCTCCCCTAAAACGTATACCTTGTGGTGTTCCCAGGGCTCCGTGCTAGGACCTCTTTTGTTTCTAATCTACGTAAATGATATTGATAAAGCTACATCTATGACAACACTATCATTTGCTGACGATACAACGCTCCAAGCCAACGAATCGGACATGGCAATGTTACAAAATCAAGCCAACATGCAACTAAATAACTTTAGTTCCACCAAGCATCTCAAAATTAACATTGACAAAAGTAATTACATGCTCCTGCATCCTCCTAAAAATGAACACACGATTAAGCAGGTAAAATTAAAAATCAATGGACAACCCTTGGGGTCTGTAGGGAACCGCGAATCAAAACATACTGTCTCTTTTTTAGGAATATTAATGGATGAAAATTTAAAATTCACAAGTCATATTGACTCACTTTGCTCCAAAGTCTCACATATTATATGTTGCATGAATAAAATGAAAAGAACGATTTCCACACGCGCATTAAAATCCATATACTTTTCACTTGTTCACAGTCACTTGTTATACGGAATACAAATCTGGTGCCATGCAGGAACCGACCGTTTGTTCAAATTACAGATGAGAGCAATCAGAATTATTTGCAGCAAGAACTATAACAGCCATACAGATCCCTTTTTCAAAAAAAGAAAGTATTCTTAAGTTTAACGATCTCTACAAACTGTACGTTTCCTTATTCATTCATGATTGGCACTTCCTCAGACTACGAGCGTCGTTTCAAGATTATTTTACAATATCTGAGTGTGGCACGCGACAATTCGGGAAGCAAGCTTTAAGAAACATCTAGTTAATAAAATACTCGATGAATATCAAGGGAAGTGAAATGTAGCAATCCCAAATGCAATGAATATGTACAAGGATAATTGCGCATGACATAGAGGATCACTGATGCGTTCCCCTCTAGTGTTGAGGTTTGGAAGGCGAGTCAAGTGGATTTCATCTGCAACAGGCATTAGCGAGTTGTAGATGGGATCTGCTAGACGAGTCATTCAAAATTTCGATATTGGACGGGAGAACGTTTGAGATTCTCTTCTCAGAGATTATACATCCACATGCTGATGATCCATTTGTAGCCTTTTTTTTACTTTTATTACACTGGTGTAATACAAACATTTATTGTTCACTGCACTTTGTTGGAGAGTGCCAAAAGTCACGCCCCAATGAATTGAAACAAGACAATTTTATTTAGCGCTGAAAAAAATATAAGGACAATCCTCAAAATGCGATATTAACCCTTAACCTTCCATTAACAAATAAGAAGTCCCTGGATCCTCCCAAACTAAGAGCTATTTCAAACTGCACAGTCATATACTCCTGAACCATCGGCAAAAAAACTACACATTATCGAAACTGTATAAATATGTTGTTGACCTATGCATGTATGTTCTCTTCTTCAGATCGCGGGGGTGGCAGGAAGACAGTCCAAGAGACTATGCCATCTCCTTGCAATATGCATGTACTTTGTATCAACTTTTTTGTCATCATGTGTGTACATCTCTGTAACTTTGTATATTGCGGAATAAATCAATCATTCAACTCCAGAAAAGTGGGTAACAAACAACCCATAACAGCGTTGGTTTCCTTACAAAATTTGAGTGATAGCCTGGAAGCTTGGATACCCGTATCAACATTTTGGTTCGGTGTTCAAGTGTATTTTCAACTAAATTTTCACTCACGTTGCCAAGAACTCGATCAATCTCCTCTAATGTCTTTTCCAAAATATCTGGGTGTAGAGCGAGAGAATAGAAAATCATGGACAGCGAGCCGGCTGTTGTTTCCATTCCACCAAAGAAGAAAATAATTGACTGCGCCACTATTTCATCGATTGTTAAACCTTAAAATACAACAAGAACAAAAATATACAAAAACAGAAAAAAAACGTTTGATAGAAATTAAAAGGAACATGATTTCCCAGCATATTTTATTTAAACATTCTTATGACATGGACTTCCATCACGCGCACGAATATATGATGCTGAATCATTGAAATATTGCATGACATGTGGTCGGGGAAAGTTGTCTGTTTAACCCATTTGGTGTGTATTCCATGTCGGTTCAAAGAAAGAGATTAGAGGAGTTCATGTTCATTATTTCGGGGTAGACCATTTAATATTTTCAAAGTGCAGCCCCAAACCTGGACGTTGAATTTATTGACTGTTCTACCCCACATATTCACTTAGCAGCCACCCTACTTAACGAAATTATGACGTGTCATGTTCATGACCTGAACATGGCATCCCGGGTCCAAATGTTTAAGGTGGAGGATATTGGATCAACATACCTAAGGACCATTGAGACGAAAATCGTTGCACGAAAAAGAGGCTATGATTAGAAGGCTAAGAATGTTGCAAAACGTAATTATCAATGGATGATCCACAATGATTCCCCAAGTTCCAGTAAAAGCTATAAAAAATAAAATAAAGTAAGAAAAGAAGTTCTTTGAATTAGGTCCGCCTCGGTCTTGATCTAATATACTGAACGCGGTTCAGACATACAATTCACATTAAACTGGGGACGACTTGACGATTATATTAAAAACGTCATCCAAGACCCAACAATGAATCCTTAAAGTGATGGGCAAACACACAACTCTGTCCATAAAACCTCGCACAATGGTATTAATAATACGTTGTTTGGCAGAGTGTCCATTCTGAGAAATATTTCACAATAAATTAGCAGCTTGTTTACATCATTCTGTAATAGAGTATGATTAAAACACAAAATTCATTAAATGCTGTCGCTGGAAATGATTAAAACGAAAGGAGAGGAAGAAATAGCCAAATTTACTGCCATAATTTGTCACAATATGGCTCAACTTCGCAGTATTATGAATATCTATGTGAATATTATATAAACATGCATTACTAATACGCCTTGTCCTTTATATACATGTACCAGATGGAAAAAATAAACGGCATTCGAAATTTCAAGTCAACGTTGTAAAGGCATCAATGTTTCCTGGACGTTTGCTACCATATTCGTACCAGCACTGATAATAAAATAATATTTCATTAGAACCACTCGTGGTCAAATGTGCTTCAGATACGGAAGAAAAAAGCTAGGCATTCACATCACCTTACGATGCAGCGACAGGACTGCATTTGGAGAAGGCCAACACTGCCTGCATTTTTTTATTGAAGAAGGGGTCCGAGGTCAACGAGCATGCGTATGCTATGCGGTACCGCTAATTTTTACCGAAAAACAATCGCGTAATACTGAGAAATACAGACAGGTGTCATAATTCATTGTGAGTAATACGACAGCCGTGAATTCTCAATAACAATACTGTGCAATGTGATTATTGTGTCCCATTATTTGATTTTAGGCGGCTTTGTATATCAATGACTTTTCGCCCTCGATGACCTTGATCGGAATGTAAACAAACAGACAGCTCTGTCCCTGCGTTTTGAAGCATGTTGATTTCCCAGCTTTGTTCTTGGATATATTAAGCACATTTGGCTTCAAGTTGTTCGCCTGAAAAATTATTTTATTATCAGTTCTGGTACGCATACCCGAGCAGACTTCTCGGAACCATTGCTGCCCGCTGTCACTCTGTCAGTTGATGGCATATAATTATGTTTCATGTTCTGTACATCCTAACCTTCATTTTAATGTATAATTTGTGTATATTTATTTTTTTGTTTATGGAATATCCGACTTTGGAATTTCAAAGTAAACTTATTCATTATTTATAAAGTATGTTAACCTGCTCGGTATTTTACATGTATTTTTCAACAAATCTAGTCATGGCTGCTACAAAACAGCCATGACTAGATTTGATGAAAAAAATCATTTAAATATAACTCAAGAAATCAATGGTGAAAAAATACATTCAATTTAGCTTTAAAGGGAGAATATGATTAAATGTGCCCAAATTGTACTTATTTCAGCAGCAGGAGAAATTCTGACCAGTCCTGATATAGCCGCCTGCAGCATTTAAGGAGTTAAAGAGGTTCAACGTGCAATTAGTTTTGGTGGCATAACGATTAAGCTGGAGTCTGTGGAGAGAGGCCTCAAACACTTTCACCACTTCGTTTTTGCATCGTACATAAAATAATTGGGAAATGAAAGGGGATATGGAAATATACGGAGGTTCGAAGTGATAAAAAAGCAAGGTTGTTCAGGTTGGACGTAAGGTGGAGCCTTCTCAAAGGTGAGAAATGTGACAGCTAACTGTTCGTGTGAGCGGTGGGACTACCAGTATTTGGAGGTAAATATACTACTCAAAGTTTGCTAAGCACCAAGTACATCCAACTACCTGTTTTACGTTTTGTAATGAAAGATGTATATGGAGGATATGGAATGAGTGTTTTTCTCATATAATATTTATGAAACGAGTATAACAATTTTCCGTTTTGGCGAGCCTCTGGCGAACCCAAAAGGAAAATTCGGACGAGTTTCATAAACATTATATGAGAAAAACACTCATTTCATATTCTATTCATCATATGACATACACACGCACAAATTAGCCACTTAGTATGACTTTTTAACCCATCACCTAAATTGAGTTGCAGACTGCACTTGGAAAAAACATCCTCATATAACTAAAAATTTTATTTTTTTCCTTCCAAAACATAGGTTATGATCCCTCAATGGAAAGAGCTCGTCGAGACCGTTCCAATAAGGGGCCATAAACTATATTTTGAAAGCAAAAAGTGAAAATATAAAAAAAATGAATAGCGTTTTTCTTGGAGGTAAAAGATTAATACAATATAACCCACCCTAATTAGGACAGATAACGTAAATTCTCCCCACTGAAATTATACAAATGTGACCCAGTTGTATTTTGTTTAGCCAATCAAATTGCCCAGTTTTGAAATTGACCAATGAAAGCTACAAACTCTAATTATGCAAATTATGAAAATGTGGCCCCGTTGTATTTTCTTCATCCAATCAAATTGTCTAGTTTTTAAATTGACCAATGAAATTGACTGAAGGCTTTATTTGTCACTAATTAATATGAAAACAAAATATCAAATGTTTTAAAATGAACAAAACGGACAAGTCATATGATAAATATTTTTTTATTTAATTATATCTTTAATGATTTAAGTACAGAAATTAAGATTTTATTTGTGTTTTACATTATTTTTTAACTTTTGAATATGATAACAATGGAAAATGGATATTTTTGGTAAAAAAGGAAATTTTTCAATATGCCAAAAAGGTGACGGCTTCAATATCGAGCATGAGATCCATTACTGTCAATTACGGCTTGACAACGCCTTTTCATGCCTCCAATAATTTTCCTGGTGGTCCTTTGTGGGGTGTTGCTCCATTCTTGGGCCGCATGGCACAAAGCTCCTGGACACTTCTTGGCTGGACTGGACAGGCTGAACTTGCAAGCTGCAACTTATTCCAGACATGTTCGATTGGATTGAGGTCAGGGGATCTTGTTGGCCATTCCATACGCTCAATCCCCTCCCTCAATCGGTACTCCCCGACAGTATGGGCAACATGAGGACGGGCATTATCGTCCATCAGAATGAATCCATCATCCACTGCACCTGCATACAATCTGACGTGGACATCCAGGATATCATCAATATATCGTTGTGCAGTCAATGTACCACGTCCAAGGACACGGAGCTCAGTACGTCCATCCAAGCTGATGCCGCCCCAGACCATGATTGACCCTCCGTCATAGCGGTCATGCTCAGCAATGTTGGCTGCATGGAATCGCTCTCCTGGTCTTCTCCATACCCTAGATCGCCTGTCTGTGTGGTCTAGGCAGTACCTTGACTCATCGGTAAAAAGGACAGGTCGCCAATCTTCTCTGGTCTTTCCAACGTGGCCCATGGCCCATTCATATTGTGCCTGGCGGCGGTTCTGGGACAGCGGCGGAGTGCGAATACATGGTATTCTCGATCGGAGACCACCTTCGTGCAAGTCTGCGGATAGTCTGCGTCGAAACATTTATCCCGGATGCATTCTGAATGTCACTGCGAAGCTGGGTTGCTGTGGCAAAGCGGTTCCTACGAGCCTGAATGATCAAAAACCGGTCTTCAGCTGCAGATGTTGCCCTGTCTCTGCCACTACCATGCCGTCTTAATGGTGTGCCATACTGCTGAAATCTTGCTCAGGCTCTGGTGATCACCGTATGGTGCACACCAAGGGCTTCACCAACCCGACGATGGGTAGCCCCTTGCTCCCCCATCCCTGCAGCCCGCCACATTTCTGTTTCAGACAAATGTATTCTTACATTTGAATTTGCCATATTCAATCATTAAATGACAAGGGTTTGTGTTGAAATGAAGATTGAATACCCTACACCCTACACATGTCATGTACATGTTGACAGTACACGAGAACATCATGAAAATCAAGGGGCACATGCTTTCCATGACTGTCAAAAGTCTGCCTGCCAAGCGAGCTAATGTAAACACTGGGGACCATCTCAATACATTCCTCAATCATATCCACCAAAAATATCGCAAATATCTCACAAGCAAATTTCACAATGATATGTCAAATAATTGGTGCTTAGCAAACTTTGAGTAGAATATAAACGTCACGAGTAAACGCAAATACCAAACTTACAAGGATACACTAAGTACGGCAGGAAAGCGAATTCTTAATCAAATGAAACTTGTGAGGAGAAACGGATTCAAATATGTTATGTGGTGAAAACTGTTTTTCAAATTGTGGATATAACAGGGTCGAGTAAAGCAGCGGACACTGGAAGCCCTTTGGGGTAAGCTTGGGTGGATGTGACTCAAATACAAAATAGTCGTGCACACTGCACCATCTTCACTGGCTCGTAAATCTAAAATGACTTTGGATGACCTGAGTGATAACGAGAAGTCAGCATTTGATGGCAGCGTTTCACTGCTGTTCAAACTGAGGTTGATGTCACAGAAGCTTAGTGGGATAACCGTGAAAGATGTTGACAGAAAGAACCAGATGTGCAACTTGGTACTAATGGAGACTCTGGGTTAGCTGTTCTTAGGTTGCCAAAAATTTCAGTCTGACAGAGTAAGAACCACTGGTACTACAATTAGGAAATAGGATCGGAGACTGAAGAATATGTGATTTTCAGGTATGCGGATCAGTGAATTTGGAGCAATTTAGGCACGCGATATCGCCAAAGAGTCTGTTTATTGATGTTGGGGGGGGGGGAGGGTAGGGGGGGGGGGGGGGGGGCGTGTGAGGCGCGGCATTTGCGATCATAGAGGTAATCAAGAACTTCTCATACGAATACATTTACAAAACAGCGGTTGTCTGAAGTGTTATTTGTATGCTTGCCCAGCTCTACACACTTGGAATATCGTTAATATCTCACGTATTTGTTCGCAGAATAAAAATAAGCTAGTACGAGCGGTCTTCGGCCAGATAGAGACTGGACATGTTGGGATAAATGATAAACAACATCAATATTTAATGTCGATAGACTAAAATCACCGCCCTCTGATTGGATGGGAGCTAACTGAGTTTTCCTATGATTCCGACTCCAGTACCGTATGTTACCATCTGACGTCACCACGCGAAATATTTGAAATGAAGTTGCACAATTCGCAATTATTCCGTCAATGGAGTGACTTGCACACCGCTTCATTTTTGACTATTTTTCAAACGTGCAGCAGGCAACTATGGCTGAATTAGGATGTCCAAAATCAGCCACCCTGGTACCCAGACGGTGTTTCGAATGAAGTATTGTTTAAATTACACATCGGTTTAAACTCAGATGGTATGGCCTCGACCTTTATCTGATTTATTGATTATTTGTGCCGTGATGTGGTGGGGTATACGAGAGGTTTATTTACTAATCTTGTGATCATGAAAAATTGCCCTGTTCATTTCACGATATGGGTTTTGGACTATGCGGAGGGTCTTATTGCAACAAATTCGTTATTTTAATGAATTGGTAGTTTGGGGCTCGGGGCGTATGTTCAACCTCGATGCTTTGCGTCTCGGCTGAACATAAGTACCGAGCCGCAAACCTCATACCATGCTACCGTCAATTCTTGACAATAACTTATAATATTGTGTTGAAAAGAAGAGGGTCAAAACATCTGTAAGGTTAATACGTGCAAACAATATTAATATTAACAATGCATCCACATCCAAACTGTCACGATACTAAGACCGTCGTTCAAGGTTTGTTTATTTCTCTTCTAAATCCAGCATAAAGATGCGTATTACACTGTATCGTATCAACGCGTCGTAAGTACAGGTAGATGTTTCTAAAATGCTGGACAGTTTATTCGTATGGCAACCGACGGTGTTTCGTGTAGAAATTTCGTAATGAACCAGGGCATGGATGCGATGCTCTGTACACTATGTACACTTTCATCAATATTAGGAACCTGTAGGACTGGTTCTGAGCCATTGTAAGTCAAACTACTTGTACCGCCATTTATGCGATCATATTGAATAGATAACTACCACAATGTATTTTGACATTTTCCATTCTTTATGTTTTGGTGGTGACAACTCATCCTGCAGTTATGTTTGAAACGGAGCTGTGCTCAAACAACTGGCCAGGTATCACGATATGGCAAATATTGAAGAAAATCCATATATTGTGTACAAATTAGACGTAAGGCGATCTCCACAATCGCGTCAAATGCAAATGTAGGAATTTTCCGACTAAATTTGTGTATCTAGTTTTATCTTACGACAATAATGTACCTGCCCAATACAACTAAAAACTTCTAGGTAAAATACAAATCTACATTAAGGGTTGCAACGGCACGTGCGATCGTTCAGTTCAGAAAGAGAAGGTTCTTGACATGCACTCGTTGAGAACTGATTACACATGTAGTGGTATCCGCTTTGATAACAGTAATTAAATAAGGAGAAAAAAACTCAGCGAAATAAATTAGTCTAGATAATTTTTGCCATAATGATATATAGGCCTACCGTGTATTAAACCTGGAAAATAAAACAAAGAAACACACAGCTGTAACACTACTATAAACATTAGAGGTTACAGTATAGGTGGAACAATCAACGGAGAGTACGTCACGCACAGTCCAAGAAAGTAATCCCATGACGTCATGATGTCCGTTCATAAAAAAAAACAGTTCATAGACGCAGAATGATTGTGAATATATGCGAACAAGTCAAAAATAGAAGGGATATTTTAAGATAAATTGTTTTTTACCACAAAGCAGGTCTTCGAGATGGTGCATTGAAGTCGCGACCGCGCCTCTGGACCATATATCGACTCGGCCTAACGGATTATGCTCAGACACAAGGTGTCGACCTCAGTTCACTATCTCGGAAGCCCACATAGCTGAAGTAACATATATACCCTAGATACGATCTATCTGGCCACTCAGAAAACTGCAGGATGCGTAGTCATCTTCAGGAAGTCGACAATAAAGATAATAATATTATATGATATAGAAATCTTTCATGAACTCGATATTTTTCGAAAACCAAGATGGTTTTAAAAAAAAAATCGAATTAGTGAAAAGATTCGAAACCTAATCTAACCTCGGACGTTCACCTGGCCCTACACGTTGAGTTTTAATGGAAGCAAGTACTATGGTATTGAAGAAATGATCAATGACAATTTTGAGACTAATACACTCTAAAACCAGGGTGAAGAACCAGCTCAAATCAACTGAGTTGAGTGAATATGAGACATATAGAATATACCCATAGTAGCTTGGTGTATCAAATGTTCACCACGAGTGGTGAACATTTGGTACATCAAGCTACTTTGGGTAAATTTTATATATAACATTATGGTCAGATTATTAAGAGTCGCTATTAATTTTTCTCGATTTTACTGAACAGCAGACGTACAAATGTGCGAATCTGTTTTGTTTACAAGCGCATCGGTGGGCGGTACTTCCGGTACTTCCGCTGTCAATTTTATCGTCGCAACGAAATGGAATAATAATAACATAATATAACATACCATTTCGAGTTATGGGTGCTTTATTAAAATGAGACAATGCATGTTTGTTAATTTTTGTCATCTTAAGATAAATTTATTCAAGTTTGCATTCAGGTCGACGTCACCAAAGGTCAACATGGATGTAGTTCTACTGTAGGTGTAAATGTTAACTATTGAAATCACATTGCTGGTGAGTTCACCACGGTTGGTGTGTAAAGCTAAAATTTAAGTCATTGGCTTTTTTATATATAATAAAATAGGTAATCGTGGTATAAAAATTGGGTTCATATACACTCAACCCAGTTGATTTTTAACCCAACTGATTTTGGAGAGTAGTGATAATTCAGCCATACATTCCAATGAGCTTCACCGTTGAATTTTCACTTATTTCCCATAAAGATGAACAGATTATAGTGTATTCTGCTTATTTCACAGACGACACGATGCTCTACAAATATCGAGAGAGTACAAGAGTTGCTTCGCGAATGGAAAACATATTTGTTTAAACCCCAGAATACTTGTGTTTGATGACTAATGCGATAATTTGTAGATCTGGAGACCATTTTTCCAAATGTTTTACAACATTGTCAGTTTGTTTACAATTTAATTCGAGTCAGATAAAATTAATGAGACATTCATCCCCCGGAGTTAGTATTATAACTCTTCTAAACAGAAATTCCCTGACAATATTGCAATAAAATGATACCTTTTCTCTGTATTTCTTCACCTCCTTCGCTGTTTTCAGATTTTGCTTTTGAGTTCTCGTCCATCGACTCATCTGCTTCATAGGCATCTACCATCAGCTGTAGAAAATCGTTTCGTTTCTGAAAATATATTTCATAACTGAATGTAATGGACTTTTGAATAGCGTTTAGGGAGACAGTTCAATCTCTCTTCACTGTGAACATCTGCCCATTTCTGTCTTATCCTTTAGTAAAGGCCAAAACCAGTCAACTCAGTTCACAACATCGTCATTCAAATTGTATTATTTCCTTACGTTTCGTCTATTGCTTATGACACCTCATTTGAACGAGCTCAACCGCCTCGTTTGAATGTGGGGCTCTAAGCGACGTGTCTGAGTCGAAGCGATTGGAATTGACAAATTGCTACTATTGTTATAAGCTGGCAATCGAAGGATCAATATTCCACACCGTATTTAAAATTATAAAATGAAAGCATAACTCTTAATTCTTGTAACGATTATGCAGTAACTACAGGCTTGTTTGTTAAGGAAAAGTATGCACAAGCTGATAATCGATGATTAGTCCTTCAGACAACGTTTACACAACGATTGAAAAATAAACTTCTAATTCAAAAACGTATAATTGCCGTTTCTGAATTATGTTGTTTATCCATCGTTGTTTTGAGAAAATGTTTGCATATAATGTTATTACTTTCTTGAAACCTGTAGTCTGGCTACGGACTTTGAGCTGCAGTGCGGCAGGTTACCGCCATTGAATGTAAATACATGTTTAAAGTTGAAGCGCTTTTAGTGATCTAATTTCCCCGTAGTTATACGCTTATTGATGAGAATCCTGGCAGACTAACTTTTCAGGTTAGACACGATCTTAAAAATGGATAAGATTCCAGAAAATGTTTTACAGCTCATTGGATGTATAAACATAGAAAATATATCACTGTCATCGCGATTTCAAGAAAATGAAACTTCTGTGATCGTTCGCTCAGATGGAACAAACTGTCCGAGGAACAAACATACATACATAGGACAAGAGGAAAGACGGAAAGAGACAACAGACGCAAAATGATACACATGGAACGGAAGGAAGAACATTCCGCCACATGCGACGACACAAGGAATCAAGAAAGTGACGCACGATGGAAACTAACACCTCTGAGGAAAAGAAGCATTTAAATGTGAGTATCACCACACGAACTAACTTTCAGTTATTGACTGATGTCGGTGCAAACGTTGTTGTTGAACCAGCAGACAGACAATTCCAGTGTAAAAAGTATCTTACCGAAAATTCTACTCAGACTATGCCTGCGTGCAATGGTGCAGAAAACAACATGTATGATAATTTAAACAATTTTTCAAAACTTTTTCAAAAAGCACAAGATAGTTTCGAAAGAACGCAATTCAATTTTGTTTAAGGGACATAAACCAATCGAGAGAAGTGACAAAACAAACCGTTCAATCAAAAAGACAGGCAAAACGATGCCTCATGTCGAAAAGGTCCTCGAGATGAAGTATACATCTGGAACTTAATTAAGCACCCCCTGAAATGTTTCATGACAGCGAAGTTGCTGTTACTTCATTGTGTGTTAATTATTGCTATGTCTGGCAGTACATTTCATCTAGTGAAACATAATATTCCTGGTTGATAGCGTACCCGAAACACATCACCTTGTACACGTGGAGCATGCTACCCACGAATGTCACAAAAAACACTATCATACACATCCAATATCTGGGTATAAAACTTTTGTTACTTATTTTATCAATAAATGTTGACATGACAATGATTAGACTGTCAGAGGCATTATGATGGCAAATCGTTGGCATGCATGCAACAGGTAGGTATGTCATTCAAAGCTATTGAAAAGCAACTTGGCTATAGTCAATCTGTCATCAGCAGATCTGTCCGAAATCAACAAACAAACGACGTTAAGGACCGGCCAAGTGTTGTGTACAACCCCAAAAGACCTCTCCCCGGGAAGATCGGAGTCTGACACGCCTCGTTAGATGTGAACCATTTGCTTCAAGTGGGGTTTTGAAACGCCTTTGGCTCCCCAACAGGCATTTGTGCAACAGAACTGTCCGAAACCGCCTCAAAGCACTGAGTGTAAGCACCAGAAGGGTCCTCCACTGCCCAGCTCTGTGCGATCAATATCAAAGACGACGTTTTGGGGTGGTGTATGGCACAACATTGGAATCTCAGGACGTGGAGGAGAGTCCAGTGGTCAGTAGAAATACTGCTTACGGGAGCAGGAACATCAGATCCTCATGGTGGGGGATCAGTAATGATCTGTGGATGCCTCTCTCATGATTGTAAACTTGTTATGGTGACTGTACGTGGGAATCGCAATGGCCGTCAGTGCATCCGAGGCATTCTCAATCCGATTGACGTGCCTCATTTTGACAACCAACCGCTGGCTACTCGCCTTACATTCACGGACGACAGAACAAGGCTATTATAACACTATCTTGGCCTGCAATGAGCCACGATCAGAATCCATTAGAATACGTTTGGGACTTTCTTGGACATCGCGTGCAAGCAAGGGATCCGCCTAACAGAGTCTGGCCCATTTGGAAGGAAGGAGTGGAAGCAGTTACCTCTGTACAGTATCAGAAGGTTCACTGGTAGCATTGGGGGAGGGTTCAGTCTGTTATCCGGGCACGTGGTGGATACACTGACGTCAGACACTGCAATTGTGTTCAAGAGATCACAAGTTACATTTTTTGTCAGTGATAACCGGCATTGGTTCATCATGGGCCGTTCCATCGCCATACTTGTCGAGCGAACATTTATCCATCAAAGCTTATGTGTAATTAGTGCCATTAAAATACGGCATATTTTCATCACTGTGTTGTCTTTCATTTGTCAATAGACCATTCTTTTCGCAAACAATCACGTTTGGCCGTCTGAAAGATGACATGAAAGTAATGACAGTTTCTAGAAACACCACTGCGAAACAATAGGGGGTGCTGTGTGACCCGTGGCGAATCGATTCACATTACTAGCTATGAGTATAGTTTAAAAACGAAGCAAGATTGTTCACATTGCCTTTTTTAATGGAAACATCGCACGGCCAGTCAGTTCCACACGTTCTTCACAGGGCTCCAATGAATTTCGTAATACAAAACGTGTTGAGAAGGACTTCGCCCCATTACAAGGAGAGTCGATGCTGATTCATTTATTTTACTCTTTGGAGCGCCAAAGATTTTTCATGCAAGTATACTGTTATAGGTTGGCATTCGAAGGATGAAATATTCCACAGCGTATTTAATATTATAAAATAAAAGCATAAGTGTTAGTTCTTGTAATGATTACCCAGTACAGGGTTGTTTGTTAGGGAATAGTATGCATAAGCTGATAATCGCTGTTTAGTCCTTCAGATAACAATTACACACTGCTTGAAAAATGTTGTAATTCAAAAAGGTTCAATTGCCGTGTTGGAGTTATGTTTATTCACCGTTGTTATGAGTAACTGCTTGTATACAATGTATTATTTTCTTGAAACTTGTAGTCTGGCTACTAACTTCGTGCTGCAGTGCGGCAGGTTACCGCCATTGAATGTAAATAAATGTTTAAAGTTGACACGCCCTTTTCGCGAGCCAATGTCCCAACAGTTATACGCTTTACGACACTATTCAAGCACGTGTCGTATTCTATTCGTGTTAGGTAAAGGTTTAAAACCATTATTACAAAATTGTGTTGACTATCCCAATTCAAGCTACTTATACAAGTACATTAATTCACTAAATGTATCTATTTATTGGGGTAAACGTTTGATTGAAACGCGTGGAATGTGATGTATGCGAATGAGCTAATGAGGCCGTGTATGGTTTCTTTCTGAACAACAGCGTATTTTCAGGAAGCCTCATGTTTGAAAACTTGTATTTGAAATCTTTCTGTTTGCATATACCCCAGACTTAGTACAACGCACCAAAATGTCAAACTAGTGCTAGCTATCAATGGAAAAATAATATTTTCATTGTTGACGTTTAATTTGTAAAACGAAACAAATATGAAATGTTTGGGATGCGAATCGAAATATGTTTCCACTTCAAACAAAGCACCAAAGCAACATTGTAGACGGAAGAGAATACCCATTTTACGATATGAACTGACGAGTTCCAAGAGCATTTACTTCTAGGAGCAATTTCTCTCGTTGCACTGAAAGCATGTCCTCTTTCTTTGTGGCGGCTTTTTGACAGAAAAGCAATCGATCAAGTACAGAGTTGGCATTCTGGCGAAATCTGACAGGAAGCCCTATGGTAACCATGTATTTGCTCACTTCCTCCGCAAATGGGAAAAAATCCTCGAAATCAATAAATATGCGAGAACGCTGTTAGGCTTTGTTTCATCTGATTGTTAGACATAATACTCCTACTACGTAGACTGACGGCGGATTATTCTTTCAAGAAGGTCAAGTGGAAGTATGCATTTTTCACAGCCGTCGCCTCAATGATGATAAAAGGTAACATCATCGACAGCCCTCATATCCAATCAGAGTGGAGACTGACTAGAGCTGAAACGAAAAGCAAGCACTCAAGTCCCGATTCATTTTCCACGTACTCCCTGATGGTCTTTTACGGATGCATACAGAATGTTTGACACCCGGAATGAACAAAAAGCGACCAGAAGGTAGTAAGTGAAGAAGACAAAATAACACGCTTTTCCAACTAGTCTTTAAATAACTTGCAATCACTCTAATACGCGTGGAAACCCTTAAACCGTAATAAAAAAAGTGAGTATGAGTCTTCACGAGCTAAAATATCGAGTTTGTTTGTGGTCTTTCTACTTTAGCAGTTCCGCCAGCCGTGTATGCGCAATGGTACCAAATATCACCATTAGCCCAAGAACATTAGGTTTCACTAGGGAAAAAAATCGGAGAAAGCTGATTTTTTCAGAGAATGTCGAGTACATGTCACTGAACGATTAGACAAAAGTCCCCTAAAATCCCAGTTGAGCTTTTTTTTCTACAGCCTTTTTTCGAAAACGCGTTTGAAAAAAATATAAAAAAATCGCACGAACTTTGTAACCTCGAATTGATCCAACTGTATTTTTTGTTTACGCGTATTTCGAGCTACATAATGTCTAATATACATTTACCTAGAGGAAAATGTGCATTCTGTGACAATTTCTGCGAAAAATTATTGAAAATTCACAAAAAAGTGTCGGATTTACGCAAAAATGACGATTTTCCTAACGGATTTGCCCAAAGGGTCGTAGTACAGAACGGGATGTTAGTTGGACAGACGATAAAAAATCCACCACCATTTGAAGACTTTTATCATTGCTTACAAAATGGACATTATGGAAGACCCCCTCTGCTTCTGGCCGAGTTCCCCTTTTGGCATAAAATTCGTCAGCATGAGAACTCAACTATTTTCGGGCTTGGGACCGAACAGACACGTCTGTGTCTGGCAGCATTAGATCAATAAATAATATTTACAGAATGTACAAAAATCAATCAACATGGATTAAGTTACATTGACTATTATCAACACTATATACAGAAATGACATGACCTATATACATATTATTCATCGAACTCAGAAATTTCCGACAGGACAGTGTTTCTGTGGTTGTTACAAGAATCCGAACTGCAATTACACAAACCTGTGCAAGAGAGTCCTGCCTTCTTACACCCACACCTTTTGTACAAGCACTCTTGCAACCACAACTGATCAGATTCAGTAGGTTATCGGGGGCACATGGCTTTGTGGCTGCAGTCGGTACAAGAAGTCCATTGTCTAGCGACCACCCCCAATCCGTCGGAGGAAGCGAAGTGCCCAGCCATTGTTGGACCTGGAGATAACATCTGTAGACATGTTGTTGTGCAGCATCGCTGCTTGGTGGGAGTGAGGCTAGGTCGATGGGTTTATTCAGTTTAGATTTTGCTACATAACGCTTGTAAGTGACATATCTATATTGGTCGAGAGAGGAAGCAGTTTTACTCCCGTATAAGATCAGGAGAAGTTGTTCCCCGGCAGCGGCTACTGCACTTGGTGTACTGTCATCCGGCAAAATTGTGTTGACATACTGTTGTGAGTCGCTAGTAACATCGGAGACAATTGTACTGAATACTTTCTCCTTACCAACTCGAAAGAGTGCAGAAGTTGTGTCACAACCACTTATAGAATGTGCTACAAGGAGGTTGCTTCTATGGTCACCCATTTTGGTTGCTATTTCACTAACTGAAACTAGTAAGTTTCGGGTAACGGAATACATCATGTGAATATTACATCCCGGTTGAACTCGAGAGGTAAGAATGACTAACAAGTCTGTGTCTGTTCCCACAACGACAACATTGTTGTCATCTTGAACGATGTCAAGTGCAGTTTCGGCTATCAGTACATCAGCATCAGCCTGGGCCTGCTTGGACTGAATATTGATAGCAGATAGCTCCTGCATTAGAAGATCGATCAATTGGGTTTTGTTCTTGGCATTTGCAAGGAAATCGGATTGGGGTGTGGTGGCTGGTAACTCGGGTGAGATATTGATATCAATGGAATACCTGTCTTTAGATCTACGGGCTTGTTCCATGCCCTTTGTCGACATTGTACAAGCATAACCATGAAAAACAACCACGACGTTCTCCCCAAAATGTCTCACTAGATAATTGGAATATGATGTACATATGTCCTTATATGACGACTGTTTAGGCCATACAACTGCCCTCAATAAAAATCCACCATCTACAACAAACAGAGAATGTTCTGGGATTTTAGTTTGTTCGGAACCGTATGTTTTGAGGATCTTACCGAGCGTGCTTTTCTGTGTCTTCCTCATTCCAGCGGAATCAAACAATGCTGGTGGTTTCGGGGCGAGTTCATATTTGAGATACTCTTCCATCTCTGCTTGTGACCGAATAACACATGTGATGCGGTTGAACAGAATTGTGGGGTCAATCACTACCTTACTTCCACGGACTTTGATGCTATTTGCCATCGATGCGAATGACTTCACAGTGTCAACACGTCGTAGTTTGATGCTGTTGAACGTTTTGCTTACAACATTCGATACGCAACATTCACCAATTTTGCGAACTTGGTCACAGTTCACAGTTTCGTCGGCCACAAGCTCGGTCGCTATAGAGACTAATTGTAGTGGATCTGTATTCTGAAAGGGGGAATGCACTCTGAGCCAGTTCAATAATTTGGTGATATCATTGGCATCAGTCAATTGTGAACTTTGACGGAGATCCCGATGTTGTTCGCCATGACCAGTGTGAACATGAACAAAATTTTCGAGAGCATTACATATCGGAAGGCAAAGAGGTAGTCCATGTACCCATTTCGCAACAGTGCTATCGGTTATTCCCCTGCCATGTGTGAGACCACCAGGGCGCTTGAAAATTCTCATTAAACACTGCTATATGGTCTGATCAGAATATATCCCGCCCCAGAATTTATCTGAGCGCCTTATGGTAAAGTAACCTTTCTCAGTGAACAACTTCAAATCATCCTGTTGCATTATTTCTGTTAGCTCACTCATCTGCTGCAAATAGAGATGAGAACTTTTTGCGTATGCAAAATGACCACCTGCATGAAATACTGGAATCATATTGCGAACACAATATGTGTGGAGTTCCCAGTCGCCTGTGCGCTCTGCTCTCAAGAACAACTGGAAAAGACCTATTTGCTCGTAGTATTGTACCCAAAGGTTTCCTGTGCGTCCTACGGACGCATTCTGGAGCAGTTCGTGTAATTTTGACAGTAGATGGTTGACACTTTCTTGATTGGCAGCGTCAGCTGTTGTACAGTCACCTCTGGCAAGTCCACAGAATATTTCATTGACTTCTGTGCAGTCTATGTTATCTAGTGTTCGGCTTTCTTCAAACACAAGTTTTGTAATGGCAATTTGTGTTAGCAAATGGGCACGAACTGCTCTTGAATATGCATGACCACTGATCAAATGATGGATTGACCCACCAGCATAAACAGTCCCCCAAAGTTCATCCAAGCCGCTACCAGCCATGATCGAACCAACTGCCCCCTAAATATGACATAATCATATAGAAGCCGCCGAGTCTAACGAAAACTTTTGTCAACTTGTCTGACGGAGACACAATCTCTGTACAATACAAATTTGTTTATGAGTACACATCAAGGGCGTGCACACATTACATGCCAATGCACCTTGAGTGTAGGCGAACACCACATTATGTGATTTAAACGAACATAGAAATTGAAACAGTGATGCTATAATACGGTATTTGAATGAGAAAAGTCGATGCCGTTTGAATTTGAGTTTAGGGGGTATGGTTAATATTTCACACGTTTCACCAGTTCATTATGGAATAAATGACTATTGTTATATATCATTATAAAGCCACTGCTTTTCTGCAATTTTTGCTATGTAATTTAATTCCCAAAGTAGTCGTAGATTTGATTTAATGGACGTTGTGTACCGTTGTGTGTATGAAAACAATAAAAATTTTTTTCGTAATTTTGTACATTTTCGTGAATATTTCACCATTGAGTGTGAGGATTGGTACAAAGTTGGCATTTTCTGTTGGGAATATGTATTCTCAATATAATTCAGCACGATATTTATGATTCTCACCCTACTAAGGCGAATAAGAATGAGAAATATGGAGCTGGGTCGAATTTTTTTTTAATTTTTTTTTTTTCATCAAAAAAACGCTATAACTAAAAAAGCTCAACTCGGATTCGTGGGGACTTTTCACACTTTATCCGCAATGTGTGTCCCGGAAACATATAAAAAAATCGGCTTTCTCCGATTTTTTTCCTTACTTTCTCATTTTTATGTCTAATGTGCCTGGACTACATCCCAATAATAGCGACATGTTGCAACTTATGCCCACTACCATCATAACACACAAAAAATCAATCAGTTACTACTTTGCATTGAGCGATCCCGAGTCGTTTGTTTTGGACATTCGGAAAAGGAAAGTTAAACCCCTCATGTACTACAAATTATATCATTATTATCCCTGGTGGGTGAGGGTGTGATATGGGGAAATCTCACCTGCGGACAAAATATTTGAGCCAGACACGAGGGTTGGCAATTGTCTGGACCAAATTGCTTGTGCCGAGGGTGATTTCCCATCTCACACCCGCCTGCATCAGGGATACCCCCCCCCCCCTCACCAAAACAATCTGACGTCATCAAAAGTCATTAAGGGGCACAAATGATCTGTATATACCACAGGTATATACCACAAAGCTTCCCTCTCCAAACTCCTACGCCGCCAATTTGGAGAGGGAAGATAAAGTAGTTAGTCTTCATCTCCGTCGAAAGTAATAAACTATTTTACCTACCCTAGTACTCAGTAAAATATTCTGCAGCAGCGGTTCAGTTCTATGGAAAATTTGCCCCTTACGCGTTAAATGACACAACACTGGTAAGCCTCCAAGGCTTGATACTTCTATGCCATTTTCTGGAAATGTGTATCTCCGGTACTTTCGCTATCAAATCTGAATATTTGGCTGCATTCTTTATTTGAAATCCGAGACGCTTTGACACTTGAATGTTTAGATCGGGTGTATTTGAATTGAAATTTATTGCTGACAAAACAAGAAACAGGCCTTAGAATCTCCCGATTCGCGGAAATTGGTTCTGATTTTAATGAAGTCCAGATGCGAGAATCAATTTTTACTTCTT
This sequence comes from Pictodentalium vernedei, assembly GCA_031216915.1. Taxonomy (NCBI): domain Eukaryota; kingdom Metazoa; phylum Mollusca; class Scaphopoda; order Dentaliida; family Dentaliidae; genus Pictodentalium; species Pictodentalium vernedei. Next base: position 502,519,991 of record CM062297.1, on the reverse strand, counting down.
AAGTAATTTAGAATTTGAAAGCACTGTTATACCCTTGAGTGCAATCACTACATAGACCATCAACGTAATATTTTTATTTTTAAAATAATTTAAATTTCAAAAGGACCTAAACCCAGTATTGGTGAGTTTCTTGTCTTACTACACACGTAGAACACAATTACACTAAAAAATCAGTTGGGTTAAAAAATCAACCCAAATGAACTGGTTGAGTGAATATGAACCAAATTGGTTCATATTTATTCAACCAGTTGATTTAGATTATAAGTTATCTCCGCCATCATCTATGGCATATGGAGATTTAACGCCTGGATGTTGTTTTTTAAACACCGAGCCGCAGGCGAAGTAATTACATTAGACTTCCAGGTATTATTAAATCTCCATATACCATACATGCTGATGGGGATAACATCTTTGTTACGTTTGAAACACGATAGAAACATAGTGGCGAAAAATTTGTGTTTCTCACGCTCCGCGGTCAGTTGAACCAAATTCGTGAATAGTTGTTTTGTTTTTACAAACGCAGAACACAACAGATAGAGTTACATCCCTTGAGTCGTTAAAGAAATGAGTAAACAGTATTTTGTTGACCTACCGTCCCACGAGTTCCAATGTGTTATATGTGCCTACTGGCACATAGAACACATAGGAACTGAGGGGACGATATTTGCACTTATTTTATTTTTCTCAAGTTGTTTCATTTAATTAATCGACCATTTAATGTATAACTGCAAAATATGTTCGAATTGTCGGAAATCTGATAATATTTGTGACTATTTTCGGGGGTTTTTGTTCGACATTTATATCGAAGCGAGCGGAAGAGAAACGCATTCATTTAAATCATATACCCCCGATGTTTCGCGTGCCCATGTATCCTGGATGTTGCACGCTCTCATATACCTTGGATGTTGTGTGCACCCTTTGCCGTAGCTAGTTGTCCAAGGCATTCTGACCAATCAAAAGACATAATTCATCGGGATATAGGAACAATACTTTTGAACTCAACTGATGAGTGTACTTGCCTGCATGTGCATGCTGTTGGTGGTATTGCTGAAAGAAGTTACAGTGCCTTGGGAGTACAGTGTAGTGAAGTCTTGGTCGCCGCTACTAAGTCGAAGTTTTCCGTTATTATGAAGGAGCCAAAAATTAGTAAAATGTTCCAGGTCAAACAGGACTTGAGAATCTGTGACAAGAATCAAATGAACATTTTGGGAGGATGGAAGTAGTTGATTCGCGCGGTTTTCCCCGAGCTAATCATATTCGGTTTTAAATGCCGGCGGCTGTTTGCGGATCAAGTAAAGAAAACATTTCGCATTCGAATGAATTGTAATTTTATACTATCTGGGAAGATCACCTGTAGTTTGGGGGAAATAATGAAAGGCACTCAATTGTTTTTCCGAATCAAGAAAACTTACGCATTCATTCAAACTAAGTCTCTGACCACTTTTCCACGTTCACAGTCAACGTCAAAAACTTTATTTTCAAACTTCACAGGTAAGATAACAGTAAGGAGTGGGTTCGGTGGGTGGTTTGAGAAACAACCCAGCACTTTTGAAGATTTCCGCACTCATATATTGAATGTGAAAAGTTTATCGAGACGCCCTGATTTCCAGTGCCATGGCTCGAGGCATTCATCACGAGTTCTTCTGCATGCTTGTCAACCACTCTGATGTGATTATTCTAGTCGAGAGGACACATTTGTTACAGTTTTAAAATCACATCTATTATTCGAAATCGAATCGAACCTCGGCTCGAACCAGTGACGTCCTTTATATGATCAATGGGAGTTGGGATACTATATTCCTGATTTGTTTCGACTGTGATGGCTCATGTCCAGACTGATCAAATAAACCAACTACATCATCAAGGCATGTCTTCGTTGAAGGCAAGCCTGATGATGTAGTTGGAATATTACCCTGTGAGGATTATAGTTCATCATCGACATTGCTTGGAAACCTTAAATGTGTATATAACAGTGGGAGGGAATAGTGATATTGGAATTAGCATGGCTGGTGGGCACAGTGAAGATTTTATTTATGTTAATGTATCGGAACTTGCATTCAGTCTTTTATTTCAACATTGTTTATGTATGATTGCCATCGGAACTATACGTTTTGGGAGACGATGAAAATGACTGATACCAAACTAAAATCCTATGGAAAAAGGAAACGAATCTGGCAGCCGATTTCGAATCGAACCGAATATCTACTTAAGATTCGAAATCGAGTCGACTCTCGAAGCTTTGCAGGATCCCAAGTGTATGCTTCAGCGTCCATAGCTTTTAGGATATTTAGTTTTACGATGTGTAACACTGCTAACCGTTTGTTCGTTTCAAATCGGTGTAAGTTGTTTTGACGACATTTCTTGTTGCCAATTTCTAATACTTGTGCAAGACTAATATCTTAGCCTTTATTCCACGATTCCTGTGTGTATTCAACTTTACCCGATACAATACAGACATTGAGAAATGCGCTAGGTACACCATGGGACAAATTCGGCCTGCGTGTTTGAAAGTCGTGTAAGAACGTACCTTGTTGTCGTAACGCATCTGAGAGACGTTATGATGTGAATAAAATGCTTCCACAGAAAACAGTGTCAAGCTAGAAAGTATATTGTTCGCCTAAGGTGATATTTTCCTTTAAAAGTATCAGCCTCATCAACTTAATTCAAATTGAATCATGGTATAAATACATAAGAAACGGGTAGAATGCGTGGGATTGGAATCGACGACGGTGTTGCAGTTTTTCCCCTGTATTTCACGATAGTGTTCAAACTATTACTAAACATTGGCCGCTGCCCGATTACTAGTTATTTGAGCTCACAATCGGTCGATTCCGATGCCGATTCTGATTGTAATACCGTGCACTACTTGACAAGTCGAGGCTCGCAAAGAACTACATTAAATTGAACATATGTTACAGTGTTTACAGTCCGTTTACTACTAGATACGTCGAGACTAGAAATAACTACATTAAATTGACCAAATTTCAGTGTTAAACTCCGTTGACTCAGGTCCAGTAAATTTACCAGTCGCGCACATTTGGGCGGTAAACGTGGCTCGCAGTAATTGTTACTGCCACCTGAGTCAATGGAATGCAACCTACACTTTTCCGGTATGAACTGGCAATAGCCGCAAGTACGCTCAATTGTATGCTTTACATGTCGTTTAACTTGTATATCCCATAAAGGGGCGTCTAGAGAGACTAATAATACACATTGTGTTGCTTTTTCAACTTTATTGAGTGGTATGGTTGACATCATTTTACATTAACAATTGAACAGTTTCAGAAAATAATAAAATGCGGCTCATGAATCATCACAAAATGCTTGGCAACATTCGGTTGAACCGATGCTCCAGAAGCTGATGCTGTTGTCATCCGATTGCCAACAATCAGCCGATTGTGGTGGCATGTCCAGATCATCGGTTGAACACTATTTCAGAAGCCACGTTGAAAAGCGTACAACTGCGGGGAAAATTAACTCTATAAAAGCGCTTGTCGACTTTAAAACATTTATTTTCATTCAATGGCGGTAACCTGCCGTCCTGTAGCTCATTGTCGACAGTCCGACTACCAGTTTAAAAATAACAACAACATTATATACAAAACTGTTACTCATAACAACGGTGGATAAACATAACTGAAAACACAGATAACCGATAAACCTTTTTGAATTACAAGATGTGTCAAGAAGTGTATAACTGCAATGTGAAGTACTGATCAACGATTATCAGCAAATGCATATTATGTCCTCAAAATCAACACTATAATTACTGCACAATCATTACAGGAATTAACACTTATGCTTTCATTTTATAATTTTAAAATACGCTGTGTAGTATTTATCCCCCAGGACCCAGGCTATAACAGAGCACTCGGCGCTCGTGAAATACGAGAAAAGCACCAACTCTGGTCGATGATTCCAGTACCCAGTACTCCACCTTCGTTCTGTTTTTACTGTCTCGTAACTCTTTCTGTAACTCGATGTTCAAAATGCAATTGATGATAGAATGACTGACAGAATGAAGCTAATTATTATCAGGATCCATGTAATCACTATCCATCAAAATTAGCTGAATACCTTTTATAAAATGATTCTCCTTCAAGCTGTCTAAACAGTTTTTATTTGAAGGTTGCCACAAGGCTGTTTTTCCTGGGCCTAACAGAATGAGAGAGTTTATTTCGTGTTGCAATGGGGCCTTCCTTTTGGAAATCACCACATGTAACGGCTTTGTCATTTTCGTGGCTCTGTCGGCCTACGTACATTCTGAACCAATCGATTTAGTCACTCGCCTTGGCCTTCGAATGTGGTCCTTTAAAGACGAAATCGATATGCTGGCAGAAACGCTCATATTCCTGATATAAGTGTCTTTGCCTCTCAATCGACACTTACCTGTTCCAATTGGAACTGGAACATGATCCAGTACTGATACTGGAATCAAATCAATGAGGTCAAACTGGTAGATGTCGGATAGAAAATGGAAATATGTCGTGTTTATTGTTTTGGGTGCAAATAACTCAAACACAAAGAACTGACAATTCCTGCAACACTCTCTTGTCTAGGCAATGTATCTCCACTCACACTCTCGCCCATGAACTGTATAGTTACTTTCCCGTTTCAACAAGCGCAAATAATACGTAAATAAAAGTATTTCTATAAAAGGGGGCAAAATTCCTATGTAAGATAACAGTTTTATATTCCGATTGTATTGTTTCCATTCGCATTCTAATTACAAGTTCAGTAATGTAGGTTTAGTAATAATTGACATAGGGGGACCAAATTATGACGAAAATAACAAATTGTTAGGTTTATAACCTATGTTCTAACCACTGTTAAAATCACTTACGTCCAAATCCGCTCTTCTTTCATTGAATGTTTCCTTAACCACGTTCTCAAACAACTTGATGGCATCTTTTCGTGCAGAAGGCAACTTTTCAACAATCTCTTGACATTGCCCGAAATCATTTTTTATTAGACCTATTTATCTCGAGTAAAGGTTTTATTCCTGTAGATATGTGTTTGTGTTTTTTGTTTTAATTTTATTTTAGTCGTTTTTTTCAAGTTTGGTGGATGGTGGCTAAAACGGTGTGTCATAACAATGTGTTGCTATCTTATGAATTGAAACCAATTTGTCTGGGAGTAAGTCGTGTTTACTGATTTGGGTGCAAATGACTCAAACACACAGAACTGACAATTCCTGCCACACTCTCTTATCTAGGCAATGTATCTCCACTCACACCCTCGCCCATGAACTGTATAGTTACTTTCCCGTTTCATAAAAGGGGGCAAAATTCCTATGCAAGATAACAATTTTATATTCCGATTGTATTGTTTTAATTCGCATTCTAATTACAAGTTCAGTAATTTAGGGTTAGTAATAATTGACATAGGGGGACCAAATTATGACGAAAATAACAAATTGTTAGGATTATAACCTATGTTCTAAACACTGTTAAAATCACTTACTTCCAAATCCGCTCTTCTTTCATTGAATGTTTCCTTAACCACGTTCTCAAAAAACTTGATGGCATCTTTTCGTGCAGAAGGCAACTTTTCGACAAGTGGAAGCAGTTGTGGACAGAACACTGCAAATAATGGAACAAAGATATGTGGAATTATGTTGGAGTATTGTTTGGTATTCATTAGGGTTCAATAGCTTTTCCACTGAAACAACTAAATCTTCTAACGCCATGTTCGTATTTAGACATCTTACCTGCTAACAAAAGTCAAGGCAAATACTAGATTTTTCGAATTCAAGAAATCGAGAGATTCACCTATCGTGCTTACTTTTTGAGGCACCGGCAAAATCAGCTTGCTAATATAGTTGGGAAGTATTTCAGGCTACTCAGTTCATAACCGAAAGAAAAGTGTGTCTACAGTGTCGAACAATTCTTCTGACATTACTATTAGTGACACAAACATAAATGGTGTAGGTTAGTGTCGAAGTCAAGAGTAAATTGCAAAAGTCTCTGCACACTTGTATGGTCCCATGTCGGCTCAGTAGTCAATTATAAATTCCGATAAGCAAATGTTTCCTGACATTATATTCAAAATGGTAGTCAAATGGAACTCAAAGTGCACGAATTACGCAAAAAATATGACGGTACTTTACATTAAAGCTCCAAAACTGTCTGAGAGTTTAACAGAAAAAATTTCCTAGGATAAATGCCCTATCCTCTCAAAGTCTACATTTTGAGAAAATATGGCTCCAGTACTGTGGAATCGCATGTGAACGTTAGTTAATTTTTGCCAAAAATGTTCTTTGTTGGACTTTTGTGGCAAAAAGAGGTTAATGATGGGAATAACGCCTATGTTCGGAGACGTGTTACGCTATGCTGCAGATATTAGGAGAGTTTCAGACCAATCCCTCTGAGGGTTTATGAGAATTATGCTAATAGGCCTATTTTTGATATATTTTAGCATTCTGACGGTACCTGTATGGGGACTCTCAAATCTCCAAAGGGTTAAACCTTTCATAATAACATATTGAACAAAAGTTGCCATACTCTGATTGCTGCACACAGGCATATGAAACATTCAGTGCTTAACCAATTAGGATTGGAGAGAATTTTCACTTCAACTGACCAAATTTCCCAAGATTCTTTTTCACGGCACCTATTATTATGCAACCATTACACTGAGATATAAAACAAAAGTTGTCATACTTTGACTGCTGCATGTGGCCGCGGGAAGCATTTAGCGCTCAGTCAATTACAAATGGGGGAAATTGTCACTTGAACACACGAAATTCGGAAAAATGAATTTTTCTGGATGACACCTATCTTCATGCAGCCAGAATTGGATTAGGGTTAAATTTTACAACAAAACTTACAGCAGCAAATATGCTCAGTAGGTAACTGTGAGAACGATCATGCAAATACTTTTTCGATATTCCATTCGAAAGTGGCAGAAAAAATAACTCAAAATGAGCCGGTTTTATGAAAAAATTGTGGGTTCTCCAATTCGAGGCCCGGAAACTGGGTGAATGTTAAAACTTTGAATAAAACATATAACAGCAAAATTGTTCTTGGATGAATGCCCTATCTTTCCATGGGAAACATTTTGAGAAATTATGGCACCAGTGCTCAGAAATCGCATGTGAAAATTAGCGAACATGACAATTATTCCGACAGTACCCATATAGGAACTCTCAAATCTGCTAAGGGTTAAATTTTTCATAATAACATATAAACACATTTTCTCACACTTTGACTGCTGTATGCAGACATAGAAAACATTCACCGCCAAATCAATTAGAAAGGGAGTAAATTGTCACTTAAAATTACGAAATTCTGCAAAACGAGAGTTTTTTTAACGGCACCTGTCTTTATGCAACCAGAATGGGCATAGGGTTAAATTTTACAACAAACGTTACAACAGCAAATATGCTCAGTAGGCAAATGCGAATACGCGCATGTAAATACTTTTTTAATATTCCATTCCAAAGTGGAGGAAAAGTGAATTCAAAATGAGTAAATTTTAGGTAGACTTTTAAGGTGCTCTCATTCAAGGCCCGAAAACTGGGTGAAAGTTAAAACTTTGAATAGAACATATAACAGCAAAATAAATGCCCAGTCTTCTCATGGTACATGTTTTGAAAAAAAATGTTGTTGCAGTGCTGAGAAATCGCATGTGAAAGTTGGCCATTTTCGCCAAAAATGCATATTCGGGAGAAGTTTGTGGCAATATAAGGTCGAAGAAGGTAACACCGCCTATGCAGGCAGATGTAGTTGGTGATGCTTCAAATATTAGGAAAGTTTCAGCCAAATCGTCCAGAGGGTTTTTGAGAATTGGGGCAAAAGGTGGCATTTGACTACATTTTACACAGCTTTGGCAGAAAACGAAAAACTTCAGAAATGGCATGATCAAATCAAACAACTTCGCATGGAGCTGTACGGATGTGCCGAATTTCAGCAAAATCGTACAAGCCGTTTTCGCACAATTCGGCGGACAAAAATCAGTGAAATAAAAAAAAAAAAAAAAAAAAAAAAGGAAAAAGAATAACAAGAGATTCACCTATTAGAAAATAGGTGAATCTAATAACTTTGTTCAGGGCCATCACAAAAATGACCTATTGGAGTAGAGTGTAAACAAAATTTATTCCGACTGTCATGACTTAAGAACCGAGTCATGTCATATTCAAGCTTCACCAGCATTCAACATTGGTCACTGATCGGCCATATACATCCACTGTTCGCGTGTGTGACGAAGCGACAAAAAACCTCTCTCTAAAGTTTGTGATTACTTACAAGAGCGAACCGATATCTGAGGCTCCAGTTTAGAGGAAAATGTCCCGGCTGGAAATTATTGACGGTGAACGGTGATACACCCCATAAACTTCATAGTTACGCAACTAGTTGTGTTGCAATTGTTTTCGTCTTTATTTTGTCTGTCTGTATATACAGAGTCTCAGATATTATTTTCCTTCGTGTTTCTTGATTCGGTCTTGAGTTCGGAAAATTGTATCTCTAAAACCATAACCATCACATTTAACCCTTTACCCAACGTAACGGGCCAAACCTCCCAGCGCTATTCTCAAAACTCGCCACTTAATTTTCATTGTTTTTTTTTCATTTTTTTTGTCTCAAAAACATAGGTTATGACCCCTCATTGGAACGAGCTCGTCGAGGGGTCATAACCTATGTTTTTGAAACAACAATGAAAAAAAGTAGTTATTCAAGAATTTGTTTTGCAAATGCCGTCTGCTTTTCATGTTAGGTAATAGGTTAAGTTTGTTGAGACAATAAGTATCTAAATGTGTAACAGTTTTGCAGAGTCATAGACAATGGCAGTGCCGGGACAGTGTTCAGGTCATATACTTTGCCCCACCCCACCCCTTCGCTCCTTCACACTTTGATGAATAAAAATTGCGAGATGATTTTTTTTTTTGGTGCGATGAGAGGGTATCATTTGGGGACATGAAGCTCCCAGTGTTACTTTCCAACAGGTAATGTGGTACTAATGTCCGAATGGAAAGAGAGACCGAAGAACATATTGGCAGCTGTTGGGAGATATGTGAACAGATCGAGGCTCGAACAGAATGAAAACAAGAAGAAGGTTATACTCTTGAACGGAAACTGGGGCCTGTCCGACGATGGGGACTGGGGAAGTTCTTTATTCCGGAAAGTGATAATACTTCGAGTAGGATAGAAGAGGTGATACGGGTATTTCGAGGTCGATATATGAACAATGGGAAGATGCTTCCACCGACATAACGCGAATAAACTGGGTATGTGGGGAAAGTAGGTACTTAACCAGCAGAAATTTTCAGGGAGGAATAGCTTCATTAAGTGTTTTAGGGTTATTCTGTTTGAAAGATAGTGGGTGTACTAAGATAACATACGGTACGGAAACAATTCATTTCAACCATACGCTTTTAGAAAGTTTGGAGACTAACAGGGTCAAGCAATGCTGCGGCGTAGATTGGAGTAGTATGTGACCTCGGGTAGGTCAATGCCAGGATAGGCTCGGTGAAACTGTGTAACCATAAGCATTTGATTAATCTCCCTCTGTGTGTGTGTTGGGGGGGGGGGGGGGGCATAATGGAAAACTACTCAATAGAGACCTCAGATCTAGACGGGGAAGCACTCAAAAGAAACAAAATCGTCGGAGGAGAAGGATTGTAACGTAAGTTAGCGGGAAGGGGTCAAAGGAAATAAGTTTTTGGGCTGCCTGTGTGATAAAAATAGGGCAGTTTTCGGAGTACTTGGATGACAACTTGGGGAGTCGGGGGGGGGATTATCGCTGTTCCAAATGACATCGACATCGCTGGAACTTGGAAGGTTGGGGGGGGGGGGGGGTCGTTGCTGTCAAATGTGTAATTTCAGAGTAACAGCTATTTTGAGGCACTGTCTCTTAGAATATCCAAAATATCAGCATGGCAGAACCAGATTTACCGATTTCCTGCGAGTATGATGAAGAAGTGGGATGGGTGAATGACGGGTACGTGCTATTGGGTGATACCAAGGAGACCGTTAGTATGCTGATCAGTGAAATGTAATAATAAAGTACTTGGTAACATCAAATTGCTCGTTTCTGGGTGTTGGGAGCTGGGTGTTTGGACGAGAGAAATAACGAGGAATGGATTGTCATTTAGGAGTATAGTGATTATCAAGGCCTTCTCATCTGAAAACCGCGACAAATCAGGGAGTGACTGAAGTATTATTATCATATGATGGAAATGGATAGACCCTTAGTCTTTATCTATTGCTATTGGGTAATATGCCATTTTAACCTACCACAATGTGAAATGAAAATGACTAAATATAACCCCTGCCATTTCATTTAGACTGCCTACACCGTTCATCCAAATATGGACAACATACTATTGTTCTTTTTTGTTCATTTTACTCGAAAATAATTGGATGGTTATTTGGATTTATTACCTGGATTAAAATCTCCAATTCAACATTCAGCTAGTGTATTATTCCCCGTGTGCTCATATGTTTTTGTCTAATACTATACTAGAACATTTGTGCTTGATTATAAGTTCATCAATTGATAACTGCTATAACAGGAACACACGGGTTATTAGCACCATCTGAGTTTCCGGGATGGTGTATTGAAATCGATATTTTGTCTCTGGGCATAATATCGACGAGTCCAGAGACGAGATGGATACCCCAGAATGCCATCTCGGAAACCCACACGGTGTTAGCGACCAATTTATTTAACAATATACTCCCCTCTCCTCATTTGTTCGTACAATGAATGGATTGAGTCCAGTTTTAACCGCGTCTGTTTTAACAATCATCCATCGTATATGAACTGAATTGGTATGAATGAAGATCAAGACGTCGCAGTATTGGGTTTTTTGCGCCGTGCATAATATGATCTACATTCATTGTCCCACTTGTGCTATAATATGACATGTATAATATCGTTTCAGCTTTGTGTTTTTTTTTTGTTTGTTTTATTTTAATAGTTCACGAACGTAGACCTATATAAAAATACAATAATTGCAAAAATGATCTTGTTTTATTTATTTCGTTGAGCTGTTGATTTTAATCATTACTTAATGTTATCACAAAACGGCGCCCTCGTATGTAATAACTCGATGCCAACTGAGTACAGAAAAAAACACCCGAATCGAATGATCCCACGTGCAGTTTCTACTCTTAGTATATATACGTATTTTGCCTAGACGTTTATATGTGTATTGGGGTAAATACGTACTTGTTGTAAGATAAAGTTCGTGATAAGGTTTCAGGTCGACCAATAAAGATGTCTGAAACAGACTAATAATTGCTCCAAGTTCTTCTCATGGGACACTCACCAATAACAGTGAAGAATAGGCGACGACACGCTGGGGTGTGCCTTATTTGTTCAGCCCACTCGTCATAGCAAGTCGGTTAAATAATTAATCTTGGTGATGAGAAGAGAAAATCTGTGTTTTTTTAGCGGTCGTGAGTTAAAAAATTGATGTTTCACCTTTGCGTCACGAATGAAATAATCGTGGTAACCATGCAAAATAACCCCAGATATTCTTTTAATTACTTGTGTTGTGTATTCTAAGACAACTGTAGGTTTCTGTCTCAAATTAATGCAAGTAATTGCTTAAGCGACAGCAGTTTCTGTTTGAGGTCAACAATGGATAGTCATCGAACCCCTCTCAGCGTCTAAATTGGTCATCCGCGAAACAAAATAGTTTCCTCAGATGTTTAGTTAATGGAAATTAATTTAAGTCCACAAATAGCAATAGCATCAACTTTTCGCCACGGAATAGTAAACATGTCACAATTTCATAACATTTTAAAGAATCATTTCGTGTTGGTTGATGCTATTTTCACTCTAAATCTGCGATGGAAAATACGATTTTGTAAAAAAAAAAGTAATCGTATGTCTTGTGTCAGTCACGAAGACGATAAAGGCGACATCTCCTTTTGCTATTTCCTTCTTAATTTATCGGAAGCATGCAATCCAAAAATACATATAGACAAACTATATGTTTATATTCTCTATTCCAAGTAGGTGTGATGTGATATATAAATTACTTCTCGATAAACACTGATCTGTTTACAACTGTATCACTAGAACGCTCATTGGTCAAATATGGAACTGTCACAATCTTAACTGGTTAAGTGCTCGAAGTCCCCGCAATCTGGGCTTTCGGAAAATGAGGGTACCAGAGCAAAAGCTAACATTTGCCTTGTTCATGTTTCATATTTAGTCAAACGCAAATAATATTTTGTTTATATAAATTTGTTCTATTACAAATCAGTGGAGAGTGCCCGTGGGCACTCTCCAATAATTTGTAATAAATCAAATTTTGAATAACAAATTCAGTCCACAAAAATAATCTTGCCCTCAACCAGTTAATGGAAGGCGGCGAAAAGCTGTTGTTATGAATATACAATGAGCAGCAAAAATAAAATACCCGAAGGTTCTTAGTTTTCCGACGCCTCCAGCTCGCCGACCGCCTTTTAAGGAAAATACTTGAATGTCTGTGAAAACGGAATTAAGCTGACGTGGTATGCATTATTCGCGACAATTCAAACTGAATAATTATTGCACATTTTATTTATTATGGACAAAAACAGGAGCCCAGAACAGAAAGTTAGCACCGTGTTTCAAGTTTTCGTTAGGTTTTCCTTTGATGTTTGCTGATGTAAAAGCATACACGTCAGCAAGTCAACGATAAGAGTGGGAATAGCCAGCGTTTTGATTAACTTGACACTATCATGTGTGTGTGTGTGTGGGGGGGGGGGGGGGGGGGGGGGGGTGGGGGGTCGCTAACATTCCAGCAATCCAGTTGTATATAGATCAGTGGCAACAACTTACTCATTATCACGAGACTAAGTGGACTGGTTTTGAAGATTGCCTTTCCGTGAACAACAAACGGATGATTTGGGTTATCCTGTGAGTCGATGTCGATTCCAAAGGCAGCACTACCAATTACATCACAAGAAAATGCCGCACATGCCCTGAAATATAAACGACTTTGGTCAGTAAAGGGAGCTGTTCTTACTGTATTGCTGCACAGACTACCAACACAAACCCTCTGAATACTGATGGTATATTCCATGTCAGGTCAGTGCCGACACTTGGAAGACTCCATCTTCGTCATTTGCCGGTAGGCCAATTAACCTTTCACCCAACGCAGACGATATCAAAATTTCTTATTTTAAATATAATTTTTAAATTTTTTTCAAAAAATATCAACAAAACCATATCATGTAACCCTTCTTTGGAACGAGCTCGTTCCAAAGAGGGGTCACATGATATGGTTTTGTTGAAATGTTTCGAAAAATAAAAAAAAATTCAGCTGTTACATTTGCATATTACGCGGGCGTATGCGGGCGATTTGTTGGTAAAGGGTTAACATTCTTACAATGTGTAGCCTCGGGCCAACACATTGTAAATAGTGCTTGGTCTGTCGTACAAATCCATGGGGCAGCCTATACTTTATGGATACATGTAGTATCATGACCCTGGACAGGAAGAACTGTCTCTCGTGTTCAAAGGGATACACCTTCTGAGTGGTGAACATTGCAATCAGTGTGAAACCATATCGTTCCAACCCAAACACCAAGTGAGTATGGTCGACACCAGAACGTTGTTCGGGTTGAATGGTCCTTAATAGTTTCTCCAAACTGTTCGTAACCGAAAGTTGTTTGATTCCAAGATGTGTGAAAAAGAACGAACAGAGTGGAAATAATCCAGGAAACATCCACGGATTTGTAAATGTGAAATCTGATTTCGATCATTAACTTTTGGTAACTGGCCATCTCTGATGTTACCGATTGTAGTAAGGATCATCATAACTATAACTGGAAACATCTGGGCAACAAAACCCCGAGTAGTCATAATGCTGAGTTGACGGATAAACTTGTTCAGAACCGTCTGTAAAGCTGCAACTGTTAAAATAACCCTTGGGAAAATATTACTGTTGCTGCAGTTGTCAGCATCACCATTAGAATACAATCACCGATATTGCAGTTATAAGCATCACAAGCTTTGAAAAATCACTATTGCCGCAGCATTCAAAATCCCGGGAATCGCCACTATTTCAACAAATATACATATCCCTATTAGAGATGCGACAACAATCAACATTTGTCAAGATTTCCATTGAGAAACTGAAACTATTGCTATTGCCTTCAACAACCCACTTGTCAAACCGCTACAACTGTCAACAGCCACATTGCTATTGCTAAAGTTTCCAAAACACTCAACGAGGAACCACCTTATTGCTACAATTGCTCACATATCCGTACTAACTGCACATACTAACCTTCACCATGGCCACAGCTGTCATCAGGGCTGCCGAAGCACCGCCATTGGCTACCGTTACCAACAAAACTTTCAGGAACCGTATTACTTATATTTTGATAGACTCGAGAACATATATAAATTAGAACTCACCTAAGTGAAAGACCCTGGACCTCACCTATGGGAAATACATTTTGACTATTATCACCATGTGCGTTTCCGAGATGGAGTACTGAAAGTCGAGACCTCGTCTCTCGGCATATATCGACGAGTTCGTTAGGGCCGTTAGGGCGAATCGATATATGCTCAGAGACGAGGCATCGACTACAATACACCCCAGGCGAACCCACTTAGTGGTAATAGCAAATTTATCTTACAATAGTACGCCCCTTCGTCACGTTTTTAAATATATGTTTACAATCATTTTGCGTCCATGAGTTGATTTTTTTATGAATGAAGAGTATGAAGTAATGGTGCTGTGTTCTTGCGCTATGCATGACGTCATATCCATTCATCATTCCCTTGTACTATAACCGCTGAAGTTTATAGTAGTATTTCAGCTGTGTGTTTCTTCGTTTTATTTGTCAGGTTTAGCGCACGGTAAGCATATATAAAATAGCATAATAGAAAAAAATGATCTAGTCTAATTTATTTCGTTGAGTTGGAATTCAAATTATCACGTATTTTACAGTTATCGAAAAAAGGTGGCTTCAACATATATATTCACTTTTCGAGGAGTGCCCGTCAAGAACATTCCCTTTCTGAATTGAATGATCACACGTGGGATTGCTACACTTAATGCAGATTTGTATTTTGTCTGGACGTTTTCACTTGTATTGGTGGATATACGTTCTTGTTACATGATAAATACTCTTATCCCTTCACAAGATAAAATGAAGCTGGATACAAATTGATCTGAATGGACGTATTCCGTATAGTTGGAGAGGCCAGAGCAGCCAGATCAGGTAGGACACCGTAGGCGTCGTGTTTGATCTGGCTGATCTCGTTTCGCCAACGAGAAGGAATAAACCAAACCAGATTGTCCGAATGTTATAATTATTTGTTTAGTTATGAAATAAGACATTAGATATTACAAATTTGAAATCACGCCTAATATGTGTACAAAAATAGAAAAATACGAACACGAAGGTTTATTCAATATATGAAGATTGTTCAGATTATTGGCACTTCAGTTTTTATAAAAAAGGAAATAAACAAAAATGTGGAAGATTTGTCAAGAACGCTCAGTCTATGGCCACTTGACATTTTCCAGAACAAAAAGAAAGAAAGAGAGAAATATATGGGAGATGTGTCCACCGTGTTCAAAGTAGACACTTTAGTTTTTGATTTGCGTTTGTCAAAGTACCTAGTCAAAAATCGTCGCACGTCAATGTTTGGAAGAGTTGAGACTATCTTGTCCCGCTGATACAGAAGTGATTGGCAAACTGCTGCGGAATTAATCAGCTATTTGAGGCAGTGATATTGGTCATGAAGTGATATATACCTCTACCGAATTCAGACCGTTTTCCACAAACGATGTGAGTAAGTAGCACGACAGGAGGACGACAATATTTTTTTAAATAACTAACATTTTCAAATATTTTTTAAAATAACTGGCATTTTAATTTTGTTTTAAATGACTAACACTTTCTTTTCCTCAAAACACAGCTTATGACTCTCCGACAAGTAAGTTCTTATGAGGTGCCATAAACTACGTTTTGGATGTAAAGAATAACAAATGAGTGGCAGTTTTAGATATTTATGGGTAATGCTGGTCGAATGTGACTGTTACGCGTTGGTTCGGTAAAGGGTTGTGTTATATTCTGCAGGCCCTGTGTTTAGAGCACTGGATTAAACCGAAAAGTTGACGGTTCGATCCTGATAACCGGTAACTGCACCGAGTCAAAGGGCAGAAAACTTAATTCCTGTTGCCCACGTGGCGACATGTAGCGCCGTGTACTAGAGCGTTCTGCACGCCGATAGTGCACAGGCCTCCAGCCGCGGCTAACTCTGTGCGACAGACAATTGCTCGTTACTGCTAGGTGGTTCTCTACCAGGTGTTCCGGGTCCCCACATCCTTACAACGGTCCGAAACGACATGGGTCTGGCTGTTGAAAGGGCCGTTATACTCCAATAAATGAAGAAAGAAGCGAACGAATCATGTCAATGAGCATGCCACGGTGGAGAGTCCGAATCTATGATTGACACAAAATAATAATAGCTGTTGGGCTCTTTGGACAGTAATTATTGGTCAGATAAGCTTTTGAAGAAGCTGAAGGATTACAAAAAGATAGAAATCTTAGGAATTTGAAACTTACACCTTAATCTCTATGTCTTCTTTATTTTCAGCCTTCTTCGTCAAATTAGCAACAAACTTATCGCAAGCATGGTTTACGAGGCCTGTCATCTGAAACAAAAAGTGGTTTAATTTTTTTAGTCAATCCGATGTCCCCGTATCAGCAAAGTGGGTTGATATTTTGTGTGTATTCTACACCAAGCATCGGATAAATTAACTTAAAACTATGGGGGCGCGGTGGCTCAGTTGGTAGAGGTGCAGGCTGCAAGCCGAGAGGTCCTCGGTTCGAATCCCACCTGCGGCAACCGCGTTGTGTCCTTGGGCAAGACACTTCACCCCGATTGCCTACCTGGGGGCACGATGACGCTGTGTACTGAGGCGTACTGCACGTCGATGGTGCGCATGTCTTCAACCAATCTAACCCTGCCTGTGCTGCGGTGCAGAGTTCAGAGTTACGATGTTGGAGAGCTGACAGCTGCTCGTCGTTGCTCGGTGGTTCTCTCCGGGTACTCCGGCTTCCTCCACCCGTAAAACTGTCACGGTCACGATTAGCCGTTGTGCATAAGTATGTGACCTTAAACACCAATAAATAAATAAATAAATAACTTAAAACTACACATTTTAACCCTTTGATCCCTGGTGGTATCTTCCATGTCAGTTCAATGGCTGCAATTGGAAGAGTCCATGTTCATTATTTGGAAGTAGACCAATCAACGTTAGGACTGGACGTTCAAAATATTGATTGGTCTAACCCAAATATTCATTTAGCTGCCATCCCACTTCAATAAATTATGACGTATCGTGTTCCTGGGCTGGAAAAGCTGTCTCTCGAGTTCAAAGGGTTAACCCTTTGAACGCGTAAGACCGTTTTTTTCTGTCCAAGGCATAATTTCGTCACATTTTTGTTTTATTATAAGAGGTCTATAGATGGGACATTGATGATAAAATAATACCTGCAGTCTGCAGCCCGACGGCTGCCGACTGCAGTTATTAATCTATCCTCCATGTATAACGATATTGGACTAACCCATCTCACTGTAAGTGTACACAAAGGCGATACCATTTCTATGAATCGAGAGTTCAAAGGGTTAAAATAAGTCTCAGTCCACAAACAATATTACTGTACTTTCAAATCGGTACATATGGAGACAAATGAGATGGCAATCCGTCATAAGGGTAGACTCAAAATACTGAAAACTTGACATTCGTTTTCGTGAATCTCTCAAACTATGCAACATTTTTGAATAAGGTTTTTCTTAGATGTTACGAAATAAAAATAAATATTGTACATTTTAGTGAGCTAATATCTTAATTTATTATAACCTTCCTTATAATAAAAAAGTGAAATGTCGTTACGGATATTCATTGTCACGACGGATATAAGACAACATTTAATAGATATGATTTTCTTTCCCAGAATTACCCAGTATTAGGCGCGATTGATATGACTTCGAACTCCGCTGATATGACGCCGATATTGGCCGATATGAACCAAGCTGTTCCCGATGCATAACTGGACGCAGCCATTTTACTTTTTTATTATTTTTTGTTGTTGTTGTTTACAATGAAATCGTTCACTGTTATTCGTTGAAAGCAATCATTTAATTAAATTGGCGTTACCAAGGGGAGTAGTGTGGTGAGTAAGTAATGGTCGCAATAAGTAAGGATTATTTATTAATTACTATTATTTATTTATTGGTGTTTAAGGTCATACACTTATGCACAATGGCTAATCATGACTGTGACAGTTTTACGAGTGGAGGAAGCCGGAGTACCCGGAGAGAACCACCGACCAACGACGAGCAGCTGCCAGCTCCCCAACATCGTAACTCTGCTCTGTAGCACACGCAGAGGTAGATTGGCTGAAGACATGCGCACCATCGACGTGCAGTACACCTTAGTACACGGCGGCATCGTGCCCCCATGTGGACAATCGGGGTTAAGTGCCTTGCCCAGTGACACAACGAGGAAGTCCGAATTGATCGCTCAGACGTCACCCACCCAATGATTAACCGGGCTCGACGTTGCTTAACTTCGTTAATCAAACGAGAACCGGTTACCGCAACGCCACCGCGCCCCCATAAGTAAGGATTATGTCGATGGAAAGAAAATAGGATAGAGTTTTATCTTACAATCAGCATGTATTTTGTTTGTATTAACTCCGCAACTATCGTGTATCCGACCCCCTGATATAAATGTTTGTATCAGGGGGTCGGATACAAGCACGTTCCTTTCGCGTGAGTTCCGTTTTTTTTGTTCATCCGTACGAATAAATAGTTCGTTATATATTCGTCTACATTCTTGACTTATCCCCAATATATTGTAAGATAACATGATTATTATACATATTTTGTACATCCACATTATGGTAATAATCTCTATGTCCTTAAAGTTCAAAGCAAACTAAGATACAAAGTAGTAAGCGGAGTACTTCGAAGTGAAAGAAGAGATATTTCAACTATGTGAACGTGTGGGTCCCCATATGGAAATCGAGACGTTCGAATAGCTGAACGAGGACAAGAAGAAACTTTGGACTTTATGAAAAATATGAGATAATAACATTTTCGAAAAGTCTGATGGATCTTAGAATATTTTGTATTTATTTGTTTGGGATGAACAAATAAAGAGGTCATTACTTGATTAGTTTCATATCTGTCGAGATTTCAGCCCTCGATAACTTTACACCAGCCTTCGCCCTTCCGTCTCAGTCTGATATGCGGTTACCTCGGGCTAATATTTCGGCCGATATGAAATTAACCAGATAATAACCCCCAAATATCCACCGGGGAGTGACGCTCATTGCACAGTAAGTCTCGATTGACTTCGCTACGCGTTTTCGCCGTTATGTGTGTTATTTGCAATTGAAACACGTTTGAATTGCAATTAAAACCTCACAACCCATACCATAAAAATAACACGTACTGTTTTGGGGTAGGTATCATAATTATTTCATTCCTTACTGCAAAAGAAATCAAAGCTCACAAACGCGGCTCTCACCGCTTGCCAAAACTTATATTTCCTCACAGTCACTCATGCCAAAATTCTAACATTATCAAACACAGTATTTTGACGATCGTTCGGTTCTTTCGCGACTCAAAGGTTGAGTATTGCGTCCACATACACTCTAAAATCCGTCGAGTTAAAAATTAACTCAAATCAACTGGGTTACGTGAATATGAATTTGGGTTGACAAATGAGTCGATTTGGGTAAATTTTTAATCCAAATGATTTTAGATTGTATGAATAGAATAGCGTGGTGTTTCCACTAAGTTGAATAGCCACAATTAACGTGCGATCTCGCTTCATTGAGACCACGCGTCAGTTGTCAATATTTATATAAGTGGAAATTCCGTTAACCCTTTATCCAGCGAATCGCCCGCGTAATATGAAAATTCAGCAGCAGAAAAAATCTTATTTTTCGAATTTTTTTTTAACAAAACCATATCCTGTGACCCCTCTTTGGAACGAGCTCGTATATCTCTATCGCGAATGGCCATAAAAGTGTGTGAAGTATCAGAGAAATATATGTCTTCACTGTTGAAACATCTTCAGGTATTTATTGCCAATTTTTTAGTAATGCTACGTTTATGAAATGTAATGGAGCCGGAGAACATCGCCCGAAGGTCTCAAATTATGTGAGGATTATTGGTCACGTGACTGATTACGCCACATGAGATTCCCGATGCGATTCCCCGAATATGGGCCTTAAACCGCATGCTATACTACTAAACTATTTAAAAAAAAAATAAACATATGTCCCGGTATCTTACATTTCTAGGAAGGTCGATTGATATTTGCGCTCTGAGTTTGATTTTAGAAAACCTGGATGTAACATCTGATCGGAAACATATAGACGACGACGACGACGACGACGACGACGACGACGCGATAACTCATACCGGCATCACTCAGGTGAACTAAAATATATTAGACAGGTGGAGAAAGTGCGTAGTTTACCTACTATGTATGCGCTGTATCCTGAAAGCAAAATAACTCTCTCTGTCATTCAGATTTCGATCTGGTCGCGATTCACTTATATCAGTCATTAAAAAGTACAATATTCCAAAATAATGACCAAATGAAAACAAAAATAATTAATTAATTAAAATAAAAAAATAATAGATTACATCGTATCCCATTAGCAGGTTAAGCTACACGGTGACAACGTATAGAAAAAAAGGTCCGTGATACATTTCCTTCTTCTCTGTTTACGTCTTTACAAAATGACCACCAAAATAAATAGCAACAACTAACGTCCTATCTCGGTTTGGCGAGATCGTGCGTTAGTTGTTGCTATTTATTTTGGCGAGAGGTCTATTAAAATCTGAACGGCATGCCACCCTATTTATATGTGCATGTAATACGCTACCGTTGAGTCGAGTTCGTCTCGAAAGAATGTCAGGTCTGACTCGTAAATTGTGCGGGATAATGAATTTAATTCGTGTTGCATTACTTTGTCGTAACCTGAGGTTCGTTCGCGTATTTTGCAATTGACGTCACCTGTACGTAACCTAAACGACCGTTTTATTTCCAGGCCTGAAATATTGCCTTGTATTTTGGATGGCGGCAGTGTTCGCGCATTTTGCTTTTGACGAATGAATTTCTGCCGTGTTATTGGGAGGAAAGAGTCTTAACCTTTGCCCTAGAATGTGTCCTGCTATTATTTGCCCACCACTAGTGTGTACATCTTCTGCGGACATAGAATGTGAACTTTCAACAATAGTGCATTGCGGCAGAAAATATCGATCCCAAGTCTAGGGATAGGGCTGTGTCAGGACAGACAACATTTCTCAACGGAAAAAAGATATAGATCATGAGTTGAATGTGCGGAGAGTATTACTTGATATATGTCTTAAATGGCATGTCAGCAGTAGTAGTTGAGTGACTGAACATGCCCCATCTTCTGAATCTCATTTTCTGGATCCCATGTGACGCCAAACCGTGTTGCATTATGAGTATCACCTGGTTGTCATGGTAACCCATGGGTGTAGCCATGTTATAACCTTATTGTCATGTTGGTGTTGGATGTGCGCCCCCAAGCGAAGCTCGCGTTGTTAGGGTAGTACATATTTCCGTCGTCTATTTTGTATGAAGGAGCCCAGCATCTTAGCTTCTGTGGTGGCACGTGATTCCTATGAGCATTGGGTGCTTCCAAGATGATGAGGTGTGTTGAGGGGGGTGTTTTCGATTGCATGGTAGTATATGGGAAAACAACCCGACAACAACCACAGATTACCCAAATGGACCCGACAACGACGTAAAACGCCTAAAACGAATTCTTAAGCTCACTATCTCGGGTAGCACGTAGTGTTAAGGGATTGGGCGGTAGGTATCCAAAATAGTGTGCTATATTGGATAAAAGTATATGTAAAATGGAAAATGAACTGATAATTGTTGAAAATTACCGAAAACAACACCACAAGCTTCTGACCTGGCTGGCATTTCGTCATGCATTGTCACAAACCACGTTTTTCTACCTACGTCTTTCACTTTTATTCATTCTCCGGTACCTTCAGTGGAACATTGTTGCCTTGAAAAACAACTAAGAACCCAGATTTTCAATTTTAATCACCTTTACTACTAACATCATGGAATACATGTTGACATGCTGGATATCTATATGATATTCCATTAAAATTTAGCTCAATACTAGCTGTGTTATAGATTCAAATGAACAAAGGTTTCTATTCTCAATGGAAATAACATACAGGCGGAATGTGCAGACCGCGTAGCTTCACTTGTGTCTCAAAGGAAACGTTATGATGGACATCAACGGAAGATATCACGAAGACCGGACTACTATCAGTTGATTTCTAGAAATGTTCGGGCAAATTTCTTTTTCAGCGCAAAAGGGGGCACAACTCGTGAGTGGAATGTGCGGACAGGATAACTTGATATGTGTCTGAAAGGGATTGTCGCGCTAGGGAGTCATGTAAGATTTCATTAACATCTGACGGATATCAAAAGTGAGGTTTAGACTAGCACAAAAAAATGTTGTTTCTCAACGAATAATGGGGAAAACGTCACGAGCAAAATGTGCGAATCACATATCTTGATATCTGTTTAAAATGGCGACCAGGTGAGATTTCATTACGATCTGACTAATGCTTGCTGAGTTGTGGACTTTTATGAACATACTTAGGTACGTGACTGTGGACAAATGCAATCTAGTGCAACCAACTTTTTGAAAAAGATATGGAATAAACATCTGCATTCTATTCGGCTTATATATTATAATAGTAACCTTTTTCAGTTTCCCACTGCTGAATGTTGGCGTCATTGTATTTCTGACATGTTTCCAGTGCCCATCTTTAATAACTGTCAGCATCTTGTCAAATGGGGAGCTTTGCTTTATAAGGACCTGAAATTGTTAAATGTGTTGTTGGTAGGTACTCGTCGTTCAGATGTGTTTACGGTGGGTAAAATTCCCAATTCAATAACATCGCCTTCGAAACCATTACTCCAACTGAATATCTATTGTGTCAAGTTTTCCATGAAAAAAAAACATATTTAAGGTGCTATATAAGTTAGAGGAGTTTGTTTATTTTGTAATTACCATGTCTGATAATAAACACAAGTTAAATATACACTAATTATGCATCAAAATGAAGCTTATGTTTATAGAACATAACAAATACCGGCAGTCAACTCGCAGTGTTGACAGCAGGTACCAGTGGTTCCTGGAAGTCTGCTACCATATTCGAACCAGAACTGATAATAAAATAGTATTTCAGAAGAGCAACTCGTGTCCAGACGTGTTTCAGATATCCAAGAACAAGGCTATGACACCATAATTCTTCCAAACGCAGCGACAGAGCTGTGTGTGAGGAATTCCAAAACTCTCGGCTTTGTTTTGGTTTCTGTTTGTTTACATTTTGGTCAAGGGCATCGGGGCGTCGATTTCAAAGCCGTCGAAAATCAAATAATGAAGCAGATGGCGTTAACACTACACATTTTTATTATATGGAGAAAGCCACCTGTTTGGATTTCTTAGAATTGTGGGATTGTTTTTCGATGAAAATTCGTGGTATCGAGTGATATAAGCATGTCTGTCGACCATGGAACTCTTCCTCAATACAAAGTGCAGGCGGTGTTGGCATTTCCCCCAAATGAAATCCTGTCGTTGCATCGTAAAATGTGTCGAATGACTAACTTTTTTTTCTTGGATATCTGAAGCGCATTTGGACTCGAGCTGTTCTGAAATATTATTTTATTATCAGTTTTGGTACGAATACGATAGCAGATTTCCAGGAACCAATGATGCCTGCTTTCAACACTTTGAGCTGACTGCATATATTTTGCGTATTTTATACATCATAACCTTCATTTTGATGTATAATTTGTGTTTATTTGACTTCAATTTATGCATGATGAGGGAACGCGGTGGCTCAGTAGGTTGAGTTGCAGGCTGCAAGCCGAGAGGTCCTCGGTTCGAATCCCACCTGCAACAACCGCGTTGTGTCCTTGGGCAAGACACTTAATCCCAATTGCCCACGCGGGGGCACGGTGGCGTTGTGTAATAAGGAGTACTGCACATCGATGACCAGTGCCTTTGTCTTCAACCAATGCTAACTGCTTGTGGAGTCTGACAGTTACTGGTCGTTACTCGGTGGTTCTCTCCGGGTACTCTGGGTTTCTCCACCCGTAAAACTGTCCAACATGATGTGACCCTGGCAGTCGAAAGTGTCGTTAAACCCCAATAAATTAATAATCTAATGCATGAGAACAATGACACAGGCTATTTTAGAAAAAAAGTGATGGACATCAGGGTGGCTATAAGAATAAGAAATAAATTTAACCCTTTACCCAACGTGACGTCCAAACCGACCAGCCCTATTCACAAAATTCATCATTTAGTTTCAATAACTTTTTCACTTTTTGTCACAAAAACATAGCGTATGACACTGGTTGGAACGAGCTCAGTGGGCGCGTTCCAATGAGGGTCATAAGCTATGTTTTGACGCAAAGAAAATGAAAAAAATAGTTATTTAAGAATTTGTTTGCAAGTGTCTTCTGCTGTCATACCCCAACCCCAATCCCAACCAACAACAAAACAAATATTAAGAAAGTAAATAAGATAGTTCGTCCCAACACCTGGTATCATAGTGGTCAACTATCGAATTGTGTTTTTGTAGGATGGATTGAAATTATGGTCTGGGTCTCCCACTAAGATTATCAAACACAGTTGCCTTGCACAAAACAAACCAAATGTTCTCCTCGATGGTAAATATTTTGAGAATTACGCAATTTTTGTTACGAAAAATGTAAAATGATTCATACATACCTGTCTGTTCGTAAAATTGTGGAACTGCTTTACTAGAATCTCTCTCAGCATCTCTGGGTCACCAATGATAAGATTTGGTCTCTTCATTTCGAATATGCTGAAAACAGGAAATTAACTATTCAATCACCACCCTTATCCCCACGATGTCGAATAACCAGGAACTTGATTTCAAACAGGCGCGAAACATGACTGTGTTCACTCACCAGAGTATAAAACGAGAGGTCTGGTGAATTCGGCCAAATAATGGTCGAGGGCGATGTCAGAGAGAATTATATGACCAAATAGTCTAGACCGAGCGTATTGTCGAGCTTAAAATACACCTTACATTAAATTATTATTTTAAATTATTTATTGAGTAATTGCATCAATTCTACATACTGCACTGCACGAAAATCAGTGAGACTTCTTTATCTAATTTCCGCTTGCCACAGAATCAAGGACGCTGGTTTTGTTACAATGGCATGGCCGGGGTTCGAACCCACGCCGACAGTGTTTCCTATGGCACCAACCGCCTAGCGAAACTATTCTGAACCACGCACATCACTCAGTCTCCGACAGACCCCAAAACCGGTATGCTAGTTAACCAAGTATATACGATATCAGTACAGATCACACAAAACAAAACCAGCGTTCTTGATTCCATGGCAAGCGGAAATTTGATACTGATTTCCCTGCAGTGCATTACGTAGAATTGGTGCAATTACTTGATAAATAACTTAAAACTAACTGAGAGAGAATTCAGTGTGATCTGTATTGACCTCGTATAAATTTGGTTAACTCGAGTACTTTTTGGGGGGTCCGTCGGAGGCCGAGTTTTGTGCGTGGTTCAGTATAGTTTCACTAAGCGGTTGGTGCCGTAGGAAACTCTCTCGTAGTGGGTTCAAACCCACGCCTTGCCTTTGTAAACAAAACCAACGTCCTTGATTCTATGGCAAGCGGAAATTTGATACTGATTTCCCTGCAGTGCATTACGTAGAATTGGAGCAATTACTTGATAAATAACTTAAAAATGACTGAGAAAGAATTATGTGTGATCTGTTTTGACTTCGTATATCCTAGTTAACGTGCATACTGTTTTGGGGTCTGTCGGTGGCCGAGTGGTCTGCGTGATTCAGTATAGTTTCGCTAGGCGGTTGGTGCTGTAGGAAACTCTCTCGGCGTGGGTTCGACACCCCGCCATGCCATTGTATTATTTTAAAAACAGCGAAAGGACTGGAGGGCAAGGGGTTTTTACCCTATACCCAATACGAACAGCAGACAATAGTTAATATATTTGTTTATTGGGGTTTAACGACACTATTGACAGCCAGGGTCACCTCTTGTCGGACAGTTTTACGGATGGAGGAAGCCGGAATACTCGGAGAGACCCACCGAGCAATGGCTAGCAACTGTCAGTCTCCCCAACAAACTAACTCCACATAAGCAGGACTATCATTGGTTGAAGACAAGTGCACCATCGACGTGCAGTACGCCTTAGTACACAACGCCACCGTGCCCCCACGTGGGCAGTTGGGATGAAGTGTCTTGCAAAAGTACACAACGCGGTTGCCGCAGGAGGGATTCGAACCGAGGACCTCTCGTCTTGCAGCCTGCATCTCTACCTACTGAGTCACCGCGCACCCAGACGACACTTGCAAATGAAATTTTTGAATAACTATTTTTTTTCGTTTTGTTTGCTTCAAACATAGCCTATGATCCTCATTGGAACGAGCCCATTGAGCTCGTTCCAATGAGGGGTCATAAGTTATGGTTTTGTGACAAAAATGAAAAAGTAATGTAAACTGAATGGATAATTTTGTGAATAGCGCTGGTCGGTTTAGCCGTTACATTGGGTGAAGGGTCAGGTTCGTTTCTTATTCTTCTTATAGCAATCTTGATGTCCGCAACTTTTTTCTGGAATAGCATATGCTTCCTTGTTCTCATCCTTTAGATAGACTGCAGTCTGTTTCTATCGCTTTCCCTAACAAACACATAATACTGCACCTCTTTGATTTATCCACTGGGCCTTCGCGGGCCGTGTGTTTTCACAAAAGGCAGAATTTAATTAGATAAATACTTCATACCGTCGCGAATGACTCGCGACGGTATGAAGTATTTATCTAATTAAACGCTTCCTTTTGTAAAGCTGATGAGCTACAATGTTTTACTGAAAAAGAAAAAAAAAAACAATGCCTATTTTAACACTCAATGACCATTGACGTTGGAAGTCTGTCCAAACACCATTCTAACACCTTCTTGGCAAAAGAAATAACAAAAGATTTTTTTCTGTTTCGTCATTGGTCGCGCTGCTCACTGTCACAATGACTTTCCTTCACAAATGTTTGTACAAAAGTTTCAGCCAACGAAGATTTTTGGGTGCCAGATCAAAATGTTTAGTGCAACTGGCTAAATTGGCACCCGACAGCCAGAACACTGTACTCAGTACATTTTGTTCAAAGTGTCCTTGTCCTCTCAGGTATACAATCGCCTCTTGAAATTACTGAACATTCACCATGGTACACCAATAATGTGGCTGCAGCAACGTAGTTGTCTTGTCGAACTACTTAGTTGTGTCTACCATTAAGTCAATAACATTTTACTAATCTACATAATAAATCAGAGTGTTTGTTGTACATGCCCAATCTTTCGACGTTCTGAGATACAACCTCTTCAACATTACTGCACCGTTTACCCACTTGTATGACATATATGTATACTACCATGGGAGTTTCTATCAACTTCCACTGCGTTTGAACGTCTCAATTTTAATTTTCAATTATTTCACCCATAGGAAGAACAGCCAGACAACGGGTTTATACGCAGTGCGCGCGTTAATGTAGCTCTATTATGAAGAACAGAACTGTTCTCTGAGTACCACAATGCTTACAAGGACCGTCATTAAAATAGTGAATGCAACGAATATTAAGAAGCTTTGAGCCATGACAATAACGTCATTGGACAAACAGGAGATTGCACCAGCAGAGCTGACATGCCCCCCACCGGTGCCAAGTCGTGGGATAGGGCTGTGTTAGGACTGACAACATCTCCCACCCAATTCCATTCATCCTCCCATCCCCAGAGGAGAAATATTTATGCATAAATCAGTTAAAATCCTTCAAAACATTTGAAGCAGGAATTTCCATCTAATTCCACCCACCCCTCCATGGGAAAATTCATTCTTCGAGTACAAATCAGTCAAATCATTTTAAACTCGATAGAGGAAAAAAAACGCGTATTGAAATCTTACAGAACGCATTTTAAAAAAATCAGCCCTGCAGAGTCATGTAATTTTAGCAAGAGCAAAACCAAGCGTGCATACCCCCCCCCCCCCCCCCCCCCCACACACAATGCCAAAAATAACGTATTTTAAAAACCCGGCATACATTTCAAGCTGGGGTTCATTGCCGTTGTTTAATCCACACAGAGAGAAATCCCACACACAGAAGCAGTTGTGAGATTCACACGCAACTTTTACTGGACGTTGTGACAATCAGGACCAACCACATGTGAGATGTGAAACTATTGCCTTTGTTTTGCAGCAGGGAAATTCAACACCCCTTCCCTCTTTTCAGTGGCAACTGTGAAGGTCACAAATAAATAGCGAAAGTCTGGTGACCATTGGACCATCCGAGTGGGAAAAGATATAGAATAAAACACACAATGTCACATTTAGGGAGGGGAATCTATGTATTTTCTTTGTTTTTCGGAATTTTCGGAAGGTACCTAAAATCTAAACTCTCAGTCGTAATTATGAGGTCAACAGACACCCATACGCCACGTTTGGTAATGAACGGATCATCCACGTGGGAGAAGCTGTACACATGCAAACGAATAGCTGGCTGGATAATTTGCATAATTATGTTATGCATATTGTGCTAGTTGCTTTCCATACCAAAAATAATCTAAATCCGAATAACGGTTTAGAAGTGCTTGCTTGAAAAGTGTAACATCTATTTTTATAGCAAAAGAGCTGAGGGCGGCTATTTTTGTGATTGTCAAAACCCCAAAATGTGACATCCGCTTTGTCCCCTCTGCACCATTGTGTCATATCCTCCGTCGTGTTATATTGTTAGTCCGTTGATCCACATATCTTTGTATGGACTTACTGGGGGACGAACGAACGGACAAGTAAACGTAATCCCTCCTTCGAGTGGTGGTATAAAATGTAATGCGCAAGTTACAACATTTTCCCCAATACATTTTTGACTACTCGTACCCATAGACGCTCCCATATCTCTTGAACCAATCATCATGTGCACCTTTTAATCCCTGAAATAAATAAATAAATAAATAAATAAATAAATAAATAAATAAATAAATAAATAAATAAATAAATCAAAAAATAAATAAATAAATAAATAAATAAATAAATAAATAAATCCTCACCAACCAAGAATACCAAATAATGCAAAAACCACATTCACCTCAAGGTGACAAAGGCTTCCACCTGACGTGGGGTTCGTGACTATGACGTCTCTTTAGAGGTCCTGCTCGGAGTCCTGCCAATGCGGCATGAAAGGTGCGAGCACTACTACTTACACTCTAAAATCAGCTGGGTTAAAAATCAGCCCAAATCAAATGGGTTGAGTGAATATGAACCCAAACTGGGTTCATATTCACTCAATCCAGATGATTTGTATTGATTTTTAACCCAACTATGTGGATAATGGAAGAAGCCTTTTCGTGGAGCTCAGAATTTTCGTCTATAAATTATTTTTGTTCCAGTTCAATATGAACCTTGTGTTGCTAGTCCTAGGCCAAGCTCGGCGTCCTCCAAATTCCTGGGGTCATTATTATAGCTTCCTGCTCTCTCACCGTCCTTATAATGGATCACATAATAGATGAATATTTCAATTCACTTTTTCCCACTTCTACCCAACCCACTATCATGACAACTCCGCATGACGTTTCTAGGTCACGTGACTACAACATCACATCCGGTGTCCTGCCAATAACATGAACGTAGAGAGTATTGCTACTCATATAATTCCATTCACTTCGCACATAACTGGAGAGTTGCAATCAAAAATTATCCGTAATTATCAGAGAGGTTTTCCGAATTTGGATTGCAGAAGAGTAAAATGTCCGTCATGTCCTCGAAACCCCCTGTCCTACTCTCTTCTCCTCGCTTCAGAGCTCGAACAATTTAGAAAAAGAGGATCAAGATCTCGGGTCCCAAGGCTAATTCTGTCAGGAATTCAACGCCGTTATCGGTTATTTGTTTACCCACTTCCTATGGAGTTCGTGCGCAGACAACCGTTGATGTGACGTTAACTTCTTCTACTCATAAATATGTAAAGATATTATAAATATTCCCATCAATATGTTTTTGATTGTTTGTTTATTGGACTTTCACGACCCTAGCAACAACCAGGGTCACAACCTGTCAGACAGTTTTACGGGTGGAGGAAGTTGGAGTATCTGGAGAGAACCACCGAACAGCGCCGAGCAAGTGTCCAACCCTGTAACTTATCAACTCTGCCCAAGCAGAGACAGCAGCGGTTGAACGCAAGTCCACCATCCACGTGTAGTGCTATAAGTGCATAGCGCCAGCATATCCCCAAGCGGCCAATCGAAATCAAGTGTGTTACACAAAAACACAACACACTTACCAAACTGGGTTCATATTCAGTCAACCCAGATGATTTGTATTGATTTTTAACCCAACTATGTGGATAATGGAAGGAGCCTTTCCGTGGAGCTCAGAATTTTCGTCTATAAACTATTTTTGTTCCAGTTCAATATGAACCTTGTGTTGCTAGTCCTAAGCCAAGCTCGGCGTCCTCCAAATTCCTGGGGGTCATTATTATAGCTTCCCGCTCTCTCACCGTCCTTATAATGGATCACATAACAGATGAACATTTCAATTCACTTTTGCCCTCTTCTACCCAACCCACTATCATGACAACTCCGCATGACGTTTCTAGGTCACGTGACTACATCACATCCGGCGTCCTGCCAATAACATGAACGTAGAGAGTATTGCTGCTCATATAATTCCATTTACTTCGCACATAACTGGAGAGTTGTAATCAAAAATTATCCGTAATTATCAGAGAGGTTTTCCGAATTCAAAATCAAACTGTCATCCATTCGGCTTAAATTCTAAACATTAAGTATATAGCAAGCATCGAAAACATCAAGATATTAACACAATTGGTGGAACTACGCACCTCGTTAATACAAGTACAGCCATGGTGGGTCTTCATAATTGTGTAGAAAACAAACATGTTCAATAGTCTTGATAAGTCATTAAGCATTCGGTTAAATCACGACTCGGTTAAGAAACATGTCTTGCGCTGATTCTTTGATTCAAAGAAAATTAATATTTACGGTTTGTTTTAGATTCAATCGTCTGGAATAGTCCAGTTTGTCGGAAATGCGATCCGAAGGTTTGTTTTTTGGCCAACTGAAATATCCCAGACGACTGAATCTAAACATAGACAACTGGACTATGAAATGGGTAGACTGGTTCCAGGCTGTTGTGGCGCCGTATTCCGCATATACTTTAACTAGTGGCTTCTGGGCTTGATATAAACTATAAAACATGGGCCGCCCCGCCACGGCCTTCATATAGGGGCTAGAGACTCCTCCTACAAGCCCAGACTATTGTGTGAAAACAAATTGTTTCGGGGAAATTTGTCTTTGCGTGATTCTCGTCAAAACTATTTCCAAATATGTCTTACCACTTTGAAGTATGTCAGTAAATTTCCAACAACCGGCAAAGGTGTAGGTCCGGAGATACCCATTGACTTGAAGAGTCCATAGTCTTTACACATGTATCTGAAAATAATGAGAATTAAAGTACGTGTTCGACATCCATCTACCTCCGTTTAATATTACCGACCGACAGAATAGTTTGGACCATATTTAAATGAAACAGACGGATACATGTACACAGAGAAGAAACCAGCGGCCAATCGGTAATCAGAAACGATCATGCTCTTGCTGCTCATTTTTGCGCATTTCGAGGAATTGGTGACACCTTTGTGTGTGGTTTTATCGCCTTTCTTCTCTTCAACGAAGGAGATGCTAGAAGAAAACTATGAAAGTGCAAAACAGGTTTGAAATGGGGCAATATTAAACTGTTCACGCTGTGTTCCAGAAAAGAAACATCCAATACAATAACATTTATTGCAAGTGGGCGATTTTATTTTTATTTCCAAATGAAACAAAATATTACGATTTGATTGTCTGAGAGGTAAGATGTAACTTGCATTCCACAGTAGCTTTTTTTCGCCGTACCTAACCACGGTGTAAAAACAACAGTACACAACAGAAGGCTATATGGCCAAAAGGTACCCACTTTTGATTAGTAATTTCATATCTTCTGCTCGTTTATGTCAGAACAGAAATTTAAATAGAGCCAGTTCCAATGACATCCATATTTGTCTGGTTTTATTAAGAAACTTACAAAGTACAAATTTTCTGACAGTTGTTTTCCCACAATTTAGGTTAAAGTAAAATTCTTGGAAAAAAATCTGTTATCCTTGTGTTTTCCAGGGTATATGGGAATTTACACCGGTCTGGAAACTCATACACCCTTCGGCTTCGCCGAAGGATGTATGATTCCCAGACCGGTGTAAATTACCACACACACTGGAAAACACAAGGATAACTAATAGTATTTATAGGGTGGACCGGTAATAACTGAATCTCACTGCCACCTTACTGTCCTAGAATTAAATTATTATGTGCGGGCGTTCGTAGGAATTTATCAGAGACGAACAAATATAAGATTCGGAACACTGGACGTATTGATAGGCGGGAATCCGTAAATATCGACCGGCATCGCTATCATGCCAATACCGATTTAGCGTATCAAGGGAATCTTAAAATACCGAAGTTTTTGTATTAAAAAATATTCCAAACATTAGCTAAATAAAAATGAAGATCAGACAGAAGAATATTTTCAAACAAGTCTGATAGGAGGAGCTCATGGACAATGTGTTCCAGAGGCACTCGATGCCGGTCATTTGATGTAACACTAAAGCTGAGAGAAAATAACCAACGGGCATTTTCTAACAACTTTATTGTTTCATCAAATAGCCAGTGGCGAATGTCGGCATTATTTCTACCATTATAACAAATATTACGGTCCGTAT
Organism: Pictodentalium vernedei; assembly: GCA_031216915.1. NCBI lineage: Eukaryota > Metazoa > Mollusca > Scaphopoda > Dentaliida > Dentaliidae > Pictodentalium > Pictodentalium vernedei. Next base: position 502,487,119 of record CM062297.1, on the reverse strand, counting down.
TTGTCACATACTATCCTATCCTCACACGTCTAGTAGGTGAATACATGTATGAGCATGCTGAGCCTCGGACTACTTTTTAAGCTTATTTGTTTTACAAAGATTGCCGAGCAAGTTAGGCAACTTATATTAACGGCTTTCCTTGGCCCAATGGCGCAGGTGTACGTGATGACCTTTGTGGCGGCTACTTCGTGGCCTCGCTCACCTCGAATATTACAAGGGGGTCTTTAGTTTGCACGGAGTGTGGCTCTCTCCCCGCATATGATAGCCATTTTACGTCCCCACCCGATAGGATGTTACGCTGTGACAGTAGCAACCCCACAATTGATGCTGAACGAGAGTGTTCGGACACCTTGAGCACTTTCCATGGACCTCAGGTATGAAAGACCAGCGCACTTATCCACCTGGTCACTACACTCGAACTAGCGTAAAAAGGTGTTGAGCAATATATCAAAAATACCAGTCGATATTGCCACTGGTGTCAGAATGTTGTCCACACCGAATACCGTACTGATACCGAGGTAAATCATCCTAAAAGTACTGATCCCGATAAAGAACTTCGCGTATCATTATCATCCGGCTTTAACTAAAGGTGTGGGTCTTCTCGTCTATGAATATTATGCTTTCTAAGGGAAAAATCACTAGAAGCCTTTGTAACTTGTAAGCCTTTGTAACTTTTCAGCCCATAGACAGTCGAGTTTTGGCCGCTGAAGCTTGACCTGAATGGTTGCTAACGCTTCTTGTACTAACTACATAAAAATGTGGAAAAAATCACCTGTCCATGTTTTGTTGTAGGGGAAATAGCACACTAATTACTGTTCCTGAATATAGTGGCCGCAATTGTGCCCCAGCACCTATATAGGTCGGGCGTCAAACTTGGTTTGGTTGCGTTGTCTGCAGCCAGTCTGAGGTAAGCGAAGGCAGACTTAACGTCTTGTTGTCAGTTGGGTCTTTCATCGCCAACACACCTCACTGATTTTCCATCAATCCACAAGCCTGCCGTTTCTCCTGGCAATGTTCACATTTTATTTGTCGTATGCCACCTGACAAGTTTCAGAAAAGAAATGATTACATTAATTCTTAACTCCGCAATCCGTTTGGGGCAACTGAGGCCAGGCAAAGAACTTCTGAAACAGTTTAATCTGGAAATTGGAAGCGCGGTGGCTCAGTAGATAGAGATGAAGGCTGCATGCTGATAAGTCCTTGGTTCGAATCTCACCCGCGGCAACCGTGTTGTGTCCTTGGGCGTACTAAGACGTACTGCACGTCGAGTGTGCACTCGTCTTCAACCAATGCTAACCCTGTTTGTGTGGAGTTAGTACGTTGGGGAGTCTGACAAGTTGCTCGCCGTTGCTCGGTGGTTCTCACAGGGTACTCCGCATCCTCCACCGGTAAAACTGTCCGACACGAGGTAACACTGGCCATCGAAAGCGTCGTTAAGCCCCAACACATAAATAAATACTCTGGAAATGATCTTGATTGTTCCACGCCGCCAACGATGCAAGTATTCTACTGAAAGTTTGCTAAGCACCATGTATATCCAACTACCCGTTTCACGTTTTAGTTGAAATAATGTAATGAAAAGTGTATATATTTTGTATTTAATTATATCTTTAATGATTTAAGTACAGAAATTAAGATTGTGTTTGTGTTTGACATTATTTTTTAGCTTTTGAATACGATAACCATGGGAAATGGGTATTATTGGAAAAAGAGGAAATTTGTTCAATATGCCAAAAAGTTGACGGAGCGAACTGGTATGGGTTCAATATCGAGTGTGAGACCCATTACTGTTAATTATAGTTTGACAACGCCTTCTCATGCTTCCAATCAGGTTCCTGGTAGTCCTTTGTGGGATGTTGTTCCATTCTTGGACCAGCGTGGCACCAAGCTCCTGGACATTTCTTGGCTGAACGGGACGGGCTGAAATTGCAAGCTGCAACTCATTTCAGATAGAGGTGAGGGGGATCTTGCTGGCCAGTCCATACGCTCAATCTCCTCCCTCTGTCGGTACTCCCCGACAGCATGGGCAACATGAGGACGGGCATCATTATCGTCCATCAGAATGAATATATCACCCACTGCAGCTGCATACAATCTGACGTGGACATCCAGGATCTCATCAATATACCGTTGTGCTGTCAATGTACCACGTTCAAGGACACAGCGATCTGTACGTCCATCCTAGCTGATGCCACCCCAGACCATGATTGACCATCCACCAAAGCGGTTATGCTCAGCAATGTTGGCTACATGGAATCGCTCTCCTGGTCTTCTCCATACCCTAGAACGCCCATCCGTGTGGTCTAGGCAGTACCTTGACTCATCTGTAAAAGGACAAGTCGTCAATCTTCTCTGGTCCATCCAATGTGGTCCATGACCCATTAATATCGTTCCTGGCGGTGGTTCTGGAACAACGGAATGCGAATACATGGGCTTCTCGATCGGAGACCACCTTCGTGCAACCTTGCCCGGATAGTCTGCGTCGCAACATTTACCCCGGATGCATTCTGAAGGTCACTGCCAAGCTGGATTGCTGTGGCAAAGCGGTTCCTACGGGCCCGAATGATCAAAAACCGGCCGTCAGCTGCAGATGCTGCCCAGTCCCTGCCACCACCATACCGTCTTACTGATGTGCCATACTGCTAAAATCTTGCCAGGCTCTGGTGATCACCGTATGGTGCACACCAAGGGCTTCACCAACCTGACGATGGGTAGACCCTTGCTCCATCATCCCTACAGCCCACCACATTTCTGCTTCAGATAAATGTCTTCGTACATTAGCATTTGCCATATTCAGTCATTAAATCACAAGGGTTTGTGTTGAAATCAAGATTTAATATCCTACACATGTCATGTACATGTAGACAGTACACAAAAACATCATGAAAATCAAGTGGTACATGCTTTCCGTGACTGTCACGAAAATCTGCCTTTCAAGAGAGCTAATGTAAACACTGGGGGTCATCTCAATACATTACTCAATCATATCCACCAAAAATGTCGCAAATATGTCACAAGTAAATTTCACAATGATGTGTCGAATATTTGGTGCTTAGCAAATTTTGAGAAGTATATTGCGTCGTGTAACTCGTTATCACAGAGAACACAAAAAAGCAATTTACGATTTTATACATGATCGCGGATGAGCACAATCCAATTTGAGGTCCGAAGTGGAGATTTATTTATTATTTATTTATTTATTGGCGTTTAAGGTCAAATACTTATGCACAATGTCTAATCGTGACCGTGACAGTTTTACGGGTGGAGGAAGCCGGGGTATCCAGAGAGAACCACCGAACATCGACGAGCAACTGTCAGCTCCTCGACATTCTATGTTGAAGCCCCGCTCAAGTAGGGTTACATCGGCTGAAAACCTGTGCACCATCGACGTGCAGTACACCCTAGTACACGGCGTTATCGTGTCCCTGTGTAGGTAACCGAGATAAACTGCCTTGTCTAGAGGTCCCGAGTTCGTTCCCCGCCCGGATCGTCCCGGGCTGGGAACGAACTCTGAACCTCTAGAATAGAAGTCCAACGGAAATGTGTGTGAAACAACACAGTGCAGTGTTATATTGTATTTTGTTACTGTGAAAGTGGTAGAAAGGAATGAAAGTGTCAATGACACTGCGGCTTAACTTGTGTAAGACATGTACATGTATAGTATGTGACACAGCAATGACACACATCTAGGTAATGATCTGATAACAAAGGTACATGTAAAGTATTGTAAAAGTCTGTATATAAATACTGACCATAACCTGTAACAAATGTACAGGTAAAGTTTTATAAAGGTTGGTGACAGTTAGAAGCTTAACTAGAAAAGAAATCTCTATGGGGTTAATATTACAATGGGGATCCTTGTATGGTGCATCATAAGGCAAAGGCAAAGGTTAGCAATTGTTTTGGCCTGTTTGTTTCAACCCCTTCTACGGTTGATTCCTACTAATTAATAAATAATTGTCCAGTCCTTCTTAAAATATAGGTATTTGATTTTTTTCATCTTAGCTCATAAGGTTCCCACGGGTAAGGAGATTTTATTTTTCTCATTGGAAACAGACGACTGGGTTGTGCTAATAACGTTTACCCTCCCCAAACAACACCAATTATTAACACAGCCGAGCCCAAAAGCACTCGTTACCGTCCCATGATAATAACAAACGTAGTCCTAGAGGTTCTGTACAAAAAACTAATGCACCTAATTTTGGTATAAAATGGCTGCCATCTTGAATTTCAGACCGCACCCAAAAACACCTGTTCTCGGTCCAAAGTGGTAACAAAGGTACCCAATAAGTTTCGTGAAGATCGGTTCACAAAAAACAACCTCTAGCCCGAGCCGCATTGACATGTGCACTTACAGTGTATAAGTAGTGCTGAATAAATCAAAGTTCATCTAATTTGCATAATTTTGGCACGAGACAAAAACCCGTATTAATTGTAATGTATTCCATGTTACTAAACATTCATACACAAATTTATTCAAATCAGAACGTTCATACAGAAGTTCTGTACAAAAAAAAACTGATTGCACTAATTTCTGTACAAAATAGCCGCCGGAGGCCATCTTGAATTTCAGACTACACCCAAAAACACTCGTTGTCGCCCTACGGCGATCACAAAAGTACCCAAGAAGTTTCGTAAAGATCGGTTCATAAATACGGACTCTAGACCAAGCTGTATAGAAGTTCTGTACAAAAAACTGATTGTACCTAATTTCTGTATAAAATGACCACTGGCAGCTATTTTGAATCTTGGACCGCACCCAAAAACACTCGTTCTCGTCCCACTGTGATACAAAGGTACCCAAGAAGTTCCGTAAAGATCGGTTCCTAAATACGACCTCTAGCCCGAGCCGTATTGAATTGTTGACGCCGGACAGACGTCCAGACGGACGACAGGCCATGACATAACCTCAAATTTAACTATGGCAAAGTTTACCTAAAACTTAAATGAATAAATAAATAAATACAGATTATGTTAACAGAATAAGTTTAAACTGTGATCAGTAAAGTCGAGTCTGAACTAAGCTCTCTTGAAAGTACCTTAATGCAGACTTAGTTTCCTGAGTAAAATGTTATCGTAGATATACGTTTTTGCGCACAGCATTTAAAAACATTTACACAGAAATAAGAAATATTTTTTAAAGAAATCATCAATATATCTTGTGTTGTGTTCAGCATTTTAATGAGCAATATTAGGGAAAATATCAATGGACAGTGAGGAAAGCAGACATACATAACTTTTCGTGTATTTTATCGATTCTCTGGAAACAGAACTAAAGTCAGTCAGAGACAAGAAGGTATAGGGGATAATTCTTCGATCCAAAGCTAAATGGAAAGTGGAGGGGGGGGGGGGGGGAGGGGGTAAGCTACGAAATACTTCTGTATTCTAGAAAAAAGACATTATACTGAAAAAAAGATTCCCAAACTAATAAAATCTGATGGTGCAGAAGCAAATGACTTGCAGGAAATAATATCTGAACAGATAACCTTTTACCAAAACTTGTATGCCTCAAAAATTACATCTGCTGACAAACTTAAACAGGTCGAAAACACATTGTTTAATGTTGAAAACCTATTTCTAAATTTTTTAGAAGAAGATGAAAAAAATTCCCTTGAAGGTCCACTCACTAAGGCTGAATGCTCAAGCTCCCTAAAACAAATGACTAATAACAAATCTACAGGCTCAGATGGCTTTACAGCCGAATTTTACAAATTCTTCTGGAATGGCATAAGTATGTATTTAATCAACTCCTTGAACTTTGGTTACTCTGCAAAAGAACTTTCAACCACCCAACGAAGTGGTATCATAACATGTATACCGAAACAAAACAAACCGAATTTTTTTTGAAAAACTGGAGACCAATATCCCTTATAAACGTAGATTTTAAGATCGGTTCTGCTGCTATAGCCAATCGCATCAAAACGGTCCTACAACAATTAATATCTGAAACACAACTTGGCTTTGTAAAGGGGAGATATATTGGAGAATCAACACGATTAATCTTTGACCTACTTGAAAAATGTGAGGAACAAAATATTCCAGGAATTTTACCATTACTGGATTTCGAGAAGGCTTTTAATTCCTTGGAGTGGTCCTTTATTTTGAAAACCTTACGTTTTTTAAACTTTGGTCCTTCGATCATCAGATGGTTTCAAACATGCTATAACAATATTTACAGTTATATTCTAAATAACGGGCATTGTTCTGAAAAGGTAATGCTGGGGCGAGGTGTGAGGCAGGGAGATCCACTTTCCCCTTACTTGTTTATACTCTGTGCGGAAATGCTGAGCACAGCACTAAAATATAACCCGGACATAAATGGTATTAAAATAAACAACTCCGAATATTTGATTAGCCAATACGCGGACGACTAGGCCCTCTTTCTGAGCGACGACGGACACTCATTAGACATAGCTCTTGAAACAGTGAACTCGTTTTCAAAAATTTCTGGATTAAAGGTAAACTTTGATAAAACCGAGGTGACATGGATTGGGGCAAAACGGGGTTGTGGTGGCGAAACCCCTACACAACAAAATGTTAAATGGAATCACAACAACGCCTTTAAAATTTTAGGAATCGAATATAATTTGTTTAGCGAGAATTACATTGTTAATAACTACCTTAATCAGATGGGAAAAATTGAAAAACTTCTTAGTGACTGGTCGTTCGGAAATCTGACACTTATTGGCAAAACGGTAGTTATTAAAACCCTTGCTCTCCCAATGCTAATACACTGCTTGACAGTTCTCCCAGAGCCACCTGAAAATATTATATGCAGACTACAGACTCTATTTTACAAGTTCCTTTGGTCGGGAAAAAACGAAAAAGCGAAACGCCGAACATTAATCAATCTGATAAAATATGGAGGACTTAAATTCCCGGATATAAAAACGTACAGCTAATCTCTAAAAGTTAGCTGGATAAAAAGGCTTTTAGACCCAGGCACACTGGCACCCTGGAAAACTTTGGTTTTAGACGATTTTGAAGATCAAGGCGCCTACAAAATTTGGTATTTACACAAGGAAGGACTTCTAAAGGTTGGAGAAAAATTAAATACCTTTTGGAAGAATGTAGAACACATATGGTCCATACTAGATACAAATGCTACCTCAGCCCCTGAAGATATTCTGTGTGAACCATTATTTTATAATGAAAAAATACAAATCAATTACCGACCCTATTTCCTTAAAAAATGGTGTAGAAAGGATATCTTTTTTATCAACGATCTCTTAAGTAAGCAAGGAGGCTTTTTAAGCTTCCCTCTTTTTTCAAGGAAATACAACCTCGAGACGCCCTTCACAATTTACCAAGGAGTGATTAATGCAATACCAAAGTCGTGGAAAGAAGCAATAAAAGAGACATGTAGAATCCCAACCATAAGAAAGGAATACGTTGAATTATTGAATATGTCGAAGAAAACGTGCCAAACTTTCTACCCCATCTTTTTAAAGTTAGCTGCTTCGAGACCTTATGAATCCCAGAAAAAGTGAGAAGAGTCCTTGGGTATCGACCTCCAACCGACAGACTGGGAGTCGATATACAATAATTCTTTTACTATTAGTGATGACCCCTACCTTCAAAGCCTCCAATACAAAATATTGCACAGATCGATTTATACCAACTCCAAACTGCTTAAAAGTAAACTGTCTGAAACTTCTGCAGCAATACAAAATAAACCCTTTTGCGCCTGTTTTTCGAATGCAGTCATTCCAAGACGATACTCGTGAACCTTCGAGATAAATTGCGAATTAATTGTGCTCTGTCCTTCCAGCTTACTCCACAATATGTGCTTCTAGGTTTCCCAAACCAGGAAGTACCGTCAGCAGCCGCTAATCTGTGTGTACTACTTTTTAAAAAATGCATTTATTATTGCAAGGTGAGGGGGTGTACACCTGTCTTCAAAAGCTTCCTAGATCAGATAAAGGTATACCGTACGTTAGAATTAATGTCCGTTCATAAATATTCGTCAAAACAGGCAAAGTGCATTCAAGAGAGATGTATGCAACTACAAGACCTGCTTGGTATTAGCTTCCTCTAAATGAGACGGGGGGTGGGGGGAGCCTAGTCGAACCCACGGTTCTCGTTAGTATCTCCTCTTAGGTCAAATTCTTCCCCTATACTTTTAAGACCTTTTGGTAACGACAGTACACACTGTTGATCACCCTCATTTCAAACACTGGTATTATCTCCTCAAAACACCCAGAACTCATCAGAGAAGCCAGAAATTGTGTATTATTTTATGTACATTTATTCATATATATATATTATATTGTTTGTCAAAAAAAAAAAAAAAAAATTGTTCATGTATTTTAACCCTTCGAACCCAAGAACCATGATGGTATCTTCCATCCCAGTTCAATGTCATTAATTAGAAAACTCCATGTCCGATGATTGGGGATAGAACAATGAATATTTTCAACGTGAAAATATTGATTGGTCTATCGTACAAATTCTCGAAGAAGTTGTCTACATTATAAATGGGGGTTGTATCAGGATCATAGAATATAATCGGCCGCTTGGCTTCAAAGGCTTAAGAATATCGTGCGGAAAACAGAAATGATTTACAAAAAATCTAAAACTCTGCATCAACTCACACACCCCTCAATATTTCAAGCCTAGTGTTGCCCCAAGTCAATATGTCATACCACGCCTGGCATATAAGTATGTTCTGCTTTCAAAACATTTACTCAGACAACATTCAAATTGGTTGGCCCATCCCACAATTTTTATTTCGAACATGTAAATGTATATATTAACTTTAAGAATGCATTTGGATTTCTAAAATGTGATTACCGGTTTTTCTGAATTGGCAAAGCAATGATCGAAACACCTTGCCATATACTTTTCCCTCAATGAATGTCAACTTGAGCGCCATTGCTTTCAAGTTGATGTCATACCATGCTTTAGAAATAAGAATAAAAATCATAGCTCTACCCTATTTTTGAGCACTGAGGAGAATTGTGTATTTCTGAAAAAAATAACTCAGTGGCCACAGAGTGACCGAAGTAGCCATGACCTATATCTTTAAACCAGAATGAATTTTAGGTCCCATCTCCATAGGTGATGCTATGAAAACTTGAGATATGAGCGTAACCCATTCTTCAAAACCTTTGGCTCCAACTACTTTTTTGAGTTGAAATTCATATGTGAACATTAGGAAAGCATTAGGGGATGTTAAAATGCTATTTACGGCAGTTCGGGAAATGCACTCAATGGCCCCTGATTGACTTCCGGGTACCTCAAATGATCTTGACCCGCGTGTTCATATTTTTAAACTCCAGCGAGTATTTTCTCATTGTCTCTTGCTCACATGTCCAAGCTCCACTGGGTGAAATCAGTTACTTTGATTCGCGATTGAATCTAAAAATGAGTTTCGACTAATTTTGTGTTGGGTTTAGGTCCGCCCATACACTCTAAAATCGGTTGGGTGAAAAATTGGGTTCACATTCAACCAACCCAGTAAATCTGGGTTGATTTTTAACCCAATTGATTTAAGAGTTTAGACCATACCATGTTTGAGATGAAAGCGTGGTCCAGCGTGGTCCACTTTTAAAATGTATCGCAGTGACCACTTTGTGGCGCGCAGACATTTATATGGGATTCAAGAATGTATTAAGGAGTCTAAAAATTCTATTTCCAGAAGTTCGTAAAATGCACTCAATGACCCTGAGTGAGCTCAAAGGAGTTTCAACTCAACAGGCCATAAATGCACCAGATTTTAGATATAAAAGTGATTGACTTTCAAAATGATTGGTTCTGCCCACGTCGAAAAGAAGCTAGTCACTCACATCGGGGAACTCATAGATAATTTCATAGGACTAATACCAAAAAGAACCCTCGATAAGAGTCATTTATATAATCGTCTGCTGGGGTCGATAGAGCCAGTGCAGGATCCACTGCCCCACGTTATCCTCCCAGGGATCGGCGGTCCCTTCTTCTAACATCAAACCCCAGTACTGTTTACAAAGAATCCACGGGCACCGTCACGAGATCTAACGCATTGGTGAGCCCATTCATGATTGTCGTAGGACCAATACCATGCATGCAGGATACGCTGCTCTGAGTAGTTTCCTTGACCGTGTCCATTACGAGGGCAAGAAGGGAATTGTCCCATGCACACCGCCTCCACGCCCCTTTGGTGATCCCAAAGGCATAGAAACAAGCTGACCAGAAATTACCGTTATTATTTTATCAGCACCCTAACTGCATTGATTTTATGAGGTGAAATACACGATACCGATTTGTTTGCAGGCAAGTAGTGTCGGGGGGGGGGGGAGGCAACTCCCCTCAATGACCTTCGCAATTTCCAATAGTTGGAAATTCGAAAGAATACATTCCAATAGTCGGAAATTCAAAAATATCAACTTCCTTCATGTTTTCAAGTTTTCAGACTTTTCCGACCAGTCGATTTGAATTTTCAACCCCTGATCACAGTTTTCGTACATTCTCCAATATTTCCCATCAATTGATAAAGTTTTACGAAATTCCAGCTCCAATATTTGCCAGGTCCGGTTTTTCGAAGTCATCTTTCTGTTTCCCTTACAAAGAGGACGCTACACAATTAGTATAGACTGACAGCTATTTAGCTAATACTTACTCCTTCCACTGACTGGCAGTCAATTGGAAGGAGCAGGCATTATCTGCAGCTGTCACCCTATAGTCCTTGTGCAGCCTAGTCAGTGTAAGGAAACATGTCTGAACCTACCTGGGGAAATGCATTTTTTTGTGGATAAAATGACTAGATTTAAGTCAGAAAGAAGCCCCAGAATCCATCTCAGGGTTCAAAAGATAATTTGTTTCCCCGGAGTAGGCGCCGGACCCCCTCCATCGAGCACAGATACTCGGCACAAGGTGAGAAATAAAAAAAAATGATATCTGATTGCATTTTTGGATCGATGCTGATGCGCCCTCATAATAGTATATTAATATTAACAGGGTACCCTTGGGTAGCTGGCAGCTGCTCGTCGTTGCTCGGTGGTTCTCTCCGGGTACTTCGGCTTCCTCCGCCCGTAAAACTATCACAGTCATGATTAGCCATTGTGCATAAATATGTGACCTTAAACATCAATAAATAAATAAATAAATAGGGTGCCCAACCAGCTTTTCGAAAACGATAGCACACATTTTCATTATATTCCCCTCAAATCTGATTCACCCAACGTATCCAGCAGTGCCCGGTGTCAGTGAAAAGTGGAAAGAATAAGCTTTATAGTGGTGTATTACACGACCGTTGGGTTTTTCGGGTGTTCATTATAATTGGGAGAAATCACAGAAAAGGCCGATAAACATTTAGTCGAAGAAGATGCTGTTCAGTGGAAAGTGGGTTACGAGCGACGATTCTCCGATTTATTATGAAAATTCGAGGTTCCATTGTCTATGGAGGGCAGATTCAAATTTTAACCGTATACCTTTATCAATTTTCAATCTTGGGTTGACATTTATTCATTTCTGGAGTTCACATTTACCTTTTATACACTTTTTAGCCGTCACTTGAAAACACGTCAAGTTGTCGGTGTCCATGGATACGACGATACTCGCACAAAAACACCCCCATTCTCCCATTGGCTTTTGTTCCTGTATGATTTTCTCGTCATAAATAGTACCCAAAAAGAGAGTGGGGGATGTATTTGTGCGCATCTTTCGCTTCTATGGATGCCGACAGCCAGTCGAGTTTTCAAAATAAGGGTAAAAAATGTATAAAAGAAAAATGTGAACACCAGAAATGAATACATATGGATCCAACATTAGTAGTTGATAAAGGTACACGGTTAATATTTGAATCTGCCCTCCATAGACAATGAAACCTAGAATTTTTATAATAAATCGGAGAATTGTCGCTCGTAACCCACTTTCCAATGAACAGTATCTTGTCCGACGAAGTGTTTTTCGGCCTTTTCTGCGCCATCGCCCAGTTATTATGAATAACCCAAGAACACCCAACGGTCGTGGAATACACCATTGTAAGGCTTTTTCTCCCCCCTTTCCAGTGACATCGGGTACTGCTGGATGCGGTGTGTGAATCAAATTTGAGAGAGGTATAATGAAAATGAGTGCTATAATTTTCGAAAAGCGAGTTGCGTACCTTGTTAATATTTGTATACCATTAGGGGGCACGTCAGGATCGATTCAAAATGCTATCAGATATCATTTTTCTTTCAATGTCACAGCTTGTTCAGAGTAACTGTGCCGTCGAGAGGATGCTACTTTCCCCAACACGGGTCTGTGGGCCTCGGACCATACCTTTGGCAGGTCGTGCTGGGACCACAACCCCAGTCAAAAATCTAACTGACCCCACTTCCACCCCCCCCAATTCAAGACCCCCCCCCCCCCCTAGCTACGCCCCGGGTTGTATGACCTTCAGGATAATTTCGAAACAAAGTTGAGCTTGGATATGTTCTGTCGCGGATTTGTCACTACTCTCCCAAGTGATCAATTTGCCACCACTACAGAAACGTCTCAGTTATCGAGTCGGCGACTCTCCGCTCCCACAGTGTTGCCCAAACACCCCAAACCGAGCATTACAAATACATACTTACACAACGTAGGTTCCAATTAAAACTATAATCAGCAACAACCAGCTTGGGATCCACGTAAAGTCATGAAATTCCATCTTTTTTTGTCAAGCACGATACCAGCAGTGTCGGTAAGAAATGTGACCGTGGGTGCTTTATTCAGAAAACCCCAACACGCCTCCTTCAGTGTACTTTTATTCTGGTGTGTGTAAAAGTTGAGGGTTTACGCATATAAATACATTCTACATTGGATGATGTCATTTCTTCTTGAATTGCAGATCAACATTTTCACACAAAACACCTTGTTCGATATCGAACTGTTAGTCACTGAAACATAGATTATCTACTTACGTTTGAACTAGGTTATCGTTTTCTTTCTAAATTTAAGCGTGACACAATTATAGTTGACTAAGATAACAATCCCAAGGAAAGCAATGGGGTCAACTTTTCCCCCAATGATTTTGTCCACCGCTACATGTATGTTTGGAAAAACAAAACCGTATTTGTGAGTGATATTATTCGAAAAAGCGCAACCAATGTTAGGCAGAGTTTACCCAACAATTATTCCATCTGCTGCTGAACCAACTGATCGATTTCGCTGAAATACAAAATTATGTACAGATGTCTCGAGTATGGAAGCGTATTAGTATGGTGTACTCTTTTCGATTTGGGGTGACTTATCTCCTTATTAGAATATATGTGCACCTAATTAGGGTTTATAATCACGTATTTAGAAATATTTATCTCCTTGTATCGCCTATTCCGGACTTAACTTCTTGCATGCTGCTGGCGCATATTTCTGCCCAGGATCAGGGACGTGGCTAGAGGTTTCCGATTGGAGGGGTGATGGGTAGTGAATTTCTAACTGGTCGAGGGACGGGGAGGGGGAGACCTCCTCCCGGTCCCTCCCCGTAGTTGGAAATTCACTAGCGAGAAAGATTTTGAAAATGGAGCCATGAAAGGGGACATAAAATTGATTCTAGTAACTAAAATGCCAACACATTTATGATAGAATTATCAGGCATTATTATTTGGTATTCTTCTGGGAATTGAATATATACTAAACAAATGCCACCCTTAGAACTTTGAGCAATGCACACTGACCAATCATTAATTCAGATCTTATGTGGAAATGATCAATTTACGATGTTTCATCATTTTGTAACTGTGAATGATGGTATTAACCCAGGATAACGATTTTACATGATGTGCTTTTCTTGAAGTGCATTTCGAGGATTTTTTATTACGTAAACGTACTATAGAAATCTCGTACCGATTGACACCGTGAATACTTATGAAGCTCGATATTGCGTACACTCTTGAAAATAGTAACAGTTGGAGTTTATGCCGATTTCAGACTGAGTTTGAATTTTGGGATGTAAAGGAGACATCAGCATTACCAAAGAAGCTCTAAAATCCAGATAGATGGACTTTCCAACTACTCATGTCTTGCCCTCCGAATTTCCACCTATAGGAAATTTTGGCCAGGATTGGAGGGGTGATACCCCGACAGCCCATCCCACACCACCCCCGCCCCACCCCACTCCTGGCGCCATGTGCCTGCCCAGGATATGGAATCTCTTGCCATGAAAAATAAGTAAAATTTGAATATACTAACCAAATTTCCCTCTGTGAATGGTATAGGCAGTTTGACCACTGTTATCTTGAGGGGAAGCTTCATAATTTTATCATCAAATTTAGTTACGGTTGCTTAACAGCATCCGTGACTAGATTTGATAAAAAATAGTTTAATATTACTCAGCGGGTTAAGAGTTAAGCATTATCTACTCACGACATGTAATCACCTAATCAGGGTTTGTTACCCCTTAATTAGGACTCAAGACTCAAGTATCATCTAATAATGAGATATTGTCACCTGATTAGGACTTATTTGGCCACCATATAGGAGATTCTGTCTCTCAATTGGGACTTACTTATCTCTTAATTGGGAGATAATATCGTACACTTAGGTGATAGATATGTTCTAATTAGAGCGTATTTTTATCACGTTGGACACATTCAACCCCTGAATCCTAATTAGGAGATAATATCACAGGAATCGTTTTGTTACCAGAATGGTCCAGTTGAGAAACAAATGACTTGACAACAGTTACTCACTCCCAGTTCTTTATTCAATATTCGAATATCTCCCTCCCCCGAATACTTTACCACGGGGTTGCACTAAACTGCATTTATCAACCGATTTACATCAAATAACTTCCGTTGAGGGATGGCAAAAATCAATAAAATTTAGGACCTGACATTTCCAAGATAGGGTACTAGGGGGTCCTAAAAGTGCCGAGATGCTCAAAATTGTATTTATCAATCGATTTAGTTCAAATCAACGGTGTAGTATGGTATAACAAATAGATTCACGAAGATCCCTAACAATTGTGAGACTCGGCATTTCTAAAGTTGTGCATGAGAGGGATCAAAAATGCCATTTTTTTCTGTTTGTTTAGAATCCAATTTATCAACATATAAATAAAAGTCAAATAAACGGCGTCGTGGGGTTGGCAGAACAGTTTCATGAAGATTGCCACCACAATTTAAAAGTCTGCATTTCCAAAATTGGGTTCCAGGAAGAGCCAAAACTGCTGAGTTGCTCAGCAGTATATTACCAACTGTTATATTTATTTTCATATCAACCACGTGTCATCACATAAATCAAGATGGTGGCTTCCAATATGCAAAATTGAGGACAGGGACACTGGGAATAACGAAGAGTCTTCCGGGGTCATGTCCGAGATACTGCCAATATGAGATGAAAACCACACTTCCCTCTGCTTAATTCACCAAAGAAAATAACTGTAAATAACTGTAATTGAATCAATATCCACAAAGGCTAGAAAAATATCGGAATGTGGGGGATAGCAAGTGAGCTCCTCACAGGCCCATTTTCTGTGATGTGTCACGTTGAATGGCGCGTAGCTTAACAGTATTTTAACTGTTGGGACTCATCTTGGTGCATTCGCTATCAAATAACCCTATCTGACCCCAGCGTGGATTCCAAGCTTGCTTCACGAGGGGCAGGAGAAACAAGGCACAGCGCCGCTGAGTCCCATTCAACGGTCTGTTACACTACACTATTGCTGTTTACCCGCACGCCGTTCCTCCAAATGAGTACAGGAGGGCAAAGAGGTTACATCTTAATTGGATATGTTTTCCTGGTCTTCATATCGGAGAACGAAAAAAAGGGCTCTGCAAGCATAGGACAACTGATGGGAATTTTATGATAAAGATTGCGCCGAATTTCCGCAGGACGTAGCCGTTCAGTGTCCCGTGCGAGGGTGCCAGGGTCTCATTCGATGAAAACAATTCTGTAGGTATATAAACACAAAAGAGAACATTCCGTAAGCAGGATTTCTAACCAATTCCATGTCAGCAGCAATGTTTTTTTTGTCTCCAAGTTCAGAGAACCCTGCTTCCAAAGTCCTTGGGTAAATATTTGCGGATATCGGGTCGTTTCCTGTAACTGAACACACACACATTATATTGACTATCCACAAATCATACCTCACCATGTTAGAGGTCATTCGACTTCATGGCAACCATGTCCACTATAAACACAAAGATGGCGGCCTCCAGTAAATAAAATCGGCAACGGAAACACGGTACATTACCAATACGCGCTGTGCGTATCACAAGTATCACAAGTGCAAGGGTACCACAACATGACCGCACGTGGGCGCTACCATGACAGCCAACGTGACACCCACAACTTCCGCCAATACGTTGTCACTTCCGATGCTTCCCATAGTTTCCCAAGCAGGGTCGTGGTGTGCTAGTTATACTAGTCAACACAGTCTCCCAGCTTCAGAATTAATCTGGGTCGGAATGCGACGTTTCGATTGGTCTGTTACGAAAATGAGCGGAATTTAGTTCTTTTGATCGATCCATGACGTCAGATGGAGAAATAGTCCGTCAACATAAACTCATACGGAATACTTCGTCGGTACGGATTTGTCAATGTGGAACCGGACGAAAAGTAATAGGCGTGTAAGAAATCTATTTACTGTCTCCAATAGGTGAATCGCTGATGTACCTTTATTGCCAGGCAGTAACATTTTAACCTCAAATTTCAGTGAAAATATGAAACAAAGAAAAAGTAGACAGATATGTGTTTTTACATACTTGACAACAGATTATATCATCTCTGAATTCCTGAACAGTATTTAAACACAATCACTGACATTCATCAATATTTGTTTTTAATGGCCATGCACATTTTCTAAAATTAGCATTAATTTTAACGTATTTTATATAAAAAAAAAAAACGTTTCCCAAGGATTCCCCATCAAAGCTAAAAAACTGGAACACCATTTGCAACTTTCTATCTGAAAGCATCCGTTTATGTATGTCGGTAGATATTTTTTCCAAAACTTAACCCTCCCCACTGAAAGTGAATTCCTGTCAGAAATTACCCGTCAACCATGTGGGAATCTTTTTTTCTAGCTTCCAATAACACTTTTGACACTCTAACAGTAATTATTAGTTTGTGGTAAATCCCTAATGGTTTTAATTATGAAATAATTTAATTTTTTGCGAGCCTTTGAGAAAATTACCCATGACAGAGTAGTATGGCCTAGACTAGACAACCTTATTCGTTTGACACCGGTGGGTGACTCCGTAAGTGACGTCATACCTCGTTATCATGGTAGGCCACGTGAGAAACCATGTCGTGTCTCCATTACCATGATGTTTGGGGTGTTAGTGCACATGCGAAGCTGCTATTTTTATTGTAATTCGTGTCTTCGTCATCATTTTGTTTACTGGAGAATACCATCTTCTTTTCGATGGTGGTCCATCATTACTGTTGGACCTAAATGCCTCTGATATGGTGGGTGTATGTTCGATTGGATGAGAGTACATCTAACTGGTACGGAGGCTAATCGAGAACTACAAAAGTCTGCAAATGCTTCCGTAAAATTTCCCATGTTGGGTAACATGTGGTGCTACATGTTAATCAGCATGAAAACTTTCTAGAAGATTTACGGACTCATCACACGTGGTAGTATATTTCAGTCGGTCTGATCGTTTGACTATTATTCTCTGTCGAGGCCCGGGGACGGGAAAATGGCGTTTTCGCCGTCTTTTTGTGTTCTGCAACTTTTTTCTGTTCATTGTATCAAGTTATCAACAGTGTGCACACGTGACAAATAATAAGGCACTGCTCTTTCAATTAAAAAAACGTGGTATTATAAGGACTAGAGATCTCCGAAATGTGTGTTCCATTGGTTTTGTGTGTATCTCATTACCCGAAACAGTCCTACAATTTTCGCCAGTTATCCTAATGGGCCCTGACACTTCCCCGAATCTCCAACAATCCTCGTTTCGTTTTCCTTCCAATCTACCCAAAGATGCCAACATGTCTTGTATGCTAGTTCACAAGGT
Organism: Pictodentalium vernedei; assembly: GCA_031216915.1. Taxonomy (NCBI): domain Eukaryota; kingdom Metazoa; phylum Mollusca; class Scaphopoda; order Dentaliida; family Dentaliidae; genus Pictodentalium; species Pictodentalium vernedei. The sequence continues at coordinate 502,469,213 of CM062297.1, read as the reverse complement.
GCCTCAAAAACATACATCACATGGACACATTTGGATATTTGTGGACCAACGGCTACTATTGTTCGTGGACAATGTGAGAACTGATGTGGGAATTTGTGGTCTGATGACTGATGTGAATTTATAAGGACTGGTGTGAACTTCCATTGTTGCGTCTAGCCTCTAACTTCTTGATCTCTACATCGTGTGTATGCCTCTCTCACATATATGCGACTGAGTATTTTACAAACATCTTATAAAATCTAGTCATGGCTGTTTCACAGCAGTGATGATTTGGTTTAATTAACAATTCATACAAAGTGGACTAAAACATCTGCAGTTGATAGGTGAAATTAGGCTAGCAGTGCCCAAATGATTCTTTCTCTGGCTTTGCTTTCCTGGGGAGGAATAACCGTCAGCAACGTGCAGGGTTAAAAACTAACACATCGATAAAATTATGTAACATGTACTACAAGATCCATAGCCATAATTCCATCCGGCATGAAATATCTGACAGTGCTGCAAGCTCACTGCTCCATCCATAGGCCTATCTGGTAGACCGATATTCGAGTGCTGAACAGAAACCGTGTGAGGGTTAAAGATTTGGCACAATAAAAAAAAATCAAGAAAATAACAACAAAAATGTTTAGTCTCAATTTGCTAACATTACACGTTTGGCAGCATTAAATAATGCTGCAACTTGAACAATCAGTCAGTGCTGACTGTTCAGAGCCTGGCTGAACTCCTAACACACTAAGTATTTTCATATTAATTTTCAATGAATCTAGCCATGACTGATTAACAGCAGCCATAACTAGATTTGTCGAAATATTCACCTGGAATTAATTAAAGAAATCAATTGTCAAACAGTGCGTTCAGTAGGGGAAAATTTTATGAAATGTGCCCAAATTCTACTTATTTCAGTGACAAGAGATTTTATGACCAGTATTCGTCAGCAGAATGCAAGGAGTAAATCCGAACTCGACTGACCAAGAATCTAACTGTGAAAGGAACCAGCAAGTGGATGCAGAACTGACAGGAAGACAAAACATAAAAAAAAAATAATGTTAGTCTCATGTTTCAAACTTAGCAGCTTTGAATAAAAAAAATCCGCGAACCATAGCTACGTTTCTTAGGTGTGGTGAGCAAGTTCAGTTGAAATGGAAATGCACGACTCCGTTGCGGTGGAATTGTTGTTGCACATGAATCGAAATTTGACTTGACTTGATTTTATATTTGTTTTGCAGTCATGATACAGTCAGAGGTGATGGAAATAGCTTTTGACATAACGAAAACAACGAATGTATAAATTCAACATTGCTGCACGAATAATGCTTTAGTGAGAGTTTCTCTTGGATATATACTACTCAAAGTTTGCTAAGCACCAAATATTTGACACATCATTGTGAAATTTGCTTGTGACATATTTGCGATATTTTTGGTGGATATGATTGAGTAATGTATTTAGATGGCCCCCAGTGTTTACATTAGCTCTCTTGACAGGCAGACTTTTCGTGATAGTTATGAAAAGCATGTACCCCTTGATTTTCATGATGTTTTCGTGTACTGTCTACATTTACATGACATGTGTAGGGTATTCAATCTTCATTTCAACACAAACCCTTGTGTTTTAATGATTGAATATGGCAAATGCTAATGTACGAAGACATTTGTCTGAAGCAGAAATGTGGCGGGCTGTAGGGATGGTGGAGCAAGGGGCTACCCGTCGCCAGGTTTGTGAAGCCCTTGGTGTGCACCATACGGTGATCACCAGAGCCTGGGAAAGATTTCAGCAGTATGGCACACTAGTAAGACGGCATGGTTGTGGCAAAGACAGGGCAACATATGCAGGTGAAGACCGGTTTTTGATCACTCAGGCCCATAGGAACCGCTTTTCCACAGCAACCCAGCTACGCAGTGACCTTCAGAATGCATCCGGGGTAAATGTTTCGGAGCAGACTACCCGGGCAAGGTTCCACGAAGGTGGTCTCCGATCGAGAAGACAATGTATTCGCATTCCGCTGTCTCAAAACCACCTCCAGGCACGATTTGAATGGGCCATGTACCATGTTGATGAACCAGAGAAGATTGGCGACCTGTCCTTTTTACAGATGAGCCAAGGTAGTGCCTAGACCACACAGATAGGCGTTCTAGGGTATGGAAAAGTTCAGGACAGCGATTCCATACAGCCAACATTGCTGAGCATGACCGTAATGGTGGAGAGTCAATCATGGTCTGGGGCAGCATCAGCAGGGTTGTACGTACTCTGTGTCCTTGAACGTGGTACATTAACTACACAACGGTATATTGATGAGATCCTGGATGTCCACATCCGATTGTATGCAGGTGCAGTGGATGATAGATTCATTCCGATGGACGATAATGCCAGTCCTCATGATGCCCATGCTATCGGGGAGTACCGACAAAGGGAGGGGATTGAGCGTATGGACTGGCCAGCAAGATCTCCTGGCCTCAATCCAATCGAACATGTCTGGAATGAGTTGCAGTTTGCAATTTCAGCCCGTCCAGTCCAGCCAAGAAGTGTCCAGGGGCTTGGTGTCATGCTGGTCCAGGAATGGAACAACATCCCACAAAGGACCACCAGGAACCTGATTGGGAGCATGAGAAGGCGTTGAATACTCGATCTTGAACCCATACCAGTTCGCTCCGTCAACTTTTTGGCAAATTTGAAACCAATAATATCCATTTTCCATGGCTATCGTATTGAAAAGCTAAAAAATAATGTCAAACACAAATAAAATCTTAATTTCTGTACTTAAATCATTGAAGATATATTAAATAAAAAAATATATACTCTTTTCATTACAATATTTCAACTAAAACGTAAAACAGATAGTTGAATATACTTGGTGCTTAGCAAACGTTGAGTAGTATATGTTCTACAGTTAGTTCTTGCCATGAGGAACTCTAAAATTCATACAAATTTTGTTGATACAGAAAAAAACACAATCACCGTAATTCTATGTTTAAACATGCCATAAACGCCACACAAAAAGTTGATAAGGTCTGAGCAAATTTGCGGCTCACCAGAAAAGTGCGCCAGGGGACATGGTTGTTGTCCGGAGTTGGTAAACAGAGAGTGTAAGTGTCAAGAAAAATAGTAGCGTGATAACGGTTACTCATTCCTTATTCAACATTCGAAAGAAAAGTATGGATCGATTTCTGTGAAATAAACAGCATCGACTATTGATTGCGCATGGTCTTTGGTGGCCTGTCATTACTCTTGGGTCTAAACGCATCTTATATTGTGGATGTATCTTCGATGGATGAGAGTACATCTAATTTATATCGGAAGCTAACCGAGAACTACAAAATGTCTGCAAATGGTTCCGTAAAACTTTCTGAAACTTACCATTTCGGTAACATGTGGTGCTACATGTTAACCAGCATGAAGAATTTCTAGACGTTTTACGGAACAATACATAACACGTGGTGCTCTTTTTTCAGTCAGTCTGTGGGTTTGACTATTATTCTTTGACGAGACCCATCGAGGAACGAGAAAGCGGGCCACGGAACATTGTTGTTGTCCGGATTTGGAAAACAGAGAGTGTTAGTGTCAAGAAAAATAGAAACGTGATAACAGTTACTTAGTCCTTATTCAACATTCGAAAGAAAGAGTGTGGGACGATTTCGCTGAAATAAACAGCATTGACGATTATTAACCCTTTACCTAACATGAAAAGCAGACGATACTTGTAAAAACAATTCTTGAATAACTAATTTTTTTCATTTTTTGTCTCAAAAACATAGGTTATGACCACTCATTGGAACGAGATGGACGAGCTCGTTCCAATGAGGGGTCATAACCTATGCTTTTGAGACAAAAAATGAAAAAAATAATGAAAATTAATTGGCGATTTTTGAGAAAAGCGCTGGCCGGTTTGGCCGTTACGTTGGGTAAAGGGTTAAGATTTGAATCATAACGGGTTAATATCCTCAACCCCTAGCACTCGAATTGCGACCCCTATCAGGGTGAGTTGAAAAATCATTCATAGGCCGAATTTCTTCAAATAAACGGCCCTGGAGGGTGGCTGTTGACGAATGATTAAGATTTGACCAATAAGGGGTAGTCCGCCCTCTGACATCAGCCCTCGAGTTTGACCCCAAAAAGGATGAACTAGAAAACAAATGTATTTATGGGCCGATTTTCGTCAAATAAACGCCATTGTATGGTGGACGAATGGTTAAGATTTGACACAATGGGGTGGACCCCCAGCCCTCGAATTACGACCCTCAAAAGGGTGAGTTGGAAAAATGGTCATTTGTGGACCCATTTTCGTCAAATAAACGCATTGTAGGTTGGCCATGGACGATTAATTAAGATCTGACCCATAACGGGTGGACACCGGCAATCATCCACCCTCGAATTTCGACATCAAAAAGGGTTCTTTGGAGATTACCTCGATTCGAATTTAAATTATATCAATAACATGCTATTGGTGACGTAATTTGCTATTTTTACCAGTGAATCACAAGTTGTTGAAGAACACCGAAGAAAATTCAGCACTAACTAGACTTTATGATTCTGGAGAATCATGGCTTTTCCAGATGAGATTCCAAAATTTGTCATGACCCCAGAGTTTCTGATAAATTGTTTTTAACTGTCTCTCTGAAGTTCCTTTTTTGATGTTATGAGAAAGATGGGTATTGTAGTCTCAAATGACTCAGTTTGATAAAAAAATGTTTCGGTAAAAATCATCATTAATGGTGGAGAGGGTTAATATCAATGTCGTCGTCCGGCAGGTTAATGACTGACAAAAGGAGTTACGTTTGTTTGACACATACCCACTGAGTGTTGTGTCTATTTGAAAATGGCCCGTTTTATCTCAAATGTATCCAGCATATTGTTGTCTTGCAGCTTGCAGAGGGTTAACAAGTGCTAACAGAATTATTTTTCTATGCTACTTGTAATGTCACACCAAGAACTGCGACTGGCCATTTTTTCCTAAAAATCTACAAGATGTTTTCAGAGAAACCCATGGAGAACATGAATTTTAACTTTTGATGGGTATCTTTGTTTATCCAGCCCAAAACGGGTTAAGGGTTGTTTTTTGAAAACCCTTATTACTTGCAAAAATAATTCTCAGTGAATTCTACTTCCACTTATGTTGATTTCTCCTCTTAACTTTGGGTGCTATGGGAATGCAAACACAGCCCATTTTATCAAAATGTTGATGTTTGAGCTCCTGCAAAGAGTTAACAAATGCTTACTGGAATATTTTGTACATGCAGCTTGTAATGTCACACTAAGATCTGAGAATGGCCAATTTTTCTTGAAAATCTACGATATGGTTTTAGAGAAATCCTGGGATGACATGAATTTTTAACCTTTTGAGGGGTATCGCTCTGTAACCAGCCCTAAACGGGTTAATGCTTGGTTTTGTGAATACCTTCATTACTTGCAAAAATGATCGACGGTGAGTTCCACATCCAATGAATGAGGTTATGTTTATCTCGCAAGAGCACAATGGATGTTTAGGGTGCCTAAGTACAGCCCATTTTCTCAAAATGTCTATGCTTGGTAGCCTCTGGAGGTTTAACAAATGCTTACCGGAATATTTTGTCCGTGCAACCTGTAATGACACTCCAAGGCCTGCGAATGTCATTTTTTTTTAAAAGGTACTAGATTTTTTGGAGAATTCCACAGAAAACGGGACTTTTAAGCTTTTGGGGGGGGGGGGGGGGGGGGGGGGTATATCTCCTTAGCCAGTCAAAAATGGGTTACGGCCTCGATTTTTGAATACCCTTACTAGTTACAAACAAATTTCCCTATCCGTTTTGCGTCCGGTAAAGGAAATTACGTTTCTCTGTGGTATTTTCATTTGATGTTGTTGGTGTCCAAACACATACTATTTTTTTCAAAATTTTGGCACTTAGCAGCCCATGGAGGGTTAACAAATGCTTACCGGAAAATTTTATCCATGCAACTGGTAATGTCACACCAAGACCTATCAATGGTCATTTTCTCTTGAAAACCTACAAGATGTTTGCAAAGAAATCCAGGGTAAACATGAATTGTTTAAGCTTTTGATGGGCATCACTATTAACCACCCCAAAGAGTGTTACCGCTTGGTTTTTTGAATACCCTTATAACTCACAAAAATGGTCCTCGGTGAATTCCACTTCCAACAAAGGAGATTATGTTTATCTCTCGAGTGTATATTGTGTGCTGTGCGTGTCCGAAAACAGCCCATTTCAACAAAATTACGATGCCTAGCAGCCTGTAGAGGATTAATAAACTCTCACTGGAATATTTTGTCCATGCAGCTTGTAATGTTACACAAAGACCTGCGAATAGTCAATTTTTCACGAAAACCTACAAGATGTCCTTAGAGAAATCCACAGAAAATGGGAATTTTAAGCCTTTAAGGGGTGTCTCTCTTTAGACTGCCCAAAATGGTTTAAAACTTCGACTTTTGAACACCCTCACTACTTATAAAATTGTTTCCGTATAAATTGGACGCTCGATAAAAGAAAGCACTTTTCTTTGTGGCGTACCCACTGGGTACTGTTGGTGTCCAAAAACAGCTCATTTTATCAGACATTTTAATTTAGCAAACTGTGGAGGGTTAACAAATGCTCACTGGAGTATTGTGATCAGGCAGCTTCTATTATCACACCAAGACCTGCGCGGGGCCAGTTTTTCTTGAAAATCTACAAGATTCGTTTAGAGAAATACACAGAAAACATGATTTGTTTTAGCTTTTGATTGGTATTGCAGTTTAACTCGCCAAAGACGGGTTAACGCTTGTTTTTTTTGAATACCCTTACAAAAATGATCCACGGTGAATCCCACTTCCAATAAATGAAGTTATGTTTGTCTCTCGTGTATCGTTTGGGTGCTTTAAAGGCCCGAAAACAGCCCATTTCATCAAAATTTCGATGTTGGGCAGCCTATTGAGGGTTGGCATATGCATCGCCCATTATCTCTTGTATAGGAATGGTCGTGTCACAGACAGATCCATCAGTGATGAATTTTTAAAAAACAATCTACAAGACGCGGTTCAGGAAAGTGCCTATAAACATTAATTTTGACACTTTTTTTTGCCAATTCAGGCGAAATAAGGGTTGAGTGCAATATTCCCCTTCAGTAGTATAGCATGTACCCGGGGGGCCCTCATTGGGGGGACCCCGCAGGGGACTCCGGAAGTGACGTCATAGTCACGTGACCTGGTGACGTCATGTTGTGCTGTTATGGTAACCCGCGTGAGAGGCCATCTTGTGACGTCATCTCCATAGTGATGCGTGGTGTGAGTGCGCATGCGCAGCGCGTGTTGTTAGGGTATTACGTGTTTCCGACGGCCATTTTGTATACTGGAAGCCGCCATCTTGGTTTCTATGGTAGCACGTGATTGCTATGTTACCAATGGCCTCTAACAAGGCAGGGGTATGTTCGGAGGGTATGTTCGATTGAACAGGGGTAAAGCTGATTACCACAAACAACCCGACAATCCCTCCAAATCACCAAAATCCACCCAAAATCACCGAAATTGACTTTATTTGATACGGATTTCCCATGTTGTTGTTTTTATTGACTTAGCGCATAGTGCCATAGTACTAAGGGGGTATAAGGGGTGCGTTCGATTGAAAAGGAGTAATGTTCTGGCTTTGAATTCGCCCAGATTCCCTTTTTGGATCCCTATCCCATGACGTTGTTCCCATTAAAAGACACGTTCCCTTGGTCATTACCCAGAATTCTCTGCTTCTATCTATATGTGCAATACTTTTCGTCTATCTGGCCCGGTTTCTTTGTTCTAGAGTATACTCCAATAGCGTAGAAGAGCCTATTAACTGGAGCAGCTTTGCTTATTATTACTATATTTAGCCATTCTAGTCTATTCTTGTTAGTTCTGACCCTATTCCAAGTACTCTTGTTGTTTCATGTATCTAGATCATTTATATAAATTATAACTAACCAATCAGATTGCTTGATTTCCCATAACCTGTATGCAGAGTTATCTCCCTTCTGTACAACAAAAGCCAATAGCATTCTCAAAGCCAATATCATTCCCAAAACCAATAAGCTATCGAGCAGTTACTGATAAGTCATTGCTCGAACGGCTCGAAGCTCATCGAGCAAATGAGCCTTAGAGCAATTGCTCGATCGAGTGACTCGGCATATTGCTCGAATGACTCGAAGTCCGTCGAGCAAATGAGCTGTCGAGTAATTGCTCGTTCGGGTGACTCCTCGAACGACTCTTCGACTCATTTCAGTATTTGAGGATACCTATGGCCCGGCATTGTATTATTTGAGGGTACCTATCGAGGATACCCTTTATAGGATACTTATCTGAGGATACTGTTACCTATATCACAAGGCATACCTATCCCAAATATCCCTTATAAGCTAAAGAGCAAGAGAGTAATTGATCCATGAGCAATTGGTCGATCGACTTGAAGCTCATCGAGCAAATGAGCCTAAGAGCAATTGCTCGATCGAGTGACTCTGTATATTGCTCGAACGACTCGAAGCTCATCGAGCAAATGAGCTATCGAGTAATTGCTCGTTCGAGTGACTCCTCGAACGACTCTTAGACTCATTTCAGAAAAAAGGGGTGCCGAAGGCCATATGTTTTCCAAAAGGGGTGCCGAAATTGGGTTGCCTTCTGGAGAATCCCTTTTTTGTCAAATGAGCTATCGAGTAATTGCTCGATCGAGTGACTCGACATGCTGCTCGAACGACTCGAATCCCATCGAGCAAATGAGCTAACGAGCAATTGCTCGTTCGAGTGACTCCTCGAACGACTCTTAGACTCATTTCAGAAAAAGGGATTCCATAGCCATAGCCGTTTTCGAAAAAGGGATTCTTAAAAAGGGATTCTGTAAAATGGGATTCATATTCGAGTCCGTAAAATTTGGATTCCGTGTTTTAACATCGACACTCGAGGGTATGGAAAGGGATTGATAACAACCAATTCAACAATGACTACAAGACTCTGAACAGATACGACCAGTCACTACAAAACAACGAAGTAAACATAAAAAAGTGAAAGAATGTCAAACTAGTCGGATTGATCGAACTAGTTGGACAGACTGAACAGATCTGAATTATGAACAGATACAAGACACCTGTTCCAATGAAGTCGTAGTGAACAAAGATCCAATACAATCAAGATGGATGGGAACAGAACAAAGTGAACAAAGATCCAATGAAGTTATCGAAGTGAATTGACCATAACAAAGTTTTCAACTGAATGAACTATAACCCTTAAATATAACCCAATGTTAACCCCCTTAAATCGAACAAACCTGAATGAACCTTTTGAACTAAACACAGTTTCCAACTGAATGAACTTTATGTAATTAAAACCCCTTTGAAGTCCAGAAAGGTATTAACTATAACCTAAATGAAGGTATTAACACACTTGAACTGAATGAAGGATAACCCCTAACTATATCCCAATGTTAACACCTTTGAACTGAACAAAGTTTAACTTAATAAATTTTAAACTTAATGAAAATATAACGAAGGTGATCTGAATTTTAACTCGAGAATACAACCCATTAAACTGAATTCTTCCAATAGGGAAGGGGAATACCCTCGAGTGTCGATGTTAAAACACGGAATCCAAATTTTACGGAATCGAATAGGAATCCCATTTTACAGAATCCCTTTTTAAGAATCCCTTTTTCGAAAACGGCTATGGCTATGGAATCCCTTTTTCTGAAATGAGTCTAAGAGTCATTCGAGGAGTCACTCGAACGAGCAATTGCTCGTTAACTCATTTGCTCGATGGAATTCGAGTCGTTCGAGCAGCATGTCGAGTCACTCGATCGAGCAATTACTCGATAGCTCATTTGACAAAAAAGGGATTCTCCAGAAGGCAACCCAATTTCGGCACCCCTTTTTGGAAAACATATGGCCTTCGGCACCCCTTTGTTCTGAAATGAGTCTAAGAGTCGTTCGAGGAGTCACTCGAACGAGCAATTACTCGATAGCTCATTTGTTCGATGAGCTTCGAGTCGTTCAATATACCGAGTCACTCGATCGAGCAATTGCTCTTAGGCTCATTTGCTCGATGAGCTTCGAGTCGATCGAGCAATTGCTCATGGAGCAATTACTCTCCTGCTCTTTAGCTTATAAGGGATATTTGGGATAGGTATGCGATATATGTAATAGTATCCTCATATAAGTATCCTATAAAAGGTATCTTCGATAGGTATCCTCAAATAATACAATGCCGGGCCATAGGTATCCTCAAATACTGAAATGAGTCGAAGAGTCGTTCGAGGAGTCACTCGAACGAGCAATTACTCGATAGCTCATTTGCTCGACAGATTTTGAGTCATTCGGTGAGCTCGATGAGCTTCGAATCGTTCGAGCAATGACTTATCAGTAACTGCTCGATAACTTATTGGTTTTAGGAATGATACTGGCTTTGGGGATGATATTGGCTTTTGTTGTACAGAAGGGAGATAACTCTGCATACAGGTTATGGAAAATCAAGCAATCTGATTGGTTAGTTATAATTTATATAAATGATCTAGATAAATGAAACAACAAGAGTACTTGGAATAGGGTCAGAACTAACAAGCATAGACTAGAATAGCTAAATATAGTAATAATAAGCAAAGCTGTTCCAGTTAATAGGCTCTTCTACGCTATTGGAGTATACTCTAGAACAAAGAATCCGGGCCAGATAGACGAAAAGTATTGCATATATAGATAGAAGCAGAGAATTCTGGGTAATGACCAAAGGAGCGTGTCTTTTAATGGGAACAACGTCATGGGATAGGGATCCAAAAAGGGAATCTGGGCGAATTCAAAGCCAGAACATTACTCCTGTTCAATTGAACGCACCCCTTATACCCCCTTAGTACTATGGCACTACGTGCTAAGTCAATAAAACCAATAACATGGGAAATCCGTATCAAATAAAGTCAATTTCGGTGATTTTGGGTGGATTTTGGTGATTTGGAGGTATTCTCGGGTTGTTTGTGATAATCAGATTTACCACTGTTCAATCGAACATACCCTCCGAACATACCCATGTCTTGTTAGAAGCCATTGGTAACATAGAAATCACGTGCTACCATAGAAACCAAGATGGCGGCCTCCAGTATACAAAATGGCCGACGGAAACACGTATCACCCTAAAAACACGCGCTGCGCATGCGCACTCTCACCACGTATCACTATGGAGATGACGTCACAAGATGGCCGCTCACGCGGGTTACCATAACAACACAACATGACGTCACCAGATCACGTGACATGAAGTCACTTCCGGGGTCCCCCCAATGAGGGCCCTCCGGGTACATGCTATACTACTCGCTTCGGTACATTTTTAGATTCTGTGCCCCTCTATGCGTGTGCAAAATTGTGTGAAAATCGGATCGAAAATGGCTTCTGAATCGTACGGACAAAATGTCTGGGGAAACCGCCTCCCCCCCTCCCCCCCTCTCCGCCCCCCCCCCCCCCCCCAAAAAAAAAAACAACAAAACAATCCGTAGAAAAACAATAGTTTTTTCCAGAGGGAAAACCCTAATAAGCCTTTTTCGAAACCGCCATCTTGAACTTAAATCTATGCATGGTCACAGGTGTAAATAAAGCGATTTCCGTGTTCATCGCGTTGAGTTCTGTGTCAGTCAAATCAACTAGTTTCGTGGAATATCAAGTTTAAATTCGTAAAACCTAAGTCGGCATTCGAATGAACTGAAGGGGCAACCCCAGACGATGCTAAACGATGGAATATCGCAGGTTAAAAGAGTTTTTTTGACGGTGGCGAAGACTTTTTTTGAGTGGCAACAAGGACACGTGTTGCATGGAGTTTCGCGGCTTGGGAAATCCCCGGAAGTTGTTAAAAATAGTGCCCATGGCCACGGAGTAATGACACGGCGTGCATTCAAACACCATTTATGCCGATAGGAACTCAATTCGAAATAATGAAAGTTCTCATACAATATTGCTTTTGCCTTAAACAAATGGTAACCTTCGCTAATTGTTTTTGTTTTTTTTTTTTTTGAATTCTCACAAATGAACGTAATGGGGTCCGAACCAATTCACCTGCTCTCTTCTTCCATTGCTTACAACGTGTTTTCTTGAAATGTTTACACCTCGCGACCAGAGACCTTGCATAGATTAAAGTCCAAGATGGCAGTTTCGAAAAAATCTAATTATGATTATAACAAAATAAAAAGGAAGGGGGGGGGGGGGGTCTCTTTGGTGAACAGTGGCGTAGATAAAGGGCTCGGCAATGGCGTGGGAAGCAGGGGCCGAGGAGGCAGATGCTCCATCTTCACCAAGACTGTGGCAAGAGAGCAGCGCGCCCCCTTTTTAACCAGAAATGCACCAGTGGAAACTATTTTGCTTTCCGAAAACTGAAAGTAAGAAACGATTCGCATTCGTTTCTAACGTATTCCACGTGTGCCAGCGCTTATGTGGGGAGGGGGATGAATGATGGAATTTGGTCAATAATCAGCAAACAAAGTTGGTATACAATCGGCGGGGAAATTTCTACACTTCTATATAGTTCCTCGAATGGAACTATGTGCCAGCTGCAGTGCTGAAGCATTGTAGATGGCACCTTGTTCCTATCAAGTCTCAAGAGAGGATATACACACGTGGACCTTAATTAAGCACCCCCTGAACTGTTTCATGACAGTGAGGTTTATGTTACTGATTATTATATTTTAATGATTGCTAAGTCTTGCAGTACATTTCATCTTGTGAAACGTGATGTTTCTGATTGACAGCTTTCCCCAAACACACCCCCTCGTCCACGTCTAGCATGCTTCCCGTGAATATCACAAAAAACACTATCATACACATGCAATATCTGTGTATAAAACAAGAAAATGTGTCACTTCTTTAAATATAAATGTTGAAATGGCAAGGTGGAGACTTCAGTGGCACTAAGATGGCAAACCGTCGGCATGCATGTATGACAGGGCGAATAAAATAATTCCACTCCCACCCCAATAAAATGAAAATAAATAAAAAGATTTATCTGTAATATAAAGTTAGAATAAAAACATGGGTTCTATCATCTTTTCTTTGCGACTTGCTCAAGGCAACAGCAATCAGAAAGTAAAGGTGATACAATTTATCAATTTCCATCAATAACCTTTGTTTATTTATCTTTCTAACTTAATCTTTCAATTGCTAAGAATGACTATTGTCAAGTTATCCAAGGAATCAATCTTCAAATCAAATCTATTAACAATTGTCCGACCCGCAGGTAATAAGTTAGTCTTAGTGATAAGTAAGATGGTTACATAAGGTGTTAAATAACAGTTCAAGGCGTTAAACAAAGGGATTCTAAAGACATTCTTAAAACATATGCAGATAGTTCCCAGGTGTTATATTCCATTGTCCGAAAAGCAAATAAATAGGCTAAGGGTTTTTACTGAAGGCGGTATTGTATCATACTGTAAACGAGGGTCGAAAGGGGCTTGCCCCCAAACGTCCCAAACATTCTTTAGCTTTAGCTAGCTGAAGGGGGTTCCTGCCAGTATCTAGCAGTGAGTGCGCTAGTCCGGCTCATGAATTGGAGTTGGGTCCGCTAAAGGCACAAGTTGAGCGGACATAGTTGGCATGGCATAATTTGTAAATCAGGAAACGCAGACACATCTAATAGTGGTTAACGTGGAACGAATAGACTCACGTTTTACTAAACGAAAACGTTCCGTGGCAGACTATGGGGTTGACAGACGCAGTGGTTAGCAAATAATCCTTGGGCAGGTATAGATTTACGTTTTATTACATGCCGATGCAGTCTCTCTTATGCAATACGGCGTGCAATACGGCTGTGCAATACGGAATTCCGTATTGCACACCAACCTGTTCCAACCGGGACTTTTTTTATGCAATGCGACTGCATAAAGTGCATGGTGTTTACCACCGTTGATAGAAAAGAAAATTAGGTCAGTAGGTGCTTGGGTCTCGACGTTTTCTTCCTACGCACATCTGACTCATTGAATACAAAACGACTCATTGAAACATACATGTAGTTTTGTCTATTTATCGGATATGATTATTCCATAGCGAAGTAGGAGGCAGATCTAAAGAAGCATTTTCGTCACCACAAGAAGACAGTCAGTGGCATTATGATAACGGTACGATTCTGAGGGACATCATGGATTCAAAGACCATAAATGCGGCGACCTGAAGGCCAGACTTCTCCAACGTTAAGTAAAGTAAAATTAACTAACTAGAAATTGAGAAGTTTTAAATATCACATTCATTACGCGTAGTCATTCCGTTAACGAAGTGTGTCGTTTACTCCATAAAATAAGAGATTACAAGATTCATATTAATATTCTCTTCGAGACCCTCATAATGGAATTGTGTATTTTAAAGTTATTGGCTTTATTTAAATTATTATATCCCATAGATTTTAATTACGGAACATGTTGTGACATCATTTTAATCTACGTTTGTAAATAAATTTATTGTTGATTCGTTAACAGGTTTTATAGCATTCAATACCCATATCTTAATATTCACCCCTCATTAATTTCATTAGCTAATTCCTCATATGCATGTTGAATCTGCATCGTCGTTTCCCCAATGTAAACTCAACAGAGACGAGTCACTCAGTGAGTCATTCGTACCTGCGTAGTCCACACTGAGGGCGCAACGTGACACCAGGATCCATAGGTACACGTAAAACGGTTATACATGCAACAGGCATGTCATTCATAGCTATTGGAAGGCAACTTGCCAATAGTCATTTCGGTCGTCAGCAGACTTGTCAGAAACCCTCAACAAACTAACAATGTTAAAGACTGACCAAGGCCTGGACGACCTTATAGGACCTCACCTCGGGAAGATCGGAGTTTGGCATGTCTCGTAAGGCGTGAACCCTTTGTTTCAAATGGGGTTTTGAAACGCCTTTGACTCCTCAACAGGTGTTTGTTCAACAAAACTGTCCGAAACCGTCTCAAAGCACTGGATATGAGGTCCGGAAGGGTCATCAAGCGTCCAGCCCTGTCCGATCAACATCACAAACGACGTATGGAGTGGTGTAGGGCACAACATTGGAATCTCAGGACGTGGAGGAGGGTCCATTGTCCATTGGTTCTGCTTCATGTCACAGATGGTCGCATGAGAGTGCGGAGGCATAGAAATACTGATGTTGTGCTCAGGAACATCAAACCTACTGTTCCTTATTGTGAAGGGTCAGTAATCATCTGGGGGATGCCTCTCTCATGATTGTAAACTTGACATGGTGACTGTACATTGGAATCCCAAATGGTCATCAGTACATTCGGAACATTCTCAATCAGGCTGTCCTGCCTCATTTGATAACCATTCATGTATTCATGGACGACAATGCAAGACCGCATCGTTCCCGTGCTGTGAGAGCATTCCCTCAGAGCAACAATATTACATCACTGCCTTGGCCTGCAATGAGCCACGATTTAAATTCCTTAGAACAAATTTGGGACTTTCTTGGACGTCGTGTGCAAGCAATGTATCCGCGTGTACATAATTTGGCGAATTTGGACACTGCGTTGCATGAAGAGTGGCAGCACTTGCCTCTGGATCGTATAGGAAGGCTCACTGGTAGCGTAGGAAGGAGGGTTCAGGCTGTCATCCGGGCATCTTGGAGATGGGCTGAGTGGGTCAGGAAGTAGAAGAAAATATGCCATGCCAATAACTGAACCACGAAGTCTATGCGTCTGAAGTGCAATGTCTATATCAAATAAATGCGAGAAGGCGATCTTCAGACGAACTATTTGTCTGAGCCAAACGGATTTAATTCATAATGCGTCCGAAATAGGGGGAGCGTTTTGTTGTTGTTGTTGTTGTTGTTGTTGTTGTTGTTGTTGTTGTTGTTTTCTATAAACAGTAATTTATTTCGTTTAAATGAAATTGGTTTCGGTGAAGAGGAAAGAAAATGCCTCTGGCATACAGATAGCGTACATCAGTCAGATACAAGAGCAAGTGAACAAAGGAAATTATACGACTTACCATACAGACACGCTTATAAATTTGCTAATAGAATAAAACATGGGATTGGGATGTTTTGAGGAAGGGATAATCTGTTATGATACTTCATATAAAGCCCCTTTCACTTATTCACGAACTGTTCTTGAGAACGCGCTAAACTTTCTGAAATTGAAATTCTTGACGATTCTTTGTCGCTTGACTCTGTGACATCACATGACTGAACCACCTGCGAATTGGCTATGCATTAGCTACGAAGTATTACAATGTACGTACGCATCACCAACGGCTCCACTACGAACCGTGACGAACTCTGACGAACCGTCACGAAATGTCTATGAACTGTCACGATAGACCTTCGAAGTACCTACGACACCTTACGATTTGCCACGAATTATCAAGACTTGTCAAGAAGTGCTTCGATTTCCTACGACACTCGTACGACTAGTGAAGACTTGCTACGAGTTTTCTGTCATGGAATGGCAACCCAGTTTCAGAGTTTTCAGTCATGTGCTGTCAGCTCATCTGTTAAAGACGACATGAATACCACCGTTTGAGATACCTATGACTACAGAAGCTATAAACCTGCCGTTGTCAAGCCAGGGCGAGGGATTGCTGCAATTGCAGCGTACAGTTTGTTGACTTGGCCCAAAAGAAATAGGAGTCGTAAGAAGAGATCTGTTTGGACAAGATCATGGCTCCCGAGAAGACCTGCCTTTGGCCTGTGTGATCACCCGGTGAATGAACTGGCCAGGGAGGGTATCTCCACCTTCGGGATTTTTTTTAAAAATGGACCCTAAACGTTCAAACAACTTGTGGACAGTGTTGGTCCCAGCATTGAGAAACACTTGACAGACATTGGAACCTGGATTGAAATTGGCCATAACATTACGTTATTTAGCTACAAGCAAGCATTATAAAGCTTGCAATGGGGATTTAGAGTGGCGCACAACACAATCAGTGGAATTATTCCAGAAACCTGTGAGGCGATGATAGTAGAATATTTGGTAGAAGCTCTTTCCTGCAAAGGGCACCAGAACAGTGGAGTGGAGTAGCAGCTGACCTTTATTCAACAAGATGGGACTTCAATAAAACTTTTGGCGCCATAGGTGGGTAACATGTGGTCAAAAGGTGTCCACCCAATAGTGGCACATTTTATTATAACTGCAAAGAATTTCGTTCCACTGTTCCAGCAACTTGTCCCTCAAATTCTGTCTCCTGCGTCTGTGGGATAGGCTCTGTCTCCCGAGTCTCGCGGATTGTGTCCACATCTCCCACCGATGTGACTACAGAAACAATAACTTCAGGTGACTTGGGTGGTCTGGCCTTCAGCCCACGCTTCAATCACTTTGTTGGCATCTTCCAGACCTTTACAGAAAATTGGTAGAAATGACTGCCGGATGCCGTGACTTGACTAAATACATGAGTGGTGTCGCCAAGTGATCTTGAGGGGGACCATGCTGTGCTGTTCATTGCCGGATGTAGCAGTTCTTATTAGATCGTAGCGAGTCGTAGGTGGATCGTAGCGGTTCGTGGCCGTTCGTTTTCGAGATGGCAATTCATGACTAAACTTGAGTTGAAATTGTGACAGTTCGCGAAAGTTAGGAGACGGCAATTAGTGACTAATCTTGAGTTGAAATTGTGACAGTTCGGGAAAGTTAGTAGCAAAATCGTATAACATCGTAAGAACGTTTTTTTTTCTTCTGGAAAGGGTCCAAAACCGTGACGAGTTCCAACCAGTTCGCTGAAATGTGTAGATGAAACGTAGGACTTCAGCATATTTTTGGAATCTACGATCCATTACAAAGAGGTACAAACTACCTACGAATTTTTACGAACCACTACGATCAGCGTACGATTAATTTACGAACTGCTACTATTTTTTTCAGTCGGCGACTAAATTTCAATTTTTTAAGCATGGTCGAAAATGTTTTTGACGGCCTCGATTTCCGAAGAACCACGATGAGCTGCACCGAACTCTGACGAACTTCCTGACGACCTGCCTATGATTTCCTACGGTGTCCAGATCGTAGCGGTTCGGAATCAAATTCGTGAATGTGTGAAAGGGGCTTAACAATCTGGATAGCTGATTCGTCAAAATACGTGTTGGTGACAGACGTCTGTTGCGCCCACGTCTGTAATAATTTGCTCTTTTTTGTAAGAGGTCCCTACTTTTGTATGAATTTTTTAGCCCTTTTGTAAGAGGTCACCACTTTTGTAAGAATTTGTTAGCCCTTTTGTAAGATGTCCCCACTTTTGCAATAGTTTTTAGCCCTTTTGTAACATGTCTTCTTCTGACCCGGTAACATAATTTTATTGAGTTTCGAAGTTTTTTTTCATGACATTTGATACCTGCCAAGAGGGTTCGAGTTGGACATAGACAGTCTTGATCAGAAAATCGAACTTTGCCAAAACTGGTATATAATTTCGATGTCTGTTTTTCCGCGTCAATGGCTTGTGTTTGAACCGATTCACGCTAGTAGTATAGCCTGTACCCGGACGGCCCCTATCAGCCAGAGGGAGATGTGGGGAAGATCCAGAGAGGGAAGTGACGTCATAGTCATGTGACACAGTGGCGCCATGTTGTGTTGGCATGGCAACCCGCGTGAGCGGTCATCTTGTAACGTCATCCCCATAGTGATGCGTGGTGTTAGTATGCATGTGCAGCGCGTGTTGTTAGGGTGATACATGTTTCCGTCGTCCATTTCGTAAACTGGAGGCCGCCATCTTGGTTGGTTTCTATGGTAGCTCGTGATTGTCATGTGACTTAAAACCTTATAATAGGGCAGGGCTATGTTCGGGGGGTATGTTCGATTGAATCGGAGTATTACGAATTACCACAAACAACCTGACAATCACTCTAAATCACCAAAACGACTTTATTTACTACGGATTCCCCATTTTATCGGCTTAGCACGTAGTGCTATGGTACCGGGGGGCACAGATGGTGAGCTCGATTGAATAGGAAAATACTCCAGTAGAGTAGAAGAGCCTATCAACCGGAACAGCTTTGCTTATTGTTACCGTATTTAGCAATTTCTGGTCTATTCTTGTTAGTTCTGACCCTATTCCGAGTACCCTTGTTGTTTCATTTATCTAGATCATCCAATCAGTTCACTCTACTGGCACTAACTAACCAAGCATATTGCTTGATTTCCCATAATCTCTATGCAGAGTTATCTCCCTTATTACAACGAAGTCCTACCCGATTCTCATTACCTCTATATTCAACAGCCATATCCCATGGAATCCCATTTTTTGGAAAAAACCTGTGGCTATGGAATCCTTTTTTGTCGTATGAGGCCATGAGGGCCATGAGAAAGCCCTCAATGAGGCCTCATTCACTACGATGGCCGCTCAGGTGGGTTTCTATGACAACACAACATGGCACCACTGGGTCACGTGACTATGACGTCACTTCCCCCTCCGGCACTCCCTCCGGCTGATACGGTCGGTTCGGGTACATGCTATACTACTCACGCTCTCCATTAGGAATTGGAACGGAAATTGCGCGTTTTCTCGATTTTTCATCTATGTAAAGTGTCCCACTTTTGAAATAATTTTTTAGCCCTTTTGTTAGAGGTCCCCACTTTTGTAAGAATATTTTAGCCCTTTTGTAAGAGGTCCCCACTTTTGTAATTGTTTTTTAGCCCTGTTGTAATAATTTCTTCTGATGATCAGGAACCATGATTTTAATGAGTTTCGAAGTGTTTTTCAAAACATTTGATTCCTGCCCAGAGGGTTCGAGTTGTACACATTGATTCTCACCCGGAAAAAAAACAGAAATTTGGATGTCTGGTTTTCTGCACCAATTGTTTGTTTTTGACCCGATACACTTTTACAATAGTTTTTATTGTCCTTCTGTAATAGCTTCTTCTGGCAGAAAAACATGATTTGGATTACTTTCGGCGGCTCTGGCTTGCCCCTTCCTGGTGAGATTGAGTTGATTTTCGGCCCTATTCGCACTCACCGTTAGAAATTTGAACGTAAATCAGCGAAATTGTAAATTGCAACGTCAACTTCTGGAAGGTCGCCAGTAAAGTAAAGATGTGTAGTACCAAACAATGGTTACCTTGTACGTCGGGAACGTAACGACGCCATGGGTCAATTCGTGAGATAAGGACGCTTCAGACACAGGCCATCGCTGACGCATACTGCAACAGGTTCTTTGCATCCTGAATTTCGAACTTAAGGCAACTCACACGCTCTTCTACCAGAGTGCCCTCAGGAGAAGGTTAGAGCATGAAGTGACCTTCAATGACGACCATCGACTTATCCAGATCACATGCAATACTGTTGCCAAGTATACGATCGATAATACCAGTCTGGAATATGACATGCTACCTTTACAGGCTTGGCTAGACTGATTCATTGCAAGTACGCAGGACACATTGCCAACCTCTTCGACCGAAACCTACAACGTCGTAAAATCTCCAAGGATAAGAGCAACACGAATTTTAGCGAGAAGCATGAAGGACATTCTGATGCTTTTCGAGGATCCGACTGAACCTGATGTTGCTAATGCTTGCGATGCTGCGTCTTTCTACAACTTTAAGATCACAAAGGTCGAGGCCGTCATTTGGGGGAGGGGGGGGGGGCAACCAGCCCAACGGCCAGAGGATACCTTCCAGTATTGGGAGGAAGCTAGACTAGTTTGCCGACTCACCAGTCAGCAAACGACACACAGGGGTAGCGATAGTCGCAAAAGACTTGGCCTTATGGGTGTCTCCCTGGGTGAGTACTTGACCACTCAATTCGGTGTGTGGATTCAAATGTGGGCGAGTTATGACCACTTGCTTCAAGGCAGAGGTTGAAGGATTGATGATACGAGCGAGAGTGTCACAGTTTAGATCACCATGGTCACTGAAAAAAACGGCGCATCAAATACCTACTTACATGCGATCATTGACACCCAACTCAACATTTTTATCGACTCTATCAAGTATCACACATAATCCCACTCAGCAACCGTCTATGGTGAGACAGGAGGCGAGGAGAAAGGTTTGCATGTGAGCAGACAGATAGTGATCCTACACCTATTAATCAGATATAACAAAACGTAACGAGCCCGCTAAAGGATCTGGTCGGACAGCGAAATCTATATCATGTATTTCCGAGGGCGCATATGTGGCTTTTTGCGGGAATTCAGCAACCAATTCAAGAGAATCAAACCTGTACACCGTGTGTGCCCCGACCGCCTCGAAGTTTTTTTTATCAAAAAGCAGAACACACTGTCAAAGCTGGCTTTCAGGAGCTGCAGAGCAAAGTGTGTGGATGTTGACTCAGCCCGAGAGACCTAAGAGAACGGATCCGACAGGGTACTTAATTCACTTTAATTCACTTCAAAGACATGACAGTTTCAAAGAACGTCTTCGGGATAACGATGTAATTTCTACTTGAAGAACGAACGGCAGTGCACCAGCCACTGTCTGAACAGAGCACGCTAAGCTCCCAGTGAAAAAATATCAGCCAGCTGCTTATAATGTGCTTGATTCGTAGTATCATAAGCTAGCGTATGTGAAGCACTTTTGCTTGCTATTCCATCACTAGCTGTCTTATCATGCTAGGCTACTATTCTGTGTTACGTGTTTTACGACTATTTGAGACTTAGGAGGCGGATGACCATGGCGTTTCACAAAGTAAGGAACTCAACAACTGCAACATAACACCAAGAAACTTCTAGACAGTCTGCAGGTTGACAGTGCCACTGGAGTTCACACACAGAAAAAAGAGCGTCAACTAATGGAGGCTCGAGAGAGAATCTGCAGAACTGCAACAAAAACGAGAATGGCTCACCGTGCTGGCTTCAGGGGATAGGTGGATGTGACCAGTAGGTGTCTGCCCATTTGTTTAGCATGCGATGAGAACAGCGACTTTGATCTGTCCCACAAACATGGTATACATCTAACTCAGCTAACTGCAGCCCTGACAACAGGCAAACATTGCCAATTTGGACATGTTTGTCCCGTGGCTATACCAGATAATGTCAGACATTAAGTCTAGATGAGGACATCCACACCGGAGACGCTGAGGTTAACAGTCTCGCCTGAAAATCTCAAACTTGAAAAGATGAACCTACTCGCCAGAGGTGATGCAGAAACGGTTGGAAGACTCCAAGAAGGTGGTTGCTGAATGGAAAATGGTTACGTGAGGTTACGTCTGCAATACACGGGAACAACAAGGATGCAGATATTGACTTGTCTGAACATACGTGAGGGTGTGAGTAGCAAAGAACGGTGGCATAAACCAATAAGGTCGGGTCACATCTTTTTCGGTCTGGTAGTTATAGGGGTCTTCTGGCTGTTGACCCAACGACCGGTACCCCGTAGATCATCACCAGTGGTGCCAGTCTAACACATATGCACAAAGTATTGCTAAACACCAAGAATCTAATGTTAATTTAAAGGTTAAAGCTAACCCGTTTTTTATGCAGTAATGGTAATAACAGTGTTTTTCCCCGAGCGCAGGCGAAAATATGCTAGTAAAGATGGCCTACCACTCGCCTTCGGTATCTGGCTTGGCCATGGTCTATGCGCGCCTAGACAAAATAGTGTTATGAGTATAATACAACCCGATATATTGGAGTAATCTATTACAATCTATATTGTTACAGAAACAATGACTGTTCTTGTGATGCTGGTCGGGGCGCCCAAGTGAACGCACTTGCCTTCGGTGAATCAAACTATCTCTTCTCAACTTATGAAGATCAGGTATCGACGCCGGGCATAAGAGACATGATGAGGCTATAGAAGATCCCTAAGCTATCCAAGGTCAACTTGATCAAGCTAACAAGGTCTCAGAATATGACTATATATGGGACTTGGGGGAAGGGGGTAAAAAGGGACTCTATTAGGCAGATCTACATGCCGGCACCACGACACATTCCGTCTATGGGCCAAATGAGGTTCACCAAGTTGACATCTAATTTCTTCCTCATGATAGTTTTCAAGGTTTTCAAGTGTGCCCTGACCATGCATAGTAGATGTAGCCAGTCGCTGCAAAGCCGCTTAGTCTCTGACCTTAAACGATACAGCTGAAGTAGCTAGCGTTCTGTCGCGTATTTACAGTTACTCACCTCTGCGATGACCCGCACTTCTCCATGAGCTGTGTCCAGGTTGTTTACCAAACAAGGTTTCTCAGTCCGGAGAGGTGAGAAGGAAATCCACGGAGGCAAGGCATTTCGAAAAGGTTTAACCGTAAGCTTGCGGGGCGGCTGTTTTGGGCATCAGTAGCACAGGAGATTACGCCATCTCATGTTAAAAATACAATGACTTCATTGTATCACCGTTCGTTAATCAGGGGCCCAGGAATAGTGACCAAAGGGTTTTCTCGTCGACTGTCTTGGCTATGGTTCACGGGCGGAACGGGGACGACTGAGAGATGTTTTGGTGCCTCGGAATGAACTCCTGAATTTCATCTCGGACCTTATTGCGGATCAGGTCGCCCGTCTCCCACAGCTCCAAAACACTGGCGATATCCACGACAGCCGGCAATAACTTTGCAAATCCCGTAGCATTGAACTTGTTCTCATTGGTGTCGGGTACTTTTCTTAACTTTTTAACGGTTCTCCGTGGTTTCCGGGTGGGGTGTGGGGGTGGGAGGAGGACGAAAACAACCACGAAAGTAATTCAAAGCAAGTTTTGCGGTCAACAGATGAAACTATTACAAAAAGACCAAAACAGTGGGGACCTCCTACAAAAGTGCCAAAAAACTATAACAAAAATGGAAAATTTTATGAAGATAACAAATCGTGACAACGAGGGGTATGAATTTAGCATCGTAGCGGCAAACAAGGAGTTGACAAGGGTTGGTTTTGAGCATACCCCTGTGACATGCTCTTCTACTCTACGACAATATACTCCGGATCAGGGTCGGGTAAACACAAAGAATGGCATAAATACATAGACAGAAGCAGAGGATTCTCCACGAAACCGAACAAGTAAAATGGCTCCAAGTTGTGGTTAACAGAACTGAAAGAAAAACGGAGAGTTGGAGAAAACCTGAACCAGCAAATTACTCTATCGAATTGAACACACACCCAAACACACCACTGCGCTATTTATTGTCCTACAGCACTACGTGCTACTCATGTAAAGATGATTCGCCAGGGATCCGAACAGAATAGTGTCGTTTTTGATGATTTGTGTGATTGCTGGGTTGTTTGTGGTAATTAGATATATTCCTATTCTGTCCACTTCAACCTTAGAACACACCCCCTGTCCTATTAGAGGTATTTATTCACATAGCAACCACGTTCCACCAAGATGGTAGCTTCCTTTATGCAAAACGGACGACGCAGACACCTATCACTTGAACAACACGAACTGCGCATGCGTACTGACACCACGTATCAATATGGTAATTAAATTGCAACATGCCCGCTCACGCAGACTTCATGACAGCCCAACATGGTGTCGTTGGAAAACATGGCTATGATGTGACATGAGATCGGGTATGAGACCCTGCCGATGGTGGTAGAAACGTGCGAGCTGCTCATTGGATTCACGGGGTGACAAAATACGCCACCTGCCATGCCACGGCACTGCAGCTGGTGCCTGTTTTTCAACAGTATGAAGAAAATATGACAATGCAGGACTTCACTTCCACTTTCAGTTATTACTAAAACTGCATGAGACATATTTTTAAGGTAGAGTTCGCAGAGCGTGTGGTAGTGTTGTCCCCAAATTGGCAGGGCATTGACATAATGCATCCGGTATTTTATGTTGGATTTTTAAAGTCTTTCCAATTTGCTATTTTGAATCATAAGTTCTTAAAAGTTCATTTGATTGCAATTTTTTGAAGAGAAACTGAATATTTTAACTATTGCCCTTGAATGTGAATACGTGACATGGAGAGTAATCGCTTGACTGGACTGGTAACGAGAAGTAATTCATGAGAGGTGAAGGACGTTGTACAAAACGAGTGCGCGAATACGCACGAGTGTTTTACAATATAGTCCCTCGCCTCGAATGAATTATTTCACGTAATCAGTCCAGTCAAGCGATTACTCTATTTATTACTTTTTACTATTATCGATAATTATATTATTTAACTCTTTACCTAACGCAACGGCCAAAAACGGCTATCGCTATTCTCAAAACTCGCCAATTAATTTTCATTATTTTCTTCATTTTTTTGTCTCTAAAACATAGGTTATTCTCCCTCATTGGAGCGAGCTCATCGAGATCGTTGCAATGAGGGTTCATAACCTATGTTTTGAGACAACAAATGGAAATAATAGCTATTCAAGAATTGTTCTTTGCAAGTGTCGTCTGCTTTTCATATTAGGTAAAGGGTTAAAAAACAAAAAAAAACAATGAAGTCCCCATTACATCTACGGCAAAAGCATCTTCATTTGCGCGCACGGATACATGACACAATTGTTTATTGCATAATTCACTTGTGAAGTTATCGTTTATAATCAAATCCGGAAATCCTAATAAATCGCACTTTGGAAAGTAATAAAATGCGCTCCCTCAACTATTATTTTTGCCACCTGTGAGTTAAGCATACTGTTTTGTGGTTGGGTGGTAGGACTGTTACCGAACATACTTACGACATATGACTGGCACAAAGTCGGATTTGGAACTTGTTATTCGGGCCATGAATACTAAAAGTTCCGTCGATTTCAACTTTATGAAGGGAAATTTAATTTTGACGTTTTCCGACCCTCGATCAGCATTAACGTCATAGTGTTAACTCTTTTCCGACCATGAGGATAAAAATGCGACAATGCACGCCCTTAGCTATTTCTTGTTCCGTTTGCATTATAATGCTAATGTTGTTATGTAGTTTGGTGGGGCATGGGCGTCACCGAATGGCAGGGGTAAGTGCAAAACATGAAATGACGTAAAAATGTCGAAAATGAAATTAAATCAAGAAACACATATATTTTTATCTTTTGAGCTCCACAATATACTAAAATTTCATGACAATCGGTCGCAATTTCATTTTTGTGACACTGACGTAATAAAAGCACCCCAAAATTGGGTCATAGCAGTTGAGAATTTCTCAGGTCGGCAACTGATTTTTAGATATGTTTTTTTTTTAATTGGGGAATATATTTCTAAAATTGCGTGGGGGGTGGGCTTGATGCCCCATTGGAAATTAAAATGTCCAGAAAAACGCTTAAATTTTACATCATTTTTTGGCTAAAGGTGGAAATGGGAAGAAAATTAAGACGAGGGGAATACAGAAGTATATAAAATTTCATAGATGTGGCTGGAGGGATAGTGTTACATGTAGAATACGTGCCCAGAAGACAAAATAAGGCCGACGATCGCCAGAGGCGGCAGAAACGGGGGGGGGGGGGGGGGGGGGGCACAGGGGACACGTGCCACTCCTCTTTTTTCCACAAATATGTTGCATGGTTACACAATGAGTTAAAATGGGCGCCTGCAAACGTGCCAATATACAGGCATTCCTGTAATATATTATCTACAAATCAAAAACAAAAAAAAACATTTGGCCAAGGAATCCCATCTTTGGTCGTTTCAGTCTGTTTCTTCTCCCTCGTCATCTTCCAACCCGAAGGGTAGCTTCGGGTTGGGGGAAGACTGAAGTAGAAAAAAATGGACAGGACAGTATCCACACCGCGGCATGCTCATCTAAACGAGAGACTAGAGTGTGTAACGCTACATTTGCCGATATACGATTGTATTTTTTTCGCCCACTGAGCCGAACCATGGTAGCCTTGAAAATGTGTGCCCATCCATTTCCATCGAACTTCCGTCGTCTCTTCTATAAGTCATTTCAACTTTGCTGAATGACTCAACACAAGAGGCAATGTCTAGCTGAGAGAAAATGTGGGTATAATAGAAATGAGACAGCAGGAATTGGACATTTATCTTGTCCGATATTTGATTACCTGTCTATGACTTTATTGTTTAAATGATAATAACCCCTTCCATCCGTTTCTCGTCAGATCACAGAAGTTAAGCAACGTCGAGCCCGGTTAGTCCTCGGATGGGTGACCGTCAGAGTGATCGATTCGGACTCCTGCGTTGTGTCTTTGGGCAAGGCACTTAACCCCGATTGTCCACATGGGGGAACGATGACGCCGTGTACTAAGGCGTACTGCACGTCGATGGTGCGCATGTCTTCAACCAATCTTACCCTGCCTGTGCTGCAGTGCGGAGTTACGATGTGCTGAGCTGACAGCTGCTCGTCGTTGCTCGGTGGTTCTCTCCGGCTTCCTCCACCCGCAAAACTGCCACCGACACGATAGACCATGGCCGTTAAAGTGTTGTTAAATCTTTAAAATAAATAAACAAAGCCTTACCGTTGCTGGTAATTAAAAGTTGGATCGTCTCTAGTTTAAATTCCCGTGGCATTCTTATTTATTTATTGAAGGTCTGAAAATTGAACAACATCCTATCTTGTGATGAATCTGTTAATGTTTCACGATGACTATAGAGTTAGATTTGTGTGAGATTTGACTGTTGGGCCGATCAGACAGGCGATCTGCACATACATGTCATCGAACAGAATGTTGGGACCATCGTCTCAATAGACATCAATAAATGTGCGTTTGTAGGTCTGAGCTGAGTGAAACCAAACGCGTTGCTGCTGGAGTGATCAGCCTGTCCTCCCTTAACCCACACCTTCTTTTGCTGCTGAAACAAAAGCTCTTGACAATCAACAAGTATGTAAGAGATATGTTAATCGCCCTTCTCGTATAGATTGTAAAGAGGATGGAAAAGAGAAAAATAAGCAAAGAAAAAAAACAAAACAGAAAGAAACATAGAAAAAAGAAATAGTAGGCTTAGATTTGAGAATAAGCAATTAGGATTATGTTTATTACAACATCCAGCAATCAACGCAGTAACTCCTCTCATCGATGAATGAATGAAGACATGCATCAGTATTCACTTCATTAAACATCACGGTATTTACCTAGGGGGCGCGGTGGCGTTGTAGTAAGCAACGTCGATCCCGGTTAGTCATTGAATGGGTGACCGCCTGTTCGATCGATTCGGACTCCCGCGTTGTGTCCTTGGGAAAGACACTTCACCTCGATTGTCCACATGGGGGCACGATAACGCTGTGTACTAAGACGTACAGCACGTCGATGGTGCGCATGTCTTCAACCAATCTAACCCTGCCTGTGCTGCGGTGCGGAGTTACGCTGTTGGGGAGCTGGCAGCTGCTCGTCGTTGCTCGGTGGTTCTCTCCGGGTACTCCGGCTTCATCCACCCGAAAACTATCACCGATGCGATATGACCTTGGTTGTTAAAGTATCATTAAATCTTGATAAATAAATAAACAAATAAACAGATCCTTAACAGTGTTGGTAATTAAAAATTGGATCGTCTGTTGTTTAAATTTCCGTGGCATTCTTAGTTTATTTATTGAAGATCTGAAAATTGTACAACATCCTATCATGCGCTGAACCTGTTAATGCTTTGCACTTAATCACGATGACTATAGAGTTAGAGATTTGTATGAGATTTGACTGATGGCCCGAACAGACAGGCTATTTACACATACATGTCATCGAACAGAATTTGGGACCATCGTCCCAAAAGACATCAATAAATGTGCGTTTGTAGTTCCAAGCTGGGCGAAATCAAACGCGTAGCTGCCGGAGTGATCAGTTCATACTCCCTCAACCCACTTATTTTGCTGATGAAACAAAAGCTCCTGACGATCAACATGTATGTAAGGGATATGTTACTCGCCCTTCTCGTATTGATTTTAAAGAGAATGGAAAAGAGAAAAATAAACTAAGAAAAAAAGAGAAAGAAACATAGAAAAAAGAAATAGTAGGCTTAGTTTTGAGAATAAGCAGGATAATGTTTATTGCAGCCTCCAGGAATCAAGGCAGTAACTCCTACCATCGATGACGTGTGAAGACGTAAAACAGCTTTCACTTCACCCAACATTATGGTATTTACCTTGCAAGAAAATAAGTTACACAGTACGAGATTGCCAAACATGGCACTTGATTTTTGTCAGTTATAACTAAAATATGGTGTACACGTTCACTTTTGCATTTCCGCAAACATTGTGCACATCGTCAACATATTCATTCTTCACGGATATCTTCGATAAATTTAACCCTTTCAACACTGATGGTATATTCCATGTCAGTGCAACGGGAGCGATTGGGTAAGTCCATATTTATTATTTGGGGATAGACCAATTAATAGTTTCAACGTGCAGCACAAGGCTGCACGTTGAAAATATTGATTGATTGATCTGCCACACACCTTAACTCAACAACCATTCCACTAAATGAAAGTATGACATATCAAGTTTCGGGAACGGAAAACCGGCCTCTCGTGTTCAAAGGGTTATTTTTTTGTTTATTTAGAACAACATCTGACCCGCCCCACCCAACAAGATAGTGGCGGTTGAAACACTTTCCATTATGTGACCAATGAGACTTCTAACAATCTAGATGTATAAGAGATCAGTATACTGTGAGCTGAAGTGAAGAACTGTAATCTCAAACATATAAAATCAAACACCGATGCGACAGTCGTTACTTTTTCCCAGTTCTTTATTCCACATTCGGTATTCACAGAATAACTTTGAATATGCCCGAAACTTTCAACAGTTTTTCAGCTTCCAGGTAATAAGAGTCGGAAAAATATTACATTGAGTTATGAAGCAGTTGACTCGTGGTCCTTTCTGGCAGTACCGTTCACGTGCCATTTCTGTAAGTCTTTGGTTTTCTGTGGTAATTCTTTATCGCTGGTCTCCGGGATGAACTTCATCAGGAAAGCAACTATCAAACAGCCTGTCGCGAATACTACTCCGGGTGCCCACGGAACACGGTTTGCCTACAAAATGAAGTGACAATATAAAGTTTAAATCCCTCTACAGAATAGAAAAGCGGAATAGACAGCTCTACAGGCGGGATCTTTGGCCTGTTCAAGAACGCAGAAGTGGAATATTCATGCAGAAGTTTCAGGCGCAGTGGAACATTAGTATTATTGCCTTTCTGATCTATGATTGACCAAAGTTCTTTTTCGTTCCTTTGCTTCGTTCCAAATTCTGATTTGGACTCAGCCCATGGCGGTGCTGAATGAAGCCCAGGCGCTGTTCGATAAGGTCTACACCCACATCAAACTCAAAGATAATAATCGA
The DNA here is from genome assembly GCA_031216915.1 of Pictodentalium vernedei. Classification (NCBI taxonomy): domain Eukaryota; kingdom Metazoa; phylum Mollusca; class Scaphopoda; order Dentaliida; family Dentaliidae; genus Pictodentalium; species Pictodentalium vernedei. The sequence goes on along the minus strand of CM062297.1, from coordinate 502,439,227 downwards.
CATCAGGGGTAATATGAATCCGAATTTGAAATGTGAGAGAAACAAAAAATAGTTTCTCATGTATATACCAGGGTCTGTGATATAAGTCTGAAACGCTGTATGAAATCTTGTGAATACGCAACTGAAGCTTGTTTATGTCACGCCAGTGTTTGTATACTTAACTACTACTTAAAACCAGCATGGAATTTCTAACAATGCATATAATTTTAAGGGAGCGCATTAAACACCCAACACCAGTAACTATTTTACTGAAGACGAGATACAGCGTGAAATACGAATCTTTCAACTCACACGATTACTAGTTATCATGTCTAAAATAAGATATGTTTACTCCTTCGAAGGCGATCCAAGGTCGAAACCCGGTATAAACACAGTGGCGGTCTAACTAAAATTAATGTGTGTGTATGTGGGGGGGAGGGGGGGGTAACAACCGCGTTTCCAGTATTCTATAATAAGGGGTGCCCTAGCCAAGTGAAAGGAGGGCTCAACGACCAAAGGGTTCTAGTCAGAACATTAAGTCCCCCCCACCCACCCACCCACCCCCCCCCCCCCCCCCACGTAGCTACGCGACTGGGGTCTAATCCATCCAGATCAGCTGAATTTCAATTTGATTGTTCATTTTCACATTTTGTATTGAAATTGATTCCTCTTTGGAATGAACTAGTTTGAGCTTGTTTCATTCAAGAAGTCATAGGCTGGCTATTTTTGAGTAAAAGTATTTAAGTTTTCCCAGAAAGAATTGTGCGTTGCATTTTGTCAAGAAAATGATTAAATAATGATAATAATTCAATGTTGATCAAACATTTAACCAACGCCCAGGATATCAAAATTTGTTATTTTCTTCATTTTTTTCAATAAAAAAAATCAACAAAACCATATCATGTGACTCCCTCAGTCACATCATGTGACAATCTCGTTCAAATGAGGAGTCGGCTGATACGGTTTGTTAAACATATTTCAATTTGTTTCTGCCGCCTATAAACATTTTTGTTTGAAATTTTCACATTCTGTCGGAAAATAATTTCTAAATTTCTATGAATCGAAAGCAAACAGCTTACGATTTTGAAATTTCAGACATTATATTGTTAACATTTTTAACTAAAATCAGCAAATGGACAAGTCACAACAGAGGCACCCGAGCCTCAGATTTAAAACAATTTCTCTGAGGAGGTTCCATCCCCACCAACAGGAGGGGAACACCCCCCATACCATACACACCCCCACCTCAGTGTTGGATATCTCGGGTATGCCTTCGGCACACAAAAGTTCGTCCGTCCATCCGACCGGCCGTCCGTCCGTCCGTCCGTTCGTCTGCCCCACCTCTTCCTTTAAATGCAGCTGGCTTCGGGCCTGCGGGAGAGGGCCGCCAGCCCCCTCATCCACCTCGGTTCCACGTGCCTCAATGATGCCTACATAATCACTTTTGGGGCAAAATCATCCCACCCGTTCTAAAAAAAAATTGCCTGTACGCCTTTGATAAAATGATGTTCCCCATAAACATTGGAAAAATATTCAAAACGGTTGTTTAAAAGGAGTATTTTTTCTGAGTCTGATTGTTCACAATAAAGTTTCTATATCTAATAATGGAATTGAACAATTATTCATGGGGAAAAATTGATCGAATATAGCACTTTTTGACATGATTGCATCCTCCATCACCCCATGTGACAACTTATTTGTTTCGTTTTAACGAAAAAATAATATTTTTTATATTATTCTGAAGATAACATATTTGTTGTTTTTTTTCTGACACCTTTTACTTTTGAGGAAAATTTCATAAATCATCCCCAAACGGGTTCAGGTTTAATTGAACAAGAACTATCCATTGTATTTTGTATGCAAGGGCGGTGCGAGAGAAATAAATTCAATTGTATTCACTCATTCAGGGACTTAGCTAGATTATCCCCCTCCCCACGACCTGGCTGACGAATATCTAACATTTGATAACATCTTGCGCGTCCACCCTCCGCTTGAGTGAGGATTTTCCATCTGCTAACTGTGGACTTCTAACTGCTGAAGATATCAGGATGCACCCTCTCCCCTTGTTTTCGGAGTATAATATTTGTACGATTTGTTCAACCTACATAGAGGCAGATTGCGAAAACAAAACAGTAGCACTGACAGAATGAAACATTCAAAAGAAAAAGATGTCAAAAGTAAACAAAAATAAACTATATATATGAATGGACATAAAGAACAATTATTTTATTTTTGTGAGCTCAGCTCCCCAATGTTGAAAGAAGTGTCGGATCATGTTGCAGGTGGGATGAAATAGCTGGGGGATATAGTTTCGCATTATCAGGTTGGATTTTCCTTTTATATCCATGTATTGAAAGTGTTCAGTCTCCTTATTCATTTATTTTAGGAGATTTTTTTTCTAATTTTGTCAAACGCGATACAGTCCATAACGAAATAAAACGTGTCCCCAATCGCCCCGAACAACAAACCCTATTAAGTCTCCCGTTAACCGGGATAGGAGGCTGTAAGTGCCCCTCTCTCGATTAATAGACTGTGGATACTGATGCGGAGTCGAGTGAAGACGTTTCTAGCTTCCCGTGATGTGGCATGTAACAGTTATGGCTCCATAATGTAGTCGCCTTTAAATGTTCTGTATATCCGTAATTTGTTTTTTCTTCCGTTTCTTTCGCCGTCATCGCAAATGCTTGAGAATTAGTTACGTGTCTGCTCTGAAGCTCTTCCAGCTTGTGGGTGTTCTCATGTTTATGCCTGATATTAACATTATTGGTGTCTGGTTGTGTAAGACTCTGTATTTTCATTTCGGGGGATTTTAAGAGTCCATAGTTATTCACCCCCGTGTATGTCAAGGATATAGCTTGAAGTTGCGATTTTCTTGTTTAAAGTGTATATATTTTTGATAATCTTTCTCACTCGGGCTAAATGTAAAGCATAAAGATAGGTATATGACGGACCCCGAAAACCATTTGTCATTTAAACAGGCCAGCAATAATTCAAGCGCTGCTAATTAAGCATGCCATTTTATGTCTATTACCGCATTTACTTTTAACGCCATAATGGGCGGTCTGATAAGAGATTAAACAAAGGCAGACCAGTCGTCTCCTGCAGTCATTATCTGCGCAATTATGGCCACTTAATAGGTAATTGTTGTGAAAACAGTACATCGCACATGTTCTGAATACACCCATATTACGCATCTAGCCTGTCACCGAATTCAGGATATACCAAAATGAGAGTCTTTCAAAGGAACTTTAAAGCGAATATTAAATTAAGATAGATCTAAGCGGCCAAGTTCAAGACAAGCAATTAAAATGAGAATTAATGTTCTGGCTATCGAAATAAAAATCGGGAATTTTTCGAAACTTGCATTCCGGTCTGAAGCGGGTAAGGCTGTGGATCGTATGATTATTCTTCAAACAAGTGATAACATCTAGTTTGGAAGATAACAACCCAAAGGCGTTCTGGCGTTACGTCAAATCGAAAAAAAGGACAACACAGGCGTTTCTCCAATCAGACAACAAGGTCAACTGCACTCTGAACCAAAATCAAAAGCACAATTACTAAACCAGCAATTTAAATCGGTGTTTACACCAGAAAACCAAGAGGATGCCCTACCAGTTCTACCAGGTAACCCAATGCCACCGATAAATAATCTCCACATCAAAGTCATGGAGTGAAGGCCCTCCTAGCCAAATTAAACCAAAGCTTGTGGCCCTGATGGCATTCCAAATCGTATCGTGAAAGAACTGGCTCACGACATTGCTCCGGTCTTGACTAGCATTTTCCAACAGCCACTGGACTCTGGAGAAATCTCGGATGACTGGACTAAAGCCTTCATCACATCAGTCTTTAAAAAGGGGGGCAGACACGCCCGCGAGATCTATAGACCCGTATCGCTGACCTGTGTCTGCTGCAAACTTATGGAACATGTTATATGCCGCCACATACTCAACCACCCTGAAGTGCATAACCTCTTGACAAATTCTCAACACGGCTTCAGAAAAGGTTACTCGTGCGAGTGACAGCTCCTAACAACCACCCACGACCTCCTACAACTTCATGACAATAAAAAACAATTGATATTGCCATCCTGGACTTTAGTATAGCCTTCGACACAGTACCCCTCAAAAGACCGCTGAGAAAATTACACCACTATGGCATAAGAGATAACATCCACACCTGGATCCAAGGTCGAAACCCGGTATAAACACAGTGGCGGTCTAACTAAAATTAATGTGTGTGTGTGGGGAGGGGGGGGAGGGGGGTAACAACCGCGTTTCCAGTATTCTATAATGGGGGTGCCCTAGCCAAGTGAAAGGAGGGCTCAACGACCAAAAGGTTCTAGTCAGAACATTAAGCCCCCCCCCCCCCCCCCCCCACGTAGCTACGCGACTGGGGTCTAATCCATCCAGGGAGCTATTTGCATTTAGGTACACGGTATGACCTGATGTCGAAGGCAAGCCATATGTAGGCAGGGTAGGCTTTGCTTGTATGAACATTATTCTGAAATAAATGGAGGGGAGCGTTTAACCCCATTGGTGGCGACTGCTTGAGTGAAACGCGTTCAGTAAAGTGACAATACGTCAGTGGCCGTGCGAGGGCAGTGGTAGAGCGTCATTCCGTAACTTGTTGGAGGGAAGGCGATATAGTAAAGCGAAAATACGTTAGTGGCCGTGCGACGGCAATGGTTCAACGATATTCCGTCACATGTTAGAGCAAAGACGTCCGGTGAAGTGACAATACGTTAGTGGCTATGCGACGACAGTGAAGTAGTGAAGCGAAAAGGCGACCAAAGCCCAAACATCAGCTGGAAGGAAGCAAAACCAGCGACAACAGAGAATGCGGGCCCGCAAGTAACTCAAATACCGTGTGGGTGGGGTGTGATTGACGTTCTGTTTTTCTTATTCTTTTGGATTTCATGTAAGTCACAAATTATCATATTTATTTTTATATATATGTATTAAAATTGTTGTTTTCAGTGAAACCTTGTTGATTTATGCTTTTCGAGGAAAAGTCTTTGACCCCTTCGGGATAAGAACCATCCCAACAAACACGAAAGGGGTGGGTTCGTCACGGTGAGGCATACATTCGCGCACGGATTCGTGCGGCACTCCTTGAGTTTTGGCTGAATACTCGGAGTGAATCTATTTCCCCAGCAGCGACAAAGCCCGGTTTCTGACAGTGTATACATCGCCGAGTGAAGTTTGAGAAGCCACTGAGTTTAGTTTATGTAAGTATTTGACTTGGCCAATAGTGGCGTTAATGGTGACTGGATACTTTCCTAACTCCGCACGTACCGCATGTTTAGATGATTGTTTGCCCACTCCAAGTACCAGTTTGCAAAAATTGACGTGTATATTTTCACAGGGAGAGTTTTTCAGCTTTATCAGTCATTTCCAATGAGTTTATGAGAGAAAAAGATGCCATTGGGGCTTTGAGGCTCAACTTATATTGGGCATCATGTAATTTGCCATTAGAATAAAAGTTGAAACCCAGATAGTTGTAGTTATTTGTATACTGTAGTTTAATCGAGCCCAAATGTAAATCTGGAGAGAACTTAGATTTTTCTTGATCTGAAAATCATACATTTAGTTTTCTCACAGCTAATACTCAGATTGTTTAACGAGGTATACTCTTCCCATTTTCTTGAACAGTTTTCGATGCCTATATGTGAGTTCGAAAGTAATACCAAGTCATTTGCGAAAAGCAAGTGATTTAATTGGCAATTGTTTGATGGTGTCGGACTATAACTTTCATCAAATATTTTCCCAATGTCATCAATAAAGATTTTAAAGAGGGTCGGAGAAATATTACAACTCCGCCTGACTAAGGTTGTTGATATTTTGGTTATATAATAACTCTACTGATACAGGGACAATAAGGTTTGATACGTTGCTCCGTTGACACATATTTGCTGTAATTTGTGGAAAAGTATAGAACGATCTACGGCGTCGAATGTCTTCCTAAAATCAACAAAAACAGCATACAATGTGTTTTTAATGTCTTGTCTTTGTATATTGCATTTTTCAAGATAAACATACTATGAATCGTACAAAATCCTTTCAAGGTGTTTATCACTAATCAATTTATATTCTTCTAGAAACACGTTACTCCCGTTATTGATTATTTTGTTAAACAGTTTATCTAGAGTATTGCTTTGAGCTATAGCGGTTTTTGAGTCAGGAAAATTCCATGATTGTTGGACGGAAGGAGTTATTGTCCCAATTTTCAAAAAGGGAGATGACACACAAGTTAACAATCTTAGGGGCGTAACTTTAGTTAGTTGCTTGTCCAAATTGTATACAGGAATTTCGAACTCGAGGTTAAGTAAATGGTGTGAGGCTAATAAAATGTTAGCAGATGCTCAGTTTGGGTTTTGTGAAAATTTATCAACAGCAGATGCTATTTTTGCTCTGTACAGTGTGATCCTGAAACATTTATCATGTAACAAGCGTTTGCATTGCGCTTTTGTGGACGTAAAAAGGCATTTGATTCAATTTATCGGAAGGGCCTCTGGTTAAAAATGTATCGGCATGGATTTAAAGGTAGGATGCTGAACGCGATTCAGACGATATTCAGCAGCGTTAAGGCATGTGTAAAACATGGTGATACTTATTCAGAATTTGTTGACAGTTTCATTGGGTTAAAGCAAGGGGAGGTTTTTTTCCCTATTCATAAACGATCTAGAAATATGCTTGTCCGGTGATAATGATTGTGATTTAACAATTGGCGAGCTGACACTCATTTTGTTACTGTTCGCTGATGACATGACTATACTTGCCTAGTCTCCGATTGAGTCGCAAAGGAGTTTGGATAATTTATATGCATAGTGCAATAAGTGGGGTTTAGAGATGAATACAGATAAAACTAAGATAGTGGTTTTTCGTAAAAGAGGTAAAGTAAATATTACAGAAACGTGGTCGTACAATAATTCTAATCTTTAAGTTGTCGATAATTTTCAATTATTTGGGGGTAGTATTTAATTATAATGGATCTTCTGTGTCCAACACACAGGCGCTAGCGGGTAAAAGCCTCAGGTCTATGAACTTGCTGTTATATAACGTTTGAGGTTATCCATTTAAACTGAAAACATTATGTGGGCCTTTGGTTCGTTCGTTGGTTCCATATTGAGCTATGTTTCAGAAATATGGGGTTTTTGGTGGCTGTAAAAAATTGAAAGAATCCATCTAAAGTTTTGTAAAAGAATATTGGGTGTTAGGACATCAACACGTGGTGCCTTTGTGTACGGGGAACTTGGCAGGTACCCAATGTATGTGGTGCGTCATTTGAAGATAATCAAGTATTGGTTCAAATTATTGTATATACTGAGAATCTTATCCTTCGCGCCTGTTATGCGATGTTATTAGATCTTAATGATCGGGGTGTAGATTGTTGGATATCCAACGTTCGACGTCTATTATGTGACATGGGGTTTGGGTTTATATGGGTGAATCCATTTACGATGGGTCCTAAAAAGTTTTTAGGGATGTTTAAACGGCGCGCTTTTGATCTTGCAATGCAGAAGTGGCATTCCCCGTTCGGAAATAACCAATCTTTGTATGTTTATAAAATAGTTAAAACACATTTTGGATTTGAATATTACCTTGACCTAATTGGTAACAAGAAACTCAGATGTGTTTTTACCCGTTTCAGGTTATCTTCACATAATTTGAGAGTGGAGAGTGGTCGATATGGCCATGGGAGATTACCCTATCATGAACGCTTATGTCAGTTTTGTCCCCTGGCCGACATAGAAGATGAGTATCACTTCATTCTCATCTGTCCTTGTTATAATCATTTGCGCAGTCTGTTTTTAAAGAGATACTGCACAGTTAGGCCAAATATGCTGAAATTGATTTCCCTGTTCCAGTCGGATAACAGAAAAATTCTGAATAATTATTGTCAGTATATTATGAAAGCCATTGAAAGGCGAAAAGAATTGACGTATATCCCGGTACAGAAGCCTTCACTTCAATATCCACCACGTGGTCACGTGTCATTTAAATTGTTTGTTTAAGACCAGAATTGGTCAAACATTAATAAAATATGTCTGTTTATAATTGTTTGGGTCATGTCTGTCGCCTTTTTTATAAATAGTGAAAAGTATTGATTTACTCCAAGCAAGTGGACAATGGTGCGATTTCAGCACTTGATTAAAAAGTTTAGTGATTTCGTCTAACATGCATGGGATAATTAGTTTGAGAAGTTCATTCTGGATATTATCCGGACCTGTGGATTTATTGTTTTTCAGCTTCTGAAGGGTACTTAGCATTTCGGTAGCTGTTATTTCATCTTTATTCATTGGGATGCGTACTTCTAATTATTATGTGATTGATACCTATCTTTATCAGAAGCTGGTTTGAAGTATAGATTATTGAAAAGTTGTCTGTTAAATCGGGATCGAGGTCCTTTCGGTGCTTCCTTTCTTTCTGGTATTATTATTACTCTCCAGTAAGCTTTAGGATCCGATGACTCTAAACTGTCTAATTGTTCACACATGTGTCTGAAAAATAATTTGGATTTTTATTTCGTGACCCTTTCTATAAGCTTTTTTTTGCGGTGAACAAACTAATGAACAGGCTTTTGTTTTGTGTGTTTTTTTTTCTCATATCCCGGGTGGTATCTTTCATTTCCATTGTGTGTTTGAAACTTCTGCATTCAGTATGAAACCATTTATGTTTCGGTTTTTTCCTTCCTTTGCCTTATGGGATACATTTCGACGCAGCTGAATTGATATATCCTATGCTAGGGGTTATCTCTTTAGCAGTTTCTTCGGTACCTCTCCTATCAAAGGGGTAATATTTTGTTCGAAATTGTTGGAGCTGATTGTCTGTGTTAGTGCTACTTAATGATATTAATGCCTTTTCCTTACTATCTGATGTCCACTTGCGTGCTGATTTACATATAGTATCCTCATACTTTGTCGATTTTTCCGTGTAGTTCTGAGCGGAATAATTCCAGTGAAGGGATAGTTGGCTATAATCAGAGTATTCGTTTGGTGATTTAACACATAAGTTATCTACATCAGAAAAGTATTTGTCAGATATTATGATACAATCCAATACACTACATCCATTGTATTCGTAACTGGTGAAGTTACCCATGTAGTCTCCCGGTTAATTATTCTGAGTCGAGCTGTTTGTCACAAAGACAAGAGATGATTACCAAAGCTATTTAATGTTGTATCTAGACTTTCTCTGTCTTTAGCAGAGTCGGTCATATAATCTTCGAAAGTGGGTAGGTGCGTGTCACTATCATCTGTAACATAATCCGGCTTTCTACCAGAGCACGCATTGAAATCCCCTCCCCAAAGGTTGACAATTCTGTCTCAAGTTGCTCAAACACCCGTACGAGCATGCTACTTTTCCGCCGGTGTCTTGAGTTTGCGAGTGGGATATAGACAGATACAAAGATTACAGATTACAGTATATGATGCTGCGTTGTGGAGTTGGAAATCGTCTCTTGACAGCAACAGAGGTCACCAGTAATGCTTTAGCATTGCAGATGCGCCTTGTTGTCTTCCATATCAGTTCAAGATCAGCAGCTGGAAGAGTCCATATTCATTATTTGGGGTAAGACCAATTAATATTTAATATTGATTGGGCTATTCCATATATTCACTCAGCATCTATCATTCCTGCCCCTACCACCCCCCCCCCACCCCCGAAAAAACGACCTCTTGGGTCCAAAGGATTAACTCCCTGGTAAAACAACAAAAGGACGCCAGTAGATGCTGAGCATATTTCACTTCAGCTACGGCAATTAATCACTACACGTTAAATAAAAATAATAACACTTTGGCCGGTCGCGGATGTGTAGCGATTATCAGACGAGATGGTCGTAATTAACACTGTGCAGCCAAATGTTTTTATCACCATGCCTCTTCTCTCCTCTCAACACCCGGAAACGAACTGATTGATGACACTCCGTACCCCAATCTCTCCAATCTCTCCGATAAGCATATACAGACTCTCCTGAGTGTCAACCACTAACCACATACCATTCATTTCTCATATCCCACTTCCCAACTTTCCTCATAGTGAATCTTATTCTATTAGCGTGATATTTTGGACATTTTAATAGAAAGTGTTCCAGAGTCTCCACTACTCTTATACATTTGGCTCTCCTGTCCACTGCCCTCCCTAATAGTTCCTCTAAGCTCCAGCGACAGCGACCTCAGTTTGAAACGCATGACCCCCACCCCCAGCCCAAAGCTGCCATCAAGATAGTCTTCAGAACCTGGCTTCTCTTTATCATGCAAACCACCCAAAGGCCTCTTTGTATTTGCATTCCAAATATTCTGAAACATTAGATTTACTAAATAGTTAAGATTATTTTTATCCCTGGAGGGTGAGGGTGTGAGATGGGGAAATCTCACCTGAGGGCAAGATATTTGGGCCAGACACGAGGCATGCCGAGAGTGTGGACCAAATATCTTGTCTCGAGGGTGAGTTTTCCCCATCTCACACCCGCCCCCAACAGGGATAATTTTTGTCCCCAACAAAACAGTCTGACGTCATGAAAAGTAATTCAGGGGCACTTGTAGCTATATCGAACAATTTTGTTGTCCATTTCTGAGAAAAAAACGGATTTGCTTATCAGAAAGAGCGCACAAAAGTTCTGTATATACCACAGGTATATAACACAAAAATAATCTCAACGCAGGCAAACAGGGGTTAAAGATTTGTAGCGAAATGGACATTGACACATTCCGATGACATCATATTGTAAATTCTGCAATGTATTCGCATAACTTTTCGACGAGAATTTCGTGAAACTCGCTCCACTCATAATGGCGTTCGTCCAAAAATCCATATAAAAGAGTCAATTGTCCTTTGGTTTTGGGGTCTGTGTTTTTATTTCTATTTATTTCAACAAACGTCCATCTGATAATTGTTCCGAAACGTGACACCATGTTGTTTGTATACAGAAGAAAGTGCGATGATTGAATATTCATGCGCTCATTAAATATGCTAATAAGCTGGCCACGTGGGTCATACCTATCTCACATGGCCTTCTCACATCAGACACGCATATCTTACACAGAAAGTGGAGGAGAAAAACATAGTTTCATTAAGTCTACCCAGTCCTTGATCCCTATTCACCCAAGCGCATCCCTGCTTCCAGTGCTGCTGCATTACCAGACCCTGTCACCCATCGGTCCGCGTCGTTCTGCAGGGTTTCCTAACTTTTTACAACCGTTTGATTTAGAGGCATTACTTCTGTACCATATGTTGTACTTGGCACACCCACCATTTCCCCGCAGAAACCTTATTGTAGTTTTTCTCCCCATAGGTTTTATTTGATTAAAAATTCATTTCCTCTTCATAGTTATTTTATCTGTGTGATATCATTAGATGCCTCTTCCTGCAATGTTTATATTTACCCCCAGATACTCGTAGTCACCTGTCTCTCCCACATTAAGAAGTCTGCTGCTACCTTCGGAATACTGAACCCTCCCACTCTCCGCCTTCGAGTAGGTTCCACTTTACGACCAATGGGTATAACTTTGCTTTTGCTTTCATTTTGTTCGGGTCTCCCTGTTGTTCCCATAGCTCCCAACAATATTACCGGCATGTTTTGTAGCCCCTCTTCGCCTTCTGTTTCTGACACTAGTACCATATTATTTGCGAAAAACAGCCCTGGTATCTTCAGACCCCAAACTGATACCGCCTCGTCGATATGTTGGAGTTCATCTCCTAGATCTTTGATGTTCAATGCAAAAAGCATTGGAGGAAGGATGCAACCCTGGTTTTGGTCTACCTTCATACGAACATGTTATATTGTCATGTCACCAAGATTAAGTACACTTCGTACACCTTCATACCATACTTTCAGGATTCCAACAAACTCATCTCCCAGTCTTAACATACCATCCATTCGTACTCTACCGAACTCTTTTTAACACCTACAAATGCCACACGCATCTTTTTTGTTTTGGCTTTCGTGGATTCTATCATTTGGGATAGCGTGGAAACATGGTCAGAGATTTTCCTTCGCTCCCTGAATCCGTTCTCGATCTCTCCACAGAACCCTTTCTGTTCAGTCATATCCTCTAATCTCTCATACAAGATATTACAGAAACCTTTTCTAAGGTTGCTACTGACAGAGATTCCCCGATAGTTATCCAATACCCCCCCCCCCCCCCCCCTTGTGTATAAACGTGGCCTTGCTTTCTCTACACTCTTTTTGGACCTCGTGTTTTTTCTATATATTATATATGGAAAAAACTGAAATCTCCGGCAACTCAAAATATCGCGGACTACAAACAATTCTGTCACATCTTCAATCGTGTCAAATGAGCAAGCAAGTCAGACTACTATCATAATATCTTGCTAGATAATAAACACGACCTCAAAAAAACTTGGCAACTATTATGTAAAGCCATTAATAAATCGGATCGAAAAACTGAGCCCCCAAATACCTTTGTCGATAACAATATCACTTTAAACGACCCCAAACAAATTGACAAATTCAATGCATTCTTTGCCAATATTCGGAAATCAGTAGGTGACCAAGTGCCCAACACAAATATTCACTTTTCACATTATATGAAGCATAACAATGAAAACTCACTATTTGTAACGCCAACGAATACAAAGGAGGTTATCTTTAGTATTTCCAAATTGTCCTCAAAACCAACAAGAGATCAAGCTGAATTGTCTACAAAACTTTTGAAAGCCATCGCATGTGAAGTCGTCAGCCCATTAGCACACATCATCAACACTTCATTTTGATCCAGCCATGTGCCAACCAAAATGAAAATAGCCAAAGTCATACCAATCTTCAAGTCTGGTAACCCTCAAATGTTTAATAATTATCACCCCATCAGTATTCTCCCGACGTTCTCAAAAATACTTGAAAAGTTAATGTATAAAAGGCTAGTGAATTTCTTAGACAAAAATAAAATCTTTTATCAGTACCAGTTTGTGTTCAAAACAAAACATTCAACTGTCCACCCTATATTGCCTACTGAAAAGAGTGGTAACGGAAAATGACAAACCAACACAGACTTACACCCTTTCTATATTCCTAGACATCTCCAAAGCATTTGACACCATTGAACACTCGATCCTATTTCAGAAACTGGGATACTACGGTATTAGAGGTATTGCCCATCAGTGGTTTCAAAGTTAGTTAAGTGAACGAAACCAATTCGTTTCGTTCATGAATACTATTTCAGATACGTTACCTATAAATACAGGTGTACCACAGGGGTCCATTCTTGGCCCAGTTTTATTTCTATTGTACATCAACGATATTAACGAATCTACGTAACTCAGTTTACTTTCCTTTGCTGATGACACAACGGCCTTTAGGTCAGGTAACAATCTTGACACCCTTACAGAAAGTATAAATTCCGAACTAGCGAAAATAAACCATTGGTGTTCTGCCAACAAACTAGCCCTCAGCCCTGCTAAAACCAAATATATGCCACTTCATCCATAAAATGATTCGTATAAGGTAAACGATATTAAACTATTTCTAAACATAACAAATATTGAGCCAGTTGCTAACGAGCAATAACAAACAACTAAAAAATGTCTTGGCGTGCATATAGATGAAAATATGAAATTTAAAGCGCATATTTACGTGGTGTGCTCAAGAATAGCAAGTGCAATTTTTGTACTAAATAGGGCAAAGCAATTCTTGCCTACGAAGGTAATGAAAACTTTATACTTCTCGCTGATTCATTGTCATCTTATATATGGTATCCAGGTCTGGGGCCATTCGACCTACACCAGAAGAATTCTAAAACTACAAAAAAGAGCTGTCCGGGCCATAACAAAAAAATCATATCTCTCCCACACAGATCACCTTTTCAGAGATTGTGGCATTCTGAAATTCAGTGATCTCCACAGCCTTCACGTCTCCCTCTTTATGCACGAGTGGACGAACAAAAAACTCCCCATGACATTTGCTGATACCTTTCAAGTATATAGAAACCCCTCAGGAATGAATACAAGGCAAATCGGTAAATTAGATACCCGCAAACCAAGAACACAGTTCTCTGCTGTGCTGCCTTTACACTCCTTCCCAATAACCTGGAATAGTATAGACCCACAAATCCAGCAATTAAATCGACCCAAATTTAACTTAAGTCCTTAACTGATAAAGCCTTGAATAATTATTCGCGTCCTAACTCCAAATGTGACAACCCAACGTGCCCCGACTGTGTCATCCGCCAGCCATATCCTCTGGCATCTCATCCTCCTCTTCCTACCACTTAATCCTCAAATACATTCTAGCCCCCTTGAATCACAATTAAAAGATCACACAACCCCGTTTTGGGGAAAGCACTTCGATACACTGATGCCAAAGAAACTTCATCCATTCATCTATCTATCTTTCTATCTATCTATCGCTAAATTGAATAGGGTCTCTTACGCTTTTACATAGTCCCCCCACCCCATTTTTACAGACTAGTTAGGAATCTCACCCACCCCTCCCTCTTATCCACTCCTTTATTTTTAGATCACCTATCCTAACTCCTCTACTTTTATTTCGTTCCACACGAAATTCGATATATTTTCCAGTCCTCACTGTGGACTCCGATAGGTTCCTCATATCCCATCGCTTATCGTTTGCCTTTTCCCAGTGCTTGACTAGTTCTGTTGCGATTTGGTCTTGATTGTCTGTACTCCTGCCCTCCACTTTGATACTCTGTGAATTACTTCCGTTGTTCCTTTTATTCACCCATTTCCAAAATACATTCGAACTCGAACTCGTTGTCATTCTTATCGTCCTAATAAGACTGAAGTTCCACATTGAAGTTCCACACTCTCCGATTATCGTCTTTAACCCACTGAACCCGAGGGGCCGTTTTTACGGCCCCTCAATACGATACGTCATAATTCCATAAAGTGGGGGTGGTTTCTAAGTGTATGTGTGGAGTAGACCAAGCAATATTTTCAAAGGCTTCACGTCGAATATATTAATTGGCCCACCTCCAAATAATGAAAATGAACTCTTCCAATTGGTGTCATTAAACTGACATGGAATATACAATCCGAGTTGAAAGGGTTCATCTTATTCCTTTTATTTCGAACTTGTTGGTATTCGTCTTTTGCTACCCTTATCTCGATGCATTGTTCTTTTAGTAACCTATCTTTGTCGGATAACATTAATGTGATAACGACAGTTTATGTTGTTCTCTGTTTTTCATAGAAAACATTGCTGGAGTTCAAACATTATTTTATCACATTCATGAGGCAACCCTGTGTATCATATTGCTGCGTATTCGTCCTTTACTATCATGGGAAATAGATATACCAAGAGTGGGGGGGGGGGGGGGCATTATTTACAGCGTTCATTTCCGGCAAACATTCCTCCAAACAGATACAATTTCATCCTCCTTTGTAATAATAGGTAAAAGTCCCCCGTCGAGATACAAATCACTGCCAAGAACGTTATCAGAACAACATCGAGTGCATTGGGGACGTGACAACTATTACTTATTCCCAGTTCCTTATACGACATTTGTTATCAGACCGACATATCGCATAATAACGAATGTTGAATAAGTAACTGGGAATAAGTAACGATAGTTTGGTTGATAACGAATGTCGAATTAAGAACTGGGAATAAGTAACGGTTGACAACTATTACTTATTCCCAGTTCCTTATACGACATTTGTTATCAGACCGACATATCGCATAATAACGAATGTTGAATAAGTAACTGGGAATAAGTAACGATAGTTTGGTTGATAACGAATGTCGAATTAAGAACTGGGAATAAGTAACGGTTGTCGCGTCCACGAGTGCATTTACATGAATGAAAAGACATATTGCATAAAGCAATCAGGATCGTCGCTGTCTTCAGATAATGTGGTGGGGTTGGTGCATGGGGTGAATCGTATTTGGCTGATCATAGCATACACTTATCCTACGGTTGTTTGATGCGCACATCTATGCTTCTCGGAAATTTATTCAGACAAGATGTCCACACTCCCTGTAATTAACTACGGAAATCAGCAATGAAGTGGAATTGGTTGAATAAGTTTGTGTTGAATTTATTTTCTGTACAACTCTCTACTTTCTTCTGTTCATTCACATAATCCTTATTTATTGCAATCACTGATTTCTCAACACACAGAAACTCTACTTCAAACTGCTCCCTTATGCCTCGTAACGACATTTTTCCTGATTGTGTTCAAGATTTAGGGCCAAAAACTGTCACTGTCTAGTTATGATAAAGAGTTAATTTGACAGACATGAACATAAGTAGCTTTGGACTTACCAGACTAACTGAGAAAGGTGCAACCATTCCACCAAATCGTCCACAAAAAGATGCCATACCCAAGCCAGTGTTTCTGTTGAAAAAAATAGTGTACTCTGTGAAACAAAAGTGCACGGATAATTTGCTTGAATAAATGTATGAAAAGTATAATGTTTTGTGGCAAAATCAAGTGTCGAGTTTCTTTTGTTTTTGCTGATTAACGATTTTGGGTGAAATCGAATCTCGATTCGGTTTAGACAGAAGATTATACATCGAATTGAACTTAGATCCGAACAGCATTTACAAGGTGGTGCTTATGGTACTCAAGATCGAGAACTAGTTCACCTACATCCTTGACATATATCGTCATGAAAATCGACTTTTGATAAAATTCCCCCCCTTGAAATAATGAGATCAGCTAGGAAGGTCCAACTGAGAAGCAAGTAATTACTTGTTGTGACAAACACCCGTTACAATATAAAATAAAGACAATTTTTCTGTTGTTACTGTTAATAAACGAAAACAAAAACCGGCACTCGGAGTTGTCTGTTGCTTTCCTTTATTAAAATTAACAAAAAGAATCTTCATTATTAGATTTGTTATGGCAAGCTGATTAGAAAGAACTAATTCACAGATAATCCATGTTTAACCCTTTACCCAACCTAACGGCCAAAACCAGCCAGCGCTATTCTCAAAAATCGCCAATTAATTTTCATTATTTTTTCATTTTTTGTCTCAAAAACATAGGTTATGACCCCTCGTTGGAACGAGCTCGTCGAGCTCGTTCCAACGAGGGGTCATAACCTATGTTTTTGAGACAAAAAATGAAAAAAAAATAGTTATTCAAGAATTGTTTTTGCAAGTGTCGTCTGCTTTTCAGATTAGGTAAAGGGTTAAGAATATCCACCCGTACCACTAATACCAAAACTAAGTGTCTCTTTGTTTGTTAAATGTACTTAGGGTTCACGCGGGCATGTACCAAATGCACATTTTTTTAACAATCTGGCACATTACTGTGAGTGTTTGGCTCAAAAATTCAAAATCACGAACCTGATATATTCTTGATTTTCGTCCAACCATTTACCTTGCAAAGACCGGATATATAATATTACATTTGTCCCTGGTAAAGCGAACAAATGATAAGTTAAATATGTCAATATGAATGCTCACATCATAAATTACAAAAAGTAATCTCGTTCAACTGGGTACACAATGACCTGTCACTCTTCAATTGTCCTTTCCGGTGGCCTCGTGTATTGTGTAAACAATGCATGCTTTGTTTCTTCACCAGGGAACAATAGACCAGATTATCAATTGTCTTTAATTATTGGTGGTACTCTCTCCATTGACCAAACTCAAAGCTTAACGCAGTAATAAAAATGACAAAGGTTTCAATTCCATGTGTCAATCATTTAAACAACAGATCGTTGAGGTGCGAATTTCTATTGCCTGGTGTATGAATGACTATGTGTGTTTCAGGATGTTTTATTATTTTATATTTTCTTTTTGTAATTTTATGTTTTTGATCTTTGTTGAATAAAATATGAAAATAAAAAAGTGTTTTATAGTTTTCCCAAATAAAATACCAAAGACACAAAAAAATCTCACTTGGCACAAAACATTCTCATTTGGCACAAAAAATATTCAGCTTTGGCACATTAAAATATCGAGCCAGCGTGAACACCGAATGTGCTTTTACAATAATTCGCAACTGTTCATTCTTTCCCGGAAAAAAACAAAAAAACCCAACAAATCTCACCTCCTAGACTTTAATATTTATGAAGAGGACAGTGTCTGTATTATACATCACGATGGTATTATGAATAGGAAAAAAAGTTAGAGAAAATCCCTAGAGTCTGAAAACGCCGTTTTCCTACGAAGTCATCCAACGAATGACTTCTAGCGATCGTCGGACTGTTTTCTCTTTTTTATTTCTTTTTTGTATATATATATATATGTAATAATAAACCACACTTCAAGATGAATGCATTAGCTCAACCAGCGTGCGGTTTCATCCAAATAATAAAAGTTTTAACGTCATGACATTACTGGCAGTCTAAAATGTCAAAATTAAATTCCACTGCATACAGTTGATATCACATGGATGTTTTGTACTCATGGCCACGAATAACAAGTTGAATAAGAATTGAAAATCCGACGTTAAATACCAGAGATATGACGTCAATACCAACAGGCATAACTCCCTCCACCTGGTGAAAGTCCTACCCCTTAAGCTGCATTTCTCTGCATAAAGTTAAAAATACAAGGGAAATGTTAATGCTCATGGTCCCGAATAACAAGTTAAACACATTTTGAAAATTCGACGTCAAATACCGGAGATATTACGTCAATACCGATTGGCGTTACCCCTCCCGTCCGGTGACAGCTCTACCCGCAATGCTATATAACATAGCCCTATTGTAATAATCTAGTTCTCAAGAGAAAGAGAGTAGCTCAAAGATTGCTCAGTTTGATCCAAATTGGCGGAAAATTGTTAATGTTGCAACGTTATTGGCGATCGAAGGTAGGAAAACGTCAATATTACATTGCACTGCATAAAGTGGAAATCGAGAGAACGTTTAGCACTCATGGTACACAATACTATGTTGAATACAATTTCAAAATCTAACGTCAAATACCGGAGATATGACGTCAATACCGACGGGCGTTTACCACTCCTATCTGATGACAGCCGTAGATCGGAAGCTGCATAACATACAACTATTGTAATACCACCAGACATAAAGAGAAAGAGGAATCGATTAGCTCAAGCTTTATACAGTTCCGTCTATACCCCTTGTTTGTTCTCACTGTTGGGCCCACTCGGTGATGGACGTATTTGGATTGACTTCTGGAAATTAAATTGCGATTTCAAAATAATCTAGTTTGTAAAAGGGTTTCATAATAGTCAAATGCTCAAACAGATTGGGAAAGAAGTGTAAAAAGCCATCTTCTGTATTTTTATACCAATCTACAGGAAAATGATCGAAGTTTGTGAAATGGTGCTCACATCGATGATACAAATTCGCTGACATTTTGAATTTCAATTGTTATCCGAAGTTCCCATACCCTTAGTTTTAAATTTGTTACACAGCTTCTGGAAATTAAGGGAAACTAACTTTCCTGTAAATCTCTTCCAGCACTGAGTATATGTTAAGTGTCCATGGTACAATGGGTGGCTTTATATGGCAGTGTAACGGTGCGCAGTTATTCTAGCGCACATGACCTATACAAAATGTTGCCTGGTACATGAGCGAGACACAGAAATCTTTACGGTGCATTTGGGATTTTGCTGTTATTCGTGAAGCTTCAAATCACAAGCACTTTCATGTAGGATTGTAACCGAAACTGGCCGGAAAGGGTGGTCAAAGCAAAAAAGTCTTTGGGTGAACTGCGCGATAATGAGAAGCCAAGCGTCGAAGCGCATTTTGATGGCACCTCTGGGGATCATTGTTCTCTAAGCTGAGGTCGAGGTCGTTGGCGCTTACAGACAAAATCGTGAAAATCAATAAAAGGAGTGACAAATGTATAATTTAAGAGTAATGGAAACCTTGGAACAAAATATGAGTCGAACGAAATAAGATTCACAGAGAGTATAATGCAGAGGGGGGGGGGGGGATTGGAGAATGAATGAAGGAACCACGTAGAGGGTTAGTATGCTTATTGGAGAAATTGGGAAGAATGGGTTACGGGATGTCATCAAACACTTCTCTTCTGGGTATGAGAGGAGAGGGCATGCGTTGGTAGAGAGAGGCATTTGGAGCATAAGGTCAATCAAGGCCTTCTCACCTGAGAAATAATATAAATATAAATCATTGGTCGACCAAACTGTTATTATATTATTATATTGAACGATTGCTGCGCCATAAACCCGTGTAATGTCACGAGTAAAGGCGAAAGAGATGTCAACATTCGATAACTAGATGCAAAGTGATGGGAAGCTTCACACAAAACAATTTCAATATTTCTATCGATAGCTGAAAAACGTGCGGAAAACCTGTTTTAACTGTCGAATTCCTAAATTAAGGGAAATAACTCTGCAATAAACCAACTGAGCGGAAAGGAATTGAAACTCGATCTGAATGTACCCAACAAAAAGCTACATACAAAAAATCATATCACTATTTCTATCGATAGCTGGCAAAAGTGCGGAAAACCTGTTTTAACTGTCGTATTCCCACATGTAAGTCCAAGGGCAATAACTCTGTAATAAACCAACTGAGGGGAATGGGATTGAAACTGTAAGTACCCATCACAAAGCTACATACAAAAAACATTTCAATATTTCTATGGATAACTGAAAAAGTGCGGAAAACCTGTTTTAAGTGTCCAATTCCGAAGTTCATTGCAATAACTCTTTGTGCATATCCGTTCTCCCTTGCGGGTTTATCAGCATACCAAAGGAGATCCAAATGCGATGGATAGCTTTGAAATTACAATTCAAAACGTTTGTACGGACGGACGAACGGATATGGACGGACGGACACGGACGGACCGACACGGACAGACGGAATTGGAACTTGATCTGTAAGTACACACCAGGTAGTTACACACAATCATTTCAATATTTCCGTTGAGAGCTGGGGAAAGCATGGGTTGGACGGACGGGCGGATGGACGGACGGACTTAAGCCTAAAAGGACAAACGGACGGACGGACGGATGAACGAACGGACGGACAGGCTTAACACTAAAGGGCACCCACTGTAGACAGCGAGGTCCCAATGAGGCTACGAGATAGAAAAGAATACCACGTGGGGTCGGTTAGATGATTATAGAACATATTTGTTTTTTGCTGCTGTAAATAATGTGGTTACCATCTAGGGACTCCCCATTAAATGGAATAAACCGCAGCAAGAAAAGTGTGGGAGGACGGATCGGCATGTCAAAACCGGAGAGAAAGGTGTTATGTTTGTAGCATAATAATTGAGACCTGTGGTTGAATTAATCTCCCTTTACATTGGGCCAGGCGAATGACGATTTTTCGCTAGAATCGAATCTCGAATTGAATCAGGCGAAAGGTTCGAAACCGAATGGAATCTCGAATCGAATACACTTCCCAGTTGTTACAGCTGTCTTACTTGTGCAGTCTATTTCTCATCTGAACCCTGTGTCAGTATTCGTACTTGTTAGATTATTTCGTACTTTCAAACCGTAAGTACAAGTATGGACCTATGACGTGTTTCTCAGAGGCTTAGCAAGTTATTCCTTTGACAGCCAAAGGCATCCCGTGTAGAAATATCGGCATGACCCAGTGCCTAGATCTGATGTGTAACATACTTTCATTAGATGGAGGGATTTTGACGCATTGAGATTCAAATTACTCAAAGCTATCGCTCTGTATGTATTTCTACCAAAAAGAGCTTGGACATTTTCTGTTCTTAATAAATCCAAACGGAAATTCGCCAGTTATCGTCAAGGTGGACGAAGAAGAAGCCATATATCGCCCCTTGAGTGGAGCAAGACTTCATCTGCAATGCTTTGTTTTAAACAGTACTTTATTTCTTGGAAAAGAAATGGGTTTGGCAAACAGGCTATGCCAAAACATAGCCTCACCCAACGTCAATAAACGACACATTAATAGAATGGTGCAGGTGCAAACGGAAATAGGACATGTGTCCTTAAAAAGTATGATTTATCTAATATTATCTTGACACGGACGAATTGAATTGCAGATGACGCATTGTTCCACTCAATGACTGTATATTGTGCAAACTAGACGTATCGCGATATCCGTTGTGAAATGACAGTTTTAGAAATGTTCTGACTAAATTGTGTTATCCACTAAAGATGGATGCGGACAATCTCTTTCCTCAGAAAACTGATGGATGAGTTGTAATCTCGAGAAATTCGACAATAAAGGAATGTATGAATTCCAAAACTGTCCGGGATTCGATTTTTTGAGAATAATTGACGTGGTTTCAAATCGAATCGAATCAGTGAAAACATTCGAAACCTAATCGAATGTCGAACGTTCGCCGGACCCTATCTTCACTTTCAGTACAAATACGTCGATATTGCAGCGAGTAATGTTTCGTGAGATGATACGATCTGGAAATACCGGGTTAAATGGATTTTAAAACCGAAACAAGGATTGTGAGGGAGTATTGATTGTGGGTTAACTCCATGATAAATATCCTGCGGACCACAAACGGACAGATTTTACTAACAAAAGCGCAATAAATACACAGAACGACACGCGTGTGTGAATGGGTTAATCGATATGGCACGAGTGCTAGCGCGGAAGGATAGAACGAGAGGCCACTGGCCTCGAGTTTTATTCTTCCGCGATGACACAGTGAAATTTAGCTTCTATTTAAAAATAATCCGCAAACGATTTCCGTTCCGCACATATGCGGAACAGATTTTCATTTTCTGCATAGTTTAGTGTTACTGTAGATGGGGATTTCATAGAACAGGCGTGTTTTAAATGGATAGAACGTCGGCGATCGGTTCGAAAGAGAGGGCTTTCCGGTTTACTCCAACCATAATGTTCTTCATTTCTGTTTAAAGAAAACAATTATTAAATAAATAAAACAAAAAGGAAACAAAGAAGAGAATTCTGTTTAAATTCTGCATGTAAATTCAGTCTTGCCATATTTCCTTTTCGAGTAGTGCGATTCTACAATAATCAGAACTGTGAAATCAAATTTCCCGTTTTTTTAAATACCGTTGGATTGTCTCCCCTTGTTGAACAAAGGCGCAATCACTTTCTTTGTTTCCTATGGTGCCCTCCAGTGTGAAGTCAGTTACATTTACCCATGTAGTGATATTGGGGAAAAACGTTCTGTATTCAGTGGGTGGTAAATTATTAAACTTATGCAATGATTATATATCGGGAACCAGTATTCAGTGTTCTATCAGGACAGATTGGAAATAGCACGTGGCACATGATATGCATACACTAATTTCTTTGTAAGAATGGAACACCATGAAACTAAAAAGAAGGAAAGCGCGGTTCACACACCATCATCACAATTTATGTTTCAGGGTTTTTGTATATCTACCAGGACAATACGACTGAAATCATTTTTCAATTAGACACAAATTTTCCTTTTTCCTTTTCAACTGTTGCATGATGGGGCATTGCTGTACTCTCATATCCCAGTAACTTTGCGGAAAACTACTCATTCTGTAGAGACGAAATATATAGGAAAATGTGTATGTATATAACACCGTGGGAAACAGGAGAGTATGAATACCTTGGGGTGAACCCATGTGTCTCGGGTAGGGGCATATTCAGAAACCACACCAAAAAACTGAACTCAAAACGGAAAAGAATACTCAACCAGTTAAAAACTCTGGGAAGGAATAACATTAACAAGGTGTTTGGGGAAAAAAACTATTTGTGAGAGGGTGGGGTTACCAAGTATAACTTATGGAAGAGATGTGATTCCTTTGAAACAAACAGCAATGAGGGACTTGGAAATTCTGTAACATGATGCGGGTCGGTGGACAAACGGATCAAGTAACACAACCGCTCTGGAAGCGGACAGAGGGGAACTTGGTTGGATGCCTGTTAAAGATAGACTAGATATGAGAAAACTAAGTTATTTGAATTTCCTTGTAAGTCTTCCAAACAGCAGATGGTGCAAGGCGACATTTAACTATGTACGGGATTCCAACATTCAGACAGGATGGACGAAGCTGAATAGGGAGTTAAATGGAAAATTATTTCATTGAGATTGGAGATCTAGAATGTTTAATGAAGCAGAGGGTAGGCAGGGCCGTCGCCAGACTATTTTGCGCCCTAGGCAAGGCCAGGTACTTGCACCAGCCCCCCCCCCCCCCACCCCCCACAAAAAATGACAACTTCGATTTTTCAAAACAGATGTTTTGTAGAAAAAGTAAAAAGCACAAATCTTGAAACTGCTGATTAATAAAGGGCATAGCAGCAACAATGCCCACATGTTAGCTTCAGGTTCGGATATGAGACAGGAAGGGCCCTTGTGGCCTCAGTCATATGAGTGTGGCCCATATGAGGGTAAGGTTATGCATGTGAGGTGAAGTAGACCTCTAATCGTATTTGTCCGGAATCAGCTTCCGCAAAGTGTGTGTGTGTCCGTTCGGCTTTATCAAACAAACATATACAGAGATCTGCTGCTTTTCAGCGGTAATGTTACGAAATCGGGTAAACCTCTTTATGGTAGACTGATATGTAATCCTGTTGGTCAGGATTAATGGTGACAGAGATTTTGGTTAGGCATTCGTGAGCGTGAGAGTCGGAATGTGTCACGACTTTACATGGTGGTAACTGAAAACTGTTGAAACACGATAAACAGCTGTAGCTTTGTTAGCTAGCTGAGTTGAGAGTTTTAAGAGTCTATTGGTAGTTATCGTGGGGTACCGGCCAAGAGCTGGTGGGTGTCAGCTCGATAATGCTTTCTGGGGGCTATCCTTTGTCGTCATTGGTCAACTCTGGCAAACTGGTGTAGGTCTACCAGTGTATATTTCTACAATGGTAAATGGTAGGCAGAATATATCGTGTTAGAAGTATATTGTAACTGTGTCAGGTGAAGAGGCCACACAGGCCGCGGTCCGGCCAGGGAGCACGACCAAATTCGATCGGATGGCTGGCAAAAATAAAAACAATAAAAAACGAAAGCGAAAAGAACGAAATCAAAACGCTCACCCGGAAAAATTATCTGTGCGTTTGAAGGTTGTACGTAAATACAAGTATGCTGGAGAAACAGGGGGGGGGGGGGGGGGGGTATTTAAGTTGAAAACAATAAACTGGTTAGGAACTAACTAATGAACTATTTTGAACAATGAATAGTTATTTTTTCTGTTTATTATGTTTTTTTCTTAAAAACAACTAATTTGTATAAAACTGTGACCCTTAGAGGTATGTGTACTGTGCCCTCTGAAGTCTGCGCCCTACGCAGCTGCCTAGTTAGTCTTACGGTAGCGCCGGTTCTGGAGGGGGGGGGGGGGCGAAATGGGGGCAGTTTTATCTGGGAAATGGTTTCATTTCATTTTAGAATGCTCTAAATATTTACTTTGAAGAATAGGATTTCTTGAAAAATTAATCGAAGAATGGGATGGAAGCATGAGAGATAAGTGGATGAGAGATTATATGAGGGAAAGGGTCAATATCATTGTTAGGGAAACTGGAAAATCGTCTGTGGGGGCAATAATAAAAAAAAATGTATCTGTCATAATGCTGGGAGGGTAGAAGGGACAGTTGTGTGTGTTTTCTTTTTTTCTTTTTTTTTGGGGGGGGGGGGGTTAACTAGGGGGTGACGGGGTTGATGTAGACTTCCTCGTTAGATGACCGCGGAAAATCAGCAGAAAGCCAACGAATTATTCTTATCCTATGCCACGATGGATATTTCTGCAAATAACACATGACTTCGAAACATGTTTAAGCATTTACCTTAGATTTGTGGGAAATAACTCTGGAGTATACAAAAACCAAAAAGCAAACACCACATTTATCGCCGTTTTGCCAATAATTATCAAAGCTGTGACCGCATACGATGCGCCGTCTTTGATGCCTGCAACAGAAAATAAAACAACTGACGATAAGTTCAAAAGATTTAATTGGTATAGTGTTAAATTGTTTCTGGTCATCAAACTTTGTTAATCTGTCTTTGCATTGTTACAATTCCTGGAAGCTGTTGTCGGAATACTCCCATAAATTGTGACAAGGTAAATTCATAGAGACTACATAATTCCACTTCAAAGATAATATGAAGCGCATCCACCGAATACGATGCCTCTGAGTTGCAATATATTGGGTTCTTGGCTCGGCCGACCGACTCTTATAAATCGCACTGCCTTTTCAACGTCACTCGCGCACGCAGAACATCGACCTCAGACAAATACACAAATGCCGTCACGCCAGAGTGAATACAGATAAGAATGGCGACAAGCAGCCTGGGGGCGCGGTGGCTCAGTAGGTAGAGGTGCAGGCTGCAAGTCGAGAGGTCCTCGGTTCGAATCCCACCTGCAGCAATCGCGTTGTGTCCTTGGGCAAGACACTTCACCCCCATTGCCCACGTGGGGGCGCGGTGACGCTGTGTACTAAGGCGTACTGCACGTTGATGGTGCACCTGTCTCCAACCAATGCTAACCCTGCTTGTGTGGAGTTAGTATGTTGGGGAGCTGACAGTTGCTCGCCCTTGCTCGGTAGTTCTCTCCGGGTACTCCGGCTTCCTCCACCCGTAAAACTGTCGAGGTCATGATTAGCCATTGTGCAGAAATATGTGACCTTAAACACCAATAACTAAATAAATAACAAGCAGCCTAGCCCTTCGAACTCGTAAGACCGCTTTTTGGGTCCATGGCATAATTTCGTCCCATTTTTGTCTTCTCATAAGAGGTCGTAACACAGGGCATTAATGATAAAAATAATAACTGCAGTCTGCAGCCAATCGGCTCATAGTATACACAAAGTCGATACCATTCCAGGAATCGAGGGTGTAAAGGGTTAACCCTGTTCACCGCCCCTCCCACAGCCCAAAAGCAGATACCAGCATGGCTGCTGGATGTTCCTCATGGTGTGTCCCCGCTCGGACTGACTCACGATAGATTTACAATCACACCAACAGACTCAAATCCTTTTTTCCATAAAGCATTTTTGAACACCAATAGAGCACCATGTGTGGGTTTCAGGCAATACACAGAACGACACGCGCTTGTGAATGGGTCTATCGATATGCGCGAGTGCCAACGCGGAAGGAGGATAAAATGAGAGGCCACAGGTCTCGAGTTTTATCTTTCCGCGATGTCACAAGTGTCATGTCGATTTACCCACTCACACGCGCGTGTTGTTCTGTGTTTACTGCACGCCTTCACGGCTATATAAAAAAAAAACAATTATTAGAAGGACACTCAGCAATTCATTTGACAACTATCAACAAAAAGAACACATTTCATCGCCAACCAAATTTGCGAGGGTGACCCGTGTTACTATTTCGTCCTCTAGGTTCTAATGTGTTCTATGTGCCTATTGGCACATAGAACACATTAAAGCTCAGAGGACGATTTTTGCTGTCGCTAGGGATTCAAACTGTAATTGCGGTGCACGATTTGCAGAAAATTCCAGTGAAATTCGCTTCTGTTTAAAAATAGTCCGTCGACGATTTCCGTTCCGCACACATGTGCGGAACGGATTTCCATTTTCAGCATGGTTTTGTGTTGCTGTAGATGGTGATTTCATAGAACAGGGTGTAATAAATAAAGTTATGATTTTTATTACAAATACCCACATTTCAGAATAAAACACAAATAAGAGATTACAGCACTCTAACAGTTAATATATAAAGAGCCTCTCTGATGAGTCGCGACTTCGCATGAAGTTGCTGTAGTGAGTTCACAGAATTCGATGTCATCCGAGGTTTACGGAAGATCAGATCGATTTTAGCAAACGAGGTTCAGAAATTTCATGTCAAATGGTGACGAATTGGAGATTCATTATATCAAATAATGTGTAATTTAACCCTTTGATCTCTAGTGGTATCTTCCATGACAGTTCAATGACAGCAATTAGAAGAGTCCATATTCATTATTTGGGGTAGACCAATCAATATTTTCAACGTGCAGCCCTGAGGCTGCACGTTGAAAATATTGATTGGTCTACCCCACACATTTACTGAACAGGATTGGTCTACCCCACACATTTATTGAACAGCCATCCTCTATAATGACGTTATGACGTTGACGTTATGGCGTATCATGTTCCTGGCAGGACAGACGACCGCTAGGGTTCAAAGGGTTAAACTTTTCGCTAACGTAACGACAATAGCTGGCCAGCGCTGTTCACAAAAATTGGAATCCAAATTTTAGTGTTTGATTGGAACGAGGTCGTCGAGCGCGTTCCAGTTAGGGGTCACAAACTATGATTTCGAAACAAAACTGAAAATTTTTAGTTATTAGTTATTCAGGAATTCTTTGCTGCAAATTTAGTCTTCTGTTTGTATTGGGAATACAGCGTACAAAAAATAAGAGAAACCAACTCACTAAAAACGTGACAAGGAAGACGTTAATTTCGGACTTCCTTCCCGTACTTAGTCATGACGTGAACGATATATTTTCGCAATGAGCTGATTAATGATGATTATGTGATAAATACTATTATTTTGTGTTTGTATGGTAAGTATAGTTCAGTGATAACAAAGGCTATCTCTTTTGAGACTTTGTCACATCAATAAGTCGAAATTTCATAGAAAAAAATATGTTTCAAAGTCAAGGCCTAAACGAAAAGAGCTAACGAAAACAACACATAATTTTTCTTATTTATTTTTCGATAGATGAGATCAAACAATATCACCCAAATGGAATCTCCCTACCTCCAGAGGCCCACGAGGCCTGGAGGGTACATTTCACCACACTCGACCCCACAACACGTTGGCACATTTCATTTAAACAAACAAACAGTATTTTTTTTCATAGGGTCTTTATCAAGTTTCAAATCCTACTGGTACCCACGCCCCATAAGAAATTCTGTCGAATGTAACGCATTGACGAAACGCTAACTTGTGAGTATATTTACAAATATCAAAATGTTTGGGGGCGCGGTGGCTCAGTAAGTAGAGGTGCAGACTGCAAGCCGAGATGTCCTCTGTTCGAATCCCACTTGCGGCAACCGCGATGCATCCCTAGGCAAGACACTTTACCTCCATTGCCCACGTGGGGCACGGTGGCATTGTGTACTGAAGCGTACTGCACGTCGATGGTGCACTTGTCTTCAACTAATGCTAACCCTGCTTGTGTGGAGTTGGGAAGCTGGCAGTTGCTTGTCGTTGCTCGGTGGTTCTCTCCTGGTACACCGGCTTCCTTCACCCGTAAAACCGTCGTGGTCATGATTAGCCATTGTGCAGAAATATGTGACCTTAAGCACCAATAAATAAATAAATAAATAAATAAATAAATAAATAAATAAATAAATAAATAAATAAATAAATAAATAAATAAATAAATAAATAAATAAAATGGTTCAACCTGACGGATCTGAAGAAAACCAAATATAAAAAAAATGTGAGGCGTGGATCTGAAGAAAAACATCTTTTAAAGACTTGATCTGAATATTTATTATGTTTTGGTGTTTAAGGTCGCATATTTCAACACAATGGCTAATCGTGACAGCAAAGTGAAGATAAAGTTTAGTCAATCGTTTATGCCCATGATGTCCATTTTAGAGGTCTCCCATCCCAAGCGTCAAAACAGTGAAACGGAGCTTGTGTACCACAGTAAACAAACACTGCTTCAATTCCTCCGATTGCCACGTGAGACGAGTTGATTTTTAAAAAAAATAATTGGTCTCTCATTACACCAAGATACACTTCTGACACCAAATATGAACCCAAGGATTAAATGGTAACAATATTGAAACTGGCCCTATGGGATAAATTATTCCAAGTACCAGAAGTATTTACCTGGTTGATCTGAAGAAGATTTTAAAATAACGTTTCCACGTTAAGTTTCAATTCGGGCTCCCTTGGTGAGCTCGCATGTGAACGTAAGACTTCGTTTTAAGAAACTTGAATTGATTGGTCGTTCTGGAGAAGAAGATACTTTTTTAACTTTTCAAGACAAGACAAAGAATGACTCAGTGTTTTCTCATCTCCCATAGAGTTAAACAAGTTTTATACCATGATTACCTATTCTACTGTATATGAAAAGCCTATGACATACATTTTAGCTTTACACACCAACCGTTATGAACACGCCAGCAATGGAATTTCATCGGTTAAATTTTACACCTACAGTAGGATTACATCCAAGCTGAAACTTTGGTGACGTCGACCTGAATGCAAACTTGTCTAAATTTACCGCACGCCGCCTCGCGGTTAGTAAAATGAAACCGGAAATTATTTATTACGTTTTTAAATGGGTTTGCCTCGTTAGATGCCAAAAATGAACAAACATGCATTGTCTCGTGTTAATAAAACACCCATAACTCGAAATAGTAGGTTGTTATGTTATTAAAACGAAAAAGGCTCTGTTTTTTTTCCTTTTCGTTTCGGTGATAAAGTTGACAGCGGAAGTACCGCCACTAATGCTCATGTAAACAAAAACAGATTCGCACGTATGTGCGTCTGCTGTTCAGTAAAATCGAGAAAAAATAATAGCGATTCTTAATAATCTGACGATCATGGTATAAATAAAATATACCCAATGTAGCTTGGTGTACCAAATGTTCACCACTCGTGGTAAAGTGGTGTTAACCGCGCGCTAAAGGCTCGCGGTTAACACCACTTCGCCACTCGTGGTAAACATTTGGTACACAAAGCTACTGTGGGTATATTCTATATTTCCCATATGGTACGCCACGATACAACCGATCACCAGTGTTTTGGTCCATTCGATTCTACTGGTAATAGAGATGCTTCAAAACAAAGTACACCATCGACGTGCAGTACGCCCTGGTAAAAAACGCCACCGTGCCCCCACACGGACAATCGGGATGAAGTGCCATGCCCAAGGACGTGACGTAGTTACCACTGGTAGGGCTGGACCCGTGGACGTTTCGGTTAGATGTCATAACCACTGAGCCATCGCGCTTTGAAGTGTGTTCGTCTCTTAAATAATTACAAAGAAACTAAAGGTGAAGTAATCCTCCCCTTTGATTGTCAATGATAAAAGTGCTTAAATTAATTTTCTCACGCTGATTTGGTATTACCTAGTATAACATATTCATTCAGTAATACTTTGCGTCTCGCTAAAAGGGTATAAAGAAACAAGGCATACCAGTAGGAGAAATCTTGATTCTTGCATAAAATGATCATCATCCCTGACTTATCTCTTTATTAAAATCTACTTTCGATAATGTTATCTCCCTTGGAATTATTAGATGAGCGAGTTTCATTTTGTTACTTGTAATCAACGAAACAACAGACAGCTCTCGGATCTGTCTGTTTGTTTCGTTTATACAAAGTGAAAACAAGAAACTTGGCTTTTATTTTAAGCCAATTGGAAGCACCTAATTTTAAGCCAATTGGAAGCACCAAGTTCACAGGCAATCCGTCATTAAAAATGTCTATCAGTCTCACGCCTACCAACACTAAGCGTCCACTCCGGCTTTTTGTTTAGCGAATATGTTTTACAGTAATTTAAACTTTCCGCGAAAAAATAGCAAATATTACCTCCTAGACATTTACGTCGACGGGGATACAGTGTATGTACTATATGTCACGATACACACACTGTTGATATGTTGAACGAATAAAAAGCCGGAGGATATCAACAGATGGTGAAAACGCCGTTTTCGTAATTTTAAATGGGTTTCGGCAGAGAATAATAGTCAAACAATCAAACAGATTAGGAAAAAAATGTAAAAAAAAACAACTTCTGTATACTTTTATACTACCCTGTAGGAAAATGCCAACAGCTTTGAAATGATGCGCACATCGATGATACAAATTCACTACATTTCAAAATTTGAATTTTTATTTGAAATTCCCATACCATAAATGTAAACTTTTCAGAGAGATTTAGGAAATAAAGAGAGATTACTTTCCCGTACAACTCTTTCAATGACGGTCATTTCCAGCAATGTGACTCTTTCACTTCCACGTCTAATTAAGAATGTGGGTATGCGTGTACATTTGTGCTTTTGCTGGTGAAATGTTGTTATGCCGTCAGACACTCCCAAGAGCCTATCAACTCCAAACCTCTCATATATCAGCTTGAATCCTCGTAATCGAATTTTCAACCATCTCAACCATTTACAGACTTCACTCGGGCACGTACGGCGGTTTTGAAATCAGAAATTGCCCGACTTTAAATGTAAGAGATAAAGTCTTTCCTATCACTTGGGTTGACATGTATGCAGCTGAAAAACGCATATATCTTCCCACACTGGTAATGACGGAATAATTACTCACTGTCGATAGAATATAATACAGAGGACAACATCAGAGCTAGTCCACCAACCAAATTGGTCACTATAGAAACTTTCCGCCGTGTGAGTCTGGAATAAAATACAAACATCTCAGTTATTTATTTACCAAACACAACGTCCAAAACTCAGGACAGCCCTATTTACAATTACTTATTAGATATAATTTTCTTTCGCATTTTCAAGCTCGACAGATATGACTTCAAACTCGGTTGATATGACGCCAATCTCGGCCGATGTGGACCAAGCCAGAGTTGCTCCCTTTGATGTGTTTCTGTGAGGAACCATTTTGCTTACTTTGAATTTTGTGGCCGTTATCCGACGAACGCAATCGGGAGAGTTGGGTTACTAAGCACAATAGGGTAGTTAGGAGCCGAGTTTTGTATGACGAGAAATAAATGATTGGAATAAATAAATACGGGAAAACATAAAGATTAAGTGGCCAAAGAGAAAAAAGAAGAGAGCTTCACAGACAAGTCGACACACACTGAGCGTAAGCGAAAATCATTCGAATTTGGAGAAGAGATAGTTCAACTATCCCAACGTCGCGGATTGACCAGTGGGGAAGATGAGCCGTACGGATAGCTGAAATTGGAGAAGAAACTTGGTGAAAAGAATAGGAAACAATTACACTGCCAGAAAACTGTAACAGACCTGAGAACATCTGGTAAATGTTTGTTTTGGATTAATATATAAAGAGGTTATTACTTGGTAAGTTTAACCCTTTGAACTCTGGTGTCATCTTCCATTCCAGTTCAATGTGAGTAATTAAAAGAGTCCATATTCATTATTTGGGGTAGGCTAATTAATATTTTCAACGTGCAGAGTCTGGGCTGCACGTTGAAAATACAGATTGGTCTACCCCCAAACATTTACTGAACAGCCATCCTATTTAAGGATGTTATGCCGTTTCAAGTTTTTGGCCGGAAAAGCGGCCGCTCGGGTTCAAAGAGTTAATATCGTTTGAGATACCAGCCATAGGTAACCCCTCCAAGTGGTAATTATTTGTTCTGGTTTAATAAGTAAAGAAGGCATTACTTGATCAGTTTCATGTTCACCGCGACATCAGCCTCCGGCTACTTCTTATCAAGCTCCGTCCTACCTTTAGTCTCAGGTTGATATGAAGTTATCTCGCTCAAATATCTAAGCCGATATGAAAGTAACCAAGTTATAACCTATAAATATTGCCACTCAATTTTTTGGTCTCAAAGGTATAGCTTGTGACCCACGATTGGAAAAAAAAACCTCTGCAAGCTTATTGTAATGAGGGACAAAAATCTATAATATTGAGACAAGAAATAGCGTCCTTTTAGTTATTTGTGATTCGGCATGGCCTGCTGCTTGTGTTGGACATAGGGTGAGTCGAATATATTGAGGGACCTACATTGATCACCGCTGCCTTGCGTAAGTCATCTGTGACATTTTATCGACCGGCGACTAGCCGATGTTTTTTTTTTTTGTTTTTTTTTTTGCAACGGCCTACTAACTTAGTCATCTCAACCCATTCTGAAACAATTACACACACCATCCGAAACTGGCAGTTCAACTATTGTGCTTATCCTGCGCTTCACAATCATACCTCACGACTGCATGCACAATGCATTAAGAAGCGTTGCGTTAGAACAGCTTTAATAGATATTTAATCTATGTTTTTGTATTTTATTGACGTTTATTGACGTCAATAGAAGGCATTAAAATATCCGTAATTTAAAGATAGTTTTACAATTAAGCCATTAAAATATTTCCAAATACCACATCAATAAATTATTGCCCTCGAAAATACAACAATGTTTATAGAGAAAAAATGCATTGCGAACCTCAGTTTTAAATCCAGTTAAAATGTCATTCGTTTTCAAATAAATGTTACAACTAAAATTAACGACCGGATTTCGAATTCAAGTCCATTAAAGCATGCTTAAAACAATAAAAAAAATCTCGTTCGATTGATCACAAAAATGTGAATGGTGTTTTGAGGACAATATACGTCCTTAAATCAACCAGCATGTTTTTTTAATTAGTAAAGACTGAAGAAATAATAAGATGAATTAAATTCGATTTCAATAGGGACATTGATCGGGAATATTTACACATGGATTAAAAGGAGGATTCAAATCACATCTACAATGTATTTGTAAAGCCTAACCCTGTCTCACAGAATTTCTGTAGCACTTGTTTACTGCAGTTCTGACAGTTGCTCACAACTCTCGGAGGTTCTCTCTGGGTACTCTGGATTTATCCACCGTATAAAACTGGCCAGTGATAGTCACAAAACTCTCCTTGCCTTTTTGCAGTTTCTGCCTCAAAAATATAGCTTTTGACCTGTCATTGAGGCGAGCTTGTCAAACTTGTTCCAATGAGGGTTCATAATGTTTTTGAAGTGAAAAAATATATACAAATGTTTTTCCCAAGTTTTCTCCGCTTCTTTGTTCAGTTGATCCGGGTTCAACAAGGGGTTATTAAGTACATTTTTCAGAATTGCTTAGGAAGTCCATTCATATATCTTAACACTTAAAATATTCATTTCTGTTTTCTTAATAGAACACGATGAATATTGTGCACAGAAGTTAATCTTATTTCTTGAAAAAGTTTACCCGATTCCTGTATAAAAATCTTTAAATGCGGTTTAAGAAAACTCATTCCATATTTCTTTAACATATCCCCCCCCCCCCCCTCGAAAATACGTTTACATAAATTCTCTTTCAATATAGTTTCTGATGACAGTAAATTTTGCTTCTCTAATTTTTTTAACAATTGTTTCAATACAGCTATATTTTTACAGTTATTATCATAAGGTTCTAAAATAAATTACATTTCCCCATCTCTATATACATTACGTAATGCCATGTAATGTAAAAATATGTTGGTGAGAAGTTCTTGTGAGTTGTAATGGATTGTTTTCTAATTCCTTCCCTGCTTTTAATTTTGGCAAAGAAATATGTTTAAACCTTTACTCAACGTAACGACCAAAACCGGCCATCGCTATTCACAAAAATCGCCAATTAATGCTTATTTTTTTTTCATTTTCTGTCACAAAAACATAGGTTATGACCCCTCTTTGGAACGAACTCGGCGAGCTCGTTCCATTGAGGGGTCATAACCTTGGTTTTTATGACAAAAAATGAAAAAATTGTTATTCAAGAATTTTGTTTGCAAGTGTCGTCTGCTTTTCATGTTAGGTAAATGGTTAAACAGCTTATGTCCACAGCACATGGATCTTCATATTTGTTCTCAATTGAAGTCTGCTACATCTCGAACTTTGTTTTACGAAAATGCCCGAATATAGTTTACCTGCAATGATCGTTTGAAACGGTTCAATCCCGATTGTCCCACTTTCGGATTTTAGAGACTCTCCCGACTCTTGGGTTTGAAAATAGTTATAGTCGTTATCATAATTTGAACACAACACACCTTTGCTTATCGAGCATGATTAAAACAACTATCAGTATTTTTATGAGTTTTTACTTTTCGTGAATAGCAATTGGGACAGTGTATCTGGAAGGCTGGCACACCAAAATAAAATAAAAATTACGAACCGCATATCCAAACATTTTCCATTTAATTGACCACCTCAAAGAGATTCAGGCCTACAATGAAGTTACGCAAATGCAACTTAGTTCAGGTGATCCCCCTCCAGCAAAGAGGAGGTGATAAGGAAACATTCATGGCAGACTATAGATCATTCTTCCCCATAGTTCCAATGTGTTTTATGTCCCTACTAGCACATAGAACACATTGGAACTCAGCGGCGAGAGGTTGTTGAATGGCGAAACAAACGTTACAGAATATGCGTCTGCTTTCAACATGTATTTAAATTTAATAATAAGTCACTGTTTTGATGTACAAAACTATCTTGTAAATTGATTAGTGTTTTGATGAACAAAAATATCTAACATAGTTTATCGATGCTGTATTACAAATAACAACTTCTTCACCTTCACCAATGAAACAGCAAAATACGTGAAACAAATTATAAGAGAAAACATGTTTTGCGATTGGGAACACCAATACAGTCGCATGAAATTTCGAAATGTTTACATTGTCTATGAAACTTTTTGTCTCCACATAGCAGCTGATGTAATATTATTGACTTAATTGTCAATTTGTTACCAGTAAGATACAACAGTATAATGGCAACAGCGGAAAGAACATTTCGAAATTCTTTTTTATCACATAATCACCACCAAATAGCCATGACGGAAAATATCGTCCACAGCACGTCTGATATGGGAACGATATCAGAAGTCAACGTAGATGTGGTCACGTTGTGAGTGAGCTGGTTTCGGAAGTAGAATTGGATTAATCTTCTCTTGTATTTCATAATCTGTCTACCTAATACAAACAGCAGACGACATTTGCATGAAACATTTTCTGAATAACCAAATATTTTCATTTTCTGTTTCAAACATAGCTTATGATCCCTCATTGGAACGAAGGGTCATAAGCTATGTTTTTGAGGCAAAATTTGAAAAAAGACTAAAATTTCAAAGGCGATGTTTGTGAACACCGCTGACCAGCGTTAGACAATACGTTAGCTAAAAGGTGAACTTACACATTATGTGATTATAGCCCAAGAACATTAGGTTTCACTAGGGAAAAAAATCGGAGAAAGCTGATTTTTTCAGGGAACGTCGAGTACATGTCACTGAACGATTAGACAAAGTCCCCTAAAATCCCAGTTGAGCTTTTTTTTCTACAGCCTTTTTTCGAAAACGCGTTTGAAAAAAATCAAAAAAAATCGCACGAACTTTGTAACCTCGAATTGATCCAACTGTATTTTTTGTTTACGCGTATTTCGAGGTACATAATGTCTAATATACATTTACCTAGAGGAAAATGTGCATTCTGTGACAATTTCTGCGAAAAATTATTGAAAATTCACAAAAAAGTATCGGATTTACGCAAAAAATGACGATTTTCCTAACGGATTTGCCCAAAGGGTCGTAGTACAGAACGGGATGTTAGTTGGACAGACGATAAAAAATCCACCACCATTTGAAGACTTTTATCATTGCTTACAAAATAGACATTATGGAAGACCCCCTCTGCTTCTGGCCGAGTTCTCCTTTTGGCATAAAATTCGTCAGCATGAGAACTCAACTATTTTCGGGCTTGGGACCGAACAGACACGTCTGTGTCTGGCAGCATTAGATCAATAAATAATATTTACAGAATGTACAAAAATCAATAAATAATATTTACAGAATGTACCAATCAATCAACATGGATTAAGTTACATTGACTATTACCAACGCTATATACAGAAATGACATGACCTATTTACATATTATTCATCGAACTCAGAAATTTCCGACAGGACAGTGTTTCTGTGGTTGTTACAAGAATCCGAACTGCAATTACACAAACCTGAGCAAGAGAGTCCTGCCTTCTTACACCCACACCTTTTTGTACAAGCACTCTTGCAACCACAACTGATCAGATTCAGTAGGTTATCGGGGGCACATGGCTTTGTGGCTGCAGTCGGTACAAGAAGTCCATTGTCTAGCGACCACCCCCAATCCGTCGGAGGAAGCGAAGTGCCCAGCCATTGTTGGACCTGGAGATAACATCTGTAGACATGTTGTTGTGCAGCATCGCTGGTTGGTGGGAGTGAGGCTAGGTCGATGGGTTTATTCAGTTTAGATTTTGCTACATAACGCTTGTAAGTGACATATCTATATTGGTCGAGAGAGGAAACAGTTTTACTCCCGTATAAGATCAGGAAAAAATGTTCCCCGGCAGCGGCTACTGCACTTGGTGTACTGTCATCCGCCAAAATTGTGTTGACATACTGTTGTGAGTCGCTAGTAACATCGGAGACAATTGGACTGAATACTTTCTTCTTACCAACTCGAAAGAGTGCAGAAGTAGTTGCTCAACCACTTATAGAATGTGCTACAAGGAGGTTGCTTCTATGGTCACCCATTTTGGTTGATATTTCACTAACTGAAACTAGTAAGTTTGGGGTAATGGAATACATCATGTGAATATTACATCCCAGTTGAACTCGAGAGCTAAGAATGACTAACAAGTCTGTGTCTGTTCCCACAACGACAACATTGTTGTCATCTTGAGCGATGTCAAGTGCAGTTTCGGCTATCAGTACATCAGCATCAGCCTCGGCCTGCTTTGACTGAATATTGATAGCAGATAGCTCCTGCATTAGAAGATCGATCAGTTGGGTTTTGTTCTTGGCATTTGCAAGGAAATCGGATTGGGGTGTGGTGGCTGGTAACTCGGGTGAGATATTGATATCAATGGAATACCTGTCTTTAGATCTACGGGCTTGTTCCATGCCCTTTGTCGACATTGTACAAGCATAACCATCAAAAACAACCACGACGTTCGCCCCAAAATGTCTCACTAGATAATTGGAATATGATGTACATATGTCCTTATATGACGACTGTTTAGGCCATACAACTGCCCTCAATAAAAATCCACCATCTACAACAAACAGAGAATGTTCTGGGATTTTAGTTTGCTCGGAACCGTATGTTTTGAGGATCTTACCGAGCGCGCTTTTCTGTGTCTTCCCCATTCAAGCAGAATCAAACAATGCTGGTGGTTTCGGGGCGAGTTCATATTTGAGATACTCTTCCATCTCTGCTTGTGACTGACTAACACATGTGATGCGGTTGAACAGAATTGTGGGGTCAATCACTACCTTACTTCCACGGACTTTGATGCTATTTGCCATCGATGCGAAAGACTTCACAGTGTCAACACGTCGTAGTTTGATGCTGTTGAACGTTTTGCTTACAACATTCGATACGCAACATTCACCAATTTTGCGAACTTGGTCACAGTTCACAGTTTCGTCGGCCACAAGCCCGGTCGCGAAAGAGACTAATTGTAGTGGATCTCTATTCTGAAAGGGGGAATGCACTCTGAGCCAGTTCAATAATTTGGTGATGTCATTGGCATCAGTCAATTGTGAACTTTGACGGAGATCCCGATGTTGTTCGCCATGACCAGTGTGAACATGAACAAAATTTTCGAGAGCATTACATATCGGAAGGCAAAGAGGTAGTCCATGTACCCATTTCGCAACAGTGCTATCGCTTATTCCCCTGCCATGTGTGAGACCACCAGGGAGCTTGAACATTCTCATTAAACACTGCTCTATGGTCTGATCAGAATATATCCCGTCCCAGAATTTATCTGAGCGCCTTATGGTAAAGTAACCTTTCTCAGTGAACAACTTCAAATCATCCTGTTGCATTATTTCTGTTAGCTCATTCATCTGCTGCAAATAGAGATGAGAACTTTTTGCATATGCAAAATGACCACCTGCGTGAAATACTGGAATCATATTGCGAACACAATATGTGTGGAGTTCCCAGTCGCCTGTGCGCTCTGCTCTCAAGAACAACTGGAGAAGACCTATTTGCTCGTAGTATTGTACCCAAAGCTTTCCTGTGCGTCCTACGGACGCATTCTGGAGCAATTCGTGTAATTTTGACAGTAGATGGTTGACACTTTCTTGATTGACAGCGTTAGCTGTTGTACAGTCACCTCTGGCAAGTCCACAGAATATTTCATTGACTTTTGTGCAGTCTATGTTATCTAGTGTTCGGCTTTCTTCAAACACAAGTTTTGTAATGGCAATTTGTGTTAGCAAATGGGCACGAACTGCTCTTGAATATGCATGACCACTGATCAAATGATGGATTGACCCACCAGCATATACAGTCCCCCAAAGTTCATCCAAGCCGCTACCAGCCATGATCGAACCAATTGCCCCTAAATATGACATAATCATATGGAAGCCGCCGAGTCTAAGGAAAACTTTTGTCAACTTATCTGACGAAGACACAATCTCCACTGCTTTGATATATACACATGCCAATGCATCTTGAGTGTAGGCGAACACCACATTATGTGATTTAATGGAACATGGAAATTGAAACAATGATGCTATAATACGGTATTTGAATGAGAAAAGTCGATGCCGTTTGAATTTGAGTTTAGGGGGTATGGTTAATATTTCACACGTTTCACCAGTTCATTATGGAATAAAGGACTATTGTTATATATCATTATAAAGCCACTCCTTTTCTGCAATTTTTGATATATAATTTAACTCCCAAAGTAGTCGTAGATTTGATTTAATGGACGTTGTGTACCGTTGTGTGTATGAAAACAATAATTTTTTTTTCGTAATTTTGTACATTTTCGTGAATATTTCACCATTGAGTGTGAGGATTGGTACAAAGTTGGCATTTTCTGTTGGGGATATGTATTCTTAATATAATTCAGCACGATATTTATGATTCTCACCCTACTAAGGCGAATAAGAATGAGAAATATGGAGCTGGGTCGAATTTTTTTTTTTTTTTTTTTTCATCAAAAAACGCTATAACTAAAAAAGCTCAACTCGGATTCGCGGAGACTTTTCACACTTTATCCCCAATGTGTGTCCCGGAAACATATAAAAAAATCAGCTTTCTCCGATTTTGTTCCTTACTTTCTCATTTTTATGTCTAATGTGCCTGGACTATTAAAATAATCTCATGTTCGCCACGATTGTACATGAAATGTTATGTTACGTTATTTGGAAATTCCTCCGTTAATTTTTCGGAGCACCCTGTGAGAACCCCACATCACCAGAATCATCTCAGGTATATTTCGTTGGACTGAAACTGCAGTTCGCGTCTCACACCCGTTTTATTCCGATAGGTGCACGATTCAATGCGCTTGAACAGTCACTCCTCAGTTGATTTTTCAGAGGACCCTGATTGATTCATTGCGGGGGTTCTTTATACAGGTAATGAACTACACTATATACACTATATACAAGGAGGGGGGGGGGGGGGGTCGAGGCAATTTTGCCGAGCTGCAGCTCTTTTGCCACAGTAGAGTTCTTTAACGTGCACAGTAATTACTGCACACTGGACAGCCATCCCCGAACATGGCACTACGGAGGAGCAGTGTGGTTTTGAATCCACGCCGGTATTGCTTCACGTTACGTTTCCCCGGCTGGGGTTCGGACTCTCCAACCTTGGGATACGAACGCAACGCGTTACGCTCTCGGCTACCGCATTTCGTCTTCGGCTGACGAGATTCTGCAGTGTACCGCGGTGGACAGCGGACATAAAGGCTCTTTAATGAGTCGCGGTTTCATATGAAATGTCTGAACCTAGTTCACTAAAATCGGTAAACTTCGGCTCAGATCGATCTTAGTGCACTCGGTACAGAAATTTCATATAAAACCGCGACTCTTTGAAGAGCCTTTATGTCCGCTGTCCACCACGGTACACTGCAGAATCTCTTCATCCGAAGGCGAAATGCGAGTACATTGAATATGAAATGCATTTATCGCATTTTTATGCGCTCTTGATCTCAACTGAACGGTGTAAGTGTGCGGCGATCGAATCGAGATGTGATCGCTCAAGATACTGCATTTGTGATCACTCTTCCGTAGAATATGAACGAAGAACACATGTAGTTCCACATTTATCTAAATAAGAAGATTGGTGTATTTATGTTCCCAATCGACTGTCATAGTAAACTGGACATTTGGAGTAACTCAATTGAACGTCTGAACTTTCGAGCGATTTGTGTTTTCTGACCAAGATGAAAATACTCGCTAGAAGAAACTTCTCATGTTATGATATTTTCCCCTTATCACTGTTCGGACACTGTCAGGGCACTTGTTATACAACAGTGGCGCCAACTAGATTCGACTTTCGGCTTGAAGATTTTAACTCAGAACCTACAGAGAATAGAAAATCGCTCCGGCATAAAACAGTCCAAAGTATGCTGTGCCTATGTCTATGTAATACCCCCATCCCAAATATCTGTAATCTCACGTGGGGGAAAATGATCGCGCATGCGCCAGGTAGTCCATTATAAACTGAGGTATCAAGTTACGTGTCCTCATGTATTGTCAAAACATACCATTCCGACTTTCTAAGAGGGACACACAGAAATGGCTAACTTCTGGGCAGTGTTTAACAGCCCTCTGCACCTCAGTGTCTTGGGCTGAACTCTTCCGCAACCAGTAATCCCAATCCCGGGATTCCTCCTTGTTATTAATTTGTTTTGTAATAAAACGTTTCATTTAATATATAAAATAGATTACAAATCGAAACTGTTATTATCCAAACTAACTTTTTCATCAGGATCCACTTTGGTATAACGGAGATAAGATCTACTAAGGAATTAATAAGATACTGTACGAATCTGTCGG
Source organism: Pictodentalium vernedei (assembly GCA_031216915.1). NCBI lineage: Eukaryota > Metazoa > Mollusca > Scaphopoda > Dentaliida > Dentaliidae > Pictodentalium > Pictodentalium vernedei. Next base: position 502,396,995 of record CM062297.1, on the reverse strand, counting down.
ACACAGTTGGAAATGGTCCCAAGAATAGTCCATAATACGCTAACACCGTCACAAACCTAAATAAAATAATTAGTAAAGTGTAATCACCACTAAAATAAGTGTTTACATGAAATTATAACATATAGTTTCCTTATAAACTTGAACTCTAATATCATGATCCCGATACACGCATTCATACACGCACCCTATTCATCTACCAATACACATCCCTTCATACATCCACCTACACCTGCCCACACTCCAAACACACACAATTCGTCAGGTGTTTTACTAACATGGATCATTACCCTTTTGGGCTGTGATGGTATATTCCATTCCAGTTCAATGCCATCAACTGGTGAGTCGAAAAAGCGTTAGTTCGGCTTCAAAGGCTTTATGCTTGTATTCCAAACCGTGACTTTTCGCCACAGTAAAGTTCTCCGTAGGAAGTCTCGAAATCCCCTCGGGTACCAATTTCGAACTTTTTACCACGCAGAAACCAATTCGCACACGAAAAGAACACACGAATTTATGAAATGGGAACTAATATTGCTTTTGATTTAGCCGTTGCAAAACTGAGTTCAAGAAGGTCGTCGCCAAAAAGAATATAAAATTCACTGGTATTTCATTACAACATGGGACGTCATTTTTGTGTAACTCCACAAATGAAAGTTACAACTGACAAGTCTCGTGTTTGTATCGACCTCCCATTTGGAGGTATTTACGTCTCCCCTACACACTTAATGGCTAACATTTTTTTTTTTTCATTGGAAGTGATTTACTGGAAAGTCACCTCGCCTTAATTTCCCAAAGTTGTCAGTTAATTTAACACTAACAGTTGGAAAATTTTTATAAAAAAAACAACAAAATATTGAAATTGTGAAACGTTAGCAACTTTTTATCTAACAATCATATAGATTTTGGCCTGAAACCCACGAGAAACGGTACGTATCACATAATGTGTTCCGATTCCGTATCAAAAAGACGACTCTTTCTGATTACGCATCATATAGATTCAGCTTCAGGTAAACACCGCGCTATGGCAAATAATATCATCATATGCATTGTTATTACGCACTAAAATATGAAATTCAAAATTTTGACCAATTCCAACCCAATTTAAACTGAAAAACGGAGGAAACGGGCTTCATGTAATCGGATTGTAAGATAAATGTATTATCATGACCAAATGCATGTCCTGTAATTTGTATCAGATTCTCGGTCGTGTTTACAATCGGATCACAACTCGCCCTAACGGGCTCGTTGTGATCTGATTGGCAACACGACCTCGAATCTGATACAAATTACAGGACATGCATTTGGTCATGTTAATGTATATGTATCATCGATGAACGTATCATTTCATAAACTGCCAGAATTTCCTAAGAGTAGTATAGAATACAGAAGCTGTCTTTTACAATTTTCCCCCAATCAGTTTGACTATTATTCTCCATAGAAACGCATTTAAAAATAAGAAAACAGCGCTACCGCCATCTTTATGTTCTTTACCTTTTCGCCGTTCACTTTATCAACGGTGTGCACATCGTGACATGTAATACAGACACTATCTTTTGTAGTAATATACTGAGTCAAAAAAGAAAGTATAATAAACTTTGAGGAGCATTGTTTTTAGTATTATCGACTTTAATCCCAAACAAATTATTGTAAATTCATATTTCGAGGCTAGCTGTATGAATTTGCATCATTTCATGTTCTTACTGCTGCCAGCGTCACGTCAGAACGTCGCAATTCAGACGTGGGGTGAAATGAGAAGTTCATACATGCAGTCAATAGTGTGTATGTCTACCGTTTGCCTCTTAGGTGGCAAGACATCGACGGTGCATGGACGTGATAAGTCTCTGGATGTCACCCTGTGGTATTGTGTTCCACTCCTGCATTAGAACATTACGTAAATCGCCTAACGTCTGAAGATCATGAAGTCGTACCGGTGGTCCAATTGCTCCCAAAGCTGCTCGATTGGCGACAAATCTGGGGAAAGTGGGGACCAGGGAAGAAGCTCGATGCTCAGCTCCTCAAGTAAGTCACGACAGATATGCGCCACGTGATATCGGGCATTGTCTTACAGGAATAACTGCAATTCGACGTTAGCGTTGAACAACGGAACAACAACAGCGTTAAGAATTTTGTCCCTATATCGCTGTTCATTCAGATTACTACGAAGATCAACTGCTTTCGATGGTGCAAGGAAATTCCCGCCCAAACCATTACATTACCCCCGCCGAAACGGTCGCACTTCCGCACGCAAGCATCAGAAATGTCGTGTTCAGCGAGTCTGTTACGGACATTTTGTGCACTTATTCTATTGTTAGTTCTTTCGGGAGTAATTGCTGCTGTCCTCGTCGCAGGAAGGAAGCGATTCCGCAAGTGAGATGACCTGATGTGTCGGTCTTGTGCAGGGGTCGTAACTCTTGGTCGACCCGAACGCGGTCGGTCGGCAATAGATCCAGTGGTTCTATACCTTCCAATGAGACGGTAAATAATGGCCACAGTGACCCCGAACTCGTCAGCGAGCTCATCTGGAGGTATCCCAGCCTCATGCCCACCAATGGCATGCCACCTTGGCATTTTTTACAATGTCGGAAGACAAAAACTAGCGTGTTTTCTCAATAACCCAGGCGCGCTAGCACAACATAACACAAAATAAATCGTCGCCCACCCATTCAGCTTGACATTCTCTGGTAGCACGCGTTATTTTGAAATCCGTAGCAAAATTGTATACGGTCTGGTGGACAACAACAATCTGCCATTAAACTCTGTGAACGACTTCTTGTCCACAAACATGCATCATTAGAACTATTATATTTCATCCATTATGCTATTTTTCACATTTGTGTCCATTATACTTTCTTTTTTGACTCCGTATATAAAAGTCTACGAGGTGAGATCTGATGTTTCTTTCTTGGGAAGAATAAAACCGTAAATTACAGTAAAATTCGTTAGACAAAGAGCCAAAAGTGAACGTTCACATAGTTGCCTCTAATTAACTTGCCATGAAAAGCAAAGTTTTCTTTTGTAACTTTTAACAGTAGTATAACAATACGGAAGCTTGTGTTTTAAAATTTATTTTCCCGAATCAGTTTGAACGTTTTACTGTTGTTCTCTGTTTGAACCCATTTAAAACTAAGACATCAACGTTGTCATCCCTTGTTATGCTCTGTAACGTTTGTTTTACTGATAAGTATATCAACAGTGTGCACATCCTGACATATAATGCATACACTGACCTTTTCATTAATATACATTTCTAGAAGGTGAGATTTGCTTTTTTCTGGGAAGAATAAAAACGTGGAACCTTCTGTAAAAATACATTCGCAAAACAAAGAGCCAAAGTGGACGTTAGTGTTGGTAGGTGAAACAATGATAGATATTCTTAATGACATATTATCTGTGAACTAGTAACTTCTAATTTGTTTGCCATAAAAGCCAAGTTTCCTTTTGTTACTTTTAATAAACGAAAACAACAGACAGCTCAGAGAGCTGTCTGTTGTTTCCGTTTACTGAAAATAACAACACGAAACCTAACTTTCAATTTCTACTGATGTCATAGGTGTTTTCTCAATAATTACTTGGTTCTTAATTGGACCTCCCTCACTTGTCTAATGATTTCAAGGGAGATAACTTTATCGAAAGTCAATTGTCATGACGATATAAGTCGGGGATGTACACATCAAAATACCCTTGCTGCTAACAACCAGAAATATACACTTGCCCCATCTTCACGCGCAGTGTAAAAATATTATTGGCTATGTAATTGACCTTTGTCAAATATGTTAAATTTAAAAGCTCACCACGAAAACCACACAATCAATGACTGGCGAAGAAGTGTAGCGTTTTTAACAAACGCTATGAACCCTTCCCGAGACATGGGTTCGTCTTTTCCCTCAGCTTTGTTTCCCTGTTGAGCATTCCCCATCTTGAGTGGTACCTGGCCACCAGTGTCATTACTGTGTCTATATTCGGAACTGCCATTTTCCCCACTCACAGTCCGTTTGGCAAATCCGGGTGGCTTAATCTTATCTGTGTTTGGAGACATGACTTCACAGTTTGCTTCTCTTTGCAGATGAAACATGTCTAAAATCTTCCGAAATGGCACACCGTTTGTTCGACATATTTTCTTGAGAAGATGAATTGCTTCTTTTGTTTTACCTTTTACTGTTAACCACCTCAGTGATTCGTCCATGAAACTGCAAATGTATCAAACATAAGGTAAGGTGTTATATTCTATCAACTGATACCTATTCAAATGGATTGGCGTCAACGAAAAAAGTATCGTTTTTATCCCCCCCACCTCCCCACCGTCAAGATTACGCCAAGTTAGTCAACGCGTGTTACTCCTTATAAAGTGGACGCTGTTATGATTTGATTGCAGCCGGTGAAACGACAACGTGTTCTATCGTGAAAATGCGTATATCACAGACAAATTTATTTTTCCAAGACATCAAACTAAATTCTGTGAAAAGCAATCAGTTTTATTGCGAGGCGCCCAAAAAATCGTACACTATAGATAAAAAAGTTTTTGTCAAGCATTGTCTATTTTTAAGAACCCCTGCCCTCCTCCACCAGCCTCCAGGCGGCCGCATGTGAACACATTTCTATTTGTAACCAATGCGTGTTCCTGCAATCCAGTTGCATAACGATCAGTGATTTTTAGGAGACATGAACAATCAATGTGTTAACCCTTTAACGAAAGGCAGACGACACCTGCGAACAAAATTCTTCAATATCTATTTTGGTTATTTCTTTCGTCAAAAACTTAGCTTATAACCCTTATTGGAGGGATCTCAACGAGCTCGTTCCAATGAGGGGTCCTAAATTATGTTTTTGAGACAAAAAACTAAAAAAACAATAGTGACTTTTGTGAATAGCGCTGGCGCAGGCTGGTTTTGATGATTACTTTGGATATGGGGTTCACCCTGTACCCATCCGAAAAAGATGACGACACTTTCAAAAAGCGCACTTGATTAATTCAATATTTTTATTGTTTGCACCCCTCAGAGTTGTCTGTTGTTTCGATTATTAAAGGTAATATTGTTTTCATTTTTTAAAAAATAACAAAATGAAGATTTATTTTATTTTTAACGTTGCTGTTTTATTTTCTCAACAAATATTTGCTTCTTAACTGGATTCGCCATTCACGTCTAGCAATCTCAAGAGAAATAACTTTATCAAAAGTCGATTTTTATGATGATATAGGTCACGGACACCTTGGTGCGCCTCGCTCTTGGTTTCAGATATACAGAACTGTCACATATAATACTTGTAGATATTCTTAATGACGAATTTTCTGAAACAAGTTGCTTCCAATTTGCTTGCCATAAAATTCCAAGTTTCCTTGGGTTCCTTATAATAAACGAGACCAACAGATAGCTTGTAAGATGTCTGATGTTTCCGTTTATTGAAATTAACAAAAAGAAGCCTGGTTCTCAAAAAATACTTGCTTCTTAACCCTTTACCTAACATGAAAAGCAGACGACATTTGCAAAACAAATTCTCGAATAGCTATTTTTTTCATATTTTTTTTGTCTCAAAAACATAGGTTATGACCCCTCGTTGGAACGAGCTCGTTCCAACGAGGGGTCATAACTTCTGTTTTTGAGACAAAAAATGAAAAAAATAATGAAAATTAATTGGCGATTTTTGAGAATGGCGCTGGGCGGTTTTGGCCGTTACGTTAGGTAAAGGGTTAATTGGATTTTCCTTCGCGTCTAATAATTTCAAGGGAGATAACTTTATCGAAAGTGGATTTTAAAAACGACTTTGCTTAGGGGTACCTTGGTGCACTTTGCGGCTGGTTTGAAATATTCTGAACCATTAGTATTCATGAGCGTACCTCTAGTCGTGTCTGCAAACTGGGATATAGTTCGTAAGGGATACCCTGCGAACTTCCATTCGATTTCGAAGATTAAGTTGGTATTCTGTTCGATTCGAAATCGACTGTCCGATTCGTTTTCCTTCGAATCTTTTCACTGCAATTTTGCTTGGTATCAGTCATAGGGGGCAATATAAGCTTTCTGGAGCAATAGAGAATGAATCATGGTATCCACAAATGAAATATATACTGCACATAAGACCAAGTGAGCTCTATTGAGAGTATTTTCGAAAAATAACATTTTATGGGTCTTCGTGAATAAATGCACACTGAATTTAATAGAACTCAACTCCATAAAACATGTCGAATTTGTTTTCTTTCAAAATATGTCAGACAATTTTCGTCATTGGGAGACATTTTCAGGAAAATTAGCTCCCCTTAATTTTCAAAAGATGTCAGTAAAATTAACGATAAGGGTGTGGGGATTTCAAATAATAACTGAAATTTCGAACTGTTTGCGAAGTTGTATCATCGAAGTGCGCATCGTGTCACAAACGCCGCGCATTTTCCTGTAGAGCAGAAAAAAATACAGAAGATGGTCTTTTACATTTTTTTTCGTTTAAGTTTAAAAGTTTGACTATTATTTTCTGTTTAAACCCATTTAAAATTGAGTAAACGGCGCTTTCACTATTTTTATGTCTTGTAACGCCTTTTCTGATCGTTATATCAACATTGTGTGTATCGGGACATATATAGACAGAACGCAATGTGTGTTTGAATCGGTTGGAATGGCGTAGTCATATTTTGCGTGAGCCGAAGGCTCGAGCGAAATATGGCTGCGCCATTCCAACGAGTTACGTAAAAACACCTGCCGATTCAAAGACACATCGCGTTCTGTGTTTATTACACACCCGCATGCATTCAAATTCATTTAAATAAGCACATTTTAATTCCGGCATTTAAACCCAAATGTGAAGAGTCCGTTATTTGTGTTTGAAGCATTGATGAAATGCATCGATAAAAAAATCAAAACAACCGTTTGGAAACCAAATTCGTATCGCTTTTTCTCTTCGACTGGTGTCCATTCACGCCTAACTATTTGGTGGCTATTACTGATAGTAAAAATATAAGTACAAATTTGGGCGGATTTGCAAAACAGCTGGCAGAAACTTTTTAAAAGGAGTTCGAAGCATGTCAGCATTTCTGAACATTTCAATCAAGTTGACCAATTTAATTATAACTGGACCCACAGACGAGACGTCCACGGGTCTGGGTTAACGTTGTGGTTGGAAATGATTGTTTATTTAATATTATCTCATTTTTCGTTAACTTATTTTTTGTGAACCGAATTTATTTTGCTTTGGGCGTTTTCATTTTCACACTACGCGAAAGACGATGGATAATTGTATATCGAAATTTGGAAACATCTCGAAGCGAAACTAATGACTCGACTGGAGAGGAACTAGTATAAACGGTGCTGGGAAAAAAAGTTGTATATCACCAGAAACATTTATGTCATAGCGGCAATTCCGTTAAATACAAGGGTTTAAAGTTTAATGGATGTGTAATAAAATGTATTTACCATCCTTTCCATTAATATAAAAGTGTTGGAGGTGAGATTAACTAGTTTTTACCTTGGAAGAATAGAACTTGCAAATTACGGTAAAACACAGTGGATAGATGAAGAGCCAAAGTGAACAGCTACTTAATTGCTTCCAATTAACTTGCCCTAAAAAAATGAAGTTTCCTTTTGTAACTTTTAATAAACGAAAACAACATTCAGCATAGAGGGTTTTCTGTTGTTTTCGTTTATTAAAAGCAACAAAAGGAAACTTCGCTGTATTTCTGCTGATGTCATAGGTAGTGTCTTAACAATTACCTGCTCCCCCTCTAATAACTTTATTGGACATAATTTTATCGAAAGTCGATTTTCACGACGAGATACGTCGGCGATGGAGGAGCGCGGTTGCTCAGTAGTTATTGCATTGGACTTCAAAACCAAATGTCCAAGGTTCGATCCCCGCAGTGGTAACTGCGTTGGGTCCTTGAGCAAGGCACTTAATCCCGTTCTTAGGCAAACTTCACGTCGATCGTGGACTTGTCTTCAGCCAATGCTTACCCTGCTTTGTGTGGAGTTAGTACGTTGGGGTGTCTAAAAATTGCTCGCCGCTGCTCTGTGGTTCTCTCTGGGTACTCCATCTTCCTCCATTCGTATATCTGTCCGGTACGATGTGACTCTGGCTGCCGAAAGTGTTGTTAAATCCCAACAAATAAATGAATAAAGTCGGGGATACTGCAATGCGAGAATCGACGTGCTGTGATCGCAAAGGTGAACAGGATATACAGATCGGGTTGTTATTGCCCCACCCCAATTCTAATAATAGCCTCTATATAATATAGCATCAGTCGTGAATACAGCCCGCCGTTATCATATCTTTTCCACGTTTTAAACTTCATTCTACTGCATCTGCACTGAGCAATATTTAAAAGCTAACAATAATCATCCATGTCAAATTATTTCTCAAAGCGCAGTATCCTCATCCAAATTTTTGATAATGACAAACGTTATTTGAGAACACGTTGCAGCCACTGTCTATTGGACGTAACATGCTACAAGAGAAACAAGTGTATAAGGAAAAGTACATAGGTATTCACTTACAAAAATACAAACACTACATGTACGGCTGAAAAAGACAACACTATCTGCTGGATCCTCCAGCTTGATGACTGTAGCAAATAAACAATGGGCGTCATCAACAGCAAACCGACTGCCCACCCTATGCTACCGAATACTATTGCCACTTTATATCTGTCATCAGTAGGGATCAACTCCGCCATAGCCACATTAGACGATACGACAATAATCTATAGAAAAAAAGAAGAAATTAATTGATAGACTTCCTTTTTGGCCCAAACAATATTTTGTATGTCGCCGAACGTACTTATCCCCTTTTACCCCAAGGAGTGTATGTGTGCGTGTGTGTGTGTGTGGGGGGCGGGGGGGGGGGGGGGGGTGAGTGTGTGTGTGTGTGTGTGTGTGTGTGTGTGTGTGTGTGTGTGTGTGTGTGTGTGTGTGTGTGTGTGTTTGAGGTTAAAAAATCGCACTGGCACAGACATTTCCTACTGAAACGTTTTTTTCTTTTAATATGCCGCCGAAAAATTGTTTTCATTTTCTGAACCCTGATGGGTTTCAAACATGACAAAAAATTACATAAAATTGATTTAAACTAAGTGATGAGCTTAGGAACTGGTTAAACTGACTGGCAAAAATTGATGTTATTCATTGATGGGCTCTAATTTAGTCCTTACAAGGATGTTACGCAAGCTTTTGTTTTTCTTATAGGCGATGACAGGTCGAAGATTCAAAGGTTCATTTAATTTAGCATTGGTAAAATTGAATTCATCTTTTAACATTTTTGCTATTTCGATATTCATTCTGTTGTACGTTAAAGTGAAAGGAATGATGGACCTCCTTTCGCATTCGCCCTCTGATATGTTCATACCAAATGGCCAGAGGGTTTGAAGCGTATTGATCCAAAAAGCTTCACGTTTTTTTTGTTTTTTTTTTGTGTGTGTGTGTGTGTGTGTGTGTGTGTGTGTGTGTGTGTGTGTGTGTGTGTGTGTGTGTTTTGGGGGGATGATGGTGGAAGGGGAGATGAATTGTTGTCACTAATCCGTTTAAACCTGTACGTTAGTGTGGAAAAAAGGGTACAGCTTTCTGATACAAGTGTTGTTTTTCGTGAATCCACACCTTTATTGGTACAAGAAATATTCCCATATTTTTAATCTGTTCACTCTAAAATCACTTGAGTTAAAAATAAACCCAAGTCAACTGGGTCGAGTGAATATGAACCCAATATTCACTCAGCCCAGTTATTTGTTTTGCTTTTTTTAACTCAGGAGATTTTAGAGTATTTTAACTGAACAATATACATGAGGTTTGATGATAAAATGAGAAAGCTGATTTCAGGAAACCTTTTGTTCATGGAACAAATCTTTATTTGAGTCAACCAAAATCACCTATCCCCCCGCCCCACCAACCCCACCCCCACCCCCGCCCACACTACTCATTTCCCCTTTCAAGCTGTTCTACTCTCTGACTGTCTGTTTGAATGTAATTTTGTTCACAACGGTATCTGTTTACAAGCAACGAGTTCATTTTACATTGAAGTACCTCTGTAATCCTTTAATTTCGCAAATCTAGAGACTAGTATGGCTGTAAAATTTATCATTCCCTTCTACCGATTAAGAATTTCTGTAAACTGGTAACGACGAGAACGTTGTGAGCGATATGATAAAGTCATACTTCACAACTTCAGTTTCACCAATACGTGATGTCTCTAAAGTGACCCTTGCTGCGGTACAAACAAGAGAAGCAATTTAAATTACTGCAATATCCAACGTAAAAATATATAATCACTGAATATAATTATGACGCGACGGTATATTGCGTCAAAATTAAAACGGTCATTCGATTTACACGTTGGCTTCAGTGAGGCCATCGGTTCTGTTTGTTTTAAAACAAGGCAGACATTGAGGTGAGAAGGAAAAATATGTAGATACCACTTCCTCGCCTCTTACGCTTCAATCGTATCGCGTTTTTGTTGTTTTACATCGTTTAGCTCTAACAAGTTATTCATTTTGTCCCCTGGTTTTACGCAAAAATTAAATACACCGTATTAGGATGGTTACAACTTTGTTAAACCTTTCTAACGGAGAGCGGTGGCGTTGCGGTAACCGGTTCTCGTCAGACCACCGAAGTAAAGCAACGTTGAGCCCGGTTAGTCCTTGGATAGGTGACCGTCAGAGCGATCGATTCCGACTCCCGCGTTGTATCCTTGGGCAAGACACTTAACCCCGGTGGTCCACGCGGGAGCACGATGACGCCGTGCACCAAGGCGTACTGCACGTCGATGGTACGCATGTCTCCAACCATTCTAACCCTGCCTGTGCTTCAGTGCGGAGTTACGATGTTGGGGAGCTGACAGCTGCTCGTCGTTGCTGGGTGGTTCTCTCCGGATACTCCGGCTTCCTCCACCCGTAAAACTGAAACTGACACGATATGACTTTGGCTGTTAAAGTGTCGTTAAAACCCTAATAAATAAATAAAACTTTCTAACCCTTGACCACACGCCAGGTCACTTACTCGACTTCCGTTTTCCTTCTAAATATCGGTTGGGAATTGAATTCTGAAAGGAAGTTAAACTACAAAATACTTAAGACATATTTTTGTCTTAACACCAATCAAATTGCCGAAATAGTAAGTACGATCTCGACAATATTACATTCATTTTATAGGAGCTCGCCTAACTATTATTATTGTATGACGAGAAAATTTTATTCCATTATAAATCTTATACTTTAAGTAATAGTATGCAACGTTTGGCCAATTACCCTTTCTTCAAATAACGATGCAATTCGGGTACCAGTTTCGTTAGAGACTGAAAACACTTCCTGCCTTCTTCACAACCGTGATGTGCAGGTCTTAGAGTCGATAGCCTTTGATATGTTTCCTCTATCCTCTACGGCCTTGGACGCTTTCTCAATAAGTCGCAGTTGGCTTCTGAAATAGTCAGCTTTGATAATTTTCTGCAGTAAAATCATTTTAAACAAACGAATTTGAATTAAATGTTCCATACAACGAATCACCACACCGGCATTCAACACAGAAGACCGGTTCAAAGATTTTCTATTTCGTCCACCATTCATCTCAGAGGCAATAGATAAACTATCCATGCTCGTATTGGATTGCAGAAACACTAAACGTGTTCATGTAGTTTCGTTTGCTTGAATCTACTCCAGAAGTTCTGTCAACCGCCGCACTGCTTTGTAGTATTGGGTGGGATCTTACATAAAATGAAATGAGTTTAATAGTCTTTGCATCGCGAAACAGAACACACAGATGGCAAAGTCTGAGTGCCTCTGTGTTGCGTGAATATTGACCGACTTACTTCCGGAAAAGAGGTGTCACAGTCCCCGGTCCAAATTAATGTCGATTTTATATTTTCAATTGTGATGCCTGTATACAGTGGATGGGACCTATCTAATTTTTATTTATTGTGTGGTTGAGTAATAATTCAATGCTACAGTCCCGTATGGCTGTACGATTAAATTCTCACTGATCTTCCTTCCTCGTTTACCGTTTATTGTGTCGTCTTCCCGTGGGCTGCCACCTTTTGCATTACGTAAACAAAATAACCCGACATGATTGACAGAGATTAAAGGACAAACACAGTGTCAACAAACTCATTTTTTAACATGCTCTTCCTGTAGAACGTAGTCCAACATAATACTGTCAGACAATCGGCTAATCCATTTATCACCTTAAGAGAGTCAGTACTATCTCGGTCCTAGAGGCTTAAAAGGCTGTAGTCGTAACTTATTACTGATCATCATGGCTAATTGTTGTTCGTCGAGAGGTCTGTTCGCAGGCGATCGAACTTCCATGAATACAAACAAACTGGAATGCGAATAGGTTAAAAACTTTGATGCAAGAAACACAATTAATGTATGTTGGCACACTTGGAACTCTGAGCTTTTGGGACTAAACATAATCTATTCTATCATATACAAACAGACTACACAATTACTATACCTGTTGTGATGCACCTGTCAAAAATCTGAAAGCTGAAAACAACCAGAAATTATTGACAAATGCTGTGGAAAACGTAACGGCAAACATGGCAATTTGGCCAATTATAAGAGTTTTCTTTCTTCCAATATAGTCGGCCGCCACTGCCAGAAGAGCTCCCAATCCTTGGCCAGCCAAAATTAATGACTGCGGCAGTTGTCCAGTATCTCTTTTGTCACAAACAAAATCCCACTGAAAAAAGACAAAAAACTCAAGAATAATCTATTCATCGGGAAGAAAGTAGTGAGCTACCATATTGTCTTTTGCAAAGTGCTTGTCTAACCATTTGGACACGAGAGGCCGCTCTTCCGGTCATTAAACATGATACGTTATTATATGAAAATATAATGGGCCTGCCCCCAGATGATGAATATGGACTCTTCCAATTGCTGTCATTGCAGTAACATGGGCGATACCACAAGGGTTTAAAGGATTAACCAACTACTTACCGTTTTGTAAGGACTAGTATTTAGTGAGGACACGTTGTCTAGTCGTTGAAGGTTTTGAGGCGAACAAATTGATAACAATCTGATTTGTGCGCCATTCGAATGTGAAATAATCAGAGAACAACATACAAACTCTCCTGAAATCAGTAGGGAAAGTTTTCTTTCGAGTTCCGTCAAGGATGGCTGCCAAATCACCGAGTTTCACAATTTCTCTTCGTTTCGCTAATTAACCACCAAAAACGTCAGAATATCCAGTTCAGTATACTTAATTCTTGTTTGGAAAGCCTCGATAATCCATTTGATACCAACGATGGCTGCCTGAATCTAAGGTATCTGCCAAAACGGTGACCGTTTTTACAGCATTGATCCGCTGAGTCGTCAGCCCAAGTTGGTTGTTTCGTGTTGGTCGAAGTTTTTGAGGTTCTATTAGGGTTTTGTATGATAAAACCATTTTATTCACCTTGCATAGCTCAAGTTCGACAATGTATGCACGGGTTCTCCCAAGTAAATCATTAATGACTGTTAAAGAACCTTTCGCTCACGCTGCTCTAATGTGACGTTTGCACACCCTATCGCAGTAGATATCAGATTCAGGGATCTGCTTAAAGTCTGAAACCATTAACTACCTAAGCAATTTAGTTTGCCCCCTGCCCTTATGTTACGGGTGTCGTGTCGCATACACTCTGGGTAAGAAGTATGAGTCCACTCTAAAACCAGTTGGGTTACAAATTAATCGGGTTGAGTAAATATGATCTCAATTGGGTTCATATTCACGCCACCCATTTGGTTTGGGGTGATTTTTTAAGCCAGCTGATTTAGAGTGTAGGAAGTGAGAGGTGTTCCATGCCCCGGCCTTCTGAACAAGAATTGCAATTTGTCCACAGCTTATCACCTTTGTGAGACTTGCGGAACCTAGTCTTCAAATATAAAACATTAGAAGCTTTCACAGTGTCTGTTCAACTCACTAAATCCCAACGTGAGGTGAACATGTTCCTGATGGGAAACTCTCCTTCAAACGATTTAACTCCCCCCAAAAATAATAATATACAGCGACTTTGCCAGTACATATGTGTCATGCATCAGGAACAGATATGGAAAGAGTTGTCTTGCTTTTATTGTTTCACAATAAACACAGAAAAACAGTTGGAAATGCATGTACCGATATACATGTAATTGAAGTGATAGAGGTTACTTGCAATCAATTGGCCTTCTTCTCGAACGGGATGAAGAAAAAACAACCAGTTCATTAATCATTCGGACCCTGATGGTACGTTCCATGCCAGATCAGTGCCATCGACTGTAGAGTCTATATTCCTTACTCGAGGAAAGGCCCATCTATATTTTCAACGTGCAGCCTACAACACAAATTCACAGAGTAATTATCCACTTCAGGAATTCAGGCGTTAACATGATCCAAGCCTGAAAAAAGCGACCTTTCGGGTTCAAAGAGCTGAACTGATGAGTCATCAGTTGCGAGCTGATGGACAGGTAGTTTAAAACGGTCCTGGTTGCTTGGATATTCACATTAGGCCCATAATCGGAGGATAACGGTGTTATAGTAGATAATGCTAATGTGCCTATACTCCTATTGTTGCGGCATATTTTCACGGCCTGGGGAATCATTAGTGCATTGTGATCTGGAAACATCTTGGGACTGTACCACTCTGTGGCTTGAGACTTATTGAACCGGAAGTCACGTCTTTCATGACGAAGTTATGTGCTACATCCAAAATCCTACTCAGGTTCATCCGATGCAATTGCAAGTTATCCACTCTGTGTCACTTTATTCAATTCTGTTATTCATTTTAATTTTTAGTCAATTCATTCTCATCTTTACTATTTGTGGTCTGTCAGTTTGTTTGTTTATCCGTGTTTAACGGCACTTCTAACGTGTCGGGCAGTAGCACAGACGGGGGAAAATGGAGTACCATGAGAATACCTCCGATGCACACCACCATCCTACTAGGGAGCTACCGCAAATTTGTTCTATATTTTTCTTTTCAGTATATGCTGTTCTTCCTCGTTCGGGCAGAAACAACTCTCGACGGGAGTTGGTCTTTGTTATTCGGTCAGATTCCAATAAGTCTGTTCCCGACACCAGCCACACAAAATATGCAGCGATGTGTCTCTTAAATTACCCCAACTATCGACATCGGACAACTATTGCGGAAAGTGATGGATAAGGCAAGTCTTTCTTCAAAAATGAACCTGTGTCAGGTTAAAATAGCTTAAATGTGAGCTAAAACGCCATCTAGCAGTTTTTTTTACCGTTTTAGAGCCTAAAATAAAGGAGATCATCTGGTTGGGGCAATATTTATTGATTTCTGAACCCTCAATAAAAATGTCACTGTCTATTTTGGAAATATGCCTTTTCAATTGAGTGCGAAACTGGACAGTAGTTGGGGAATCACTACATTTGAACACAAAAAACGCGACAACATATATTGTTTCCTGTTCGTTTTTTAATGAGGTGACATACTAAGTGGATACATGACTGTTTCCTCCAAATGAGCTTGCTGAACTTATAGACAGAGAAATGTTGACACTGTCGCCAACGCATATCATTTAATGTATTGTAACCCTAAGCAGGAATTTTTGTCTTTTCGTCACTGGATGTTTGCATGTAAAGTGTGTAGGACGGGACATAACGATCATTTCTATTGTGCCACATTCCTGTCTTTTTTAGCAACATCTTTGAAGGAAAAATGAGGTTATAATAATTTGTAAGGGTGTATATTTTTACCAAATTACTTAACATTTTACATTCAATTTGTCTTTCTGTTTCTTTGTAGCTATTTTGTGTCAAGTGAATGGGGGTGGGGGGGTGGGGGTGGAGGGGTGTGTGTGTGTGTGTGTGTGTGTGTAAATGAGGGAATGTGCTTGCGAATACAGGACTTAGAACATAATCAAATGGAAGTTTGCGTGTGATCATGTGTATGTAAATGTGTATTTCGTTGTGCTGCATATCGTCTTGTTTGCTGTTGTACGTAATTGGTGAACAAATCTCCTTTCAAAAAAAGAATTTCGATAGGATTTCACGACGTAGTGACAAAAAATACCTCCATAAAACGAAAATGTGAACGAGTTGAGAAACGCATTCCTATGCAAGTTGAGGACAAGTATATTACATGAATTTTAGGTAACCTGAAATAAAAGAAGAGCTCTTGTCAAAACGATCCGGTGAGATTGTTAACCCTTTACCTAAAATGAAAAGCAGACGACACGTGCAAAAAAAAATCTTGAATAACTAATTTTTTTCTCAAAATCATAGGTTATGACCCCTTTTTGGAATGAGCTCGACGCGCTCGTTCCCACGAGGGGTCATAACCTATGTTTTTGAGGCAAAAAATGAAAACATAATCAAAATTAATTGGCGATTGTCGTGAATAGCGCTGGTCGGTTTTGGCCGTTACGTTGGGTAAAGGTTATAGTTGTTATTGAGGTTTAACGACAATTCGGCAACCACACCCAACGCGTGTTGGACAGTTTTACGGGCGGAGAAAGCTGGATTACCCAGAGAGAACCAACGAGCAGTGAGCAACTGTTATTTATTTATTTATTGGGGTTTAACGGCACATTCGGCAGCCAGGGTCACCTCCTGTCGGACAGTTTAACGGATGGAGGAAGCCGGGGTATCCAGAGAGAACCACCGTGCAACGGCGAGCAACGGTCAGGTTCCCCAACATACTAACTCCACACAAGCAGGATAGCTTTGGTTGAAGACAAGTGCACTATCGACGTGTAGTACGCCTTAATACACAAAGCCACAGTGCCCCCACGTGGCCAATGGGGGTGAAGTGTCTTGCCCACGGACACAACGCGGTTGCCGCAGGTGGGATTCGAACAGAGTACCTCTCGGCTTGCAGCCTGATCCTCTACCTACTGAGCCACCGCGCCCCCGGTGAGCAGCCGCCTGAGCACCCAACGTACTAACACTACACAAGCATGATTAGGATTGGTTGAAGACAAGTGCACCATCGACGTGCTCTATGCTTTAGTACAGCACTCCACAGTCCCCCACGTGGGCAATCGGAATTAAGTACCTTGCCCAGGAACACAACGCAGCTATCCCTGACAGGGAGCGAACGTGGACCTTTAGGATTGAAGTGCCGTAGCCACTGACCCACCGCGCCCCCGATCCGATGAGACTGATTTTGGGAATGATTTGAGATGATATCACTAAAACTTATATGTGAAATTGGAATATTATTCGGTGATTGGCGAGCAGGGGATGGGTCCAGGATTTCTTTATTTATTATACTAAGGAGTTTCTAAATGTTGAGGGAAAGTCATTTCCGTTTTAAAAATTCATACAGAGGGGATCTCCAATGAGCCGCAATTTCATATGAAATTTCTGTACCAAGTTCACTAAAATCGATCCGAGCCGATGATTACCGAATCTCTAGACGACTTTAGTGAACGAGTTTCAAAAGCTTCATGCCAGTTCGTGAGGAATTTGATATTATTTTCATCGCATAACGTGTAATTTAACCATTCAGCTAACGTGGCGATTAAAGCTGACCAGCGAAGTTCACAAAAAATGCCACCCAAATTTAATTTTTTTTAAATTTTTTCCCACTAAATACGTTTATGATCACTCAGTGGAACGAGCTCGTGGAGCACGTTCTAAGAAGGGATCATAATCTACGTTTTCGAGACATAAAATTAAAATATTTAGTTACTTCGGAAATGTTTTGTGAAAATGTTGTCTTTTGTTTGTATTAGGTAGATAGTTACTACAAAATAAGAAAAGATTAATTCAATTCCACTTCCGAAACGAACTCGAAAGGTTACGACCACGGCGTTGGTTTCTGTCGTCATTTTCACATTAGAAGTGTTTTGAACGATATTCTCGGTAATTAGCTATGGATGGTGCTTATGTGATAAATTTATATACAGCACACGCATGGCGCTCTTTTGATTCTCGTTAAGCCAGCGGACAGACACCAGCTCATAGCCTTATTTCTAGACCATTGGAAACACGAGGAGACAACTTGCAGATTTGCATCTCAGAAATTAGTGGGCACTACAGAAGTTTGTTTTGGGGGTCTTCAGTGTCGACTAGCCCAGCAAGTAGTTGAGTAGGTGGATGTGCATTCCATCCAGGGCCAAATAAAAGTTAGCTTCTGCGCACTGTAATCTATGACTTATATTTGAAAAATACGGTCAACTGACTCATCATCAAAGTTACGATAACCCTCTTTGCTGTTTATTGTGCAGTCATCGGAAATTATGAATACTGGAGTGTTCAGCTTAAGATACGCAGGTGGAACAGACACTTCTTCAAAACAAGGCGCTCTCAATTCATCTAATACTTTGATTTCTCGCTTTGCAAAACTGCATCATCCGTTTGTCTCTCCCACACTAAGATGTTTGCTGCTACCTTCCGGAATACAACCCTTTCCAACTTCGAGTATGTTTCATCTTACGACCAGCGGGTATAACTTTGCTTTTGCTTTCATTTAGTTCGAGTCTCCATTTGTTCCCATATCTCTTAACAATTGCCAGCATTTTGCTTAGCCCCTCTCCACTTTTTGATACTGGTACCATATTATCTACGAAAACCCTGGTATCTTAAAGCCCTCAACTGGTACCCCTGTACGCAATGCTGGAGTCCACCCCTAAATCTTTGATGTACATTGCAAAAAGAATTGGCGAACGGACAGACATGCTTCATAGGTATCCGTTTTGTTGTTATGATACTCAGACTTTAATTTTGCATATCTTCATATAGTGCTTTCATAATTCCGATACACCCGTCTCATAGGCCTAAGGCCTCCAGCTTCCGCCCCCCCCCCTCCCTGCATACCCCATCATGATGCATTTTTAACAACAATCTGCTCGAGGCTTGTGGACACTATCAGCCTTGCGAACGTATTCGGTCGAAAAAGTGTAGCAGTCTTTCACAATGCAGCGATTGCCCCACTGCAATCGTTTACATCCATGCTGACCACATTAGATGATGTATACGCCAGTCGTTGATTCCGGATCCTTTTGTGACCAGTAAAACTAAACTTGTCTACCACAAAAAAACACTAGCCCGGTTTCCTGGGTTACCACGGGGAGCCATTGTTAAACAGGGTAGAATAATATTACGCAACATATTATCTTTGCGGTACATAACAGTGCTGCATGATGTGGTGAACCATTCGCACCCAACACCTCAGTTCAGCGTATCCGCATAACATCTAATTCGAGGGATATAATATGATGAATGTGCCAGAGTTTCAACTATCTCTTTGGATCTGACTTTATGTGGAAACAATATGGCTGAGAAGCGGGGTGAACGAAGTGGTCAGTAAAACCAATTGAATACTTTTGCTTCCCGTCTAATTTTGCAGCATTGTTTGGGATTTTTCTGTGAAACAATTTATGTAAGCTTTTTATTTTGTCTCGCCTTGAACTGCTTGCCACAGTTTACTTGTATTGTTTGATCGAAGACAAGTCCAGAAATTGTTAAGGCACAGCTCCTACTTTTGCAGATGAAGTCCTGTTTTCGTGACCAGACAGGCCTTAAAACATTGTGGTTGTCAGCAAAGAAGCCACCAGAAGGCCGCGCCGACCTTCTATTTGCAGGAGACTTAATCGCAATTGCCCACATGAGGGCAAGGTGGCTCTGTGTACTAAGGCGTACTGCACGCCAGTGGAGCATTGCCTTCCAGTCAATGCTAAAACTGCTTGTGCGAAGTTAGTACGTTGAGAAGTGGCATACAGTTGCTCGCGGCTGCTCGGTGGTAACCTCATGGTACATCCCCTCTCACAAACCCAAAATTTCGAATCCGCTACCGAGTCAGGTGAGCTAAAAATGAATAAAAAGCAGTAGTTTGAGAGAGAGAGGACTGTCCGATCGAACGTAACGACTGGAACGAAACTGACAAACCGATGTGCAAACATCAAACATTCCAAACATACCAGGTCATGTGATGCAGAGGACATCTATTTGCACTAGTGATTAATATTTGCAATCCTCACACACTGCGCCAGTTCTGGAAATAACTAACCTACTCAGATGGGAAGAGTATCGAATAGATAGGGCATCTATTTTCAAGCTAATTGTGAATTTTAGCCAATCGTTTATATGTTTGCAGCCTACTTGGAGGATGTCAATCCCAGGCGTCGGTTATCCTGTCCAACTTTAACAGTAAGGCAGAAATTGTTTGTCACAGTACCGCCACCCCACATGCACACTTGCCGGCTTTTCACCAGATACTTGATTTGAACAAATTGAATTTGACCTGATAAAAGATGCTGTTTACTGAATATCAAAGAAAATGACCGGTGGATCTGAAGAAAAAGATTTTCAAGAATTTGCATCATATATCACTGCGTTAAAATTTGGGTCCCCACAGGGAGACCAGATGTGACACCAGGGATTTGGTTTTATGACGGGAGATATAAATAAGATGATCCTTAAATAATTTTTAGCATATTCCACAAATATTTGGGCTCCTATAATGAGCCTAGTAACTTAATTCGAACAAACATCAATCTGACCCCCCCGCCCTCCTCCCGTCTCATTACCACAAGGACGATGTGTACTAAATATCCAAGGCTTCTAATTCATGTTTCTGAAGATTCCTATATTGCACTGGTAAAATTATGAGCTACAATAGGGAGCCCAAATATAAACCCAGGGCTTGATTTAAACAAACTTGACCCCCTCCCCCCCCCCCCCACCAAGGGTGCTGCATAGCGTATATAAAAAAAGGCTTCGGGTGGAAGATTTTTATGAATATTTCTCTTATTGCACCAAGTTAGTAGTATTTGGGAGACCGCAAACGGCCCCAGCGTTGATCTGAGAAAGCTTGAAATACCAAAGTTTAAATTATGTCTAGTAGCTAGGGGGCGCGGTGGCTCAGTAGGTAGAGGTGCAGGCTGCAAGCCGAGAGGTCCTCGGTTCGAATCCCACCTGCGGCAACCGCGTTGTGTCCTTGGGCAAGACACTTCACCCCGATTGCCTACATGGGGGCACGATGACGCTGTGTACTGAGGCGTACTGCACGTCGATGGTGCGCATGTCTTCCACCAATCTAACCCTGCCTGTGCTGCGGTGCAGAGTTCAGAGTTACGATGTTGGAGAGCTGACAGCTGCTCGTCGTTGCTCGGTGGTTCTCTCCGGGTACTCTGGCTTCCTCCACCCGTAAAACTGTCACGGTCACGATTAGCCATTGTGCATAAGTATGTGACCGTAAACACCAATAAATAAATAAATGTCTAGTAGCTCGAAAGAAAGATTTTAAAGAGTAATCCTCAAATTGCACGAAGTTACAATTCAGGCTCTCGTAGTGTGTCCAATTACTAGCTAAGAGTATTGATTTGAGCAAACTTCCATTTTGACCATAGTGATGAAGCCTACCAAATATTAAAAGGTTTTGTTTGGCGGATCTGAAGAAGATTTTTAAAGAATATTCCTTATATTGCACCTCGTTCAAATTCACGCTTCAGTGTGAAGATAAAATACGATCCAATGGATTTTATTTTGAGCACTCTTAAACCTTATCCGCCATAAAATATCGCAAAATTGCGATTGGTGGATCAGGAGATTTTTTTGTATCTTGAAAACTTCTGATTCAGCATTTTCCAAAGTTGAAATTGAGGCTCCTGCATGGCACCCAATTATGAATCTAAGGACTTGGTTCGAACAAATCTGAATTTGATCCCCTAAGAAAGTGGTATACCAAATATCAAAAGTTTCTGATTGAAGGGTTTGGAGAAGAAGATTTCTTTAATATTTGAAAATATGCAAAATCAGCATTTTCCCCATTTCCGGAACGGTATTCTATGGCACAACCGTTTGCATTTTTTTAACATTATATACTACTATCCTAAGATTGCTTCATACGAAATAATCGTTCCCTGCCCAAGTGCATTTTGGAGACACGAGTAGTAGTATGTCTCGTACGTTTGAGGGGCCATTGGCCGGACCCCGGTGCCGGACCCTGGAAGTGACGTCATGTCGCGTGACCCAGTGGCGCCATGTTGTGTTGTCATGGTAACCTGCGTGAGCGGCCATCTTGTGACGTTATCCCCATAGTGATACGTGGTGTTAGTGCGCATGCGCAGCGCGTGTTGTTAGGATTATACGTGTTTCCGTCGTCCATTTTGTATACTAGAGGCCGCCATCTTGGTTTCTATGGCAGCACGTGATTGCTATGTTACCTAAACCCTTCTTATAGGACAGAGGTATGTTCGGATGGTATGTTCGATTGAATCGGAGTATCACGAATTACCACAAACAACCCGACAAGTTTTACTATTTCGAATTCTATCAGAATTCTCTGCTTCTATCTATATATGCAATAGTTTTCGTCTACCTAGGCAGGTTCATTGCCCTGGAGTATACTCCAGTAGCGTATAAGAGCCTATTAGTTGGAACAGCTTTACTTATTATTACTATAATTAGCTTTTTCTGGTCTATTCTTGTTAGTTCTGACCCTCTTCCGTGCACTCTTGCAGTTTCCATTATCTAGATCATTTATATAAATTATAACTAACCAATCAGTTTGCTTGATTTCCCATAATCTGTATGCAGAGTTATCTCCCCTGATTACAACGAAGTCGTATCCGATTCTCATCACCTCTATATCCAATGGCCATATCCCCAGGCACCCCAATTTCGGCACCCCTTTCTGGAAAACATATGGCCTTCGGCACCCCTTTTTGTCGTATGAGGGCTATGTAAAAATTCAATGAGGCTATGAAGGATAATAAATGAGGACTCACTTATTTCTGAGTTATGGCTGAGACAGAAGAATCGATATTACTGTCTGCATAACGTGTACAGTACGCATACGAGACTGGTCAATTAATACCTCTGTTATTGATGCTAAATTTAGATTAGTGCTGTCTGTTTATAGAGGAGCTATTTATGAGTGGTCGTGTACAATTAATTACTTATCTTCATTGACAACAGAGCAACAATAACAAGAACATTGGCTTTGATGTATTTTATTTCATTCAAGTGTTTCAACTTTTAACAAGCGATAAACTATAGAAACATAATACACTGCACATAGATATTAACATAAATAAGTTTGTTTTTTGCACATAGATATTTACATAAATGAGTTGTCTTTTTTTAATCTTTTATCTTCATTTGGTTTCTTATAACTAGCATTACAGTACGTTCAATGTGGATTGAAACAAAAAACGCCACCGCGGTGTGTTCTCCGCCGTGGAGTTCCAAGTTTGATCAGTGGAAGACAGTTTTTAAAACACTGTGACCCGCCGTGATCACGAGCGTTAATGATTAGCTTAATTGCTTTTAATGTCAGTTTATCTGCTGATTAATAAATACTGTCTTGTGACGTCAACTGGTAAGACAACTGCGTTTGTTACTGGTAGTAGATAATTTATTTTAAATTAAAATTGGAATTTGGAGGAGGCAAACGGCGACTATTGCTGTGGTTTGAAATTGTAAATTGGGACTAGAACAGTCAGTTCCATTTGGTTAAGTACAAAGTCCTCGTCACTTTCGAAACTAAACTATAAATATTTTGTAAATACTCTATGTATATTATGAATGTGTATTGAAATGTGCCACTTAAATAAAATATTCTACTACTACTACTACATTAAAGTAGTCGGGATTGAAGTGATTAATTAAATATCGTAGATTAAACTACCACCTGCACAAGGTGAGAAATAACATCTGAGTGGCGCGACAAAGCACAGAGCTGTCCTTCAAACCAACATCTGTTTTAACATCTCTGCACATGACAAGCTTGAGAAAAAATAAGAGACAAATCAACATTTTCAATTACTTTTTATTAATTCAGCAATCATAATTATAACCATATGTAAATAAAATCAAAAGAAAAATAATATTTTTTTATTTTTCAATAATGACATGCCGATCGACAAGCCATACCACCACACATCATAACCCTAGCTCAAACATGCCCCGAAATTTCGTATTATAATTTTTTGGTTTTGTCCCCCACACGTGTCTTGAAACCCCAAAAATTAAAATAGGTCTTTCAGGCAGGAGATTTTAGTTCCTTTATCGGAGATTTTCTGGCGCCACCCCTGATTTTTGCAGTCAGCCAGCACATCAAAAATTTCAGTGTCTTGGCAGTGTAAAATTCAGTCATCCATACCACTCCTAAATGGTGAAGTAAATAGTCCCCACTCCCTCCCCATCCCCGAAACGAGGCAATTGGACCCCAGACTCCCATAAACCCACACGCACAAATAGGCCTATATCACTGATTGCTCGCCCATCTGCCCCCCCCCCCCCCCCCCCATCTTGGCTAGTTTTCTTTGCCAGTGCATACAGGTGCTTCAATATATGGATTCCGAAGCGTGTTGGACTGAAACGTCCCAGGGCCATCACAACCATTCCTTTTTCGTTAATGTAGTTTATTTATGTTAATTCCACTCTCAACATGTACATTTTAACATTCCACTTTGAACTTAATTTT
The DNA here is from genome assembly GCA_031216915.1 of Pictodentalium vernedei. Lineage (NCBI taxonomy): Eukaryota > Metazoa > Mollusca > Scaphopoda > Dentaliida > Dentaliidae > Pictodentalium > Pictodentalium vernedei. Next base: position 502,372,686 of record CM062297.1, on the reverse strand, counting down.
TAAAATCGTAAATCGGATTCCCTTCCTTCCCAACCCACAATTTATTCAATATTCAGTTCCGGTAACATGATTTTTCTCCGTCAATAGCTACAGTTTGGTAAAAGACCGTCGGGGAAATGTCCAGATATTGTGCTTGTCAAGTTATATTTTTTTCCAACTCACATCCATTATTTCAGTACGGTATAATATTTATTTTTTCTTAATTCCTCGAGTTCTAAATCGATTTTGATGAACAACATTCGGATTCGCAATAGCTTTCAATAACTTTTTCAAATATTGAACTAATTTTTTAATATTTCAAGTAAAAGTAATTTTTCACTGACTGTGAAAAAAATTGATCTAATTAAGAGCCGGTGAATGGGAGATCAAAAGATAAACCGACGTCAGCCGAACATCCCATCACACAGTTTGACATATTCATGCTAGATTAAAAACACGATTCAAACTCCGTATTTTGATAATTCTTTTGCCATATTAATGCTTTTTATTATCAAAAAAACATGTACGGAGCATACGTATTCAATTTATACTTAAGTGCAATTCCTAACAATCACCAAACAAAAATGAACTGAAACTATTTTTGGTGAAAGAATAAGACTGATTACCGCACTTGCAAAAAAACACAAGTAAATTATAGACAAATTGAAGTCACGTGGTGGGGTTTTGAGACACCACCTCGTAGTGTTATTAGTGAGGTCTCAATTTCTGTGTTCATATGAGCAACGTACACGATATGGGAATCTCAAAAAGTACTATATTTAATAATTATAACCTTAACCTTTCCTTGACAGATCAGAAAATAAATAGGGTTTTCTTCCTTCCAGGAACGATCAAACTCTGTAAATTTGGTGGATATGTTATTTAGTACAAAAGTTATTGGCGCGGGAAACGTTTTTACTAACTTCTATTTATAGTAACAGTTATATCACCTTTGTTATTTCAGTTGCAGGCTACAACATAGACATGATTCTCTCCAACAAAGAAGCCGAGTCAGTAAATCTGGTCGAAAGGTAACATATAAAACCAAAGTATTGCGCAGAAACAGTTCGGGTTTTAAAAACAGGCTGGAACCGTTGAACCTGAAGCTATAAAGCTGCATCAATACGGATTTTTACTGTCCATATACATTACAACCACTTTCTACAAGTTTGGTTGAGCTGCGATACATAGAACTAAAGGTAATACCTGTAAACCGGAGTGCTATGTTTTAGTAATGATGATCTTGACCTAAGGTTCACTAACCCCAAAACTGAGGGATTCTTCCGCTTTCCCGAGGGTAACAACTCTGCAAATTTTGAGGCCTGCATTAAACATATATAAAGCTATTACCTGCAAACCATATCTGTCTGGTCGTCTGTTGACCTCCATCAAACTACCTTTGTCACATCTGAATTATAAATGCTCGGATAACATGACACAAAATGCCTTTAGAAAAATAAGTAGCCATGTTCAAGAAAAAAAAAACAAGAAAAATATCAAGTAAATATATACAGCGTTTATATATCAATGTTTCAAGTTCATGTTCTGTCTCATTTAGCTCCAATGACTGGGCATGTCAGCCTCTCATATCATGTGGCAAACACTCACATATCAACATCAAACGTTTGTCTATTCACTGGAAACCATCGAAACATGTTGCCTAAGTTGCCAGTTTAGGGCTGTTCAGTTTCAGTGTACTGCAGATGCAGACAAAACATCTGTAAGAAATGAAGTTTCAGTTTAATTTATGCATGCATACTAATGTTGCAGTGAAGAAGATATTGCCCCAAAGGCAATAGCAGAAGAAAATCATACGCATTCACATATATGTGCCGACAGTCATCATGGGACTCACTTCGTCGTGTTGATGGTTTTCAAAACAAGTATACTGTTATACAGTACAGTCGCCGACGCCATGGGGTAGACGTAATCCATCCGAGGGCACCGATGACCAAGTGAGTGTTTACCAGGTAATAAGAATCACCATCAGCAACATTTTAGTTAATGAAACACCGGGTTCTACCCGGTGTTTCATTAATTAAATATTTGATGATGATTGCTGTAATTAGTGTTTGGGATCTAATATTATTGCGTCGTGGAAATATTGCCCACCCGTGGAAGGTGCCTAGCTCACGGTGGCCGTACTGAAACCTGTTGACTGAATTGTCACTTCATTAGTTAAAATTATTGAAGTAACAGGAGTATTCATTAATAGAGATTAGGTTACTTCCCTGTATTCACCAGATAAACTAAGCATTTATTCTACTTTATCATGTTTCCAGAACTCGTGGTATTATTTAAGATATAATACAATAGATTAAATGTTAATATGGGCTGAAGCCAAACAGGTCAAGATTCAGGGGGAATTTGGGTGATTGTCAGGGTAAAATCTTCACATATTACAAGATTTTTATTTAACGTGAGCTTACTCTATAATCAGTATGCAATTAGCAGGTCAACCTTATACATAAATTATGGAAACTTATTTTATGACTGAAAGTTATTTGCCATAAACAGGGTTACTTAATTAACAAATATTCAAGTAAGTGCACTCCACTGTATTTTTCAAATGGTAATAAATTAATTTCTTTACTGGTGTTCCCAGGTGTTCAAGGTGCATTTCGTAATCAATAAATATGGCTGTGTTATCAATGAAAGGCGAGTATAAATTCAACTTTCGCTTGATGGTTACAAATGTACATGTGCCTAGACTACTCTGCCCAATCCAGATGACTTACACACCGTGCATTGATTACATGGTCAGATTTTACCAGCAAATCAGAACTTGTTTCCCAAAGTAAACAAGCTCTCTTCGATTCTTGGTGTTCCCATTTTGAATTTGGATGATTGTCAGAAACCATTTATTGGAAGTTCAAATGTAGATGTTTTGAGAGTGAACAGGATCCGCAATTTTAGACCTTCATTGGGAGAATGCTGTTATTGAGATGTACATTATTGGAGAATGCCATGAAGTTCTACAAATGAGCTGAGAAGCAATAACAAAAAGTAGACATCTATACAAATCAAAAAAGTGAACAAAATATACTTTGCTTTCTAAAGTCTAAATAAAACATTCATAAGCTGCGTTTGGTTTGGGCAGAGAAGGTAGTGGGGAGGAGGGGTGGCCTGTTAGAAGGCATATTTCATTTTCGACTGATCTGTATTACCAATCTGTCCTATTTCAGTAAAGCAGGGTAGTACAAGATATGCATGTATATATGTGCTACTGAATTTGCTTACACATCAACTCGTTCACAAATTCTTTTACGTAAAGGGTAAAGGTTCATTTTATTATCACGTATCATAGTACAAGTAATCACGTATCATAGAACAAGTAACCTCTCGTTCGACCCTTTAACTTGCTGTTACATGTGTGCAATCCTCAATGGTAAAGATTGGGCTTTAAAAGCGCCCCCCCCCCCCCCCTCCCATTCCTGAGGATGTCAAGCTTCATTAGGTTCTTATTCAGACCATTGTTAATGTTTTCCGAACTTTATCATTGGGATTTCAAACACCACTCTGACAGTTTAGATGTCAACATCGGCATATTTTCTGCCTCTCGGATGTCATTTGAGCTAGCAGCACTACGGGCAAGACCAAGTGTAATCCCTAGGGCCCAGAATCAGTTCATACCTGCTATTTGTGTTGAGAGAAACATGGTGCCGCCCGTCAGAACAGCGCTTTAAAATATATACTCAGTTACATTGGCATGCACATACTGCATCACCTATGCTAAAGCTCTACATAATGCAATTGCAGACACTGCATACACACAATCAGAAACCGATTCCATATTGCCGGGGTATGTTTTAGAAAACATACAGGTTGGGGTGGTGTGAAGCAGACATCTCTAAACTGAACATGGACTTGATAGGCCAGTGTCTGTTTACATATGCGACCAGATTCAGTCTAGACATTCTGAATAATTTAAGAAAATGGAGAAGGGCCACATTAAAAGGTTCGCTTATGTCCGAATGGCAAATCATGATCAGTATCGTTGTGACTCAGTGATGGTGTAGGGTAGTGTCAGTTTGGATGACCGCATAGACCCCTGTCTCACCCAGAATGAGAATCTGAATAGGAAATTATACAGAAATGAGATTCTGGAATCTTTTGTGCAGCCATATGTAAGGATAGTAAGGGCAGGCTTCATGGCAATGGATTATAATGTCAGGCCCTATCGAGCCAGATTGGTGGCCCAATGAATAATGCGGGAAAAATGATGAGGTGTGTTGGCTAGAATGCTCACTCGATAGACCTCAACTCCATAGAACAGATACTGGACAGTCTCAAGATGACAGGAGAGCCCCCATCTATTGAAGTTAACCCCCACCTAAGACCTCCGAGAAAACCTTGTTGATGAATAGAACAAACTGTCAAAAAAAAGACATTTTGAAATTGGTTCAAGAAAGATGTTGGAAACCAGAGGAGGATATACTGAACACTAAACTGATGTTTTTGATATTCGATAAAACGTTTTCATCTGTGAGCGGTTTAAACTCCTCAGAAAAAAAGGAGTGACAACACTTTCACATTCTTTGACTTCACCATACATGATTGCACACAGGTAATAATATAAAAGTGTTAGCGGAAAATTTATCTGATCTGCAGAGGGTGATTAGAAGCACACATTTCCCGATTCACCTTTTATGTACAGATATCTAGGAGCAGGGATTGATCCCTAGAAAATTGTGAGTAGAAAACATATTATCAGTTTTCCTGGATTCCCACAACGGCCCCTAATCACAACTTTTTAATCACATGAAATGTAATCTGTTGGAATGGAAAACCTATCAACAGGACTGGTAATCTCTCATTTCATCGGCTGTTTTTGGCAAAGCAAATATTATTTATACACTATCATTATGAAACATCTAACGAAAACAGTAAAAGCATACTGCAACCCGCACACTTTGAATGTTTCCAATTTTTGATCTATCGTTTCCTTTCAGTTGCATGGAAATAATAGTTGCCATGTACTTCATGCCACTTTCAAAGTGGAAGTCTTTGACATGTTTCATGGAGCTTTTTGAGAAAAAGAAATATAAGGAATTTCCCAAATTTCTATTTCCATAAAATCAAAATCACTCACGTTACAAATGTAAATGTATATAATTTCCATAACCTATTTAGGCAATGTATCTGAAAACAGTCAATTGAAACATCAAAGTCATTAGGCATGTTGATAAAATTCTGCCTCTTTTTATTTCACCGAAAATATAAATCTGCCTTTAATCAAATGAGACCATCAACCAAAGGAGCTGCTAGACAAGTTTTGTTGAAAATTCGTTATTTGACGAGCGAAAATATTCATTTTCAAAACAATTCAGATACACATTTTATAAATTACCCATTTTCATACATTTTATGAGCCTGGAATTTCCCAAAATACAATTCCAAAACTGTTCAGACTTTTTAATAACATGCTGAAATGCAGTTTTGAAAGGTTGGCCTCCTCTGTGTTAATAATACGATAGTGATAATTCACACATAATACATATACAAAAGCAAGACGAATGCAGCGCGTGCAGTGATCAGTTATATGCATTGCTAATAATAGTGTAATATTCGGTGCAACTCCTTTAAAAAAGTTGTTAACACAGAGTGTTTTTGAACAAATGGGAAACAACGCTCTGCTAATCCATTTTATACTCTTATCACAAAATAAGATCAGAAAATTCTGACCAGATCACGACTGAGTCGCTGTCCAGAAAAACAAAATTAATATGTTTTCCTTCTTCTAACAGTGTGGAATATCAAAATGAAAATATCTCTTATGCTACTTTTGTTTCTTTTTCTTCATTCGTTCTCGATTCTGGAATATTTTATTTACCAAATCCTGACCAGCTGGTCAATGCGGCAATCAGATGGCGATCCGATTAAGAACGAGACCATTTTGGTGATAACAGAACTTTTCTCGTGGTTCACGTGCAAGTCTATCAAGTGAAATTTGTTTGCTCATACCGAAAGACTGTTTTTCTTTCCCTTTGATTTAAATATATATGTAAACAGAGCTCTGTCTTGATGCAGACTCCCTCAAAGATTATGTGGATTGTGGAGGAGGATCAGTGCTTGTTTACTGTGGCAAACACGTTGTATTTTGCTGATAAAGTGAAACCGTAACCAAACCTGTAGTTGGTGTCCTCTACAGGGTGTATACACCTTACCAGGAAAAATATTCCAGGACTTTCCATGACATTTGAAAATAAATGTCCTTGGCTATTTGTTATGCTTGATTGAAAATAAAAATGGGTCAATACTTTGTAAACTGCATCCATAACATAGATTTCTTACTAGCAGGAAACTGACAGGCCAAACAGCTTTTACGTTTGTAAGCTTTCAGGATAGCTAGGGGGCGCGGTGGCTCAGTTGGTAGAGGTGCAGGCTGCAAGCCGAGAGGTCCTCGGTTCGAATCCCACCTGCGGCAACCGCGTTGTGTCCTTGGGCAAGACACTTCACCCCGATTGCCTACATGGGGGCACGATGACGCTGTGTACTGAGGCGTACTGCACGTCGTTGGTGCGCATGTCTTCAACCAATCTAACCCTGCCTGTGGTGCGGTGCAGAGTTCAGAGTTACGATGTTGGGGAGCTGACAGCTGCTCGTCGTTGCTCGGTGGTTCTCTCCGGGTACTCCGGCTTCCTCCACCCGTAAAACTGTCACGGTCACGATTAGCCATTGTGCATAAGTATGTGACCTTAAACACCAATAAATAAATATTCAGGATAGCTTTTATGACCCTTTACCTAACGTAACGGCCAAAACCGGCCAGCGCTATTCTCAAAAATCGCCTATTAATTTTCATTATTTTTTTCATGTTTTGTCTCAAAAACATAGGTTATGACCCCTCGTTGGAACGAGCTCGTCGCGCTCGTTCCAACGACGGGTCATAACCTATGTTTTTGAGACAAAAAATGAAAAAACTAGTTATTCAAGAATTATTTGTGCAAGTGTCGTCTGCTTTTCATGTTAGGTAAAGGGTTAAGAACATTCATATTTTTTGTTACACGTTGACAGTCTACAATCTGTGACTTTACAGTTATATCTAGGCAAGCCGCGGCTGCAAATATGGACAGCTAAGACTTACATAAACACAACTACCCGAGCACATTAAATGCTTGAGGTGTATCTCTTAAGTTTACCCTAAGCCAATCGGACGCCTACTTTGTTACTTTGTTGTACAAAAATGTGATTCAAGTCCAAATAAGGCCTTCGAGGTTTAAGCACCAAGTGACTTGCACACAACAAAGAATAAAATTGAAATTCAACCCGTCAAAAGTACTATTCTATAATTCCAGGACTTTCAACTAAATATTCAAAGACTCCTATCTATTGGCAGTTGTACTCCGTGACTGTCCATGTTTTTCATAACACACATGAACCCCACTCTTAACTGGGCAACATACATGCACATGCAGTTGTGAATGACTGGCTAAAGATATTTTTATGCCTGTGTTCTAGTCATGATATCGCTATGCGTGCTAAACATGACCTAAATGGAACTGAATCATGATAAAATATTAGTACTGAAATAAATATTTAAACCTTCTAACATGTTTTCGTTGAAGGCAATTATGTGTGTCTGTTACTAGGAATTCGCGAGTGACCATTGTTTTCATATCTTTTATGATGACTGATTTTACTGACATATTTTGCATAAAAATATGCTTCTGTACATTGTTCACAAGAGATGACTAAATCCTGTACAGCATGATATTCAAAATGGCAGCCGTCATCCAAGATGCCTTTTTCTATTAATTTTAAAACAATGTACACACTGGAATGGTAGTTTTTTGATTTGGCGATCACTCTGACGTCCACATCCAAGATGGCCGATATCCACCATCTTGAAAACATAAGATACAATCCCTGCAGCTGGATGAGTTAGAAGTACAAATGAGGTGTCCTTTTGTCTCTACCCTTATCTTGATAACCTCACTGGAATGGTTATAATTAAGTTTGAATATCATTCTGACCTTGAAGTCCAAGATATTCTTGAATCTAACATGGTTGATCTCCGAATTGGAAAAGAAAAGATGCATTATCTCTAGATGTGGATGAGCTAAATTACAAATGAAGTGTATTTATCCACTGTTTGCAGAATGATAAGCCGGTTTGACTGGTTGTGTTAAAGTGTGAAGATCATCAAGCCCATGAAATCCAAGGTGGCTGCTTTGTAAGTTGCAACATCTCTGAGGTCATATCAGCTACAAGTACAAATTAGATGTCATTTCACACTAATTGTCAAATGATGAATCTACTTTTTGTGAGTTCCTGTGAGTCGTCCTGCTCTGAAAGTCCTAGATTACGATTTTCTACAAACGTTAAAGAAATTAAATTCAGTATTTGTTTTTTCATAAAATATTTCAGGCAGTCAGATAAATCCTACAACAAAAAGTAGAACTAGACTTTATGATTCTGGAGAATCATGGCTTTTCCCGATGAGATTCCTTGCTTTTTCATGCCCCCACAGTGTCTGATGAATTGTTTTTAACTGTCTCACTGAAGTTCTTTCATTGATGTTATGAGAAAGGTGGTTATAGTAGTCTCAAATGACTCAGTTTTATAAAAAAAAATGTTTAGGTAAAAACCATCATTACTGGTAGAGTGGGTTAATATCAATATCGTCGTCCCACAAGTTAATGACCGACAAAAGGAGTTATGTTTGTTTGACACATACCCTTTTAGTGCTCTGTCTATTTGAAAATGGTCCATTTTATCTCAAATGTATCCAAAATATTGATGTCTGGCAGATTGTAGAGGGTTAACATGTGCTAACAGGCATATTTATTCATGCAACTTGCAATTTCAAACCAAAAAGTGCGAATCGCCATTTTTACTTAAAATCTATAACATGTTTTCAGAGAAATCCATGCGCATGCGCCTTTTCGAATTCGACGTGACGAAATGCGAAATTCGTATCGCTCTTCATGGAAAGTGATGCCGCAACTATCCATGAACAACGAGTGAAAATTTCATGGAAATCTGCCTAGAATTGGTTGGGATATAGCGTTTTGAAGAGAGGAGGTAACTGTTTGAATTTGGTCCTTCCTTTTCAAGCCAGTTCGAAAAAAGACGTCGTGAATGGGCGCAGACTCCTTTAGAGCCCCCCCCCCCCCCCCCTCTCTGTAAATGGAAGTTGCTTCTTTAAGACCGCCACCCAGGGATCCCAACACAACCTTTAAACCTAAGAGAATCGTCAGAAGTTTAAAGTGAAAAGAAATTGGCGGTGATTGGGTTTCTGGCAGGCAGTAAAAGATTGACGAAGATTTGCATATTGGACATTAAAATAGCACTTCTGACATACACGAACCGTGTCCAGACCGCTGGAGGCAGCGACTTGAAATTTTCAGAACTTGTTCTACGAACCCTGGCCGACATTTTGGGATCTGTTTGGAGCGTCCGAGCCGCCTGGAAAACACCACGCATCGCTTGGAATGAGAGAGTACTATTCGTCCCGACTCTATCAGTTCAGAATGGACATGGGCAGTGTTGTAGACGACTGTGGAGCTACGATTGAGCATAAAGTCCCAGGTTTCGGTGCATCATTGCCTAAGCGGCTCCATTGTATGATTGTTTGTCTCAATATCGTCCTTACTACTTGTAGTTTATACCGTTGCCATACGTTAATGTAGCCTCTTGCCATTTTCGAGACTTTCACCCCAGAACGCCGCCAAAGTGAGGAAGTGCGGGGGGAGGGGGGGGGGGGGGCTGTAGCGGCGGGGGGGGGGGGGGGTGGGGGGTATCCTGACACTATCTTTAAACCTTAGATAATCGGAAGAAGTTGCAGTGAAAAGAAATCGGCGGTGAGTAGATATTTTGGCGGGAAACGATTAACGAAAATTTGCCAATTTGACATTAAAATTGCACTTCTCACAAGCACGAACCGTGTTCAGACCGCCGAAGGCAGCGACTTCTAATTTTCAGAACTTGTTCTACGCACCCCGGCCGACATTTTGCCATCTATTGCAAGTGTCGAGACCTCGTGGAGAACACCACGCATCGCGTGGAAAGTGAGAGTACTATTCGTCCCGACTCTATCAGTTTGGAATGGAATTGGGCACTATTGTAGACTACTGTAGAGCAGCGATTGAGCATAAAATCGTTTTTTGTGCCAAATTACCTAACCGGCTCCAAGGTATGATCTTTCGTCTGTACATCGCCCAGATCGTCTGAACTTTATACCTTTACCATACGTTGAAGTAGCCTTTTGTCATTTTCGCCACTTTCGACCTAGATTTGAGGGTACCTTCCTTCAGCGAAATCTAGCCATGCTCACAACGACGCCCTCTCCCCGTCGGCCCGGGTGCTTCTAAAGATAGAAAGGTCAATGGGGAGGGGCCCGTTAGCAAACAAACGGGGGCAGGTGTAGTTGGTGAAAAACAGCAGGGGGGGGGGGGGCACGTGTCCTAGGTAAAAGGAACAATAGGGGGCAGGTGTCCTAGGTAAAAAAAAAACAGCAGGAAGGGGGGAGGGGGAGCAGATGTCCCCACTAATTAATTTTAATAACAAGCAGGTGTTCATGGGGCAGGCCCACTGCTCGGTGTTCCAAATTTTCTATGGTACTTGGCCTTGACGGAAACAACACTTCAACAAGAAACAACGGGAAACCTATTTGCAGTAAAGCTGCAGATATAAACATGATTTTAGGACCATTCCATGGACAGTTTAAAGCCTACTGCGATATTAGCGTTTATTACTCTCGTCCTTTCACTGCATCACTACAGTATTTTACACGAGTCGTGTTCTGACGTCATGCAAGTTTGACGGACATGCTTTCAATTTTGTTATTGACAACAACATATTTATAATTTCGTGATTACTGATCGGAATTTTGAAAACGACACATGCAATCGCGAAAGAGTTTTCTGAAAAACACGATTCTGCAAAAGGTTTTAGTGAAATTTGATTATTTTTTTTTATTTTCAATTTCGATGGCTCTTGTCGAAAAGGTGTTAATCACTGATCGTCCCAAACGAGATCAAAGACTGACGCTGTATATTAATAACACACAGACAATCTTCTAAGAATATACACGCGCAATCCTAAAATGAAATAAATCAAGTCTTTTTTTCAGGTTTTACGAGAGAAATATGTCCAATTGTATCATTGAATCATGTTTAGGTATATGTGGGCGAGACATTTTCTATACGGACAAAATACAGACTAAATAAAATATTTGCCATTATTTTCCGCAGACGTATTTTTATCTTTGCTTCTTGGGGAAATCCATGCTGATAATACAACGAAGGAGTGTTATCTAATGAGGTCAGAACCGTCAGGTGGTCGGGTCCGACACCGCACCTTGAAGTAGATTTAGTGGGGTGTCGATTTTACAAGTAATGTCGGCAGCGTACACGGCATGGGCTGTCTGTCTTTAATCCTATAAACAGGGTTAAGGCTTGGTTTTTGAATACCCTTATTTATTTACCCTTATTTATTTATTTATTTATTTATTTATTTATTTATTTATTTATTTATTTATTTATTTATTTGTTTATTGGTGTTTAAGGTCACATACTTATGCACAATGGCTAATCGTGACCGTGACATTTTTATAGGTGGAGGAAGCCGGAGTACACGGAGAAAACCACCAAGCATCGACGAGCAACTGTCAGCTCCTCAACATTCTAACTCTGTTCAAGCTCCGCTCAAGCAGGGTTACAAAGGGTGAAGACATATGTACCATCGACGTGCAGTATGCCTTAGTACACGGCCTCATCGTGCCCCCATGTCGGCAACCGGGCTAAAGTGCCTTGCCCAAGGACACAACGTGAGTCGTCCCGGACGGGGATCGGACTCGGGACCTCTAGCATAGAAGTACAACAGTCTACCACTGAGCCACCACGCTCCCTTGAATACCCTTAACACTATCATACATTATCCCTCATGAATTCTGAGTTTGATAAAAGAGGCTATGTTTACCTATTACATACCCATTTGCTGTCCGAAAACAGCCGATTTTATCAAAATTTTGACGTTTAGCAGCCTGTAGCGGGATTAACAAACGACTAGCGGAATATTCTATCTATGCAATTTGTAAGACCTGCCAATGTCCAATTGTTCTTGAAAATCGCCAACAAACAGTTAGCGAAATCCACAGAAAATGTAAATTCTAAGCTTTTAAGGGGTATCTCTCCTTATCCAGTCTAAAATAGGTTAAGTTTCATTCTTTTAAATACCCTTACTACTTACAAAACTGATCCTCTGTGAATTCTACGCGCAGTAAAAGAAGTTATATTTCTCTGTTGCATATCCATTGGGTGCTCTTGGTGTCTGAAAACAATCCATTTTATCAACATTTTGATGTTTAGCAGCTCGTGGAGAGTTAACGAATGCTCAACGGAATATTTTGTCCATGTAACTTGTAATGTAACATGAAGACCCGTGAATGGCCATTTTTTCTCGAAATCTACAAGATGTTTTTTAAAAAAATCCAGGGAAAGCATGAAATTTTAAGTCTTTGATGGGTACCGCTGTTTAACCAGCCCAAAACGGGTTAAGACCAGCCCTAAATGGGTTAATGCTTGGTCTGATGAATTCCACTTCCAGAGAAGGAGGTTATGTTTATCTCGCAGGTACACATTGCGTGCAATGGGTGCCCAAGAACAGTCCATTTTCTCAAAATTTCTATGCTTTGCAGCCTCTGGAGAGTTAACTAACGCTTACCGGAATATTTTTTCTATGTAACTTGTAATGTCACTCCAAGACCTACAAATGGTCATTTTTTCTTGAATACTTACTAGATTTTTTGGAGAAATTAACAGAAAACGGGAATTTTAAGCTTTTAAGGGGTACATCTCAACCAGGCGAAAATGGGTTAAGACCTCGATTTTTTGAATACTCGTACTACTTACTAAATTTTTCTCTGTCAGTTTTGCATCCGGTAAAAGAAATTATGTATCTCTGTGGCATTCCCATTTGTTGTTGTTGGTGTCCAAAAACAGACTATTTTTTCAAAATGTTGACATTTAGCAGCCCATGGAGGGTTAACAAATGCTTACTGGAATATTTTATCCATGCAACCGGTAATGTGACTCCAAGACCTATCAATGGCCATTTTCTGTTGAAAACTTACAAGATGTTTGTAACGAAATCCACGGAAAATATGATTTTTTTTAGCTTTTGATGGGTATCGCTAATAACCACCCCAAAAGGGGTAACTCTTGGGTTTTTTAATACCCTTATTACTTACAAAAATGGTCCTCAGTGAATTCCACTTCCAACAAAGGAGATTATGTGTAACTCTCGGACATACATTGCGTGCTGTGTGTGTCCGAAAACAGCCCATTTCAACAAAATTATGACCTTGGCATTCTGTAGAGGGTTAATAAACGCTCAGCGGAATATTTTGTCCATGCCACTTGTAATGTCACACAAAGACCTGCAAGTAGTCAATTTTTCTTGAAAACCTATGGAATGTATTTAGAGAAATCCACAGAAAATGGGAATTTTTAGATTTTAAGGGGTCTCTCTCTTTAGCCTGTCCAAAATGGGTTAAGACTTCGTTTTTTGAATGACCTTACTACTTACAAAAATGTTTCCGTATAGATTGTGCGCTCGATAAAAGAAATCACTTTTCTTTGTGGCGTACCCGTTGGGTGCCGTTGGCGTCCAAAAACAGCCCATTTTATCACAATTTTGACTTTTAGCAGCCCGTGGAGGGTTAACAAATGCTCAGCGAAGTATTTTGTCTATGCAACTTCTATTGTCACATCAAGGCCTGGGAGTGACAATTTTTTCAGGAAAATCTACAAGACTCGTTTAGAGAAATCCACGGAAAACCTGAATTTTTTAGCTTTTTGGGGGTATTGCTGTTTAACCAGCCCAAAACGGGTTAATGCTTGGTTTTTTGAACACCATTATTACTTACAAAAATGATCTCCGGTGAATTCCACTTCAAATAAAGGAAGTTATGTTTATCTCTCGTGTATCATTTGGGTGCTCTGGGGGCCTGAATCCGGCCCATTTCATCAAAATTTCGATGTTTGGCAGCCTGTGGAGGGTTACCATATGCATCGCCTGATATGTCATGTGTATCAAAGGTCGTGGCACAGATAGGTCTACCAATGATGAAGGTTTAAAAAAAATCTACAAGACATGTTTCAAGAAAGTGCCGATAAACCCCAATTTTGACAGTTTTTTGCCAATTCTGACGAAATAGGGGTTAAATCGAAAATTCCGCTTCGGTACATTTTTATATTTTGTGCCCCTCTATGCGTGTGCAAAATTTTGTGAAAATTGGTCTGAAAATGGCTTCGGAATCGTGCGGACAAAATGTGTGGAACCCCCCCCCCCCCCCCCCCCCAAAAAAAAAAAATAATTCGTAGAAAAACAATAGTCCTTTCCAGAGGGAAAAGCCTAAAAATTATGATTATGATACACAGATACATTGTGTCACCTTACTTCATGTGAAAGAATAGTGAATAGCTCCTTCCTACTTAACTAGAACAAAATTCACCCTTACATAGACCTTCGTGCCACCGTCAGTATGTGACACTTATGATTTAAATCTATGAATCTCTAATTAATGCATAACCACATCAGGTTTCTCTGTCACCACATTAGGCACTGCATGAGTCACACTTGCCAGAATCACAATCAGCACCATCACTGTCACAACCATCATCCCTGTTGTTTTCCTCTACTTGTGAGGTTATAGGAGTGGAGATGGATGAATGGAGTGAGGATAGTTCGAAGTAGATAGGCAGTCATATGTCATGTACAGAGTGGTCATTGATGGCTGTCTCCAAGCTGGGTGCAAGTAGAATGGTGGTTTTCCCTTTTATGTTTTCCATATTGGTGCCCTCACTTCTCCCAAGGCCACATATTGGGCGCCAGTGTCGACGTATTGAGCAACAAATTGCAAATTACTCCAAATCAATGATGACCCCCTGTAGGACCGGGAGTTGTCTGTTTTGCTAGCAAGAGATATTTGAATATTGGATGTGGTCTATAATGGCTATCTTACTTACTGTGTAGAGGCCAGGGTTGTGGTCACGTCTAGTGTGTACGTGCAGTGGTATGACGGACTCCACCTTTTTCTTGTTGCATAGCAGCAGGGTATTGATCAACTGACATTTCCATTTCATAAACAGCCTTGGTGTCTGATGAGAATATGCAGCTTACATGGAGTTGCCAGCATCTTCTGTGTCAAGAACTACAGCCCCGTAGCATTTTGACCGAAGAATAATAAAGGTGAACATGGAAGTGTTAGCCCCTGCAATGGGACTCTAGTACTTTCATCTGTCGAATAATAGTGATGTCACTACTAGTAACTTTGTAGAGGCCAGGGTTGTGGTCACGTCTAGCGTGTACGTGCAGTGGTATGATGGACTCCACCTTTTTCTTGTTGCATAGCAGCAGGGTATTGATCAACTGACATTTCCATTTCATAAACAGTGTTGGTGTCTGATGAGAATATGCAGCTTGCATGGAGTTGGCAGCATCTTCAGTGTCAAGAACTACAGCCCAGTAGCATTTTGACCGAAGGATAATAAAGTTGAGCATGGAAGTGTTAGCCCTTGCAATGGAACCCTAGTACTCTTACCTGTCGAATAATAGTGATGTCACTACTAATAACTTTGAAGAAAAATTTTATCACTATTATTTGGAAAGGAGACAAGCAGCAAAAATATCAACGCTATTATTAATTTCAATGCAGAACATCATTGATATTCAGCCTTCCCTGTTATTAGACAGGTTCGAGTATAAGCCTACCTGAAAAGAGATTGTTCACACTGCTTCCTACTGGCTAACATTCTGGCGCAGCGTGCCCTCATTGTCTTTGATGCTGTAGGCCTAATCCTATGGCTCATTCATACAAACGATTTGTTTTGTGGGCTTGGGTATTCTCAACTGACACTACCACTTTCTCTGCATAATCTTCCCAGGTATACTTGGTAGCATCTTCCTTCTCTCTGTGGTCAGTGGTTGGAGGAACCAGGTGCCAGGTGAGACCTTTATCAACAATAGATGTGTACATATTGCATTTTGGTGTTGAAGTCATGGTAAGCTACGATTAAAGCATGCATTTCTAGACCTTACGTTTGGGTCCATTAATATTGACTTAGGATAGCCATTCGTCTGCAACACGATTCTGTAGAACATCTTCACGTTTGAGGCGAACAGAGACCAAAGTTTGAGATTCCATTTCTTCATTCTTCCCTTTGAGACTGGCCTAATCTGCCTTCTGCAGTTCTTGAGTTCCAAAGTCCAAACACTTGCAACGGAGGACTCGATCGATTTAGGATTTCGACGTGGAATGCACTCTCTTTGAAGAATTCCTTCACACTGCTTGAACCATCCTCCTCTGCAGATGTCAAGTCAGCAACAAACACTTTTAAATCTGTGAAACTCTATTACAAAGATGTAAGTGTTTGGTGATTTTAGTCAAACGTCTGTGTCATAACGCAGAAATTACATTCTTTAATTAGCAATGTGAGGGTACTGCAAGTTCAACATACCCAATGCATGTGACTTTTCTAACAGTCTCCCTACAATTGGGCAGAAAAATTGGGCTCAGAAACATATTGTTTCACGGAACTGATGGGTGCTTTTCAGGAGTATCAAATGTATCTCAGAGAAACGTTTGGTCGAAGTTTTCGATTTCAATTAGATGGCGGTGTGTGTGTACATTCATCGACTTTGGAGAGAGAACGTTTGGCCTTTAGAAGTTGACATTTTCCTCCATGCCAGTGAACACTATTTAGTCTTCACCTGATTCAATTCGATTTGGTACTTTACGGAAGTAGACGCCCAATCTGTGAATCACATAGACATTTTATTTCCTTTTCGTATATTCTATTCACCTGGAAACACTATTTGATCAAAGGTTATCTTTTGGAATGTATCAGGTCAAGTCATCCAATTTTGTTTCTGGGCTTGAAAATTTGACTACGAAGCTGAAATTGTAATGCATATACAATTAATAGGAAATAGGTGTTGATAAAAGTGATCTAAATAAAATATAACATTATTGTTAATATAATATGAGCTTGGTGGTCTTTGATTTGTCAATTAATGTCTCGAACAAGGACAGAAATATTTTTTTGACTGCTGGAAATCTTCCGGGATGTTTTTGCCCAAACTTATTCGGCCACTCCCTAATAAGCCAGACATTTCCGGAGACCAAGACTTTCATATATACTCACACTTGGAAGAATAAGGGTCACTCTGTCCGGTGTCCCAAACTAACGTAAACTACAGACCTGAACATGCCAAGAGAGACAACAGGGCGTTTTCTTCCAGAAGACACGATGATATAACATGACATCATGGAAGCCTGAGTTATGTATCTAGTTTTACCCAATTAATTTTCACAGCACCTAACTTATAGCAAACTTATCCAGGCATTTAGACTGCCCTAATTGGGCATATTACAGAAACATCAAGTCAGTTACCGTCCTTCCCTATTGGATGATATGTTTCTGTAATAACTGCCTAAAATACCATTTCGGGTTTCTTTCGGCTTTACTTGTGGCTCTTATCTGTTAATCCGACAGGGTTTAATTCCAGCTTGGATCATATTTTAACTCTAACAGAACAGGTTCCCGCAACAGCCTGTGGATAAACTGTACATTTCAAGAACCCGAACACATGTTTCTATGCAAGACTTGCCTGCCTATATAGGTATCTAATGCTTACCTAGAAAGTACAGCGAAGCATCGGGATGAAGACTGCCATTGTGTAGTAAAAGGTAGTTAAATCATTTCTTTTGACATTGGGCAAAAAGGCAAACAAAAATAAACCGAACAATTTGTTATAGCCTCCATTGGAATCATCTCTATAATTTTGGGATACCTATTACTGCTGCGTTCCGACACGACCCTGGCTGTCGAAAGTGTCGTTAAACCCCAATAAATAATCACTGCTGCAAACTTGGTAGAATTTATAAGTCTGTATTATCGCTCATTCCCTTGTCTTCCTGACTGGAAACCACAGGGAGTCGTCCAATAGTGAATTACCGACGACTGTAAGAGGCTCCACATGCATGTATATATAATCATATGTGTACATAATTATGCATATGTACATGTATCTGAATTCTTTGAATAGATATTAAAACCCCGAAATCGCCCACATGTACATAAACAGTACGGTGAGCACAAAAGTAGAAAGATAACTATCTTTTCACTTTTCTCCCACAGCGGAGCAAAATCCCACCCATCGGAAAGAAATGCAAGAACATTGGATCTCAGATGTTATTATTTTTTTGTGATCTGTCTGGAGTGAATACGATGAAACTTTTACAATTGTATTTCCTAAAATTGTATTTTCTCCCTATTAATATATAGAGATTATTACCATTATGTGGATGTACAAAATATGTATCTGAGTCGAGCTCCGGTTTCTAAGGGCAGATCACGACGAGTCGAAGACGAATCGTGATCCACCCTTAGAAACCGGAGCGAGACTCGGATACATATTTTGTACATCCACATAATGGTAATAATCATTTTATCTTACAATATATTGGTGGTAAGTCAAGAATGTAGACGAATATATAACGAACTATTTATTCGTACGGATGAACAAAAAGAAAAAAATGGAACTCACGCGAAAGGATCTGTATCAGGGGGGTCGGATACACGACAGTTGCGGAGTAAATACAGACAAAATACATATTGATTGTAAGATAAAACTGAATAAACTAATCATTAACATCTCAAAGAATATGGCAATCAGCCATATGGCAAATTGCCACATCTTCAAAAATGTTAATGGTTCATTTTAACCAGTTAAAATCATAACAATTCTAGAAAATACAATTGTAAAAGTCCTATAGGGTTGGCCCCTGTTTTGATTTGTGATCAATATTTAATTTATGAAATTTCGACCCACTGGGTTATAAGTATATCACAGTCGCGATCTGACTGAGAAAAATACCGTTTTAGTAATTACAGTACTGTATTTGTTTCAGCACAGCAAAATATATTGATCGTGTACCAATTCATGGGATGCGGAATGGAAACCTTATTAAATCTGAAGTCAGAATTGTTTCTTGTAAACCTGGTTGATATTGTTAAATTTTACCCTGAAAAGTTATCTTAAATGAAATGTTACAAACAAACAAGAGGTCGCCAGGGAGCCTAAGAAGAGCATCTAACAAAGTTGTAATAGAAAGATTTAATTCTACATATGTTACTAATCAACACTACATAGGAATGAAGACATGATATTAGATGATCGTTCTACTATTCAGATGATACCACAGAATACTATTTAGTGAGCTGATTTCCAGTGATACTACAAATGGTTGTTATTTAAAGGAACTGGAACTCTATATCTATCTTTTCAATTTCAAGGATAGGTGGTAAACCGGGCATTCGAATACTCCGCAAACCATTTGTCAAGTAATATTTTAACCAGACGTGGGGAGAATGGGAGAGAGTTGGGGAATTCATTGGGAGAATTGTTTTGTTTTTTTTTTTTACTTTAAAACTGGTCTCGACTGATTTTGAGTCGTTAAGCAAATGCCCATCTTAACGCCCTCAAATAAATGGACCCCATTCCACAGTTTCAAGTGGGCGATTTTTGTGTTTTTTTTACACAAAATCACTCAAAAGTCGCCACAGTTCTGACAAATGGACTCTCTCTCCCATCCAGCCATTTTCTGTGGCCTCATGTGCTCTAGTGGCCCATTTGAACAAACTGTAATCTTATGCACCTAAAAAACACTAAAACTCTACCCTGTAAACAAATGAACAGTAAATTCCCCACATAGATCTATGACAAAAATTGGATCTATTTCTACACGTAGCTTTGAAAGCTTGAGCTCCAAAATCGCTTTCAAATCCACTGATGGAATATGCCATTGGAACAGATGTTTAATAAGGACAACCAAAGGCAGTATTTAAAAGGAAACGGAAAAATGTCTGGGAATGGATGTTGGATCGAAATATAGGGTTACAATGAAATAAATGGGCGGCTTTTGCTAGATAAGTTTTTTAGGGTTGGCATGTTTTTTTAGGGTCGGCTGGATTCCACGAACACGTGTATTTTTTTTTTTTTTTTTGCCTCATCGTATTTTAATTTATATTATTTGGGCAAAGGCGACTCTTTGATACTTTTGAAACTTTGGACCTATCCCCTCGCTTCAAAGGGTTAAATTAAATATAGAGGGTTCCCCATGGCCCAAACATATAAAGAGGATGACCAGTGTTTGAAATTGTTAATTTTTAATTTGGCAATTGGGAAACTGCGAGGTTTGTAGCCGTTTGGACTGGATGGGGCCGATAAACCGTCACTATGGACCTTCAAACGAATCCCTTTTGCAACACTAAGTTAAAATATGGGCTCCCATTGGGAATCCAAATGGCAACGAAAGGGATTCGATTTGAACAAAATTAAATATGAACCTTCTTAGGATGCTGTACACCAAATAAAATGGTTCTGACTGGTAAATCTCTTCCTCATACTGAAATAAGTTAACATTTGGGGTCCCATAAGGAGCCTAACTATTTACCCGAGGACGTGATTTGAGCAAATGTGAATCTGACACCCTCTAAGGTTGTGGTTTGCCAAGTATCAAAAGATTTTGACTGGTGGGTCTGGAGAAAATAATGTTAAAGAACATTTCTCAAGTTGCACAAAGTTAAAATTTGGGCCATGGGGAACCCAAATTTAAAATCCTGGACTTAATTTGAACATGTTTGAATTTGACCCACCCTCACCCCAAGGATGTTGTATACCAAATGATTCAAGATTCTGGCTTGTGGATCTGAAAAATAATTTTAAAGATTATTCCTCAAGTAAGTTAAAATTCAGACTATAGCCGAAATATCCCAGAGATTTAATCTGAACGACTTTGAAGCTGCCTCTACCCCAACCACTACCCCTACTCACACACCTCAATACCAAATACCCAGATGGGCCAATGGGTCTGACTGGTTAATCTAAAGAAGAAGATTTTTAAAGATTGTTTTCATACTGCACTAAGTTAAAAAGTCAGGCTACCACAGGGAGCCCAAATACAAACTCCGGATCTTATTTGAGCAAACTTGATTCTGACTTTTCTAAGGATGCTATTTACTAAATATAAAAAAAGTTGTTCACAGGTAGATCTGAACTGAACATGACATTTTTAAAAAAAATATTCTACATATTTTACTGAGTTAAAATTTGGGCTTCACAGGAAGCCAAAATACTAACTGAGGGGCTTGATTTGAACAGTTTTAATCTACACCCCCCCCCCCCCCTTATTGATTATTGATGATGTATATCGAATATAAAAAAAAATCAGGATTTTTAAACAAACCGTCCCGAGATGCCATAATCGATCACCCGAGAAAGCTATTTAATCGATATGTTTTGACAGGTGAATCTGAAGAAAATGTTTTTTTCAAGAATTTTCGTTATATTGAATTAAGTTAAAATTTAGGTTCCCTGTTGTTATCCAATATGGAAGCAGGTTCTACATTTGTACAAATTTGAATCTGACCCTCCAAAGGATGAAGTTTTCCAAATATGATACTTTTTTATGACTAGAGGATCCCAAAATTTTCAGGGAATATTTCTCATATTGCCCTAAACAATCGGACGCACAAATATGACCACAGATACTTGATTTAAACAGATTTAAATGATCTCTAACCCTCTCAATACCAAATATCATAAAAATTGACTCTGACCTTCAGATGGATCCTGTGAATCACACATCAAAATATTCTCTCTGGTGGATCTGAAGAAACATTTCAAAGAATATTCCTCATACTGCACAAATTCAAAATCTGGGCTCACTTAGGAAGCCTCAGACGCTGTATACCAAATATCAAGATGTTCTGAAGATATGAGGAAGAACGTGTTTAAAGGATATTCCTCACGTTGCACAAAACTGTGCGACCCAAGAGAGTCAAAGTATGAAACCAGAAAACTGACTTGAATAAACAGGAATCTACCTCATCCCCCATACGAATGGTGAATACAAAATATCACAAGATTCTGAGAGGCGTGTCAGAAGAAGATTTTTGATGAATAATCCTCACATTGCCCGAAGGTAAATTCTCGTTTGCCGCGGGGAGTCTCCAAATAAGGTCCAGGCTCCCGTGGGGAGCAAAACTATGAACTCATGATCTTGCTGAGTTGAACAAAGGATGCCGACAGGTGGAGAGGAACACTATGTTTAGAGAATATTCCCCATATTGCACTAACTTGAAATATGCCCAGGTATGAAGTCATGTATTGACTTGAACAAAATGGAATCTGACTCCCACGGAGATGATGTCTGCCAAAGATCAAAAAATATATATAAATATACTGTTGTGCTCCCAATGGGCATGGCCGTTTTATTTGAATTGACATGTGTTGAGAACATGAATATCAAATTTGATTAAATGTTTTTTAGTAGTTTTTTATGAAATCCAAAATGTAAAGATTACGCCGCATGGACGACGGAATGATAGACATCCGACAGATGGACGTGTGAAAAATGATAACTACAGCTTCACCTGAGTTTTGCTCCGGTTAGCTAAACAATATTTCCCAAATTCTCTACGTTTAATTTGTCTCCAACGCAGAGGCGAAATATAAATTAATGGGGTTGGTTTGTACAACCTGAATCTAATCACCTAATGAATGTTGTATGGGAAATCAAGATATTCTGATTGGTAGTTACGAAGCGTCATTTATTTTTTTTTTAATTATTAAAAATATGCTGATTCTGCATTTCTTTTATTTCTATGTACAATACCATATGAAACGCCCTATAACTTTTTTGGTATCATTAGAATTGGCCATAAAGAGGCTACATCACAAATAACAGTTTTCTTGTACATGGACTTTAGGAACTATGGGTATTTGCGAATATTTTTATCTTAGCTCCAATAGTTTATGGGGTGTGGGAAAATTCTCTTTTTTGCAAGAAGCAAATTCTCATTACCCAAAAATACCACGTGCCGAATTTAGTTCAATTCGGTCCATCAGCTTAGAAAAAAGAAATTTCGTCCTCTCCCCATTATGCCTGTTATATACGTCGCACTATCGTCGTACCGCTCTACCGGGTAATAAGAAAAATCATATGCAGCAAAATTTGAATTAGTGAAGCACCGGTTTGAACCGCTGGAAAGTGACCAGTCCACGGTGGCTCTACTGAACACGTTAAACCTTTGAATTATCCTCAAAGCTCAAGGACGTTCAAGGCTAATGCCTACCTTCATGTGCTCATTTTTCAATTCCAGGACATCAAGGTTTTTAAGGACCACAATGAACCCAGGTACTCAACAATCTAAAGTAATTATACTCACATTTGTGTTTCCATATATTCAGCGGCTGTCTGTCTGTATGGTTTTCAAGTGATAGGCCATGAGTAATTCTTTGATGGATAACAAAAAATCATTCACATCTTCACCTCAACTCGCACTAACCGTTTATGATTTTTGTCTTCTTTAAGGGCCCACCACTCGCTTTCGGTAGCACAACTCCGTTGCAGAGTTTTACCGCCGCACTAAACTCAGTTAATATTGTTACGAAGCCTCGACTGGCGAATCAAGATCTCTTCTCTAGATCTTTCGTTGGCCATGATAAACATGTCTATTCAGCAATCTCTGTCTTTGTCCGCTTATCAGAAAGTGACAGAAATCTTCCGGTTGTCGAGTCACCCCATTTTACATCCACCTGCTAACGATCTCGTCGACGGTGAATAACCTTACTTACGGGTATCACCAACCTTGTCGCCGCCTGTGCTTCCCTGTCCGGTTCGCCGACTCTAGCGACGACCGTGATACTGTTTCCTGGATTCGCCAAGTGAGTCGTCGGAGGAACGATAGCACAAACCATTTTAGTTACATAAATGTATTCTCAGGAAATTCTGTAAGGTTTACAATGCTTTCCCAAGCACCGAGACGCCGATAGTGGTTCGTCAACTGAGTTGCCCCAACTCAATTTCGCCGCCTCGTTCCCACGGACACAACAGTCAGCCCGTATTGAGTAAACAGTAACATGAACCGCGTGATTACCCCAACACAACTCTGTGAATACCGCCAACGTGCTGTGCTTACAGGACATATGAGTCACGTGACAATCTACGTCACATTTCAATATGAACGCCCATTCGTTTCTCAAAACTTGCTTCCATATATTAACATGTAATGCGATTGCCGGAAACTTTTATCTGATGCGCATTTTTTCAAGTACTGTATACAAAATACTAGAGAACGCCTGCTAAAGTGATAATAATAAGTAATAACATGCATACGAAAATATGGGCATTTCAAGATAAACAAATTCCAGTCTTCGTAATCTGATCAATCTGGAAAAAAGTCATAAATGCACACCAATTTGTAAGCTGTAACTGTTAATACATTTAACAAGCCGGGAGGACAGTTATACACAGTTGAAACCTCTTTCCAAGCATACATCAGTTTCCAAGAAATGACATTGATTTCCCCCATGTGAAAAATCGTCCGTTATGCTCTGCAAAATAGGCCTACGGCAAACATCGGTTCCATAGTCATAATTCCTGGAATATGAAGCCCACAGTAATTCTACAATTAAAGGCAGTTTACACGATTATATGTTTTCACAGTGGACGAATTTTCCGAGAATGTGTCGGGAATTGTAATTAGTAATGCCCAGTATACCAGTGGCACCACCAAGTCACGACTGAAAACCAAGAATCGATATCGCTGGGAGTGTTGCTGAGGTATTTATTTATCTTTTTTTTATAAGGGTGAGCACCCTGATATTCAGCTGGCATATCACGATGATCGAAGTCTTGAGTTGGAAAAGGTATGGGAGGTGGGGTCCTCTGTGATTTGTCGGGATGGGATATAGGATAGAGTCGAGTGGGGCCTAGCTCCCCGCGAGAAATTCTGAAGAAAAAAAACTTATCTTAAATTACGCCATATGGAGATGAGACATTTTCAGGCTCGATAAAATATAAATTTCGACCAAATCTGGAATGTTGTCTGTAATTGCACAAGTTGGCATCCATACAAAGTTCTATGCAAATCGTACAGTTCCAATTATTTTTTTAGGGGGGGGGGATAGGGCGTGGGAAGTTGCAAAGACCCGAGCCTATCAACCTCACTGCTACGTAGACCACTGCAACCTAGTAACTGACATTCAGCATTCAACGACAATTTGGGATTCCAGCCATCACTGCTTCAGAAGCGTCAGGTGTTATTCTTTTGTATTTTGTTTAAACATTCTCTAAAGGATGCGATTCATGATAACCCAGTTAGTTTCCCCGTATTTATGCTGGCCAGTGATACAAATACGGCCACCATTTTCTCAAGGGTACCATTTTCCACAGAGTTTCTAAAATTGGTTGTATTTTGCCCGCCCAGCGCCGCGCAACGTCTTCCTCCCATCGTGTACCCCGCCATCCCGGGATAAGCCAGATGTTAACCCCCCCCCCCCCCCCGCATGCTTCCCGAACTTGATGGGTCACTAGTATTATGTTTTCGAAAATATCTATAGTACTTGTTTGTTCACCTCCTATGTTATAACTACGTTGTGTGGAGACCGTTCCCTTTTTTATTTTTTTTATTCTTGCTTTTCTTCGGCAATAATTATTAATAAATATGAACAATAACTGACAAAGATATGCATGTACGCTCTAAAATCAGTTGGGTTAAACATTAACATAAATCAGCTTGGTTGAGTGAATATGAACCCAACTGGGAATTAAGGGAGACTTATTTTGGGAGTAAAATATCTTCAAAGTAATCAGAAATAGGTTTTCGTGATCAGCATTTAAAGATTCTCCAAACAGGATTCAGATAAAAAAAATTCAAGAAACCAGAAATTATTTCTGAGCACAGGATTTAACGTGTTCTATAAAAAAAATCAGAAATAGACTTTTTGGTTAACAAATACATGTATGAACTTCAGAAAAGCTTTAGGGTTATAACATGCAATTTCAAGCAGTTCTGAACACTGCACTTGCTGAAACCTGGATGACCCTATTGACCTGGACCCAAATTATTAACTTCCATTTTGTTTTGACTCATTTGGTGTTGGTACCAGGTCGGTAGGTCATACAATGCTTGAGATATGAGTGTGATTCACTCAAATTTTTTTGTGCTCTGTCCACTTTTTTTTAAGAAGAAATGTTGCATGCATTAACTTGGGCAATGTATTAGGGTGTCAGAAAATGTGAATTTCAGCAATTCCTAAAATGCACTCAATGACCTCTGGATGACTTCAGTGACCTTAATTCATATTTTGAACCTACATTGAGCTTCCACTCTTTTGGTTTTGGTCCCATGTCCATATGTCATACAATGCTGATGGAAAAGTGTGGTCCACTTTCATTATTTTAGCCCCACACATTTTTTGAGTGTAAAAATACATGCATGAACTTTAGCAATGCATTAGGAAGGAGAGTCATGAAGAGCGATTTTCAGCAATTCTGAAAAATGCACCCAGTGACCCCTGTGTGACCTTAGTGATCTTGACTTGTATTCTGAACCTCCATTGAGTTTCCACTCAGTTGATGTTGGTCCCAGGCCTATAGGTCATACCAAACTTGCCGGTGAGTTATGAGCGTGACCCACTTTCAAAACCTTTTGCCAAACCACCTTTTTAGTCTAAAATTACATGTATTGAATTTGAGAATGCATTAGGTGATTCATACAAATGCGATTTTCCGCAATTCTAAAAAAATCATTCAGTGACCATGAGTGACCTGAATGACCTTAACCCATATTTTGAACCTCCATTCAGGTTCGACTCAGTATTACGGCGATAAAATGCAATTTCAAGTAATTCTGAAAACTGCACTTAATGAGACCTGGATGACCCTAGTGACCTGGACCCAGATTATTAACGTCCATATTGTATTGATTCACTGGGTTTTGGTCCCAGGTCCGTAAGTCATACCATGCTTGAGATATGATTGTGACTCACTTTCATTATTTTTACCCCGCTCACTTTTTGAGTGTAAGCATGCATACATTGACTTTTGGAATGCATTAGGGGTATCAAATGCGATTTCCAGCAATTCTACAAAATATACTTAATGACCGTTTGGTGACCTCAGAGACTTGATGCATATTGGGAACCTCCATTGGGTGCCAACTCATTTGGTGTTGGTCCAAGGTCCATAGGCCATACCACAACTGAGCTATGAGGAGCCTAAAAAAACATAGTTGATTGAGTATAAGTGACTGTCTATAAGTATCCCCAAAAACAATGACATAGGAAGATTTATATTCGAGTTTTCCTACAGTAGTTTGTGTGTTTATCACAGACTAACAATACTTTGTGTGTTTCACACAGACTAATTATTATGGTCATGTATTAAATAAAATCTTATGGAACCATGCTGAAGTCTTGAGAGCGTTAAAATCACACCACTTAAGTACTCCATTCTAATAACTCATAACTCTGGGAGGCACAGTGGAGGTACAGTGGAAAATGGATCCCCACCTTTGGAATTATAACTTATCTTGCATTATAAGACAGATCTGAGTAATGTGTGAAACTACCTTACAAAGCAAAGGGTTATTAGTCTGTGTGAAACACACAAACTATTGTTTTTGTATGGTTTCTTTTTCTTTACTTTTTTCTTCTTCTTCTTCTCCTGTCTTCTACGCATTTCGTTGTCTGCACGTTAACTCGAAAACAAATTGACCCATCTCTCTGATTTTTGGCATACTGATAGACAGTCAAAAGTTTTCTACCACCTATGTTTTTCAGATTCTTAGGTCTTTAGTGGTGTCTGTAGGGGTGTGTTGAATGTGGGTCAAGCCCATATCTCAGGTGTGGTATGACGTATGAACCTCAGACCAACACCAAATGAGTCGACACTCGATGGAGATTCAAAATATGGGTCAAGATCACTGAGGTCACTCAGGGGTCATTGAGTGCATTTTCCAGAATTTGCTGGAAATCACATTTTTTTAATCCACTAACGCTTTCTCAAAAAAGTTCATACATGCATTTTTACTCGAAAAAAGTGGGTGTGGCCAAAAATTTTGAAAGTGGGTCACGCTCATACCTCAAGCATGGTATGATGTATGGACCTGGGACAAACACCAAATGAGTCGACACATGATGCAGGTTCAAAATATGGGTCAAGGTCAGTGAGGTAACCCAGGGCTCGTTGATTGCATTTTTCAGGATTGCTGGAAATCACATTTTTTTTACTCCACAATGCATTCCCAAAGTTCACACATGCAATTTTACACGAAAAAAAGTAGGCGTGGCCAAAAATTTTGAATGTGGGTCAAGCTCATATGTCAAGCATGGGATGATGCACGGACCTGGGACCAACACCAAATGAGTCGACACTCGATGGAGGTTGAAAATATGGGTCAAAGTCACCGAGGACACCCAGGATCAATAAGTGCATTTTTCAGAATTGCTGGAAATCACATTTTGATCCCCTTTAAAGCATTCCCAAAGTTCAGCCATGCCTTTTTTATGTAAAAAAGTGGGTGTAGCCAAAAATTTTGAAAGTAAGTCAGGCTCATATCTCAAGCATGGTATGACGTATGGACCTGTTACCAACACAAAATGAATCCACACTCATTGGAGGCTCAAAATATAGGTCAAGGTCTCTGAGGTCTCCCATGGGTCATTGAGTGCATTTTTCAAAATTGCTGGATATCACATTTTGAAGTTTATACATTAAATTTTATGTTGAAAAAAAGTGGGCATGTGCTGAAATTTTGAAAGTGGGTCACACTAATATCTCAAGCATGGTATGATGTATGGTCCTGGGACCCACACCAAATGAGTCGACCCTATATAGAAGTTCCAAATATCGGTCAAGATGACCAAGGTCCCCCAGGGTCATTGGGTGCATTTTTTCAGAATTGCTGGAAATCACATTTTTGATCCCTTGAGCATTCCTGCAGTTTAGACCTGCAATTTTATGTTGAAAAAAGTGTGTGTGTGCAGACATTTTGAAAGTGGGTCACACTCATATCTCCAGCATGGTATGATGTGTGGTCCTGCGACCAACACCAGTGGGTCGACACTCGATAGAGGTTCAAAATATGGGCGAAGGTCACTGAGGTCACTCAGGGATCATTGAGTGCATTTTTCAGAATTGCTGAACATAACATTTTTAGACACCACAAAGCATTTCCAAAGTTCATACATGCATTTTTGCCCCCCCCCCCCCCCCAAAAGTGAGTATGTCAAAACATTTTAAAGTGGGTCATGCTCATATCTGAAGCATAGTATGGCCCGTATACTCGGAACCAACACTAAACGAGTCGAAACTCAATGGAAGTTCAAATTATAGGTCAAAGTCACTGGGGTCACACAGAAGTTATTGAGTGCATTTTTCAGAATCACATTTTTGCCCACCCCACCCCCACCCCATGCATTCACGTAGTTAAAAAGTTCATTTTCACACGATAAATAATGAAAAATATCCATTGCTGATTCCTTTATATAACTCCTTTAATGCTATACACAGAAGTTATTCCCAGTTTCTTGAAACAAATTATCTGAATCCTGTATTAAAGTCTTTAAATGCTGTTTACAAAAACCTATTTCTGAATTGTTTAAAAATATTTTAGTCCGAAAAATAAGTCTCCAAAACTTCTTTTTCTATAAAATTTAGTTCTAATGCCTTCACCATCTTCACACAGACTCGTATTTACTGGTTGCAGTAAATTCTGTTTCTCTAGTTTCTGTTCAACTTGCTTTATGGGTGAATTCGAAATAGATTGAAACAACAGATACAATTTAGCATGTGACATCTGCTCCTAGTTCTTCATAATTTGATTATGTTATTCTTTGGAGTATTGTTTACACTATTCTCCTGTGTATAAAACATAGCAATTGCGTCAGTATGACTTAAAGAGAAATTATAGGTTGTGAAAGCCCTTTGGTTCATTGGGTCACACTCAACGCCCCCAAAACCCGACAAACAGATCACCGCGTAGTCGTGACTGCCAGGTACGTATGTCAACAAACAGTGGTGAAGTAGGACGATTTGGATTCGAGTTATCGTGTGGAAAAGGGTGTGCATAGCAGAAAAGAAGAAGAGCAAGAACAAGGACAAGAATGACAAGAAGAGAAGAACAAATTCCGCACGCTTAATACATTTTAATTCATATAAGTCATCAAAATACTCATCACAAGTGGATACAGTCTTACACGTGAATACAGTACAGAAATCCGTTATCTCCTTTAATCTAGTGTTCAATCGATTACCTGAAATTGCCGCTGACCGCTTACTGGTTCACAATCGGCCGATTCCGATGCCGATTCCGCTTATAATACCCTGCAATACTAGACAAGTCGAGACTCGCAAAGAACTACATAGAATTGAACATATTTTACAGTATTTACTTACCGTTCTCTTCTAGATAAGTCGAGACTCGAAAAAAAACTACATTATATTGACCATATTTCCCAGTGTTAAACTCCGTTGACTCGGGTCTAGCAAAATTACCAGTCGGGCACACTTGGGCGGTAAACATGGCTCTCAGAGCCACGTTTACCACCCAACTGCGCGCAGCTGGTAATTTTTACTGCGAGCTGAGTTAATAGAGTACAACCTTCACTTGTTTCCGGTATGAACTGACGATTGTACAAGAGCAAGCACGCTCAATCGTAAGCTCTACATGTCGTTTAACTTCTATATCCCATAAAGGGGCGTCTAGAGAGATTAAGAATACGCATTGTGGTTGTTTTTCAACTTTATTGAATGGTATCATTGACATCATTTTACATTAACCCTTGAACAATTGCAGAAGATAATAAAATGCGGTTTATGAATCATCGCAAAATACTTGGCAACAATCGGTTGAACCGATGTTCCAAGAGCCGTTGCCGTTGTCATCCGATTGCCCACGGCCGATTGTAGTGGTCGGTTATGATCATCGGTTGTACACTACTTTAACTCTTTGAACCTTGGTAGTATCTTCCAAGTCAGTTCAATGGTAGCAATTAGAAGAGTCTATACTCGTTATTTCATGGGGCGACACGTTGAGAATATTGATTAGTCTACCCCACACATCCACTCAGCAGTCATACAACTTAATGAAATTATTATGTATCATGTTTCTGGGCGGTAAAAGAGGCCTCTAGGGTTAAAAAGGTTAAACTTTTATAAACTTTTATTTTCCCCTTTTACTTTGTTCATTTATGTTCGTTTATGTTCGTGTGTGTTCTTCTTTTGTCGGACAGGTTATAACTTCACGTTGGTTCCATGTTTTCTCCATTTTGATTTAATTTTTATTAAGATTCTGTAGGTTATGAGAGAATTGGCCGAAAGCAGATGGAGTATCTTTTCAAAACCTTAACTTATCGGTTTTGAGCATTTTTAATTTCTAAAAGTGTATAACTGCTATGTAAGACTAGAAACATTTGATTATACGGAGGGTGTCTCTTCCCCAAGTGTCCTTCCGAGATTAACTGGTAGAGTGCTAAGTTATTTTTGGTCATTAAAATTTGTTCACGTGTCTTTGCCTTGTTACAATTTATGGGAGAGTGCCAACAGGCACTCTCCCATAAATTGTAACAAGGCAAACCCATGAAGACTAATTAATTTTACTTCTAAGATAATAGGAAGCACATCCACAGAATATGACACCTTTGGGCCGGGGTACCTGCTCTTCATATTAAAGCCCTGATAGTGGCTTCGAGCACTTTACCAGTTAAAAAATAATAGACTTCTTGCGACTCCATTTGTAAAACATTAGGAAACCCAAATTGGTAGAATTTGCGTTTTCGCTTATTCGACTATACTTCATAGCTTTGAAGCTTGCAGAAGAAAATTTTAGGATTTGTGGATAGTTTTATAGAACTTTTCAGACTAAAAGGCTTCCTAACAATAAGAGGTGTGCTGTTCGAGCTTCGAACTCTCAATATAAACGTCGCCCGAGACGTAGATAGTAGTGTCCAGCTGATTACCAAAAATGGCCGCTGACCGATTACTGATTATTTGAGCCCGGACTCGGCCGATTCCGATGCCGATTCGGTTTGTAATACCGTGCTTTCTCAGAGCCACGTTTACTACCAAAGAGTGCGCAACTGGTAATTTTTACTGCGGCCCGAGTAAATGGTCAATTTTCCGGTATGAACTGGCGATTGCCGCAAACACCCTCAAGTGTAAGCTTTACATGTCGTTTAACCTGTATATCCCATAAAAATGGCATCTAGGGAGATTAAGAATACACATTGTGGGGATTTTTCAACTTTATTGAATGGTATCATTGACATCATTTTACATTAACAATTGAACAATTGGAGAAATTAATAAAATGCGGTGTACGAATCATCGCAAAATGTTTGGCAACAACCGTTTGAACCGATGTTGCAGAAGCTGCATCCGATTGTCCACAATAGGCCTTATGTGGTGGCTGGTTACGATCATCGGTTGAACACTAACTACTAGCTAGGATGTGGCGGTGGTGATATGAAATTTGTTTTTCAAACAACCTGAATGTATACGTCCAGCAGTTTGGCAGATTCTAGTCGAGAGAAGGGTACTATCGGAATCCCCCGACGTACAAGCCACGTCATTTGCTTCTTAAACAACAAATCACTGTGCGTGACCAGCTGAGTGATACCAAACCAACCAAGTATCGATCCGTGATTTTTCTATGTACAGAGCTTAGGTGAATTCAGAATTGAGCGATAAACTGGGCGGCTTGCATTTTTTTTTACGTTTATATATACTATTCAAAAAATAGGGGATATTTGATAAACAGGAGATATAAGAAGAAATATATTTATATTTTCATCAAAAAGACAGTTGGTGCATTGCACTGTAACATCTGGTGAATGATTGCAGCGATAGTTGTGTTTCCGACAAGCACACATTCCACGTACTGAGCTGTAGAAGACGTGGACAGTCAATCAGAGAATTTACCACATTCATTCCAAGACCACAATTCCTTGTAAATCCTCCTCGGTTCGTAAGACAAGCGCGGGTCCTACGTGGGATACTCCTCAGTAGACGTGCAATATCAGCTTGACTGATGTTATTCCACTCTTTCTGCAATACAGCGGCGAGTTCCTGAACATTGGTAGGGGACTGTTGGCGTTGTCGCAGGCGCCTGCCAAGCATATCCCAGAAGTGCTAGATTGGTGAAAGGTCTGGACTTGGTGCTGGCCAAGTCACGGTAGTGAAGTTCTACTCCTGCAGGAACCCTGTAGCGACACGGACCCTGTGTGCTCTTGCATTGTCATCGTGGAAAATGAATCGACGGCAGTGACGGCTTGGAAATGGCACCACATGAGCTGCTAACATGTTGTCACGGTCGTACTGCCCTATGACGCACCCTTGGATGACGACATGTAATGCTGTTCTGCTTGTCATGGTTATGCCTCCCCACATCATAACCTATCCACCATCAAAACGGTCGTGCTGTCTAACGGTTAAGTCATGGTATCGTTCGTTCCACCGCCACCGCACTCTGTTTCGCCTGTCGTGGAAGTCGAGAGTGAACCTCGATTCATCGGAAAACATGACGTTGCTCCATCGACGATTGTCTCAGCGCTGTCGTGCTCCACACCAATTATGCCTTTCTGCGATGTGATGTTCAGTCAAACGTGGAATTATTCGAGGTCGTCGAGCGTTCAAATTCCAGCGGTGTAGGCGATTTCGGATAGTCTGACTACTGACTCGCACATCTGTCGCTCGGTGCTGCTGCCGTCCAATTTCTGAGGTTGTTTCATGGCGGTTACGTAATGCGGTGGTTCGAATGAAACGATCCTGATTTGCAGTTGTCGCCCTTGGACGACCTGACCGACGTCTGGCATCAACATTGCCCTGTCTGACGCTAGTTTGACCACAACCTGCTAATCACCGATTGAGTATCGTTGAGAATTTGAGCCACTGCCGTCTGTCTGTTGCCAGCTTCCAACGTGTCAACGGCACGTAAACGCTCGTCACGTGTCAGTCTTCGCACACCTCAAAAGTTACGTTTCGACCAGAACCTATTGATGAAAGAGTTTGTGCCAAGAAAATAACGATGAGACCTCCGAAAAAGCCCGTCTAGTACAAATGAAAATTTCAAAAGCTACCCCACAGACATTAACGCGGCGCTTGTGCGAAAAACCTGCACGATTTTTTTTGTGGGCCGAAGACATTCATGATCCACACTAAACATGGTAACATATTGATGTGTCCACTCTCGCGTATCCAATACCATTTTCCGAATATATCAACATCAGTTTGGATATCCCGTACTTTTTTTGAATATGCATCTTCAATTAATAGTTGTCAACAGGTCCACTGAATCAGCATTTTTAGAATTGTCCTCTTGATAACCATTTTTCGGTTATAATTTCCAAACACACCAACCAGGCTTTCGGTCTATCAATGATTTCCATCCGGCCACATATAGGCTAAAAAAGAAATCAAAACCAAAACACACGAAAACTCAAAGGAATCAAGAATTACTGGAGTGTCTGTTGAGATTAATAATCTTCAATTTAGGCCCGTGCATCTCTTTATCCAACACATTTGAAACAGATTTTATTTTTTTTTCAGAATATTTATATGCAAACAACTCTACATGTGTTTTGGCTAGAAATATTTTATACCATAATCGCTTGTACATTGCCCAGCATAATCAAATTAAGCATTTCAATTGACTCACCTCAGATAAAACAGAACTAGTTTCTGGTACGGTGTAGTTGTTCCCAAAAATACATGGTAAATCAGCTGACTCATTTCCATTGGTGAACGTCATTGAACACTTGTCTAATGATAATTCCGGAAGTAGCGAAACGTTTATTCCTCGTTGAATCACCTCAGACTCATCAGTAACTACATTACAAATGTGATGAGGTTCATATCCTGTTAAACATAAGATTAAATTTATTATTGTGGTGCAGCCGTATTGCATATTTCCGATCATTATGAAATGTGTACCAAAGAAATATGAGTGCATCAATTTTATTTAAAACTTCAAATACATTCATCAAATATATCCCATCTGAAGACATTGGTGTCCATAAAAATAGGGAGGGAGTGTAGTATACACGAGAGAGCTGTGACCAGGAAGCAGGAATGTTTAAGGGGTAATTTGTTAAAAGAGAATTCACCAAACAAGCGTTGATGGAATTGCTTATTTTCGAAACACTGCGGTTACAAAATAGACAGTTCGCGCGAATCAACAGGGTTTGTTTTAGTTTTTTTTATCGGGGATTAACGACACTTTTGTCAGACTGGTATTGGACAGTTTTTACGGGTGGAGGGAGCCGTAGTACCCGGAGAGAACCACAGTGCGGCGACGAGCAACTGTCGCACTCCCGACGTACACAAGCAGGGTTAGCATTGGTTGAAGGCTAATGATGTCACTTTAGATCAACAACCAAGGGCATTAAACCACACGCTTTACTATCCTTGCTTTTGCATTTAGATCCAGAAAAAAGGTCACCGTTGCCAAGAGGGGTATTTTGACAGACTATGTGATGATGGGGACTCTTTATTGGCGTTTTCCCTGCATTTTCATGTCCCTATATTTTATATAAATGGAAAGTGTGTGCTTCCGAATTTTAGGGCAGCTAGAATTTCAAGCTTTGATTATTCCCATTGATACGAAATGCAGCAGGGAATGTTCCATCGGGAGTAGCGGGTGGGGAAACGTTCCGTCCTGAGACGGGTCTGCCGGCTCGTTCTGTATATAATAATATAATAACTGTGAGTGCCTTTCATACTAAATACGTACCTATAAAGATATAGGATAGCATGTGCCAAGCGCTTGACAAATTGCTGAAACACAGAAGGAATATTTGTAACTTCTGGTATTTACCCAAATTACCGACACATCTCCACGTGTTATCAAGACTCAGGTCAGAAATATTCTCTTCCAGTTCTTTCTTAGCTGAAGAGAAAAAATCTTTAGCGGTATCGTGACAATCGCCTGACTTTTTCACGAAAGCTGCAATAGAGAGATGGGTAAGTTTTTTTAACATCTAAAACGAAAACGTTTCTGTAAGTGTTGTGAGTATCAATATGCAGTGTTTGACACTTCATTTGCCGAAATCGACTCTTGTCGCCTATTTTTATGATGATTATCTGTACGTTATGGTGTGCGCAGATCAAACCTACCATCTGATTATTTGTTGACAAGGGCTCGGAGAGCCCTATCCAACCATTAATCAGATGATAGAGTTTCAAGTATGTCATAATTTTAATAAACTTCTTTGCATACAGGCGTATATAGAGATCCTCCATATATGACTAATGTGGGCGTGGCAGTAAAAGGGTTAAGATTCCCACACAAAAGACAACATAAACCTGTTTAAAATAAATGTAAGAGGCAAATACCATCTTCACCAGTGAATATACAGATCTCTATTGTCACAGGTGCAGCATTACCCCAACTGGCTCGTTTTTTACTTCAATCATAAAGTTCACAGATTTCAACCTGGGGACTTTACCTAATTTTTGTCTTCTTTTTTCTTTCCTTTTTTCGCCAATGTTCTCTCCTTTTACGTCTTAATCTATTTATCGAATATATTAAGAGCACGTAAGCGCTAGCGGTGACCATTTTTACACTTAACAATTGTTTTATCATTATTTTAATCTGTGACTTTTAAAGTCCAAACATTTCGATTAGGAGACTTAGAGTAATTGTTCTCCTCCATTCTGTTTCCTTTTTTCTCTAAGGGTTTCTATTTTTGCCAACTTTCACGGCTTAATCTATTTAGCTAATATGTTAGTAGTACATAAAACATAAAATAAATACTCCTAGCACTCTCTATAAATATTGCATATCAACACAAAACTATAACCTCTATCAACTACAATAACGGCTATACATTTCTCCCAAT
This sequence comes from Pictodentalium vernedei, assembly GCA_031216915.1. Taxonomy (NCBI): domain Eukaryota; kingdom Metazoa; phylum Mollusca; class Scaphopoda; order Dentaliida; family Dentaliidae; genus Pictodentalium; species Pictodentalium vernedei. The sequence goes on along the minus strand of CM062297.1, from coordinate 502,336,008 downwards.
ACCCATAATCCATCTCGACACTTCCGAAATTGAAATGTAAGAGACCGTTTCAAAAATGGTGCGAACGCCTTGAATTTTAAAAGTTAGAAAGATCACATGAATTGCTTATTCTGATATGTTGGGATTCTGGATATCTCCACCTTTCATAAGTTATCACCCTTGGAATTCTCACAAAATTGTCGGGATAAAAACATAATTTAGGACACGCGATAACATATAAACCAACAAACTGTCAGGTTTGAAATGTTCTTTGATCGTACATGTACAAAGAAGTATAGAAAGGTGTATACCAGTTCTTATTCCTCCCCAACATGAACGAGTTTGATTTTTTTGTTTACATTTTTTTGTACCTTTGGTTTTTCCCATTTTGCCAATGGTTAAAACGCTTAACGTTTTGTGATATGGAGCTTTGGAAATTTGGTTTAATTTATATCTTCAGGAGAAATTTCCAATACTCCATCCATACACTTGAAACGACCACATTCTGATGATATAACACCATGGACTTTTGCACCTAAATGGATCATCAAATGTCCGAGGCTATATGTTTTTGATTCGTCATAATATCGTTTTCCTTTTCTAGTTTATGGGGGGGGGGGGGGGGGGGGGGGGGAGGGTCATAGGACGTGAATTTGGGGAGTTTCTATTTTCGTGTGTAACAGGCGAATATAACCAGGTATGGTTATTTACGAAACGCTTAAGAGTAAGCCCCGAGTGGAAAGGTGGAGGTATTTGTTTCTCATTTTACAATTGTTGTGGGTACTGGTACGTATGACTGTATTCATTTCAATGCAATATCTAATCAAATAGTGCTGTGGTCATAGAAGTGGACTGTGGTTGGGTTGCGGTCCGGTCGAAATGATTGATCCCTCCTCCTCACCCTATAGAATCCCTTTTGTCTGAAAATAAAATGCGAAACAAATTGAATCTCAGATGCAGGCCTGAAAATAAGGAGTCTGACATTAGCAGAATGAGGCCCACAGAGGGTGAATTTGATGATGCTATCCCATACAGTGGGCAAATTTATCCTCTGGGTACCTCTTTCTGTTTAGTTTTGAGACCCGGGTTCAGGTTGACGTTCACAGAGGGTAAATTTAGTGAACAGGGTAGCATCACTAAATTCACGCCCTGGGGACCTCATTTTGCAGATGACAGTCTGCTTATTTTTTGGCTTGCTCAGATGCTTTTTGCGTTCGTTTGTCTTGATTCACTCTTGAATTCGAAATATTATATTTAGAAAATCTCGTCCATTGGGTAGGGTATGCCGCTACCCGATCTTGATCCGATCGAGAAAAATGCCACTGTTTATCCCAATATCATATTATCAGTTACCCCATTTCTGCTCATGTAGTACAGGATTCTACCTACCGGTAGCTAGTCGTATACGGCTGGCTCAGGGTAGTTAAAAACCTGCACTACGTGAACACACATGGGGTGACGATTTTATCTATTGTCCAAGAGGGCGGTCAATGTTTGCACATACGCCGGATCCCATTTGTTTGGTAGGGAAGCGTGGTATAAACTAAAATCAAGTTAATGTATTAGACGAAATTAACATGGAACAGGCTTAGGACAATCTGGAGTTCTAATCACTCCTCTCCTTTCTTTGGGCCTGCAAAATACACATAACACTCTTCATACAACAGTTGTTGAATAATGGTATTCTCCTGCTATTATTACACCTTGGCGATCTTTTCACAGTACCACGATATTTACTTCCGAGTCATAGCATCAACACACGATATAAAATTATGGAACGCGACTAATACACAGTGCCGAAGAATGTGCGGGTGAGCGGAAATATCGTGCGATTGGACGTTTTCCATATCATACGGTTTATAGAGTTCAGCTCTTGACCGATCAAATTTCCGTTTACATTACAGGCAATAGATTTTTTTTTTACATTCTGTGATAGCAAATGGGTTATTTTTGTTATATTGTTTGATTCGTTACATGTGTGTGTTTTTTTTATATAGTTCATACTATTTCTAATCACATAATCGACTTGAATTGATCATTGTGGAAATATCGTTCCGAAGACGTATAATTTAGGCATGGCGTCGGAAGTCTAATTCGACTTCTGTGTAAATTAACTGGGAATTAGTAGTACGCAATAATTAATTTCTTTCCTACCTCTGCCCACTTCAACTGATAATGATGTCTCATGAAGCTACGATTTGGCACATAATACGTTTCATCAACAAACGTACTCCTGTAAGAAAATTGAACCGAGGCGGCAAATTATTTCGTCACCTGAGTTTAATATTGTTAAAAGTAGTGCGCATTTTCATTACACTTGAGACAATATGGAAATCAAGTTGCGAAATTGGTCAGTTATTCAATATGCGTGATAAACTGCAGCAGAATAAACATAAAAATCCCTCGCTCTATACACACCGTATCAGTTAGTAAACAATTGAAAACAAAAATCTAGAAGTAGCAATAATATTATGTCCACTCCCCCATTGTTACTATAGTCTTGCATCGGACGACCTGCTTCTCTTATCTTTATCTTTATTTCAAATGACGTTTGATGTACCTCATGTACCAAAATGTACTGGTTTAACTGTTAACCCGCTGAGTATTTTCAAAATATTTCTCATCATATCTAGTCATGGCTGCTGTTAAGCAGCCATGTCTAGATTTGATGAAAATATCCCCCAAATTTAATTACAAAAATCATTGGTTGAAAAGTCCATTCAATTTACGGGGAGGATATTTTGTCCAAATTACACTTATTTCGGTGGCAAGATAGTTTGTGTCCAGGGCAGGAATATCCGTCCACAGCATGTAAGGAGTACAGCGTAATAAAATGTAAAACAAAAATTACATTGTAACGTTGTGACTTGTGAGCGAGGTTGGTTGGAAGTGAATTAATCTTCTCTTATATTGTGTATACCAAACACCAATAGCAGACGTCATTTGCAGAAAACATTTCTCGAATTACTAAGTACATGTATGTTTATTTTTATCTCGTAACACAATGAATGACACCTCGTTAGAGGGCTGATAAGGGTCATGAGCTGTATTTTTTTAGACAAAACTTAAAATAAATAATACATCTGGTAGGCGAGTTTTAGGAGCAACGTGAACACATTTTAGTCGTTATGTTATGAGAAAAGTTAAATTACACACAATGTGGAGCGCGGTGGCTCAGTAGGTAGAGGTGCAGGCTGCAAGCCGAGAGGTCCTCGGTTCGAATCCCACCTGCGGCAACCGCGTTGTGTCCTTGGGCAAGACACTTCATCTCCATTGCCCGCGTGGGGACACGATGACGCCGTGTACTAAGGCGTACTGCACGTCGATGGTACGCATGTCTTCAACTAATCTAACCCTGCCTGTGCCGCAGTGCGGAGTTACGATGTTGGGGAGCTGGCAGCTGCTCGTCGTAGCTCGGTGGTTCTCTCCGGGTACTCCGTCTTCCTCCACCCGTAAAACTGTCACGGCCATGATTAGCCATTGTGCATAAATATGTGACCTTAAACATCAATAAATAATAAATAAATTACACACAACGTGAGACAAAGAATCTTATTCATGTCACGATTTGACAAGAAATTTCTAAACCTCGTTCACAAAAATCAATCCGAGCCTCCATAAACTTGATACAGACACTTCATATGAAATCGCGGCTCATTAGAGATCCTCCATACCTGCACAACAGTTGAGTGGACAAACAATGAAACACTCGCAAAGTGTAGCCTTCACGCCAAAGATCACCTGCATTCTATGACAAAGTATAAGAAGTGTAAGCACATATTATGAAATTAGTACCCCTGGTATAACCCGGAGGTCTATTGGTTGAAACTTTGCCTGTGCTTGTTACGCTTTGCAACAAATTTGCAATTATTGCTTGAGTGGAATCTCCACTCTACGGGTGATTTAGTGATAATACTCTCTCAACGTACTGTACAATTAAATATGTCATCCAAAACAGGAGTCCGACACAGTTTGTGGATTGACTAACACTTTTAGCCCTCAGACAATGAATAGTAAATTGTTTAGAGTTTATTACCATGCAATATTTAGGGTTACAAAATACTGAAGACTTGTTTATAATGTGTTTGACACGAAATAATACCTGCACTAGTGAAACTAGGACTCTGTTATTACAGGTGAAGCTTTGCCCTTCGGGTGTTGCTTTTGAATTTAATTATCTAGACTCCAGAGTTTAATCTGGGGAGATATTAAGTAGCAACATTTTAATCTGGTTGACATTTAAAATCTGTTGATTTATTACAGTCTAGCTTCAACATAAAAGATAACTTGCTTTCTGTGAGAAAAGCACAAGAAGTGCAAGCACAGTTTGCGCAGATATTTCTCCGGGTTTATCCGAATATTTATTGACTGGACTCTTCCAATGCAGATCAGTGAAGTGACATGGACGGTACCATCATGGATGAAGTGATACACTCAATATAAAACAACATTAACAAGCACAGTAAAACCGAGATTTCGATATTTTCCCTCTAAATCTCATACAATTATTACCACTCAAGTTTTCTTTTTCGAAATAACTTTAGGGGAAGTATTCCACCCAATGTTACCTCCACCCAGCATTCAGTTTCTGAGGTTTTCTGTTCATTTGCCGACAGAAACTTGTAGTTGCACCCTCAGAGCAATTGAAACTGCTTCAACGGTTATTACCACCGTCTTGATATAGTGTTGATATTATCACCTCGAGAAATATATTCTTTTACATTTTCCCTGCTGATTTCATTACGAAGGGGGTGAACGTATTCGAAAATGGGATACCGGGAATATACACGGAGTGCTGAATTTTAATCGCAGAACAGTTGATATTTATTATTACACGCCTATTACTTTTTCGCTTGTTCCGCATTTACAAATCTACATGGATCACGTGCTCGATAGGGATTTCCGTTGATGGACTATTTTTTTAGATCCATCAGACCTAAACTCCGCCCATATTTTCTTAATCGGCCAAGTGAAATGTCACATTCTGATGTACATCATTTCGGAAGCTGCTATGACAGTCGATAAATCGAATGTCATTTGGAAAATAGTTTCGTTCAAATCCACCAAAATTAACAAATTAATCTTTTCCATAAATAAGGAGTGATTGTATAACACTCGAGTTCTGACTTTGATGAGAATATCTTTCAGATAACCGGAGTTAACTTCTTTATAAATACGAATAAATCTACTTGGACGCAATTTTAATTTGTATTTCACTGCTGACTTATTGATCTGTGATACGGGTTTGCTTTTTGTTTTTATTTCATGCAGATGTCAGAACTTAAAGTTTAAAACTTTATGTGTGTGATCCTTGGATTTTTAAATTAATGAATAACATGTTATAATAATAACAACACTTTGGCCGGCTGCTGATTTGTCGCGGTTGTCAGGTAAGAAGGCCTTGTTTACCCGAGTGCTACCAACTGCATCCCTGTTCCCGCGTTTCTTCTCCCCTCCCAACACTCGGAGGCGAACTGCTTTATGACATCCCTTGCCCCATTCTTCCCAATATCTCCGATTAGCATATTAACCTTCTGACTAACCACATGTCCTTCATTATCCCACCCCACTTCCCCATTATACTCCTAGTGAATATTATTCTGTTAGACTGGTATTTTGGGAATTCTAGTAGAAAGTGTCCCAGGGTCTCTACTACGCCAAAATTACACATCTGGCACTCCTTTTCACTGTTTTTCCCATTTCATACTCAGCTCCAGGTATCGCGATCTCAGCTTGAACAGCAGTGACTCGCCAAAGGTGCCATCAAGGAGCTCTTCAAACCCTGGCTTCTTTTTATCACCGAGGCCTACATGTGTTTTATGTGACCCTATCTCGCCAATTATGGTTACCATTCTCCATGACTCTTTCTCTGACGATTTCTTTTTATCCTGGATTGCCACTACTTCTTTGTTCGATATCTCCAATGAATAGCTCTCTATTAACTCCTCCCTCACTCGGACCATCCACCCTGTCTTTGTATATGAGTTCAATATATTCTGGAACATTACTTTACACCATCAGCTGTCGGAGAGATTTACCAAATGATTAAGATAACAGAGTTTCAATAAGTCTATCCTGTCCTTGATCCCCATCTTCACCCACCAAACCTCGGCCCCCTTATCCATCGGCCTGTATCATTATGCAGGGTTTCCAACTCTTTAAACAGCTTGGTTTCGGGGTACCACTTCCGCACCATATGTTATACTTGGTAGATTCACCATTTCCCAAAAGGTTTTCCCCACGCAAACCTTATAGAAACTGTTTCTCCCTCTAAGTTTCATTTGGTTAAGGAATCGCTTCCCCTTCACATTCAGTTTATCCGTGTGGTTTCGGTACGGTAGGTGCCTCTTCCCGTGATATTTATACTCTCCCCCCCCCCCCCCACCCACACCCAATACTCGTAGCCACAGACCTGTCTCTCCTACACCAAGAAGTTTGCTGCTACCTTCCGGAATACAGAACTCCCCCGCTCTCCACCTTCGAGTAGGATCCACTTTACTGCCCACGGGGATAACTTTGCTTTTGCTTTCACTTAGTTCGAGTCTCCATTTGTTCCCATATTTCCCAGCATTTGGGTAAGCCCCTCTTCGCTTTCTGACACTAGCATCATATCATCTGCGAAAAATAGCTCTGGGATCTTCAAGGCCCCAACTGCTATCCCCTCCTGGCTATACAGGAGTTCATGCCCTAAACCTTTCTTGTACAATGCAAAAAGAATTGGCGAAAGGATACACCCCTGCTTTAGGCCTATCTCCATTTTTATGCTATGTTATGTTTCCCAGGCTAAGTTCACTCTTTGTATAATGCTTTCAGAATTCCCACAAACTCGCCTCTCAAGCCCAGAGCCTCAAGCTTTCGCCATATACCCTCCCCCATACTCTATTATATGCCTTTTATCATCCAAAAATGCGTGTATACAATTATGCGTGTAAGAAACACAGAACACCACGATGTTTTAATGCTTGTCTGTCATCCCTGGCTTATATCGTCAAGAAAATCGATTTTCGATCAAGTTATCTTCCTTGAAATTATTTGACTAGTGAGAAAAAAGCAAGTAATTGTTGAGAAAATATCTAGGAAATCAGTAAAAAGTAAAGCCTAGTCTCCTTTTGAACTTAAAATAAACGGGAGCAGACATATCTCGGACTCTCTGGAAAGCTTATTAAAAATAACTAGTTCACATATGGTCCATCATGAAGAATATTTACCACTAACACACCTGCATACACTCTCTGCGCATTTGGCACTTCTGTTGGCGAATATGTTTTTATTGTAACTTGCATATGTTAGTCTTTCCAGGAAAAAATGAGCAAATCTCACCTCTTGGGCTTCCAAATATTAATGGCAAGGACAGCGTCTGTATTATATGTCGCGGTGCATACTCTGTTAATGTAATGAACAGAGAAAACGCTAACCACTTGAACCCTGGTGGTATATTCCATGCCAGTTCAATGGCAACAGTTGGAAGAGTTCATACTCATTATTTGAGCGTAGACCAATTAATATTTTCAACGTCCAGCGCAAGGGCTGCACTTTGAAAAAATTGACTCGTCTATCCCATACATTCACTTTGCAGCCACCCTACGTAAGATAATTATGAAATATCATGTTCCTGGGAATGAAAAGCGGCCGCATCCGTTCAAAGGGTTAAGAAATATGGGAAAAACGCAGTTTACTTAATTTTAAATGGGCTTCAGTGAAGACTAAAATAGTCCAATGTTCAAACTGATTGAGAAAAACATTGTTAACAGTGAGCTTCTGTATTCCTATACTACTACTAAGTTTGTGAACTGATGCACACATCGATGATTCAAATTCGCAAACATTCCCAATTTTCAATTTTTATATAAAATTCCCATACCATTAGTGTTATATTCATTATCAGCATTTGGAACTTGAGGATGGGGAGGGGGGAGGGTCAAACATGGAACATGTAGGGCTGGCAGAGAGGGGCGTACCCCTCGTTTTGACCCACAGACATGCATCATGGTAACCCTATCGCTATTACAATTTCAGATCATGAAAACGTATACGTGATAACTTGCACCATATTGGATACAAACGTAGAAACATTAATTTCTCGTTCACCATTGAATTCCACCTTCAGTCGGCTCCGTCTCTTTATTTTACTTCAAACATCTGCCAAACCGAGCTTGAATATGGTTGAAAGAGAAGTAACAGGTCATTTCGTTACCGCATCGTTGTATGCAGACTAAACAAGAGGGAGAAGAGGTGTTCCTACATCTACTGGAATTCTGTGAATTCGTCTGCTAAATGTTATATTTTTTGCATAGGTTAAAGAATAATGTCCCTATATCCCGACAAATTCTGTCTTTTGATTGGTCAGAATGCCTTGGACAAATAGCCATGACAAAGGGTGCACCCAACATCCCAGGCATATGATAGCGTGAAACATCCAGGGTATAAGTGCACGCGGAACATGGGGGGTATATGGTTTAAACCAAAGCTTTCCTCGTCGTTTGCTCGCCTTAACATAAAAATCGAACCACAAAAACTGAAAATAGTCACAAATGTCATCAGATTTCCGGCAATTCGGTGATGTTTTGTCGTTATAAATTGAATAGTCGAATAATTAATAGTCAGGCAACAGTTGTCACTATCTGATCAGTACTTCAATAAACTGGCCAACTTTGATTGTTCACCTTTATTTGTTCAAGGACATCATACTGAATCACTTTCAACTTGTCTTCCAATTTTAAGTGTCATATTTCACCACCTGGTGGCACTTTTTCAAAATGGCTGCCAAAATCACAGAAAAATGTTAAAAACATAATATTGGCCACACATATCAACTGATATGATGATGTTTTCTTGATTGTTTCATCCAAGTGATACTAATTATGACCTCTTGTTGTTTTGCGGGGCTTAAGCTGATGCCGGGCCATGTTGTCTGTTGCCATAAAAGCAAACATCTGACCAAATGAAATATGGAACAGTGCATAATTTGTGCAGAAAAAAAACGGAAAGATGAATTTTCATTAGCAAGTGAAATATCTCTAAACAATATTAACTTCTTCAGTAAAAGATGGGCTAGACATGGTAAAAACATTAACATTCAAGATAGAGTAAAGCAGATGAACATTGTTGCAGGGGCAGAATATCGCTACCACAGAACATGTTACAAATAACTTTGTAACCAAGCTAACCTTGAGAAAGCTGAAGATTTAAAATGTACAGTGAACAAAAAGAGAAGGAGGCCAAGTACAAGTTCTGTACCGTCAACTCCAAAAACAAGGAAAACGTTTGACCAAGAATTGTGTGTTTTCGGTCAGGGCAATAGTGTGGAAAAACTGCATCAACTTTGCAGTGAGCCTATGGGAAGGAAGTTCTTACTGATAAAGGAACTGAGCACAAATGAAGACGTCCGGCAAGATTGGCACTCCTTTCTGATGCCATGGATGCATTTGCCCAAAACTGTAAATACCACCTGACCTGTTTCAGAAAGGAAACCAGACACATTGAATCTTTCCAGAGTACAAACACTTGTTCATCTGAAAATGAAGGCATCAGAAAGGCCATATGTGACATTGAAATTGTCAACATAGTGCAATTGATAATCACCAATACTGACAGTTTCCCAAGCATTGACATGTAGACAATCAACAATGCCTATATTAAACTCCTTGAAGAACATGATGTAACAGTTCAAAGAACTAACTTTAAGCAGCACCTGAAGTCACTTTTACTTGAGAAGATACCTTGGCTTGATTTTGTCAAGCGTGGGTCTAAACCAGAAATTGTGTCACACTTCGTCAAAGACAAAATCCCCACATATAAGTATGAAACATCAGATGTGGATGAAGAGATGGACATTCTTAGTAGGGCTTCAAAGATAATTCGAGGAGAAGTTGACAACATGAAAAACTGGCAATATAAAGGATCATTTGATGCCTTGAAACACCTAAGAAACTATTGCAGTTAGTGAGGTGGATAACCTATGGTCCACATACTACTCTACAAGTCAAAAGAGAAAGAGAAGCTGAGAAAGGACCAAGAAATCTAACTCAGCACATCATATCTGCATATAGAACTAAGAGATAAATTAACTAGGAATGCAAAGAAGGCGGCAGTTTTCACAAGGATAAGAATAAACCATTGACTGTTGGCCTTGCACTGGTATCATATCAAGCAAACAGGTCACTTTCACAAATGGAAATGCTCCAAAGCATGAAGACGGCTGTTTCATATGATGAAGTTGACAGAATGACCACAAGAATGGCTATGGCAGTAATGGATGACCTTAATGACATTGTTAAAGGCATGCATGTACCCCCCTTTCTAAATTAGGAAGTAAGACCCCTGTTTGTTGTAGACAATATTGACTGGGGTAGTGAAATAGGGCCATTTCATGGAGCTGACTTACTAATAGCACAAAAAGAACTTGACGGGAACCCTCTTCTTGGTACAAAACTGAAACTTAACTTAAGTATCAAAGAAAGAGCTCTAAAACAGAAGCTAGATATGCAGTACCTGGAATGTGACAAACTAACTAATCCTAAGCTTGACAATGATGATTATAAATTGAACACTTTTAAAGGTATTGACCATGTCTATGAGCAGACCAATATTATTTGGTTATTGGTCTGTAGTTAGGTTCTATCAAATTTCTTTGGGGGGGGGGGGGGGAATGCACAAGAAGAAGGAACAGAGGGAGGTGACACTGAATATGTAGTTGACAAGGAACGAACAGAATCAGAAGAAATAGAAGACACAAATAATGAAGATGGAGGAGGAGAAGAAACAGGTGACATGGACAAAGGAACAGAGGATGGTTCAGTGAATATATCTGTATCAGACACAGCTACAACAGAGCCCCAGAGAGCAGGAAACGCGGGGATACTACGACAGAAGAAAACCCAGTATCCTACATGGCCAACTTTCAGGTCCATAATCACAGAGAAAGCCTCAGTATGGAACATCGGGATTTGTGCCCCACTGTACCTGTACGCTTAAGCATTCTGACGCAGGCCCAGAAGATTAACTCCATGAGTGGTGACGATGGCTGTAGGTCTATCATAAGACTAGATGGGGACCTATATGTTCGTGCAGTGAAATTAAAGGATTATAAACAACACTGGTGCATTAGGTTAGGTGGTTTGCACACCACAATGGCAGCTCTCAAGTGTTTGGGAAAGTATGTTGAAGGCAGCTGCATAGATCTAGCATGGGAAGAATCAGGTCTTTACGGACAGGCCACAGTAAGGCAGATACTAGAAGGGAGGCATTGTATAGAGGCATAGAATCATATACAGTAATTCGTATAGCGTTGCATTATTTGTTCCATCGGGAAGTTTTCACTGACGAAGACCGGGATGAAATTGTACCCTACATCGAGCAAGTTGTGCATTCCTTTATATCATATGCCAACGAACCAATGAAAAGTAAAGATGCCAAAACACTACAGGAACAGATCCATCACACGAACCTTCAGCTATCCACCAGTAATGTCTATGAACGAATTAAGAAATGACAAGAACATGGGAAAGGCATCCAAAAATTCATGACAAACTACATGAATCAAGTCAAGGTTTTGCCGATGTTCATCGGAGCTACAAGGAAAGCTGATTCGAAGCTTCATTTGGCAAAGATGGAAGAGTTGTTCCCTTATTTCCATGCTCATGACCAGCATAATTATGGAAGGTGGGGCCCTCTCTATTTTGCAGATATGTTGGAGCTCTAGACAACAGACCCTGACCTATGGAAGTTTCTCGACGAAGGAAATTTTGCCATCACTAAACATGACGTACCATTCACAGCTATCGATCATGATCATGCAATTGAGCAAGAACACACGAAAATGATAAATTCATAGTAATGTGTATATTTGTATACTTGCCAATGATCCAGACATAGCTGGTGCTAACAATAAAATATCCAGGGCCAAACACAAATTTTGCCCCCCAAACTCCAAAATTTGCATCAAAACCGAAAATTTAATGTCCTATGTGGCCCTCCATACATTTGACATCTGTGCATGCGTAGTGTCCAGGAAGTACCGAAATTGCCACCAAATATCATCCCTTCTTTAGTGCCTGCTAAATGTTATTGTCAGCGGGAAATATACAAATTACTATGAATTTATCATATTTTTACACAGTAACCAATGGCCCAGACATAGCTGAATGGTAAGTAGGTTGGAGGGCCTAGGACATAAAGAAAAATCCAGTCACTCAATCACTTCTAACATATTATCTCCTACAGAAGAATAGGAGAGAACTGAATTACCTATGTCTTTCATATTTATTTAAATAAGAAAGACATTACACCACCAATGTAATTGAGCCTAACTCAAAATATATTTCTCCATCTATTGCCAGCATAGCCCATTATGCTAAATCCATGAAGGGAAGTCGATATATAAAGATAGTCTAGAGAATGAGACTCTTTATATTCATTTAAAAGTGTCCGAGGATTGTATATTAACGCTCGTTTGACACGTGGCATATACAAATGCTCCACACCGAGCTACACTTTAAAAATATTACATAAATGACATCATAATTGCTTCCATTGAGCTGCACATTAAAACCTTCCCAGTACCGACTCAGAGCTGCTGACACGGGAGGGGGTCTTCCCCTGCTTTTCACTATAAAGTCAGGTGATATTAAGGGAAAACTCCCCCCCCCCCCCCCCCCTTCCCCTTGTTCTGAGTCACATAACCGTAGAACGAAGAGGGCAGCGGAAGAGCGTCAATGCTGGAACGGAAAGCCTAAATAACTACAGCTGTAAACCTTTAGAGGACGACACAGATAAAGGACCTAAACTTCTAAGGTCACCGGAGATGGACTCTGTATTTTTAAGGTAAAACTTAGTGAATGTAGCAGCTTTCATGAGATCAGTAATGGTTATACTGTGCGGATAAGCACACGAAGTTGACAGCGCTGAAATCTTATTAACAGAACACTGATCTGGAGATAGATTGTCATAGGCAATACGTATTGCTAATTGAATCCATCTAGCTATAGACTGAACAGAAATATCACTTCCATAAGGCACTAATGATAGAAAAAAGCGTTTCCTTCCTTTCCCAATAAAATCAGATCGGCGTTTATACATGCGCACAGCCCTGACCGGACACAGCAAAGGTCTAAGGTTGTCCGTAGAAGGCAGAGCTTTTATGATAATAGGCTCCGGCCTAACATCAGGAATTATATTCTTAGCCAAAAATCCCACTTGTGTAGTGAAAGTGATGGTATTTCCAACACTGCGGTAATGAGATTCGTCCACAGATAGCGCATGAAGTTCACTAACTCTTCTAGCGGACGCAAAAGCTAAAGAGAAATGCTGATTTATAGGTCAAGAATTTGAACTCTACAACGACTAACGGCTCAAATGGAGCTTCTTTGAGTTTCAACAGAACCCAAGCTAAATTTCACTTCGGGATTAATCTGAGAGTTCTAGGTCTATTAATAGAGAAACTTCTAACTAGTTTGGATAAAGAGGAATTAGATCCAATATCCAAGCTATCATGGTGTGCATAAGTGTCTGAAAGCATAAACCAATAGCCCTTAATAGTGACGGGCTGCAGTTTGAGAACGTCAGACATGTAGCCCAGCAAATTTGCAGTGTCTGGTATGGATGGATCATAAATGTCTATCGACTGATCCTTACACCAACGGAAGAAAACCCTCCACTTTGCGGCATAAATCAGCGAAGAGGAGATCCTCCTACATTTAGAAATTGCGTCCACTGCTCGTCATGTAAAACGCTAGCCGTGCGAGAAGGACCGCACAACGGAAATACGTGAAGGTGGAGACCTTGTAGATTGTGATGCAGTGCGCGTGATTTCCTCTGATAAAGAGGGTCCTCTCGTGAAGGAAGCTTCCGGGGAACGTCCCATAACAGACACCTGAGAAGATTTATCCAAGGTTTCTGTGCCAACAGAGATGCTACTAACAGAATCTTGCAATGGGATTGTTTGATCTTTAGCAAGATTTGTTGAATTAACGGAGTTGGAGGACGCGCGTATCCTATCAGTCCGTCCCATGGAATCGAGAGACCGTCTACTGCATACGCTCGTGGATCTGTACATGGCGACGCGTAAGTCTGCAACTGATTGTTGAGGTGTGTCACAAATAAGTCTATCATTGGTTGATCCCACTGGTATCAAATCTGTCTGAACACTCGCTTGTTGAGAGGCCATTTTGAAGGCAACAGGCGACCTTTCCAAGAGAGCGAGTCTGCTAGTACGTTCAGACGACCCGGAATATGACGGATTCATAGTTGAACTTGATGTTTCAAGACAAACAGAAGGATTCTTTCCATTAACTCGTATAACGGAATCAAGTGCGTGCCTCCCTGGTTCCTTATGTACGCTACCACTGTCGAGCTGTCCAACAATATTTGAACACGAGCGTTCTCTATAATGTGAATCCATTGTTGTAGCGCTAGCCATATTTACATCATTTCTTTGATGATTATGTGCTCTACTAGGAAATCTGGGTCCCAAAGCCCTTCGAGTCTGTCGGAATCAGGGTCGCGCCCCAACCTGTCTGACTCGCATCCGTCATTATCGTGAAAGCCAGATCCGGCAGATGCAGCGGAACTCCCTGAGTTAACCACTGAATATCTGCTCAAATCTGAACCTTTTGTTTTACTTGGTCCGCTAAAACAGTATTGGTTTCGAGCGAATGCGTCTTCACACTCCAGTACTGAGTAAAGAATATCTGGAGAGGACGTTTGCGTAAGCGACCGAGCGGAATGAGATATGCGGCCGCTCCGCACAGCCCCATCAGTCGCATAAATTCCTTCGCTGTTAATGCGTCTGAGTGTAAACAAAAGCGAGCATAACAACTGACTAATTTCGCTCTGGGTAACGGCAGACGAACCAAATTGTTGTGGGTCTCGAAGCTCATCCCCAAGTGAATGAATGACTTGGACGGAGCTAGATCCGACTTCTCGTAACGATGAAACCGAGACGTCGGAGTAGTAAAAGCAGACTCTAAACATCGTTCTGAAGAGTATCTTTGCTGCCGCACCTCTGAAGAATGTCGTCCAATTAAGCCGACGTTACCGCAGAGGAATGAGCTCGGAAATAAGATATTACCGAGTTCATTATTCGAGTGAACGCCCAGGGAGCTAGATTCAGTCCGAAGCACATTGCACGGAACTGATATACCGTCCCCTGAACGGCGAACCGTAGGTACTCTCCGAATGCCGGATTGACCATGACATGAAAGTACTCCTCAGTTATATCTATGCTTGCCGCATAGTCGTTCACTCGGAGAGTACTCTCCGAATGCCGGATTGACCATGACATGAAAGTACTCCTCAGTTATATCTATGCTTGCCGCATAGTCGTTCACTCGTATGATCGCCCTGACCGACCAAATGGTTTCCATATAGAACTTTGGAGCTACGATAAGTTTGTTTATCCAGCTCAAGTCTATTACTGTTCGGAACGAGCCGTCTGGCTTCGGTACGAGGAACAGGTGATTGTAGAAACCTAAAGATTCCTGGTTTTCTACGACCTCTTATGCATCCTTCTATAGAAGAGATCTTACCTCCGAAAGGAGAGATTCTCTTTTTGAAGGATTTGGCGGAAGATCAGTCCACTGCGGTTTTCGTGTTATCGGTGGCTTGGCTCGGAATGACAGTCTTAGTCCTTCCGAGATCACATTTTTCACCCACCGATCTTCCGTTTTTCTCGAATCTTGATAACCTTCCGCCAACTGGGACACAAGAGAGGTCCTGATCTTCACCTGTAGCACTTGTGAGGCTGGCGAGAGGAGAAACCACGTCTTCCCCGTGATGAGCCTCGACCCGTCGGCTTGGGGGCGTCTGACCGGTTACCTCGGCCAGACCCACGCCACCGACCTGAATCGCTAAACTGACGATTTTGTGAGTAATTATAAGAAGATCTTCTATATCCTCACGAGGAGCTCCCTCTGAAAGATCTTTGTCCAGAATCTCCTGCCTTACTCTTCTCTGCATGTGCAGGTTTATTTGACGACGACTTTGACGCTTTCTTTGTTGCTTGGTCATAGGCCAAAGAAAGCTTATCGTCAAACATGTCATGTCCTGAAACAGGAGCGACTCAAAGAGAGTTTATCACCTTGTCATCCTTCAACGTCTAACCAACTCCAAATTAGCCACTGTAGGGGTGGAGTTGAACGTGGAATACATTATAGCCCTGGAAAGAACCCGTAAGGAAGAACGAACGTCCTCAAATTCCTTCCCATTGAGACGTTGCGCCATAGCTGACGTCAGGTGATCTGCGTAAGACATAGCGTCTAAATTCGCTCTATTTGAAAATGATGGAGGTAAGGGCAAATCTAGGTCCTCAGGTCCTCAGCCTTCTCATCTAAATGCAAAGAAACTCTCTGTACACCTTCTCCTACCGTTTTAAATGGACGTGGTCCAACAGACGGTATACGTACGGAAGATGAGGAAAGAAAGCTGTGTTTTTTTTCTTTCCGCTTGAATGACTAAATATAGCGTCGTTAAGGAGAGCAAAAGTATTCGACACTTTTTTTGACTGCACCGGGAAGGAAAGGACATCCTCCCTTGACCGGATATAGTCAACGTCTAACGACGCTAGCAGCTCTTTATGAGCAGTCGCAGCAGTCTGATTCTCTGGAAACAAGCTCAGGAAAGTATTAATGGATAAAATCCGTCGCTGCCATGTGTTGTTCCGAAAGGGATGGGTCCGTACCCTCCATTTCCCTTTCCGCATCCGATGGAATCGGATTCTCCTCACGGTCTTCTGCATCTGAATGGGCAGATGACTGGACGGACCCAGCGTCATCGGACAGTTCGTGTTCTGAAAGCTGCCGTAATTTGCTTCTCACTTTGCTGGGATGCTGCGATTATCTGCGCAATCTACGACAGCAGGTCCGTAACCGAGGCCGGATGAGCAGCGATCTTTTGTTGCTTGGCCGCTGGCTGCTCCTGGGACCGTGTGTCCGTAACGGCTCTTTTCTCTGGACATCCCATCGAACGAGACCTCGTTTCCTTGGCTACCGGATGATGTGACTTTTTAGCAGAAGAGCGTTCCTTGCTCGGCGATTCCGGCTGGATATCGGATGTCACATAGCCAAGGTGCGGTCATGTGTGATGCACAGTATCAGAGGAAGCCATTCTTACAGTCTGGCCCAGATGTTGTTGTTAAAGAGAGGGCACTCTCGCTCGCGGTTCTGCTGGACCTTGCCGAGCTGACCGTAAAACTTCTTGGCTTCCTCCTTTCCGTCGTTGCTGGGTGAGTCCGATTAGAGATTATAGCGCACGCTGTACCCTTTTTCCTTTCCTCGACCGTAACGGACACACCCGGACACGGGTCGAGCTAGCTGGCGACAGGGCTTTGTAACCACCGGCGCGTGGTTTATTGCCCTGTCTTATATTTAAGAGCACTTTTGCCGTTAGCTCTGACTGACTATCATTATGCCACGACGGAAGCACAATATCGGACGGAGTCTCGAAACCATCACCATGTTCTTGTTCCTCTGAAATCGAAACTGAAAAACTAGAGTGACTAATCGGAGAGAGGACCGGCATTGTCCTCTCACCGTCAACAACATACCGTGACACACGTCTCCAACGTTTGTCATCCCGACAGACACAAGCAGCACAGGAATTAGTGCGAGTACAATGACAACAAGAAACACAAAATTCATGTGAATCCGAGGAAGACTTCCGCGAATTACAATTTGAACAAAAAACTTTCATTATATAAACTTGAAAGTCAAGAGTACTCGCACTAACTCCCAATATACTGAAAAAGATACATTAACATTAATCAAACAATGCTTCGAAAAGATTTTTTTTTAATTTTCAAAAACATTTTCGAAAAAAATTGACATGAGCCCAAGTTCCCAAAGGGAACGTTAAGCCCAAATGGATCCCGATAGAGCCCAAGTGTGAACAAAAAAAATTTCACTACCAGAAATTAATGCAACACTATCGGAATATAGTATGTATCTTAAACTAGTCCTAATATGATTAATTCATAGGAAAATTACATGTGAAAAGAAGCGTTGACAATGTGAACAACGCCACAGAAAAACTGGAAACAAGACTCCAGGCACTAAAAATATGGCCCGAGGTCAGTAACAGATTTAACACTATCCGATGCAAAGCAAGATCTTTATATGAAGAAAAAACAATACATCGGATGGATGATGCATGGCCACAAACGTCTGAACACCCCTAGGGTGAGGACGTAACCAAGGGAATAAACAGAAAAAACATTCTGTGAAAAACGTTAACCTTCCAAGAAATTTAATAACAAAAATTCAATAAAAAAGCCAAAATGCCTGGGAGTTTAACAGAAGGACTTCAAGGAAGGATAGGGAAGGAACACTTAACAAACAGTGGTAAAATCACCAGGAAGAATGATAACTTCAGGCCATGCCCCGAAAATGGGGAACACGAAATAATTTGGTCAAACAATTATAAAGTTACATCCCTGAACATAAAAAAACACTGTTCCTTCCTTCCATGATTCTATTTTTTCCTCTGATCCACCATAATCATCATTGATCTGTGTCTGGCATCATTTAAAAGAAAGATTAAAAGCACAAAAGTCAGTCTGATGTTATCTGACAGAGGGCCAAACAAG
The DNA here is from genome assembly GCA_031216915.1 of Pictodentalium vernedei. Taxonomy (NCBI): domain Eukaryota; kingdom Metazoa; phylum Mollusca; class Scaphopoda; order Dentaliida; family Dentaliidae; genus Pictodentalium; species Pictodentalium vernedei. The sequence continues at coordinate 502,317,452 of CM062297.1, read as the reverse complement.
GAATGATATTTGACCGCAATTTCGGTACTTTCTGGACACTGCGCATGCGCAGATGTCAAGTGTATGGAGGGCCACATAGGACATTAATTTTTCGGTTTTTGATGCAAATTTTGGGGTTTGGGAGGCAAAATTTGTGTTTGGCCTTGCATATTTTAGAGTTAGCACCAGCTATGTCTGGACCGTTGGTTACTGTGTAAAAATATGAAAAGCAAAGGAGGTTGCATCGGTATCACTGGCAATGAGTCGGCATTGGAAAAACATTTCATCATAAATCCAACATTCGCGAGAGTTGTAGAAGAGTTTAAAGACTACGCTAGAGTGGAAAGCAGGGGAACATCATCCCTCCATCATGAATTAACAGGCGATAAAGGTACTAAGTTGGTGCAAAATACTGCAAAGCTTGTGCAGGTCATCAGCAAGCAAGGAAACCCATTTGAGGAGAGTGACATGTTTAACCTGGTGGCACTCGCTGTAACCCCTAGTGAAGTACGTCAGAACATTGAAAATCGTGATCAATTTGTTAGAGAGTCAATGTATAATTTTGTTTTGAGTAGAATGGTTGAAAAGACAGTTGGATTTTGGGATCCAAGGAAGTAGAAAAACATTGGCGACTTCAGGGATCTTGGACCTGTAGTAAAGGCAAAGGTTAAGGGCCAGTTCATGTCCATCAAACAGGAGAGAAACCTGCTTTCTAGATTACTGGTTGTCGCCAAAAGTCGACCTGAGTTCCAAGTGAGAGATGCAATAGGAGAATATATGACAGTACTCCGCCATCCAACTTTCAGCCAGATGGTAGTAAGATAATGCTCTCTGGTAAATCCTAGGTAGTGCAATCTGTCATGAGTCTGCCTCTACCAGAAGATGTAAATCAGGCTTATGCAAATGACGACACAGCAACACCTATTCTGATAGTAGATGCAATATGCAATGTGCATTGTCAACATGGTGACAAAGACAGATGAGAGGTTTACCGCTGGTCATTTTGTAGCCACATCTGTTCAAATCAGCATGAGTAAACCATATAAGAAAAGTCGAGTAGTCTTTGACCAGTATCTAGCTGGGTCTCTTAAAGAAACAACACGAGACAAGAGGACCAAAAAGAACACATGCATTCATTACCATGTCAATGATTCTACAGAGATCAAGAATGTGAAGTCATTTCTGGCACACATTGACACTAAAGATGAACTCACCCAATATCGTACAAAAGAAGCCCAAAGATGGTTCTGGTGATGCATCACGCACGGATGAAATCCAATGGCAACTTGTCTGGCATAGTGTCAATGTCAGAAACGACTGCAAGGCATCACAACCTGGAGGAAGGTGACCAGTTGATCTTGTTAAATGCTATCGATGCACAAAGACAAGAATGCCAAATTAGATGTATTTCCTGTGGATACAGATCTCCTTGTTTTACTCACAGGTACCTATCCATTGCTTCCTCCAATGACCTGCTTACTTAGGAAAAAAAGAGAAAGGATACGAATCTGGGAAAGCTACCATAAACTTGGAAGAGAGAGAGAGAGAGAGAGAGAGAGAGAGAGAGAGAGAGCAGGTGCATTGGTGGGATGGTATGCCTTCAAAGGGACAGACAGCACATTTGCTGGAAAGGGAGTTAGCAATCATTTCAAGGCATTTATGAGTAGTGATGGTCCCATATTAGATACATTTACTGCTTTTGGAAGGAGTACTGAAGTGTCAGAGTGGGTTTTCAAGCAAATGGGGCGCTACATATGTATTTTGTACAAGCCACCGGGAAGTGTAGAGAATGTAAGCGAGTTACGGTGGTCCCTGTTTGCACAGAATGGAAAGGAGGGCCGGCAACTCCCTACCACCATCGGAACATTGAAATATCACACAGAACGGGCGTTTTTCATGGCGTTGGTTTGGAAGTCAGCCTGCAAGCCATGCCCCCAACATTCCGCCACCAACTATTCTTGGCAACTTCACGATGGTAATTTGATACCAGTATTAAATGAAAATCCATCATCACCAATGGATCTTTTGGAGCTTCGAAGATGTTCCTGTAGTAGTTCCTGCATGACAAATAGATGTGGATGCCGAAAGAATACACTGGTGTGCACCGATGCTTGCGGATGTAGTGATGGGTGTGAAAATTTAGAGGACTATATTGCAGAAATAGAAGAAGAGGAGGAGCTTTTTTAGACCAGTTCATATTTAACAGCCCCTATAATATTATTCTGCCATAGACAATACAGGTGTGATGAATTTACGAGATATAATTTGAACTTCAAATAGTATTGCATGGAAAATGTTCATTATACTTCACAAGTATTGGTGACTAAACAAAACTGATGTCAGGATACTTGTCCAAAAAGCGTAACAATAAGATATGGCGGTCTAGGAAAACCCGTCAGAAGTCGCGCTGGACAAGTTCCTCGTTTGTACAAAAACATATCAGATATCAGTACATGTTTACTTCCCATTGTTACCATGCACGCGTATTCCAATAGAGTATGGACCTCCTTGTTCCATACTCTTTTGAATAAGCGTACATGGTAACGATAGGCGGAAAAAAACAATAAATTGTTAGGTTGCGTGACCGTTTTAAACAAGGAACGTGTCCATCGCGACTTCCGATGGGTTTTGTCAGATCACCACACATATTTCATCTGTGGGCCTACAACAGTATTGTCTATGAGTACACAATAATTGATTGGGTTAAGGTCACTAAAACCTTATGTCAAGTATTGAATGAAATCATCTTTAACTAGTGAAAACATTAGGGACACTGCATAATGGTGAACATTTTGAGTTGCATTTGAACCAAATCGGTAATCTTTATAATGAATGATACATTTTATGGGAATTTTTTAATGATTTTGGCCGCCATCTTGGAGAAATGTGCCCTCTTTGAGTAGTTAACTACAATGTATTTGATATTTAAGCTTACTTTTAAACTTACTTGAAGATCTTTGGCCAAAACATTAGAAAATATCATTCTAAATTGATGGAATTATTGGTGTAAATTACGTTTTAACAGCTTTTTATGATTTTGGCAGTCATTTTGAAAAAACGCCATCACATGGTGAAATACTCAACTGAAAATTAGAAGACAAGTTGAAAGTGATTCATTGTGGTGTCCTTGAACAAATAAAAGTGAAAAATCAAAGTTGGCAAAATTCTTGAAGTAGGTGACAGCTGCTGCCTGACTATAAAATGAAACAACTTGAGAAAAATAAAATAAGAGCAAACCAATATGTTCTATGTGCCAGTAGTTTCCCTGACGACCCAAGGGATGTAGCTCTATGTGTTGTCTTCTGCGTTTGTAAAGACAAAACAATTAGCAGAGCGTGGGAAACGCGTTCCCAAATTTATTTTTACTATGTTTCTTTTGTGTTGGAAACTGGACAAAGACGTTATCTCCGTCGACATGTATGGTATATGGAGATTTAATACCTGGATATCTCATTGAAACACCTGGCCTGCGGCTCGGTGTTTAAAAACCGACATCCTGGTATTAAAACTCCATATGCCATACATGTCGGCGGAGATAACTAATAATATATATTTCTCGGGATAACGGTGGGCTGAAAACGAAGACTTAAATCCATCCTTTGAAAAAAAAAACAGATCAAAATTGACAATCAAAATTTTAATACACCAGACGAAATTAACCAAAATAATATATATTGTACTTTACTGATACGCTTACCTAATCCTTTCACATCACCCATTTTGTAGACTGTATTAGCTTGAAAATACGCTGAGCTCCCACTGGATGTTCCATTTACTATGATACTGACACATTCATGGGTTGAAAACCTTGAGTAATTTCTAACAGCGCCCTTCAAAACAGCAATACCCACTCTTGCAATGTAAACAGTTTAATCCCGTGAAACTCAATAATCTATGTTATTAAATGTAAGTATCCGACAAAGTTTGTGGAATGACTCACCCTTTTAACCCCCAGACACTGAATGGTAAAATATTTAGAGGTTATTGCTATGCAATGTTCAGAATTATCACAAAATAATATAATATAATATAAACCTCTTTAAAATGTATTTGGGACAAAGTAGTATCGTCACTCAATGTACCCCAAGAGCCATCGCGTAACCGGAGTACGATATAAAAAATTAAAACTCACATCCTTCTAAATCTAAGATGGTATTGTTACAAGGCGTGGGAAGTTGCGAATTATATTTCTATGGTTCAGTGAAGACAATAGGCAGAAGAGATCATACTTATCGTCAAAAGTCAAGGATTCGATATCGCTCTCACAGGAAAGTGAATCAGTTCAGTTTAGCCGTTAGCTGGTCATGCACCCACCTTCTTCTACATCAGTATCCATTTAGGTGTCTGGTAACACGTTATCTGAAATAAAACGGCGAGTAAAAATGCTTTCGTTTATGAGATTCAAACACCTGAATCAAATGTTATAAACTGGAAGGAAGAAAACATATTTTGTCATATGCTACCTTTTGAGACAGTGGTGATTGTCTAAAAAACGCGTTTCGACATTTTACAAAACAATTGATATAAGATATTTATTACATATGATTTTTCTTCCTTTTATTAAGCGAAATTGGCTTTAAACTTTAAACTCCGCCGATATGACACCGATTCCCACCGACACGAACGAAGCTAGAGTTGTCCCCCATTGATGCGTTACTGTGCGTAACCAATTTGTTTTCATCGAAATGAACGCAGTCAGGAAAATGGGCATTACCAGGCAAGATGGCGTTGATTGAGACAGAGGTTTGGGGTGATTAGATGGATGAATAGGAGAAAGAAGATAGTGTTTCCAAAAATTTATTGCAAACTGGGATTCTGAGTGGTAAGCGGAGATTCGTCGAAGTTGGCGAAGAGATACTTCAGCTACCCAAAAGTGTAGCTTATCCCTCTTCCCCAATGGGGAAACGGAGACGTCCGGCTAGCTCATCTAGTAGTAAAAGAAGAGCAAACTTTGGACTTTGTGAAAAAGGATGTGAAGCAAACTGTAATTGATCTGAGATGTTTTGTAATTATTTGTTGGGGTTTTAAAAAAGAGATTAATACTTGGCAAGTTTCATATTGGTCGAGATATTAGCTGCGGTGACTTCACACCAACCTTCTACCTTCGGTCGCAGGTTGATATGGAGTTACCTCGGGCTGATATGTCGGCCGATATGAAACTAACCAAGTAATAACCGCTTAACTTCTCCCCGGAGGTGACGCTGAATTTAGATAGTATTCAGTGCGCGCTTTCGGTGTTTAAATTGCAAATAAAACATGCTGAATTGCAATTACGGCATACGAACGCTAATAATAACTCTACAGACTACAACGCTATAGTACAGTATATCTGCCGTAGACTGATCGTAATCCACGTGTGGGCAGTGATGTCCATGCATACGTTTACAAGTTAATAAAAATCATGTGCAGCAACAGTTTAATTAATAAACCACCGGGTGTACCTGGTGCTTCATTATTTCCCCTTTTCAATGATTATTCCTATAATTAGTGTTTGTAATTTAATATTACTGCGTCCGTGGAAATATTACCAATTCGTGGAAAGCCACCAGTCCACGGCGGTCGTACATTATGCATCATTTATATATTTTATAAGTGGTGCCGTTTCAACTTAATCCGTTTAACACGATACACAAGATTCATTGCGAAAAGAAAATATGGCAGACAGATAGTACTTGGCGGATTTCTAACTAGTCACCCGTTTATTTTAGTGTAAACTATATTTTATCATTTCATCTATGTATTTTTCATTATTTTCACATTTTCGAAACGAGTTCATATTTTTTTCCTCAGGGGATCCGTATACTGTTTGGTGCATTAATGCATAATGTTTATTTGACTGACTGCTGAGACTTCACACAAAACCCGAAACGTCGAACGAAGACTCCTTTCTATTGGTGATTATCTATTTCTTACGTTGCAAGTATTGTTCTCATCACTCGTCAAATTCTTAAAATTTACTTCGTAAAGAAGTCAAGAAACGACCTTTTCTCTCAAATGTACATGAATATGGTTACACAATACCGCATTGACGTCGCGTCAGTCAACCTTGTCTGTATACTTCAGCACTCCACGTTTGTTTGCTCAACAAAAAAAAATGGTGCAACGATCTCTGCGACAATGCATGGGTACCTCGATAATTTGCACTCTGTTTGACATGAACACGGCCACCTTGTCAATCTTAGTATTTCATCAGATGCGAGCGTAACAGTGGACGGGCCCTCACTGGGTTTAACGATTTTATTTGTTTCTCCTTCGCAAATCCGAAATTAGTTGGTGCTAGTTTAGGTGGATGTCTGGGAAGAGCATTTTTCCATACCCATGGCTGTATGTGGGTCCTCGTCTCATTTTATCAAAATGAAGATTTACCTGGAGGAAATGACCGGAGGACGCCAGAGACAACCACCGAGCACTTGCGTTACGCAGAGAAACACTGTCTCTAATTTACTATCCAGGAACAAGCAGACGGCGCGTTGGTTTGAAGACAAGTGCGACATCGACGTGCAGTGCACCTTAATTCACGACACGACCGGGAACTCATCTGAGTAGCCGGGATTAAGTGCCTTGCCAAACACAGAACACAAATAAGGTGGGTTGAGATCGAACAGTCGACATTTAGGCCTATTGTCCAGTGGGATACCCACTGGGACCCATCGCTCCCATTTCATGGTTTGTGACGTGCCCTAAAGAAGTGGGTTCGGGCGTCAACCAAAAAAAGTCGTCGTTACTTCAAAGTAACGAGATGTTCAACAGCAAACTATTCATAGTCTGTTTGCTACGGGGTCCTCAAAGGGACATATTCTTTTATTTTGTTTAATTTAAATATTTCGTCACGTCTTTTCTTTATTATTAATTTTTTATTGAAATATTTTCGCTTCGGATGGAAAGATTTTACTACGAATGAAAAGTTTTCACTTTGGGTGGGAAGTTCCATCCAGGAGGAAAGAACCATGGATGAACGATTTTCATCTTATTCCCATTCTCGATATTTAATTAAAACATTTGTTTGTATTTTTCAATTTCATTTTTACCTACTATCCACCAAATTTGTAAGTGTTCTACTGACTATGGATACTCTCAACCCGAGTTTGCAATTGTCCTTGCCGATATTAAAACTCTCCTAAGGTGACAATTTTCAACTGAGGATAAAACACTTCACCCGATGGAAAAACCTTTCTATGGAAATGAAAACGTTTCACAGTAGGTGGAAACGCTTTGTGTTAGAAAACATTCAGCCGGGTTGACCATTTTACATCCATAATAGAAATGTTCCACCCATTGAAGAAAATTTCCGCATGAAACTTTCTACAAAACTGAATAAAAGTAAAAAGTAATTATGTTTCTTTAGGGTTTTCTGAGTTTGCATAGGACCCCAGCATTTCTGGGTCGTATGAAATTTTTCGAAGTTATCCTTTTACAGTTTGTAAATTAAGTGTATATTGATACTAAACAAATAATAGAGAGGAGGGTTCGCACGGACGGTATGCCGGAAAATATGTGAAACAGCCCAAGAAACACAAATATCGTTTCAGTGAATCCCCCCCCCCCCCCACACACACACACACTCACCCACGTTTGGCTGTGTCCGTTTTCCGTGTTTTGGTCCTATTGTAAACGACCTTGTGTCAGTATGCGATTTACACGTCATTGGCGTTTTGAACTTTTGACAATAATCAACACAACCTAATGTATCTTATTTTAGATGAAAGTTTTATCCACAACATCTTTTTCCCGAAGAACGATTTTGCTACCCACCTTCTCCCAACCACATCGCAATGCCCAGTAAGATAAGAAATCTGGAATTTGTTTGTTGGTTGTGCATGAAAGTTGTGTGGTAGATAAATCTTTATTTTGCAGTATACTAGAACATTGATTACAAAATACCATTACAACAAACAGGAACATAAGCTAGTATACAGTATGGGAATGGCATAGCCGAAAAGGCTGTCTTCAGAAAATGGGGTTGCCTGATATCTTGTTTGCAATTCAAGGGGGCTAGAATGCATTTGAGGATTAAGGGATGGGAAGAGGAGGGAGGATGAGATGCCAGAAGATTATAGCTGGCGGATGACAAAGTACGGGCAGGTTCGGTTGTCACATTTGGAGTTAGGACGCGAATAATTATTCATGGCTTTATCAATTAAGGACTTTTTTTTTAAATTTGGGTCTATTTAATTGGTGGGTTATACTATCCCAGGTTCTTGGAAAGGAGTGTAAAGGCAGCACAGCAGAGAACTGTGTTCTTGGTTTGCCGGTATCTAATTTACCGGTCTGCCTTGTATTGATTTCTGAGGGGTTTCTATGTACTTGAAATGTATAATCGAATGACATATTTTTTTTTTTTGTTCGTCCAGTCGTGCAGAACGAGGGAGGCGTGAAGGCTGTAGAGATCACTGAATTTCAGAATGCCACAATTTCTGAAAAGGTGATCTGTATGGGAGAGATATGATTTTTTTGTTATGGCCCGGGCAGCTCTTTTTCTAGTTTTAGAATTCTATTGGTGTAGGTCGAATGACCCCAGACGTGGATACCATATATAAGATGGCAGAGAATCAGTGAGAAGTATAAAGTTTTCATTACCTTCGTGGGCAAAAAGTTTTTTGCCCTATTTATTACAAAAATTTCCCTGGCTATTCTTGAGCACACCACAGAAATATGCTCTTTAAATTTCATATTTTCATTCATATGTACGCTAATAAATTTTATAGTTGTTTGTTCTTGCTCGATACCAACTGGCTCAATATTTGTATTGTTTAGAAATATTTTAATATCGTTTACCTTATACGGATTGCTTTGTGTATGAAGTAGCTTATATTTGGTTTTAGCAGAGTTGATATCTAGTTTGTTGGCAGACCACTAGTGGTTTATCTTGGCTAGTTCGGAATTTATACTTTTTATAAGGGTGTCAAAATTGTTACCTGACCTAAAGGCCGTTGTGTCATCAGCAAAGGAAAGTAAACTGACTTCTGTAGATTCGTTAATATCGTTGATGTACAGTAGAAATAAAACTGGGCCAAGAATTGACCCCTGTGGTAAACCTATATTTATGGGTAACGTTTCTGAAATAGAATTCAAAAACGAGAGAATGAAAGTTGTGCGGTTTCCAGCTTTCTGTAGCATTGCGAAAGTGGATTAGAATTACTATTTGTTTCCGTTTTGTTTGAATTGAATTAACTCAAGTTTTCCTTTTATCATTCGTCGGAGGATTGTAAGGCAGATTTCCGATAGCTGCCTGCTGACGGGAAAACTCTAAATGTGTCGAAAGACATATTATTCTATTTCAGACATATATATTGGTTATATCCGGAAATACGATTGAAAAGCAATATCGAGTCTTCTCTTGAGAATTCGCTTCATCTGTATTTTTCCTTTCCAGGGTGGTGCAAGGATTTTTTTCCTGCGCGGAAGCTATTATCCTCGACAAGGGGCTAGATAGTTCCCGGAGGCACCACGTCTATGGTTCGGCCCGGTATTAGAAAATGATGTTTCAATTGAGAGAAAGCCGCAATATGCGTGACTTTTGAGAGTGTCAAAATGAAACGCAAAAACAAAAAACCCAGAAAACAATTGCAGCTTGTGGAACTAGAGTGTTAAAAACAGGTGTCATGGCTACTGGTACTTTCGCTGCTTTAGATTATATGCATTGTTTGCTCCAGTCGAGAATCTGAGCGCCAAGTTCAAATTTATCAAAAATAAGAAAAAAAACAGCTGTAAATTGCTGTTCTGGTAAGTTTGCCGAAACTAGAGTTGCGGGCGCTTTACCTTTCCAAATATCAAACAGTCACGTTTAATTTTATTCTTGCTTCATTGATTCGGCCACCTATGAATAATTTGATGGATATTTGGTTGTCTATAGAAGATTCAGTTGTCAATATGTATGGCATATACCTCTGTAAATGTATAACGACATGGCGTGGTGAAAAACAAGAACTGTTTTTTTTTACTTTCCTTTTCATGTATCCTTCATTTATTACAAATGCGTAACACATTCTATCTCTAACAACGCAGACGTTTGAAAGAGAACATGTTTGATCTCATATAACAAACTTTTAGAAAACGTAAGCGCTATTTACAGAAATGCATGCAGCCATTAAAATTATATTTTTTTTTTAATGTCCAGCCCCAAAACATAGCTTATGATACTTCATTTAGCCATTTTTCGAACTGATATCAAAGGCAAACAGTAATGAGAAACATCAGCCATTCAAAAAAAAAGAATTGAAAGTTATAACAATAGTAATTTTATGGCCTTTTACTGATTTGCCGCGGCCTTCTAACTACATGTAGGAGGTCTACACCAATCCCGTCCCTCTCGGGCTTTTTCTCCCCACTCATCCTCTTCACCTTCCAGCAGTTACTCAACAAATTGTTTATACCCCACCCCCCCCCCCCTCCCTCACTGGAGCTTCTCGATCTATAATATCGACCCTTTCCCTCATATCATTCCCAATACACTTATCCTTCATGTCTTCACCCTTTCTTCCATTTTTCTGTCTTGATGTGCTAAGTAAATATTTGGGGGATTCTAAAATGAAATGCTCCAGGGTCGTCGTCAGTTCTTAGTTGCACATTTCGGAGGTTCCTGCCAATCTTTTCTATATCCCCACCCACTCCAGTTGCCTGAATCTCACTATGAACTACATTGACTCCCCAAACGATCCATCTAGGTACTCCACAAAATCTGGCGCATTTTTTTTAAAAATATTTAACCCATCTACAGAGCTCTTGGTTCGAATTCCAGCTCTCCAGGTTTATTGCAATCTCCAAGCACCCTTTGTTCGATATAGCAGCTGCCTGCTTCAGCTATCTCCCTCTAGCTCTCAGACGTAATAGAGTATTTCTTCATTAGCTCCCTGCCTTATCGATCATGTCGGGATGTCAGAGGACCATGCAGACTTAAACGTCGTTTTATACCATCTGTTTTCTGATTGTTTTGGAGGTAATTCAGGTCGACTAACTTTTCTATATCAATTCTATCAATGCCGCCTGCTAATGTCGTTGGGATACACTCTAAAATCAGTTGAACCCAAATGCGTTCATATTCACCCATCCGAGTTGATTTGCGTTAATTTGTAACCCAACTGATTTTAGAGCGTATGTTAGCTTGTGCATGTATGAAAAAACTACAAAAAGAGCGATAAATATGACACTTACCTGTCTATGCGTAAATTTAGTTATTGTTCTTTAACCTCTAAATTAAATAAAGGAATGGGTGGTGACAGACGATTTTAGAAAGTGACGTTGTATAAGAAGCAAATCCCGGCGACACTGAATGCACTACCTGAAGTTAGACCACATTAGACGGAGCAACTCGGTTTCATGATGTTGCATTTGTCAACTACCTTTTCCTCTCCCGTCTTCTGAATCTTCTCTTTTTTTCCTTCCGTCTTCTATCTCGAAAAGGAAAAGTCTGGGAGACTGCCAGCCTGGCTGTGCCTTTCCTTGGCCGAAAACAAAAATATTAAATTATTATAGATATATTATTTCAAGTATGCATACGGTACATGTGTGTATGCTACAGTATATTTTCTTCGTACGCTGGCAAATAAAAGAACACATGTGGCTTTCACATGCTGATAAGACAGTCACTTGAAAAATTGAATGATTGACAGGTGAAGTGCCCCAAACAGCAGTCTTTTGATTTTGAGAAGTACTGTCGCTCTTGTGTGCCTTCGTACCTGCATTTTTTACTTGTTTCGAGTAGACACCAGTTCGCCTCGGTTCCAACAAGCCAGCTATTAACTGTTGAGTAACGAATTGGCTGCATCCGTCGAGGAATATACAAATTACGCAGTTGAAATGTTTCTTTAAAAAAATCAACAAAACCATGTTATATAACCCCAATCATTGGAATGACCTTGTTTGGATCGTTTCAGTGTGGGGGGGGGGGGGGGGGGGGGTCACCTGATATGATTTTGTTGAAAAAAATTAAGAATTGGAGAAAAAGGTAAAATAAACGTTGATATCATGTGTTTTAAAGAGTGAACATCTGTTCGTGGAAAATAAGCCAAATAGTACAGTTCGTGCACGGAAATGTGAACAATACACCGTAGTGGAGTAGAAAGCCCGATTTCAGCTCAGAAAAAAACTGAGTTAGTAACTTAGGTAATTTCTCGCGATTTTTGAACTTATTCTCTAGAAATCAACTACGTCCAAAGACCTCAGATACTAGCTCACTCACCGAGTGTGCTGGTATACCTGGAGATGGCATGCGACTTTTTCGAGTCAGAATGGAGATCGAATCGTCGAGAGGGGACTACGAGGAACTCTACCCGTCTTCTCGATGGAGATGGAGCGATATAAAAATCTAAGAAAATCTTAGAAAATCATGAAAAGTCTAAGAAAATCTCCGGGATCGTCGTGTTCCCAGTCGGGAATTCATCGACTTTTTCTATGGAATGATAGTGGAGATACGCGAAATCTTCCGAAGCAGAAGTGGAAATCGTTGACAGATGTTCTACCAAAATCGACTTTTGGGTTGAAAAGTCACGTGTCGTCTCGGGGCTATTGGTCCCACTTTCTCGAGAAATCTAAAGTGGGTGACGCGAACGTCACAAACGTCACCATGTGGAAAACATATATTTTGTCGGTTTTTCAAGTGCCCCGTCGACGGATGTTGCCGATACGGCTAGAATCTCTCGGGTGTGAAAAGTATTGAAATCGTAAAAAAATGCGAAATAAAATGTATTTTTTCGTTGGTTTTTCGAAGGGTCTCTTCGACGGATGTGATCGACACTACAGGGAATTCTCGGAAGAGAGATATTTTCAACCGCACGACATTTTTTTTCTCAATCTATCTGTCTGTGACCGAGGAATATATATTTATTTTTGTTTTTTTTCAAATAAAAATATACATTATTAAAAAATAGAAATGAAATAAATATTTATAAAATTAAAAGGAGAAGAACCCATCAAAAATATTAAGCATGTAATTTTTAATGATCAACGATCATAGCGAGAAAACACAGAATATGAAAAGGGGTATTCTGCGTGAGAAGTTTCTCATAGCTATCTTCGTGTTTCCATCTCAAGGATATAAATATTCCTAGAGCGATGAGCGAAAGATGTCCGAGGTGCATGTCAGAGGGATTCATCGAAGCGCTCACCTGTTACAACGCGGAACACAAAAACGCCATAGTCCTGAGTTCTACGTCGGCGTTGCAAAAGCTCGACGGGGCGAGGTGATAGATTAGGGGAAGAAAATAATGAAGGCTGGAGGGTAACGGAGGTCTTTGGATTTCGAAATTGAGCGATTTTGGAAAATGTCGAGAAATCTCACAAAATCCGATCGAGGAAGTATTTTCCATTTATTACTGGCTAGAAAGTATCCCATCCAGAACCTGTGAAGGAAAAAAATCGTGTTTAAATTAAAATATAAATATAAAATTATATATTTAAAAAAAATTAAAAATAGAATGGATTATTCAAAATATGATAATTATCACAGTATCATGGTGGAATACTATAGAGAAATATTTCACATGAAATCGTGGATTATCACGATCTGTGTCTGAAAACCGACGTGCTTCTCTAAAGTGACGTATTCGAAACTTTTCGAGAAGTCTGTTGGAGACATAACACTCTAGATTCGGCTTCGTATTACGGCTCACGGGGTGGCCTGGGGCGCTCTATAGAAGACTATTGAAATCCAGTTTGGATTATTATCCAACGTGGACATGTTGCTCATGTACGCAAAGGGTTTGAGAGGTGGAGTGTCGACGATATCTCGCAGATCGCGAAAGCGAAGAATTTGCTACACGGAAGAAGAATTCGACGCGCGGGAGCCAAGTAAAGTAACACTATCTAGATACTAATAATTTATACAGATGGGCCATGAATCATCCGTTACCGGTAGGAAATTTTAAATGGGTCGACAAACTAAAGGAGATGGAAAATGGGACAGTATCCGTGTCCTCTGGAGGTGGATCTAAAATATCCCGAAACGTTTCAAGTTCAAGCGACACAACGATTATCTGTTGGCACCCGAAGAATTAAAAGTGAACGAACTCGTTCTAAATTTAAACGATAAACGTAAATACGCAGTCAACTGCGAACATCTGAAACTCTACATAGATTATGGTATGATATTAGTCGACATACATCGCATCGTCCGATCCGATGTGGAAGCTTGGGTGAGGAATTACATAGTTCTAGACACGAATTTGAGAACGCAGACCGTCACCGAATTTGAGAAAGATTTTTTTGAACTTTTGAATATTCCTCGTGCGGAACATCGATGGTAAACGCCAGGAAGAGGACCGACGTCCATTCGTCTCGTCACGTCGCGGGGCAGGCAGAAAAATACATTTCGAAGCCGAACTACAAACATCGAACTATTTTCGATGACAATCTAGTGGCCGTTCACATGAAAAAGACGCGCCTGATATTCGATTAAACGTCATTCCAAATGAAACAAAATACTGCATTTTGATTGGCTGAGTGTTGCGGTGTACTTGCAAGCCACAGTGGGTTTTTTACGCCGTGTTTAAGCACTGGGTAAAAACAAGAATATACAAGAGCAAGCTATGTGGCTAAAAAGTACCCATTTTTAATTATTAATCCATACCTTCTGCTCGGTTATGTTAGAACAGAAATAAAAATACAGGAAATTTAATATTTATTTGCAATAAAATATTACAGATATGGATGTCATTGGAACTGGCCCATTGAGCCAGTTCCAACGACAACCATATTTGTCTGGTTTTATTTAAGAAACTTGCAAAGTACAAATTTTCTGTCCGTTTTTGCACATAATGTAGGTTAAAGTATTGAGTACACCAAACTTCTTGGACATAAATCCGTTACCCTTGTGTTTTCCAGTGTGTATGGGAATTTAGACCGGTTTGGGAACTCAAACATCCTTCGACTCCGCCTCAGGGTGTATGAGTTCCCAAACCGGTGTAAATGTCCATACACCCTGGGAAACACAAGGATACCTAATATTAATCGGGAACGTGCATCTTTGACATCAGCAAGCAATTAATTTACCGATTTCATTACGAATACATCAAGACGAAATGCGACTCGATAGCCAAACTGTTGTTCACTAACTCGGATAATCTAGTTTACAAGATAGAGACCGGATGTTTTTACCGGGACAGATCACCGGTCGTCGATGTGTGGTTCGATACGAGTAAGTATTCCATCGATCAGAAATCTAACATCCCATCTGGTGGAATAAGAAGGTGGTTGGAAAATTGAAAGACGAGACAGGAGGAAGACAGATCACAGAATTCGTGGGTTTGAAGTCCAAACTTGCCTTATAGATGGGAAGATAATCAACCGCTGTGGACAACGATATCACTTCCGATGAGTTTAAAAAATGTCTGTTCGAAATTCGATCGTTTCACGAATCGATGAACACAATTCAAACGGACAAGCACGATAAGTACAGGAAGATAATCAATAAAATTGCCTCATCTATCGGCTGGATTAAACACGTTAGATTATGCCACAACAACGATGATTCCTCAAAAGCAAGACGGATTAGACGAGTACACGACACTGTAAATTGATAAGAACAAAGCAAATCTAGAAGATAAATAGTAACCAAGTAAGAAATAATGAATAAATTTTAACAAAATGGGAAAGCAAAATGTACAGTTCGTTTTGACGAAACAAAAAACAAAAAAATATTTCCGATGTTCGTTTGGGATTTTGCATGCAGAGATGCGCGAAAAGGAACTTGTTAACAAATTATTTGGATCGCGTGCGATTTAAGAGATGATTTGAAGAAACAAAATGCTGAAGAAAATACTGAAAATAAAAAATGATTAAATTTCGATTGAAAAATGTCGAAGTGACTGAACAATGATGAAAAAAGAGAAATAAAATGCACATAACACATGACAAATAATAAAAAAAATAAATTCAAATAAATAAAATGGAAAACATGATCATATCGGTAGTGGGTGTCATTTTACATAACGAACCCCAGTCCAACATCGAACTGTTAGATGCAGTCAACGCATTGAAAATAAAACATTTCCGCGGCGTCTTTTCGAGAGATTTATTGCCTAACAAACCGCAAGACGGCAACGAATGCGGAATCTTGAATCTAGACGATTTCTCGGTCGACGTACACATTGGATGGCATGGTTTAAGAGCGTGAGAAGAAAAAAATATTTCGACAGTTACGAAATCTCACCAATCGTCGGTCTATCACAATTGTGAGAGATGTGTGACTTTCTAATCCAGTGACTCCAGAACAATGATATATAAACTACAAAATAAACATTTGTCTGCTTTCGAGAGTTGAGTGTATAAACACGGTTTTCATGATTAGGGGTTGCTAGCTGAGAGAAACCCAGGAGATGTCAACGTATTGATTGGGTAATTGTCAGGTGGGAATTGTTTGTATAAACAAGATATCTCCAGAAGGAGACTTTTATATGCTCGTCTCCCCTATGACCACCCCCCCCCCCTCCAAACACACGCACACACACTCTCCACACACATACTTGGGGTTCTCATCCCAAACAAATTTATTCTAATTTAGATTAGTCGAGTTTCTAATTCAGGTTAACACGTACACGTTTGTTCGGAAGGAGAGCCCTAAGTATGAGTGTGTGTGTAGTTCGGGTGGGGGGGGGGGGGGTAGGGGACATCGCGGAGCGAAAGACCGTCCATGCTGCGAACGACAAAAATAATGAAGTGAAGACTTATCTGAACGACGATTCCGAATCGACCGCAGTCAATAACGGCTACGTGGAATCTGCCTTGACGAAAGCTCAAACCTGTATCGAAGATCACGTGGACAATCTCTATCTGAGCCAACGATTTGGAGGAACTATGGAGTCCGGCACTGACACGAAAGGTAAGAAACTATTGGGTCTCAAGGCCGATCCGGAATACGATTCGAGTGCAGTCAGCAGGAGGAACGTGGACGACACTACAGTCGAGACAACCGGCCATGTGATGGAAGGCAATGTGGACATGGGAGGAACTCGAATCGCGCATCTACCCGATCCCGAGTTCATGACGGATGCCTGCCCTATGAGTTGGGTCATGGAAAAAATAAAATACGTGAGACAATTGATAACCTTTTGGGCCGTGGAAAGCGGTAAATTAGATTTTGGCAAATCGGAATGGTACTTCGGAAATGGAGGGAATGGAATTCTACACGATCAGATGGGATATGTTAGCTAACGCGATATGGGTCTCGATCCAATCGTCAAAACGCGAATTTACCCTTTCCTCAGAAATAATTGAAAAGTTGAAAAGACAACTTTATCCTCGCCTTCATCCCTTTCGTGTCCAATGTTCGGAGGGAGCACTGGAAATTCAAAACAGACCGCGAAAACCAATTCTTTCTCTCTGAGTTACTATTTGGACCCTAGTGGCATAATCCATACCAGTTCAGAACCACCAATTGGTACAGTCTTTATCCGTTACATGGGACAGAGCAATTAACATTTTCAACGTGCAGCCGTAATGCTACACGTTGAAAAATAGTGGTTGGTCCACCGAACAATTTCAGTGAGCGGCTTTCTATCTTATGAATGCAGGTCCTCTCACGATCCTGGACCAAAATAGCGGCCTTTCTGGTCCAAAGAGTTACAGCTGCGCTAGAATAACATCAAATGTCAATAAAGAAGGTACAAGGTTAAGTGAAAATGGTATTGTTGATAACAAGCGAAAACATTGACCGTAAAGGTGCCTTTCGCCCCTTGCTTGGCCCTCCCTGCGGAAAGTCAATGCACACAGATGGTTAATTATTAAAATGTATTGCAACATTTTTATGAGAGTGAGGGGGGGGGGGTGGATCAGTACGTAGAGGTGCAGACTGCCAACCGAGATGTCCTCGGTTCGAATCCCACTTGCGGCAACTGCGCGGTGTCCTTGATCAAGACACTTTACCCCCATTGCCCGCGTTGGGGCATGGTAGCGTTGTGTACTAAGACATACTGCACGTCGATGGTACACCTGACTTCAACCAATGATAACCCTGTTTGTGTAGAGCTGGTATATTGGGGAGTTGACAGTTGCTCGCCTATGCTTGGTGGTTTTCTCCGGGTACTCCGGCTTCTTCCACCCGTAAAAGTGTCATGGTCAGGATTAGCCATAGTGCAGAAATATGTGACCTTAAAATACCCAATAGCTTATCAATGATCGCCTTGATTTCTTCATTTGTTTACAAAACATTTAAACTGTTCGAAAACTAAGCCCACGCGAACAATACCACCACCACTAGACACAGAACAATGGTCAAATCGAGTACTTCATCAAGTAGTGATATAAGATATAGTTTGTTTTTGGTTATATGTAAATAAGTTTGTGGGGTAAATAAAATAGTACTCATTTGATTATATTAACCGTTTTGTCCCGGTGGTTGGTTAAGACCAGCTGTCACCGAAGACCTCAATCCAAAAGTCAATTTTTCAAGAGAATCGGACGCTGCTCTGGTCTGGAATCAGTTTAGATCTTAAATGGTTAATCAGCTACTTTAGATTCGATCGGATCCAGTGTTTGTGTCGGAAAAGCAAATAGTATTATTGCTCTTGTTCAGTGTTCTCCCTTCTACCGAACGAATTTTCTGAGAGAAGTTTAGTTCAGCAAAATAAAATTGGGCACTACTGAACTTTATATCGCGTTCCGCAACTGCTAAATAGGGACATCAGGTTTATGGTTTTGTGAGTTCACGCGAACATTTAACTTTAATTTCTGTAGCACAAAAAGAAAGGGCAGAAGTTCAACATTGTGTAAACTAATTTTCCGACAGAAAGACTTTTTTTAATTTCGTATTTCTTTTTCTTTTATTTGTTTCATACTGTGTTGTTGACAATTTGCAATCATTCCAAAAAAATCCATTTTTCGATATAGAATTTATAAAGATAAGGCACAAAAAAACATTCATAGTTACGTTAAATAAGCCAACAAACAATAGCTTAAATCTAGGACGTATTGACGGCGGTCCGCGCCGGACATCAGGGTGGAGTGTTACACCGGCGCCAAGTTCAGTCATTTCCGTAATTTGTGTACAGGTTACAGGGGTCAGTCCAGTCCAAGAACTGAGTCGCGATATGTTTGAACTTAATTGACCGCTTTCTTTCCCCCACCACCTGTAAAATCTCAACTGTACAAAAAGAAAGGAGGGAACGCGTGATATTTTCGACTTACCTTATTGAGACCTCGAATTCGCAATGTCGGTTCTTGTTTGGACTAAAGTGACATCCTCAATGATAAAGCATTGTAGATAACGCCTGTTCCACTCAGTGGTTGATATTGTGTTCATTAAGTCATGGCCTACAGGTGCATGTGTCTCATGGAAACATCGCGAAATGGTCGAGATCTCTTTCGCGTTAGCAGTCCTGGTGATTATGCTATAATTCCTTCACGAATCTGTAGCACACTCAAAGTGCAATGTCATTTTCGTCCTATCTCCCAGTAGGACAAAGGTTAAGTTCCTGTATACACGTTTCTATTAATAGCGTAAGCGTTATGCAATCTATTTCGCATTGCATTTTTCGATACACGGTATTATCTGCTCTTTATTTAAAATAATACGATTTTTTATCTGCTAATGTCGAATTAGTGTTAAAATAATGCACCGCCGTTGTTCGTGGTAAACAATCATTTGAAAACAGCGATGATTGTAAATTATTTCCACGGGTATCAGAAATTACAACATTACAGTTGTGTTTACTTGCGATCACATCGGGCAATCCCTTCGTTTATCCCTTCGCAATATCGTATCTTATGATCATTCTTCTGCATTAAATATTTTTAAACACGGATTTAAGTAATCACCTGTTTCTTCTGGCAGCTAAGATTCTTCCCTTGCTGCAGATGATGAGGTCGTATATGATTGTCCTTGTGCAGAAGATGATGACTGGATTTCAAAAAGCTCCGCAGCACAGAAGATGGCAAAAAGTGGCCTCTCTTTTATTTTTAGGAGGTTCTGCCAATTATAGGTTAAAGTATTTTTTGAAGTTCTCTTTTCCAGTTCAGAAGATCATGTTTTTTTTAAGGATCTGCCAGTGCGAAAGGTGAAAAGGGATTTTGAGTTCACCTGTCTCTGCTCGTTACAATAGAGTTTCACTAACCTATTCTGCGGAAGTCTTGAGGGGCATGTGGAATCAATTGTTTTGCTTGTTTGTTATATGCGAACAGTATTTCGATTTCATTTATTAAGCATTGCACACATTTTACGTAGAACAAGAGTAGTCTTTTTTATCTGAAAAAACTAGAAATTCCGTTTATATCTCCTCTTTCAATACAGAACCATTTCTTTCTTTCAATGGGGTGTCCGGAGAATTATTGTAAGTGTACAGCGATGGAAGTAGAACTATCCTGTCCTAAGAGAGCTCGGAGTACGGGGCACTGGGATCAGCAGCTTCAAAGACGCACGTGGAATACAGAAAGCATTCCCACAAGGGTAGTTGAAACTTGTCCTGGTACTTTACCTGAGCTTTGTTCTGTATTTATAACACGATTAAACTTGAAACAATTAAATGATGCTGACATTGTTAAAGACAAATATCACCTTCGGTGGTATGTTTAAATTCTTGCTTACTGTTTGGTGTCGAGGCATTTCAGTCACGCCATAAAATCATGCAGATGAGTAACGACAGATCAGGAGAGTTCTTTCGAAACCTTCTATAAGCTGAAGTCTGCCCGAAACATCCGAAAGTTTCTCAGTTGCAAGAGATGGGAAACATTTTAGTGCGTGAACTGCTCATAGACCCTGTTTTCCCCTTTAGGGAATGTTGACAGTTATGATTTTCTAAAGGCTTATTCAAAATGCTATAATTTCACCAATGTTTGTCATTAAACAAATTTACCCGTTACAATTCTAAATTTGACCTTGGTTTGTATAATATTTTTCGGTGTTTTTACTAACACAAAATGGATCCACTAGGTTATGTGACATGACGTTATCAGATGAGATCTATAAGAGGGAGTGTGGTTGGGAGATGAAGGTCCGGGTACATAATATACTATTTTTTCCATATAATCGGCGCATCCCTATTCACATTTCATTCCGACCCCCATCTTATGAATCTCATGTAGTAGATCTCATGTGATGTCATAGTCATGTGACCCACTGGCGCCATGTTGGATTGTTATGGTAGCCCTGTGAGCGGCCATTTTGTGACGTAATTACCATAGTGATACGTGGTCTAAGTGCACATGTCCAGCGTGTGTTGTGAGGGTTTACATGTTTCCTTCGTCCGTTTTGTACATTGCAGGCCACCGTCTTAGTTTCTATTGCAGCACATGGTTGCTATATGACCCGAAATTCTTCAGCAGCAGAGGTCTGTGTTTAGAGATTGTATTCAATTGAATAGGAGTAAATCTAATTACCCAAGCAGTTCCTCTAATTCACCAAAATCAACCACAAACCACTTTATTTGGTCCCACAGAATCCACTTTTTACAATAACAGGTGCGTCCTTTGGTATAAGTGTCAATCTAATTACGCAGAATCATCTGTTAGAATTACCCCCCAAACAACCCGACAAGTTGTACTAGTTCGGGTTCCTTGAGAATCCTTATTTTAATAGGAGCACAAAGTGATATAGAACCATAAAGGATTCTAATAATATCACCCAGAGGCTTATAAAATCATTGTCACAAAATCAGTGTGACAAGTGTGGTCAAATGTAATATGGAGGGTTAGAGCTGTGTGCCATAAATGGTTAAAGAAGGTTTGTAAAAATATATGTAAAATATATGGAGCTTGTTATCCATTGAAGGATCAAGGTAGGTTTGTAATATGAATTTAAAACGGATTTTCCATGGCTATGCCAAGGTAAGATTGTACATTAGAATTACAAGAGTTTTTTCCATTGAAGGGTTAAGGTGATCTTGTTTTAGTTATACAGGTTAGTTTCCACAACTTATGATATGATAAATATTACATAACTCCGTACTAGGAGTGTGAAGTACTTGTATAGAAATGATGGGCAATTGTGAACTTGTGAGAAAAATCCGTGCAATTGAAGTGAACAAATGCGCTGTGGTCAGTGTTGTGCGATCTTGAGTGGACTCGAGAATGAAGGATTGATCTTTGATTGTGATGTATGCAGAATGTAAATATCGGTGAAAGCGGAGCGAAATATATGTTATAAGTTTTATAATACTGAAGGGAGCTGTAGATGAAGTCTTTATGTAAGTACAATTAATATGTAAACAGTGGAAGGTTGATTTTCTCGATCTGAGGGAAGATTTTGAAATGCTCAGCTCGAATTAGCAAAATAAATAACTGTTTCTGCAGTCAGTTGAAAATGCTTCCTGTAAATTATAATTTATATCATTTATCGACGAGTAAACTGCAAAGAAAAAATGAATAAAATAGAGTTTGTAAAGTTTAAATTGAGGAAATAACATTTAGAAGGGAATGGAAATTTCTTAACGTGTAAAAGGATTTGGCTGCCAGGGTTACAGAATATCATAGTCGTGGGTTTATTTATAGCTTAATATTATTTTAATAATTCAAATATTTATTATGGGTTTAAATATTTCAGGTGACCACTTTTTGGTGTACCAAATATTTCGTACCATCCATATTCCGTACCATCCATATTCGTACCATAGTAATTTCGTACCACACAGATCATTAAATGTTACTGGACACTTTGTGCAGTTATTTCACTTCTATCAGAGAATATCTCCGAGCAAAACTTTCATTAGATGGGTGTCTTTGATAAAAATGTTGGAGAACCGTGGCTTTAATGCTGAAAGTCAGTTGTGTGCTTGGCTTAGTGCCGTCTTAGTGTTTGTATGCTGTGTGCATATCTGCTTAGTGCTTATTAGCTTAGTGCTTATCTGCTTAGTGCTTAACCGCTTAGTGCGTATTTGCTTAGTGCTTATTGGCTCAGTGCTATTACTGGAGTGTAGTTCAATTTATCAAATATCACAGGTGTAGAAAGAAGTGGCTCAGAGTGATTCTACAAATGTACAACGTTGGAAGTGAAATGTTCATTGTGTAAAATAAAGTCATTATAATCATCAGTGTTATGCATATTTATCACCAGAATCTCGTGACAAATGGTGGCAGAGGTGGGATTGTTCGGTGATGGAATATTTCGTCAATAAGATGGTTCTGAGCTGCAATATTCGTCAATGCGATTGCTTGGCATTGTACTTACTCTAAAAAAAAAAAAAAAATAAAAGAAATTTGTAACAGTTTTCAGAATAATTTGTGCTGCTACACACAAAGACAACAATTGACTCGTCATTCTGGAGGTGTCAAGAAATCGGATTTGTACTGTGCACAATTTGTTTCCAGAAGTGGAATCGACTTATGAGTAACAGTGTTTTCGTCACATGTGCAATAGAAGTTAGAAGATACAAGCATTAAAGAAACCAGTGTTTACAGAATTGGGGTGCTTGGTTATTCGAGCAAATTGTTTCAGACATTTTCTTTTTAGGTTGTAAATGGAGTGAAATATCTGGTGCTAAAGTGATAACTGGGATATCACGCATGTTATTATTTTTAGCACCAGCTGTTTCATGTTAAATGTTCCATATCCTCAAAGAAGAAATAAGTTTAAATCAAGTATACTTTTCATGGGGGTGTTTGGGCTATTGGTTCTGGGCATTTACATCATACTGCTTGGCAGGTTTCACACAGCGGTTCATTCGGGTTACTCGGAAATGGATGTTAAATCGGTTATGAGTTTAGGGAAAGACCTTGGTTTGAGTGGGAAGGAATTGGTGGTCTTTGTGGAAAGAAAGGAACGAGAGTTTGATGAAAGAGAACGAGAGGAGAGAAAAGAAAAGGATAGATTGGATAGGGAAGAAAGAGTAAAGGAACGGGAGATGAAAATAAAATTACAAGAAATTGAATCTAAGTCTAAACTTGATATTTTAGAAAAGCAAATTGAGTTAGAAAAAGTCAAAAGTGAAAATAGTGAGGAGTCAGAGAGTAAACAGTATGTAAAAGGGCCAAAGTTGTCTCCCTTTGATGAAAGTCGCAATGACATGGATGCTTACTTACACCGTTTTGAAAATTATGCAACATGTCTGAAGTGGTCACGTAAAGACTGGGCATTGCACTTGAGTGCTTTGTTAAAAGGTAAGGCTCTTGATGTTTATTCTAGGTTACCACACTCAGATGCAGGTAATTATAGTAAGGTAAAGGAATCACTGTTAAAGCGATATCAGCTAACCGAGGAAGGTTTTAAACAGAAATTTAGGACAGCTGTGTCAGATAGAGAGGAATCGGCTCCTCAATTTGCTGCTCGTTTGGAGCATTATTTGAATAGATGGATAGATTTGTCTGGAATTGAAAATACTTATGACGGTTTAAAAGATTTGCTACTTAGAGAACAATTTTTGAATGTGTGCCCCAAACATTTGGCTGTGTTTCTTAAAGAAAGAAAACCAGAGAATCTAGATAAGATGGCAATTTTGTCAGAGCAGTATATCGAAGCCCATGGGGGTAGTTTGAATAAGTCTGATATTCAATCTGGTTTACACGATAAAGGGAATTTGAATTTGGTAAAACCAAATTCAAATTCTAAGAATAAAGGCTTTGAAAGAGGTGTGAAAGGGACAAATGATGGCGTAATGAAAAGGTGTTATTTTTGTAGAAAGACAGGGCATGTCATTAAGGATTGTTTTGAGAGACAGCGGCAAAGGAGACAGGGAATTCAGAAATTTGGAGCAATGATTCAGAAAGGGTCGAGTACTCCACTGCATGATGGTTGCGAATGTTGTGGGTCAAGTAAAGGCCAAAATATTGAAACAATCAATGCTTGTTTATCTGACCACAAATGGAAGCATACTTGCTGCACAAATGGTAATGAAGTTGAATTGTCGTGTGGCCATAAGCTCCCATTGATCAGTGCTGTGTGTGAGAGTAGATGCAAATTGAAGTGTATGCCAACAGAATTTGGTTATCTAGATGGTAAGAAAATAACTGTGCTTCGTGATAGTGGGTGTAGTGGGGTGGTTATTCGTAAAGAACTAGTTGACCAAAGGCAGTTGACAGGTGAAAGTCAAAAATGTATCCTTATTGACGGCACAGTGAGAGATGCTCCTGTTGCGTGCATTACTGTTGACAGCCCATATTTTACAGGGTAAGTCGAGGCTCTGTGCATGAGTAACCCACTTTATGATCTAATTTTGGGTAACATAGAAGGAGTTAGACCTCCTAATAACCCTGATAGGAGTTGGGTATGTAAAGGTAAGTCAATGGTGGAAAATGACAGGGACCAAACGGTAAAGGTGAATCCTTCTCCATATTTGGCTAGTGAGAGTCAGAATGGCGAATTAGAGAAAGGGTTAACAAAATGTAAGTCGAATGTTGTGCAATCAGTAATGACACGAAATCAGAAATTGTTAAAAAACAGACCCCACCGACAAATACAGGTCTTAGATAGCCTAAATGTAAACCCACTTGAGTTTAAGAATGAGCAGAAAACTGATGAAACACTAATCTGGGTACGAGACAAGGTCAAGACTAGGGAGAAAAGGTTGGCAGGTAATGGAGTAGTGTCTTGGTTTGAAAACATCAATGATATTTTGTACAGGTTTTATCAGAACCCAAAATTTGAACATGGAAAAATCCAAAAACAAGTCATTGTTCCCAAGAATTTTAGGCAGATGGTTTTAAAATTGGCACACGAATCGGTGTTGGGTGGTCATTTAGGAATGAAAAAATCCTCTGATAAAATTTTAACCCAGTTTTATTGGCCAGGAATACAAAGAGATGTAAAACTTTTTTGCCTTTCATGTGACATTTGTCAGAGAACGTATCCCAAGGGCAAAGTCACTCGGGTTCCATTAGAACAAATGCCATTGATTGAAACGCCATTTCAAAGAGTGGCTGTTGACATTGTTGGGCCCATTAAACCGGTATCAGAAAGTAAAAATAGATATATTCTCACTATGGTGGATTATGCCACCCGTTACCCCGAAGCAGTCCCATTACCAAGTATAGAAGCTGAACGAGTTGCTGAAGCTCTCTTTAATATTTTCACCAGACTTGGGTTTCCCGAGGAGATTTTGACTGACATGGGCAGTCAATTCACCTCAAAAGTTATGCAAGAGGTAAGTAGACTATTATCAATTAGTATGTTAACAACAACACAATATCATCCTAGTTGTAATGGGTTGGTAGAAAAGTTTAACGGAACACTAAAAAGTATGTTGAGAAAAATGTGCGCAGAACGTCCGCAGGATTGGGATCGGTACATTCCAGCTTTACTCTTTGCATATCGAGAAGCACCACAGGAGAGCTTGGGATTTAGTCCATTTGAATTATTATTTGGCAGGACAGTTAGGGGTCCCATGGCAATACTAAAAGATTTGTGGACAGGTGAAGTAGCAGAACCAGATGTAAGAACTACTTACCAATATGTGTTAGACCTCAGGGAAAGACTGGATGATACGTTAAAGTTAGCTCAAAGGGAATTGCAATCAGCAAGTAAACGGTATAAGAAATATTATAATAGGAAAAGCCGAGATAGAAAATTTGAAATTAACGATAGTGCTCTAGTTTTATTACCAACTGATAATAATAAATTGGTCATGCAGTGGCAAGGTCCCTATCAGGTTGTAGGGAAGATTGGTGCATGTGATTATCAATTAAACATCAACGGTAAAGTTAAAACATACCATGCCAATTTGTTGAAAAAGTACATTCATAGAGATCCACAAAACCCATTAGTAAATAGGGATGCCACCACAAATAAAACCAGTGAGAATTGTGGAGCGGGGCTGATAGAAATAGTTTGTATAGGGGTTATAGATAATGAGATAGAGGATGATTTATCAGAATGGGAAGGTGATGGAAAAAAGGAGGATGAATTACATTTAATTCCAAATATAAAAGGTAAGGAAAATATACATGATATACAGTATGGTGATAATATTCCTCCATTGCATAGATCTGAACTTAAACATTTAGTAAAACAGTTTTATGATGTGTTAACTGATGTACCGGGAGAAACCAATCTTATTCAACATGAAATAAAACTGTTGTCTTCGGAACCAATACGAACTAAACAATACCCTTTACCACTGTCAATGACTCAAACTATAAAAGATGAAGTAACAATCATGTTGGACATGAATATTATTGAACCATCAAAGTCTCCATATTGTTCTCCAATTGTGTTGGTGAGAAAACCTGATGATACTGTACGATTTTGTATTGATTTTAGAAACATAAATAAAATCACAACATTTGATGCCGAGCCAATTCCAAATCCAGATGAAATCTTTTCAAAATTGTCAGAAAGTAAATTTTTTTCAAAAATAGACTTAAGCAAAGGTTATTGGCAAATCAGATTGTCAGAAAACAGCAAGGAGAAAACAGCTTTTCAAACTCCACTTGGTTTATTTCAGTTTAGGAAACTCCCATTTGGGGTCGTAACGGCGCCTGCCGCGTTCACACGAATGATGAGAAAACTTTTAGTTGGAATGGAAAATGTTGATAATTTCATTGACGACATACTGGTTCACACTAAAATGTGGAGTGAACATTTACTTGTCTTGGACGAATTATTCAAACGTTTAAGAACAGCTAATTTAACAGCTCGACCAGGTAAGTGTATGCTGGGTTTCACCAGGTTAAAATTTTTGGGATATGTTGTGGGAGAAGGAGAACTTAGGCCCAATCCGGACAAAGTAGAAGTTATTTTGGAATCAAAAAGACCAGAAACGAAGAAACAATTAAGGGCATTTTTAGGTACGGTTGGGTTTTATAGAAAATTTATTCCCAATTTTTCAGAAGTTGCAATATCCTTAACAGACTTAACAAAGAAAGGTATGCCAAACAAGTTAATATGGGGCAAATCTCAGGATTTGGCATTTCAAGCTTTAAATGGGTATTTAGTGAAAAGTCCCATTTTGAAATTACCAGATATCAATAAGACATTTATATTAAGAACTGATGCTTCAAATAATGGAATTGGTGCTGTTTTATTGCAAGAAGTAGATGGTGTAAAATTCCCTGTTGCCTATGCTAGCAAAAAAACTATTATCCAGAGAAACCAGGTATTCTGTCATTGAGCGAGAATGTCTTGCATTGGTGTGGGGAATAACAAAATTTCATATTTATCTTTATGGGAGAAAGTTTGAAGTTGAAACTGACCATCATCCTTTAATATATATGAATAGGGCCAAGTTGTCAAACAGTAGAATTATGAGATGGGTTCTGGCTTTACAGTCATATAAATTTACCATAAAAGCTATCAGAGGAACAGAGAATATTGGTGCAGATTATTTGAGCAGACTTTAAAAAAAAAAAAATATATATATATATAGATATATTTTTTTTCTGGTGAAATGGGGGATATTGTCACAAAATCAGTGTGACAAGTGTGGTCAAATGTAATATGGAGGGTTAGAGTTGTGTGCCATAAATGGTTAAAGAAGGTTTGTAAAAATATATGTAAAATATATGGAGCTTGTTATCCATTGAAGGATCAAGGTAGGTTTGTAATATGAATTTAAAACGGATTTTCCATGGCTATGCCAAGGTAAGATTGTACATTAGAATTACAAGAGTTTTTTCCATTGAAGGGTTAAGGTGATCTTGTTTTAGTTATACGGGTTAGTTTCCACAACTTATGATATGATAAATATTACATAACTCCGTACTAGGAGTGTGAAGTACTTGTATAGAAATGATGGGCAATTGTGAACTTGTGAGAAAAATCCGTGCAATTGAAGTGAACAAATGCGCTGTGGTCAGTGTTGTGCGATCTTGAGTGGACTCGAGAATGAAGGATTGATCTTTGATTGTGATGTATGCAGAATGTAAATATCGGTGAAAGCGGAGCGAAATATATGTTATAAGTTTTATAATACTGAAGGGAGCTGTAGATGAAGTCTTTATGTAAGTACAATTAATATGTAAACAGTGGAAGGTTGATTTTCTCGATCTGAGGGAAGATTTTGAAATGCTCAGCTCGAATTAGCAAAATAAATAACTGTTTCTGCAGTCAGTTGAAAATGCTTCCTGTAAATTATAATTTATATCATTTATCGACGAGTAAACTGCAAAGAAAAAATGAATAAAATAGAGTTTGTAAAGTTTAAATTGAGGAAATAACATTTAGAAGGGAATGGAAATTTCTTAACGTGTAAAAGGATTTGGCTGCCAGGGTTACAGAATATCATAGTCGTGGGTTTATTTATAGCTTAATATTATTTTAATAATTCAAATATTTATTATGGGTTTAAATATTTCAGGTGACCACTTTTTGGTGTACCAAATATTTCGTACCATCCATATTCCGTACCATCCATATTCGTACCATAGTAATTTCGTACCACACAGATCATTAAATGTTACTGGACACTTTGTGCAGTTATTTCACTTCTATCAGAGAATATCTCCGAGCAAAACTTTCATTAGATGGGTGTCTTTGATAAAAATGTTGGAGAACCGTGGCTTTAATGCTGAAAGTCAGTTGTGTGCTTGGCTTAGTGCCGTCTTAGTGTTTGTATGCTGTGTGCATATCTGCTTAGTGCTTATTAGCTTAGTGCTTATCTGCTTAGTGCTTAACCGCTTAGTGCGTATTTGCTTAGTGCTTATTGGCTCAGTGCTATTACTGGAGTGTAGTTCAATTTATCAAATATCACAGGTGTAGAAAGAAGTGGCTCATAGTGATTCTACAAATGTACAACGTTGGAAGTGAAATGTTCATTGTGTAAAATAAAGTCATTATAATCATCAGTGTTATGCATATTTATCACCAGAATCTCGTGACAATCATGTTGTGGTATAATGTGTGTTTCTTTGTATAAGAGACAATTTAATTATCCAGAATTTCCATAAACAACCCGCCAATTGTTTTACTAGTCCAGATTCCTTCGGAATTCCCCACATCTGCCTATCCTAGTCTCTTCCATAACTTATTATCATCTCTAGTTCTTGGTCCGTCCTGTTTATGTTATAACTTCCTCGGTCTCTCTATAAATTATTCTGACTTTCCTAGATGTGTTGTGTGCTATGCACAATGTGTACGCATTACATGCAGCCCATAGGAACATACAGGTATTTGAGGATACTTATGACATAGTGATAAACTATTTGAGGATACCTTTTGAGGATACCTGTTGAGGATACCTTTTGAAGAGTACCTTCTGCAGGATATTTATCTGAAGACAGATATGGAGTCTAACCTTGTTTAGTTCCTAGCTTCTAATCCACCCCACACCCTTCATAGCCTCAAGACTACCGCTTCCGACTTGCCCATAGTCACCGCGATCTATTCTACGTTCAGAATGCATTGTATTTACCTTTAATATGGTGTTCCACCAGAATTGCGACCTCGTACCATTGTTGCCATTCCTATTGACTACCGCTATTCTCTCTTGGGATAGAGTGTCTCAACTATTACCAACTTGTGATACTACTACGGCCCTTAGGGAGCTCGGTGGCTCTGTAGGCAGAGATGCAGGCTGCGAGCCGAAAAGTCCTCAGTTCGAATCTCATCTGAGGCAATCGCCTTGTGTCCTTGGGCAAGACACATGATCCCAATTGTCCACATGAGGGCACGGCGGCGTTGTGTACTAAGGCGTACTGCACGTCGATGGTGCACTTGTCTTCAACCAATGCTGACCTGTCTGTGTTGATTTAGTACGTTGAGGAGTCTGAGAATTGCTCCACGTTGCTCGGAGGTTCTCGCCAGGTACTCCGGCTTCCTCCACCCATCAGCCTGTACGACATGAGGTGACCCTGGCTGTCGAAAGTGTCGTTATACTCCAATAAATAAATAAATAAATAAATAAATGAATAAATAAATAAATAAATAAATAAAGAGAAATAAGAGCAAATGACCTTTTGAACAGTTGCATGAACGAGTGACTCCTCGTACTGCTCTTCGACCCGTTTCTGTAAAAAAGGGATCGTATAGGGATTCTGGAGAAGGGATTCCAAAAGTGGAATTCCGAAAGGGGGATTCCAAGCTCCTAAACAGCTCCAGATAGCCTTACCATCAAATTCCAACTATCTGTTCCTATGTCTTTTGTAGCCACCTAATACTATAGTCTTCTACCACCACCACCACCACAGCTTTGTACCATTGCTATTGACTTGTAGCACAAATCCATACTTCCTAGCTATGCCTGATCCTGTCACGATCCTGCCTTAGGTCAGGTCTTTAAAAGGCGCAATCAGATTGCTCCATTTATCAGTCTCTACAATGTCTAGACCTCGTGCAAGTTAGAGTTATTATACATAAGCAACTGTATGTTGATCATACCGAGATGTGCTTATGTGTTATTACACATTGTGACACATTGGGTACGCATTGCATGCAGCACACTAGCACATACTGGATGTGCCTATTTGCACTTGTGGGCGTATGCACAATGTGCACACAAAACATGCCCTTATAGGCACATACGATGAAATGGAAAAGGGATTCGACGGAACGTGGGCTTGGTGGTTGATTGAATTTGCTTGTGTGCTAGTGTACAATATGTACACACATCACATGCTGAATGTGCCAATATGTGCTTATGTGCTAATGCACAATGTGCATACAACACAAGTAGCACAAACAGCAAAAATGGGTTGTTGTATGGTGTTTGGGTGGGTGTGTGTGCTTGTGGTATGTTTTGCAGTGGTTGAGATTTGAGAAGGGGGGAAGTGGGCTCTAAAAATATAGTGACCCATAGCCTTTATGATGTGGTGAATTTAACTAATTCAAATCGTCAGCATGCTTATAAAATATTGTACACAACATTTTAAAAGCACGTACATGAGGTTTTATATTTAGGCCAACGGAATGCTTGTAAATTATAAAAGCTCCTGTCACCAGTTGGAAACATGTTTTAACACGGCATTCAAAAAGTGAGGGCATCAGAGCAAGAGCCAGTGTTTTCCGTGCTCATGTTTCATATTCAGTCAACTTCAGATATATTTTTTGTTTATATGAAGTTATTTTATTACAATTTTGCACTCCCCAATGATTTATCATAGTATAAATTTTGAATAATATGTTCAGACAACCAAAAATTACCAAGCCCTCAATCAGTTAAAATATTTGAATGTTCGATTTTCAGAAAACATAATTTTTGAAAATTTGTTAATGTTCATGGTGTGGAGTGGGGTGAGGTGGTGTTGGGAGGGGTGGGATGTGGGATAAGCGGAGAGAGTTGTAGGGATGGCGTGTCTATATACTGATCATAGCCAAGACGACCTGGTCAATTATATGTGGTAACGTGTTTCAACACAGTGTATAGGATCACCTTTACTGGCTGTATACAACCTTCTGATTGACCATTTGTTTTGTTTTACATGTTTGTTGTCCTATAACTTTTGTTTCTTTTTCCAATTCTTGACTTACATTTTGTTTTGTCTAATTCCTTGGAGGTCCTGAACGAAGTCGTAGCCTTTTTTATAAGGACCTCTCTCTCTCTATCTCTTCCAAGTCTGATAAAAGTGATCTGCGACAGACGTAGTACGGATCTGAATTTGCTAAATTGAAATATATCAGAGTAAAAGGTGTCCATTTTATATATATCAGGGGATCTATGATAAAAAAAAACTATCAGAATTTATAGCTTGGTACGCTAAATAAGCGATTCTGAAACCGTTACAAAAAGTCGTTCAGGTCATACCAACCTTTGTTTACTGCTCAAGTCCGTAAAACGATATACGTAATTTCCAACATTACATGATACGTTTGTTCCGGGGCTCGTGTTCAAGTGTTCAACACACACGATTAGTTTCTATTTATCTGATAACGAAATATAAAATATAACGTGAAGTGTAAATATTACTCGGTTATTAGTAAGAGCTGGATAGTGCATCGTTTCAGTTTAGTTATCAGTGCATATTGCTGCAAGGCCTAAATAAATTTGCTTTGGTGCGAAAACTGATACAGACCGAGATATGGAGCCCGGGAAGTGACAGGGTCAATTTGTTTTTGTAAGCCGTATGCACGAAATACGGTTTACTAATACGTGAGAACGGATTACTAATCAGATGCGTGCGGTTTACTAATCCGAGAAAACGGATTAATATACAATGATTTTTCACACTTGGCACTTCACGGGCATTGCATGCGCCCGACATTGGACATGTTTATTCATTTTATGGTTCCAAGACTAATCAAGGATCATGACTGTAGATGAATGGTTCAATAGATGAGGGTCAAGGAGAAACAGGTGTACGACACCTCCTCTGGTTGTGGACAGGGACGTGTTGGTGTGCCGTTTGTAGCATGTATCAGCCATTTCCTAGCTGGGAACGAATTGGACAAGAATTGAACGATACTTATGTACAGGAGGATCAGTCCTTATCAGGGGAGCCTAACCTGGAGCCATACCTGTGGTGGAACTCATTTTGTAGATTCATCAAGTGACTATACCCCCCTGGTAGTACTGGTAACCTGCTACCGTGTGACGTCAGCGTGCGTAATGGTGATACGAGGTTTTACGTACCCACACCTGCGCTCATTGTTCAGAATTTATTTCACCTTAATCAGAATCTCGTGAGAGTCCTCTGTAAAAGACTATGGGACTGCCATGTGTACCAGCATAAGTTAACACTCTCCCCCCCCCCCTGTACTGGAAGTGGCATACACCAGTCGACAGATCCATGTTGTGAGTTGTTTAAATAACCAGGGGGTTAAGGATAGCTCTAACAATGCTCACTACCACAGTCACACCTAAAAGCCGTGGTTACTGCTCCTGCCCTTTAAACCTTATCATGAGGTGATCCCGATCCTTGTGTGATCATGATACTCAATAACTACCCCATCCTGATCCAAGGAGTATCATGGGATTATCCGAATCTAAGTCACTCTTCCACTCATCCCTCTTCTCATTCCCCCATTCCCTTTTCCCTTCCACTCTTTCCCTCCTCTGTTCCCTCCTCTGTTCCCTTCAAATACTTTTTAGCAAACATCGGTTAGCTGTTTCCTGAAAGGGGGTCAGACGCCTGGGGTATGCTACTGCAAGGGCAGGGAAGGTAACTCGCGTCGACTCAAATACCCTCCGGGTAAGATGATCATCAACTGATCCACAGCCGATTCCAAAAAAATGTTGTATGGTTTCTTGACTCTGATTCGCGGGATACATCTTTCTATTGCTGAAGGTACAGACATGTCATACTAGGAAATGAAAAAAAAGGTCGACACATGTTTTTCCAAACAAAGTTGTGTTTTGAAGCTTTAAGGTTGTAAACAATGTGAATAACAGGAGATGCATAAATCGGAGGTGGTTGAAACCTCCTACGGCTAGGGAAGTCAAACGAGGTCTTGGGGAGGGGTGAAGGAGGTGAGGGTGTGGTCAAATTTGTTTGCCTATTGCCATGTTCGTGCATCGCGCTGACACCTTCCGCGATGACTCCATTCGATTTGTGAGTTAATTTACTCATCACTTACGGATTGTAGGTTACCCTTCAGTGTACTGAAGAAGGGAAATAATAAAGAATATACACAATTTATCCTGGGATGAGAAAGACCAACTCCTGTGTAATGGCGTCACAACTTCAGGATCAAATATGAGTGATCTAATAAATGATCTGTTCCGAAAAAGAAAATATTTTTCAACCGACGGGTTTGGGTATTTTGGAAAACATCATTAAAGATCAAAATATCCCCAGAGGCCTGATCGGAAATTAAGAACACGTGGATTTTGTTCGAGGAAACAGCGCCCGGAATTCAATCATCAGCAACTCTGCAAAGCTGCAATGGACACGCCTCTACAGAAAGTAACCGGAAAGCACCGAGAAAACAGAATGGAATTCACTGTTGCAAGAAAGAACATATGGACATATGTCTAAAGCCAGGATAAAAGTCAGAGTGGCGGGTTGCACTATCCCGTAGCCCATAGGCACTTTTTACATGAAAACTGAACAGTGTTCAGTCCATCAATCGATAGCAAGAAACACCAGCCAATTAGCAGAAAATCTCACCAGCGAGTATTAATGACAGCTCAAAGCTCCAATCAGTAAGCATAAAACTCTATCGTGAAGCAGATGTTCTCATCAACAGAGCGAAATTCCGAACAGCAGCCGTGACAAACAACTAAAGAGGCGGTCAGCAGCATATATCCTCCCAGTCATGGCTCCCGAAAAGTGCTTATTTGATCACAGATTTCATATCAGTGTGAAATTTATTGACCAAAAGAGCGTTCATTTGATCACCAATTTCATATCGATTAGTAATCAATAGTATTCCAATTGATTAGTTTAGATCTGTGGTTAGTATGGGTTGTTAAAATGCAGTATATCTTAGGTTTTTTCATTGTATAGTGGTGTGTCGAAAACTACCATGTACCAGTTAATGCTTTCTCGGCAATTATCGCATTCGCCCACTTTTGGAAATTCCTGTATATTACCAACTTGGAAATTATTCAAAACAAACCCTGTCCAATGCTACTGTGATCCAATAAAAGTTGGTTGTTATTAAGGGATACGTTAATAATATTTAGGAATATGATCTAATAAAAATCATCGTATTTTATTAACAAACAAGCAGGTAAACAAGTTGTTCTCATGTATTATATTGTTTTTATATCAGCATTTTCCATGGAAAGTGTCGAGTTTTGTACAAAATAAGTGTTTACCTTAAAATTACACTATAGTCATAGCTGCTGATTGCGACACATAGGGACGTGCTTGAAAAAAATTGCATGAGAGAATGACAATATAATTATGACATGTGTTGTAGTTTGGTTCAATAAATCAGATTTCGTTTCGTGCTGTACCTTTAATGTAGACTGAAAGCGGGCAGTGAGAATGGAGTGAGGGCGGTTAATATAGGCGGGGAGTCAATTGAAATGTTGTATGTGGGAATTAATTTTGATTCGTGCTCATAACCTCAAAGTGGGTAAAGGGTGGGTCTGAGTGGGGCAGTCAGCCCCGCTAGTTTAATTAACATGCTAACCCGAGCATCATAAAATCTACCAGCCACGTGGACGATGAAATGCACAAAAAGTTATGTCTACCAGGATTCCATTGGAACCTGCTTTTAATTTCATTAAGTGTTACTCAATTGAACACATAATTAAACAAATGTATACAAGTAGTGTGGAGTCGAGAGTACGAGCCCACCAATTTTTTTGTCTCGATCGCAACTCGCCAAAAACTTAGTTTTTTTTTCGAGCAAATCGCGTTTGTCATGATCAAATTGTATGGATTTGTTCGATGTGACACGTCCACATTCACATCGTCACTTTTTCCTGATTCTTACAGTGGGTGACGGTAGACAATGCGTCATGGATACGACGTTCAATTTCTCTAACAGTCAACATTGGGCTGGGTAAAAATTTCGATGGAATTTTAACAACTTAAAAAATTCCCTTTCTCAAAAATTCA
This sequence comes from Pictodentalium vernedei, assembly GCA_031216915.1. Classification (NCBI taxonomy): domain Eukaryota; kingdom Metazoa; phylum Mollusca; class Scaphopoda; order Dentaliida; family Dentaliidae; genus Pictodentalium; species Pictodentalium vernedei. The sequence goes on along the minus strand of CM062297.1, from coordinate 502,281,239 downwards.
GTTTCTGGTGGGCTCGTAAATCTGACATGACCAGTCTTGGGAAAACTCTCACCCTTTTCACAGAGGTAACACGGACCCGCCATTAGGTAATTTTTTTTGGACAGAATACTGCCAAAAAGATACCACTGGGGCGGATGGAAGACTAGCGATCCAACGTCGATTCCTGCAGAAAAAACGGATTCTGAATCGAGAGGCGAATTTATCGGTGGGTGCAAACGCTCCAGCGATGACGTAGTGAGGTTTTTGGTAGGGAGAGAGAGATAGCTCGCAGAGGTCTAAAACACGTGAGGTGGGTCTGCTCCCGTCCACGATTATGTAGATATTATGAGTTGTGAGATGGATGATAAAAAATTGTTTTGGCCAATGAAATAACAGAATTATCGAACAATCAGATTCATGTATTCCTATTGTGTGTATTTCCCATTACTTTCTATACTAATTTTTCTAACTTTAACCTATAATCCCATAGGAAACAAACACAAACCCAAAGCAAGAATGAAAATATCAACAACAAAATGCTGTGATGTCATGATGTTTTCAAAAATGTCCATCATGTGTAAATAAGTTCAGCGATTTTGTGGCATCGGCTTTATTCCATTTTCATCACCAAATTTAATAACCGTTTTTGTCATTAAGAAAAAACTAGTAAAAAAAAAAGTTGGTATTTTTTACATATATAATAAGAAGTAGAAAAATATATATATATTTTTCACAATTAATAATTATTATCATAAAAAAGTTTAACAATTCACAAAAAAAATATTTTTACAATTAACAATTATTATCATTAAAAAAATACACCCACAAAATTTTGTCATTAAAGAAACAAACTAATAGGAAACAAACACAAACCCCAAGCAAGAATGAAAATATAAAAAAAAAAATGCTGTGACGTCATGATATTTTGAAAAGCGTCTGTCAAGTATTAATAAATTCATCGACTTTGTGGCATCAGCTTCATTCCATTTTCATCACCCAAAAGTTGTTAATTTTTGCATATATAATTAGAGGGAGAAAAGAAATATATTTTTCACAATTAATAATTATTATCATAAAAAAGTTTAACATTTCACAAAAAAATATTTTTACAATTAACAATTATCATTAAAATACAATACTCTCACAAAATTTTGTCATTAAAGAAAATGACTTGTTAAAAAAAGAGTTGTTATTTTTACATATATAATAAGAAGTAGAAAAAAAACGAAAAAAATATTTTTTTACAATTAATAATTATTATCATTAAACAAAAAATACTCTCACAAAATTTTGTCATTAAAGAAAAAAACATGTTAAAAAAAAGTTGTTATTTTTACATATATAATAAGAAGTAGAAAAAATTAAAAAAAATAGTTTTTACAATTAATAATTATTATCATAAAAAAAATAATCAGTGATGACATCGTCAGTACCTAAACAATCTGTATTAAAATTGAAGAGAGTCGAGAGATTTTCGAAATACAATAATAAAATTTATAGACTACAATCACATGACGCCATCGATTTGAAGGACATGAAGACGACTGGATTGAGAGAGGAATATGAGAAATATACATTGCCTTTGAAATTGAACGAGACTGCCTTGGATTTAATGTACGAATGTCGAGATGATCTATTAACCATTCTCAAGGAAAATATAAAAAATTTCGATGCAGTCGATCTGTCTCTAATCAACTGGAGTAATATATATCCGAACATCTCTAAAGACGACATCAACAAATTGAATCTGGTCATTGGGGAAGAATGAACGTTCGAGAGTGTGAATCCAGTTTTCCAATGGATTTTTCATTGGGGAAAGGATAGCTCTCAGGAAAAGGATAGCTTTAAAGTTAACATGCTCATAATGGACGTGAACATATGACAAAGAAATTTAGTTCATTATAGATAGATTTTAAATCTCAATTCGAAAAGCTTATCAAAGTATTTATCATGAAGTAGTACTCGTTTTTTTTTGTCATTGAAAAAAAAAATATATATATATATAATAAGAAGTTTAAAAATTAACAAACAATTTTTTTGAAAAATTCAAAATAAAGATTATATATACATATTAAATAAAAAAAATGCCAAAAACAAAAAAAGCATACCATGGAAAAATATTTATATTTCTCTACCAAATCTGAGTTGAAAAAGTATTGTAGAAATCTAGGAATTAAAAATTACAACTGTTACAAAACCAAAGAATGATTGATCGAAGCCATGTGTGTGGAGACTTGTGATTACTGGTACAATTACAGGCCAAATGCACCAGTCGTTGAAAATGACAGGTATCAAATACATGAAAAAAGAGGAATGCATAAGTCATTTGCTCGATAGAAAGGGCATGTATGAAAGATCTGTAGTAGTAACAAAAACAATTTGATACAAAATAATAAAAAAGATGAGAAGATAGCGACGACAAAACAATGTCAACAAATGACTGCGGATAAAACTAAGAAGAAGAAGATAGCCATTAAACGAAAAGTGGCAGAGTGGCAGAAGGGTTTGAAAGAGAATAATAAAAAAATGAAAAGCAACACAGTTCGAGATGATGATTCGTTAGAAAAGAAAACAATGGATGCAATCAAGAGAGCACTGAATGAAAATAAGGGTATTGATGCTATAATGGAGATCATGGTCGAAGCATCAAAGATTCACCATTGATTTTGATAGAACAGGACGAAGCCATCAAAGGATGGTTTAAAACTTTTGACATGAGGCCTGGTCTCATAAAAAAAACTCAACCTCAAATCGTCCATGGAATGGATGAAGGGTAGAGTATTGGACATAATTCGAAAACATCTAGTAAGGGTTTAAAAAAAAGAATGATCTTGTATTGTTTGATGAAAAAGGGCAACACTCAAACGGGTGAGATCCTGGAACGAGATGCCTTTTTCCGATCTAAAAACAAGATTATGTTCAGAGATGATGAATTAGTTGGCATTTATAAAGTGATGAAAGACAAGATGATGTAATCTATGGCTACTTTTCAAAACAAGGAAAGTAATTGGACGTTCGAGAAGATATTGAATCTCCAGATTCATGTGGATAGACACGGTCCTTTGAAAGCATCCTCCTACATAAACTTATCTTATTTCATATTTAAAAAAGAAGCCATGATCAACGTAAAAAATGAAGATGATAACGAGTGTTTCAAATGGGTGATCACATCGGACTTGTATCCCATAGAAAAGCACACTCAGAGAGTTTCCAAGTACTCAGAGACTTGTAAAGATCTGGATTGGACTGGAGTGTCTTTCCCAATGCGGCTGAAAGACATTGGAGATTTTGAAAAGCTAAATCCTACCGTGGCCGTGAACATTTTGGGATATGAGAGAAACGATAAAAAGGAATAGTCTATCCTCTCAGATTAACTTCACACAAAGTGAGAGAAAAAATTGTTAATTTGTTATTAATTTCAGAGGGTGACAATCAACATTATTGCTGGATTAAAAGTATGAGTTAATTACTGTTGAAGCAGATTAGTAAACATAATGGTGAGAGATTTTTTTGTCTCAAATGCATGAATTCGTTCCACAGTCGAGAATCATTGATGGGTCATTGGGAGTGTTGCAGTGAAAAGCAAGGCCTAAACCTAACACTTACGTGGAGTGTTTCAACTATAAAAAAAGATTAGAACCACCAATTGTCTTCTACACCAATTTCGAATGTTTCACCACAAAAATAAATTCTTGCCATCCTGACGAGGGTAGGAGTTATGCTGAAAAATATCAGAAGCATGTACCTTCAGGCTATTGTTATTATGTGAAATGTTCTTTCGATGATCGAGAATATCCGGGTCCATTCGTCTACACCAAATGTTCAGATGATGACAACATGGCTCAAAGATTTATAGAAGATTTAGAACTAAACATTCAAATGTTATACAACAAATTTAAAAAACCTAAAGACATGATCATCACGCCAGAACAACAGCGAGAATACAACAAAACCACCGAATGTCACATCTGTAGACAATTATTCGAGAATCAGTCTGAAAATAATAAAAAAAAAAGTTAGAGATTACGATCACTACACAGGTCTGATTCATGGTGCTGCTCACAACAAATGTAATTTAAGATTTCGAGATGCTCTATTCTAAGCAAGGATATTTCACAATCTCTCAGGTTACGACAGTCACCCCTTCGTAAAAAATATGGGTGTTAGTGAGGGGGAGTTGAGTTGATTCATGCAAAATGATGAAAAATACATTTCATTCACTAAATGCAAAGTCGTCTATAAAAAAAAGAGTCATCGATGGTTTGACTGAGTAAATGAGTCCCATCCAAAGAGAGATATGTTTCATCAATAGTTATAAATTTATGTAGACGAGTCTGGAAAAATTAGCCAATGTTTTGAATAGTGAGAAATTTAAAATCATGAATAAACATTTTAATGATGGACAAGAATTGGTGGACATTATGTTGAGGAAAGGCGTTGACCCTTACGATTACATGAGTGATCTCGAAAAATTTGACGACGTCGCTCTACCTCCCAAAGAAGATTTTTATTCAAAATTATACCAATCTCACATTTCAGATGATGATTATGCGCAAAATGTGTGAACATTATTCAACATGAAATCCAGGAGAGAATATTTGAAATATGACATGCTTCTCTTGACTAATGTGTTCGAAAATTTTCGAACGGTGTGTCGTTGACATTACAAATTAGATCCGGCTTGGTATTTCACTGCACCCGGACTCACTTTGGATGGTCTCTTGAAAAGACTAGGTTCAATTGGAATTATTAACTGATGTAGACATGTTGCTCACGTTTGAAAAACCTATGAGGGGTGACGTCTCTATGATTTACACCAGATATGCCAAAGCTAATAACCTTCACTTGGGAAAAGATTTCAGTTCTGGAAAACTGCGTCAATAAATGCAGTATTGGGATGCTAATAATTTGTACGGTTTGGCTATGAGTCATTCTTTACCAATCGAAAATTGGGTCAAAAGGGTTAAAACATTGGAAGAAAAAGAAAAATTGAGAGACTATCCTTGTATTCTAGAGATTGATTTGGACTATCTGGAAATGTTACATGATCCACACAATGATTATCCGTTAGCTCCCGAATGAATAGAAGTAAATGGCTTCGAAGAACTTGTTCCTAATTTAAATCACAAATGCAAGTTTGTGGTCTACTGCGAAAATCTGAAACATTACATTGATCATGGGATGAAATTGATTGATGTGCATCGAATCATTCGATTCAAAGAGGAGACTTGGATGAAAAAATACATCGACCTCAACACGAATTTAAGAATGCAGGCCGAGAGCAACTTCGCAAAAGATTTCTTCAAACTCATGAACAGTTGCATGTTTTGGGAAATCTATGGAAAACATTAGGAATAGAACTAACGTTCAACTCATCACTTTGGAAGAGATGTCTAGAAAATGAATCGTGAATCCCAGTTATCAACATACAACCATATTCGATGAAAACCTAGTGGCCGTGCACATGCAAAAGACGCATCTGAGGTTCAATAAACCTTGCAACTTTGGACCAATCGTCTTACTCATTAGCAAGCAGTTGATGTATAAGTTTCACTACAATTACATCAAAGCGAAATTCGATTCGAAAGCTAAACTATTGTTCACCAATACGGACAGTCTAGCTTACGAAACAGAGACTAGGGGGGGCATCTATGAGGACATAGTGTCAGATGTTAATAAATGGTTCGACACGAGTAATTATCACGACGATCAACCGTCTAAGATTCCAAAGGGTGTCAATAGAAAGGTGTTGAGTAAATTTAAAGACGAGAGCAGTGGAAGACAACTCACCGAATTTGTGGGTTTGAGACCTAAATTGTACGCTTATCTCATCGATGGTGAAGAGATCAAGAGATGAAAGACACTCAAGCATGTGTGACAAATAAAAATATCACTTTCAAAGAGTATAAAGACTGTCTTTTTGAAAATTTGACTGTGTATAAAAAGATGGCTAAGATTCAATGTGAAATGCATGAGGTATACACCAAAGAAATCAATAGGATTGCATTGACGTCTGACGACGATAGGAGAATTATATGCGAGGATAAAATAAATACACACTTTCACACTCGGACATTATTCTGCGGTATTTCAGAAAAATCAAGAGGATGATGAATGGAATATGACTGAAGACATCGAAATGTCGTAAGTTTAAAAAAAAAACTTGCGAGTTTATATATTAAAAAAAAGAATAGAAAAAAAATAAGAAATAAAAAAAAAATAAAACAAAACATATTATGAATAAAAAGAAAATAAAACACATATCCGTAGAAGGTGTCATCTTACCCAATGAACCCCTATCCAACACTGATCTGTCGAATGTGGCAAAAGATTTAAAAATCAAACATTTTCGAGGTGTGTTTTCTAGAGATGCCTTGCCGAGAGAAAAAGACAATTCAGAATGTGGAATTTGAAATTTGGACGATGTCAGAGGTGATGGCACGCATTGGATCACTTGGTTTTCAAATCAGAATAAAAATTATTATTTCGATAGCTGCGGAATCTCATCACCGATAGAAATAAGGAACTATTTATTGTCACTTATTTACAAAACCGAACGAGTGCAGGCACCGGATCGAGTTTTTTGTGGTCATCTATTCCTCTACATTCTCAAGAGATGGTCAGAAGGAGATCACTTTCAAGATAATCTCAATGATTTACATTAAAGAAAATTATTTTTTTGATATATATATAGGGAAAGAGAAATATAAATAAAAAAAAAATGTTGCATCAATTAAAATAATAAAACAAATATTTAATTTTTAAATAACAAACAAAAACATGACTGTCAATAAATTTGGTCGTGATAACGATAATGAAGGTTCCTGTAGAAAGAAAAGAAGAACCATAGTCGAAATTGTTGATGACATTGCCAACTTAGAAGAACGATATGTTCAGAGATAAGAACCTTTAAATTTAAACAATAAGAAAATCTACAATCTTCCGGAACCGATCGGTCAGTTGGATGCTGTGACTAAAAAGTATGTCGATAGAGGAGACGAAAATTTTCGGGGGATGATGAGAGAAAATTGCATGAATAAAAGCACGATGGGCGATCTCGACTTGAAATCTAAATGTGTGGTGAACGTAGTGGATCCTGGAGATTCCACCGATGCTGCCACCAAAAGATATGCAGACGACTCTTATGCAAGATTCAGAAAACATCTGAGAGATTGTTATGTTCCTAAAGGGATGCAGTCTGAATTGAACGCGAATTCTAACAAGATAATTAACGTACCCGATCCCACAAATCCCACCGGCAACCAAACAATACATAGACTTGGAACTGAGAATGAATAACATCGATGAGCTAGAAACGAAATTGGATCTGGATGCAGGATTCAACAAGATATTGAATCTATCCAGATCACCGATGCGGACAAAGACTCTATGGTGGTCACCAAAGGCTTCATGAATTCTGCCATACAGGATTATCAGTCCTATCGGGAATCTCAAGTTGACGAATTGTATCTGAATACAAAACGTGGAGGAACCATGGAAGACGGTATTAACATGACTGGTCACAATCTATTCGGTCTCAAAGACGACCCAGAATACGATTCCAGTGCAGTCAGCAGAAAGTTCTTGGCAGAAAATACGGTTTGTAGAAAAGGTGATATCATGGAATGAAAACTGGACATGGGAGGGTACGCACTCACATATCTACCAGATCCCACTCACATGATGGATGGCTGCAATCTGATCTCCATCGTGGAAATGATAAAATATGCCAGACAAATGATGATCAACTGGGCCACGGAGAGTGGTGCATTATTGCAAAAAGTCTGAATGGTCTTTCAGAAACAGAAGTAATGGACCATTGCACGGTCTGGTAGGATATCCCATGCCTGTGCGAGGCAATATCATTCAAATGGTTCTGACTTCTATGGACTTGAGTGAAAAAGCAATCATCAATCTCGTGGTGAGCAATGTGGAATGCGAGAAGAGGTACAGAGTCAAAAAGATGAAGGAACAACACTTGAACACTAGCGTCTTTACTACGCCCTTCAAGGTGCAGATGGGGGATATGATCAATTTCAAGATGAAAACCAATAATCCTCAACCTGGACTCTCTGTTAATCGAACTGGATCCTCTGAACTAACAGAGAGTACAAAAAAAAATAAAAATAATCACTTTTTGTGAAGTAGAGGAGACAACTCCAAAAAAAGATATAATTGGATTTTAAGAGATTGAATATTCAATTTCTTAAAATCCAATTATATTTTTTTTTTATCTATGTTATCTACCAAATGCTTTTGATTTCGTCTCAAGCATTCCCTATCTTTATTATTAAATTTTAGGGTTTTTTTATTATTATTATTAATTTTTTTTATATTTTATCGTTAATTTTGGGGGGTATTTTAATTTCTATTTTTATATATATTATATCATCGAATGGTAGACATTTTTTGTCCGTCTGATTCGAATTCAAACTCTCTATCAGATAGGACTAGAGCAAAAGCCTCGGTTCTCATTACTACATTCTTATTGAATTGCATATTAATTTGAATGTCTAAGATGCTACTCTTGAGTCGTTTGCTCTGTTTACTAATGTCGAATATGAACAAGGGATACATCGATTTGTCTTCGGTGGGAGTGATGTTAGGATTACCCATCAATTCGTCCAGTTGATGATATTTCTTTCTGAAATCAGTGGCGTCGCCGTATAGTTTGCATAAATCGTTCTTATCGAAAGAACTATTGTAATCAATGGCTGGATATCTCGTGGCATTTAGAAATACCTGCATGTTTCTCAAGTTACAATGATCGAATAGGGAAGGATTTTTTTATTGAGACCCATCCCTATCAGTTTGAAATGCCGCTAAGATGAATCATAGTCTTTCCAAAACAGATTTCATGGTCACTCTCCAATCGAAGTGATTGATAGACGACGGAATACTAGCTGTGTTGCACTGTTTCATTCTAAATCCCTCTGGTACTTTACTCTTTGATTCTATAATCTTGTAGAGATGTACTTTCTCCATGACCTAAGGCAATATGTGTGGAACGAACCAAGATATCTTGTTCAGATTTATTTTACACGCATCGGTTGCAGCGGGTCTCATGATGGCTTCGTCGTTTTCTTTTTGAATCAATGTCAGATAGTGTTTGAATCCATAGAGAATCTTATTGTAATCTTCCGCGAATCCGATTATGTGTTTCAGAGGTATCCTGAAGGAAAATGTTCCTTTGGGTCTCAATGTCTTGACGACACAGTTGAATCTCAGGGGGGCAGTGGTATTTGCTGGACTCATGTCTTTCACCCACAATTGATTGAGTCCTTTAGATTTCGAAAAATCGTGTGGATATGTCAAGAGTCTGTACATCGTGGTGACGTCTGGGATGAAACACAGATTTTATCTCTTGTCCTGCGAGCATGTATTTTATATTACTGAACAGATGCATCATACCATTATTGGCCAGAGTGACCACATCATCATCGGCATAATCGCTTCCGTCTTCCTTGGTGAGATGCCCCTGTATCACTATGTAACTTTCACTGGGATGAACAAACAGATCTTGAGTTTCAACGTTGATTCTTATTTCACCGGCATTGTTTAGACTGGTTCCAGTCACTGGTTCATAATCATGAACTTCATATTCTTGAATGCTTTCATCTCTCAATATATCTTCGGTTATATCTAATATATTCGTCACGTTTGTTTTTTGTTGTCTGTGTGTGTTAATTCACTTTTTTTATTATTAATGTTTTTTCTTTTAATTATTAATTTATTTTTTTCCTTTTAACTGTATATATACAAAAAGAATAAAAGTGAAGGGTTGGTTCTTCAAAATGTCATCTTCTGCAATTCTTGTTCGTAAAATGTTCTGATGATTTCTCTGCTATCATCTTCATCATCCTCTAATGCTTCTATTTTGTAAGTCACCGGATCCGTGTAAAATATTCTAAAGATCTTAAAGATTTTTTCAGTCCATTGAGGAGTGTAACCTTTTGTGAAGAGTGACTTATAAGAAGTGATTCTCACTCGATCGCCGTCAGCAAATTTCGGTGATTTGGACTCTTGCTTGATCTTGATCCTTTTGGGATAGAGATTAGCAAAGACACGTTTTTCGTTTCGAGGGTTGCGTGCTTCTGTGGGAGTCATCTTGCTCGATCTATGTCACGTGGTGTTGTATTCTTCAACCAGTTCGTCTAGAACATTGATATATTTCTTGGTCTTATTAGCCAAGAAATACTTGTACATTTTTTCCTCCATGATCTTATTCTAACGTTCAATCACGTTAGCTTTCCCTTCGTTTTTGATGAAATAGAGGTCGACCAATGGATGAACGTGACTGTTGTAAAATTCCTTTCCTTTGTCCACCTACAATTTATCTGATTTTCGAGAAGACGATGCAAATATGCTCTTCAGATCCTCGGCCAAGCAAGCTCCTGATTTATTCTTCAGAGGTCTCATCCATCCATATTTCGAAAACACGCCAATGACCGTCAGTATGTATTTAATGCCCTTGTTCCATTTTGAATGTGATTTCATGTTGACCAGATCGGTCAACCAAATCTGATCCAGACCCTTTAAGAATACCCTTCTCCTAAATTTATGCGTGCCGAGTTTGTGTAGTTCGTTCGTCAATGCATTTGTTAATAATATTTTCTGGACATTTATTTATGGCCCCATCCAAATCAACGTTTGGTACCGATCACTTTACTGACCAACGAACGTTCCAGTCTCTCTCTCCTAGTGGGATTTGGTATATTTTCTCAACGTCGTCAACATGTTTTTATCGCAGATTCGATTATGATTCTCGCCATCGGAATGTTTAGCGTAGCACAGATCGTGAGTGTAAGGGGCCGACTCCACCCTATTGATGGTTTGCTCCAAGATTTAGGTGTCAGGTCTCCATTCAATCTCTTTTTTAATTTTGTGCAAGGTCCCGTGAATTGATGCCCTGGCAGATGCATTTCAAAGGGTAGATTATTAATCAATTAATTCATCAAACCAGAACCACATTTGGTGAATTGCGTTTTTGTTGAACTGCACATTTTACACATTCCGCGAAGCATGGGACTTTTATTTGTTGTCAGTACTTTTTTAACATTAACCGTATCGGTAACTCTCTTGCATTTTATGCAATACATTTTTGTTTTTTGTATATATATATTTTAATTTTTTTTTTTAAATTTATATATACTTTTTCATCTTCTTTTAAATATACATTTTTTTCAATCAATTGTTTCTGGAATCTTTTTGGGATCCAATAATTTATGAAACGATTGTCTCACTTCTTCCTTATCTTTTTCTACGAGAGAATCCTTCAATTCTTCCTGGAGAATCTGACAATTCTTGACTCTTATCTTCGCTTTCATGACTTCGTATTTTTGTTTTTCGTTCAATATGTCAATGAATTCGTCGTCTGAAATCCTACCATCTTTCATTGCCATAGAGATCTTATCTGACATGGAATCGACCTTTGCATTGGCCAAAACACTGATGTTTTCATGTTTCTTGGCTTACACGGATAATTTCTTAGAGATAAATGTTCCGATCGTACTGACGAATCCGTCAGTCAAAACCAATCCTTCTATGGCCAACACGAGCAGAATAGCAAGGACAGACAGTCGGCAATAGACTAATTCTGGCAATGTTCAAACCCAGAGAGATTGTGACGAGAGTCAAATCTACTCCACTCACGAATTTCTCTAATCTCGAATATTTCTTATTGAGCGAACAATGAGAATCTCTCTCTCGCATCAGATACGATTGAATTCTATTGATTTGTTTGATTTGATACCTCTGCACCTCATCATCACTACTTTCTGGTGGTAGAAGAGGTGCCATGCGCTCCAGCTTCTCTAATGATGGATAGATGTTTTTACTTTGAAGCTCTATTTTCATTTTATTTTTATTTTATATCTATTATTATATATTTTATGTATTTTATTTTTCACTCTTTATTATTTTAACAACAACAAAAATTTAGTGGTGGTGGCGATCGAAGTCATTAGAAACATACGAGGAATAACACACATCGTCGTCGTCGTTTGGAAGATATGGAAAATAACACATAATGATTTTTAACATCTTTCAACGAAACCAAGCTCTCGATTTCATGGAATCGTTCGTTATAATTATTATATAAAAAAAAAAATTATATTCAAAGATGAGAAGATAGTGACGGCAAAATGACGTCAACAAATAACCATGGTTTCCCATTTTCCAACAAATATTTCAAAATATGTCATCTGTCTTCCAATGCGCAAACTTCAACTTTTCCAATTTAGTAGGCTTCTGATATAATAATTGATACCAACATCTGATCATGTCATCTCATTGGACGTATTCTAATGTGGGCATTAAATATGTGGTGACGATGTCTTCCCATTCCATCATGAGACATGAATGATCAATACGATTAAATTCTTTATCCTCTTGACAGCCGTTGCACCTTTCATGCACGATGCAAAGAAATTGTTCATTCACACAGATCATGTAAGTATGACACAACAACCATCGAAGATCCTGAGCTCTCAATTCCAAGGAATCGTTCATTTTTTTACTCATAAATATTTTATAAAAAATTGTTTTTTTTATTCTTATTATTCATTTTTTTCTATTATTATGAATATTATGGGTTTTTTTAATTTTTTTTTTATTTCTTATATAAATATATAAAAAAAAAGTTTTTTTGTTGGTTGAAAAGAAACAATTATTATTTAACATAAAAAAAATTTAGTGGTCTCCCCTTTTCCAACAAATATTCCAAAACACATCCCTGTCTTCAGTGATGAGACTTCGATGCACTAACTTCAGTTCTTCCAATTTTGTAGGCTCGAGTTCTCAAATGCAAGAAATGAATTGTCTCCAACATTTGATCACATCATCACGTCGGATGTATTCCAATGCAGGCATGAAATGCATGGTGATGGTGTCTTCCCATTCCATCAGAAGACACAAACGATCAATGTGATTAAATTCTTTCTCCTCTCGACAACCGAGGCAGCTTCCGTTCAAGACACCAGGAAGTTATTCATTCACGTGGATTGTGTAAGCTCTGCACAATGCTGTTTGAAGAAACCAAGCTCTCGATTCCAGATTCCATGGAATTGTTCATCATAATTTATTGATAAAAACATTTTCTATTCTTATTATTTATATTTTTTCTATTATTTTTGTTTTTTTAGTATTATTTTTGATATTTTTGTTCTCTTTTATATCTATTACGCTTTATTGTCAATAATAACACATCTATTCTTCTCATCACCAAACGAATGAATGAATATTTCTCGTCTATTACGATCAAGCATATTATTATTGGAAAGAGATGGCATTTTTTGGGGGAGAGTTGTAGTTTATGCCTCTCGTATTTCGATGAAACCATCATGTTTTCATTGTGATGATTTTGAACCTTTCAGAAAATTTTATCCACGATCTATTTAATGCAAACGAGTGTAATCTGTGACTAAATTTGATACATTGATGAATAGATTACTCAATATTTTTATCGCCACCACGATCATATACGTTAACTATGTTTTTTGTGCAATAAATTATATAACGATTTTTCCTGTAATTATAACGTTCTACAAATGTCACATGGTATTTTAAATGATCTAGAACATCTATAATCATGTCATAATCTTGGTAAGACACATTTTCTTCACACTTCATCGTGTCGATATTTTCGAAATAGCTTCGATTTAGGAATATGAATAACAATGTTAAAGAAAACAATGCTCCGCACCAGATTAAACACGTATCCTGTATGATTTGTTCTGATCGTATTGTATCTAATGTATACTCGTGTAAAGATTGTGAAAAATCTAAAAGCTTTTCATAATACGAACGTCTTGTGAACACGTCTCTTGGAAGTCGTTTTCTCTCCTTTTGTTTCATTTTTTTTTATTTTTTGTTTACTAATCATCATTTTTTTTATATTAACATACCCAAAATAGGTATATTCTTAAACAGTGAATTCTGACCAAACAATAAACCTTTACCAATCAGTTCCACATTCTCTCAGGTCTTCAGATAGAGACCGTCTCCATGGAAAGCATTGTCATTTTTTCTCATTGGTCCTAGATACAATCCTTTACCTTCAACGTCTACGTGACAGATGGCTCCTCCCTTCTTCAAAAATAGTCTGTTTCCTCTCTTCTTCAGAAACAATCCTCTACCCATTAATTTGTCGACTCCCAAACTAGCGAGTCCCAAGAGAGCTCCCATGCCCAGAGCTGGAAACATTGTCTTTGAGAAAATGGGTAATGCTTTGGCAGCAAGTCCCGCCAATAGCAGTAAGAAACCACCTTTCATTCTCAGATTGTATCTCACTTGAGCGGGACTTAATTTCACCATTGTTCCCATTCGATTACAAATCGCTTTCTCCTTTTGCTTTGAGTGTCAGTCCAGGAGATTTGGTTGCTACCGCCAATCGCCAGATCTTAGTAACTGAATTTAAATCTAACAGCCTCGTCTCAATGGCTCAACGCTCTGTGAGATTTAGCTTTCTGTCCTTCGGATATGTTCACGTTTTTAATGATATATCGACCACTACTCATATTTGTTGCTGTTTTATAAGTTTTTTTTTTTTATTTTTTATATTTCTTATATAAATATATAAAAAATGAAAAAATATTTTTTTATTAAATGAAAAAAAAACATTTTTTTTTTCAAATTATATTATTTTTTTTTTTAAATTATATTATTATTTTTTATTGATTTACTTAATCTTTTTCATATCTCTCTGATGTGAAATCGTATAGCCATTCTCTCTCAGCAAAGATCTAACAAATCTCCATTCTGATCCATCAACATGGTTTCGATGCTATACAATGTGTCCAAGATCACAGGTAGACAGACAAGATTTCTAAGTCGCTCCATGATCTTGTAACCTGAAGAAACGTCCAGAAAAAATGAGTAGATCATAGACTGAGCACTACCATCGATGTAACTTCCCAAGATCACATTGACTAAAATGCTATTGACCGCGAGAATGTTGACCATATTTTCGGATGCAGCATGACCTCGATACATCTCTCGATCGAATCCCAACATCTTACCCATCAAATCTTCCGCACTAAAATCCACTCAATAATTATCTCCCAAGTCTAATATCATCTGCAGAGTACTCGTATTAGGAGCAATTCTTAACATCTTGCTTCCGTGACCATCGGTCTTCAGTCTCGTCTGGATGCGATGGCGTAACTTCCTTTGGGAATGCATATCTCGAACCAATCCACTCCTTTGGAATATTTGAACGCGTTATTCTTTTTGGTGACGTTGGGAAATGAATAGTAAGTCTCGAGATTAACCAACGCCATCTCGTATCTCGTTTCCTTCTTCAACTCGATGGAAGGTTCGAATTTAGTCATGAATCGAGTCGTGCCGTGACTCAGTACGATTTGAAAGGATTGTTTTGCAGCCGTATTCTTGACTATCTGTTCTAATAGATGATGTTCACACACTTTTATTATTATTATTTATATATTTTTTTTTTTATATTTTATCGATATTGTTTTTTTTATTTTCTTCTCTATTATTATTAGGAATATAAAAAAAATCGTCAAATCCACTTCGACATTTTCCGTCGTTAAAGTTGCTGGTCAAATCGACCACCACGAAATTGTGAACTCCTTTGTCCCACGTCTTCTTACAAAATGTCTTGAATTCTTCCCTACTCGTGTCATTGGCCACGTGATCTCCATAGATGTGATTGAGATTCTTGAGATCCTGATGAAAGAGACACAGAAAATGAGCATTCTCCCTTATCGTCGATCTGGGCAGTCGAAAATAATTCTGAGACCAATAGAAACAATCCACGTTGCTGTGACGTCCTCGAATGTAATACGATTCGCATCAATTCTGTCTCTCCAGCAGTAGATCGTCGAAGATCATAAGATTCTTATTCTCCGACTTCAACAGTTACTGTCTAGGATCGGGAACGTCATCAGCATTTTCGTAAAACTGGCATTCCACGTTCGAACACTCCAAGTTTCTCTTGGGCAATTCTGTCGCCGTTCGTTCCAATATATTCGAAGTATCGTATCCTTCAAATACGTCTCGATTGTCAAAGATTCTCAGCATAACATCCTTGGGTAATTTACGCAGCATGCACTCTCGAAGCAGTCTGCATTCTGGTTGAAAGAGACTCTTGCCAAAAACGAATAATCTGTCGTAATCCAACCAACCAGGTCGCAACAATAGATTCATCAAGAGATTGGTCTTTCTGCAATTCGATTTTCCCACTATCAGGACTCTTATGCTGGGAAAGAACTCGTTGTTCGACCTCTTGGTCATTCCAAGACATGTCTTTGATAATTATTTTTTTTCTCTAGTTTATTTTTTACTATCTTTTGAATTATGTTTTTTTTCTATTTTTTTTTTATTTTAATTTATATATATATATATATAACCCTGTTTCATACATTAGGGGGACTTGGTAACAAAACCTCACTTAGGGCTCTTTGCTTTCTATGCTCACTACAGACAAGCCTTTTACCATTATTAACCTTTTCAACACGGTTATGTCATAATTGAGCGAAAATGCATGGTATGAAGGCAAAGTCCAGATAAATTACCTATGTCTCCATAAAACCGTCCCCCTAATGTTTTCTTTCCTCAAAAGATACATTATGGAGACTTTCCTATATTGATATCATATAAGTCTCCTTATTTTAGTATTAGGGAGACCCGTGTCAATATAAACCTATGTTCTCAAAACCTAAACTATTTAATTTATTAAAAATGTCTTACCTCCCTATTACCCCCATCTGGGTAACTCTTGTACCGGCCGAATTATCGTTAATCGGTTTGACGTCTCTATCGTTTGAATCGAATTTGATAGCTATCCTTGAACTTGATAATGTGAAAATTGATAATTATCTCAGAAGGGAACCCCCGAAACATCAGTTTGGGTACGTGTTCGTATTTTCATTTTCAAACGATCTCATAATCACAGACCGAGTATACGTATACCAACGGTGGTCACATTGACACAAGCATCACATCATGTTAGCACAAACATTTGCTGACTGACTTGCAAAATTACTGACGCCCCGAAGACGATATCACAATTGAGGGGTGAAAGGGGTCTGTTCCCAATATCTTACCTGGTCGTCATCGGAAATCTAATTTCTCTTTCATCCCATCAACGATGTTAATCGTGTTAGTTACCATTGAGCGTTTTGAGGTCCCTGGACCTGTCCGACTGGGCCACCGGGCGCAGCCAACCCATCCCTAAGACGGTCGAGGAGAGAGTGAGTGGAACGCAAGGAATTGTAATCCTGTCTGACAGTGACGCGGTTTATATGACAACCTTGGAGACACAGCCAGCGGTGAAGCTGGACTAGAGGGGCCAAGACAGGCGGGTCGTAGTTGACCTTAACTTATAGGTTAGTGGTGCTTGAGTCATGCTGGGGACGTGAAGCCCTTGATCGTTTACAGGCGGTATTGAGGGAGTCAGGGCCGGGATTGAGACCCTGAATGTACCTGTGGCGAAAAGGGTTTGAGGCTGGTTTCTCTAACAACCTCTCCCCCCACCCCCAAACCCCTCACCCCCAGTCCTCTTGAGATCTTTGAGCAGACGCATGCGGGCTACTGCTCTGCTGGTTAATTTATGGCAGAAAGGTTTGAGGCTCAGTTTTCTACCAACTGTTATGCCCTGAAATCGTGCTTCCTCGCAACTCATGATCCTCTTTCCGAAGAGTTCCCCTGTTACAGGAATTGGCTATTCACGTTTGTTGATTTAACTAACTGCGATTTTGACACATTAAGTTTTATTCTCCATTTCGACCACAATTCTTCCAGGTCGTCCAATGCGTCCACGAGTCCCGATGCCCAGGGCGTTGGCGAAGTTGGAGAGCTCGACATAGCTTTCCCCTCATGGAGGTACATGACGTAAACGATAGAGAGTAGGGTTCTGAGTGCAGGTCCCTTAGGCGTCCCGGCCTTGATCTGAACCTCCCTGACGATTTCCCGGTTCACTCTGACCTTAATTGATCTGTCTGTCGGGGAGGATAAAATTAACCTCAGGAGCTCATTTGAGAACCCCAGTTGGAGGAGTTTGATGTTTTATCCATCATGAGGTTTTGTCCATTTGTTTATTAAGGGGTATGGAGTTTTGTCCGTCTCGGCGAGGATAAAATTAACCTCAGGAGCTTATTTGAGAACCCCAGTTGGAGAAGTTTGATGTTTTATCCATCATGAGGTTTTGTCCATTTGTCCATTTGTTTATTAAGGGGTATGGTGTTTTGTCCGTATGGGGTTTTGTCCGGGCTCTTTTCATGGCGTTTTGTCCGTATGGGGGTTTGTCCTATGAGATTTTGGTCGCGCACCGTAAACATGCATTCGTACTCTTTGTCGCCTTGACATTATCCAAGTATACTTAAGGGAAAAAGAAATGCAAGTTCAATTTTGGTAATATAATTTTTTTATCCTTAGACCAAATGCAGTAAAATTTGACACACGGCTACCTCAGTTTTCTGTATAAAGATCGTCTTTGGTTAGAATTCGCTATATGCTTTCAACAGATTTTTCCACAAAGTGTGCATCCCGGGCACTCGCTATGGGCTTGAAAACCATACCAAATCGAGGCTTTGAACAGTACAGGTCGATTGTACAACATGTCATTTCAACTCGATTGAAAGGTAAAAGGCCCCGAATGTCCGAAGTTCATAGGGGTAGAACTATTGCTCTAAGTAAGCAGGGCCAATCGCAACGTCTCGTTTGCCCACCAAATTGGTGTCCTTGAGTCAAAAATAGTTTTTTTAGTCGGGCGTCTGGGAGCCACGGGAAGATTACTTGAGCGTCCCATACGAAATGTCGAGAGCTAAGTCGCCACGTCAAGACTGTGGCATACGTCTCTCACACCGTAACCGATTTCAGACGGCGACGGAGACGCCGCGCCAGGTTGTAGGCACTCATGGTCGACGAATGTGTCCAAGAACAGTTAGGAATCGGTTGGGGGAGTTTAATTTAAGGCCACGGCGACCCTACATTGGTCCACAACTTATACCCAGACGACGTCAACACAGTGGCGTGACTAGAAGCTTCCGACTGGGAGGTGGAGGGTAGGGTAGTGGATTTCTAACTGGGGAGGGAACGGGAGGAGGTTTCCCACATCCAGATCTCTCCCCCTAGTCGAAACTTCACTACCGAGAAAAGATTAGGCAATTGCAGCCATGAAAGGTGGCATGAAATTAATTTTTAGTAACTGAAATGCCAACATATTTATGATAGAATAATCAGGTTATTATTATTTGGTATTATTCTGGGAATTGAATATGTGCTAAACAAATGCTCAAGCTGAGAACTTTGAGCAATTCACACTGTCCTATCATTAAATCAGATCTTATGCAGGAATGATCAATTTTTGATGTTTCGGTATTTTGTAACTGTGAATGACAGAAGTAACTGAGGATAACGATTTGACAAGATGTGATTTTCTTGAAGTGCATTTGGAGGATTTTGTTTTATTACTGTAAGTAAACGCACCATAGGAATCTCGTACCGATTGACATCATGCATACTTATGAAGCTCAATATTACGTACACTATAGTTGTAAATAGCAACAGTTGGCATTTTTGCCGATTTGAAACCGAGTTGGAATTTTGGGATGTAAAGGAGACATCAGCATCGCCAAAGAAGCTCTGAGTTCCAGATAGAATAAATTTGTAACTCATGACTTGCCGTCCGAATTTCCAACTATACGAAATTTTGGCCAGGATTGATGTGTGTGTGTGTGTGGGGGGGGGGGGGGGGGGGGCAAACACACCCCTGTCGCCACTTCCCTGCATCTCCGTCAATTGCAATTGCTGCGAACCCACGCACCAAATTCGTTTCCCATGGCCCACTGAAGACACGTGTGTTATTCACCGACGAGTCTCTGTTCACGCTTCACAAGGCAGATGGACAATAATTTTCCTATCGACATCGAGGTGACCGATATTCTGACGCATGTGTTAGAAGCGCGTTAAGGTTCCAAACAACGTCACTCAGCTAACGCAGGCCCTTTCTGCCGGAGTGGAATAACATCCAACCACTTGATAGGGTCAACGGAAAGGAGAATTAGAGCAGTGACTGAAACACGGGGTTTGCGCACCCGCTATTGATTTTGATCAGGAATTGCCATAGGGAACCCACGATTGAACGTGATCCATGCAAACGCCCTCTGAGTTAAGACAACAAAACTCATCAAAATTTAATCTAATGAATTGTTTGTTGAATTGATACAGATGGCCCGTCACTATTTTCATCTGGAGTGACATGAAAGCTGGCCCATGCGAGATCCTGGCTTTATTTTTTTTATAACTGTGTTGACTGGCCGTCACATGTCCATCCTTTCGGTCCATATTCAAACCAAAATATCTATTCACCACGTGAACGGGTTAATGGGCCTTTATATTGGGCGTTTTTTTTTTAACTTTGGATATACTCATTTCTTGTGAAAACAAAATCCGTGTTTTGAAATCAGTTCAACCAATACTAATCCGTAAAAGACAACACGATACCATACAATCAGTCATGATCATATTCTGACGAACATTTGAAAGGAACAAGTAACAAATCGAGATCAAATGGATTATCACTTTTATATGTCTCCTTAATGTGACATTGGGGAGACTTTTGGTGAAACGCGTGATTGATATGTTCCTGTAATTAGACATTAGGAGGACTTCACAACATAATTCATATATATATGTATTATGAATCAAATATTAAGAGTACTGCGTTTTTAGACATTGTGTAAATTGCTGACCGCCATTCATACATTATTAACTTTCGGTGAAATACGAATTTCATATTCCCCGCAATTAGACATTAGGAGGACTTGTAACGATATATGAAATGTATATGTCTCCTTAATGTAACATTAGGAGGACTTTGTATGAGATATTGTGTAAATTACTGACTGCCCTTCATATACGTTGTAAGTGCACGTGTGTCTACTGTGTTGTTTATCCAATTGAAAGAGCAGGCCCGTGACTATTTTCATCTGGAGTGACATAAAACTGGCCCATACCTAGATTTCGCCTTAATGTTTGATTATTGTGTTGCCGCGCCGTCAAATGTCCATATTGTTGGTTCGAGAAGATACTTTAATCCTAACTTAATCAACCATGATAAGAAACTCTATTTCTGGTTTGTTATAAAAGCTTTTCCCGTCAAACATGCCCGGAACCCATCTTTCTACATATTAACATTGAATCCCAAATATCTGATGGTCACGTGAACTGGTTAATGGACATTTATTTTGTGCGTTGTTTTTGCACTTTGGATATACTCCTTTCTTGTGAAAACAAAATCGTATTTCGAAATCAGATTAACCAACACTAGACCGTAAAGAACGACACGATATAAATAATCATGATCATATTCTGACAAACTCTTGAAAGAACAAGCAACAAAACGAGATGAAAGGGATACCACTTTCATATGTCTCCTTAATGTGACATTAGGGAGACTTCTTGTGAAATACGTTATTGATATGTCCAGAAAGTTAGACACTAGAAGGAGTTATCAATATATTGCACATATGTATGTCTTCTGAATATAACATTATGAGGATTTTGTATGAGATAGAGTGTAGATTTCATGTATTATTAACTTTTGGTGAAATGCCTAATTGACATGTTCCCTTAATTAGACATTTTGAGGACTTGTGATGATATATCAAATGTATATGTCTCCTAAATGTAACATTAGGAGGGCTTCATATGAGATTATTGCAGGCCGCCGTCCATAAACGTTGAAAGTACATATTTGTCTAACAAGTTGTTTGTAGCTGGACCGCTTCTATTTTCATTTTGATTGATAAAAACCTGGCCCATGCGAGACCCCGCCTTTATTTATTTGCCACGTGAACTGATTAATGGGAATTTATTTTCTTCGATTTTTTGTACTTTGGATATATTCGCTTATTGTGAAAGCAATGTCGTGTTTCGAAATCAGTTCAACCAGCACAAAACCATAAAAAACAATACGATACGATCAGTGATGATCATATTCTGATGAACGTTTGGAAGGAACAAAGCAAAAAAGCGAGATGAAATGGATTAACACTTTTATTATGTCTCCTTAATGTGACATTAGGGAGACTTTTGCTTAAACACGTGATTGATATGTTCCCGGAATAGATATAAGGAGAACTTCACAATGTATTTAAAATATATGTGTCTTATGAATAAAACGTATGAGATATTGTGTAAATTGCTGGCAGCCTTTCATATATCATTCAGTTTGGGTGAAAAACGTAACTGATATGTTCCCATAATTAGACTTCTGGAGAACTTGTGGAGGATGCATGAAATGTATATGTCTCCTGAATGTAACATTAGGAGGACTTCCTATGAGATATTGTATAAATTGCTGGCCACCCATCATATAGGTTGTCATCCATCCATGTCATGCATTTTACACATCTGACTTCAGAGCGTGAACAGCTGGGCAGATGTGGAACTACCAGACAGAATAGTGAAAGCCATCTCAGCTCTGGGCGTCTCATGCCCTATCTCCTGGACTGTCCAGGAAATAGGCTTGAGCGTTCATCTGACGCTGGAGTTTGAAGTTGAGAAGACCAAAACACCACTCTCTTAGTAGTACCTTTGGTGAGAGGATCCCCTCTCACTCTAGTCCACACCTGAAGGGGCACGGAGGCCCTGAAAAGAGAGAGAAGAAGATAAAGAAGAAGAGTCAATCGACCAAGCGCAGGGACTCCCGGCGCTTCGAGGCCTTCCGGAATAGGAAGAAAGAGCTGAGTGAGGGGTGGAGGTTCTGGAGGCAGCTCCCCTCCAGTTCCCCTCCTAGTCCCACTGGCACACCCAACCAACTGCCGGCTCCTGAGCTGGTACAGTTGGATGATGAACGTCCGGTGGAGAATGAGGAGGAACTGGAAGTTGCATTTTCACCACATCCCACCCTCACTCCTCTCTTCCTTCACTACCGGATAGCCCGGGAATAGGAGTCTCAGTGGAAGAGCCACCTCAGTCCTTTGACACCATCGACATAGAAAGCGTTATCAGAAACATAGAGAGAGGACACCAATTGGTCGCCGAGAGTACAGGAAAACCTCCAAAAGAAATATCCAAAAGGGCATCAGAATTAACTCAGCATCTAAACTCAACAACATCGCCATCCATATCACCATCCCAACCACCTCCTAAGAAAAAGAGCAGTAAAAAGCACAGACGGGGATAAGCTGCATCCTTCCTTCTCTTTTCTTACTTTACCACGCTCAGACATTACAAAATTCCACAGCTAAAGAGGGTCGAAAGGGGCTTGCCCAAACCATCCCTGCACCCCTTCGGCGCGCAAAAAAAGCATTCTGTACAGGCGATATAGGTTGTAAGTGAATATGCGTCTAATGTATTGTTTGTTGAATTGATACAGCTGGCTCTTTATTATTTTCATCCGAGGTGACCTGAAAGCTGGTCCATGCGAGATCCTGGCTTTACTTTTTTATAAATGTGTTGAATGACCGTCACATATCAATCTTTTTGGTCAATATTGAAACCAAAATGTCTGTTCGCCACGTGAACAGATTAATGGGACTATATTTTGAGCGTTTTTTTAACTCTGGATATACTCATTTCTTGTGAAAACAAAACCTGTGTTTTGAAATCAGTTCAACCAATACGAACCTGTAAAACACGATACGATACTATATGATACGATCAGTCAGGATTATATTCTCATGAACACTGAACGGAACAAGCAACAAATCGAGATGAAATGGATTATCACTTTTATATTACTCCTTAATGTGACATTAGGAAGACTTTTGGTGAAACACGTGATTGATATGTTCCCGTAATTAGACATTAGGAGGACTTCACAATATAATTAAAATATCTATGTGTTATGAATAAAATATTAAGAGGACTGCGTTTAAGATATTGTGTAAATTACTGACCGCCTTTCCTATATTATTAACTTTTGGTGAAATACGCAATTCATATAGTCCTCATAGTTAGACATTAGGAGGACTTGTGACGATATATAAAATGCATATGTCTCCTTAATGTAACATTAGGAGGACTTTGTATGATATATGGTGTAAATAACTGATTGCCCGTCATACACGTTGTATTTGCACATGTGTCGATGGTGTCGTTTATCGAATTGATAGAGCAGGCCCGTGAATATTTTCATCTGGAGTGACATAAAACTGACCAATGCCTAGATTCCGCCTTTATGTTTGATTATTGTGTTGCCGCGCTGTCAAATGTCCATATTGTTGGGTCGAAAAGATACTTTAATCCTAACTTAATCAACCATGAATAAGAAACTCTATTTCTGGTTTGTTATAAATGTTTTTCCCACCAAACATGCCCGGGCACCCATCCTTTTTACAAATTAAGATTGAATCCCAGACACCTGTTGGTCATGTGAACTGGTTAATGGAAATTTATTTTGTGCGTTGTTTTTGCACGTTAGATATATACTCCTTTCTCGTGAAAACAAAATCTAATTTCAAAATCAGATCAACCAACACTGAACCGTAAAGAACGATAGAATATGACTAATCATGATCATATTCTGCCGAACGCTTGAAAAGAACAAACAACAAAACGAGTTGAACGGGATATCACTTTCATATGTCTCCTTAATGTGGCATTAGGGAGACTTCTTGTAAAATACGTTATTGATATTTTCATATAGTTAGACACTAGAAGGAGTTCTCAATATATTGCACATATGTATGTCTTCTGAAAATAACACTATGAGGATTTTGTATGAGATCGGGTGTAAATTTCATGTATTATTAACGTTCGATGAAATGCCTAATTGACATGTTCCCTTAATTAGACATTATGAGGGCTTGTTATGATATATCAAATGTATATGTCTCCTGAATGTAACATTAGGAGGACGTCGTATGAGATATTGCAGGCCGCCCTCCATTAACGTTGAAAGTGCATATTTGTCTAACGAGTTGTTTGTAACTGGCTCGCAACTATTTTCATTTTGATTGATAAAAACCTGGCCCATACGAGAACTGATACTTGGGAATTTATTTTCTCCTTTTTTTGTACTTCGTATATTCGATCATTTTGAAAGCAAAGTCGTGTTTCGAAATCAGTTCAAACAACACTATACCGTAAAAAACAATACGATACGATCAGTGATGATCATATTCTGACGAATGCTTGGAAGGAACAACCTACAATGAGAGATGGAATGGGTTAACACTTTTATTATGTCTCCTTAATGTGACATTAGGGATACTTTTGCTTAAACACGTGATTGATATGTTCCCGTAAGTAGATAATAGGAGGACTTAACAATATATTTGAAATATATGTGTCTTATGAATAAAACGTATGAGATATTGTGTAAATTGCTGGCCATCTTTCATATACCATCAAGTTTTAGTGAAATATGTAATTGATATGTTCCCATAATTAGACTTTAGGGGGACTTGTGAGGGTGCATGAAATGTATATGTCTCCTGAATGTAACATTAGGGAGACTTCTTATGAGATATTGTATAAATTACTGGCTGCCTTCATATACGTTGTAAGTGCATATGTGTTTACCGTGTTGTTTATTCACCTGATACAGCAGGCTCGTGACTATTTTCTTTAACTGTACCATATTAGATCCCACGTTTATTTTTATCCCTCTACTGCCTGCCATAAATATTGCGCATCTTACTGTCCGTGCCTCACATGTTCACTATCACCACCTGTTCTGCAGTTGACTTCCACAGCGACGACTCTCATTCTTATCATCCATGATTCTACCATTCAGACGTCTTGCTTCCAGTATAAGTCTTATGTTTGGCTACCAGGACTATTGTCTTTCTGAGATGTGGTTATGAGCAAGTTGTGGGCAAGTCCGCATTTTGCACAAAGCACATACACCGCATCGGCACATGCCAAAAGTGGCGAGATGCGCTTGTGTCCCAGTGCACAATGGACGCACGCTGCTTGCAGTACATGGGCACATACGGATGTTTTACTCCCAACTCTTAGACCACCACATAGCTTCTTTGCTCCTATCTACTAGATTTTACCCTTTTCGGAGACTAGCTCTCATATAGTCATAGACGTTTCGGCTCTCGTATCATGTGCAGGGCTTCCTGGTTCTCCTTGACTATCTAAACACAGCTTAATCTGCCCTGAATAACCAAATCTGTGTTTTCATTATAAGTCGTCAACAATGCTTGGACATTCTTTCTTGTACATGTTAAGTGTGAATGTCAAATGTTAATTCAATACTAAGGAGCAATTCCTGGGCGCAAACGACTCGTGAATTTTATTATAATTGTCCCAAACTAAATAATTTCAAAATCTCAAAATTTACTTTTTGTATTATCGTTGTTGTTGACAATGGGGTGATGTCCTGCGGGTCATAGAATGTTGGAATGCATGTATCTACGTAATATGTCATAGTCTTTTCATTCCTATTCTTATTGATCCATCTTTTGACCCAGGAAATTACGCCATAGTTGCGGCGCATACTGTATGTCACATGGATTTATCGCGCATAACCAGCCATGTTGTGAGTATATACCCTGGTAATGGTGGAGTTTCTCTGTCTATGCAGTGCGTGTTGTAATTTTGATGCATACTTCCATCGATCATTTTCGATGATTCGAATCACATATTGTTTTCTGCTGTGTTACGTGTTGCTATAGGGGTGGAAGGCTTGCAATAGTTCGAGGTGTGTTCTGAGTGTGTTCAGTTGTAGGGAAATTACCGGAAATATCCCATCAATGACAGACATAGGTAAAACTGAGCATACAAAATCTCTAAATTAGTGTTTTCTCGCACACATTTGGCTTGCAGGTGTCAAGTAAATTCCCACATTTAGCATACACACAACCGCCTACCACCCACAAATATCCAAGGCGATATAACAACAATAGAACCCTGCCTATTCGAGACCCCGTTCTGTATACCAGTCTACCAATCACTTGCCGTGTTGTGTTGTGTCTGGGCGATGTGTGATCATGGGCAGTTCTCTATGCCTCAATGTGATATAATCGACCAATCAAATCGATCGATCAAGATTAACAAGGCAATCAGCGTGCTGCATTCAACTTATCCCAACGCACCATCTGTCAAAACATATCAATCTTTCTTACCTGATATCAGACGTGTGGTGTCCGACTAGTCGAATGTGATTAAGAGATGTTAGAACTGACACATGATTCGAGTGACTTCTCCCTCCTCTGGGCATTTCAGAAACATCTAGCAATCACTCGTACGGTGACCACTGGTTGGAAACTTATCGTGACCACCGGTTGGAGAGGTGTGGGTACTTTTGGGACTGCTGCTTGTGGATCAGAAACGAAGAGATCATTATCGACAGACAACAAACCGAAAGCCCTACTGCTATCAATGACTACCACCCACTACTACCAGAGTCTGATATCACTGCGCTACTAAATAAAACAACTACGGAAGTAGGTAATAAATGCCGATTCAAGGACACGTTGTACATGTACCGTACACGTACACGGACGTTTACCGACGTGGGATTCGGTGTTAAATCACACGCTTGTTCACAAAAATGTCAGGTGTCTTTGAATCGGCTATTATTTTGAGACCCCTAGATTGCACTTTTAACGTTCAAATACCCGTTGGCGAACGTGTCGAATGTACAAGTTTTTCAAAAAAGTGAAAAATGTATGAAATTGTACATTTTTCACTTTTTTTTTTTACTTAAAAATTTTTGTCGACGTTCCCATCGCGGATTAGACCTTCAATCTATCGTTGGTGAACGCGAAAAAAAAACTTTGCCGATTCAAGGACAGCATCAAAAAAGGTGGTTTGCCAATTCAAGGACACTGTCCTTGAATCGGCAATTGGACTCTCTCATTTCTGACGTAAGTGTGTGGGGGGGGGGGGGGGGGGGGGGGAATACCCAGATTTTTCCAAACTTAACAGACTACTATTGGGCGCTCCCATTTCTGACGTAAGTGGGGGAATACCCATAGTGGATTTTTCCAAACTTAACCTACTACTATTGGACGCTCCCATTTCTGACATAAGTGGGGGGAATACCCATAGTGGGTTTTTGGAAAATCCCCTACTGTATAAACTAACCAAGAACGTTATTTGTCACGCTCGAAATGTATTACGGGTTAATATTCAAATGAGCGTCAATTTGTCAGTTAAATAGTTTAACTGAAAAAAACTATTCTATGGATGAAAGCGGAAACAGTTCAAAAGATTAACTGATATGATTTAAACGCGTTTTTTGAAAGCATTACATTACTGATGTGTTTACTTGTGATTTTGAATATTCGAGTTTTCATTGTGGTGAGAATAAGCGCGGTTGCGATTTAACACTTTTGATAGCAAAAAACTCATTTAGAGAGGTTTATTTTGTAAACGTTTTTTTTCACAACTGGAATCGGTTTTGAGGCAAGGAAATAAAAAAAAAACTGATTGATATATATATAGGAGAGAATAAAAAATATAAATAAATAGTTATTTCAAAATAAATATATAAAATCGAATATATAATAAAAAAAAGATACGTAAATCATGAGCGCTTCCCAGATTAGAGCGAGGTTTCTTTTAAACATGCTGATGAGAGCATACGCAATCTGCGTGAATGAAGAACTACGTTCCATCTTGTTAGAACGATGCGTTGGATGTCGGGATCACCTAGACTTCGATCACGAGAATCATTCGTGTCTGACGATGGAAAGGGAAGATATGGTCGTCAAGTATTTCGAACCGGCGTTCGAACGCGTTAGATTCGACGATGTGATCATGCTTTGGAAGAGATTAGTCTTCTGTAAGGATCGAGACAAGCCCACAGTTTCGGAAGAACTGAAATTGGCGCGTAGAAGTCTCACTTTAGAAGACAAGGGATGCGCCATGAAATTATTGCTGAAGGAAGCATACGTCTAAGTTTTCTCGTTGATATAAAATAAGGGAGAATAGAAAATAAAAATAAATACACACATAAATTGTTTATCTAATATTAGAAAGAAAAGAAACACAAAAATGAGAACCAGAAATAAATTGTATCCGACGTTAGATGATGACGAGGACGAGAAGCCAAACGGCGTTTTGCCGACGGCACCGTCGCTAGAAGAAAAAGAAAGAGGAGAGAGGTATCGCTTCGATCAAATCAGTAGAATCCAAGCGTATCTAACTCGAGAGAGAGATTCTCGTCATTCTCTCAAGAAGAAGTATTCACGTTTCGTGAAATTCGTCAACGCGATCGACACAACACTCATCACGGTTTCCATGGGTTTACACGTGGCCGGCATCGGATTGTTGTCGGCCGCAGTCGGCATTCCGATCGTGTTGACTGTAGAAGGAGTGACTCTCGCCGCCGGATTGTTTAGCATGCTCAGAAACTTTTTGAGTAGGAAATTATATCTGAAGGCGAGGAAGCACGACAAGATTCGCGTCTTGGTCGACTCCAAGATCGACACGATATCCGAAATGATCTCGATGGCATTGAAAGACGGTAGGATATCGGTCGGAGAATACTTTGTGATATTGGGCGAGAAAATGAAATACGAAGCCATGAAAGAAGCCGTGAGAATCAAGACTCGTCAGATCATTAAGGAAGAGATGAAAGATTCTCTCGTGGAAAAGGGGAGGAAAGAGGCTAGGGAGAAATTCAGTAAGATGATAGAACTCAAGAGCAGCGATTGAAAAAAAAATATATATATATAATAAGAACAGAATTTTTATAAAAAAAATATTAAATTTATATATAAAATAAAAACGAAATTAATTTAAATAACTCTTAAAAATGTATTGCGTAAAGTGTAAGAGAGTTACCGAGACGAGTAATTCTCGAGAAGTACGAACTGAAAACGACAGACAGATGCTTCGCGGAATTTGCAACGTGTGTGGTTCTGTCAAGACTCGATTCGTCAAAAAAAAGAACGCGAGCAAAGGTAAAGGTATCGTGAATAAAATGATCAATAATCTACCTTTTGAAATGCATCTGCCTGGTCACAGTTTCACGGGACCCGGAACGAAATTGAACAAGAGACTCAACGCCGATCTGAGTCCTAAATCTTGGAGCAAACCTGTGAATAGGGTGGACGCGGCCGCGCATGATCACGATCTGTGTTACGCCGGACATCCCGACACCAAGACTCGCAACGACGTCTGCGATAAAAAAACATGTTGGCGAAATTGAGAGGCATATCGAATCTGACCAGGAGAGAGAAGATAGAACGATCGCTGGTCGGCAATCTGATTGGTGCGAAACGTCGATTCGGATGGGGCGTTCAAGAAAAAAAAGGGCATCTGAAAAGAAGAAGAAACGATTATTGACGAGCGAATTGGCCGAGGAGTTACACAAACCCATCGTGCGTAAATTTCGAAAGAGAAGGGTGTTCGTGAAAGGTTTGGATGATATTTGGTCTGCCGACTTGGTCGACATGAGATCGTTTTCAAGGTGGGACGAGGGTGTCAAATATCTATTGACGGTCATCGACGTGTTTTCCAAATAGGGTTTGGATCAGAGCTTTGAAGAATAAATCGGGACCTTGCGTCGCCGAGGCTCTGAAGAGCGTGTTCGACTCGTCTTCTCGAAAACCGAGTAAATTGTGGGTGGATAAGGGAAAGGAATTCTACAACAAGCACGTTCATCGATTGGTCGACCTCTACTCGATCGAAAATGAAGAGAAAGCCAGCGTGGTGGAACGTTGGAAACGAACGATGAAGGAAAAGATGCATAGATACTTCACGGTGAATTCGACCAAGAAATACATATACGCTCTGAACGGTCTGGTTAAAGATTACAACAACACTCGACACAGATCGATCAAGATGACTCCCGCTGAAGCTAGCGATCCTCGAAATGAAAAACGGGTCTACGCGAATCTATATCCTGAGAGATCTAAGATTAGGAAGAAGTCTAGAACGCCGAAATTTGCGGTCGGTGATCGAGTGAGAATCTACGCTTATAAGAAGCACTTCGAAAAGGGTTATACTCCTCGAATGACCTCGGAAATCTTCG
This sequence comes from Pictodentalium vernedei, assembly GCA_031216915.1. Classification (NCBI taxonomy): domain Eukaryota; kingdom Metazoa; phylum Mollusca; class Scaphopoda; order Dentaliida; family Dentaliidae; genus Pictodentalium; species Pictodentalium vernedei. The sequence goes on along the minus strand of CM062297.1, from coordinate 502,250,353 downwards.
TGATAATCAAAATATTTCACACCGATCCGGTGACTTACGAAATCGAAGGTTTGGATGGAGAAGAGATCATCAGAAAGTTTTACGAACAACAATTACAGAAGACAAAGTTTTGATAAAGAAAAACAAATTTCTTTACTCTCTTTAACATTTTCTTGTTTACACAAATATATATAGGAGAGAAAAATAATAATAAAAAATAATTAAAACTATTTTTAGATAAAAAATAAAAAGCAAGCTAATTAATAAACAAAAACCAAAACCCTTTAAAAATGGCAAATATACTAGATATAGCACAAAGCATAGTGAAAGATGAAAGTATTCAAGAATATGAGGTTCACGAATACGAACCGGTAACCGGAACGAATTTGAACAATGCGGGAGAGATAAGAATCAACATCGAAACTCAAGATCTATTCGTCCATCCCAGCGAGAGTTACATAGTGGTGCAGGGACGTCTCACCAAGGAAGATGGGAGCGACTACGCCGACGACGACACGGTTAGTCTTGCCAATAATGGCATCATGCATCTATTCAGTAATATAAAATACATGCTATCCGGACAAGAGATAGAATCTGTGTTTCATCCCGGTCAGGCCACCACGATATTCGGACTCTTGACGTATCCAGATGATTTTTCGAAATCCAGAGGACTTAATCAGTTGTGGGTGAAAGACACCGTCGGTCCTACTAGCGCCGGCGCCGCCGCGATATTCGACTACGTCGTCAAGACATCTAGACCTAAAGGAACGTTTTCGTTCAGGATAGCTTTGAAACACATCTTCCGATTTGCGGACGATTACAACAAGATCATGTACGGATTCAAACACAATCTGACGTTGATTTGAAAAGGAAACGACAACGCAATAGTGAGACTCACTGCGACTGATGCGGGTAAGATAACTCTACACAAGATATCGTGGTTCGTTCCACACGTGGAGCCTTCGATCGTGGAAAAAGCGCGTCTCTACAAGATCATAGAATCCAAGAGTAAATTACCCGTGTGATTTTGAATGAGACAGTGCGACGCGGCTAGCATTCCTCTCTCCACGAATCACTTCGATTGGAGATTGACGGTGAAATCCGCTTCCAAGTGACCACATTTCATCGTGGTTGCATTTCAGACCGATAGGGACGGGTCTCAGGAAAAGAATGCATCGCTGTTCGATCACTGCCATTTGAGAAACATGCAACTGTTTCTGAACGCCACGACATATCCAGCAATCGATTACAACGCGTCGTTCGACAAGAACAATTTCTGCAGACTGTACAGCAATGCCGCTGATTTTAGAAAGGAGTATCACGGTCTAGACGAATTGATGAACAGCCCTAACATATCTCCCGCGAATACAAGTCGATGTATCCCATGTTCGTATTCGGCGTCAGTAAACAGAGTGAAAGACTCAAGAGTAGCGTCTTAGACATTCAGATCAAGATGCAATTCAATAGAAACATGCCGAGAAAAATCAAAGCCTTTGCCCTGGTCCTGTTGGACAGAGAATTACAATTCGAATCGGATGGAAATAAGATGTCGATCATTCGATGAGAGACGTGTGTGAAAAAAAAATAAAACAAAAATAAAAAAAAGTAATGAGTAATTATTAAAAAAAACAAAACAAAAAAAACAAAAAAAAAAAAATAAAAGTAATGAGATCTAGAGAGATTGAACATCTTTCTAAATCTCATTACTTTTTTTTTGTTTTTAATAATCACACATTATTTTTTTTAATTAATTATTTCCACGCGTTCATTGTTTGTTCAAAGGATCTAGTTCGATCAGTAGATTCACCACGGAAGTGACGGCTTCAGGATTATTGGTTTTCGTAACAAAATTAATCCTGTTTCCGGCGTTCACTTTGAGAGTCGTGCCGAATGTGCTAACTTTCGTGTGTTGATTCTCAGTCTTTTCAACGCTGTATTTCTTATCGCTCTCTACTCCATTCACCACGAGATTGACGACCACTCTGTTATTCAAATCCGAGGAAGCCAGACTCATTCGAATGATTTCACCTCCTAACGGCATGGGATATCCCACCTGACCATGTTTCGATCCGCTACCTCCGTTTCCGAAAGACCACTCGGTTTTTCCCTCATCTAAGGTGCCGGCCTCCTCGGCCCACACGGTGATCAAGTGTCTAGCATATTTGACTTTCTCCACCACCGAAATCAGGGTGCAGGCATCCGTCATGTTCACAGGATCCGGTAGATTGATAAGCGCGTTTCCACCCATGCCTAGTTTACCTTCCATGATGTCACCCTTTCTCCAGACCGAGTTGTCGTCCACGTACTTCCTGCTGACTGCGCTGGAATCGAATTCGGGATCATGACTGAGTCCGAATAAATTCTCACCGTTCATGTCGATACCACCCTTCATGGTTCCGCCAGATTGTTTGTTCAGGCAGAGATCGTCCACTTGCGATTCTAGGTATTCTTGTGATAGTATCATGGCAGAATCTATGTAGCCCTTGTTGACCGCAGTTGAGTCCGCATTTGTGTCGTCAACCTTCGACAGATTCAATATCTTGTTGAATCCCACATTCAGATCCAATTTCATTTCTCATCTGTCAGACTTTCTCTGTTCCAGATCTACGTAGTGTTTGGTCGCCACGTCCTAGGGATTCGTGGGAGTGGCCACGTTCATTATCTTGTTAGATTTGGCATTCAATTCCGAGTGCATCGTTTTCTGAACGTATCTATTTCTCAGGTGTTCACTGAATCTCGCATGAGAGTCGTCCGTGTATTTCTTGGTCGCGGCATCCGTGGGATCAATGGGATTTGCGACGTTCACCAAACGTTTAGATTTCAGATCAAGATCATCGGTCATGGTTTTATCCACGTAATTATCTAGAATGATTCCCCCTGTCGACGTATTTTTTAGTTGCAGCATCTGCGAGATCTATCGGCTCGGGAAGATTGTAAAGCTTCTTATCGTTCATGTTCAAAGGTTCCTCTCGAGGTTCGTATCTCCGAACGTAACGTTCGTCCAAGTTGGCAACGTCGTAACCATCGTCAACTTCGAGCATCTTCCTCTTCTTTCTTAGGTTCACTTTTTCGTCATCACTTCTACCAAATTTATCGACTGGCATGTTGTTTTGAGATTTTTGTTTTTAAAAAAATATATTTCAAACCGCAGTTTATTAAAAAATGAATTATTTTATTTTTTTTTTCGTTTTTATTCGATTAAAATTTTTTAAAATAATTTGTTATCTTTATATACTATAAAAAAAAAAAATCTCTCTCTAATGTAAATCATTGAGAATGTCTTGAAACCGACCTCCTTCAGACGATCTCTTGAGAACGTAGAGACACAGGTGACCACAAAACACTTGATCTGGTGATTGCACTCGTTCCGTGTTGTAACGAACCATCGATATGTTGAAATAGTTCTTTATTTCTTTTGGCGGCGAGATTCCGTAGCTGTCGAAATAATAATTCTTCTTCCCGTTCTTGAACCACGCCACCCAGTGAGTGCCCTCACCTGATAAATCGTCTAGATTTAAAATTTCGCATTCCGATTGTCGAGGTCTTCACTTCGGCAAGGCATCTCTAGAAAACACGCCTAGAAAATCTTTGATTTTCAAATCCTTCGCCACATTCAACAGATCGATGTTGGATAGGGGTTCGTTAGGTAAGACGACACCTTCTATGGATATCTCTATTTTCTTATTCATAAATGTGTATATATTTTTTTTTTATTTATTTTATTATAATTCACTAAAATGACGTTATTTTTCTAAAAAAATTTTCTTTTTCTTTTTAAAATAACTCTCTCGATGTCTCTATCGATTTCCATAATCTTGAATCCGTATAATTCCTCTTGATTTTCTGGAATCCTATCATCCTTACTCATATCTGGAATCCAATCATCCTCAATCATATCTGAAATCCTATCATCTAAAATTAGATCCGAAGTCCAATGCCTGAGTGCCAAAGTGCTTATTTTATCATCTAACACGAATCTCTTATCGTCGTCGGCCGTCAGCGAAATCTTGTTGACTATTTTCGTATACAAGTCGTGGTTTTCGCATCGAATCGATTTCATAGTCTTATACACTGGACCACTTCCTAACAGACAATCTTTATACTCTTGGAAAGAGATGTTTTTCTTCACCATGCACACTTTAACCCCTTTGCACTTCTTGATCTCTTCATCTTCTAGATGATAAGCATACAGTTTGGGTCTCAAGCCCACGAATTCGAGGATTTGTTTACTGCCGCTCTCGTCTTTAAATTTACCCAACACCTTCTTGTTTTCGTTCAATTGAATGTTGGATGGGTGATTGACGGGATAATTGCTTGTGTCAAACCACGCGGCCACGTCCGGAGATATATCTCAGTAGACATCTTTCGTCTCTATCTCGTAAACTAAACTGTCCATATCGGTGAACAGTAGTTTGGCTTTATCACCAAATTTTCGTTTGACGTAATCGTAGTGAAACTCATACATCAATTGCTTGCTGATATCTAAGATGATCGGTCCGAGATAATATGGTTTGTCAAACTTCAGGTGCGTCTTTTGCATGTGAACGGCCACTAGATTTTCATCGAATATGGTTCGGTGTTTGTAATTGGGTTTCGCCAATAAATTTTTAGCTCTTTTCTCAGACGTGGCGAGTTGAAAGTCGGTTCTCTTCCTGATGTTTTCCATTGATTTACTGTACACGCAGTTGTTCATGAGTTTGAAGAAATCTTTTTCGAAATCGTTCTCAGCTTGAATTCTGAGATTCGTGTTGAGATAGATGTATTTTTTCATCCAAGGCTCTTCGTCGAATCGAATGATGCGATGTATGTCGACTAATTTCATCCCGTATTTGACGTATTATTTCAAATTCTCACTGTAGACGACATAGTTACGTTTGTTATATAAACTGGGAATGAGTTTTTCCTCGTCTCCTTCATTCGGTTCCATTCATTCGGGAGCCAGCGGATAATCGTTGCGTAGATCGTGTAATTCTTCCGGATAGTTCAAATCGACTTCTAAAATGCAAGAATAGTCTCTCCATTTTTGCATCTCTTCCTGTTCGGTCACCCATTCGAAATTTCCAATTGGTAAAGGATGACTCATAGCCCAACCATACAGATTATTAGCGTCCCAATACTGTATGTATTTATTCGACCGTTTCGAATTGAAACCTTCTTTCATGTAGGGATTGTTAGCTTCAGAATATCTGTGGGAGATAATCGAGACGCCACCTCTCACAGCCCTTTCAAACATGAGCAACATGTCCACGTCGGATAATAATTCCAATTGACTTCGGTGGTCTTCAACAGAGCGTCCCACGCCAGACCAGGTGTGGTGAAATACCAAGCGGGATCCAGATCGTAATTTTGACGACAGACGTCTCGAAAATTTTCGAACACATCTGCCAAGAGCAGAACGTCGGTCTTCAGATAGAGATCGTGATAATCTCTCATGGTTTTCATATCGAATGATTTCCACACGTTTTTGGCGTGATCATAATTCTCATCGGAAATGTCGGATTCGTATAATTTCGAATAAAAATCTTCTTTCGAAGGTAGTGCGGTGTCGTCGAATCTCTTTAGATCATTCATGTAATCATAAGGATAGACTCCTTTCCTCAACATGACGTCTACTCGTTCTCCAAAATGTTTGCTCGTGATTTTAAATTTATCCTTGCTCATGTTATCGACTAATTTTTCGAGAGCGGTCAACATGAATTTAAAACTGTCGATGAAATGTATGCCTCTACAAATGAATTTCGTTTTTTCTTCCAATGTCTCTCCGTCGATTACTCTTTTCTTCTCCATGAGCTTCCATTTCGTGAATGAAATGTATCTTTCTTCGCTGTTCGCGATGCAATTTAATTCTTCGTGAGAGGTGCCGAGATTTTTCACGAACAGATGACTGTCGTAACCCGAGAGATTGTGAAATATCACCAGATAGAAAATGGCGTCTCGATATTTTAAATTACACTTGCTGTGAGTCAGACCATGATACAGACCCGTGTAATGATCGTGGTCTCTAACCTTCTTATTTTCCTCCAAATTCTCGTCGAATGATTGTCCACATATGTGACATTCGGTGGCTCTGTTATTTTCGTCCTGCTGCTCTCGCGTGATGATCATTTTCGCCAGAGTTTTGAATTTGTCGTATAACATTTGAATTTTCGATTCTACCTCTTCCACGAACCTTTGAGCCACGTCGTCGTCTTCGCACTGTTTTGTGTAGGTGAAGGGACCCATGTCATGTTGTGAGTCGAAAGCGCATTTCACATAAATGCTATAACCCGAAGGCGTGTGTTTTTGGTATCTTTCGACGTCACTTTGAAGAGCGTTAGGTTGGCAGGAACTCATTTTCATGGTGAAACATTCAAAATCAGCGTAATGACAAATGGTACTTTTAACCTTCTATTGCGATTTTCAAACTTCACGATGGTGTTGGGTTTGGGCATTTTGATGTTGACACCTTGACTTTCGTTGCAATATTCCTGATGTTTCACTAACGATTTTTCGCTGAGAAACACGTTCATGCAGTTGCAACATAAACATATCTTATGTTCATGTTTATTATTTTGTCTCGACAGTAATCAGCTAGGATGTTTAACCCAACAATAATGACGATAGTCACCATTCGAAATCAATAATAAAATAATCATCTTTTCTCTTTCGAGATACAAAGTCTGTCTGAGAGGATAGATTGTTTGTTTTTCATCGTCGTATCCCAAGACGTTCACCGCTACGGTGGGATTTTGAGCCTCAAAACGTTCGATGTGTTTTAACTGCGTTGGAAAAGTCGAGATTTTTAGAAGTCTCCTCGTAATGAAAAACTCTCTCAGGATGGATTTTGACAGGGTATAAAGCAGAAGTGACTGCCCATTTAAAACACTGATTATCTTTATTTCTCACATTGACCACGGAGTGTTTTTTAGCTAAGAAATACGGTAATTCCACGTAGGAAGATCCTTTCAATGAATCGTTTTTAGTTATATGAATTTCGAGTTTCAACACCTCATCAAACGTCCAATTACTACCTTCATGTTGATAATTCACGAGAGACGTCAACATCTTGTCTTTCGTCTTTTCAAAAACGTCTGATAAATCTGAACCTCGAAATACGGGTTCGACATTAGATCTGAAATATGCATTTTTCACGATGCTCTTGCCAGACTTCACGTCGATTTTATTCATCACGCAATGGAGTATCATCTTAATTTTTAGTCCCACGTTCATGTGTTCGTGAAACAAATCCAATACTTTTTTCTTCACCCATTCCATGAACAAATTCGGATTGATTTTCTTGAATGAGGGAACCACGTCGAATGTTTTAAAAGTGCCTTTGATCGCACTCTCCCATTCTATGGGCTTCGATTGGAATAGTTCTGTGATGAGTCATGCTACATATTCTTCTCCTTTCCCTTCGTCGATTGCTCGTTGAATTTCGCTCGATATATCTCGTTTGTCTAGAATCTGAAGTGCATCACTCATTTTCGTTTTAGTTTTTCTTTTCTTTTCTTTTGAAACATGAAGTTCTTCAACGGCTTTTCGTTTAGTCGTCTTCTTATTTTTCACAATCGAAACGTTTTTTGTTTTTTTCGACGCAGCATTTCAATTCCTTTTACTATCTTTTTCTTCTTCTCATTTTTCACAACCGATGCATTTTTTGACGTCGTTGCTATTGACATTTCGTTTGCCGTTCCATCATTTTGCAAATATTCCTGTATGACTTCAATTTTTTTTAATTTAGTTCTATGATTTCTGAAATGTGGAATTTTTAATAGTTTACAAATCTCGTTTAACTGAGGTATGGTTTTCTCATTTAAATTTTCCATTTTTTTATTTGTTTGCTCCATTTGTAAGAATATTTTTTTTTTGTTTTCGAATTTTGTATTTAATAATAATTTGTTGAAAGTTTTAAAATTGTTTATATATATATGTTTTAATTCCTTCAAAAAAAAAATTTTTTTTCATGAAATTAATTCAATTTTTATGTTCCTTAACGTAAAAAAAAAATGAATTAATACGAGAAAAAAAGGATGTTAAAATTTAAACTTTTTATTTTATATATAAGAGAAAAAAACTTTTACAAAAAAAAAATTTTTCACATTAAAGAAAATTAAAATTAAAAAAAACTTTTTTATATATATATATATAAAGAGTAAAAAAAAAAACAAAAACTTTTTAAACAAATTATTAAAATACAAAATTTAAAATATACATTATTTGCAAAAATTCATAAAATAAAAAAAAAACAAATAATTGATCATGACAACAACACCTAAAAGATGCAAATTGAAATTGAAACGAGTCGAAATGTATACAAAATTCGGTTCTAAAATCTATCGATTACAATGACACAATCCCATCGAATTGAACGAGGTCGAGACGAAGGGCTTAGAGCACAAACACAACAAATATAGCATGCCTTTGAAATTGGACGAAGCCACGCTCGATTTGTTTTACGAGTACGAAAGTGATCTGCAGAATATCGTCATCGCCAAAGATAGAGAATTAGACAAGGATGATTTGTCGTTGCCCTATTGAAATTACATATTTCCAAACATCTCACTTGAACTTGTGAACAAATCAGGTGGTGAGAGAGCGTTGACCGAAGTAAAACAACTCAAAAAAGTAAAGATAAACATTCAACACATTTGCGAAAAAGGAGAAAACACGAGTGTCAATATGCTAATAACGGACTTGGAAATATAAACAATAGAGAGATTGATTTTTAGGGAAGAAGAAGGAAAAAAAAAAGTAATGAGATCATCTTTAGATCTCATTACTTTTTTTTGTTTTTTTTGGTTTTCCTTCTTCACTATTACCCATATATTATAATAGCGTTTCCTTTTTTCTTAAATTTCAGCGTCGATTCTTCTTTTATTTTTTTTTTTTTTTGTGATATGCTACGTTTTTATAACAACACATTTGTTTATCTGAATCATAGTTATGAACGAATGTTGTGCATCTCTTGGTAACACTCGCATCATTACCATTCTCTTCAGAAGATAGTGTTAACGGTGGAAAACGTCTCATTCTTTTAAATTTCAACCACATATTCCAATCTTTATTTAACTCTTTTATCAGTTCTTTCCTGAGATATCCATCATTAGCATCTAATCATTTTTCCACATCTTTTTCGCACTCTATCTCGTGATATTCATCATTATCGTCTAATTGTTTTTCCACCGTTTTATCCATTTTATATATTATTTTATACTTTCTATGATTTATATTTTATATAATTATATAATTTTTTTACATTATAATAACATATTCAAAATCGGTATATTCTTAAACGGCGAATTCTCACCAAACAACAAACCCTTGCTGAGTCACTCAACGTTCCGTCCACTCTTCAGATAGAGACCGTTTCCACTCAAAGAGTTGCCACCTCTAACGGGTTCTAGATACAATCCTTTACCGCTGTCGTCTACGTGGACACGACACACAGCTCCTCCCTTCTTCAAAAACAGTCCGCTGCCACCCATTAATTTCTCAACTCCCGAACTCGTGAGTCCCGTGAGAGCTCCCACACCGAGAGTCTTTCCGAGAAAGGGTAATGCCTTTGCGGCGAAGGGTAATGCTTTTGCGACTATTCGTGCCAATAGCGGTAGGAAACCACCTTTCATTCTCAAATTGTATCTCAATTGAGCGGGACTCAATCTCACCATCAACCCTCTTCCATCATGAATCACTTTCTCCATTCTTTTGATTTGACTTCTGGTCCAGGTGATCGAATCCTGACCGCCACTCGTCAGATCTTCGTGAGTGAATTTGAATCTCACCGCCTTGCCTCGAGTTGTTAACACTCTCTTAAGTTTCTTATTCTGTCCTACGGATATGTTCACGTTTTTAACCACGTATTGTGTCATAATTCTTTTTTTTAAAATATATTTTCTTCAATTGTTTTTTTTGTTTTAATGATTTATATATATTAAATAATGTTTGTAAAATTAATATTGCGTTTATTTTATTTTTGTTATTAATATATATACACAATATTTTTTTTTTTTGCTTTTATATTTCTCTTATGTGAAATCGTATCGTCACCCTCTCCCCGCGAAGATCTAACAGTTCACCATTTTGATCCGTCAACATGGTTTTGAGACTATACAACGTGTCTAAAATCACTGGTAGATAAACTAAATTTCGAGGTCGCTCCACGATCTTATAACCCAGCGACACGTTTGGAAAGAAGGAATAGATCATCGGTTGAGCGCTACTATTCACGTAGCTTCCATCAATCACATCCACGTTCACCAGAATGCTATTGACTGCGAGAATGTCGACCGTATTTTCAGATGCCGCATGGCCTCGATACATCTTTCGATCGAATCCTAACATTTTGCCTATAGAATCATCCGTATTGAAATCTACTCGAAAATTATCTTCCAAATCCAACATCGTCTGTAAGGTATTAGGATTAGGAGCGAGTCTGATCTTGTTGCTTCCCTTTCCATCCGTCTTCATTCGGGTCTGAATGTAATTGTTCAAATCGTCTATGTCGTAACTTCCTTTGGGAATTCGAATCTCCAACCAATCCACTCCGTCGGAATACTTGAACGAGTTATTATTTTCGGTGACGTTGGGAAAGGAATAACAAGTCTCCAGATTCACCAACACCATCTCGTATCTTTTCTCTCTATGCAATTGGATGGAAGGTTTGAATTTCGTCGCGAATCGAGTCGAATCGCCACTCACCACGATTTGAAAGGATTGTTTTGCAGCCGTATTCTCAGCTATCCATTCTAACAATTCTCCTTGTTCGAACATATATTTTAATTGTATTTTTATTTTTTTCAAAACTAATTATTTGAAGATTTATTATTTTCTATTTTTTTTATTTTCACACTCTATCTTATTATCATCAGAAACATAAAACTTGTCGAATCCGCACCGATATTTTCCGCGATTAAATTCGCTAGTCAAATCGATCACGAAGAAATTGTAAAGTCCTCCATCCCAAACCCTCTTGCAGAATTTCCTGAATTCCGCCACGCTCATGTCGTTTGCGACGTGATCGCCGTAGATGTGATTGAGATTCTTGAGATCTTAGCGAAAGAGACATAGAAAATTAGCATTCTCCCTTATCGTCTGTCTGGGCAATCGAAAATAATTCTGCGACAGGTAGAAACAGTCCACGTTGCTGTGTCGACTCCTAACGTAATACGATTCGCATCGGTTCTGTCTCTCCAAAAGCAGATCGTCGAAAATCATGAGATTCTTATCTTTCGATTTCAGTTCTCTAGGATCCGGAACGTCGCTAGCGTTCTCATAAAATCGACACTCGACGTTCGAAGATGCATTTCTCTTCATCAATTCCATCGCCGCACCATCCAAAATGGTCGAAAGAGGAGCTTCACTTTTGTCGAATTCCTCCCTACTGTCAAAGATTCTGGCTATGACGTCCTAGGGCAATCTACGGCCCATGCACTCTCGAAGCAATCTGTATTCGGGTTGAAACAAGCTCTTGCCAAACACGAACAATCTGTCGTAATCTAACCAGTCGGGTCGGAACAACAGATTCATCAACAGATTGGTCTTTCCACAATTCGATTTTCCCACTATCAAGCCTCTTATGCTTTTGGGAAAGAACTCGTTATTCGACCTCTTGGTCGCGGCGTCGTTCCAAGACATATCTTTAATGTTCATCTTTGTTTTATTTTTTTTTTTTGTTGTTATTTTAGATTTTTTTCAAACACAATTTTTTATGTTTTTTTTTCAAACTCAGTTTTAATATTATTATTTATATTACACCGTTGCGAGTTCTCTTCAATCCAGATCCACTCGTCATTTTGGCTAAATCTTGTATGGGTACCACAGCATCCTTAAAATCTTTCCAACTTTTCGGCGTTCGCTCTAACGCAGCTCGCTTCGCCGGCGGACTGATCAACTTGTCGATCAATGCGTCGGCTGCCCTCTTGCCAGCCACAGAAGCTATCCTACCACTGGCTTCGGAAGCGGCTTTCTTACCAGTATCCAAAGCCGTCTTCTTACCGACCTCAAACGCGGTCGATGCGAGTTTTCTACTCGCATCGCTAGTGAACGCTCGCATTATAGAATCGACGATGCCAGAACCGCCTTGAACGTAAGTTCTGACGTATCCCCTGTTCTTTATCACCAACATATTTTTATTTTATAATATATATTGTTTTTCACTGGTAAATCGTTTGTTGTTTAAATACTTTTATTATTCTAGTGTAAAAATTTACTGTTTTTATTTTATATATTTTTGTTTGTTTGTTTCTCTCTACTTATTATATACATCAATCCTTCAATTCGTTTATCAGCCTTTTATAATGGTTTTTATTCAAAACCTTCTGACTTAACAATTCGTCAGATATAGTAACTATTTCATTATCTAACCCTGTGTTACCAGTACGTCTACTTGCCATCAACAAACTCAATCTCTGAGGCAGAGCGTCAGAATCGCTCGGAAGAAAAGTGGTTTTCACCCCTTTACCAGTCACCGATTCGACGAACTTCTTATTCATATCCCATATGGGTTTCACCACTTTCGTCCACTTGTAACCTCTGTTGGCTTTGGGTCTCGTCTCTCTGGCATCGTTATTTCTCAACATGGCGTGGGTCTGAACCAGAATGTCGCCGTAATTGTCGAAATCCTGTTCCGTGTAATCTCCAGGCTTGTCGTGAAGGAGCAATTTGCACAGTCCGGAAGTTAATTCGTACCTATTCGAGCCGACGGTTAATTCATCATCATCTATTTCCACTTCTGTATCGCCCACAAAAGTTCTACCGTCCGAATCCTTATAAAATCCATACAACAGATCTCTCTTACCGCCATCCTCGGACGACGCGACGCTCTCAGTGGTGATAGTCGAAGCTGTATCGTCGCTCTCGCTCACGTCGGTTTGAATCCCTGTGGGAACGTAATCCGGTGTAGATTGAAAGGAATACTGATTTCCAAAACTACCAGGCAATGAACCCATTCTCAAAGAACTCTCTTTTATGGGTCTCAATTCTGCAACTATCTCCTTCTTGCTTCGCTCTTGACCCTCCGTCACGGGTTTAAATATTTTTGCGGTTTCGCGTCTCAATTCCATCTCTCCAAGACGTCTGCTTCTGTCAGCCGATTGAATGCTCTTCTTGGCACGTTCATATTCGTTTAAAATATGATCTCGACGTTTAGCATCCATCTGTAAAAAACATTTTTCGTTTTAAAATTATTAATATTCCTTTGAGTATGCTAATGTGAGTTATTTATTATTTTCAAAATTAAATGTATAATTATTTTTGTTTTATGTTTTAAGTAAATAAAAATTTTCTGTCTTTAATATAGTAACTAAAACCAGTTGAGAAAAAAAACATTTACAAAATAAACCTCTCTAAATGAGTTTTTTGCTCTCGAAAGTGTTAAATCGCAACCGCGCTTATTCTCACCACATAGAAAACTCGAATATTCAAAATCACAAATAAACACATCAGTAATGTAACGCTTTAAAAAAACGCGTTTAAAACATATCATTTAATCCTTTGAACGGTTTCCGCTTCCATAGAATAGTTTTTTTCAGTTAAACTATTTAACTGACAAATTGACGCTCATTTGAATATTAACCCGTAATACATTTCGAGCGTGACAAATGACCTTCTCGGTAAGTTTATACAGTAGGGGATTTTCCCAAAACTTAGTTTTTTTCTGTTGAGCCTTGGAAAATCCCACTATGGGTATTCCCCCACTTACGTCAGAAATGGGAGCGTCTAATAGTGGTCTGTTAAGTTTTGGAAAAATCCACTATGGGTATTCCCCACCCTACTTACGTCATAAATGGGAGCGCCCAATAGTCGTCTGTTAAGTTTGGAAAAATCCGGGTATTCCCCCCCCCCCCCCCCCCACACACACACACACTTACGTCAGAAATGAGAGCGTCCAATTGCCGATTCAAGGACAGTGTCCTTGAATCGGCAAACCACCTTTTTTGATGCTGTCCTTGAATCGGCAAAGTTTTTTTTTCGCGTTCACCAACGATAGATTGAAGGTCTAATCCGCGATGGAAACGTCGACAAAAATTTTTAAGTAAGAAAAAAAAGATAAAAGTGTACAATTTCATACATTTTTCACTTTTTTGAAAAACTTGTACATTCGACAAATTCGCCAACGGGTATTTGAACGTTAAAAGTGCGATCTAGGGGTCTCAAAATAATAGCTGATTCAAGGACATCTGACATTTTTGTGAACAAGCGTGTGATTTAACACTGAATCCCACGTTGGTAAACGTCCGTGTACGTGTACGTGTACGGTACATGTGCAACTAATCCTTGAATCGGCATTTATTACCTACTTGCGGATCTTGCTGCTCGTGCCTCACAAGTTCAGTGCTAATATATGTCCTGTTGTGGATCTCGACTAAAATAGTATTTTAAGTTTTATCACACATAGTTCTACCATTCCCTCGACTTGGCTTCCTGTCTAAGTCTTATGCTTGGCTCCCAGTGCCATTGTCTTTCTGAGATGTGGTTATGTTCAAGCCTTCATTTTCCAGACGACGTATACAACACATATGCACATGCCAGAAGTACTGACATGTGCTTGTGTACTAGTGCAAAATGGATGCACTTTACTTGTAACACATGGGAACATACGGATATTTTACTCCTAATTCATAGACTATCACATAGCTACTTGGCTTTTAGCTCGGAGATTATTGCCTTTTTCGAGCCTAGTTCCTACATAACCTTTGTACCATCTCACATTTGGTGGCAGTATCAACCGCAAGGTACAACAGGTGACTAGCTCAGGTCCGCCAAAGTTGACCTTAACTTATAGGTTTGTGGTGCTTGAGTCATGTCGGAGATGTGAAGCCCTTGATCGATTACTGGAGGGAGTCAGGGCCGTGATTGAGACCCTGACTGTACCTATGGCGAGTATGGTTTTAGGATGGTTTCTCTAACAAACCCACCCCCGGTCCCCTAGAGATCTTTGAGCAGACGCACGCGGGCTCCTGTTCTGCTGGTTAATTTATGGTAGAAAGGTTTGAGGGTCCGTTTTCTACCAACTGTTATGCCCTGAAATCGTGCTTCCTCGCAACTCATGATCCTCTGTCCGAAGAGTTTCCCTGTTTTTGGGATTGGCCATTCACGTTTGTGTATTTAACTAACTCCGATTTTGACACATTAAGTTTTGTTCTCCATTTCGACCACAATTCTTCCTGGTCGTCCAATGCGTCCAGGAATGAATTCTCAATCATACTCCCTATGCGACTGGCAGTCCAGATGCCCAGGGCGTTGACGAATTTGGAGAGTTCAACATAGTTTTTCCCAGTGCTATTGTCTTCCTGAGATGTGGTTATGTTCAAGTCTGCATTTTCCAGACGACGTATACAATACATATGCACATGCGAGAAGTACCGACATGTGCTTGTGTACTAGTGCAAAATGGATGCACTTTACTTGTAACACATGGGAACAAACGCATATTTTACTCCTAATTCATAGACCATCACATAACTTCTTGGCTGTTAGCTCGGAGATTATTGCCTTTTTCGAGCCTAGCTCTTACACAATTTTTGCACTATCTCCACTTTGGTGGTAGTATCAACCGCAAGGTACAACAGGTGACTGACCTAGGTCAGCCGACACCACGAGACAACGGCTGCCCAGGCTCGCTTCATACCGCTGAGTCATGTGGGTGAAGGTTTAACAACAGCAACCACTACGATTCAGCAATTCCAGGACTGCGAATGATATCTGAACAGTGAGTTCGTGGTGCAGGCATCCGCGCCAGACGTCCCTGCAGAGCTGTGGTTTTGGCGCTACAATAGTCAACGGCGACTTGAATATTACTAACGAGGTTTGTATCCAAGCGGACGCTTTCCACGGATCGTTGAACCTGGGTACAAAACGACGGAAGGCTTTTGACATGATCCATTCATTAAACAAGTTGGATGCCTGGCTTTGTCCTAAAAATAGACACGAGAGGTACACAGGACACCTTGAACAACTTCCCGAAATGAGTCGACCCAGCGCTTTTCTCGAAAATGTTCTCCAGAAAGTGTACTTCCACACACTTCCATCCTCACCCAAAGTACTTGTTGGGATGGATGTGCCTTCCTCCAGATTGCAGCTATCCGATCGATGATTCTCCGGGTTTTTCGGTCTCACTCGTAAAACTGTCTGACACTGGCCTGGCTTTTGAAAGTGTCGGTTCGCCCCATGTCGAGCCCTGGGTGCAAAAACAAAATAACCGAAGAAACATAAAGCGTGCCGGTCGACTATGATTGAATGATCAATTAAGGCCGTTTCACACGGCGGCGGCCCGATTTGTGGATCCGACACGACAGAAAACGCGCCCAGTAGAAACTATAGTAATTTCACGATTCTATTCAGACAGCGTGCGATGCGACAGAGCGATAAAGCAACAGAACGACGATTCGCGGAGCGATTTTTGTAAGCGTTTTTTGGGTCATCGCCTGGCAACAAACCTTCAATTGACTAATCGGATATCTGATACATGAAGAACCCCCCATTCGTGACATTCTACCTGAGTGAAAGTGTTCTTACCTCGAGCAAATTGCTAACCGTGTGCTGAGTAGAAATTGGCTTCCTCATGTTGCTGACCTGCTTTGTTATGGAGGGACCGATAACGTTGACAATATGGTCGAATTGGGTAGTGGTCATTCGAAAGTATTAGTTGAATTGATCCGAATCAAGCCTCCAAAGACCTCCTGTTTTGATTAATTTGGGTGTGTCCAGTATTTTCTGTTTTTTTTTTCTTTTACTTTTGTAGTAAAAGCAACAAAAGAAGTTCCTTTTCATCAAATTCATCGTCGAAATGGAGATTAAAAATGTGTATTCGCGTCCTTGAGTATTGTCCACCCCGTGCCATTTGAACAGCCCATGTGCGCGTAGAATCGCTGCGTTTTTACGCCGCGATAGATCGCCCTGTCCCCGTGAAACGGCCTTTAGATTCGACGCGACGGTGATGCGTCTGTATATTTCAAAACTTCTCCGTGTCGCATCAGCGACATATTTAATACATTAGATTCGACGCGTCAAAAATCCGTCGACTCTTCCAGGCCTAACTTACCTTAAAAAGCAAGATTAGCACGTGCGAAATGCCTCAAGTAAGGCCTGAACTAGTCGACGGATTTTTGACGTGTCGAATCTAATACCAGAGCAGAAAATGAATTAAATTCGTCGGTGATGCGTCAACTATTTCAATTAGATGCAAGTAATCGCATCACCAACGAATCTCCGTCCAACTGAGACGAACCCCCGTCGGTGATGCGGCTGTCTGTAATAGGCTACTTGTTTGAAATGGTCGACGAATTTTTGACGCGTCGAATCTAATACAAAGAGAGGAAACAAACGAGCTCTACCGATCAGCCGAATGCAAATCATATGGTAACAAGAAACGTTTTGTGCAGAGCTTAAGCGCGCAGACAAAGGAACATGAAAACATACAATTCGTGAAAACATTCAATAAGATTTCACATTATATTTACAGGTTTAAAAATAATTTACATTAAAATAAACATTGTTTTGTGTTATATTAAAAATGAAATCCATAACATTTCATGAATTGTTTTAATTTAAATTGCATTATCTTATACCTGATTTTTATTAGTCTTTAATGTTATCAACATCTGTGCTATACCATGAGAGAACATGAGCATAGATTAAAGTTTTGCCAATTGTTTATGTCGCCCATTTACTAAACGTTTGCACCCCATCTGTGTTGATCATATTTTACCATTGCATGAGAACAAATATAATCAAATATATAACCCTACTTGCTTAATATGCCAGTCTTGGGAGAAAAATAATAATATATATTAAATTTACTTACATCAGCTTTAGGCTTTGGTAAACTAGCAAGATTTTAAAAAAAAATAACAGCACTTGTGTTCAATTAGTCTTGACCTAAAGGTTTAATGTATTGGAATTATATAGTTCATTATTAAACAAAATCAGAAATTCATGTGTGTGACAAAAATATCTTTTACTAAGAACATAAGTATAAAAAATAAAATTACATAATATACAATAATAAAATTGTCGATGACACTCTAGCTCAACTTCAATATGACAGGAATTTAATTCTGCTGTGACCAAGGCAACAATAATTAATATGACATTAAATATTATTTGCTGTGACCAAGACAACAACAACAGAAGAATTACAAGTTGACTGCCATAGACTAAAGATTATGACCAATCATTTAAGTCCATTTTCGAAAAAATTAGATGGGAGATTGTCTTCAACCCTTGTCAGAGATAAAGAAGTCACAAAATATCATATTAGTAATATTGGGAACAATAGTTTATGGCAGGCAGACCTAAAACCCTGCTACATATCGATTCATAGATATGACCTCTAGCCCGATCTTTATTAACATGTGCACTTACTTTGTGTTAGTGGCACTGAATAAATCAAAGTTAATCTAATTTGCATAATTTATTCACGAGAGAAACACCTGTATTATATGTGATGCATGCCAAGTTACTAAACATTCATATACAAAAATTTATTCAAATCACTACTTTCATATAGAAGTTCTGTACAAAAAACTGATTGCACCTAATTTCGTTAAACAATGGTTGCCAGAGACCATCTTAAATTTCGTACCTGAACCCAAAACACTTGTTCCTGTCCCACAGTGATAACAAAGGCTCCCAGAAGTTTCGTAAAGATGGGATTATTAGTGAGGCCTCTAACCCGAGCCTTATTGACATGTGCACTCACTGTGTACAAGTTGCTCTGAATAAATCAAAGTTCTCATCTAATTTGAATAATTTATGCATAAGAAAAAAGCCATATGTGATGTGTTCCATGTTACTAAACATTCACACAAAAGATTATTCAAATCACAACTTTCATGGTCTTTAGCCAGAGCATTATTGGCATTTGCACTTACATTGCTGAAATTAATACTGAATAAATCAAATTTAGTTTAATTTGCATAATTTATGCACGAGAAGAAAAAACATGTTTTTTGTGATCTATCCCATGTACTGAACATTCATAGAAACAATTATTCAAATAAGAGTTTTCATATGGAAGTTCAGTGCAAAAATCTGATTGCATCTAATTTTGTACAAAATGCCTGGCAGCAGAGATCTTGAATTTTAGAACGGACCCCAAAACACTCGTTTTCGTCCCACGATGATAGCAAAGATATCCAAAACGTTTCGTAAAGATCCGGTCATAAATATGGCCTCTTGCCCGAGCCGTATTGGCGCTTGCAGTTACAATGCTAAAAGTAACACTAAATAGATCAAAGTTAGTCTAATTTGCATACTTTATGCAAGAGAAAAAAAAACTCATATTATATGCTATATATCCCATGTTACTAAACATTCCTACAGAAATTATTCAAATCAGAGCTTTCATATGGAAGTTCTACGCAAAAATCTGATTGCACCCAATTTTGTACAAAACGGCGATCAGTGGCTATGTTGAATTTCAGACCATACCCCAAAACACTTGTTCTCGTCCCACGTTGATAAAAAAGTTACCCCAGAAGTTTCGAAAAGATTGGTTCAAAATAGAATTTGGCCGAGATTTTCTTTTGACAAAACCTAAGCTTTTCTATACAATAAATGCCCCTTTAACAGAAAGTTTAAGACGAAATAGTTCAACCATAATTTTGATTTCCAAGCTGCTTTCATTAAAAATATATCTGTGGTTTCTCAATACAAAATACTGATTAGGAGCTAGCTTTATAGCTCTTTAAAGAGTCGACATTGAAAGGAATTACTAAAATAACCTATAACGAAAATTGGACCCAGACAAATCGGCCCATTTGTGTGAAAGACTCACACCGTCAAACATTTACAGAGAGAGAAATGTTTGACAAGTGTAGACTGATGTGAATTATAGAAACAAGCAGTTTGAAGATTTCGACCCAAAACAGTTCGATTCGGCCCGAAGATAAATATAAATATGAATCGTCTCGCAATAAAAGTTGATAATGATTCGGGAAGAAACGCACTGAGACGAACTGGTTGGGAGCGATTTTTTTTGAGAAAATCGAGCTAACTACCGCCGTGAAGCATTTTGAGAAAATTAATCACCAGACATCGGTGAATCTGTTTATAAAATGAAAACAAGAAAAGTAGGTCACACATGATTTTAATTTCCAAACTGCTCCCATAAAAATAAATGTAGTGTTTCTCGGGTTTCTCAAAAAAAAAAAAATATCTGGTTCGAAGCGAATATTATCGCTGGAGACAGTGTCGGCATCGATAGGAATTACAGATAATAACCTCTAAAGATAACTGGAACGAGGTAAATCGGCCCATTTTTGCGAACGAATCAAACAGTTTTGAAAACAATCCAGATAAACTTTAAAGGCTTGTGGGAAGAAATCATGAGACATATCGAGCCGCTCTTCAAGTCAAGTCTTTTAAACAAAAAACCGTATGCATGGTACAACCACGGAGAGAGAGGAGAGAAATAATTCTATACCGCCAGAGCTTAAGCTTAATTCCTTTACATATTTTCACCCACGGGGCGGGGGACTCATGTTCCATACCCTATCCCGCCTTATCATGTTCTCGGCCTCCGTCCTTCAACAGCGGTATCTAGATTTTGCTCCCCTGCAACATATTGGAATCCCTCGACCCCACCCACGATTTGGCATAATGGCTCAACAAATGGTACAATATTCTCGGGTAAAATAATTTTCCTGAGCATGCTTACTCCTGTTCCAAAATTTAACCCTAGTTAGTTGCCGTTAGAAGTGAAAGTTTCAGTTCGATATCTTTGTATAATGTAGGAGTGCATCCCAACATTGCCTTTGTTGAGGAGTGAAAACGACGTTGCACATAAAATATCGAACAGTGATGATTTTGGTTCAAATATGAGTAACATGTACACTATATCGTATGTTCCCAAGTTGAAAGGTTAAATTTCATCTACGCATGCCTATCCATGTCAAAAGAAAATTACCCTCCCCCCCCCCCCCCCCACTCACACACATATAAAAAGTAGAATGGTATGGTAAATCCCAAAATAATTGGTAATACCATGGTAATACCAGGTATTTTGGGACGTACCATGCTTTACCATGGTACATTTTTATAAGGGCCAAGTCAGCTGAGTTTGAAAGTGCCAGATTTTCAGTTCGATATCTCTGTATATGTAGGAGTGCACCCCTAGGTTTATACTTGCTGAAGGGTTGACATGAGTTTACACGTAAAATGCAACTTCCCAGGTTTGGCCTACTCAAGATTAAAAAAATATATAAACCTCAGTGAGAAATTTCAGCTAAAATTTAAATACAGGCGCGAAACTTCAGCTGGTAAACTCTAAAAGTGCATACGTACGTTCAGACTCCTCGTGTTAAAGGGTTAATGAGTGAAGGGTTATCGTAGCAGGTAATATTCACTCCGCCCAGATTACTCCTTAACAAAAACGATTTACACAAAGATATCAGCTCAATATTTCTGAAAAAAACGTTCGAACCCCTTTTGTTAAAAGGTTAATGAGTGAAGGGTTATCGTAGCAGGTAATATTCACTCCGCCCACATTACTCCTTATCAAAAAGATTTACCCACAGATGTCAGCTCAATATTTCTGAAAGTGTAGGAACCAATTCCACATCGTTGTTGTGGATGAAAGGTTAA
Organism: Pictodentalium vernedei; assembly: GCA_031216915.1. Taxonomy (NCBI): domain Eukaryota; kingdom Metazoa; phylum Mollusca; class Scaphopoda; order Dentaliida; family Dentaliidae; genus Pictodentalium; species Pictodentalium vernedei. The sequence continues at coordinate 502,228,807 of CM062297.1, read as the reverse complement.
TGCGACGCATAACTCGACGAAAACATCTCATTGAACCTGAAATGTAGTGCATATGTTGACAAAATTGTCCAAAATACAACAGAGGGCAGACACCTCAAAGAACACGCAAAGCAGAATCTTAAGCCAACTGTTGAACGCACCAATTTGCACCTTGGCGTATTTGATCTGAATCTCTTCTGAAATCGATAAGAGTACTGCTGAGTTTATCAAGGGAACATGTCCCATCCACCAACCTATTTAAAAACTATTCTTATGTCAATTAAGCCAGCAGTGAATTGTTTGTGAATCTCTTCAATAATACTGACCATCAAAAAGTGAGATGTGCAAACATTCGCTAAACTAATTAGACAAATCCACTGCATTTTAAACGCTGTGCGCACACGAAACGTATGTAGAAACGAAACTAACACGGCTCAGTACAATTTGAAGCGAGTAACTTTGACCTACATAATGAATATAAAATGACATATCTATAACGAGAAGGTGAATCCTATAATTTGAGAGTACGGAGGCCTTTGTAAGAGAAACGCGTCCCAACCTATTTTTAAAACCCATTATGAGTCTGTGTGAAACACACAGACTATTGTTAGTCTATTGTTTTCGTACGGTTTCTTTTTCTTTTTTTCTTCTTTTTTTCTTCTTCTTCTTCTTCCCTCTTCTTCTTCTTCTTATTCTCCTGTCCTCTGTCTATGCACTTCCTTGTCCTCACGATAACTCGTAAACGAATCGTCCTATCTCGCTGATTTTTGGCATACTGGTAGACATTCACAACTTCTCGACCACCCATGTTTTTCAGGTCGCTAGAGCCATTGAGTATGGCCCAGTTGGCCACAGGGTTTTCACAGCCTCCAGTTTCCTGATACAGTAAATTCTCCCCAAGCAATACAATGTTATGTTCACACTGGAGACTATGTAAACATCACAGTGGAGTTAACTGTCAAAATGAAATCTGACCTTGTCATTATAATGGGATGTAAATTCCTGAAACTAAGTTGAGAGAAACCTTTTGCCTTGCAAGCAAAGAAATTATAAATTATTCAGTTCCCTGCTTTTAACCCTTTTAAAGACAAGATTGCACATATTTTATTTCAGGCAGAATAAAGTTAACCCTTTCCATAAAACTGCACTGAATAATTGTTGAAACCTATCTTATTCAGTTCAATGCCTTTTATGGTTTCTTATAAAAATTGTTCTGATTCCTGTATGAATATCTGTAAATACTGTTAACGAAAACCCATTTAACCCTTTTCACACAGACTTGAATTTACTGGTGGCAGTAAATTCGGTTTCTTAAGTTCCGTTGTTGTTTTTTTATCCACGATCTGATGCTCGTAACTATATTGTACAGTTAAAGAGGGTCGAAAGAGGCTTGTCTCGCGTCGTCCCTGGGCGCTGAAATTTCTCATTCACTGATTCATTTAATTTTATGATGTTTATTACGGTTTCTCGAAGTTCAATGTTTTTTCGAGTGCGTCACCACAGAAACCAATAAATATTGCGGGGTCCATTAGAATACGAACATAAGTTAAAAGGGAAAAATATGGGTTAAAACAGTTTTAAAAGGAGAGGATATGTGTATTGGTATATTTTACTCATGTATAACATTGTATCCATCTCTGGTGATGAGCATTTCGATAATTGAGAGAATTTAATGTATGATGTAACCCGTTCTTTTGATAATTAATAGGATTTAAAGTGTACAGCGAAACCTATGCTTGTCAATTCGTCGATGTAATAACTGAATATTGAACAGAAGGGATAGCAGCGGGTAATTAATTAGCTGTCAAATTAAGTTGTACTTCTGCTTGCACAAAAGGTTGGGGTAAAATTGTCTTTTCAATTTTATCATTATTTATTTTCATGAACCACATATTCAACAATCATCCCCATTTATCAGGTACAATTGCCCATTTAATGCACTGAAAGCTCGTTTTATCACATATATGAAGAACAAAATTGAAACGACATGAGCGAAATAAAATGTTAATCACTTCATTACATAACACTTTGGACGGTCGCTTATTTGACGCAGTAATCAGATGAAAAGACCTTAATTAACCCTGTGCTAAACAATGCCTCCTTATTCCCATACCTCGCCTCTCCTCCCAACACCAGGAAACGAACTGTTTGAAGACATCCGTACCTAATTCTTCCCAGTCTATCCGATAACCATACCAACCCCCTTCTGTTGCCACCCAATTCCCACGTATCCTTCATTCTCCCATCCTACTTTCCCTTTATATTTCCAGGGAATCTTATTTTGCCTCAGTTTCGGTTGAGACAAAAGGGTTGAGTCGATGTTTCTTTCAGTTTTTATTGTTGCTTATTTAACCCAAGGAGAGAAATCAACAAAATACCGAAACTCTACAAAAGCCACTTTTTGAAACAAAAAGGCTTTCCGGTGAGTCCATGATATGGACCTGTGTCGTGATATTATATGTTCATGGTGCTATACAGGACAAGCAGCTGAATAATTGCTGAAACCTATCTTATTCAGTTCAATGCTTTTAACCCTCTCAAGGCTTCAATGTGGATTGCACATATTTTATTTCAGGCAGAATAAAATTAACCCTTTCCATAAAACTGCACTGAATAATTGTTGAAACCTGTCACAAAACTGTCAGGATGCCGGTAACAACATAATACTGACATGGTCGACTGTACTATTAACTGTGGTAGTGCTATGACTGTTTAAAACTCATTTGTTAGAGGAGTTGTATAGTCTTTCACTGCGGTCGGATCGGTCTCACCGAGAGTGCAGAAACCTTTGGTGCCAAAGAGCCATTAAGAGAATGTCTCTAATTTGTGCTGTCCCATCCCTCCGGAGTGCAAAAGCAGGTACTGTCAGCTGAGAAACTTAATGTTTTCGCGTTATTTTCTGTAACATTTAATACTATGTGGAATGGGACACCTTTTCAGTGTGCCTTCCAAAGTAAGGGATTCTTAACCCTTTAGCCAACATAACGGCGAATACCGGTCAACATTATTCACAGAAAAATCTACTCAGTTTCCATTCCCTTTTCATCTTTGCTTGAAACCATAGCTTATGACCCTTTATTGGATTAAGCTCATTTTTTAAAGACTTATTTATTTATTGGTGTTTAATGTCACATATTTCTGCACAGTGGCTAATCATGACCACGAGAGTTTTTTGGGTGGAGGAAGTCGGAGTACCCGGGAAGAGCAACGAGCAACTGTCAGATCCTCCACATACTAACTCTACACAAGCAGGGTTGCATTGGTTGAAGACGGGTGCACCATCGATGTGCAGTAGGCTTTAGTACACAGCGCCACCGAGCACCCACGTGGGCCATGGGGTGAAATGTCTTGCCCAAGGACAGAGTGAGGGCCTTTCGCCTTGCAGCCTGCACCTCTGCCAACTGAGCCACTGCGCCGCCCATTTAAAGAATTAAAATGGAGTATTTAAAGAGACTATTTTAACCCTCTGAAGATCTTAATATGGGGGCATTATTCAGAAATACTTTTTTATTACACCTTAATGTATATCTAAAGTTTATGAATGTATTTCATCACTCAAATTAGTGGGCAGAGCCAAAAATGTCCATTTCTGATTCGTATGCCAAACCCTTTGAATGCTGGTCACGTATATGCCATTTCTGGTTTCTTATAAAAATGTTCTAATTCCTGTATGAATATCTGTAAATACTGCTAACGAAAACCTATTTCTGATTTGTTGAACAATAGTTTACTCCTTCTTTTTCTTTTTCTTATTCTCCCGTCTTCCGTCTTCTATGCGCTTCCTTGTCCTCACGATAACTCGAAAACGAATCGTCCTATCTCGCTGATTTTTGGCATACTGGTGGACAGTCAAACGTTCTTTTTCAGATCGCTAGAGCCACTGAGTATGGCCCAGTCGGCCACAGGGCTTTCACAGCCCCCGATTTCCTGATACAGTAAATTCTCCCCAAGCAATACGATGCTATGTTATTCACACTGGAGATAATGTAAACACCAGTGGAGTCAACTGTCAAAAAATGAAATGTAGTCTTCTAACGTTCTTATGATAATGGGATGTAAGTTCCTGAAACTAAGTTGAGAGAAACCCTTTGCCTTGCAAGGAAAAAGATTATACATTATTCGGTTCAATGCTTTTAACCCTCTCAAGACTTCACTGTGGATTGCACATATTTTATTTAAGGCAGAATAAAGTTAACCCTTTCCATAAAACTGCACTGAATAATTGTAAAATGTGTTGAAACCTATCTTATCCAGTTTAATGCTTTTAACCTCTAAAGACTTCAATGTGGATTGTACATATTTTATTTCAGGCAGAATAAAGTTAACTCTTTCCAAAAAACTGCACTGGATAATTGTTGAAAACTATCACGAAACTGTCAGGGTGCCGGTAACAATGCAATACTGACATGGTCGACTGTACTGTTAACTGTGTTACTGCTATGACTGTTTAAAACTCATTTGTTAGAGGAGTTCTATAGTCTTTCACTGCGCTCGGCTCGGTCTCACCGAGAGTGCAAAAATCTTTGGTGCCTAAGTGCCATTAAGAGAATGTCTCTGATTTGTGCCGTTCCATCCCTCCGGAATGCAAAAGCAGGTACTGTCAGCTGAGAAACTTGATGTTTTTCGCATTATTTTCTTAACATTTAATTCTGTGTGGAATGGGACACCCTTTCAGTGTGCCTTCCAAAGTAAGGGATTCTTAACCCTTTAGCCAACATAACAGCGAAAACCGGTCAACATTATTCACAGAAACGTCTATTCAGTTTTAATTACCTTTTCATTTTTGCTTGAAAAACATAGCTTATGACCCTTTATTGGATTGAGCTCATTTTTAGAGGATTGTTTATTCATTGGTGTTTAATGTCACATATTTCTGCACAGTGGCTAATCATGACCACGACAGTTTTTCAGGTGGAGGAAATCGGAGCAATAGGGAAGAACCACCTGGCAACAACGAGCAATTGTCATATCCCCCACATACTAACTCCACACAAGCAGGGTTAGCATTGGTTGAGGACGGGTGCTCCATCGATGTGGGCTATGGGGTGAAGTATCTTGCCCAAGGAAAGAGTGAGGACCTCATGCCTTGCAGCCTGCACCTCTGCCAACTGAGCCACTGCGCCCCCATTTAAAGGATTAAAATGGAGTATTTAAAGGGAATATTTTAACCCCCTGAAGATCTTAATATGGGGCATTATTCAGAAAGACTGGGAAATGCATTTTATTACACCTTAATGCATTTCGAAAGTTTATGAATGTATTTCATCACTCAAATTAGTGGGCAGAGCCAAAAATGTCCATTTCTGATTCGTGTATCAAACCCTTTGAATGCTGGCCACATATATGCCATTTCTGGTTTCTTATAAAAATGTTCTGATTCCTGTATGAATATCTGTAAATACTGCTAACGAAAACCCATTTCTGATTTGTTCAAAAATATTTTACTCCCGAAAAATATGCCTCCATGAATTCTCTTTCTTTATAGTTTATTCCTGATACTTTAACCCTTTTCACACAGATTGAATTTACTGGTGTCTGTAAATTCTGTTTCACTAGTTTTTATATTAACTTGGTTTGGGAATTAAATCTGTACAATGAGATTAAATAAACAGATCATGTTATCGTATGTGGCAGTCACAGCTTACTCCCTAACAGCTTTTTGTGAAATTCTTTCATGGAGAAAATATTCACACAGGAATCAGAACATTTTTTCTAAGAAACTCGAAAAGGCATATTTGTGCACACCATTTATAGGGTACGATCAAGGAATCAGAAGATGACATTACTGCCGCTGCCATTTGAATGATGAGATACATGTTTAATCTTCAGAACTGCATTAATTGGTATAAAATGAAATTCCAAATAGGTCGCCAAAAATATGCATTTAATGACCTCTCTTGACCGCATAGAGGTGGACCACATTTTGAACCTCCAGCAAGTTTCAACTCATTTGGTGTAGGTTCTATTTCTATAGGTCATACAAAGCCTGAAGTATGAGCAGAACCTACTTTATAACTAGAGAAACCCCGGCTATGAAATGTGGCACATCCTCCCATAGTCCTTTATAATTGTGTGAAGTTTCATGACTGTGGCCCTAACAGTCTTCAAGTTATTGGCTCGGGCACACACACACACAGACACACAGACGGACGGACACACGTACACTTCAATCACTATATGCCACCCGACTTTAGTCGGGAGAGGGGAGGGTGGGGGGGGGGGGGGGCATAAAAAAGAAATCTTTGAATCCCAGAGTGGGTCTGACTGAACCCCAAAATATTCGTTCTCATAGCACAGTGATAACAAAGGTACTCAAATACACTCATTCCTGTCACAAGGTGATAACAAAGGTACCCCAAGGAGTTTTTTGAAGATCGGTTCATAAATACAGACTCTAGCCCGAGCCGTATTAACATATGCACTTACTGTGTATAAGTAACACTGAACAAATCAAAGTTCATCTAATGTGCATAACTTCTGCACGAGAAAAAAAAACCCGTATCATATGTGATGTATTCCATGTTACAAAACATTCCTACAAAAATTTATTCAAATCAGAACTTTCATACAGAAGTTCTGTACAAAAAACTGATTGCACTAATTTTGGTACAAAATGGCTGCGGGCGGCTATCTTGAATTTTGGACTGCACCCCAAAACACTCGTTCTCGTACCACTTTGATAACAAAAGGTACCCAAGAAGTTTCGTAAAGGACGGTTCATAAATACAGCATCTAGCCTGTGCCGTATAGAAGTTGTGTACAATAAAAAATGATTGGACCTAATTTTGGTACAAAATGGCCACTGGCAGCCATCTTGAATTTTGGACCGCACCCAGAAACACTTGTTCTCGTCCCAAAGTGATAACAAAGGTACCCAAGAAGTTTTGTGAAGATCGGTTCTTAAATACAGCCTCTAGCACGAGTCGTATTGACACGTGCACTTACTGTATATTAGTAGCACTGAATAAATCAAAAGTTCATCTAATTTGCATAATTTCTGCTCGAGAGAAAAAAAACCGTACTGTATGTGATGTATCCCATGGTACTAAACATTCATACAGAAATTTATTCAAATCAGAACTTTCATACATAAGTTCTGTACAAAAAAAACTGATTGCACTATCTAAGTACAAAAAGGCTGCTGGTGGCCATCTTGAATTTCGGACTGCACCCACAACCACTCGTTCTCGTCCCACTGTGATAACAAAGGTACCCAAGACCTTTCGTAAAGATCAGTTGATAAATACAGCCTCTAGCCCGAGCCGTATTGGCATTTGCAGTAACAGTGCTGGAAGTAACATTAAATAGATCAAAGTTAGTCTAACTGGCATAATTTATGTACGAGAAAAAAAACTCGTATTATATGTGACGTATCCCAGGGAACTAAACATTCACACAAAAAATTATTCAAATCTGCGCTTTCATTTGGAAGTTCTGCGCAAAAATCTGATTGCACCTAATTTTGTACAAAATGGCTGCCAGCGGCCATCTTGAATTTCAGAACGGACCCCAAAACACTCGTTCTCGTCCCACGGTGATAACAAAGGTACCCAAGAAGTTTCGTAAAGATCGGTTCATAAATACGGCCTCTAGCCCGAGCCGTATTGGTATTTGCACTTACAGTGCTGAAAGTAACACTAATTAAATCAAAAGTTAGTCTAATTTGCAAAATTGACGTACGAGAAGAAAAAAACCCGTATTATATGTGATGTATTCCATGGTACTAAACATTCATACAAAAAAAATATTCAAATCAGAGCTTTCATACGGAAGTTCTGCGCAAAAAAAAATCTGATTGCATCTAATTTTGTACAGAATGGCTGCCAGTGGCCATCTTGAACTTCGGACCGGGCCCCAAAACACTTGTTCTCGTCTCACAGTGACAACAAAGGTACCCAAGAAGTTTCGTAAAGATCGGTGCATAAATACGGCCTCTAGCCCGAGCCGTGTGTACGGCGTGACAGACGGACAGATGGACGACGGGCCATGACAGTACCTCGAATTTGGCTTCGCCAAAGTTGAGCTAAGAATCGACTAAGTTTAACAACCAGTAGATTTGTAAACTATTTAGGCAAGTCAAAATTCTGACAATATGCACACATCTGCAAAATGTAGAAACATCCTGTGAAATAAAAAAAGTAATACCTTGAAAATTACAAGAGGCCTCACGGGGACTGAAGCGCTCATCTTGAACAGAACACAATTTAAACAGAGTCCAAGAATGAGCACATTAAGCACGTCATCTCTCAATTCTTGAGTCCCTCAGGAGTGACAAAAATAATACGGGCATCATGCCTTTTCTTCAGTTGATAATGAAGTAAAATGTAGAGCTCCCCAATGAAGCCCCTTGATACAACCTTTGTGGATTAATCTTAGTTCCACACCTCTAGAGGGTAATGAATACAAAATTTTTAATTCTTCAGCAAAATGGCGAATTCTGGCTCCATAGGGAGCCCAAATATTAACATAAGCTCTCGATTTGAATACAGTTGAATATGACTTCCCTAGAGATGTTGTGTACCAAATATGAAAGCATTCTGACTGTTGGATCTGAAGAAGAGAAATTTTAAAGAAATTTCTTCATATTGCATCAAGTTACAATTTGGGCTACCATAGCGAGCCCAAATATTAACCTATGGATCCGATTTGAACAAACTAGAATCTGCACCCCCCCCCCCCCCCCCCCCTACAGATGTTGTATACCAAATATGAAAGCATTCTGACTAGTGGATCTGAAGAAGAAGATTTTTGAAGAAATTCTCTCATATTATACTAAGTTAAATTTCAGGTTCCCATATGGAGCCCAAATATTAACCCAGGCACTCGAATTGAACAAACTGGACTGGAAGCTGCCACCCCCACCCCCTAGAGATGTTGTATACCAAATATGAAAGCATTCCGACTGGTGGATCTGAAGAAAAAGATTTTTAAAGAAATTTCCTCATATTGCACTAAGTAAAAAAGTGGGCTACCATAGCGAGCCCAAATATATACCTAGGGATCTGATTTGAACAAACTTGAATCTGCCCCCCCCCCCCCCCCACCCCTAGAGATGTTGCATACCAAATATGAAAGCATTCTGACTGGTGCATCTGAAGATGGAGATTTTTTTTAAATTGACCCCCCCCCCCCCCCATATTGAACAAAGTTAAAATTTGGACTTATGTAGGAAGCCCAAATATCAACCTAGGGACTTGGTTAGAACAACCTTGAATCTGACCCTCGTAACAATGATGTATACCAAACATTAAGAGATTCTGACTGGTGGTTCGGAAGAAGAAGATTTTTAAAGAATATTCCCCATATAACCCTGTGTTAAAAATTCGGGCTCCTGTAGTGAGCCCAAATATGAACCAATGAGCTTTATTTCAACAAACATGTATCTGGCCCCCCTATGAATGTGGTATACCAAATATCAAAAGATTCTGATGATTGGTTCTGGAGAAAAAGATTTTTTTTAATTTTTGAAAATATGCTGACTCAACACTTTTTTCGATGCCCATTACAGAACACCCTAAGATAACCTATGGCAATTTTTTTAACCATTCAATTCTACTGGTCATAAGGATACTTCATACCAAATAACAGCTCTCTGTTCCGTGTGGTTTGTGAAATATGGGCGTTTGAAAATATTTATATTTTTAGCTCCCAGGGTTCCCATGGGGATGCGGGAATTTTTTTTTTTTCCATGGGTCAAGTACTTATGACCCAATAATACTACATACCAAATTTGGTTCATACCGGACCATCGGTTCAGAAAATAGAAATTTTGGCCGGGACAAAAATCTTACCCCTCCCATTACAACGCCAAATATTGCTTCACGAACTTCGTTTGAAAAAATTTGATTCTGCACCCCAAAAGGAAGTTCCATAGCAAATATCAAGTCATTGTACACAATGGTTCTTGAGAAGCAGATTTTTAAAATATTTTGGAGCATTTCTCCACTCCCTTCCTGTGGGACTGGGCATGTTGAGTTAAACAAAAATGCAATGCCCCTTTGGAACCATCACTCACACAAACTTTCACTTGAATTGGCCCAGTGGCTTTGGAGGAGAAGACCAAAAAATGGTGTTGACGCACGGCGGACGACGGACGGACGGAGAGCGATGAGATTAGCTCAGCTTGACTTTGTCAAGATGAGCTAATAAGATAAGTTATACGGACAAACAATGTACCCTATATGCAGAAAGATAGAGGGAAAGACAGAGGTAAAACAATATGCCCCTTGATTATTCGTTGTGGGCATAACAAGGACATACGCTAATTGTAACCAGACCATCCAAGGCAGCCACTTGAAATTCTGAGAATGTTGTCTACTATCCCCGCTCGACAGTTTAGTATCTTTCTTGAGTCCTGCGAGTGGGTGAAAACACCGTGGATGTACCCATAAGAGAAGTCTCAAATCTGCCAAGGGTTAAACGTTTATTAATAACATGATATAAAACTAGAAGGGTGGTTATGACTGCCGGCAGGTCATAAAAAGTATACACTCCGTTCCATGTCCAGTAGATTGTGGAGAGAGTTTTTGGAGTAGCGACTCGAAATTTTCAACGTTTGTTCTAGAAGCTATGCCCAACTCGACCTGTGCCTGAAAAATCCAACAACAGCGCCCGTAGCCCGTGGGAGCCTCACGTGCATGCGCATACGCTCTTTTCGAACTGGACTTGAGGAAATGCGCAATTTGTGTCGCCTTTCCAGGCATCCGATGGAACAACTATTCGTGAATGCTGAGTGAAAATTTCGAGAAAATCCGCGGAGAATTCGCTGACATAAAGCGTTTTTGAAGAGAGGAGGTAATTTTCTGAATTTGGTCTTTTTCAAGCCGGAGCGAAAGAAGAGGGTGGTGATGGGCGCAGTCTCTCGTGTTGCCCCCTCGCTGGGGTAGGTCCACTTAAAAGTTACAATAGAGCGTGACTGACGGAGAGATGGCTGTAAATCGAAGTAGGTTTTTAGCGGGAAAGGATTAATGAAAATTTGCATATTAGACATTAAAATGACACTTCAGACATACACGAACTGTGACCAGACCGCTGAAGGCAGCGACTTGCAGTTTTCAGAACTTGTTCTACGAAGCCTGGCCGACACTTGGGCATAAAATAGAGTGTTCTGACCGCGTGGAAAACACCACGCCTCGCGTGGAAACCATGGGAACGGTTCGTTGCCACTTCATTTTCAATGCAATGAAATTTCCATTGATTATTTACCTGTCAACGGCAGAGTTTGGCGTTATTACTGTCTGATGAACTGTTCAACTTTAACGATTTGCACCGGTATATAGGACCGAAAGATCACCGCATGCTTACCCATATTCGGGGACGGATTTTACGAAAATAACAATTATTTCAACAGTACCCACTTGGGACCTCTCAAACCTGCCAAGGATTAAACAGTTAATAATAACATGTAAAACAAAAGTTATCGTACTTTGCTAGCCGCATGCACCCATAGACAACGTTCAGCACTCAATCAATTAGGAATGGAGTAAATTGCGACTTAAACTTACCAAATTCTGAAAAATGGAGTTATTTTCGAGGCACCTATCTTTATGCAACCGAAACAGGGATTGAGTTAAACTTTACAGCTACCTTATAACAGAAAATCTTCTTGGACTTGAACTGTGAATCTGAATGTCAACAGAATTTTCAAATATTTCGAAAATCACTCTTATTCAGACAGTATCCATATGGGAGTCTCAAATCTGCTATGGGTTAAACTGTTAATACTCACATATAAAACAAAAGTTTTCATACTATGACTGCTGCATGCAGCCATTGAAAACATTCAGCACTCAATCAATTATGAATGGAGTAAACTGTTACTTAATCGTACCAAATTCTGAAAAAGCGTGAGTTCTTTGGATACCATCTATCTTTATGCAAACAGAATGGGCAAACGGTTAAACTTTACAACCAAACGAACAACAGAAAATATGTTCGATAGGTAATTGTGAACACGAACATGAAAATAACTTTTCGATATACCATTTGTAAATCGAAGAAAAATGAACTAAAAATGAGCCTATATTTATGAACAAGTTTAGGGTACTCGAATTCAAGGCTCGAAAACAGGTTGAAGGTTAAAACTTTGAATAGAATATATAACAGTCAAATTAATCTTGGATGAACGGCCAAACTTCTCATAGGAAACGTTTTGAAAAAATGTGGCTGCAGAGCTGAGAAATCGCATATGAAAATTTACCAGTTTTTTTCCAAAATTGCACTTTGCTCGGAATTTTGAGGTCAAAATGGAGGAACGTGGGTAATACAGCTTTTGTAGTCACATGCTGTAAGTCATGCTACAAATATTATGAAAGCTCCAGCCAAATCTTCCAGGGTCTTGCTTGAGAATTGTGGCAAAACGTAACATTGTTACAACATTTTGCACGGGTTTGGCAGAAAACGAAAAACTTCAGAAATGCTATGATCCAGGTGAGAAACTTCTAATGAAGTTCTACATATGTGCCAAATTTCAGTAGAATAGTAAAGAATCCATCAGACAAAAATCATCGAAATAGAAAATAATGTTAATACTAGAGAAACAGAATTTACTGCATCCAGTAAATTCAAGCTTGTAAGAAAAGGGTTAAAATAGCTATCGTGAAAAAACTTTTTAGAAAGAGAATTTATGGAGGGTTATTTTCGGGAGTAACATATTTTTTAACAAATCAGGAAGGGATTTTCGTAAACAGTACTTACAGATATTCATAAAAGAATCAGAACAATTCTTCCAAAAAACCAGAAAAGGCATATATGTGCACAGCATTCAAAAGGTTTGTCAAGAGAATGCATTAGGTGTCCAAAAAATGTGATTTCCAGTAATACTAAAAAATGCACTCAGTTATCCCTGGGCGACCTCAGTGACCTTGTCCATGTTGTGAACCTCAATGGAGTGTTGACTCATTTGGTGTTGGTCCCCATGTCTATGTGTCATACCATCCTTGAGATATGAGTGTGACCCACTCTCAAGGGTTTTCCCCCATCCACTTTTTTCTGTGACCTTGACCCATATTTTGAACTTCTACTGAGCGTTGACTCATTTGGTGTTAGTTTCCGATCCATTCGTCTTACCATGCTTGAGATATGGGAATAACTTACCTTCAAAAATTTGGGCCATGCCCACTTTTTACATAAATATTCATGTATGAACTTCGAGAATGCTTTGGGGGGTAAAAAAATGTGCTTTTCCAGTCATTCCAAAATATGCAATCAATGACCCCGAGGTGACCTCCATGACCTTGACCCATATTTTTGAACCTCTATCGAGTTTTGATTCATTTGGTGTTAGTTTCAGGTCCATTTGTCATACCATGCTTGAGATATGAGCATGACCCACTTTGAAAATTTTGGCCATGACCAATTTTTTACATAAAAATTCATGTATAGACTTCGGGAATGCTTTAGGGGTAAAAAAATGTGACTTCCAGCAATTCCGAAAAATGCACTCAATGACCCCTAGGAGACCTCCACGACCTTGACCCATATTTTGACTCAGTTGGTGCTAGTTCCAGGTCCATTTATCACACCATGCTGGAGATATGACCGTAACCCACTTTTAAAAAGTTTGGCCATGCCCACTTTTTTTTACATCAAAATGCATGTGTGTACATCAGGAATGCTTTAGGGGGTCAAAAAATGAGATTTCCAGCAATTATAAAAAAATGCACTCAATGACCCCTAGGGGACCTCCGTGACCTTGACCCATATTTTGAATCTCCATCAAGTGTTGACTCATTTGGTGTTAGTCCTAGGGCCATTCATCATACCATGTTTGGGATATGAGCGTGAACCACTTTCAAAACTTTTGGTTATGCCCACTTTTTTACATCAAAATGCATGTGTGTACGCCAGTAATGCTTTAGGGGTAAACAAATGTGATTTCCAGCAATTATGAAAAATGCACTCAATGACCCCTAGGTGACATCCGTGACCTTGACCCATATTTTGAATCATCACCGATTGTCAACTCATTTGGTGTTGATCCCAGGTTCATACGTCATACCATGCCTGAGATATGAGTGTAACCCACTTTCAAACATTTTGGCCACGCTCACTTTTTTAATGCAAAAAATGCATGTGTATGCATCAGGAATGCTTTAAGTGTGGGGGGGGGGGGGTCAAAAAATCTGATTTCCAGCAATTATGAAAAATGCACTCAATGACCCCTAAGTGACCTCCGTGACCTTGACCCATATTTGGAATCTCCATCGAGTGTCGACTCATTTGGTGTTGATCCCAGGTCCATACCTCATACCACGTCTGAGATATGGGCGTGACCCACATTCAAAACACCCTCACGGACACCACTAATGCCCCAGGAATCTGAAAAAGATAGGGGACCGAGAACTTATGACTGTCTATCAGTATGCCAAAAATCACCGAGATAGGACAATTCATTATTTGAGTTATCTTGCGGACAAAAAAGTGATGAGAAGACATAAGACAGGACAAGAAGAAGAAGAAGAAAAAGAAGAAGAAGAAGAAGAAGAAGAAGAAGAAGAAGAAGAAGAAGAAGAAGAAAGCGAAACTGTGCAAAAACAATAGTCTAACTAGAGAAACAGTATTTACTGCACCCGGTAAATTCCAAGTCTGTATGAAAAGGGTTACGGTATCAGGAATGAACTGTACAGAAAGAGAAGTTATGGGGGGTTATTTTCAGGAGTAAAATATTTTTAAACAAATCAGAAATGGGTTTTTGTTAACAGTATTTACGGATATTCATACTGGAATCAGAACAATTATTTATAAGAAACCAGAAAAGGCATATATGTGACCAGCATTCAAAGGGTTCAATACTCGAATCAGAAATGGAGATTTTTGGATCTGCCCACTAAATTGAGTGATGAAATACGTTCATAAACTTTAGAAAGGAATTAAGGTGTAATAAAATTCATTTCCCAGTATATCTGAATAATACGCACTTGATGACTTTGGTGACCTCTTTCAGGCGGACCCCTAGGTGACCTCCATGACCTTGACCCATATTTTGAATTTTCATCAAGTGTCGACTCATTTGGTGTTAGTTCCAGGTCCATTCATCATACCACGATTGAGATATATGAGCATGACCCACTTTCAAAAATGTTGGCTACGCCCACTTTTTCAACATAAAAATGCATGTATGGACCTCAAGAATGCTTCGGGGGGAGGGGGGTGGGGAAAAAAATGTGATTTCCAGAAATTATGAAAAATGCACTTAATGACCCCTAGGTGACCTCCTTGACCTTGACCCATATATTGAATCTCCATCAAGTGTCGCCTCATTTGGTGTTGATCGCAGCTTCATACGCCATACCACACCTGAGATATGGGCGTGAAGCACTTTCAAAATTTTTGGCCATGCCAATTTTTTTACTTCAAAATGCATGTGTGTATGTCAGGAATACTTCAGGGGATCAAAAAATGTGATTTCCAGCAATTCTAAAAAATGAACACAATGACACCTAGATGACCTCCGTGACCTTGACCCATATTTTGAATCTCCATCAAGTGTCGACTCATTTGGTGTTGGTCCCAGGTCCATACGTCATACCACGCCTGAGATATGGGCGTGACCCACATTCAAAAATTTTGAAAACGCCCACTTTTTACGTCAAAATGCATGTGTGTACGTCAGGAATACTTTAGGGGGTCAAAAATGTGATTTCTTGCGATTCTGAAAAATGCACTCAATGACCCCTAGGTGACCTCCGTGACCTTGACCCATATTTTGAATCTCCATCAAGTGTCGCCCCATTTCGTGTTGGTCCCAGGTCCATACGTCATACTACGCCTGAGATATGGGCGTGTCCCACTTTCAAAAATTTTGGCCATGCCCACTTTTTTACGTCAAAATGCATGTGTATACGTCAGGAATACTTCATGGGTCAAAAGATGTGATTTCCAGCAATTCTGAAAAATGCACTCAATGACCCCTAGGTGACCTCCGTGACCTTGACCCATATTTTGAACCTCCATCGAGCGTCGACTCATTTGGTGTTGGGCCCAAGTCTGTAGTTCATACGACGCCTGAGATAGGGGCGTGACCCACTTTCAAAGCACCCCTACAGAAACCCCTGATACCCCAGGAATTTGAAAACATAGGTGGCCGAGAACTTGTGGCTGTCTATCGGCATGCCAAAAATCAACGAGATAGGGCAATTCGTTTTCGAGTTATCTTGCGGACAAAAAAAGTGATGAGAAGACAGAAGAAGAAGAAGAAGAAAAAGAAGAAGAAGAAGAAGAAGAAGAAGAAGAAGAAGAAGAAGAAGAAGAAGAAGAAGAAGAAGGAGAAGAAGAAGAAGAAGAAGAAGAAGAAGAAGAAGAAGAAGAAAAAGAAACCGTGCAAAAACAATAGTCTGTATGTTTCACACAGACTAATAACCCGAAAAAAAGAAGAAAAAAAAAGAAACCGTGCAAAAACCATAGTCAGTGTGTTTCACACAGACTAATAACCCGTAAGTGCGCCAAGTATGTGCGTATTATGCAAAGTAATTTTCAGACCAGAGAAACAGAATTTACTGCATCCAGTAAGTTCACGTCTGTGTGAAAAGGGTTAAAGTATCAGGAATAAACTCTACAGAAAGAGAATTTATGGAGACTTATTTTCTGGAGTAAAATATATTTTAACAAATCAGAAATGGGTTTTCGTCAACAGTATTTACAGATATTCATACAGGAATCAGAACAATTTTTGTAAGAAACCAGAAAAGGCATATATGTGACCAGCATTCAAAGGGTTCGATACACGAATCAGAAATGAAAACTTTTGGCTCTGCCCACTAATTTGAGTGATGAAATACATTCATAAACTTTATAAATACATTAAGGTGTAAATGCATTCCTCAGTCTTTCTTAATAATATGCACTTGATGACCCCATTCAGGTGGACCATATAATGAATCTCCAGCAATTTTTAACTCAGTCGGTGTAGTCCCATGTCTACATCTACAGTGAAGAATGAGCGGAACCCACTTTGAAATAATGGCTCCACCAACTTCAGATCTGTCATCTGTCATTCTGATTGAACGGGTGCAAAAAAACATAGATGAGCGCAAACTGGGTATTGTTAACCAGCATGCCACAATGCATAGAGATAGGACAATCCATGTTTGAGTTGTCGCGCAGACAAAGGGTGCATAGACTCTATATCGGAGATATTGTCATAAAAACCTTAAAAACTCGAAGAGCTCATTTGAAGGATTACTCTTAAAAGGGCATCTAGTGACCTAAACAAGGCATACATAAAACTAGAACTTCTCTAATAAATTGATTTTAAACAGTCATAGCACTAACACAGTTAACAGTACAGTCAAGTATGTCAGTATTGCATCTTTTACCGGCATCCTGACAGTATTGTGATAGGTTTCAATAACAAATTTTCAGTATAGTTTTACAATTACATGTACACTGGAATTCTTCATGATCAAGTTGTTTGTTTTTATATTAACTTGGTTTGGCAATTACTTCTCGACAATGAGATTAAATAACCAAATCATGTTATTGTATGTGACAGTCACAGCTTTCTCCCTAACTGCTTTTTGTGAAATTCTTTTATGGAGAAAAATTCATACAGGAATCAGAACAATTTTTCTAAGAAACCCGAAAAGGCATATATGTGCACACCATTTATAGGGTTCGATCAAGGAATCAGAAATTGACATTACTGCCGCTGCCATTTGAATGATGAGATACATGTATAATCTTCAGAATTGCATTAATTGGTATAAAATGAAATTCCTAATAGGTCGAAAAATATGCATTTAATGGCCTCTCTTGACCGCATAGAGGTGGACCACATTTTGAATTTTATAACTAGAGAAAGCCCGCCTATGGTGTGTGGCACATCATCCCATGGTCCTTTATAATTGTGTGAAGTTTGATGACAGTGGCCCTAAAATCTTCGAGTTATTGGCTCTGGCACACACACACACACATATGGACACACACGCGGACGGACACACGCACACTTCAATCACTATATGCCACCCGACTTTAGTCGGGGGGGGGGGGTGGACATAAAAAGAAATCTTTGAATCCCAGAGTGGGTCTGACTGAACCCACAAATACTTGTTATCATAGCACAGTGATAACAAAGGCACCCAAATACACTCATTCCTGTCACAAGGTAATAACAAAGGTACCCCAAGAAGTTTTGTGAAGATCGGTTCATAAATACAGACTCGAGCCGTATTACCATATGCGCTTACTGTGTATAAGTAACATTGAACAAATCAAAGTTCATCTAATTTGCATAATTTCCGCACGAGAATAAAAAACCCGTATGATATGTGATGTATTCCATGTTACTAAACATTCCTACACACATTTATTCAAAACAGAACTTTCATACAGAAGTTCTGTACAAAAAAACTGTTTGCACAAACTTTGGTACAAAATGGCTGCTGGCGGCTATCTTGAATTTTGGACCGCACCCCAAAACACTCGTTCTCATACCACGGTGATAGCAAAAGGTACCCAAGAAGTTTCGTAAAGATCGGTTTATAAATACAGCCTCTAGCCTGTGCCGTATAGTAGTTGTGTACAAAAAAAACCCTGATTGGGCCTGATTTTGATACAAAATGGCCACTGGCAGCCATCTTGAATTTTGTACCGCACACAGAAACACTTGTTCTCCTCCCAAGGTAATAACAAAGGTACCCAAGAAGTTTTGTGAAGATCGGTTCATAAATACAGCCTCTAACCCGAGTCGTATCGACGCGTGCACTTACTGTGTATTAGTAGCACTGAATAAATCAAAAGTTCATCTAATTTGCATAATTTCTGCTCGAGAAAAAAAAAACCGTACTATATGCGATGTATCCCATGGTACTAAACATTCATACCAAAATTTATTCAAATCATAACTTTCATACATAAGTTCTGTACAAAAAAATCTGATGCACTAACTAAAGTACAAAATGGCAACTGGTGGCCATCTTGAATTTCGGACTGCACCAAAACCACTCGTTCTCGTCCACGGTGATAACAAAGGTACCCAAGAAGTTTCGAAAAGATCAGTTCATAAATACAGCCTCTAGCCCGAGCCGTATTGGCATTTGCAGTTACAGTGCTGAAAGTAACATTAAATAGATCAAAGTTAGTCTAATTGGCACAATTTATGTACGAGAAAAAAAACGTATTATATGTGATGTATCCCACGGTACGAAACATTCACACAAAAAAATTATTCAAATCAGCGCTTTCATATGGAAGTTCTGCGCAAAAATTTGATTGCGTGTAATTTTGTACAAAATGGCTGCTAGCGGCCATCTTGAATTTCAGAACGGACCCCAAAACACTCGTTCTCGTCCCACGGTGATAACAAAGGTACCCAAGAAGTTTCGTAAAGATCGGTTCATAAATACTGCCTCTAGCCCGAGCCGTATTGGTATTTGCACATGCAGTCCTGATAGTCACACTAATTAAGTCAAAAGTTAGTCTAATTTGCATAATTTACGCACGAGAAAAAAAACCCGTGTTATATGTGATGTATTCCATGGTACTAGACATTCATACAAAAAATTATTCAAATAAGAGCTTTCGTATGGAAGTTCTGCGCCAAAAAAATCTGATTGCACCTAATTTTGTACAGAATGGCTGCCAGTGGCCATCTTGATTTTGGACCGGGCCCAAAAACACTTGTTCTCGTCTCACAGTGACAACAAATTTACCCAAGAAGTTTCGTATCATAAATACGGCCTCTAGTCCGAGCCATGTTCACGGCGCGACAGACGGCGCGACAGACGACGGGCCATGACAGTACCTCGAATTTGGCTTCGCCAAAGTTGAGCTAAAAATGGACTAAGTTTAAGAACCAGTAGTTTTGTAAAATATTGAGGCAAGCTAGTGTTCTGGCCGCGTGGAAAACACCACGCCTCGCGTGGAAACCGTGGGAACGGTTCGTTGCCACTTTATTTTCAATGCAATGAAATTTCCATTCATTATTTACCTGTCAATGGCAGAGTTTGGCATTATTTCTGTCTGAACTGTTCAACTTTATAACTATTTGCACCTTAAAATAGGACCGAACGATCACTGCATGCTTACCAATATTTAGGTACTGATTTTACGAAAATAACAATTATTTCAACAGTACCCACTTGGGAACTCTCAAATCTGCCAAGGATCAAACTTTTAATAATAACATGTAAAACAAAAGTTGTCATACTTTGCTAGTCGCATGCACACACAGACAACATTCAGCACTCAATCAATTAGTAATGGAGTAAACTGCGACTTAAACTTAGCAAATTCTGAAAAATGGAGTTATTTTTGACGGCACCTATCTTTATGCAACCGAAACAGGGATTGCGTTAAACTTTACAGCTACTTTATCAAGGAAAATCTTCTTCTACTTGAACTGTAAATCTGAATGTCAACAGAATTTTCAGATATTACCAAAATCACAATTATTCAGACAGTACCCATATGGGAATCTCAAATCTGCTAAGGGTTATACTCACATATAAAACAAAAGTTTTCATACTGTGACTGCTGCATGCAGCTATTGAAAACATTCAGCACTCAATCAATTAGGAATGGAGTAAATTGTCACTTAATCGTACCAAATTCTGAAAAAAGCGTGAGTTTTTTTGGACAGCATCTATCTTTATGCAAACAGAATGGGCATACGGTTAAACTTTACAACCATGCGTACAACAGAAAATATACTCGATAGGAAATTGTGAATACGAACATGTAAATCATTGTTCGATATACCATTCGTAAATGCAAGAAAAATGAACTAAAAATGAGTCATTTTTATGAACAAGTCAAGGGTACTCGAATTCAAGGCTCGAAAACGAGTTGAAGGTTAACACTTTGGAAATAATATATAACAGCCTAATTATTCTTGGATGAATGCCAAAACCTCTCATAGGAAACGTTTTGAAAAAAATGTGGCCGCAGAGCTGAGAAATTGCATGAGAAAACTGACCAGTTTTTTTCCAAAATTGCACTTTGCTCGGAATGTTTAGGTCAATAGGGAGCAACGTGAGTAATACAGCTTATGTAGTCAGGTGTAGTAGGTCATGCTACAAATATAATGAAAGCTCCAGCCAAATCGTCCTGGGTCTTGTTTGAGAATTGTGGTAAAACGTAACATTGTGACAACATTTTGCACGGTTTTTGGCAGAAAACGAAAAACTTCAAAAATGCCATGATCCAGGTGAGAAACCTCTAATGAAGCTCTGCATATGTGCCAAATTTCAGTAGAATAGTAAAGAATCCATCAGACAAAAATCATTGAAATAGAAATAATGTTAATACTAGAGAAATAGAATTGACTGCATCCAGTAAATTCAACTTGTAAGAAAAGAGTTAAAATATCTGTTGGAAAAAAACTATATAGAAAGAGAATTTATGGAGGGTTATTTTCGGGAGTAACATAATTTTAAACAAATCAGGACTGGATTTTCGTAAACAGTATTTACAGATATTCACAATGGAATCAGAACAATTCTTCTAAGAAACCAGAAAAAGGCATATATGTGCAGAGCATTCAAAAGGTTTGTCAAGAGAATGCATTAGGTGTCCAAAAATGTGATTCCCAGCAGTACTAAGAAATGCACTCAGTTATCCCTGGGCGACCTCAGTGACCTTGTCCATATTGTGAACCTCTATGGAGTGTTGACTCATTTGGTGTTGGTCCCCATGTCTATGTGTCACACCATCCTTGAGATATGAGTGTGACCCACTCTCAAGAATTTTGCCCACATCCACTTTTCTCAAATAAAAATGCTTGCATGAACTTCGAGAATGCATTATGAAGGTCAGAAAATGTGATTTTCATTAATTCTGAAAAATGCCCTCAAAGACCCTTAGGTGACCTCTGTGACCTTGAAATATATTTTGAACTTCTATTGAGTGTTGACTCATTTGGTGTTAGTTTCAGGTCCATTCGTCATACCATGCTTGAGATATGAGAATAACTCACCTTCAAAAATTTGGGCCATGCCCAGGTTTTTACATAAATATTCATGTATGAACTTCGGGAATGTTTTGGAGGTAAAAAAATGTGCTTTTCCAGTCATTCCAAAATATGCACTTAATGACCCCTAGGTAACCTCCATGATCTTGTCCCATATTTTGAACCTCTATTGAGTTTCGATTCATTTGGTGTTAGTTCCAGGCCCATTTGTCATACCATGTTTGAGATATGAGCATGACCCACTTTCAACAATTTTGGCATGACCACTTTTTTACATAAAAATTCATATATGGTCTTCAGGAATGCTTTAAGGGGTCAAAAAATGTGATTTCCAGCAATTCAGAAAAATGCACTCAATGACCCCTAGGAGACCTCCACGACCTTGACCCATATTTTGAACCTCTATCGAGTTTCGACTCATTTGGTGTTAGTTCCAGGCCCATTTATCACACCATGCTTGAGATATGACCGTGATCCACTTTTAAAACAATTTTGGCCATGCCCACCCACTATTTTTTATTACATCAAAATGCATGTGTGTACTTCAGGAATGCTTTAGGGGGTCAAAAATGTGATTTCCAGCAATTTTAAAAAAATGCACTCAATGACCTCTAGGTGACCTCCGTGACCTTGACCCATATTTTGAATCTCCATCAAGTGTTGACTCATTTGGTGTTAGTTCTAGGTCCATTCATCATGCCATGCTTGAGATATAAACGTGACCCATTTTCAAAACTTTTGGCCACGCCCACTTTTTTAGGTCAAAATGCATGTGTGTACATCAGGAATGCTTTAGGGGGTCAAAAAATGTAATTTCCAGCTATTATGAAAAATGCACTTTATGACCCCTAGGTGACCTCCGTGACCTGGACCCATATTTTGAATCTCCATCGAGTGTCAACTCATTCGGTGTTGGTCACAGGTCCATACGTCATACCATGCTTGAGATATGAGAGTGACCCACTTACACAATTTTTGGCCACGCCCACTTTCTTACGTCAAAATGCATGTGTCCACATCAGGAATGCTTTAGGGGATCAAAAAAATGTGATTTCCAGCAATTATGAAAGCACTTAATGACCCCTAGGTGACCTCCGTGACCTTGTCCCATATTTGGAATCTCCATCGAGTGTCGACTCATTTGGTGTTGGTCCCAGCTCCATACGTCATACCATGCTTGAGATATGAGCGTGACCCACTTTCAAAAATTTTGGCCACGCCCGCTTTTGTACGTCAAAATGCATGTGTGTACATCAGGAATGCTTTAGGGGGTCAAAAAATGTTATTTCCAGCAATTATGAAAAATGCACTTAATGACCCATAGGTGACCTCCGTGACCTTGACCCATATCTTGAATCTCCATCGTGTGTCGACTGATTTGGTGTTGGTCCCAGGTCTATATGTCATACCACGGCTGAGATATGGGTGTGTCCCACTTTCAAAACACCCCTACAGACACAATTAATACCCCAGAAATCTGAAAAAAACATAGGTGGCTGAGAACTTGAGACTGTCTATCAACATGCCAAAAATAAACGAGATAGGGCAATTCCTTTTCGAGTTATCTTGCAGACAAAAAAGTGATGAAAAGACAGAAGACAGGAGAAGAAGAAGAAGAAAACTAGAGAAACAGAATTTACTCCACCCAGTAAATTCAAGTCTGTGTGAAAAGGGTTAAAGAATCAGGAATAAACTTTTCAGAAAGAGAATTTATGGAGGCTTATTTTCAGGAGTAAAATATTTTTAAACAAATCAGAAATGGGTTTTCGTTAAGAGTAGTTACAGATATTCATACTGGAATCAGAACAGTTATTTATAAGAAACCAGAAAAGGCATACATGTGACCAGCATTCAGAAATGGACATTTTTGGCTCTGCCCAATAATTTGAGTGATGAAATACGTTCATAAACTTTAGAAATGCATTAAGGTGTAATAAAATTCATTTCCCAGTATTTCTGAATAATACGCACTTGATGACTTTGGTGACCCCTAGGTGACCTCCATGACCTTGACCCATATTTTGAATTTCCATCAAGTGTCGACTCATTTGGTGTTAGTTCCAGGTCCATTCATCATTCCATGAAAGACATATGAGCATGACCCACTTTAAAAAATGTTGGCTACGCCCACTTTTTTAACATAAAAATGCATGTATGGACCTCAGGAATGCTTCGGGGGGAGGGAGGGGGGTCAAAAATGTGATTTCCAGCAATTATGAAAAATGCATTTACTGACCCCTAGGTGACCTCCTTGAACCTGACACATATTTTGAATCTCCATCAAGTGTCGACTCATTTGGTGTTGGTCCCAGGTCCGTAGGTCATACCACACTTGAGATATGGGCATGACCCACTTTCAAAAATTTTGGCCACACCCACTTTTTTACGTCAAAATGCATTTGTGTACGTCAGGAATACTTTATGGATCAAAAAATATGATTTCCAGCAATTCTGAAAAAATGCACTCAATGACCCCTAGGTGTCCTCCGTGGTCTTGACCCATATTGTGAGTCTGCCTCAAGTGTTGACTTATTTGATGTTGGTCCCAGGTCCATACGTCATACCATGCCTGAGATATGGGCATGACCCACTTTCAAAAATTTGGCCACACACACTTTTTTACGTCAAAATGCGTGTGTGTATGTGAGGAATACCTTAGGGGATCAAAAAATGTGATTTCCAGCAATTCTGAAAAATGCACTTAATGACCCCTAGGTGACCTCCGTGACCTTCACCCATATTTTGAATCTCCATTGAGGGTCGACTCATATGGTGTTGGTCCCAGGTCCATATGTCATACCATGCTTGAGATGTGAGTGTGACCCACTTTAAAAAATTTTGGCCACGCCCACTTTTTTTACGTCAAAATGCATGTGTGTATGTCAGGAATGCTTTAGAGGGTCAAAAATGTGATTTCCAGCAATTATGAAAAATGCATTTAATGACCCCTAGGTGACCTCTGTGACCTTGACCCATATTTTGAATTTCCACCGAGGGTCGACTCATTTGGTGTTGGTCCCAGGTCCATATGTCATACCATGCTTGAGATATGAGCGTGACCCACTTTAAAAAAATTTGGCCATGCCCACTTTTTTTACGTCAAAATGCATGTGTGTATGTCAGAAATGCTTTAGAGGGTCAAAAATGTGATTTCCAGCAATTATGAAAAATGCACTTAATGACCCCTAGGTGACCTCTGTGACCTTGACCCATATTTTTAATCTCCATCGAGTGTCGACTCATTTGGTGTTGGTCCTAAGTCCATACGTCATACCATGCTTGAGATATGAGCATGACCCACTTTTAAAAATTTTGGCCACGCCCACTTTTTTACGTCAAAATGCATGTGTGTATGTCAGGAATGCTTTAGGGTGTATCAAAATGTGATTTTCAGCAATTATGAAAAATGCACTTAATGACCCCTAGGTGACCTCCTTGACCTTGACCCATATTTTGAATCTCCATCGAGTGTCGACTCATTTGGTGTTGGTCGCAGGTCCATACGTCATACCAAGCTTATGATATGAGCATGACCCACTTTCAAAAATCTGGGCCACGCCCACTTTTTTTTTACTTCAAAATGCATGTGAGTATGTCAGGAATGCTTTAGGGGGGCAAAAAATGTGATTTCTAGCAATTATGAAAAATGCACTCAATGACCACTAGGTGACCTCCGTGACCTTGACCCATATTTTGAATCTCATTGAGTGTCGACTCATTTGGTGTTGATCCCAGGTCCATACGTCATACCACGCCTGAGATATGGGCGTGACCCAATTTCAAAACACCCCTACAGACACCCCTGATACCCCAGGAATCTAAGAAAGAAGAGAAGAAGAAGAAGAAGAAGAAGAAGAAGAAGAAGAAGAAGAAGAAGAAGAAGAAGAAAAGAAGAAAAAGAAGAAGAAGAAGAAGAAGAAGAAAAGAAGAAGAAAAGAAGAAAAAGAAGAAGAAGAAGAAGAAGAAGAAGAAGAAGAAGAAGAAGAAGAAGAAAAAAAGAAAAAAAAAAGAAAAAAAAAAGAAAAAAAAAGAAAAACAAACCGTGGAAAAACAATAGTCTGTGTGTTTCACACAGACTAACTAGAGAAACAAAATTTACTGCATCCAGTAAAATCAGTATGTGTGAAAAGGGTAAAAGTATCAGGAATAACCTCTACAGAAAGGGAATTTATGGAGGCTTATTTTCTGGAGTAAAATATTTTTTAACAAATCAGAAATGGGTTTTCGTTAACAGTATTTACAAATATTCATACAGGAATCAGAACAATTTTTATAAGAAACCAGAAAAGGCATATATGTGTCCAGCATTAGAAGGGTTCGATACACGAATCAGATATGAAAAATGTTGGCTCTGCCCACTAATTTGAGTGATGAAATACATTCATAAACTTTAGAAATACATTAAGGCGTAAATGCATTTCCCAGTCTTTCTTAATAATATGCACTTGATGACCCCATTCAGGTGGATCATATATTGAATCTCCAGCATTTTTTAACTCAGTCGGTGTAGTCCCATGTCTACATCTACACTGAAGAACGAGCGCAACCCACATTGAAATAATGCCTCCACCAACTTCAGATCTGCCATCTGTCATTCAGATCGAACAGGTGCAAAAACAGAGATGAGTGCAAACTGGGTATTGTTAACCAGCATGCCAAAATGCATAGAGATAGGACGATCCGTATTTGAGTTGTCGCCTTGACAAAGGGTGCATAGACTCTATATCGGAGATATTGTTATAAAAACCTTAAAAACCCCAAGAGCTCATTTGAAGGCCTACTCTTAAAAGGGCATCTAGTGGCCTAAACAAGGCATACATAAAACTAGAACTTCTCTAATAAATTAATTTTAAACAGTCATAGCACTAACACAGTTAACAGTACAGTCAACTATGTCAGTATTGCATCTTTTACCGGCATCCTGACAGTATTGTGATAGGTTTCAATAACAAATCTTCAGTGTAGTTTTACAATTACATGTACACTGGAATTCTTCATGATCAAGTTGTTTGTTTTTATATTAACTTGGTTTGGGAATTAATTCTGAACAATGAGATCAAATAAACAGATCATGTTATTGTATGTGATAGTCACAGCTTACTCACTAACTGCTTTTTGTGAAATTCTTTCATGGAGAAAATATTCATACAGGAAGCAGAACAATTTTTCTAAGAAACCCGAAAAGGCATACATGTGCACACCATTTATAGGGTTCGATCAAGGAATCAGAAATTGACATTACTACCGCTGCCATTTGAATAATGAGATACATGTAAAATCTTCAAAATTGCATTAATTGGTTTAAAATGAAATTCCTAATAGGTCGCAAAAATATGCATTTAATGACCTCACTTGACCGCATAGAGGTGGACCACATTTTGAACCTCCAGCAAGTTTCAACTCATTTGGTGTAGGTACTATTTCTATAGGTCACACCAAGCCTGAAGTATGAGTAAAAACTACTTTATAACCAGAGAAACCCCGGCTATGGTGTGTGGCATATCCTCCCATTGTCCTTTATATTTGTGTGAAGTTTGATGATTGTGGCCCTAACAGTCTTCGAGTTATTGGCTCGGGCACACACACATGGACACACACACGGACGGACACACGCACACTTCAATCACTCTATGCCACCCGACTTTAGTCGGGGGGGGGGGGGCATAAATAGAAATCTTTGAGTCCCAGAGTGGGTCTTACTGAACCCACAAATATTTGGTCTCATAGCACAGTGATAACAAAGTGATCCAAATACACTCATTCCTGTCACAAGGTGATAACAAAAGTACCCCAAGACGTTTTGTGAAGATCGGTTCATAAATACAGACTCTAGACCGAGCCGTATTAACATATGCGTTTACTGTGTATAAGTAACACTGAACAAATCAAAGTTCATCTAATTTGCATAATTTCCACACGAGAAAAACAAAACCTGTATTGTATGTGATGTATTCCATGTTACTAAAATTCCTACAAAAATTTATTCAAATCAGAACTTTCATACAGAAGTTTTGTACAAAAAACTGATTGCACTAACTTTGGTACAAAATGGCTGTTAGCGGCTATCTTGAATTTTGGGCAGAACCTTAAAACGCTCGTTCTCATACCACGGTGATAACAAAGGGTACCCAAGAAGTTTCGTAAAGATCGGTTCATAAATACAGCCTCTAGCCTGTGCCGTATAGAAGTTGTGTACAAAAAAACTGATTGGACCTAATTTCGGTACAAAATGGCCACTGGCAGCCATCTTGAATTTTGGACTGCACCCAGAAACACTTGTTTTCGTCCGAAGGTGATAACAAAGGTACCCAGGAAGTTTTGTGAAGATCGGTCATAAATACAGCCTCTAGCCCGAGTCGTATTGACACGTGCACTTGCTGTGTATTAGTAGCACTGAATAAATCAAAAGTTTATCTAATTTGCACAATTTCTGCTCGAGAAAAAAAAAACCGTACTATATGTGATTATCCCATGGTATTAAACATTCATACAAAAATTTATTAAAATCAGAACTTCCATACATATTCTGTACAAAAAAACTGATGCACTAACTAAAGTACAAAATGGCTTCTAGTGGCCATCTTGAATTTCGGACTGCACCCAAAACCACTCGTTCTCGTCCCACGGTGATAACAAAGGTACCCAAGAAGTTTCGGAGAGATCAGTTCATAAATACAGCCTCTAGCCCGAGCCGTATGGCATTTGCAGTTACAGTGCCGAAAGTAACATTAAATAGATCAAAGTTAGTCTAACTGGCATAATTTATGTATGTGAAGAAAAAAACCCGTATTATATGTGATGTATCCCACGGTACTAAACATTCACACAAGAAATTATTCAAATCAGCGCTTTCATATGGAAGTTCTGCGCAAAAATCTGATTGCACCTAATTTTGTACAAAATGGCTGCAAGCGGCCATCTTGAATTTCAGAACGGACCCCAAACACTCGTTCTCGCCCCATCGTGATAACAAAGGTACCCAAGAAGTTTCGTTAAGATCGGTTCATAAATACGGCCTCTAGCCCAGGCCGTATTGGTATTGGCACTTACAGTGCTGAAAGTAACACTACTTATCTCAAAAGTTAGTCTAATTTGCATAATTTACGCACGAGAAAAAAAAAGTATTATATGTGATGTATTCCATGGTACTAAACATTCATACAGAAACTTAATCAAATCAGAGCTTTCATATGGAAGTTCTGCGCCAAAAACATCTGATTGCACTTAATTTGGTACAGAATGGCTGCCAGTGGCCATCTTGAATTTCGGACCGGGCCCAAAAACACTTGTTCTCGTTTCACAGTGACAACAAAGGTACCCAAGAAGTTTCGTTTTATAAATACGGCCTCTAGCCAGAGACATGTGTACGGCGCGACAGACGGACAGACAAACGACGGGCCATGACAATACCTCGAATTTGGCTTCGCCAAAGTTGAGCTAAAAATCGACTAAGTTTAACAACCAGTAGTTTTGTAAAATATTGAGGCAAGTCAAAATTCTGACAATATGCACACATCAGGAAAATGTAGAAACATCCTGTGAAATAAAAAAGTAATACCTTGAAAATTACAAGAGGCCTCAAGGGGCCTGAAGCGCTCATCTTGAACAGAACACTATTTAAACAGAGTCCAAGAATGAGTACATTAAGCAAGCCATCTCCATAGGCTACACTCTCAATTCTTGAGTCCCTCAGGAGTGACAAAAATAATACGAGCATCATGCCTTTTCTTCAGTTGATAATGAAGTAAAATGTTAAGCTCCCCAATGAAGCCCCTTGATACAACCTTTGTGGAATAATCTTAGTTACACACCTCTAAAGAGTACTGAATACAAAATTTTTAATTCTTCAGCAAAATGGCCAATTCCGGCTCCATAGGGAGCCCAAATATTAACCCAAGCTCTCGATGTGAACACAGATGAATCTGACTTCCCCAGAGATGTTGTGTACCAAATATGAAAGCATTCTGACTGTTGGATCTGAAGAAGAGAAATTTTAAAGAAATTTCTTCATATTGCATCAAGTTACAATTTGGGCTACCATGGCGAGCCCAAATATTATCCCATGGATCCGATTTACACAAACTTAAATCTGACCTCCCCCCCCCCCCCCCACCCCTCAGAGATGTTGTATACCAAATATGAAAGTGAACGCATTCTAACTAAGTGAAAGCACTCCATGGGGATGCGGGAATTAGTTTTTTTTTGCATGGGTCAAGTACTTATGACCCAATGATACCGGATATAAAATTTGGTTCATACCGGACCATCGGTCCAGAAAATAAAAATTTTGGGTGGGGTCAAAAGTCTTACCCCTCCCATTACAAAGCCAAATATTGCTTCACGAACTTAGTTTGAAAAAGTTGATTCTACTCCCCAAAAGGAAGTTCCATAGCAAATGTCAAGTCATTGTACACACTGGTTCTTGAGAAGAAGATTTTAAAGATATTTTAGAGCATTTTCCCCACTCCCTTCCTATGGGGCTGGGCATGTTGAGTTGAACAAAAATGTAATGCCCCTTTGGAATCATCACTCATACAAACTTTCACTTGAATTGGCCCAGTGGCTTTGGAGGAGAAGACCAAAAAATGGTGTTGACGCACGGCGGACGGCGGACGCCGGACGACGGATGGAGAGCGATGAGATTAGCTCAGCTTGACTTTGTCAAGATGAGCTAAGAAGAGAGGTTAGACGGACAAACAATGTACCCTATATGCAGAAAGATAGAGGGAAGAACAGAGGTAAAACAATATTCCCCCCCCCCCCCTATTCGTTGTGGGCATAACAATGACATACGCCAATTGTAACCAGACAGTCCAAGGCAGCCACTTGAAATTCTGAGAATGTGTTCTACTATCCCCGCTCGACAGTGTAGTATCTTTCTTGAGTCCTGCGAGTGGGTGAAAACACCGTGGATGTACCCATAAGAGAAGTCTCAAATCTGCCAAGGGTTAAACGTTTATTAATAACATGATATAAAACTAGAAGGGTGGTTATGACTGCCGGCAGGTCATAAAAAGTATACACTCCGTTCCATGTCCAGTAGATTGTGGAGAGAGTTTTTGGAGTAGCGACTCGAAATTTTCAACGTTTGTTCTAGAAGCTATGCCCAACTCGACCTGTGCCTGAAAAATCCAACACCGACACGTAGCCCGTGGGAGCCTCACGCGCACGTGCATACGCTCTTTTCGAATTGGACTTGAGGAAATGCGCAATTCGAGTCGCCTTTCCAGGCATCCGATGGAGCAACTATTCGTGAATGCTGAGTGAAAATTTCGTGGAAATCCGCGGAGAATTCGCTGACATATTGCGTTCTTGAACGGAGGAGGTAATTTTCTGAATTTGGTCTTTTTCAAGTAGGAGCGAAAGAAGAGGGAGGGAATGGGCGCATTGTCTCGTGGTTCCACCTGTCTGGTGTAGGTCCACTTAAAAGTTACAATATGGTGTGACTGGCGGAGAGATGGCTGTAAATCAAAGTAGTTTCTTTAAGAACAGCACCCAGGGATCCCATCGCAACCTTGAAACATTTGAGAATCGTCGGAAGTTAAAAGTGAGAAAAAAACGGCGGTGAGTAGGTTTTTGGCGGGAAACGATTAATGAGAATTTGCATATAAGACATTAAAATATCACTTCAGACATACGCGCACTGTGTCAAGACTGCTGAAGGCAGCGACTTGCAATTTTCAGAACTTGTTCTACAAAGCCTGGCCGACATTTGGTTCTGGCCGCGTGGAAAACACCATGCCTCGCGTGGAAACCGTGGGAACGGTTCGTTGCCACTTTATTTTCAATGCAATGAAATTTCCATTCATTATTTACCTGTCAAAGGCAGAATTTGGCATTATTTCTGCCTGATGAGCTGTTCAACTTTAACTATTTGCACCTTTATATAGGACCGAAATATCACTGCATGCTTACCAATATTCAGGTACTGATTTTACGAAAATAACAATTATTTCAACAGTACCCACTTGGCAACTCTCAAAGACAACATTCAGCACTCAATCAATTAGGAATGGAGTAAATTGCGACTTTAACTTACCAAATTCTGAAAAATGGAGTTATTTTCGACAGCACCTATGTTTATGCAACCGAAACAGGGATTAGGTTAAACGTTACAGCTACCCTATCAAGTAAAATCTTCTTGGACTTGAACTGTAAATCTGAATGTCAACAGAATTTTCAGATATTATGAAAATCACAATTATTCAGACAGCACCCATATGGGAGTCTCAGATCAGCTAAGGGATAAACTTTTAATACCCACATATAAAACAAAAGTTTCCATACTATGACTGCTGCATGCAGCTATTGAAAACATTCAGCACTCTGTCAATAAGGAATGGAGTAAATTGTTACTTAATCGTACCAAATTCTGAAAAATCGTGAGTGTTTTGGACAGCATCTATCTTTATGCAAACAGAATGGGCATATGGTTAAACTTTACAACCAATCGTACAACAGAAAATATGCTCGATAGGTAATTGTGAATACGAACATGTAAATCATTTTTCGATTTTCCATTCGTAGATGGAAGAAAAATGAACTAAAAATGAGCCATTTTTATGAACAAGTTAAGGGTACTCGAATTCAAGGCTCGAAAACGAGTTGAAGGTTAAAACTTTGAATAGAATATTTAACAGCCAAATTATTCTTGGATGAATGCCCAAACTTCTCATAGGAAACATTTTGAAAAAATGTGTTCGCAGAGCTGAGAAATTGCATGTGAAAATTGACCAGTTTTCCAAAATTGCACTTTGCTCGGAATTTTGAGGTCAAAAGGGAGCAACGTGGGTAGTACAGCTTATGTAGCCAGATGTAGTAAGTCATGCTACAAATATAATGAAAGCTCCAGCCAAATCGTCCAGGGTCTTGTTTGAGAATTGTGGTAAAATGTAACATTGTTTCAACATTTTGCACGGTTTGGCAGAAAACGAAAAACTTCAGAAATGCCATGATCCAGGTGAGAAACTTCTAACGAAGCTCTACATATGTGCCAAATTTCAGTAGAATAGTAAAGAATCCATCAGACAAAAATCATTGAAATAGAAAATAATGTTGATACTAGAGAAATAGAATTTACTGCATCCAGTAAATTCAATCTTGTAAGAAAGGGGTTCAAATATCTATTGGGAAAAAACTATATAGAAAGAGAATTTATGGAGGGGTATTTTCGGGAGTAACATATTTTTAAACAAACCAGGAATGGATTTTCGCAAACAGAATATACAGATATTCATAATGGAATCAGAACAATTCTTCTAAGAAACCAGAAAAGGCATATATGTGCACAGCATTCAAAAGTTTTGCCAAGAGAATGCATTAGGTGTCCAAAAAAGAGATTCCCAGCAATACTAAAAAATGCACTCAGTTATCCCTGGGCGACCTCAATGACCTTGTCCGTTTGTGAACCTTTATGGAGTGTTGACTCATTTGGTGTTGGTCCCCATGTCTATGTGTCATACCATCCTTGAGATATGAGTGTGACCCACTCTCAAGAATTTTTGCCCACATTGATTTTTTTTTCAAGTAAAAATGCATGAATGAACTTGGGAATGCATTAGGAGGGTCAGAAAATGTGATTTCCATTAATTCTCAAAAATGCCCTCAATGACCCCTAGGTGACCTCTGTGACCTTGACCTATATTTTGAACTTCTATTGAGCTTTGACTCATTTGGTGTTAGTTTCAGGTCCATTCGTCATACCATGCTTGAGATATGAGAATAACTCACCTTCAAAAATTTGGGCCATGCCCACTTTTTTACATAAAAATTCATGTATGAACTTCGGGAATGCTTTGGGGGTAAAAAATGTGTTTTTCCAGTCATCCCAAAATATGCACTCAATGACCCCTAGGTGACCTCCATGACCTTGACCCATATTTTGAACCTCTATCGAGTTTCGATTCGTTTGGTGTTAGTTCCAAGTCCATTTGTCATAGCATGCTTGAGATATGTGCATGACCCACTTTTCAAAAATTTTGGTCATGACCACTTTTTTACATAAAAATTCATGT
Source organism: Pictodentalium vernedei (assembly GCA_031216915.1). NCBI lineage: Eukaryota > Metazoa > Mollusca > Scaphopoda > Dentaliida > Dentaliidae > Pictodentalium > Pictodentalium vernedei. The sequence goes on along the minus strand of CM062297.1, from coordinate 502,194,907 downwards.
ATGGTCTTCGGGAAGGCTTTAGGGGGTCAAAAAATGTGATTTCCAGCAATTCTGAAAAATGCACTCAATGACCCCTAGGAGCCCTCCACGACCTTGACCCATATTTTGAACCTCTATCGAGTTTTCGATTCATTTGGTGTTAGTTCCAGGTCCATTTATCACACCATGCTGGAGATATGACCGTGACTCACTTTTAAAAATGTTGGCCATGCCCATTTTTTTACATCAAAATGCATGTGTGTACGTCAGGAATGCTTTGGGGGTAAAAAAATGTGATTTCCAGCAATTATGAAAAATGCACTCAATGACCCCTAGGTGACCTCCGCGACCGTGACCCATTTTTTGAATATCCATCAAGTGTCGACTAATTTGGTGTTGGTCCCAGGTCCATACATCATACCACGCTTGAGATATGAGCGTGACCCACTTTCAAAAATTTTGGCCACGCCCACTTTTTTACGTCAAAATGCATGTGTGGACGTCAGGAATGCTTTAGGGGTAAAAAAAATGTGATTTCCAGCAATTATGAAAAATGCACTCAATAACCCCTAGGTGACCTCCGTGACCTTGACCCATATTTTGAATCTCCATCGAGTGTCAACTGAATTGGTATTGGTCCCAGGTCCATACGTCATACCATGCTTGAGATATGAGCGTGGCCCACTTTCAAAAATTTTGTGCACGCCCACTTTTTTACGTCAAAATGCATGTGTGTACATCAGGAATACTTGAGGGGGGTCAAAAAATGTGATTTCCAGCAATTCTGAAAAATGCACTCAATGACCCCTAGATCACCTCCGTGACCTTGACCCATATTTTGAACCTCCATCGCGTGTCGACTCATTTGGTGTTTGTCCCAGGGCTGTAGGTCATACCACGCCTGAGATATGGGCGCCACCCACTTTCAAAACACATCTACAGACACCCCTGATATCCCAGGAATCTGAAAAAAATAGGTGGCCGAGAACTTGTTGCTGTCTATCAGCATGCCAAAAATCAACGCGATAGTGCAAATCGTGTTCGAGTTATCTTGCGGACAAAAAAGTGATGAGAAGACAGAAGACAGGAGAAGAAGAAGAAAAAAAAAAGAAGAAAACAAAAAAAAAAAGAAAAAGAAACCTGCAAAAACAATAGTCTGTGTGTTTCACACAGACTAAAAAAAAAAAAAAGAAACCGTGCAAAAACAATAGTCTGTGTGTTTCACACAGACTAAAAATCCATGTCGGTCGGTGAGATTCTTTCTTAAGAGATACCCCTACATATTTGCTGAAAGTATATGGCATTTGTTTTCAAGGAAAGTATTCAAATTAAACTGAGTGGATTGATAGGAGCAAGCGCACCCCCCCCCCCCCCCCCCCCCTTTGTGTCACTTATACAGTGGGTTGTACTTCAGTAAATGAAGATTTAATCCTCAACAAAAACAGGGTCGTAGAAATTGGCTTAGCATATGTCATTTTAGATGGATTAGAGGTGAATTGGGCGGTGACGAGTTCTCCCCATTCTGGGTGTGTGTGGAGTTTGTGTGAAAACAAATAAACTCACCATCTCTTGCCTTTATCTAAATATTTCTTCAAATGAAAGATAAATGTGCTTCGTAATTTCTGAAGTTTATCAGAGGTGGTGGTAGCTCAGTGAAAATGAAAGGGCGCAAATTTCCAATACTAATATGGTTCGTCCCGGTGGGAGAAAAGTTATAATCGTATGTTGGTAACTGCACGATTACGTGCTAGTCTCCCGTTTAGATGAGGGTGCCGGGGTGTGGTCACTGTTCGGACTATTTGTTCTGCTTCAATCAACTTCCAACCCGAAGGCAAGCCTTCGGGTTGGAAGGTGGTTGAAGTAGAAGAGACGGACTTATGTGACCTAAAATTGGTTTTGCTGATAATATAGTACAGGGATGCTTTCATATTGACACGCTTTCCATGTGCCCATTTTAACTCCCTGTATAACCGCGTAAAATATCCAGTGTGGAAAAATTGTGGATGGGCATGCGTCCCCCGTGTCCCCTTGGTTCCTCCGCCTCTGGAAATTTTGTATTCAATATACAAAATTTCCAATGCATAAAAATATCGGTACGTAACACTTCTTTGATGAGGGTGCTTTGGTTTTCGGTATTACCCAGTTCTTTAGAATTTGTGGACGAGGTATTACAATTACTGAGATAAGGTCAAACCTCCACTGTCAAGTCTGTGTGCGATACAAATTATGAATACGACACCTTCATATCTGCTTTCGGGAAGATTCTTTTGTCGTTAATTATAATACCATAAATTTCCGTTCGTATAACCAGTAAAACAAACATGTAACTGCGTTGGGACAACGAGTTAGCTATTTGAGGTGTTTGTGGTATCTCAATGGATGTTGCTGGATGCAATATGCGTATTCACGACAGGACATTTTGTTTATTTTAAAATTCTCACATCTCATATTCCTTCAATTCAGATTAAATATACACAAATTATACATCAAAGTAAAGGTTGGGATGTATAGAACACGAAAATCGTGTGCAATCAACTCATAGAGTTGACAGCAGGTACCACTGGTTCCTGGAAGTCTGTTATCGTATTCGCACCAGAACTGATAATAAAATAATATTTCGCAGGAACAACTCGTGGCCGAATGTGCTTCAGATATTCAACAACAAAGCTAGGCATTCAAAACACTTTCGAGTGCAGCGTTTGGAAAAGGAAAACACTGTCTGCATTTTTTATTGAAGATGGTTTCCATGCTCGACAGACATGCGCAAATCACTCGATACCACGAATTTCCATCGAAAAACAAAATCGTAATTCTAAGAAATTTCAACAGGTGTCATGATACCGTGCATTGAATATGGCAACTGTGTAATCTCTATCTAATAACCGTATACTGTATGAAGGCGATCTTTTTCATTATTTGATTTTAGACGGCGTTGTTTTTACATGCTTTTTCCGTCCGATGACGTCGACCGGAAATCGAATGTACACTCATACGTAAACAAAAGCAATGGCTTTGGAATTCCCTCTATGCAGCTCTGTAGCCGTGTTTTGAAGAATTTTGATCCCCTAGATTTGTTCTTGGATATATAAAGCACATTTGGCCACAAGTTGTTTTCGTGAAATATTATTAAATTATCAGTTCTGGTGCGAATACGGCAGCAGACTTCCAGGAACCAGTGGTGCCTACAGTCGACTCTATGAGCTGATTACACATGTGTTTCGTGTTCTATTCATCCCAACCTTCATTTTGTGTATATTTCATTTGAATTGAAAGAATATCAGAGGTGAGAATTTTCAAAATAAACAAAATTCCATTACTTATATAGGCCCTTAAGTCCCCTTTATACTTTCCAGTCTGTCAAAGTAAATATTTACTTTTGAAATGACATCATTTTCTGTATGTAGTTGAAAAAATGAAACAAACTTACCTCAAGCTGTTTTTCTCTGTTTATCAGTTCTTAAGAATCACAGTAAATCCACTTTCAAGTTGCCAGACCATTGCAGACAATAATCTGCAAAAGTTGAGAAAATGTTACAGAAACTTCAGGAATAGCGAACTGAAATCACAGCAAAAACTGCCCGTCTTCTCGAAAACGAAAATCACTAGGATCTTCTGTACAGAAAAAAATGTTCTGTAAATGCAGTCGATATTCGCCGAACGAAAGCAATGACAAGCGACAAACAGTGCGCACTTTTTGTTAGAGAGATTACAAAACTTGCAGATTGTATTTTCTCGACGCGAGTGGCTTTTCAGTCAATCCAATTTTACTCTTTCACGCTGAGCCGCCGTTTGCTTCTCTGCAAATCTAACAACTTGATCTACATGCAGTTTTGAAGTCGTCGAGGCGTAAAGCTGCGCTCAGCTGAATATCGGACGTCGAACAAATATCTCACTTTTGACCCTCACCAGACCAGATTATCACCATTTTTTCATAAACACGAATAGAAATTTTCAGGATCAGTATGAAAGGAAAATAGATGGATGCTTCAGGCCACACCGTTAGAAACGCCCCGGTAAACCCTATTAGTGCAAGACAAATTTTCTTATAGGTGTAATTTGCTGTTGACTTTACTAACTCAATGATCCGCATCTGTTGCTGGACAGCTGCACATCAACATGGGATAGATTTAGCATACGGTACAGGATGAGTCGATGCTGAGGAAATACTCACGTCGTGGAGTCTGGATCAGAAAAAACAACTTTAAGAAACAACTATTAACCTAGCTTTTGCAGCCCCCGCCACCTGTCTAGTGGAACTATGTACAGTACGTTCAACGTAGACTGTAACAAAAACGCCGCCGCGGTGTGTTCTCCGCCGTGGAGTTCCAGTGGACCACAGTGTTTGATCAGTGGAAGACAGTTTTCAAAACACTGTGACCCACCGTGGTCACGAGCGTTAAGGGTCAGCTTAATTGCTTTTGCATGTCAGTTTCTCTGCTGATTACTAAATACTGTCTAGTGACATCAACTGGCAAGACAACTGCGTTTGTTACTGGTAGCAGATAATTTATTTTAAATTTAAACTGGAATTTGGAGGAGACAGGCGGCGACTATTGCTGTGGTTTGAAATTGTAAATTGGGAATAGAACAGTCAGTTCCATTTGGTTATGTACAAAGTCCTCGTTACTTTCGAAACTAAACTTATGTGTCTGCGCGATCGATTTGATCGAGTAAATGAATAAACCAGACTTGAGAAAAACAACTAATATTCGCGAAGTTCCTAATTTCACATTTTGTTTACAGCTGTAGGACAACACGTGATGGACCTTGCTTTTCTTGTGCCGGAAGTTGGGGTGAAAAAGCCTCCTGTGTCACGAAAGCGCCTACGGCGCACGGCTAATGGTCGAAGTGATACCAGTTTAAGGGCCTATATAAGTAATGGAATTTTGTTTATTTTGAAATTCTCACCTCTCATATTTCTTAAATTCAGATTAAATATACGCAAAGTATACATCAAAATGAAGGTTGGGATGTATAGAACACGAAACACATATGTAATCAACTCGTAGAGTCGACTGTAGGCACCACTGATTCCTGGAAGTCTGCTACCGTATTCGCACCAGAACTGATAATAAAATAATATTTCATCAGAACAACTTGTGGCCAAATGTGCTTCATATATCCAAGAACAAAGCTAGGCATTCAAAACACTTTCGAATACAGCGATAGGTCTGCATTTTGGAAAAGGACAACACTGTCTGCATTTTTTATTGAAGATGGTTTCCATGCTCGACAGACATGCGCCAATCACTCGTTACCACGGATTTCCATCAAAAAACAAAATCGTAATTCTAAGAAATTTCAACAGGTATCATGATATCTTGCATTGAATATGGCAACTGTGCAATCTCTATCTAATAACAATATACTGTATGAAGGCGATCTTTTTCATTATTTGATTTTAGACGGCGTTGTTTTTACATGCTTTTTCTGTCCGATGACGTCGGCCGGAAATCGAAAGTATACCCATATGTAAACAAAAGCAAAGGCGTTGGAATTTTTCCCAATGCAGCTCTGTCGCCGTGTTTTGAAGAATGTTTATCCCCTAGCTTTGTTCTTGGATATGTAAAGCACATTTGGCCACAAGTTGTTTTCGTGAAATATTATTAAATTATCAGTTATGATGCGAATACGGCAGCAGACTTCCAGGAACCAGTGGTGCCTACAGTTGACTTTATGAGTTGATTACACATGTGTTTCGTGTTCTATACATCCCAACCTTCATTTTGATGTACATTTTGTGTATATTTAATTTGAATTGAAGGAATATCGGAGGTGAGAATTTTCAAAATAAACAAAATTTCATTACTTATATAGGCCCTTAAGACATTGAGTCAGCTCGACCATCCCATTCCCTTTCCCGTCTTACTCTTGTCGGGCTACGCAATGATAGATTCTTATAAAAAAGATATAGTAAAAAGAAAATATAGTGTTTTTGAATGGATACCAAAAGTATCTCACTCGTGACTGATACTAATGATTATTTCACGGGGTGGGTGGGTTGGTGGGAGTGGAGGGGGTGGGTACGGGAGATATTTGCATACCGAAACAAATATCCTTCATCCAATTCTGTAGGGGTCTGCACATACTTTTATACTCTTTGCATTTGCAGATTTTTCAACGTTCCTCTACATTGTTGTTATTGTTACTCGTGGATGAACAGAACGGTTTCAGACCTCGTAGATCTTGTGTTGATAATATTTTTTCTATCACATCATTGATTAGGGGAAAGCACGAAATTTTTGCAACATTCGTCGACTTCCAAAAAGCATTCGACCGTGTTGACCGTGATTTATTGTTGTATAAGCTGCTGAAGCTTGGGATTGATGGTAACATTTATAGGTCAATTAAAAACATGTGTAGTGGTACTGAATCATGTGTTCAAGTAAATGGCGAACTTACCGATTTTTTTCCGTGTACGTGCGGCGTAGAACAAGGCGATAATTTATCTCCAACACTTTTTAGTCTTTTTATTGACGATTTGGCAACAGAAATAAAAGATAGTAAAAGGGGGATAAAAATTGATGATGACATAATCCCCATTCTTTTATACGCAGATGATGTCGTTTTTTTGTCCGAAAATGAGGCCGATATCCAACATATGCTGCAGATTGTCAATGTTTGGTGTAACAGATGGCGAATGTCAATCAATGAAAAAAAGACAAAGGTGGTCCATTTTAGGAAACGTACTGAGGGTAGAACCTCATTTAAATTTAATTTGGGAGAAAAACCAATAGAAATAGTGGAAAAATATAATTATTTGGGCGTGTCATTACATGAAAATAAGGACTTTTCTGACACAGCCGATAATCTTGCAAAATCAGGAAGGAGGGCCCTGGGGTCGATTATATCAAAAATACACCCATTTAAAGACGTAGGTTTTCAGACATTTAAAAAATTATACAATCAGTGTGTCTGTCCAATCTTGGACTATGCATCAGCTATTTGGGGCTTTAAAACACATTATTTCAGTATAGATGCAATCCAAAAAAGGGCACTTCGATATTTTTTAGGGGTCCACTGTTACACGCCATTGCTGGCAGTAAATGGGGACATGGGGTTAAAATCCTGTAAAGAGCGGCACTGGCTAAATATAGTTAGACTGTGGAATAAAGTACTCGAAATGAATAATGATAGTTTAGTGCATAAAGTTTTTGTTTGGGATTACAGAAGTTGACAAAACGGGTGGTGTGCTGATATTCGATACATATTTGAACAACGTGATCAAACTGAAACATTTAATAGTCAATCCGTCTGTGACATAAATGAAACGGAGGTTCTTTTAAGAACATATTGGTCGGACAAATGGCTGAACAGTATACAATTCGTACCCAAACTTAGAACTTATAAGTTATTTAAAAACTCTTTTGAGACAGAAAGTTATGTGAAAATGAATCTCAATCGTCAACAAAGATCAATAATGGCCCAGTTTCGCTGCGGTGTACTCCCAATACGAATTGAGACAGGTAGATTTAGAGGCGAACAACCACATGAAAGATTGTGTACATTATGCGAAGAACACTCAGTGGAGAATGAATTTCATTTTCTGCTTGAGTGTCCTTTTTATAATGACATAAGTAGACTGTATATCAGCTGAAGATGCGGACGGAATATTTCCACTAGAAAACGGGTCAATGGCCATAATACTGCGTAATTATCCACGACAATACGCTGACTATTTGGTTAAGGCATACACAAGGCGAAGAAACTTCATGTATCCAAATTAATTCAACTTATTGTTAAAGTTATATTTATTTACGGTTAGATGCAGTCACGTCCTAGTATAACTAGTAGAATGAATCTGTGAGTAAATGGAATAAGAATGTGGGTGGGGTAGGCGGGTGGTATTTATGGGGGTGGGGCGGTGGGGTGGGGTGGGATGGGGTCGGGTGGGTGGGTGGTGAGCTGTGGATGCGAGTGATTGAGTGACGAATGATTCCGAATTAACCCTGAGGCATACCTTTACATCTTATATATCTGTGACATATAGATCCCATGGGTCGGGTGCTTATTATATCTGGAAATACTGTTTGTTTTAATGTACTGTTAGCACATGTCACTGTAATAAAGATACTACTACTACTACTGTTATTTGTATTATCAATTGAAATAGCTTAGCCTGTGTGTATGTAAAAATACGCGGGTGAATGAAAGGGAGATACCGAATTAAAATATCTGCAAATGCACCATTCTAAGAGAGAGTACACTCCAGTGTGAAAGAGATAGATAGAGACAGATATACGTGATGGGGGGGGGGGGTGGGGTGGGGTGGGGTGGGGGGGGTAAGAAAAAGTGAAAGGAAATTAGTACACGAAAGTACACGCAAGTGCATGTGGGCGTATGTCTACATATTACTGTGTTTGTGTGTGTGTGTGTGTGTGTGTGTTTCAAATGACTCAATCATGTTTTAGAGGAATTTTTAATGTTGGTTTCTGATCCCCCGCCGGGATTCGAACCCTCGTCAACACCGCCTGGCAATTAGGAGTCAAGCGGTTAAACCACTAGACCAGTGTGCGCAAGTGTGTGTGTTGGTGTACGTGCATGTGTTTTGGTTTTTCGGGGGTTTTTTTTGTTTTTTTTTAATTTTGGGGTGTAAAAATGACCTACCGCTGATGAAAATGTGTCTCATAAGCCTTCATAGGCTGGATTTCATATAAATATTTTGTAAATACTCTAGGTATATTATGCATGTGTATTGAAATGTGACACTTAAATAAACTATTCTGCTACTACTACTGCGTTAAAGTAGTCGGGATCGAAGTGATTAATTAAATATAGCAGATTAAACTGCCACTTGCACAAGGTGTAAAATAACATTTGAGTGGCGCGACAAAGCACAGAAGTTGTTCTTCAAACCAACATCTGTTTTAACACCTCGGCACATGACAAGCTTGAGAAGAAATAAGAGACAAATCAACATTTTCAATTACTTTTTATTAATTGAACAATCATAATTATAACCATATGTAAATAAAATCAACAGAAAATAATATTTTTTTTATTTTTCAATAATGAATTGCCGATCGACAAGCCAGACCACCACACATTATAACCCTAGCTCAAACATGCCCCGAAATTTCTTATTTTATTTTTTTGGTTTTGTCCACCCACACGTGTCTTGAAACCCCAAAAAATAAAATACGTCTTTCAGGACACGTTTTCTCCTGATACCCATCCCCATCCTGGAATACAACGAAAGCAAAACCTCACCAACCTGGCTTTGAAAGCAAAACCTCACCAACTTAGATGTGCATTGCTTGAAACGTCTATGGTTGGAGTCAAATTAGGGAAAAAGACGTGAGCGCGGTGGATAAGTAGGTAGAGTTGCAGGCTGCAAGCCGAGGGGTCCTCGGTTCCAATCCCACCTGCGGCAACCGCGTTGTGTCCATGGGCAAGACACTTCATCTCCATTGCCCGCGTGGGGGCACGGTGGCGTTGTATACTAAGGCCTACTGCACGTCGATGGTGCACTTGTCTTCAGCCAATTTAGCTTGTGTGGAGTTAGTATGTTGGGGAGCTGACAGTTGCTCGCCGTTGCTTAGTTGTTCTCTCCGGGTACTCCGGCTTCCTCCATCCGTAAAACTGTCACGGTCATGAATAGCCATTGTGCATAAATGTGTGACCTTAACCACCAATAAATAAAAAATAGGAGAAAGACTAACAAGAAAACTTTATGCATGGCATCAAAAAGTCCCCTTTGCATCCTTTTGGATATATTTTATATTCTTTTCTCCTGTCAAGTGAGTACATGCAAGTATTTTCTGAATACATCAGAAGCAGAGACGAGGCAGGGCGGGGCGGGGCGGGGCATGGCGGGGCATGGCGGGGCGGGGAGAGGGACTCGAAACTTTGGGGGCACGTGCTTGCCCCAACAGTCCAGGATTCTTTGGTAAGCCCCCCCCCCCCCCCCCCCCGCCGTATTTGAATACTAGTTGCAACTCATGAGCCCGTTTCTAACTTTAATAACCATTTTTAGAAGGGGGTCGTGAAAGACCAATGGTTGTAATTTTGGAGTCCATGAAGTGACAACTTTTTTAAAAGCAATCTGACGCAATAACCAGAATTGTGCAGACAAAAGCTAAAACAGTAGGTCACTGGATACTTATTGATGAACTTGCAAATTTGAAGCATGATGCTAAAAATGCTAAAAAATGACATTTTGATTGCCAAAAATTGAATTTTTTACCCCATAAGCCGACATAGAAAAAACCCGGGTGCATTCATTCATTCATTCATTCATTCATTCATTCATTCATTCATTCATTCATCCACATCCATCCATCCATCCATCCATCCATCCATCCATCCATCCATCCATCCATCCATCCATCCATCCATCCATCCATTCATTCATTCATTCATTCATTCATTCATTCATTCATTCATTCATTCATTCATAAGGTGTGGACAGTTGTGGAGCGTGGACATTCATTTAATACAGTTACACCGCTAGAATGATGGACAAAGCAATCGGGGGGAAAAAGGGAGGGGGGGGGGGGGGCAGTTTTGCTGAAAGGAACAAACAACCCCAAAACAGTATACATTTTCAGCGTTGTGGCCGTTGGTTTTGTTCCATATTCACACAATGGGATAATATTCAGTAAAAGTGGCCAGTGATAAAATGGAGAATTGTGTAGTGTGTCGAGGGCGGTCGCACATGGTCATCTTTGAGCGGGAAACCACAGACGAGTTGTCGGAGTTTTGCTTCGTCACAGTGTGCCAGCTTATTATTCGATCAACAAACTTTATTCATTTGAAAGGAAAACATGTTTCTCTTGCATTAAAAAATAACGAATATTTTCTCTTTTTTATGGGGTGAGTTTAATTTTTGTTTCATTTGACCCAGTTGCGAAGTTTGAACGGACAATATTATTAGTCTATTCACCACAAAAGACAAAAAATCTCCGTTCTCCGATTTAGAATTACGTGTTGTTTGCAGTCAGATCAACACTAAAAACGAATGGTTTTTACTTTTACGTTTCACCCTGAAATTGTCGCAAGTACTGGTCTGGAATGACTAATGTGTTGATATTTTCTGTGTTCTGTAATCTCAATCACTGGCCATTGCGGTGGAGTCACTCATCACAGTACTTGCGATTGCATACCGGTTGCAGTCAGATCAACACTACTTGCCTTTATGTGAGGACTCAAAAAAAATTATAACATACTTATAAATAAGTATGTTATCTGATTAATTGTTGGAAAGAGCTTATTTTCGATGCTCAGGAACATATTTACTAAACAACGGATGAGGCATGAAATAGGTTATGTTTTTGTACTATTTTGTTTTTTAAGCCCAAAGATTGAAAACAACATTGACAGCGTTATTAATTTTAATCTCCTGCAAACATGAACCCCTGTTTTTTAAAGGAAAAAGTTTAGTGAGTTTTGTCATTACGAACAGGGAAATTTTATGTATTTATGAATGAAATATTTAACCCTTTACCCAACGCAGACGATATCAAAATTTATGATTTTAAATATTTTTTCAAACTTTAAAAAAAAATTAACAAAACCATATCATGTTACCCCTCATTGGAACGAGCTCGTTGAGCTCGTTCCAATGAGGGGGTCACACGATATAGTTTGTAATTTTCTGAAAATTATTATTTTTTAAACTTCCTAATTTGCATATTACGCGGGCGGATGCGACCGATTCGTAAGGTAAAGGGTTTACCGTATATCTGACCTAAGATTCATATCCAACTAGGGTTATTCTCAAAATAATGCCATTCAAATTTCTTCAGAACCTAGTATATCACCCTCATTGGCACGAGTGTTTGCGACAAAAATGAAAATATGTATTTATTCAAGAAAATTGTGTTATCGTGTCGTTTTCTAGTCGTGTTAGGTAAAGGGTTAATTAAGCCTTATACTCGGGCAAAATGTCTGCAAAATCAAATCGCGATGATCAACGGACACGACAAAGGCTAAAAATGTCGGAATTTAATCAATGTTGTATCGGAGAGCGCGGTTGCTTGGTGGTTACGACATTGGACTTCAAACCAAAAGGTTCACGGCTCGATACCCACCGGGGTAATTGTGTTGTGTCCTTGGGCAAGGCACTTAATCCCGTAGTCGACGTGGGGGTACGATGGTGCTGTTTACTAGGGCGTACTGCATGTCAATGGTGCACTGGTCTTCAACCAATGTTAACCCTGTTTGTGCGGAGTTAGTAGGTGTTGGGGGTTCTGGTCGGCGGTTCTCTTCGGGTACTCCGGCTTCCTCCACCCGTAAAACTGTCGGACACCAGGTGGCCCTGGCCGTCGAAAGTGCCGTTAAAACCTCAAAATAAAAAAAAATGTATCACAATTCGCACGCATATCTGTGAGAAGAGACCGCATCGACGTGCTTACGCGAATATTAACGTTCAATATTGTAGCAGCCGAGCTATACGGGGCGCCGCCGATGGAGCCTCTGCCCGAGTTATATTTCCTGTACGGGCGGAACGTGGCCTAAGATCCGACGTTGTGATTGGTTGGCCTCGCTTTGACTTGCGCTGAGGGGTATTTAAGGCGGTGAACGGCAGATCTCGGGGGCTTACTTGCCTGGTCTGACCTGGATGACAGAACCTGGAGGGAGGAAGTCGAAGGGAATACTGCCATAGTCCAGCCTAATATTGGGGAAAGTCCAGAAAGGGCGGCGTGCTGTTCACCTCCGAGAATCCCTGGCGGCGCAAGTCCGACTGAGGTTATAGTGGCGGCGGATCGTGCTCACAGCGGCGAGCAAGAGGCGCCCAATTGGCGCCGAAGATAGGCCAGCGGAAGCCCAGGTCGTAGCCATTCCTGCTTTTACAAGGAGCTGTATTTATACCTAGAATATATGCCAGATGGCGGAACATTAACCAAGTCTTGTGGTTCTGTTGACGGAGAGACGGAGAGCTGTGCTCAGCATACCTCTTGAGATACAAGAGGGAGAGAGGGAATCCACTTGCTGTAAAGTCTCGCATCAGCACAGACCGTTCGGCGCAACACGCTACACGTAGGAGCGAGCTTTGGTGGCAGCGGCGGGGATTTCAAAGCCAGAAGCTAAGAGAAAATAGAATCAAGATCAAGATTTGGAAGATGTTCCAGGATCATCCAAAGGGCAGCTGTACCCCATCCAAGACAGTGGACGGCGAGCTAGAGTTTGCAGCGGCGCTCCCCCTTGACGCCACCTCCGACGGCGATTAGAGAAAAACAGAAGGACGCTGACAGCGCGGCACTGTTAGCGTCACCACCATCCAGGAATAGTATGGTCTCCACGAGTACAGAGAATCCATTTTCTACGTCCAGTCCAAATTCGGAAAAGAGGTATGTACCTGGACTACGACGGCCTGAGTGGAAGGAAACGTCAGTTTTGGAGAAACAGAAGGATGAGGCGGTGTTGTTAACACAGTCACAGCTCAGAGTTAGAGGAGCGTTTGATGATGAAGAAACTGTACCGCTTGAATCGAGTTTCAAGTTTGATGTCAAGAGAGAACAGCTCCATCTAGGCAAAATGGAAGAAGTAAGAAGAGTCAAAGCACTGGATGGGATGGCGGCTCATCAGAAGCAAAGAAGTCCACCCCTAGAAGATGCAGATTTAGTTAGAGATCTGAGGCGATCGTTGATGTCGGAAGCGGAAGTATTTATTGAAGATATTATACAGAGACGATCCATAGCGCAGAGACCAGGCGGCGATCAGACTAAGGGCGTCGAAAACAAGTATCCAGGCAGCGGCGAACATAGACCAGGTGGCGGTCCTCCTGTGGGCGGTGATAATCAGTATCAAGGCATCAGAGATCAGACGAGTAACTACAAACCAGACACGTTTGATGGATCAGGTCCTTGGAAAGAATATGTAGTTCATTTCGAGTACTGTGCAGAATTGAATGGCTGGGGCGAGGGACAGAAAAGATCCTATTTAGCAGTCAGCTTATGTCGGGCAGCTCAACAGGTATTGGCGAATATGGCTGATGCTCCAGGAATGGTGTCTGAAAGACAACTGAAAGCGGCACTCGAAAGAAGATTTGCATCCCCGAACAGATAGATTTATACAAGTCACAGTTCAAGGCCAGATCAAGAAAAAGAGGCGAAACACATTACCGGAGTTGGGCCAAGCTCTGCGGCGGCTCTCAGAGCTGGCGTATCCAAGTGCGCCGGAAGTTATGGTGAATACTTTAGCCAAAGATTAGTTTCTAGAAGCCATGGGGGACGGCGACCTGAAGTTCCAAGTCTGGCAGAGAAAACCGATGTCGCTAGAAGAGGCAGTGCGGCCGTCGAGTTGGAGGCATTTAAAGCAACAGAGAAGACGGGTTCTCTAGTGCGTAGCACAGAGACGGAAGAAAACGGACATCAAGCGGAAGAAGTAGATGGAGAAGATGAAGAGTACTGGAGGAGCAAAGAAAAAGAGGCCTAGAAGAACTGCTAGAAATAGAGAAACAAAGGGGTAGAACGAAACGGCGCCCGCGGCGAATCCGTTGCTATGGATGCGGGAAGATGGACCATTTCAAGAAAAAATGTCCGAATGGTAGAGATGAAGACCAGGGTCGAAAGCGGCGTGGTACCCAAGGGGCGGCGTCACCAAGCGAGGGGTCACCAAAGGGAGCCGTTGGCGGATCGACGCAGATAGTTACCAGAGAGTCAGGCATTTTTGTGGAAGGTAGTTTGGTAAATGGGAGAGATGGTTTGGAAGTAAATCTGTTGGTGGACAGCGGAGCAACAATCTCTCTATTGAGAAGCGACTTATATGATGCAATGGAGAAATACAGGAAACCAAGACTCAAGAAAGTTCATTCGAGAATAACAACAGTGAGCGGTAGTGCCATGAATATCAGATGCTTAGAGGATTTGTGGTACTGATAGGCGGCGTCAGGCGGAAGCATCCGCTGGTTGTTGCGGATATTCAAGTCGATGGAATACTTGGGTTGGATTTCCTGGTAGATCAGAGAAGATTCCATGTCATTTGAGCTGCAAGGTTGGTTGTTGTAGGGTGATGCTGGCCGAAACAGTAATGATACCGCCTTCAAGTGAGGTGATAGTGGAATGGAAAGTACAGATCCCATTCCGACACACAGACGCCATCCAAGCAGTGGTCGAGCCAAATGCATCTTTTGTCGAAAAGAACTCCAAGTTTCTGGCGCGAGCAGTTGCAACAGGGGACCAACGGGGCGCATACCAGTAGGACTGTTAAACCCAGAGGACCGCCAGAGAGTAATCCGTGACGGAACAGCAGTAGCATGGTCGGAGGAGGCCGAATTATAAGATAAAGTAGAAAAGGTGAAAAGAGTTGAAAGTTTGCCCCAGCACCTTGAATGTTTGCTACCGGAGGAAGATGGCGTACTTACAGTGGGGATGACACAGAAGGCCGAAGTGATGCTTAAAGAGTTTGCAGTGTTATTTGCGGAGAGTGATGACGATTTGGGAAGAACAGACGTGATCAAGCACCGAATCAGGACCAATGACGCCAAGCCGGGGAAGCATATGCCAAGACGGGAGCCCATTCATGCAAGAGGGAAGGAAGAGGAGCAAGTTGAAACGATGCTGAAGAGAGGCATAATAGAGCGTTCTACGAGTCCGTGGGCGGCCGGCGTTGTGCTTGTCAAGAAGCCAGATGGTAAACTGAGGTTTTGCGTCGATCACAGGGACCTGAACGCCGTGGCGGAGAAGGATGCGTACCCTCTCCAGCGGATAGATGACACATTGTATGTTTTACAACAGTAGATTTGGTGGCGGGGTATTGGCAAGTATAAATGGCAGAAGAATACCGGCTCATGACAGCCTTTACGACAAGATCTGGCTTGTATCAGTTTAAAGTGCTACCTTTTGGTTTGGTAGGAGCGGTGCCAACTTTTCAGAGGTTGATGGAAACGCTGTTAGCTGGTCTCCAGTATGAAACGTGCCTCATTTACCTAGATGACGTTATCATCTTTGGGAAGACGTTTGCTGAGTTATTGATGCGCCAAGTATTTCAACGCTTGCAGGATGCTGGATTGAAGCTGAAGCCTACCAAATGTAAATTATTTGCCAGAGGTCTCATATCTTGGACATGTGATTTAGAGAAATGGAGTTTCGACGGAAGAAGACAAAGTGACGGCGGTAAAAGAGTGGCCAATCCCGATCTCGCAGACAGAAGTACGCTCATTTTTGGGGCTCTGTGGATACAGGCACTTCGTGGTGGATTTTGCAAGTATAGCAGCGTCGTTACACCGATTGGCAGGGAAGGGCCGGGAGTTCTTATGGACTGAAGAGTGTCAGACGGCGTTTGAAAGTTTAAAGAGGAAACTCATAACTGCGCCCGTCTTGAAGTTACCTGGCCCTAACCGAGAGTTTATCTTGGATACAGACGCTAGCGCCAATGGAATAGGAGCGGTGTTATCTCAGAAATATGAAGGCCAAGAACGAGTAATTGCCTATGCTGGCCGTTGTTTAACGAAAGCAGAGCTGCGGTATTCTGTTACTCGAAGAGGATTACTGGCAGTGGTACACTTCGTAAAGCATTTCAAGATTTACCTACTGGGAGGAAGATTTACGGTAACCGATCATGGATCCTTGCGCTGGCTGCGAAATTTTAAGGAACCAGAGGGACAGCTTGCACGCTGGATTGAAGTTTTATCCGAGTTCGATTTCGAGATACAGTTCAGACCCGGAAGGAGCCACAGGAATGCTGACGCATTGTCCCGAGTACCATGTAAGCAGTGTGGTCGAAATAGCCATGAAGAAGTAACTCAAGATAGTGTAGAAGAAAGAAGCCAGGATCAGCGTCAAGTGGAGATCGGCGCCCTAGAATTGGTTAGACCAATGGACGAGATGAGGGTAAACCAGAAAGCAGACCCACTGTTAAAGACAGTTTACGGATAGTTGAAGCGGAAGAGTCGTCCGGTTTGGGATGAGATTATTTCAAGAGGCCCAGAAGAGAAAGCATTATGGGGGCAGTTCAATGCTTTGGAACTACGCGACGGCGTAATAACCAGACGATGGGTTGATGCCGGGGGACGATTGATGCGGCACCACGCGGTGGTTCCGAAGGCACAGAGAGAAGCAGTTATGGACGAATGTCATGGCGGAGGAACAGGTGGACACCTGGGAGTGAGGAAGACGTTGGGGAAGATAAGACAGCGCTATTATTGGCCGGGATTACAGCGGGATGTGTGCCAATAGTGTAGACAGTGTGGGAAATGCGCCAGACGGAAAGCTCCAGGAAGGAAGCCCATGGCGCAATTGAAGAAAGCAGTCACTGGCGGTGCAGGTGAAAGAATAGCAGTCGACATTATGGGCCTCCTACCACCCACTGAATAAGGAAACCGATACGTGTTGGTGATAGGAGATCATTTCACAAAGTGGATGGAAGCGGCGCCACTCCAAAATATGGAAGCTATCACCGTGGCTAGGGCAATAATCGATTTTTATGTGTCCCGTTTTGGAGTTCCCCAGGTCCTGCACTCAGATCAAGGCAGTCAGTTTGAGAGCGGCGTGTTCCAGAAAAGTGCGACATACTCGGTATTAAGAAAACACGGACCACGGCCCATCATCCCCAGTCGAATGGAATGATAGAGAGATTCAACAGAACTTTGGCGGCGATGTTAAGCACCTTTGTGAATGAAGATCAGACAGACTGGGATGTTCATCTCCCCCTGGTTATGATGGCGTACAGTTCAGCGGATCACGAAGCGACGGGGTATAGTCCCAACACCATGATGCTAGGGAGGGAGATTACCTTGCCAGTAGAGTTTGTGGTAGGAGTACCGCAAGACGGTGGCGCCAAGATGTACCATCAATGGGCGGAAGATTGGTGGCAACGATTGGTGAAGATACATGAACTTGCGAGGGAACATCTCAGTGGTAGTATAAAAAAAAAACAGAAGAAGACTTATGATTTGAGAAAGCAAGAGCGCCGCTACAAGGAAGGTGATATGGTATGGTTATATACTCCGGCACAGAAAGAGGGAAGTCGCCGAAGCTTTTATCCCTCTGGGATGAGCCCTACAGAATTGAGGACGTCCTGAGTGATGTCACTTTTAGAATACGGAGCGGAGAAAAAAAGCCAAAGATAGTACACCATGATCGCTTAAAACCTTGTGAGACATCCAGTACATCTCCGACTGAAGAACTTAACATTGACAGTGACGCCAGCGATCCAGGAGAGATCTATCCTTATACAGTCACGGAGTTTGAGACTTCGAGAGATGAGTGGAGAGCGGAAAGATTGTCAACACCTGGAAACGGCGACGAATCCAGTGAAGAGAGTTTAGAGATCACAGGGAAGTGCAGAAGGCGGCGCCCAGCCAAGCTTGACGATTATGTGCTACGAGTGGAGCAGGCAGTTACCTCCCTTGATGTCCAGAAGATATCGGCGCCAGAATCACCGACTGTGAAGAAAACGGCGCCGAAGCGCCAAATATTACGCGTGGGCGTGGCCAACAATATAAAAGAGACGGCAAGGAAACCACAGAAAAACAGTCGATCGATATCCCGAGAGAGAACAGATAAGATGGCCAATACAAAGACTACAGCAAGATTATTGAGGTGTGAAAGATGCAACAGAGGGTATAAGGATAGAGAACAGTTGGACCGGCACAAGCTACACTGATTGCACTTGGGTGGTCTATAATTGCAGTTTATGCCCCCGTTCATACCTGTATAATAAGGATTTGTTGCGGCACAGACGAGTGAAACATGACAATTTGTTCGAGGCACCCAAGAAGAGGGAGAAGACGCCGCCCAGTCCAACGATTGGTATGGTTAGATCCATAGATGTAGAGGAAGGAATTAAAGAAATGGTTGAGGCAGTGGCCAGTATTTCACAAGTACCCTTGAGTCCTTTGTCGGGGTATGAGGTGGGGAAGGGTATGAGTACTGCGGTACCAGTCGCCCTGGATGCTCGGGAAATGCAGACAGATAGAATAGAGAAATGTGAGGTTGATACCCAGACAGAAACTCCGGCAGATGTTCCCCCATAAAAACGATTAAAGAAGTCTGGACGAAAATTGTAGTTAAGCGTACGGCTACTGCAAAAGAAAAGACAATAACAAGAAGAGTAACGAGTTGGGTGGAGTGAGAAAGAGCAGAGATATTTTTTCATTATTGTATTTTTAATAAATTGTTTCATAAAAAAAAATGTAAAATATAGAAAATTGCTAAATGTATTAATGAAGGCAATGACCACCTCGGGTCGAGGTTATATCGGAGGCGAGGGTTGTGTAGCGGCCGAGCTATACGGGGCGCCGCCGATGGATCCTCTGCCCGAGTTATATTTCCTGTACGGGCGGAAGGCGGCCTATGATCCGACGTTATTATTGGTTGGCCTCTCTTTGACTTGCTCTGAGGGGTATTTAAGGCGGTGAACGGCACATCTCGGGGTCTTACTTGCCTGGTCTGACCTGGATGAAGGAACCTGGTGGGAGGAAGTCCAAGGGAATACTGCCATAGTCCAGCCTAATATTGGGGAAAGTCCAGAAAGGGCGGCGTGCTGTTCACCTCCGAGAATCCCTGGCGGTGCAAGCCCGACTGAGGTTATAGTGGCGGCGGATCGTGCTCACAGCGGCGAGCAAGAGGCGCCCAATTGGCGCCGGAGATAGCCAGCGGAAGCCCAGGTCGTAGCCTTCACTGATTGTACAAGGTGCTTTATTTATACCTAGAATATATGCCAGATGGCGGAACATTAACCAAGTCTTGTGGTTCTATTGACGGAGTGACGGAGAGCTGTGTTCAGCATACCTCTTGAGATACAAGAGGGAGAGAGGGAATCCGCTTGCTGTAAAGACTCGCAACAGCGCAGACCGCTCGGCGCAACACGCTACAATATAATGTTTTTTGTACTCGTTGGCGCACAGGGTCAGGGGGCGTTCACTAAATCATGTTGGGAAGCTGAGAGAAGTATGAAACATTACGCCAAGAGTAAAGTTTCAGTCTGCTCATGCACACACATGTAGGGACAAGAATACTTGATATTTCATTTATTACTGATCAGTCAGAGTTTCAAATTTCTCAAGATCTTTAACAACAGTATTCATCGTGAAAGGGAGAAAAAATTAGTATTTATGATATGACTATCGCGGATATCCCGTCAATGCCGCCGCGGGTCAGCCCATCAATTCTAGTTCACCAGAACACAAAAGTCTCAACTTTTCCAAATCGGAATTCATGCATCTATCAAACGAGCCTATCGTGACGTCGCCGACGCTGGGAGATTTCGAAGCGGCACTGATCGGAACACTCCTGACGAAGTCTCATACGTCCATTTATTTTTACATTTCAGATGTCGTATCAGTTTTTAAAGATCCACTCTGTTCTAATAAATAAATTATTACAACTGTTAGTTATTCTGGACTGTCATATTCCGTCATGCTGGCGAGACCAGATCAGCCAGTTCAAACAAGACGCCTTCGGTCGACGGAATACGACAACACAGACCAATTGACAACATATGCTGAGCATTCCCTGTAAAGTTCAACCTTCCACATGCAGCAAATCTCAGTCTATACTACAGGCCACCGCAGTTTCCATCCGATTGTGTCTGTTGACCTCTATCATTCAACTTTAGTCAGATCTTTTTATCCAATTGTGTGTTATTTATGAAGCAATTAAAGTCAAAAAATTTACTCGGTTTCCAATTATGTACTAAAAGTATAAGCTACACCGTAAACAATTCCGATTAGTGAGATTATTCTGCCTTGGATTAAGCGTCTTCGAATATTTTTGAACAACAGTACAGTCGAGATAAAGGCCCACGTTGCATTTGACAGCGCGAAACAAACATTTAGACATTAAATAAAAACATATGTCCTCGGATAGTCGTTTTGGGTGCATTAAAAGGCTAATCACAACTCGTGCTCATCTATGTTTTCTGGGAACAGGGAGGAGGATGCCATGTTACGAAGCGAAAAACATTATTCGAAATCATCCCTGCGAATGCAAGGCTATAGATGAGATTTCAACCAGGGGCCAATGCTATAAAACTTTTACAGTTGTATTTTTCTTAATTGTATTTTCTATTTATGGAAGTACTAATTGAAATGAACCATTAGCATTTTCAAAGATGTGGCAATTTGCCAGTTGGCAAATTGCCATATCTTTTGAAATGCTAATCATTCATTTCCGTCATTTATATTCACTTGCAGAAATTACAATTCGGTAAAATACAATTGTAAAAGTTTTATAGTACTGGCCCCTGGATGTCATGTTACGAAGCGAATAACATTATTCGAAATAATCTCAGCGAATACAAGGCTGGAGGAGATTTCAACAAGGATCAGCATGAACACTGTAAAACTTGTATGAGGACTAGATTTACTATTTATTCAGTTATAAACGACATAGAAATCACGACACACAATCTCCCGTCCAGATTAAGATGCAACTTCTCGAAGGAGAGTACACCTTTTCCCCTTTGAAACTTCTAACACGAGGTGTGCATTTTGTGAGATCAAATTGTCTCTTACAATACGTACTAAACCAATATAACAAAAAGCTCACTCTATTCAAGCAGTAATATTCTAATATCCAGTTTTGTTTATCTCTTATTATTGAAATAAGTCAATAAACATCAATAAACATGTCAGGAACAAAACCCTGCTTATTTGGCAGATACTGTCAGCGCGATGGTGCGGAGATGGGAGATTTGCAGTTAAAACTAGAAGTCCTGTCATGAAATACGCACAAATAGCACGTGATCTGTGCGTTAATCTACGCGTCGTGACCATAGTAAGGCTATCAAATTCTGTACACATGGCCTGTGCACAAGCAATGCTTCAGCCAATGGACCTCCGGGTAACTGCTCGCCGCTCCACGATGTATTATCAATTGGCTCCTTCCAAACATCATGCGCGTAGCAGCTTCCACTTGTAACGCTAACTGTCCTCACTTTCAGTAGCGGCCACTGTTCCTCAACTCCTCTGGCGCGTCTTTGGCTTGCTTTTACACTACAATGTCATCTTACCATGCACTCCCGGATGCTCTTCAGTCTCGTTCCGAATAAACCACTCTCCGGCAACTGTGAAATGAAATGAAACTTTATTTTGCAATATACTCATGTACAGTTTACATAAATACAAAATAACAATAAAAAAGTGTACACTGCATGGAAATGGCATAGCCAGAAAGGCTGTCTTCCTGCCATTCCCAGACATGATTTATTTTGTCCTGACATCAGAGTAGTTTAGTTCTTTGTCCTCCCCGATTGACAATAAGTGAACCCTTAGAGAGGCTTTTCATGAAGCTTTCCCCATGTTCGGAGGTAATCAGAAAAATACAAGTGGTGATTTGAAACGTCTTAGATTTAGGATTAATTGTAGAAATAACGATAGTTGATAGGATGAGATCACTTTATGCTGGGCCGCAATCTGGACAGAATGGATTGGTGCAAGTAATGTCAGAAGAATATCCATTCAAGAATGAATTAATTATTATCTTTTTAAACAGAGGCCTGCTATATTGCCTTACTTCGAGATTTAAATCATTCCAAATTTTCGGGAAAGAATGAATCGGGAGATCAGCAGAAAAGCGAGTTCTTGGTTTGAGGGAGCGCACATTCCCTGTTTGTCTTGTTTCCGTTCCAGAAGGGTTAGTATATATTTCGAAAGCATTGTCAAATGACATGGGAAGGTTATTGTGGTACCAGTCATTTATAAAAAGATGCACATGTAGCTTATACAAATCTTCAAACTTCAGTATTCCACAGTTTTTATATAAGGGTTCGGTGTGCGAGGTATATTTTCGATTTGTTATGATACGGGGAGCCTTTTTTGGAGTGTTGAAATTCTCCTGGTTGAGGGGACATGGCCCCAGGCAAGTATACCATACAACATATGGCTATGTATCAATGACTGATACAATATCTTCAAGGCTTTCAAAGGAAGGATTCTTTTTGCCCTATTAAGGGCAAATATTGCCCTTGCCATCTTTAGGCAAACTGCAGACGTGTGTTGTTTGAACTTTAAATTTTCGTCCAGGTTGACTTCTAAAAATTTGATAGAGTTTTCCTCAAGTCTTTTGGTAACAAATGGAATGTCTATGTCGTTCAAAGATATCTTTTTATTGGCGGCATTATACGAGTCGTTCTGCGGGTGTAACAACATACATTTGGTTTTACTAGCATTAAGACATAATCCATTTGCAGAGCACCATTCACTGATTTTATCCAGTTCAGTATTAGTCTCATCTAACAGAGTATCTAGGTTCCCACTCGACACATGAGCTGTGGTATCGTCTGCAAAAGACAGCACCTTAAGTAGGGTGGATTGGCTGATGTCGTTAATGTATAATAAAAAGAGAAGGGGGCCTAAAACTGAACCCTGTGGTACACCAATAGAAACATCCATTACTTCCGATGTGCTGTTAATGAAAGATACAAACTTACACCGGCTTGTTAGATAATCTTCGAACCAGGAGTTAGCTAAACCTCTTATACCGTAGCTTTCAAGCTTCTTCAAAAGAATCGAGTGATTTATGGTATCAAATGCTTTTGAAAAATCTAGAAAAAATGATAGTGTACAATGCTTTGAAGTTTTATCATTTGCTTCTGCAACACTGTTTAATAGATGTAAAATGGGATGCACAGTCGAATGACCCTTCCTAAACCCAAACTGATACTTATATATAGCGTTCTGTGCGTCAAGGAAAGTGTATAATCGTGAGTACATTAATTTTTCGAGTATTTTTGAGAATGTTGGAAGGATACTGATAGGGCGATAATTGGTGAAAAGTTGAGGATCTCCAGATTTAAAGACAGGAATGATTTTGGCTAACTTCATTCTGTATGGTACTCTACCTACTGCGAAAGATAGATTGATAATATGAGACAAAGGATCTGCTATCTCGTATATAACCTTTTTTAGCAGTTTGGTAGACATATCAATACTATCGGCGGTGCTTGGTTTGCCTTTTAATTTATTAACACAGGTGACTATTTCTTGTGCGTTAGTAAGTGTTATAAAAAATGAATCCCCATTATTGCGATTGCAGAGAAATTCTGAGAAGTGACGTTGTGTCGGGGGCACTTGGGCACTTATATTCATACCAATATTAGCAAAAAATGTGTTAAATCTGTCCGCAATTATTCTAGGGTCGGCTAATTCAATATTCCCGTCCATGAAGGAAGGTGGAAGTTGTCGGTTGTTATTTGACTTGTATATTGCCTTTCGTAAGATATCCCACGTTTTTATAATATTATGTTTGTTTTCAAGTAGTACTTGATTATAATAATCTGCTTTGCACTTTCGCCTCAAGCGATTATATTCCTGGCGGAATGTTTTGTAATCCGATGTGTTTTGGGTGGTAGGAAATTGTAGTTTTTTAACATACAATTTACTTTTAGTTTGGGACGATTGCAATAACCCAGAGGTCATCCATGGTTCTCATTTTATATGTTTCTTTCGACAGGGGGTTGTTTTTAGGGGAAATGCTTGTTCAAATACTACGTGAACTTTATCCAGGAACCGATTGTATGCCGAGTTGGGACAAACGTCATTGATAACATCAGAAAAATCAAAGTCATGTGGTATGAAGACTGACAGATCATTTCGTATTTTGTAGGGTATACTATCATTTATGAACATTCCTACATCTCCCCTCCCATCATCGTTGTCAGGACGTGTACGGGACACTAGCGGGTGATAGCCCTCAAGCCGGTACTCAACGCCAGATTTCAAGTTAAATATTTCTGTCATTTCAATTACATCGAAAAAGTTATAATTTTGTCTGCAGGTCAGCCAATAAGTTGTGCGTTTTTTCAAAGTTTGCATTCAAACTACGACAATTGATGTTGAGTAGGGAGAGAGTTTTCATTTTGCTTGAAATTTCATCTTTAAAGTGTTCGGGGGTAAAGTAGTGGAAACCGGAGTCAAGAGAATTAAATGGGAGGGTGAGGTCTTCTTCCTCGCTAGCAATAATATCATTCAGTTTTGTCATGAAATCAAAGTTGACATTATTTTGGATCTCATCAAGAGAAATTGTATTAGCCATAATTGATTAAAGGGACAAAGAAAGCAACCGATGGTCCGAACATGAGGAAAAACTAATCTTGATTTTCGAGGACTATAGGAACATGTACAAGAAAATGGTGAACTATATAGCAAAATCCCACAGGTATTACTCTAACACCAGGAACGGATGGATAATAGGAACCCCAAGCGGGCCGTAGGCCCGCAAAGGGTTCCACATACCCAGTCAGCTAAATGTGTTCCAGAACAGAATTCTCTATACCCGTCAATGTGATTTTTGAAGTGGACAGTAAATTTCAGAGAAAAATCCACGTAACTTCCGGTGTCGAATTGCCCATGCAATTGCAATTGGCCTGTCCCCCTGTGGGAATCAAATGTATTTTGTTGCAAACTAATTCGCCTCAAAGCTTTGCGTGATACATTGGCCTACATATCTACAATTCAGGGGTAAACAGGAAAAGATTTTATATCGGACCAATAACGGCCCGATATCATTTTCTATATCGGCCACATATCGGATACCGATATCGGTCCGTGCAAAATTTTGCAATGTGGATGCTATATCGGCCCGATATCGGTTACCGATATGTCACCCGATGGCAGGATATCGGCAGGCTGTCGGACCGATATCATGATTTATGTATTGTTTTTTTTGGGGTGTTTAAGGTCACCTTTCTGCAGCTATGGCTAATTGGCACCCTAGCAAAGTTGCAGGTAGAACTGTGGCTCAGCAGGTAAAGATGCAGGCTGCAAACCGAGAGGCCCTAGGTTCAAATCCCCCCAGCTGCAACCACGTTGTGTCCTTGGCCAAGATACTTCATCCCATTGTCTTCTTGGGGGCACGGTGGTGTGGTATATTAAGGTGTACTGCACGTCGATAGTGCACATGCCTTCAGACAATGCTAACTCTGGTCAGGTCAGTAAGTTGAAGAGCCTGACAGATGCTAGCCACTGCTCGGTGGATCACCCCTGGGACTCCCGCTCCTCTACGTGTAAATCAGCCCGACACGATGTGACCCTGCTGTTAAAGTTCTGTACAACCCCAATAAATAAATGAATAAATAAATAACAAAAGTGTTAAGTCGAGTTTAGCCAATCATTGTTACCCTTTTTAAATGAAAGTGTCAATGACACTGTAGCTCAACTTATCAGAACATGTACATGTATAGTATGTGACACAGCAATGACAAACATCTAGGTAATGACCTGACCACAAAGGTACATATAAAATATTGTAACGGTCTGTACATAAATACTGACCGTAGCCTGTAACAAATGTATAGGTAAAGTATTGTAAAGGTGGGTGACAGTCAGATGCTAAACTGGAAAAGAAATCTTTGAGTCCCAAAGTGGGTCTGACTGAACCCCAAAATATTTGTTCTCATAGCACAGTGATAACAAAGGCACCCCAAAACACACCCATTCCTGTCCCAAGGTGAAAACAAAGGTACTCAAGAAGTTTTGTGAAGAACAGTTCATAAATACGAGCTGTATAGAAGTTATGACAAAAAACTGATTGGACCTAATTTTGGTACAAAATGGCCACTGGCAGCCATCTTGAATTTTGGACCGCACTCAGAAAGGTTTTGTGAAGATCGGTTGATAAATACAGCCTCTAGCCCGAGCCGTATCGACATGTGCACTTACAGTGTATAAGTAGCACTAAATAAACCAAAATTCATCTAATTTGCATAATTTCTGCACGAGAAAAAAACCCGTACTGTATGTGGTGTATTCCATTTTACTAAACATTCATACAAAAATTTATTCAAATCAGAACTTTCATACAGAAGTTCTGCACAAAAGATTGATTGCACTAATTTTGGTACAAAGTGGCTGCTGGTGGCCATCTTGAATTTCGGACCACACCCAAAAAACACTCGTTCTCATCCCACGGTGATAACAAAGGTACCCAAGAGGTTTCGTAAAGATCGGTTCATAAATACAGCCTCTAGCCTCAGCCATATAGAAGTTGTGTACAAAAAACAGATTAGACCTAATTTCGGTACAAAATGGCCACTGGCAGCCATCTTGAATTTTGGCCTGTACTCAGAAACACTCGTTCTTGTCCCAAGGTGATAACAGAAGTACCCAAGAAGTTTTGTAAAGATCGGTTGTTAAATATAGCCTCTAGCCCGAGCCGTATTGACATGTGTACTTACTGTAAGTAGCACTGAAAAAATCAAAGTTCATCTAATTTGCATAATTTCTGCACGAGAAAAAAACCCGTATTATATGTGATGTATCCCATGGTACTAAACATTCACACACATTTTTTTCAAATCAGCACTTTCATATGGAAGTTCTGTACAAAAAACAGATTTCTGCATCGTCGGTACAAAATGGCGGCTGGCAGCCATCTTGAATTTCGGACCGCACCCAAAAACACTCGTTCTCGTCCCACAGTCATAACAAAGGTACCCAAGAAGCTTCGTAAAGATCGGTTCATAAATACGGCCTCTAGCCCGAGCCGTATCCAATTGCTGACGTACGGGCAGGCGGACAGACGGACGACGGGCCATGACAAAAGCTCAAATTTGGCTTCGCCAAAATTTAACTAAAAATAAGTTGGTAATACTATGGTATACCATACAGTCCATAGTTTACCAGGGTATTCAAAACCTGTACATTGGTATTCAAAGCAAATTACCACAATATACAATGGTTTACCATATATACATGTACCATGGCGCTCACAAAAATACCATGGTAATGCCGGTATGCTATAAATTACCATAACATTCAAAAATTGTACCTTGGTATTTGAAACAAATTACCACAGTTTACTGCGATATACTGTATGCCTTTGCATGGTATACTATTGTGCTTACAAAAACTAACATGGTATGCCATAATTTACCATGGTATGAAAAAAAATCTGTAGTTTACCGTAAAATACCATGGTACACCAGTATACTCACAAACAGTAGCATGGTGATTAAAAAGTTACTGAAAGAAAATCTATGGTATACGGTACCATGGCAAACCTGTATATGTATGTTGTTCAAGTGAAAATAGATTATGACACAGTGACAGACAACACTTGCAAAAAAAACCTTTTTGAATAACATTTCAAATCTTTGTCACAAACGCGTAGCTTATGACCTCTCATTGGAACAAGCTTGTCAAGCTCATTCCCACAAGGGATCATAAGCTATGTTTTTTAGACAAAAACTGAAAACATAATAAAATTTGCATGGTGATTTTTGTGAAAAGCATTGGCCAGCTAAGGCTCGGCTTTGGCCATTTTGATGAGTAAAGGGTTAATGTCATGGGATATATCATGACACAACATAAATAAAGTTTTTCCAGTCGTTTATGCTCATGTTGGTCACTTACTGGGAGATTGGACCCCAGCAGCATGGTTACCAGGTCATATTTTAGCAATGGAGGAAAACAAATCTACCTTCAATAGACATGCAGATTTCACATCCCAGGCATCCCATGGAGGTACCAGGTCCTATTTTACCGGTAAAACCAAACTTGTCTAGAGTGAACAAACACTACTTCACTTCTCAGGGTTCCCACCGGTGACCAAGGGTAATATTACTATCAACAAGAAGAAGGAGGATGAAATGGTGGTAAATACTGATGGTAAATACTGAAGACAGTATTGGAAAATAAAGCTCAATTGAATTTTGTTATTAGTTTATTTTCAAGTACATGTACTTGAGATCATAATCTAGAATTGTATCATAGTTCTTATACAGTACATGATGTGAAAAACTCTTTTAAATATTGAAAAATAAATTAATAAATTATTATGTATATATTTAATAATAGTAATAACAAGGAGTCCCATGGTGCCTGAGGGCACTCACCTAACACCAACGACCATCAACCCAAGGACCTCATTTGAACAAAGTTGCATCTGCCCCTCTTACGAAAACCATATAAATATCAAGAGTCCTCCAGTGGATCTGAAAAAAAAAATGTCGAGAACGTTCCTCATATTGAACTGAGTTATAATCCAGATTCGTGCTGGAAGTCCAATTATGAACCCAGGGACTTGGCTTTAACAAATTTGAATCTCACCTCCTTAAGAATACTGTACACCAAATATCAGACGATTCTGACTGGTGGATATAAAGAAGTTTATTAAACAATGTTCCTCATACTGCACTAAGTTATAATTCAGGCTCCCACTGGGAGCCCAAATATGAACCCATGGACTTGACTTTAACAAATTTGAATCTCACCTCCCTAAGGATACTGTATACTAAATATCAAAAGATTCGGACTGGTGGGTGTGACTGAGATTTTTAAAGAATTTTCCTCATAAGGAACTAAGTTATAATTTGGTCTACCACAGGGAGCCCAAATATGAACTCAAGAGACTTGGCTTGAACAAACTTGAATCACACCTGCCTAAGGATGTTGTATACCAAATATCAAAACATTCTGATGACTTCTGCTACAGCTGGTTCATGAGATTGGTTTAAAAAATGGGGCATTTTGGCCTCATTCCCCTCCTCAATATGAGCGGAAACCCAATTCGAAGAAAAACCTAAATGCCCCTATACAACCACTACTGAAGTGAAATTTCATCAAAATGTGGTCAGTGATTTGGGAGAAAAAGATCCAAACACCACCTTCACGATGGACGGACAGATGGATAGCAGACGAAAAGTGATCAGAATAGATCACCATGCCTTTCAGTCAAGTGAGCTAATAATGAAGTTTATAGCCTTGGTTTCACAATGTGCTCCAATGTGCTCACAGACTTTACAATACCAGGCACATGCGTAGTGTATAAACAAATAGACTCTGAAGCTGAACAAATACAAAACAATCAAGCAACGAAGGTTAAGCTCTCTGTTATACGTTTGTTTAAAGCGATAGGTCTTCAGAGCAGATTTGAACTGGTCGAGGACTTGTGGCATTTTCATATAAGACGGTAGTGAATTCCAGAGCTTTGGACTGGCAACAGAAAAAGCACAACCACTGCATGATAGAAGGTTGCAATATGTGTAAATTAAGTCACTGGAGAAACTTGTTCTGAGAGTTTTGACAGGTTTGTGTGGAACAAGAAGATCAGTAAGATATGAATGGCATATTGAAAAGACATTTATAAATGATTATAATGATTTTAAAGTCAATGCTTTTCAGAACTGGGAGCCAGTGCAGATCTGTCAGAACCAGAGATATGTGGTCATACATGTATTTCACATTTGTTTGTGAACAATTGCAATCTACTATAACTAGAGAAACAGAATTTACTGCATCCAGTAAATTTAAGTCTGTGTGAAAAGGGTCAAAGTATCAGGAATAAACTCTACAGAAAGAGAATTTATGGAGGCTTATCTTCTGGTGTAAAATATTTTTTAACAAATCAGAAATGGGTTTTCGTTAACAGTATTTACAGATATTCATACAGGAATCAGAACAATTTTTATAAGAAACCAGAAAAGGCATATATGTGACCAGCATTCAAAGGGTTCGATACACGAATCAGAAATGGACAATTTTGGCTTTGCCCACTAATTTGAGTGATGAAATACATTCATAAACTTTATAAATACATTAAGGTGTAAATGCATTTCCCAGTCTTTCTGAATAATATGCACTTGATGACTTCATTCAGGTGGACCGTATATTGAATCTCCAGCACTTTTTAACCCAGTCGGTGTATTCCCATGTCTACATCTACACTGAAGAAGGAGCGCAACCCACTTTGAAATAATGGCTCCACCAACTTCAGATCTGTCATCTGTCATTCAGATGGAACGGGTGAAAAAAACATAGATGAGTGCAAGCTGGTTATTGTTAACCTGCATGCCAAAATGCATAGAGATAGGACGATTCGTACTTGAGTTGTCGCGCTGACAAAGGGTGCATAGACTCTATGTCGGAGATATTGTCATAAAAACCTTAAAAAACCCATGAGCTAATCTGAAGGCCTGCTCATAAAAGAGCATCTAGTGACATAAACAAGGCATACATAAAACTAGAACGTCTCTAATAAATTAATTTTTAACAGTCATAGCACTAACACAGTTAACAGTACAATCAACTATGTCAGTATTGTATATTTTACCGGCATCCCGACAGTATTGTGATAGGTTTCAATCACAAATCTTCAGTTTAGTTTTACAATTACATGTACACCGGAATTCTTCATGATCAAGTTGTTTGTTTTTATATTAACTTGGTTTGGGAATTAATTCTGTACAATGAGATTATAGATCATGTTATTGTATGTGACAGTCACAGCTTTCTCCCTACTGCTTTTTGTGAAATTCTTTCATAGAGAAAATATTCATACAGGAATCAGAACATTTTTTCTAAGAAATCCGAAAAGGCATATATGTGCACACCGTTTATAGGGTTCGATCAAGGAATAAGAAATGGTCATTACTACCGCTGCCATTTGTTTGAATGATGAGATACATGTATAATCTTCAGAACTGCATTAACTGGTATAAAATGAAATTCCTAATAGGTCGGAAAAGTATGCATTTAATGACCTCTGTTGACCGCATAGAGGTGGACCACATTTTGAACCTCCAGCAAGTTTCAACTCATTTGGTGTAGGTGCCATTACTATAGGTCATACCAAACCTGAAGTATGAGTATAAACTACTTTATAAATATTGGCTGCACCAACTCCGGATCTGCCATATTTGTAGATGATCGCAAATGTCCATATTAGCAAGGCAAAGATGAAGTGCATGCATGGTACCTCTGGAAAATATATTGCAAGTAAAAAGGTTCAGTAATGTTGGAATGTAGACGTTGAAAGGCCTTGAAGACCCCCGAGAGCCTGTCTTACTTACTGGCATTGTCAAAATACCGAGGTCCCGTCTATATCCATGTGTGTTTAGAACAACACTGTGAGAATGGAAATGGTTTTCATTATTCTCAAGGATTTTTTCGAAGAAAGGTGCACCATCGAAGTGCAGTACGCTTTAGTACACAGCGCCACCGTGTCCCCATGTTAAGATCTTCAGAGGGTTAAAATATTCGCTTTAAATATTCCATTTTAATTCTTTAACCCTTTACCCAACGAATCGGCCGCATCCGCCCGCGTAATATGCAAACTGAGAAGTTGAAAAAATATTAGTTCCAACGAGGGGTCCCATATGGTTTTGTTGAAATTATTTGGAAAATTTGAAAAAAATGATATTTGAAATAATAAATTTTGCTATCGTCTGCGTTGGGTAAAGGGTTAAATGGGGGCGCAGTGGCTGAGTTGGCAGAGGTGCAGGCTGCAATTCGAGCGGTCCTCACTCTGTCCTTGGGCAAGACACTTCACCCCATTGCCCACGTGGGTGCATGGTGGCGTTGTGTACTAAAGCGTACTGCACATCGATGGTGCACCTGTCTTCAACCAATGCTAACCCTGCTTGTGTGGAGGTAGTATGTGAGGAATATGATAGTTGCTCGCTGCTGCCCGGAGGTACTCCCCATGTACTCTGGCATCCTCCACCCGTAAAACTGTCCTGGTCATGGTAAACCACTGTGCAGAAATATGTGACATTAAACACCAATAAATAAATAATCCTTTAAAAAGTGAGCTCATTCCAACGAAGGGTCATAAGCTATGTTTTTCAAGCAAAAATGAAAAAGTAATTAAAACTGAATAGACATTTCTGTGTATAAAGCTGACCGGTTTTTGCCGTTATGTTGGCTAAAGGGTTAAGAATCCCTTAGTTTGGAAAGCACACTGAAAAGGTGTCCCATTCCACATAGAATTAAATGTTTCAGAAAAGAAAGTGGTAAACATTCTGTAGCCATGAGTTATATTAAAGATATTTTTTTATTCACATCGAAGTATTAAGAGGGTTAAAATTTGACCATTCAAATATTCATTTTATTACTTTCTAACTGTGATAGGTGTTTCGAGAAAGCCACACACCACTCCATCCCAAAACCTCTCAATCCTGAGTTATGATTGAGAATAAATAGATTTTTTAAAAAATGCTTTGAAAAGTGAAGGTTTCTCTCTCTCTTCAATGATTGAGACAGAAGTTTTGTAACATGATACAACATAAATATACAGTGCTATCTCAGCTTTCTCTCTGGAGATTTCTGTTTTAGATAATGGTTACTGCTTCAGCTAACTCATTTCCCAGTAAATGTTGTAAACATATTTTTAACATTTAGAGCCTGAAGGCCCCACATGCCTCCAAATCATAGATGACCAAGTACCAATGGCAGGCAGTCTATCAGTATACCAAAACATTGAGATAGGATTGATTGTATTTGGGTTATCATGTTGAAAAACAGTGCATAGAAGACATTCTATGAATGTTATTAATTTATTGGGGTTTAATGACACTTCAACAGGTAGGCCGCCTCGTGGTCGTACAGTTTTTACGGATGGAGGAAACCAGAGAACACAGAGAACCACCAAACAACAACAACAAGCAACTGTCTGGCTCCCCAACATGCTAACTCCACACAAGCAGGGTTAGTGCAAGTGTATCATCGACATGCAGTATGTCTTAGTACACATCACCACTATGCCATTATGTGGGCAATGGGGGGTGACGTGTTTTTGCCCAAAGACACAAGGCACTTGCCGCAGATAGGATTTGAACAGAGAACCTCTCGGCTTGCAGCCTGCAACTCTAACTGCTTAGCCACCATGCCCCTCTATGAATGTAATGGGAATACTTTAGAGGCTTATTTTGGGGATAAAATAGTTTTAAAGAAATAAGAAATAGGTTTTCAATGACTGTATTTATAGATATTCATTCAAAAATCAGATAATTTTTTCCAAGAAACCAGAAAAGGTATATATCTTCACAGCATTCTAAGGGACCAATCAAGGGAATGCACAATGAGGTTCAAAAATATGATTTCCAGCAATTCTGGTAATAGCCCTCGTGACTCCTGTTCGACCTTGGCCCAAATTTTGAATCTCCATCGAGTGTCGACTCATTTGGTATTGGTCCCAGGTCCATACATCATACCATGCTTGATATTTGAGCATGACCCACTTCCACAAATTTTGGCCACACCAACTTTTTACGTAAAAATAGATGTATGGACTTCTGGAATGCTTTAGAGAGTCAAAACATGTGATTTCCAGCAATTCTGGAAAAATGCACTCAATGACCCCAGGTGACCTCCGTGACCTTGACCCCCATTTTTGAACCTCCATCAAGTGTCAACTTATGTAGTGTTGGCTCCAGGTCCATGCGTCACACCATGCTTGAGATATGAGCGTGACCCACTTTCACAAATTTTGGCCACACCCACTTTTTTCATGAAAAAATGCACGTCTGAATTTTGGGGAAGAATTTGGAGGTCAAAAAATGTGATTTCCAGCAATTATGAAAAATGCACTCATTGACCCCTGAGCGACCTCGGTGACCTTGACCCATATTTTGAATCTCCATCGAGTGTCGACTCGTTTGGTGTTGGTCCTAGGTCCATATGTCATTCCATGCTTGAGATATGAGCGTGACCCACTTTCAAAAATTTTGGCCACGCCCACTTTTTTTTACGTCAAAACGCATGTGTGTATGTCAGGAATGCTTTAGGGGTCAAAAATGTGATTTCGAGCAATTATGAAAAATGCATTTAATGACCCCTAGGTGACCTCCATGACCTTGACCCATATTTTGAATCTCCATTGAGTGTTAACTCATTTGGTGTTGGTCCCAGGTCCATACATCATACCATGCTTGAGATTTGAGCGTGACCCACTTTCAAAAATTGTGGTCACGCCCACTTTTTTACGTCAAAATGCATGTGTGTATGTCAGGAATGCTTTAGGGTGTCAAAAAAATGTGATTTCTAGCAATTTTGAAAAATGCCCTTAATGACCCCAGGTGACCTCCATGACCTTGACCCATATTTTGAATCTCCATCAAGTGTCGACTCATTTGGTGTTGGTCCCAGGTCCATACGTCATACCATGCTTGAGATAAGAGCGTGACCCACTTTCAAAAATTTTGGCCATGTCCACTTTTTTTTTACGTGAAAATGCATGTATGTATGTCAGGAATGCTTTAGGGGATCAAAAAATGTGATTTCTAGCAATTATGAAAAATGCACTTAATGACCCCTAGGTGAGCTCCGTGACCTTGACCAATATTTTGAACCTCCATCGAGTGTCGACTCATTTGGTGTTGGTCCCAGGTCCATACGTCATACCATGCTTGTGATATGAGCGTGACCCACTTTCAAAAATTTTGGCCACGCCCACTTTTTTTACGTCAAAATGCATGTGTGTATGTCAGGAATGCTTTACGGGTCAAAAAATGTGATTTCTAGCAATTATGAAAAATGCACTTAATGACCCCTAGGTGACCTCCGTGACCTTCACCCATATTTTGAATCCCCATCGAGTGTCGACTCATTTGGTGTTGGTCCCAGGTCCATACATCATACCATGCTTGAGATATGAGCATGACCCACTTTTAAAAGTTTTGGTCACGCCCACTTTTTACATCAAAATGCATGTGTGTATGTCAGGAATGCTTTAGGGTGTCAAAAAATGTGATTTCTAGCAATTATGAAAAATGCACTTAATGACCCCTAGGTGACCTCCATGACCTTGACCCATATTCTGAATCTCCATCGAGTGTCGACTCATTTGGTGTTGGTCTCAGGTCCATACATCATACCAGGCTTGAGATATGAGCGTGACCCACTTTCAAAAATTTTGGCCACGCCCACTTTTTATACTTCAAAATACATGTGTGTACGTCAGGAATGCTTTAGGGGTCAAAAATGTGATTTCTAGCAATTATGAAAAATGCACTTAATGACCCTTAGGTGACCTCCGTGACCTTGACCCATATTTTGAATCTCCATCGAGTGTCGACTCATTTGGTGTTGGTCCCAGGTCCATACGTCATACCATGCTTGAAATATGAGCGTGACCCACTTTCAAAAAATTTGGTCACGCCCACTTTTTTTACGTCGAAATGCATGTGTGTATGTCAGGAATGCTTTAGGGGGGGCAAAAAATGTGATTTCTAGCAATTATGAAAAATGCACTTAATGACCCCTAGGTGACCTCCGTAACCTTGACCCATATTTTGAATCTCCATCGAGTGTCGACTCATTTGGTGTTGGTCCCAGGTCCATACGTCATACCATGCTTGAGATATGAGCATAACCCACTTTCAAAAATTTTGGCCACGCCCACTTTTTATCCTTCAAAATACATGTGTATACGTCAGGAATGCTTTAGGGCGTCAAAAAATGTGATTTCTAGCAATTATGAAAAATGCACTTAATAACCCCCAGTTGACCACCGTGACCTTGACTCATATTTTGATTCTCCATCGAGTATCGACTCATTTGGTGTTGGTCCCAGGTCCATACGTCATACCATGCTTGAGATATGAGCATGACCCACATTCAAAAATTTTGGCCATGTCCACTTTTTTTTACGT
Source organism: Pictodentalium vernedei (assembly GCA_031216915.1). Classification (NCBI taxonomy): domain Eukaryota; kingdom Metazoa; phylum Mollusca; class Scaphopoda; order Dentaliida; family Dentaliidae; genus Pictodentalium; species Pictodentalium vernedei. The sequence goes on along the minus strand of CM062297.1, from coordinate 502,158,673 downwards.
CAAAATGCATGTGTGATTTCTAGCAATTATGAAAAATGCACTTAATGACCCCTAGGTGACCTCCGTGAACTTGACCCATATTTTGAATCTCCATCAAGTGTCGACTCATTTGGTGTTGGTCCCAGGTCCATATGTCATACCATGCTTGAGATATAAGCGTGACCCACTTTCAAAAATTTTGGCCACGCCCACTTTTTTACGTCAAAATGCATGTGCGTACGTCAGGAATGCTTTAGGGGGTCAAAAAATGTGACTTATAGCAATTATGAAAAATACACTCAATGACCCCTAGGTGACCTCCGTGACCTTGACCCATATTTTGAATCTCCATCGCGTGTCGACTCATTTGGTGTTGGTCCCAGGTCCATACGTCATACCATGCTTGAGATATGGGCGTGACCCACTTTCCAAAATTTTGGCCACGCCCACTTTTTTACGTCAAAATGCATGTGTGTACGTCAGGAATACTTTAGGGGGTCAAAAAATGTGATTTCCAGCAATTCTGAAAAATGCACTCAATGATCCCTAGATGACCTCCGTGACCTTGACCCATATTTTGAACCTCCATTGAATGTCGACTCATTTGGTGTTGGTCCCAGGTCTGTAGGTCATACCACGCCTGAGATATGGGCGTGACCCACTTTCAAAACACCCCTACAGACACCCCTGATACCCCAGGAATCTGAAAAACATAGGTGTCCGAGAACTTGTGGCTGTCTATCAGCATGCCAAAAATCAACGAGATAGGGCTATTCGTTTTCGAGTTATCTTGCGGACAAAAAAGTGATGAGAAGACAGAAGACTGGAGAAGAAGAAGAAGAAGATTCGAGTTATCTTGCGGACAAAAAAGTGATGAGAAGACAGAAGACTGGAGAAGAAGAAGAAGAAGAAGAAGAAGAAGAAGAAGAAGAAGAAGAAGAAGAAGAAGAAGAAGAAGAAAAAGAAAAGAAGAAGAAGAAGAAGAAGAAGAAGAAGAAGAAGAAGAAGAAGAAAAAAAAGAAGAAAAAAAAGAAAGAAAAACAATAGTCTGTGTGTTTCACACAGACTAATTAATCTTCTACTGTTTTCATTAACTGCCTACCTAATATAAATAGCAGACGACATTTGCAGAAAACATTTCCTGAAAAACTGAATAATTCCATCTTGTGTCTCGAAAACATAGTTTATGACCCCTCATTTGAACGATCTGAGCGAACTCGTTCCAATAAGGGCCCATAAGCTGTATTCTTGAGGCAAAAATCTAAAGAATATAATTTTATCGGAGATATTTGTGAACAATTCTGGTCAATTTTCGTCGTTAAGTTACTTAGAAAAGTTGAGATCGCGGTAAAGATGGGCGGTATTGGAATTTTGAGTTTGGTATAGGTTTTGGTATTTTTAAAGGGGTATACCTCGGTATCGGTTCGGTATTCGGTATCTGGATTGACAGAGAGTTACCGATAGTACCAAAGGGTACCATTTCACATCAGGAAAATACAGAATAAGTTGTTCATTTGTCAATCTACAACAGCACCACAAATGCCACTGCCAATGAGCTCAACAGTGGCATTTTTTATGAACGCAAATTTATTTATTTATTTTTTTTTTTTATTGGTGTTTAAGGTCACATAATTCTGCATAATGGCTAACCGTGACCGTGACAGTTTTACGGTTGGAGGAAGCCGGAGTACCCGGAGGAACCACCGAGCAACGGCGAGCAACCTTCAGCTCCCCAACATACCAACTCAACACAAGCAGGGTTAGCATTGGTTGAAGACAGGTGCACCATCGACGTGCAGTACGCCTTAGTACACAGCGTCACCGTGCCCCCATGTGGGCAATGGGGGGGGGGGGGGAGGGCGGGGGGGGGGAAGTGTGTTGCCCAAGGACACAACGCGGGTCCCTTAGGTGGGATTCGAACCGAGAACCTCTCGGCTTGCAGCCTGCACCTCCACTAACTGAGCCACCGCGCCCCCTATGAACGCAAATCATATCAACAGTAATTTTATGACTTCTTCTAAACACGCCTTAACCTTTAAATGCCTAATCTCAGAGCATGTGCCCCAACCATTTCATCTTCAGGAGGCCCTGCTGAAAATAAACAAATCGCCTGTGCTGTAATTTCTAGTCAAGTCTTGGCTGCCTGTCATGGCAGCCAAGACTTGACTAGTAATCACTGTTAAGCAGTTGTATGGGGGTGCGTTGGCGTTGCGGTAACCGGTTCTCGTTAGATCACCGAAGTTAAGCAACGTCGAGCCGGGTTAGGCCTCGGATGGGTGGCCATCTGAGCGATCGATTCGGACTCCCGCGTTGTGTCCTTGGGCAAGGCATTTAACCCCGATTGTCCACATGGGGGCACTATGACAGCGTGTACTAAAACGTACTGCACGTCGATGGTGCGCATGTCTTCAACCAATCTAACCCTGCGTGTGCTGCAGTGCTGAGTAACGATGTTGGGGAGTTGGCAGCTGTTCGTCGTTGCTCGGTGGTTCTCTCCGGGTACTCCAGCTTCCTCCACCCGTAAAACTGTCACGGTCATGATTAGCCATTGTGCATAAGTATGTGACCTCAAACACCAATAAATAAATAAATATAAATAAGCAGCTGTAGATATACAGGTTGTAATCTAGTAAGAATTCAAGACAATTACTCGGGCCCCTGAGGGTTAACAAAACTGAAAATAAAAATCGGTCACTTCTTTCACGACAATGAACCCTTCGATTGCTTTCAAGCCTCAATAAGGCCTTATAAACAGTGAATGCAGAAAAAATTTTAACATTCAGACGGTTTCGGTATTCAATGATTTGTTCGGTTCGGTTTTTTATCCCCTTCATATCGGTATCGGTTCGGTTTTTCAACATATTGCCCATCTCTAGAGCGCGGTGTCTCAGTGGTTACGACATTGAACTTCAAGCCGAGAGGTCCACGCTTTAATCCCCGCCAGGGGTAACTGCATTGTGCCCTGGGCAAGGCACTTTATCCCGATTACTCACGTGGGGGCACGGTGACGCTGTGTACTAAGGCGTAATGCACGTCGATGATGCACCTGTCTTCAACCAATGCTAACCCTGCTTGTGCAGAGTTAGTACGTTGGGAAGTCAAAGAGTTGCTCTCCGTTGCTCGGTGGTTCCCTCCGGGAACTCCGGCTTCCTCCACTCATAAAACTGTCCGATACGAGGTGACCCTGGCTATTGAAAGTGTCGTTAAACTCTAATAAATAAATAAATAAATAAAAAAATAAATAAATTACTGATCATGTGGCAAAAAGAATGTCAAATCCGTCACGATTTGACATAAAATTTTTGAACCTCGTTCACCACGAGCAGAGTATTCCGATATATTTAGTCTGTGTGAAACACAGACTATTGTTTTTGCACGGATTGTTTTTCTTTTTTTTTCTTCCTTTTTTTCTTTTTCTTCTTCAATGACCTACAGACCTGGGACCAACATCAAATGAGTCGACACTCTATGGAGGTTCATAATATGGGTCAAGGTCACTGAGGTCACCTAGGGGTCATTGAGTGCATTTTTTCAGAATTGCTGGAAATCACATTTTTTGACCCCGTAAAGTATTCCTGACATACACACATGCATTTTGACATAAAAAAGTGGGCGAGGCCAAAAATTTTTTGAAAGTGGGTCACGCCCATACCTCAGGCATGGTATGAAGTATGGACCTGGGACCAACACCAAATGAGTCGACACTTGATGGAGATTCAAAATATGGGACAAGGTCACGGAGGTCACCTAGGGGTCATTGAGTACATTTTTCAGAATTGCTGGAAATCACATTTTTTGACCCCCTAACGTATTCCTGACGTACATACATGCATTTTGACATAAAAAAGTGGGCGTGGTCAACATTTTTGAAAGTGGGTCACGCCCATATCTCAAGCGTGGTATGACCTACGGACCTGGGATCAACACCAAATGAGTCGACACTCGATGGAGGTTCAAAATATGGGTCAGGGTCAAGGTGATCACCTATGGGTCATTAAGTGCATTTTTCATAATTGCTGGAAATCACATTTTTGACCCCCCAAAGCATTCCTGAGGTACATACATGCATTTTTATGTTAAAAAGTGGGCGTAGCCAACATTTTCGAAAGTGTGTCATGCTCATATCTCAATCGTGGTATGATGAATGGACCTGGAACTAACACCAAATGAGTCGACACTTGATGGAAATTCAAAATATGGGTCAAGGTCACGGAGGTCACCTAGGGGTCTGCCTGAAAGAGGTCACCAAAGTCATCAAGTGCGTATTATTCAGAAATACTGGGAAATGAATTTTATTACACCTTAATGAATTTCTAAAGTTTATGAACGCTTTTCATCACTCAAATTAGTGGGCACAGCCAAAAATGTCCACTTCTGATTCGAGTATCGAACCCTTTGAATGCTAGTCACATGTATGCCTTTTCTGTATTCTTATAAATAATTGTTCTGATTCCAGTATGAATATCTGTAAATACTGAAACCCATTTCTGATTTGTTTAAAAATATTTTACTCCTGAAACTAAGCCTCCATAAATTCTATTTCTGTATAGATTATTCCTGATATTTTAACCCTTTTCACACCGACTTGAATTTACTGGGTGCAGTAAATTCTGTTTCTCTAGTGCGACCTATATTTTTGAAACTGAACACAATATGTCACTTCTCAATTATCAGAAATTGCTCGGGATTTGGGGTTCACTGTTCCAGTAGAAATGTCCTAAGTGCTGCTAATTGATGGTGCAGTCAAGACCAGCTCTGCGTCAGTTACACTGAAAAGAAAACATAAACACAAACAAATCTAACATCACCATATGTTACTGCCATCCAAATTCACAACCAACCTCGAATGTTACAGAATTAGAGACTAGTTGAAATTAAGGTAGTTCCTCCAAATACTAGACACAAAAGTTTTACATTTCCTTGCGTTTTTCAGCTTGAAATATTTGACTTTCAAATCCTCTTGGTGAAAATTCTTCTCCAGCTGCTCTAAATCAATGCATAAGACAATTTTAATTCGTTTTATCTGCAAGATTTTATGGAAATGGAAATGAAGGTAAATTCCTTTTAAATTCCTTAATTTTAAGCTCAATCTTTTTAGGGAATATAATCGCCAGAAAGTGTTTTGAAATAAATCCAGTGATATACTTTATCAATAAACGGCTTGTCTCTACGCACTCTTTTTTTTTGGGGGGGGGGGGGGGGGGGGGGCTCAGAAGGTAGAGGTGCAAGCTACAAGCCGAGAGGTCCTCAGTTCGAATCACACCCGAGAGAAGCGCGTTGTGTCCTTGGGCAAGATACTTCAACCCCTTTGCTAACGTGTGGGGCACGGTGACACACCGACGATTTGTCTTTCTGTCAATCGCCATTTGGGTGTTCATGTGTGTTTATATTTTCGTTTTGATGGGTTCCCTTGATGTGACCAAAGCTGACTGAAAGTCACTGGATTTCCAAAACACAGCCAACTCATCTATTACGCACGCACGCACGCACGCACGCACGCACGCACGCACGCACGCACGCACAAAAAACAATATTTAACCTGATGCTCACTGTAATATACTGATTACAGCTAGCCTCATATTAATTTTATTTCTAAACTCTGAATCGGACCCTCTACGCCTTTATTTGGGAGATTTGGTACAATCGTAAGAACTGATTTTTACGGGGGGTTTTGTGCCATCAGACTTCCTCATTGTGATTAGAAGTATACTTTGACGTGCACAATCGGCGTGCACTACACCTTAGCACACAACGCCACCATACTTTGCATGCAATAACGAATAAATTGTATCAAAATATATATATAAATACTTTTCACGTTTGGTGAACACATTCAGATATGGTCAGTTTCAGGAAAAAAAATATAGGTGGACCACTGACGGAAACTTGTCCCGGTATTATAACGACAAACGTCTTCGCACGTGGGAAATCTGCTTGTTCAAGGAGCAAATTCAAAAATCGCCAACTGAATCGTCTTCTGTGGTGTAAACTAATAAAAACTCACGTGGACACATTCTTTATCTTTTTTGAATAAAATCTCCATCTTCTTAAAGAATTTAAAGGTTTGAATGATCGGAGGTGTTTTGTAAATATCGTGTGCCAATCGCCATAATTCATTTTAAAATGGCAAATCTCATGTTAGGTGGTGGTGGTTGGGGAGGAGGGAGGAGGGGGGGGGGGACAACAGCCTTCCATAACTTGCTAGATACATTTCGTGTTTTCGTTGTTCTCGTGTGCCAACGTCATTCTTATTATTTAGCCTCCCGATTATGTTCCGTGAACATTTACTCCAAATGTGATACCATAACTTGTACTTCAAGAGCTTTTGTTTCTTTTCATCCTCATTCAACCTAAACGGCTTTTTTGCATTGTCTTCTCTGGGTATAGCCTTAATCCTTTACCCAACGTGAAAAGCAGACGACACTTCCAAACAAAATTCTTGAATAACTAAATTTTCATTTTTTGTCTCAAAACATAGGTTATGACCCCTCAGTGGAACGAGCTCTGCGAGCTCGTTTCAATGAGTGGTCATAACCTATGTTTTTGAGACAAAACAAGTGAAAAAAACAATTAAAATTAATTGGAGATTTTTGAGAATAGCGCTGGCCAGTTTTGGTCGTAACGTTGAGTATAGGGTTAAACCATTTGAGAGTTTGGAGATCTACATTCTCGTAAGTGGCGAAGTCGACACCAAGAAACGGTTGGGTGGACCCCTGTTTCGAAATGAAGTCTAACCTTATCCACACCCTAAATGTATCTGTTTTTGGACTGTTCGTACTCCTGGTGGGAAAATTATTTTAGTTTCTTTAAGTATTTAAAGGTCATCGACCATTGTTCAATTAAAAGATAATATTTTTACATTTATTTATGCATTAAGGAATATCTGGAACAATTTACTTATAAATTTATCAGCAGTACAAGTATTTATATTTATTGGTGTTTAAGGTCACATATTTATGCACAATGGCTAATCATGACCACGACAGTTTTACGATTGGAGGAAGCTGGAGTACCCGGAGAGAACCACCGAGCAACGGCGAGCAACTGTGCACTCCCCAACATACTAACTCCACACAAGCAGGGTTAGCGTTGGTTGAAGACAAGTGCACCATTGACGTGCAGTACGCAATTGACGTGCACTACGCTTTAGTACACAGCGCCACCGTGCGTGGGCAATGGGGGTGAAGTGTCTTGCCCAAGGACACAATACGGTTGTGGGATTCGAACCGAGGACCTCTCGGCTTGCAGCCTGCACCTCTACCTACTGAGCTACCGCGCCTTTCCGAGTATTTATATATGAACAAAATTACAGATCGCACCATGAGGGCCACACCATCTCTCACAGCTAACCGTGTGCCCTGTCCATGGAGCCATCTTTAGTTTCAGCTCCGCCTTTAACCACGCCCCACGTTTCTGGATTCAGTATGTATGCTTGAGTTTGCGAACACTTTTCGTTGACATTTCTCTCACATGGTTAAACCCACCATCACCTGAACTTCACTTGCTTAAACTTTGATACCCTTTGGACGTTATGAATGAGGATAAATTCACCTTTTCGGGTGATTATTAATTATTTTATTTAAATTAATGTGAACATCATACAAAACGGCACAGTTTGTTAATTATCGCCACGCTTCTCTAAGACAAACGTTTCGCATTTGATTGACATAAATAATTTCGCATCTGCGCTCACAGCTGTTCCTAAACATCACAATATTGACTACCTTGTACAGTTTATTATTGCAAATGTAAAAACAGGAAATTTTAGCTCAAGATATTTACAAAAATAAAGAAGTTTTGTTTTGACATGTCTGGCAGCTGCTCGTCGTTGCTCGGTGGTTCTCCCCGGATACTCCGACTTCTCCCACCCGTAAAACTGTCACGGTCATAATTAGCCATTGTGCATAAGTATGCGACCTTAAACACCAATACATAAATAATAATAAATATAATTTGACATGCCTTGAAGTCTTGACAAACAAGCTTACCGATATAATTGTGTCTAATACACTGTAGCACAAATTGTTGCATTTATTGGCGGGCGGAGGTGAGGAAGAAGGAATTTCGGGAGGTGAGGGGGCACTCGGCTTATACTTGTTGAAAATGTTGTACAGATGGAATAAGCGAACATATTTACTCAAACTAAATATCATTAATATTATTGGAATTCTGATCTCCTTTAACCCTTTACCCAACGCAGACGATATAAAAATTTATTATTGTAAATATCATTTTTTCAAATTTTTCAAAACATTTCAACAAAACCATATCATGTGATCCCTCGTTGGAACGAGCTCGACGAGCTCGTTCCAACGCAGGGGTCACGTGATATGGTTTTGTTGAAATTTGTTGAAAAATAATATTGTTTCAACTGCTGAATTTGTATATTACGCGGGCGGATGCGGCCGATTCGTTGGGTGAAGGGTTAACACCATTATATAGTTAATCCTTTCAACAGGAGCGCCGTGGCACATTGGCTAAAACACTGACCTTCAAACCGAAGGCTCGAAGGTTCGATTCGGACCAGTAGTTACTGTGTTGTGTCCTTGAGCAAGGCACTTAATCTCGATTGCCCACGTGGTGTGTACTACACCCCAATGGTGTACTTGCCTTCAACCAATGCTTACCATGCAGGTGCGGAGTTAGTACGTTGGGGAGTCTGACAGTTGATCGCTGCTGCTTGGTGGTTCTCTCTGGGAACTCTGGTTTCCTCCACCCGTAAAATTGTCCGACACGAAATGACACTGGCTGTCGAAAGTATCGTTAAACATAAATAAATAAACAAATAAATAAATAAATAAATATGTTAAAAAACAATACGACTCTAAACAATACCATGAGCAGTAAATTTGACTAATGCCATTTATATTTGCGGATAAGCTCAGTAAGGATTAAATCATTATTGAGCATCTGAAATGAAATGAATTGGTTTCGCGCAGGAACGGTTAGGGCAAGCCCCTTTCGACCCCCTTTAGCTGTGTGATTAAGTCTAGTCTTGCCGTGGTAGAGGAGGAGGAGCTATGAATACTCAGCGCCGCTTGTGTCGTTTTTGTTTCTTTTTGAGAGGAGGTGGTCTAGATGGAGAAACCATGGCAGTTGGCGATGTTGGTGGAATGCTTGATGGTGACTGGCTTGGCTCGTATGGTCTGGTTCTTGCCGAATCTGTGGTTGTTAAGTGTGGTGAGGAGGGTGTCTGGGGCTTCTGTTGTGTATGTGTCTCTGCCACTTCTTTGATTTTTCCGAGTAGCTGTTGGTGTTGACTGTCCATTTCCTTTCTGTGGTTCTCCCTGTCCTTCTTCATCTGCTCCGGTCGTGTGTCCAGGTCCTGGCATTCTGGTTACAAAGGAACGGGCGAGTGAGGATCAGGAAGTGGCGATAGGGCATCTTCCATTTCCACCACAGTCTCCACAGACTCTTCCACATCCGACAACTCTGACTGGGGAGCCGGCAGTAGGATGGGTCTGTCTGTGAGAGTAGGAAGGGAAATGGCGTCTGTCTCTGGCTCCTTCTTTTCCTCGCTGTTCTATCTCTTCTTCTCCAAAAATGCCTCCAAGCGTCCGGCATCCCTCCGCTTGGTGGACAGGCTCCTTCTTCATAGTTTCCTTTGTCTCTTTTTAGGGCCTCCAAACCCCCTTGGGTGAGGACCAGGTTGAGAGGGGATCGTCTCATTAAAGGTTCTACCTCTACCCTTGGGGGTTGGTGTGGTGTTTTCTTTGGTAGTGGTGAATTCCAATGTCAGGTAGACGCTCTCGCCCTTCTCGTGGACAGCCCAGGTGTTGGATCAAGAGACGCCAAGGGCTGAAATGGTTTTCTGTAGTCTAGACAGTAGATCCAGTGCTCCCATCTTATCTCAATTGTCTTAATTGTCTGAATTCAGATGTTCTCATTCTGAACTCAGAGGTGCGAATCCCGTATGAACTGAGCATCTCTATAGGTCTGGGTAAAACCCTCATTCTGGATTGTGGAATTCCCTGAATTCTTAGTGATATCCGGGATTCTCATGCCTACACCCTCTGTTACATCAATTCTGGTTGGAAACATCCCTATGAAAAGTGAATCGGCCAGGACTATTGGACTGATTATGGACTCAAATTTAAAACTAGACATCCATATCAATAAAATATGTCAAAAATGCTACTGGCAGCTTCGTAATGTTGGAAGACTGCGACCTTATCTTAACCAGTCAGCACTTGAAAAACTTGTGCACTCCTTCATCACCTCACAACCAGACTATTGTAATTCAGTGTTACTGGGGCTGTCCCAGTGCCTGATTCAGAAGCTTCAAAAAGTTCAGAATACTGCTGCTAGGATAATTACTGGTACCAAACGCTCTGAACACATAACACCTGTTTTAAGACAATTACATTGGCTTCCAGTTAAACAGAGAATTGATTTCAAAATATTGATCTTAGTGTTCAAATGTAAGTAGTAGTGCTCGCACGTTTCAGGGATTTGTTGGATGACCCCGGTGGGTGACCCCGGAAGTGACGTCATGTCGCGTGACCTAGTGGCGTCATGTTATGTTGTCATGGTAACCCGCGTGAGCGGCCATCTTGTGACGTCATCTCCATAGTGATACGTGGTGTTGGTGCGCATGCGCAGCGCGTGTTGTTAGGGTGATACGTGTTTACGTCGTCCATTTTGTATACTGGAGGCCGCCATCTTGGTTTCTATGGTAGCACGTGATTGCTATGTTACCTAAGGCCTACAATAGGACAGGGGTATGTTTGGAGGGTATGTTCGATTGAATCGGAGTATTTTCTGGAACGACTTCCCAGGATAATTACCACAAACAACCCGACAATCCTTCCAAATCACCAAAAGCCACCCAAAATCACCGAAATTGACTTTATTTCCCCAATTTATCGGCTTAGCACGTAGTGCTATAGTACTAAGGGGCACAAAGGGGTGCATTCGATTAACAGGAGTAATGTTCTGGACTAGAATTCTCCCAGAACCCCTTTTTGGATCCCTATCCCATGACGTTTTTCCCCTATTAAGAATAGCACGTAGTGCTATAGGACAAATTTACCCAGAATTATCTGCTTCTATCTATATATGCAATAGTTATCGTCTATCTGACTCTGTTTTTTTGTTCTAGAGTATACTCCAGTAGCGTAGAAGAGCCTATAATTTGGAACAGTTTATCTTATTATTGCTATATTTAGCAATTTCTAGTCTATTCTTGTTAGTTCTGACCCTATTCCAAGTACTCTTGTTGTTTCATATATCTAACTAACCAATCAGATTGCTTAATTTCCCATAATGCAGTTATCTCCCTTGTGTATAACAAAAGCCTATATCCAATGGCACCCCAATTTTACCACCCTTTTTTTGAAAAACATGTGACCTTCGGCACCCCTTTTTTGTCATATGTGCTTATGTGAAAAGGCACAATGTGACACAATATGCCCTATCACATAGGCACATGCTTTATGTGCCGATATGTGCTTATGTGAAAAGGCACAATGTGACACAATATGCCCTATCACATAGGCACATACGGGTATTTGAGGATACCTATGGCCTGGTATTGTATTATTCGAGGATAACTACTGGAGATTCCCTTTTTTGTCATATGTGCTAATGTGAAAAGGCACAATGTGACACAATATGCCCTATCACATAGGCACATACGGGTATTTGAGGATACCTATAGCCTAGTATTGTATTATTTGAGGATACCTATCTAGGATACCTTCTGGAGAATCCATTTTTGTCATATGTGCTTATGTGAAAAAGCACAATGTGACATAATGTGACCTAGCACATAAGCACATGCTTTATGTGCCGATATGTGCTTATGTGAAAAGGCACAATGTGACACAATGTGCCCTATCACATAGGCACATACGACCAAAATGGGATTCCATAGCCACAGGCGTTTTCGAAAAAGGGATTCCACAAATGGGATTCCAAAAAAAAGGGATTCCACAAATGGGATTCCGTTTCCATCTTGTCGCCAAAGCTCCAAGACCACTACTGGTCTATGGTCTATCTGTCCTATCAATAGCTTCAACAACAGTCTTGTTCCATTGCGGCCTTGTACCAGTACTATTGGCTAAACTACCATCAATTACTTCCTAGCTATACCTTCGCTGAAGCTTTCAAAATCTTCCATCTGATTTCCCCTGTATACATATAAGGCATTCCGTAAGTGGCCCAGTCCGTAAAATTTGGATTCCGTGTTTTAGGTATCCTCGAATAATACAATACCAGGCCATAGGTATCCTCAAATACCCGTATGTGCCTATGTGATAGGGCATATTGTGTCACATTGTGCCTTTTCACATAAGCACATATCGGCACATAAAGCATGTGTCTATGTGATAGGGCATATTGTGTCACATTGTGCCTTTTCACATGAGCACATATGACAAAAAAGAGGTGCCGAAGGTCATATGTTTTTCAAAAAAGGAGTGGTAAAATTGGGGTGCCATTGGATACAGGCTTTTGTTATACACAAGGGAGATAACTGCATTCTGGGAAATTAAGCAATCTGATTGGTTAGTTAGATATAGGAAACATCAAGAGTACTTGGAATAGGGTCAGAACTAACAAGAATAGACTAGAAATTGCTAAATATAGCAATAATAAGATAAACTGTTCCAAATTATAGGCTCTTCTACGCTACTGGAGTATACTCTAGAACAAAGGAACAGAGTCAGATAGACGATAACTATTGCATATATAGATAGGAGCAGAGAATTCTGGGTAAATTTGTCCTATAGCACTACGTGCTATTCTTAATAGGGGAAAAACGTCATGGGATAGGGATCCAAAAAGGGGTTCTGGGAGAATTCTAATCCAGAACATTACTCCTGTTAATCGAATGCACCCCTTTGTGCCCCTTAGTACTATAGCACTACGTGCTAAGCCGATAAATTGGGGAAATAAAGTCAATTTCGGTGATTTTGGGTGGCTTTTGGTGATTTGGAAGGATTGTCGGGTTGTTTGTGGTAATTATCCTGGGAAGTCGTTCCAGAAAATACTCCAATTCAATCGAACGTACCCTCCAAACATACCTCTGTCCTATTGTAGGCGTTAGGTAACATAGCAATCACGTGCTACCATAGAAACCAAGATGGCGGCCTCCAGTATACAAAATGGACGACGGAAACACGTATCACCCTAACAACACGCGCTGCGCATGCGCACTAACACCACTTATCACTATGGAGATGACGTCACAAGATGGCCACTCACGCGGGTTACCATGACAACATAACATGGCGCCACTAGGTCACGTGACATTACGTCACTTCCGGGGTCATCCACCGGGGTCATCCAACCTATCCCTGAAACGTGCGAGCACTACTACTAATGTATCCACAAACTGGCTCCAGTTTACCTGCAAGAGCTCCTCACTGTATATGAACCAACACGCAGTCTCCGATCTAAAAACCAAATTCAACTAGAGAAACAGAATGTACTGCATCCAGTAAATTCAAGTCTGTGTGAAAAGGGTTAAAGTATCAGGAATATAACTCTACAGAAAGAGAATTTATGGAGGCTTATCTTCTGGTGTGAAATATTTTTTAACAAATCAGAAATGGGTTTTCGTTAACAGTATTTACAGATATTCATACAGGAATCAGAACAATTTTTACAAGAAACCAGAAAAGGCATATATGTGACCAGCATTCAAAGGGTACGATACACGTATCAGAAATGGATAATTTTGGCTTTGCCCACTAATTTGAGTGATGAAATACATTCATAAACTTTAGAAATACATTAAGGTGTAAATGCATTTCCCAGTCTTTCTGAATAATATGCACTTGATGACCTCATTCAGGTGGGCCGTATATTGAATCTCCAGCACTTTTTAACTCAGTCGGTGTACTCCCATGTCTACATCTACACTGAAGAATGAGCGCAACCCACTTTGAAATAATGGCTCCACCAACTTCAGATCGGTCATCTGTCATTCAGATGGAACGGGTGAAAAAAACATAGATGAGTGCAAACTGGTTATTGTTAACCTGCATGCCAAAATACATCGAGATAGGACGATCCGTATTTGAGTTGTCGCGCTGACAAAGGGTGCATAGACTCTATGTTGGAGATATTGTCATAAAAACCTTAAAAAACCCAAGAGCTCATTTGAAGGCCTGCTCATAAAAGAGCATCTAGTGACATAAACAAGGCATACATAAAACTAGAACTTCTCTAATAAATTAATTTTAAACAGTCATAGCACTGACGCAGTTAACAGTAGTCAACTATGTCAGTATTGCATATTTTATCGGCATCCTGACAGTATTGTGATGGGTTTCAATAACAAATCTTCAGTGTAGTTTTACAATTACGTGTACACCGGAATTCTTCATGATCAAGTTGTTTGTTTTTATATTAACTTGGCTTGGGAATTAATTCTGTACAATGAGATTACGTAAATAGATCACGTTATCGTATGCGACAGTCACAGCTTTCTCCCTACTGCTTTTTGTGAAATTCTTTCATAGAGAAAATATTCATACAGGAATCAAAACAATTTTTCTAAGAAATCCGAAAAGGCATATATGTGCACACCATTTATAGGGTTCGATCAAGGAATAAGAAATGGACATTACTGCCGCTGCCATTTGTTTGAATGATGAGATACATGTATAATCTTCAGAACTGCATTAACTGGTATGAAATGAAAATACTAATAGGTCGAAAAAGTATGCATTTAATAACCTCTCTTGACCGCATAGAGGTGGACCACATTTTGAACCTCCAGCAAGTTTCAACTCATTTGGTGTAGGTACCATTACTATAGGTCATACCAAACCTGAAGTATGAGTATAAACTACTTTATAAATATTGGCTCCACCAACTCCGGATCTGCCATATTTGTAGATGATGGCAAATGTTCATATTAGCATGCATGGTACCTCTGGAAAATATATTGCAAATAAAAAGGTTCAGTAATGTTGGAATGTAGACGTTGAAAGGCCTTGAAGACCCCCCGAGAGCCTGTCTGAAGACTTATTGGCATTGTCAAAATACCGAGGTCCCATCTATATCCATGTGTGTTTAGACAACACTGTGAGAATGGAAATGATTTTCATTATTCTCAATGATTTTTTCGAAGAGAGGTGCATCATCGAAGTACAGTACGCTTTAGTACACAGCGCCACCGTGCCCCCATATTAAGGTCTTCAGAGGGTTAAAATATTCGTTTTAAATATTCCATTTTAATCCTTTAACCCTTTACCCAACGAATCGGCCACATCCGCCCGCGTAATATTCAAATTGAGAAGTTGAAAAAATATTAGTTCCAACGAGCGGTCCCATGATATGGTTTTGTTGAAATTGTTTGGAAAATTTGAAAAAAATGATATTGGAAATAATAAATTTTGCTATCGTCTGCGTTGGGTAAAGGGTTAAATGGGGGCGCAGTGGCTGAGTTGGCAGAGGTGCAGGCTGCAAGTCGAGCGGTCCTCACTCTGTCCTTGGGCAAGACACTTCACCCCATTGCCCACGTGGGTGCATGGTGGCGATGTGTACTAAAGCGTACTGCACATCGATGGTGCACCTGTCTTCAACCAATGCTAACCCAGCTTGTGTGGAGTTAGTATGTGGGGAATCTGATAGTTGCTCGCTGTTGCCCGGAGGTTCTCCCCAGGTACTCTGGCTTCCTCCACCCGTAAAACTGTCCTGGTCATGGTAAACCACTGTGCAGAAATATGTGACATTAAACACCAATAAATAAATAATCCTTTAAAAAATGAGCTCATTCCAATGAGGGGTCATAAGCTATGTTTTCCAAGCAAAAATGAAAAAGTAATTAAAACTGAATAGACATTTCTGTGTATAAAGCTGACCGGTTTTTGCCGTTATGTTGGCTAAAGGGTTAAGAATCCCTTAGTTTGGAAAGCACACTGAAAAGGTGTCCCATTCCACATAGAATTAAATGTTTCAGAAAAGAAAGCGAAAAACATTCTGTAGCCATGAGTTATATTAAAGATATTTTTTTATTCACATCGAAGTATTAAGAGGGTTAAAATCTGACCATTCAAATATTCCATTTTATTACTTTGTAACTGTGATAGGTGTTTCGAGAAAGCCACACACCACTCCATCCCAAAACCTCTCAATCCAGAGTTATGATTGAGAATAAATAGATTTTTAAAACAAAATGCTTTGAAAAGTGAAGGTTTCTCTCTCTCTTCAATGATTGAGACTGAAGTTTTGTAACATGATACAACATAAATATACAGTGCTGTTCAATGTAACAAAGAATTCTATCTCAGCTTTCTCTCTGGAGATTTCTGTTTTAGATAATGGTTACTGCTTCAGCTATCTCATTTCCCAGTAAATGTTGTAAACATATTTTTAACATCTAGAGCCTGAAGGCCCCACATGCCTCCAAATCATAGATGACCAAGTACCAATGGCAGGCAGTCTATCAGTATACCAAAAACATTGAGATAGGATTGACTGTATTTGGGTTATCATGTTGACAAACAAAACAGTGCATAGAAGAAATTCTATAAATGTTATTAATTTACTGGGGTTTAATGACACTTCAACAGGTAGGCCGCCTCGTGTCGTACGGTTTTTTTACGGATGGAGGAAAACAGAGAACACAGAGAACCACCAAACAACAACAACAAGCAACTGTCTGGCTCCCCAACATGCTAACTCCACACAAGCAGGGTTAGTGCAAGTGTATCATCGACATGCAGTATGTCTTAGCACACATCATCACTATGCCATTATGTGGGCAATGGGAGTGAAGTGTTTTTGCCCAAAGACACAAGGCACTTGCCGCAGATAGGATTCGAACTGAGAACCACTCGGCTAGCAGCCTGCACCTCTAACTGCTTAGCCACCGTGCCCCTCTATGAATGTAATGGGAATACTTTAGAGGCTTATTTTGGGGATAAAATAGTTTTAAAGAAATAAGAAATAGGTTTTCAATGACTGTATTTATAGATATTCATTCAAAAATCAGATAATTTTTTCCAAGAAACCAGATAAGGTATATATCTTCACAGCATTCAATGGGACCAATCAAGGGAATACACAAGGAGGTTCAAAAATATGATTTCCAGCAATTCTGGTAATAGCCCTCGTGATTCCTGTTCGACCCTGGCCCAAATTTTGAATCTCCATCGAGTGTCGACTCGTTTGGTATTAGTCCCAGGTCCATACATCATACCATGCTTGAAATATGAGCATGACACACTTTCACAAATTTTGGCCACACCAACTTTTTACGTAAAAATGGATGTATGGACTTCAGGAATGCTTTAGAGAGTCAAAACATGTGATTTCCAGCAATTCTGAAAAAATGCACTCAATGACCCCAGGTGACCTCCGTGACCTTGACCCACATTTTTGAACCTCCAGCAAGTGTCAAATTATTTAGTGTTGGTTCCAGGTCCATGCATCACACCATGCTTGAGATATGAGCGTGACCCACTTTCAAAAATTTTGGCCACACCCACTTGTTTCATGAAAATATGCACGTCTGAATTTTGGGAAAGCATTTGGAGGTCAAAAAATGTGATTTCCAGCAATTATGAAAAATGCATTCATTGACTCCTGAGTGACCTCGGTGACCCTGACCCATATTTTGAATCTCCAACGAGTGTCGACTCATTTGGTGTTGGTTCAAGGTCCATATGTCATACCATGCTTGAGATATGAGCGTGACCCACTTTCAAAAATTTTGGCCATGCACACTTTTTTACGTCAAAATGCATGTGTGTATGTCAGGAATGCTTTAGGGGGGGGGGGGGTCAAAACATGTGATTTCTAGCAATTATGAAAAATGCACTTAATGACCCCTAGGTGTCCTCCATGACCTTGACCCATATCCTGAATCTCCATCGAGTTATGACTCATTTGGTGTTGGTCCCAGGTCCATACGTCATACCATGCTTGAGATATGAGCGTAACCCACTTTCAAAAATTTTGGCCACGCCCACATTTTTTACTTCAAAATACATGTGTGTACATCAGGAATGCTTTTGTGGGTCGAAAAATATGATTTCTAGCATTTATGTAAAATTCACTTAATGACCCCCAGGTGACCTCCGTGACCTTGATCCATATTTTGAATCTCCATCGAGTGTCGACTCATTTGGTGTTGCTCCCAGGTCCATACGTCATAGCATGCTTGAGTTATGAGCGTGACCCACTTTCAAAAATTTTGGCCACGCCCACTTTTCTTACGTCAAAATGCATGTGTGTATGTCAGGAACGCTTTAGGGGGTCAAAAAAATGTGATTTCTAGCAATTATGAAAAATGCACTTAATGACCCCTAGGTGACCTCCGTGACCTTGACCCATATTTTGAATCTCCATCGAGTGTCGACTCATTTGGTGTTGGTCCCAGGTCCATACGTCATACCATGCTTAAGATATGAGCGTGACCCACTTTCAAAAATTTTGGCCACGCCCACATTTTTTTACGTCAAAATGCATGTGTGTACGTCAGGAATACTTTATGGGGTCAAAAAATGTGATTTCCAGCAATTCTGAAAAATGCACTCAATGACCCCTAGATGACCTCCGTGACCTTGACCCATATTTTGAACCTCCATCGAATGTCGACTCATTTGGTGTTGGTCCCAGGTCTGTAGGTCATACCACGCCTGAGGTCCTGACCCACTTTCAAAAACACCCCTACAGACACCCCTGATACCCCATGGATACCCCAGGAATCTGAAAAACATAGGTGGCCAAGAACGTTTGGCTGTCTATCAGCATGCCAAAAATCAACGAGATAGGGAAATTCGTTTTCGAGTTATCTTGCGGACAAAAAAGTGATGAGAAGACAGAAGACAGGGGAAGAAGAAGAAGAATCATTTATGTTAACCGGATATCATCAAATTATCTGCGCTTATATATATATTAACAAAATAACGTTATCAAATAAAATATAGTAATAACCATTCTGATAACATAGGCCCGTGAATTTTTACCAGATGAGGTACAGTTGTGCACAAATATGTATTTCATATACAGTGGAGCCCATTTAACTGTTTTTATCCCAGTCGAGCAACTCATTAAAAGTTATTCGTGTATAAACTTTGTTCAGTATCGCATAACAGGTACTGGCAAATGGGGCATTCTTAATTTGTGATTCGTCGCCCAGGTGCCATATTGACCTATGTCCCCTATGGGACATAGACCATTCCAGCACCCAGGAGACGAATTTAGTTTGGCCATGACCAGTACAAGAGTGAATAAATCAATCAGGAGTCCACGGCATTTGCCTGGTGCATAATGGTCCTTTGTAAACGGTGTGTGGGCGACTGAAATTTAAATATAGTCGATAATGATAGTAGCACACAAGTTGTGACCAATCTGAGGCTATTAGCTGGACTCTTGGATAAGGATATTTTTATATATGTGTAGTTTCATGGTTGTTGGCCTTATTCGCCATGGTGTATTTGTTATTTATCTTGCTGGCCAATTCAACTTGTGTTTGCACTCATTTCCCATGTTACTGTTAACTGGAATGCTCGATCCGACACTGATTGATACACGAATCATCCAGCAGACAATACCAAATCAAGCATCTCAGTCGACAAATCCTCGTGTATTATGGGTCAGTGTGACACCTCACGACGTACAGTTATCATAAAGAACACAAGCCAAATAATGATGTGTTCACAATTGGAGGGGCAGGATTAATTAAAATGGGGTGAAGTGTCTTGCCCAAGGACAGAGTGAGGTCCTCTGCAGCCTGCACCTCTGCCAACTGAGCCATGCACCCGCATTTAAAGGATTAAAATGGAGTATTTAAAGGGAATATTTTAATCCTCTGAAGATCTTAATATGGGGGCATTATTCAGAAAGACTGGAAAATGCATTTTATTACACCTTAATGCATTTCTAAAGTTTATGAACGTATTTCATCACTCAAATTAGTGGGCAGAGCCAAAAATGTCCATTTCTGATTCGTGTATCAAACCCTTTGAATGCTGGTCACATATATGCCATTTCTGGTTTCTTATAAAAATGTTCTGATTCCTGTTTGCATATCTGTAAATACTGCTAACGAAAACCCATTTCTTCTAAATATTTTACTCCTGAAAAATAAGCCTCCATGAATTCTCTTTCTTTATAGTTTATTCCTGATACTTTAACCCCTTTCACACAGATAGAATTTACTGGTGGCAGTAAATTCTGCTTCTCTAGTTTATAATTTATTTCCTTGCAAGGCAAAGGGTTTCTCTCAACTTAGTTCTAGAAACTTACATCCCATTATCATAACAAGATCACATTTCATTTTTTCACAGCTGGCTCCACTAATGTTTACATTATCTCCAGTGTGAATAACATAGCATCCTATTGCTTGAGGTGAATTTACTGTATCAGGAAATTGGAGGCTGTGAAAGCCTTGTGGTCGCCTGGGCCACACTCAGTGGCTCTAGCGACCTGTAAAACATACGTGGCCGAGAACGTTTGACTGTCTACCAGTATGCCAAAAATCAGCGAGATAGGACGATTCGTTTTTGAGTTATCCTGAGGACAAGGAAGTGCATAGAGGACAGAAGACAGGATATGAAGAAGAAGAAGAAGAAGAAGAAGAAGAAGAAGAAGAAGAAGAAGAAGAAGAAGAAGAAAAGAAGAAGAAGAAGAAGAAGAAGAAGAAATAAAAAAAAAAGAAAAAGAAACCGTACAAAAACAATAGTCGGTGTGTTTCACACAGCCTAACTGTCATATATCTCCTCAATGTGGCATTATGGAAACTATGGGTCAAATACATTATTTATATGTCCTCAAAATCAATATGGCTCAGGAATTCGTACGAGATAGAGTGTGTAAATTGCTGACCGCCTTCCATATGTGTGCTACATGTATGTGTATACGCCATATGGTGAGGTGGCATAGAAACGCTTGTCCTGGTGAGATTCCGCCTATTTTGTATTACGGTTTTGACTTGCGCCGAAACTGAAAGATAACTTAATGAGCAATGAATAACTCTATTAACATTTCTTGAACAACTTGGGTTTTAGTTTAAACAGTATTTATTTCAAAGGAATGTCCATGGTAATACATAGCGTACATTATCATTGGGTGTGGATTCGACAGTAAGCTGTTAGCTTATCTGTGGTCGTTTCCACTCATAGTAATTTTAACAGGTAGCAAAGACAGTGAGACCAATTCCTTCTATCAAGAACGTGTACAATAAGATACCTGTTGACACAAATAATTCGCTAATAAAGAAAAATAGAAAATACTATAAAAAGATACAAATTGGTTAGATTTCCCCTAACTGACATAGAGTAAGAAGATAGAAGTACAGTTCTTAGGAAGAGAAAGAGTAAGGAGCGCCTAGTCCGAACCGAACCACCTCCATGTTTGTACCTTGATACTGTAACAAGCGAATTCTAAATTTTAACGTTGTTGGACTATCATAAGAACATATACTCTAGTGAGGGAAATGACCGGGAGTTAGTTTATCGTGGTACAATAATTCTGAGCATATTTTGGTGGATTTTCACAGTTAAACAATAGTAGTATAAATAGATTTCGGCGCCCGGATACCAATGCGTTCCATGTCCCAGTGGTACATACAACACTTAACTCTCCGGCGATGAATTATACTTTCATCGATCATTAGCGACAACCTTCGGGGACGGACCATGTATTATTCCCTGATGCGAGATGCACTTTATTGCTTTATGCTTGCAAGTGGGAGTCCAAACATAGAGACGGTCCGATAATCCCAGTTAGCCCATGTCGGGCTTGCACTTGAGTTTTTGTTAGTAAAAGGCACAGTAGGAAGATAGGAAGAAATCTCCACCAGTCAACAGTGGCCTCCGCCCGGTCACGGTGATGTGGTATAGGTGCGATGTGTCCTAGCACCAAGACATTAGGAGTGAACACCAGGTGGAACGCACGGCAATTATGAGGCAAAGCAGAGAACGGGTGTTGGGTTGCAAAATGCGTGTATGAATATGCGTTCAATCTGTATTATTATTCTTTTCCAGAAATATATTCACAGGGTTATAATAGTAGCACCACACTAACTATTCATTATGATCTGAGGGTCACCCAAAGTAGTTAACTAAATCTCGCAGAACTAAGAATGTACTTATGAACTGTTTTAAAAACTAAATGGTTTCCGTCATGGGTATAAAATTCGGATCCATACAGTAATGTATTGCAGTCAGTTTGACTGGGAAGTAGTCCTAGGGTCTCACTTCGTGTACGGTCATAATTAGGGCATTTTAATAAAAAAGTGTTCTGTTGTCTCACGTTCACCGCATGAGCAATTCGGTGACTCTGCCAGGTGGTTAACAAAAATATGCTCATTGAGATGACTACATTGAAGTCGTAACCTGCAGTGGTATACTTGAGCTTTACGGAACATTGATTTGACAAAGTAGGCTGGGGGACGAACAAGGTTATGGTTTAAGTATTTTCGAAATTCTGCGAGAGAGCAATTTTCTCTAACGTTAGGTGGAATTTCGTTCCAGGAATTCGTTGTGGATGGGACAAAAGATCTTTGGTAGCATGCGGTTCGGCAATAAGGAACTCGTAGGTTAGTTGCGGTTCGAAGTTCGAAATTCTGGGTTATCGAAATAGGGGGTGGGACTAAACAGGAAATATATGGCAGGGAAATGTTATGGTACATTTTGAAGAACTGTATTAATTTGTGCTTCTGCCTTCTTGCTTGTAACGTCTCCCACCCAGTTTCAACGTAGAGTGATGCCTTGCTCGCACTTAAAGTTGCACCCGTAACAATTCGAGCACTCGCAATTTGGATTCGTTCAAGAGTTGTCAGATTTGTTTCGTTGCAGTTATCCCAAACCGTGTCTGCATATTCCAACAAGGGCCTAACAAAAGCAAAGTATATCTTCTCGAGAATTTTCCGGTCTAAGATAAATTTATTTCGTCTCATAAGATCCAGACGTGACCATGCTTTTGAGGAAATATGTTTTATGTGGTCATCCCACGAACAGTTTGAATTGAGAATGACATCCAAATGCTTGTGCTGCGTTACTTCTTTAATGGGAACATTTGCCATTACAAGGGGTGTCTGCTGTGCGGGATCTGTTCGGCGTGAAATTGTCATAGTTTCGGTTTTAATGGGATTGAATTCTACCAACCACGTGTGTGCCCAATTTTCGATTGTAGTAAGATCATTGTTCAAAATAACAGCAGCGTGGTCAGGGTTTTCAATTATTAAATATAAGGTTGTGTCGTCTGCAAAAAGACGAATACTGCTGGCTAGACCTAGGGTTATATCGTTAATATAAATAAGAAACTTCAGTGGGCCAAGAATAGATCCTTGAGGAACCCCCCTACGTCACAGGTTTCCAAGAGGACTCCTCGGAGTTGAC
The DNA here is from genome assembly GCA_031216915.1 of Pictodentalium vernedei. NCBI lineage: Eukaryota > Metazoa > Mollusca > Scaphopoda > Dentaliida > Dentaliidae > Pictodentalium > Pictodentalium vernedei. Next base: position 502,135,391 of record CM062297.1, on the reverse strand, counting down.
CACCACTCTTTGCATCCGATCACAAAGATATGATGCAAAGAAGTCGAGAAGTTCGCCGGTTACTCCAATTTTTTCAAGTTTGAAGATTAGACCTTTGTGCCCGACTTTGTCAAAAGCTTTATTGACGTCGCAAAATACCACCCTCACATCTTTACCTTCATCAAGTGCACGGCTAAATGTGTCTTAGATATCAGTAAGCTGCAGTACAGTTGAATCACTTGGAGTAAACCCGGACTGAAATGGACTTAGTATTTTATTTTCGTCTAAAAAGGACCACAGTTTTTTGAAGATACGCCGTTCGAACACTTTTCCGAGACAGCTCAGCAGTGAGATCGGTCGATAGTTTGATAAAAGATTTGCAGGGTCTTTTTTAGGAACCGGTATCACGTTTGCCTTCTTCCACAGTTCAGGAAATTTGGGGTGGCTCAATGAGATATTGAAAAGGGTGGCGAGAGGCTGGGCTAGGGAGGTGGAACACTCTTTGAGAAGACGCGGACTGATTAGGTCCGGACCTGTTGCCTTCGATACTTTCAGTAACTTCAGTGCGGAGCGCACATGATGTTGTTCAAGTTTTATAGTTTTGAGTTTTGGACTTTCTGGAAATGGCATCGATGGAAGGCACGCGTGACTATCGACAATAGTTGCTATGCTACAAAAATAATCGTTAAACGCTTCCGCCTTGTCTTTGTCAGAACAAATTATCCTATCCCGGTAATTAATATTCGGAATTTCAGTTTTCCTGTTCCCTAAAAACACCTTGAGGGTCTTCCACCACAGGGAAGAATTAGTATCAGGGCTATCTAGAGTGGCCTGCATTCTGTTATAGTAATTGTATTTTGCATTTCTTATGGCTGAAATAACTTGATTTTTTTTTGGAACGATATTTCTCCCAAGCCTCGGGTCGACCTTTCGACTTGGCAGTACGGTGAAGGTGTTTTCGTTGGCGAATCAGATGCCTAACTTCGTTGTGCATCCACTTTGGGTCGTTTCTCCTAATTGTTGTGATTTTATTGGGAATAAACTTAGAAGCTAATTCAAGAAAGGTGGAAGTAAACTTGTTAATCATATTATCTACGTTTGTATGTGAGAAAACGATATCCCAGTCATTGTTTACCAATGCATTATTCAACCCATTATAATGGCCCTCGTTATATAACCATACCCGACGTTTAAAACTCCTTACAGTCGTTTTCCTAAAGTCAACCGCGATACACACAGGACAGTGATACCTGGTTAAATCTGGTAAAAATGGATCAGCTACCTCAGTTGATAGCACATTGATGGACTCGCTAATTGCAATTAGGTCGAGCAATGTCGCTGACGTCTCCATGAAAAACGTTGGTTCTGATACAACCTGTTTAAGGTTAAAATAGTCAGCAACGTCACTAAATTTTCCCCTTCTCTGAGAGAGTAGATTATCGTTAAAATCACCAGTAATAATGAGGTCCGAGATTCCAGAGTCTTTCTCTTTCTCAATAGAGGCAGAGATCATTCCTCAGACGTCATTATCACTATTCGGAGGTCGGTAGAAGATACCAAGTAGAAACGAGCCATTGGGAGTGTATATTTCGACCCATAAGCATTCAAGCGCAGCCAGTCCGAGATCTGGTCTTGGTGTGAATGGTATGACAATCTTAATGTAAACCGCAACACCGCCTCCCCTTGTTGGACGATCTTTCCGCAGTACCTCTTGAAACCCGATAGATGGATATCACTATTGTTATCGGAAGATCCTAACCATGTTTCGGTAAGAGCACATATATCATATGCAGACATTTCACATTGCAATATATCGAGTTTAGGCCTTAGGCTTTGGATATTCAAGTGACAAATCCGCGTTCCTGTTGATGAAGTATTATCGATTGTACTAATCTCACTTGAAGGTCCAGGATTTACTTCAATATCACCGGAGAGAATTAACAACATTAAAGCACACGTAAACATAAGACATAATATTTGCAACATAGGGAGCACAATCGTAGTTAGACTGCGTAAGTTATGTAATGATGCACCATCTGGTAAGGTCGCGTTTGGTGTATTAATTGTAATGTGAGACTTTAAGCCGGAATGTCGGTTCGAACACGCATATTCCAGGTTGCTATCAAGTCCATTATACAAGTATTTTTGTGTTTTAGATTGAACTTCATTTAATGTTGATTCGACAAGCATCAGAGATAGCATTAGGGTTACTCCCATGCAAGTGAACCGAAGTACAAGGTTAACAAGTATAAGGCATGACATATCCAGTCTGCGTTTTCCCGGTGCACCGCTACGCGCACGAACAGTGAAGAGACCCACTCGCATTCTGTAAATATTTATGTCATCCATTACAGAAGACCGAAACTATAATAATCATCAATAGGAGTGGGTCACATGGTACACTTTTGACATCAACCACATCACCCGACGGCCATGGTGACACCACTGTGTGTTTCGGTACACGTGAGGCTTCTGGAGACTTCTGTTGACAGTGAAAAGGCGCTGTGTGAGAGAGACAGGAAGAAATAGAGGTGTATTGAGTGAGAATTGATAAAACTGAACATATTATAAAAACAAATAGGATTCTATTTATTGGCATCAATACTTTTGTGTGTAAGGCCCAGCAACTGTTTAGCATCAGTGCAGTAGACCTGTCGCTTTTAGGATGTAAACACGGCCCAAACGGCGCAGTTTGCATTATATTCGGTAGCATTAGCTCACTATGGACCCCAGCTACAACAGCAAATGATGGTGGTTCATATCATTCATATTCGAAGGGGCATCTCAGTTTAGCCGAAACAAGCTCACCTCCAAACTTTCTTGTAACCCAATGGGCTCAGGGGCACGAGTCATTAAGAGGTAGTATGCCCCCTAGCAACCACGTATATATATAGAAAAAAACACGTATACATGCATACATATACATATACGTACGTATACACATATACATATACATACATACATACATACATACACACACATACACATATACACCCACATATGTATGTGAGCTGCTGGGCAACACAACCCATGGAAATTGGGCAACACAACCTATCTTCGAAGAAAGATAAAAATCATGTAGTTTCTAAGGCGCATGAAGAAGGGAATTATGTGCTTACAAGAAGTGACTGGTCGCTAGTCGGGGGCAAAACAGTGTGACCAATCCCTACGAGTTCACTCTCCTTTGGTTGGAGGATGAGAGAGACGGGCGAGAAGTAAGTCACAGGGTTCAAGCATGAAATAGAGAGAGAAGGATAGAGTGGATAGAGAGAGGTGGGGGGGGGGGGGGGTTAATGGTCGAAAAAAAGACGAAAATTAAGGAGGGTAGTAAGGATGGCACAGTTATGGTTAATGAGCCCTGCCCCACCCTACGACTCGATCCACTGACAGTGTTCATACAACGGGAATTTGATCAAGAGGAGATGATAACTGGACTAATCGTAGTAAGCAGACATGACACCATCTTAAAATTTAGCCCGTCGAAGTTTAACGGCTATGTTTTTCTAGTGACAGTAAGATGAATATCTTTGACAGATAACTTCGTTTCCACGGTTATTCAACCTAAACTTCGTCAATTTGCTTGATAAGAAAATTAGTACCATGTTCATCGTGCTTTATTTGTAGAAAGGATTGGCAACATAGGAGGGTAGGCATCACAATAATAACCCCATGCATTCGCTGTTGCTACCGAGGCCCAAGTAATTACTATGATTGGGTTTTTTAAGGGGGGGGGGGGCGGTATTTTTGTTGTTGTTTGCTTGTTTTGTTTTTTTTTTGTTTTGTGTCTTGCGCACATATCCCTCGCTGGGCCTTAATGTGCTCTGTGTGCCCACTGGCACACATAACGCATTGGGACTCAGGGAACGAGATGTGACAATTTAGTTTGGTCACCTTTTGTTTGTTTGTTTCTTGCGCCCATATCCTTCACTGAATTCCAACGCGCTCAGTGTGTTTATTGGCACACAGAACGCCTTGTGACTCAGGGAACGATATATGACAATTTGGTTTGGTCACTAACGCGCCATTTGCCGGTTAGTTGGGTATGGGTCTCCCAATCCCATGCTTGCCCAAACTGGGAATGATAATATGAATAATGTGTAGGTCGACTTAATATGTTAGGGAGACAATGACAAATTACCCCCAACTCTGCATGTCGAAACGCGAAAATGCCAGGCGACTGAAGTGAACAGCGTAGAAATTAAGTTCATTGCTGTGTGGACATGAGAACTTGTGACTATCCATTTTCGTGGGGTGCAGATGATTCAAGGCCTTCCCTACACTATCCTCCAACGTACCAATTCATCGGACAAGCGTGGAGAAGTGAATAAATAATATCTCTTCTACGCGACAGGTCGTAATTTCCAGAACTGACAAATGAGTTTAAGGAATAGTAGCAGCAAATTTGTATAAAAGTCAAAGGACAATTGACTTAATGAGCCGGTAATCAATAGTCCCATTTGTTTTGGGGCACGAGATAAGCAAATGGCGCAATCATTAACCAAGTCTGACCAGGTATGCAGATAGACGTACCTTGGTATTTGTGGGGACATATACATTTATCGGCGTGACTATTTACACCAGTGCAAAATTATCTAACTCAGTCACCATATATATATATACTTACACGATTGCCCACACACAAGTACAGATACGTGTACCCTCGTGCTTATGGGCACACATACCTTTGCCAGCATCAACATTTACACCCAGAGACATGCATCACACGCACAATCGCCTATGCACGGATTTTTGCATTTGGGATTTGCACATCAAGGCACAATACCAAAAATCTGCACTGCGTCAACCGTCTCATAGAATTTTAGTTATATAAACGAAAACGTATAGACTTTTTTATTTTAATTAGATTAGAGTTCAGGACTCTCACTTGTGTGATGTTTGTTGGCTGTGATATTGCATAAATATATCACATGCTGGGGTTAAAGGCTTTCGCGTTTGTACATGGCATCTAGCTTAAACAAAGGTCCAGTGTTCCTCTCGAAGGGCCTCCTAAACGGGGTCAATTTTCAAACTTATAGTTTCGATGAAATGAAATATTTATTTCGTTAAAACGAAATAAATAAGTTGTTACATGGGGTGTTAGAGGATGCAAACATGTTAGAAAGTGCAATGTTCAGTTGATGTTTCCTCATGAATAATTATTCACTTCCATTATTAGAGATAGAAATTTTTTTTGTGAGCAATCAGACTACTATGTCGTTTAAACAACCGTTCTGATTTTTTTCCAAACATTATGGGAATGTCAATTTATCATAGGCGCACGAGCATTTTTAGAAGGGGCTGGAAGATTTTGGCCGTAAAATGATGTTGTAGGCATCACTAGGTACGTGGAACCAAGGTGGGTGATCGAGGGCTGGCGGCCTTCCCACGCAGTCCAGAATCCAGCCGTATTTAACTAAAAATCCGACGTTGGGGGGGGGGGGGGCGGACTTGCGTGTGTTGAAGGCACCCCACCCCCCCCCCCCCCCCGAGATTTCCAACACCGAGATGGGGAGTGTATGGTAGGGGTGTCTCTCTCCCGTTGGTGCAGGGTTGGGCCTCCCCAGAGAAACTGTGTTAAATCTGAGGCTCTGAGAACAATAAAACAGCCTTCGGGTGCCTCAGTTGTGACTTGTCTATGTGCTAATTTTAGTCAATAACGTTAACAATATAATGTTTGCCATTTCAAAATCTTAAGCTGTTTGCTTTCGATTCATACAAATTCAGCAATATTTTTCGACAGAATGTGAACATTTCCGACAGAGATGTTTATAGGCGGCGGGTCGCTCTCCCCACCCCAACCCGCGTACACCCCCAACAGCTTGGGAAAATGCTCTCCCGGGAAATATTTTTCAATAAACTTAACGTTACGCCTGTGTATCCAAAGTCATGAGATGCATTGTCACCCTGATATGACTGTGGTCCAAACTAGCACCTAAGGTCCGTAATATAATTGTTTGGTGCGCCACGTCCTGTGAGACGTACCACGCCAAAAAAATTATATTGAGGACTTCAGTTCCAACTTTGGTCTTATAGGACTGTATCCGTTATTAAAAGACAATGAAGTGGAGTTTTGACACCACAGGTAGGTCAGTCAAGCATGTCTCCCTAAATTATGAAACCTGCCTGAAAAAAAATTGATTTTCCCCGACGTCGTAGCCCCGAGCACCCGTAGCCCGTACACCCAAGCATCTTATAATGTCGTTCTCTGCTTTCCATTACTACTTTTCTCGGCCATTTTTAGTCTATCGGTATTGGGCCTGCAATCAGAATGTTTTAGAAGGGGATGGGGAGAGGCAATAAGTCATGTGGTGGAGGTGGGGGAGTGGAGATTAAACACTCTGCCACTTCAATTTTTTCTGTACCGATAAACAACGCTCTGATATACGGAATGGCATGAAAAAACACTGGGGATATTCATCCATACACATGTCGCGAAAAACAGAAAGATTATAACATAAATTGATTGACGAATGTTTCAAGTGAATACGACTAAATGTATTCCACAATAAAGTGAAGTCATTAATTTTAACCCTTTACCCAACGTAACGGCCAAAACCAGCCAGCGCTATTCTCAAAAATCGCCAATTAATTTTCATTATTTTTTTCATGTTTTGTCTCAAAAACATAGGTTATGACCCCTCGTTGGAACGAGCTCGTCGAGCTCGTTCCAACGAGGGATCATAACCTATGTTTTTGAGACAAAAAATGAAAAAAATTAGTTATTCAAGAATTTTTTTTGCAAGTGTCGTCTGCTTTTCATGTTAGGTAAAGGGTTTTAATGAGTAAAATTCATATTTTTCTTGAATATGTAACCGTGTTACTAAGCTAAGCAAGCATAATCTGCAATCAAAACGTAATGCAATCTGGCCCTGCTTACCGCTACAGATATTATTTGGTATTTGATACCATTTCGTTATTTCAATCACTTATTTCGTTAAACCGAAATATTATTTCGTTATTTCGAAATCTTATTTCGTTAAAACGAAATATTATTTCGTTATTTCTAAATAATTACATCAATAAAACGAAATATAATTTCGTTATTTCTAAATATTATTTCGTTATAACAAAATATTTCATTAAACCGAAATATTATTTCATTGAAACGAAAAGAATAAGAGTGAAGTGTATCACTTCCCAAGCTCCATACCTTTCGCATGTAAAAGTGTAAGATTATTGGGAATACTTTTCAGAATACCACCCCCCCCCCAAAAAAAAAAGAAAAAAAAAAGGAGAAACAGTCTGTAATGGTTTGCAAAGTACATAACCATAATCACGATATTCGTGAATTCGACGACTTTGGAAACTTGGCATGGTAATAAAAAAAAAAAAAACTGAAGAACTTGAAACGTTTCAAGAAATGTGTTGTAATAAAAGACAGGACGATTAGGAAATGAAATAATTCCATTGAAGCTTTCACATTCCAAAAGATTCTTGGTATTAATATGACCCTGACTGAATACAATTTGGAAAAGCTTCTGTGCAAACTAACAACTAATATTGAATAATTATTCTGGTCGGAAAAATTAGTTCATAAAATATGCTCACCTGTATTGAGAACACGATTGAATTAAGACTACACGGTATTTCGATAAATCACTAATACCGGCATTAACAGTCGAGCCGGGTAGATATCGTTAGTCCTAAAAAATGCCGATTTGTCGTGAAAACCGATGTTGATTGTACCCATGTTGTTCGAACTATACTCATTTAAAAAAAAATACAAATGTGCGTAAAAAGTGAAAATCTACATTGAAAAAATATATATAAATTAAAGCTTTGTTAAGTGTACGAGAATAATTGGTGTATGTGGAATCTGAAATAAAAGAATACCCTTAAGCGATAAGGGTGTAATCCTTTATCAATTCTTGAGTTTCGGTCAGAGTTGTTGTATTAAATCACAACCTAGCGTCCTAAACACAGACTTAAGGCAATAATTTGATTTTTCAGATTGGTACGTCAAAGGACGTACTAAAGTGAACGACCAACCTATGAATATGAAGTGATGGATATAAATTTAATGTGGTGTCCACCCAATATAGTGATATATCGCAGTATTATTTTCAATATCGTTGTCGGTATTGAATTTTAAATATCGTGCCGCCCTAGACTGAACAAGGTTTCACTTTTGCTTCAACGGAGATTCATAAATGATGTGTTCTTACATTTGCCTATTAATTTATGCAAGTGTACATAGAAATATTTCATCCTCATGTCCTCACATGCCTATCATAATTAGAATAACTTTGTTCCAAAAGATTTAGAGTTTCAACTAAGATTTCATTCGACGAAGCAAAACAGTAATTATTTGTTTATGGATGTGCATTTGTGCAATAATGCTACATGCGAATACTCAGAGTTTTAAACGGGAGAAAGTAAAAAAATGCACTTCCAGGAATAAATGTTCCATAAAAATATCACGCATTAAAATGTTTTTAAACCTATGGAGATTTAGAGTCCGGGAGAGTACGACAAAAAGGACAAACTAATCACACCTGGACAGTAGAAATAAACGGTGCGTAATAAAATATTTAGCAATGGCATATCTAGTGCACGACGGCTCGCCCAGATGATTCCAAGTCGGGCCCGTCTCTTGGATGTTTTGTCTTGACGAATTATTGTCCAAGGAAAACTGGTGCGAGTAACATTGTGTCAACGCGACAACTGGGTTTGGTTTCGCGGAAAATAGCCCAAAGACATCTTGTCAGTGAGCCAGGTAGTCTAAAACAACAGAGCTGTCGACGATTCAGATTATCAGTTTTAAATTCCGAACAAGTATTTACCGAGTAGTCTGCGTCAAGCTGGCGTCGTACAAATTAGTATACGGTGCATCATTGTGATGATGCCGATATCACGGGCTTCGGTTACGTAAAGGAAAACTGACTTTAGTCTTGTCTTTCAAATAGAAATCGAAAACGAATCTATTATCTCTGATTCCTCGTCCCAGCCCAGTACAGACTAATGTTCCAATGCTGTACCGGGGGTCTTGATTCAAGATGTTATGCTGGCAGGGTCACCGTGTGCCCCTTCATCGCTTCTTGAGTATTTACTGCATCGTACCACCCTGGTGCAGACTGATGAGCATTGTGCCCCCAGTTGTCTCGTAGGTGATAATACAGGAGCATGTCCTGGGAGGTTGCAGTGAAAGAGGTGGTTGTTAGTGAGTCATAAAAACGCTATATTACCTTTGGTGAATGGTAGTTGTAGTAACAGTGTGGCTTAATGGTGTTTAGTCTGGCGGAGGTGTTCGGGCAGAGAGGCGTTTCACGGTTTAGAGGAACCCAGGAGGGTGGGAGGGAGGGGAGATCAGTGACTTAGACGTGGACAGGAGAATATTGGTCGGACGTTGGTTAGACACCCTGGCAAACTCCCCTGGCAGAAGCTGGAGATGAATATGACCTGACCAAGCCGGGCCTGGTTGATCCAAGCAACCTATGAATCTCACTCGTCCTTGGGGACCCCTGTTCCTAGACGGGTGTTGTTGGGTGGTAGGAGGGGGGTCTTCGCAGATGAATGGGGGCCAGGGGAGAATGTGTCAGTCGTTAGGTTAAACACCCGGGGAAACTCCCCTGACATCAGCCAGGGATGTATATGACGAGTTCCGCAGGCTTATTCCAATAACTGGTCAAATAATAAGGCTTTCGTGACGTTATTTGGAAAGACGAATAGAGAAGCATGGTAAATGAGCTCAAATGTGTTTTGGGTCCGGAATCTGTTCAATAAACCATATCATGTGCACCCCAAACCAAATCTCTCCATAATGGAACGTGTTTGGTCAGCTTGTTTCGATGAAATGTCTTATGATTCGCATGACAATGGCTTGCTGAAGAAATTTATAATGACAAATAGACGCGCATTGAAAACAAATCACATATTGGAGGAGGAGAGATGGGAGAACGGGATCTTGACCACCAAAATATAACCCAACGACGCCACTGGGCAATCACACCTTTATATACTTACTCATGAAGAAAATTAGTGAGCGTTAGGGAGGGAGTGAGAGGGGCGAGAGAGAGAGAGAGAGAGAGAGAGAGAGAGAGAGAGAGAGAGAGAGAGAATAACCCAGATCATGTGTATCCCCCTATCCTATTAGACGTGTTTGGTTAGCTCATATCCTTGAGAGGTCTTTGATTTGTACAGAGAGAGAGAAACTCACAGAGAGAGACTCACATAGAGAGAGTTTCACAGAGACAGAGAGAAAGAGAGAGACTCACAGGCGCTGAGAGAGAGAGAGAGAGAGAGAGAGAGAGAGAGAGAGAGATCTACACTCCGTAATTCACACACTGGGCCTAAACATATGATCTTTTGAAACTGGCGGAATTAACCAGATCATGTGTCAGCCCCCACCCACCCAAACACCCACCCACCCACCCACCCACCCCACCCCCTATCCTATTGGAACGTGTTTGATTAGCTGATGTCCTTGAGATGTCTTATGGTATGGATATAGAGAGAGAAACTCACAGAGAGAGAGACTCACATAGACACAGAGAGAGAGAGTGAAAGGAGGGGACTACACTCCGTAATTCACACACTGGGCCTCTAAATATGATTTTTTGAAACCGGTGCAATAATCCAGATCATGTGTCTCCCTCTCTTTCCTACTGGAACGAGTTTGGTTAGCACATTTCAATGAGAGATCTTCTGGTTTGTATGATAAGGGTTTGTCATGTTAGCCACCCTGGCACACTCCCCTGACAGCAGCCAGGGATGTACATGACGAGCTGGGCAGGCTCATTTCAACAACTGTTCAAATAATAAGGCTTTAGAGGAATTGTTTGGAAAGACGAATAGAGAAGCATGGTAAATAAGCTTAAATGTGTTTTGGGTCCGGACCTATAACCTATCAACGCCACTGGAGAGATAGAGAGACAGAGACAGAGAGAGAGAGAGAGAGAGGGGGGGGGGATCTACACTTCGTAATTTTCACACACTGGGCCTCTAAATATGATCTTTTGAAACCGGTGCAATTAACCGGATCATATGTGCCCCCCCCACCCCCCCCCCCCCCCCTCCGTATCCTATTTGAACGTGTTTGGTTAGCTCATGTCCTTGAGAGGTCTTATGGTTTGTATATAGAGAGAGAAACTCACGGAGAGAGAGAGAGAGAGAGAGGCTACACTCCGTAACAATAAACCAGATCATGCTACCCTCTTTCCTATTGGAACGAGTTTGGTTAGCTCATTTAAATGGGAGGTATATTTTAATTATTTATTTATTATTAGGGTTTAACAACCCTTTAACAGCCAAGGTCATACTGTGTCGGTGACAGTTTTATGGGTGGAGGAAGCCGGAGTACCCGGAGAGAACCACCTAGCAACGGCGAGCAGCTGCCAGCTCACCAACATCGTAACTACGCACTGAAGCACGGGCAGGGTTAGATTACTTGAAGACATGCGCCCCATCGATGTGCTGTACGCCTTAGTACACGGCGTCATAGTTCTCTCATGTGGACAATCGGGGTGGAGTGCCTTGCCCAAGGACACAATGCGGGAGTCCGAAACGATCGCTCTGACGGTCATCCATCCAAGGACTAACCGGGTTCGACGTTGCTTAACTTCGGTGATCTGACGAGAACCGGTTACCGCAACGCCACCGCGCCCCCTAAATGAGAGGTCTTATGATTTGTATGATAAGGGTTTGTTGAGTTAGACACCCTGGCAAACTCCACTGACAGCAGCCAGGGATGTATATGACGAGTTCGGCAGGCTCATTCCAATAACTGGTCAAATAATAAGGCTTTCGTGAGATTATTTGGAAAGACGAATAGAGAAGCATGGTAAATAAGCTCAAATGTGTTTTGGGTCCGGACCACAAATAACCAACACATAACCTATCAACGACATTTGACGCACACTCATACCGAGATCCACACTTCGTAATTCACAATCTGGTGATTAAATAGATGACTTTTGAATCTGGTTCAATAAACCATATCATGTGCTCCCAACCCAATCATCTCCATAGTGGAACGCGTTTGGTCAGCTCATTCTAATGGGAGGTTTTATGATTCGTATGATAAGGGTTTTCGGAAGAAAATTTATAAAGACTAATAAATACGCAGTGCAAAAAAATCAAATATTGTGGAGAGGGGAGGAGGAGAGCGGTATCTTGACCACCAAAATATAATCCAACGACGCCACTGGGCAATCACACCAATATATACTCACACATGAAGAGAATGAGACAGCATTGCAGAGATGGAGAGAGGGGTCGAGAGACAAAGAGAGATGGTAGGGATAAATAGAGGGAAATAGACACAAAGACACAGAGAGAGAGAGAGAGAGAGAGAGAGAGAGAGAGAGAGAGATCTACACTCCGTAATTCACACACTGGCTGGGCTTTTATAATATGATTTTTTGAAATCGGTGTGCAATAAATCAGATCATGTGCCCCGCCCCATCCCATTGGAAGTGTTTGGTCAGCACATTTCCTTGAGAGGTCTTATAGTTTGTATAATAGGTTTTTGTTGAAGATATCCTTACAAACAAACACAAAAAACACGCATTGCAAAATTAACTTTTTGGGGGAGGAGGGACTTGACCACGAAAATATAACCCAAACGACAACGCCGGGTAGTCAGACCCATATATACTCATACTTGAATAGAGTGGGTGGAACGGGGTGGGGGTGGGAGAGATAGACAGGGTGTGCGAGATGGAGAGGGAGAGAGACAGGTAGAGAGAGAGAGAGAGAGAGACAGAATGAGCGACAGAGATTCTTCATCTTCATCTTATTATTATTGGTTTCATGTAGCTAGGACTAATTGAAAGCTCTACGCACTGTTTTGATAACAAGTTAAGAAAAATAAATAACTTAATACAAACACAAAACAGGAAAAAAATGGGAAAGTATTGACATTTTGAGGGTGGGAAAATCAACTTATATATAACTGGAAGTACCCATAAGGTACATTTTTTTACCACGTCATCTAACACCTCGACAATTTTATGAAAATGGACCCACGAAAAACGATTCTCAAATATATTTCATGATTTTAAAGGACAGATATATTATTTTTGTGCGATGTTTTTTTAGTGTATTGTCAGTCACTGCGGTATTTTACAATTAAACATATCGCCTGAAAAAAGAAAAAAAATAACTTTAAATGAATGTCGACTTAATGTCTGTTTTTCAACAAGTAAACATATAGCATATCAAATTTTCACCACTCTCTGGTGGTTTGTATACAGGTGTGGATCTGGCATCGGGTACATAAGAGAAAACACAGTGTTCACATGAATACCAGAGACCCAAAATTGAAAATAAAAATTAATGTGAAAAGTCACAATTGAAGACTAAATTATTAGGGAGACCCGTATAAGTCTCCCTTATGTACACGTCCCCTTAATGTATGTTTTTTTCCTACCGAGAGTCTCCCTAATGTATGAAAAAGGAATATATATATATATATATTATATATCATAAGAATAAACATTTATAATCGTTTCTTTCAGTTGTGGAGCACGATATTATGAGCACGCCAGACCAACGTTTCTTCTGTAACCTTTCTGCAGCAGAACGAGAAGCTATGCGTGAATTGAAATCAGATTCCAGGGTTGTTATACGTGAGGCAGACAAAGGATCTGCAGTGGTAGTTATGAACAAGGCAAGATACCTGGCGGAAGGATACCGACAACTTAATGATGAATCAGTCTATAAGCGCGCTGACCATGATATTAGTGGTGATATTGAACAAGAAGTTACTACCATACTTGATGAGATATACCAACAGAACATTATCTCTGAGGATAAGCAATGACTACGCCTGCCAAAGGAATACAAAGCCTGCTCGGTTCTACCTACTTCCTAAAATTCACAAGCTGGGAGTACCGGGACGGCCCGTTGTGTCGGCTTGTGGCTCTCCTACAGAGGGTATTTCCGAATTAGTGGATCATATTATACAACCTCTTGTGCCAGTATACCTTCATATTTACGTGATACTGATGACTTTATTCACAAGATCAGGGCCTTGGGACCCTCGCCTCCAGGAGCTATCCTTGCGACTGTAGATGTTGTGGCTTTGTATCCAAGTATACCACATACAGATGGCCTGATAGCCCTCAGGACTTTTTTGACTGAGCACCATGTTCCGCCCGAGACTGTGGACGGAGTCTGTACAATGGCTGAGATCGTGCTCACACGCAATGTGTTTGTATTTAACACACAATATTTTCTGCAGATTTCAGGCACAGGCATTGGGACGAAGATGGCACCATCCTATGCTAATATTTTCATGGGTATTTTTGAAAGAAATCTCCTGTCGTCTTGTCCAGTGTCGCCGGATGTTTGGCTTCGGTTTATAGATGATATTTTCTTGGTTTGGACCGCAGGGGAGGACAAACTTCTGGAGTTTCTTAGCTTTATGAACAGTATACATCCTTCCATACAATTCACCAGTGATTATTCGAGGCACACTATTAACTTTCTTGATGTTTCTGTTAGTCTTCAAGACAACGGTGACATTTGTACAGATTTATATACCAAACCCACTGATACTCATCAATATCTGATGTCTACAAGCTGTCATCCTAATCATACTAAACGGAGCATTCCATATAGCCAGTCACTCAGGATCTTGCGTATTTGTTCAAATCTCACCACTGCTAAGATTTGTTGTAACGAACTCACAAATTACCTGACCCGCAGGGGATACAGTAGGAGGAAAGTCAAGGCTGAAGTTGAAAGGGCCATTACCACTTTTCAACATCCACAGACTAAGCCTATTTCTGAGGCTTCTCGCAGGGTGTACTTTACTGTGGAATTTCATCCTGGACTACCTGACATCAAGGGCATTTTAAGTAAATATCTGCCCATTCTGCACCAGTCTGAAAGAATGAAGGAGGCGGTTCCATGTGCTCCCGTCATTAGCTTTAGACAGCCTCCCAATTTGGCGAAAATACTGGTCAGAGCCAAAGTGCAGGGCGCATCTACCACTGACGGGGAGGTACCTTATCGACCATGCAAATCTACCCGGTGTCAGTTGTGTAGTTTGATTGTGACAGGCAATAAGATTGTTAGCACTGCGAACGGAAGATCTTTCCACTGCAAGAATGTGGAAACGGACTGTAGTGCTAAATGGCTTGTATATGCCATTTTATGCCCATCTTGCAAACTGCAGTACGTTGGACAGACTAACAATTTACGTAAAAGAATGAATGGACATAAGAGTGACTTGAGAAATTGTTTTGGGAATATTAGGTATAAAAGTGACTGTTCTCACATTTATGAACATCTCAAGTGCCACTCACAAGAGACCTTCAAATTTCAAATCTGAGAGACCGTTTATACTAACTCTAGTAATAAATTAGATTCCCTTTTAGACCACAAAGAAAAGCAGTGGATTTGGAAATTAGAAACACTGTTGCCTAAAGGTCTTAATGTTAATGGCGGTTTTCACACCCAAACACGCAAACAACGGAAACAATTTAGCAAGTGATTAGTGACTGGGTTAGCCACTGGCAACGTTTTCTGCTTTTTGCGTGTATTACTGTTTGCTTTTACACCTTTATTTGTGTACTGTGGGTGTTTGACACCATTTAACACTTCCCGGCAGGCTGTTATTTGTAGAGTAATCTCTACCTTCTCATTTATCACCTTACTACTGTTTGATTACTTTGCACACTCTCTGTCACACCTGTTTTAGTATGGTCTCGTGTAATTACTCATAATCAATGTAGTTATATGTGTTTCTGATGAAGGGTGCTTTGACGCCCGAAAATTAAATGAATCCACGTATCACTGGATTTTTGTTCTAACCAAATAGTTACCAGTGTGATGCCTCTTAGTTTTAAATATCAAATATTTTATATAACTTCGTCAAATTGCCGTCATGCACGGAAGTTTACTTCCTTCTAAGCGGCTTTCATTTTTGACTAATTCTTATTCCGTTACGTTAAGTGCCGTAACAATGTGTATCGCGTCATGGGAACGTAAAATTTAGCGTCACGCTGATCCTAATTGTTGAATGGGAATTATAATATTATCTCGATCAATGTTATAATTCCCATTCAACAATTAGGATCAGCGTGACGCTAAATTTTACGTTCCCATGACGCGATACACATTGGTACGGCACTTAACGTAACGGAATAAGAATTAGTCAAAAATGAAAGCCGCTTAGAAGGAAGTAAACTTCCGAGCATGGCGGCAATTTGACGAATATATATACCTGGAAGAAAAATAGGGATAACTGAGCTAACTTTTGACAACTCAATTGAAAATAATCCATGTTGGTTCGGAGAAGGACATGCCGGGGGAGGGACTCGTTTATTGAAACGAGACTCGTTTTCGGGAAGGTACGAATCTACGGACGAGTCGCGCGTGTACCGGTACGACAAGTCGTTATACATTCCAATAACTTATCGAGTGGGTTAAATTATTAAAAATAGTGGTGGAATGAGAAAGTATTCAAATCAATGTACGTACGTCGGTTCGTATTCGAGCGCCTGATCAGAATAGGCCGTTCCGATATTCACACCTTTCCAAGGACCCGCACGTGTTCAAAAGCGAGCTATCTCATTTCCTAATACAGATTTATGGAGATCGGAATTAAATAATGTTAACCTTTTGCAATATACTGCTCTACAAATGCAAATTTCAGATGATGAATTGTAACGTACAAAGCGTCAAGTCTCAGGTAAAAATCAGGGAAATCTAACATCGTACATTTATTATTTTCATGTAAAAAACCAACACGAAAACGTCACACACGGCCATATATCACCAGGGAAACATAAATGCATTTTCCGTAGAATCATGCAGCGTGGGAGACGAGGGAGGGGGTGAAGTAAATAAAATGCAGAAATGTACGTGTATGCCGGATCGGTGGGAACAAGAAAAGACCGGATGCAGTTCTTTACAGCATTCACCCTAAAATTCAACTTTTAAAATTCCACAATCAGTCTTTTATGTTGTTTAAAACATATTATAGGTCAATGCAGGTCATCAGTAGGCCGTAGCTAACTATTTAATCACCTCTTATTGTTCATAGCTTCTGTTTGCTGAGGGGAAATAATCGGACCTTATTCTAAAATATTACTTTTTCCTTTGAACACAATTTACCAGTATAGGTTAGGGGAGGTAACTCTATATTGGGAAGTGAATTATAAAAAAGTTGATATCTCAAGGTTCACAGAAAAAGAGCCATTGCAAAGTTGATATTTCCTTCTAGAAAGTTCATAAGTTACAGCAAATACAATGGCAGTAGAAAATTTAGTGGGAGGTCCAATGAGAGGGTTATTAATATAAAATTTACTCTAAAAAATAATGCTGCTGAACCATGCATGCAATTCAGTTTCGAAAACAATTCGATGCTGTAAGAGACTGGTAATGTAATTAATACTAAATTGGAAAGTAACCCAACATAATCTTCTTCTGGGAGTTGAATATGACATTTCAATCATTTTGCAAGTATTTCGCCAGGTATAATGATGAAAACTAATCCCTGAATACGTGGAAATGGAAGTTTGGAAATATGAGCTGAAATGTAAACCTAATCCCTTTAATGATATAATCTATATTGATTTTGATATACACTACAAAATTACTCATCATTCAAGAGCATTTGGACGTTTATTGTCACGGAAAGACATGCGGGGGATGGGGGGGGGGGGTGAGAATTCGGACACTAGGCGTCAAAAGTGTTTTCCGACCCTTGGGCAGCCATCCACCCCTTTTTTGAAGGGAATCAAAGGTTTTCCATTTTGAAATTTGCTACCCATCCTCCAAAATTAGAGTAACTCGCACATAAACTACTTTTATTGACAATTCCAACGGATATTTTTGCTGGAACATGGTTTGTATTGTTCCAGTTACCATTTCCGACACCTTCTCACAGACATTGACAGTCAGTGTATACATGGATAATCATGAGAATGTTTTGCATATACCGGTATTCTACCTAAACACCATTAAGACGGTTTTAGCTGGAAAGGGTGTGAAATATGTTGAACATTTTGCTGGTTTACCTGGTTTCAGCACTGTAATTGTTGGTATTTCTGCTACTTCTTTCTGCTTCTGCCCATTTCTACACTCAATTTCAGTTTCATCAGTCTAATATGAATTCATTTAGCATCATCAAGTGCACAATTCCTAAAGGCAGTTAGCTCAATATTGTATTAAAGCTGTCAATAGTCAATATGATGAGGGGTGATGATATCGGAAATCCACCCCTCATAAACTGCACCGTTGCACATTAGACGAATTGAGTAGTGCATCATTTGATGGAGCGGTTAGTAAGCTTTAGTTGATTCGTCTTAGCAAGTCAGGTGATAAAGTGCGAAAGAAATGGGGACCACGTTGAGTTGAAAAAGTTTACCATATCTCTACAAATTTGGTCAGGACATATTATGGAAATTTTGGGGCTCTGATGTGTCGACTTACGCCCCTGTGATTTATATTTCACGCAATGAATGTCAGTGTTATCCTACAATATATTGGAGGATGTTCATTCTGCTCAGAGGATTGAAACCTATTTGCTCAAAATATGGTACAAGACCAGTGACAGGACGTAACTTTCCAGGTGGTTGTTACAATAGTCAGCTTCACCTCACTGAAACATAATACACATGCGTATCATTTCAATAAGATATGATGTCCTGACTATTTGATGGTTCAGCTTTTTCTGACTGTACATCACAAGTTACAACCCTACATTTTGCTCATACATGTATATGACTGAAATTCGTGTTCATAGTGTGTGTGTGTGTGTGTGTGTGTGTGTGTGTGTGTGTGTGTGTGTGTGTGTGTGTGTGTGAGGGTGTGTGTGTGTGTGTGTGTGTGTGTGTGTGTGTGTGTGTGTGTGTGTGTGTGTGTGTGTGTGTGTGTGTGAGGTTTAAAAAAATCGCACTGGCACAGACATTTCCTGCTGAAACGTTTTTTTCTTTTAATATGCCGGCGAAAAATTGTTTTCATTTACTGAACCCTGATGGGTTTCAAACATGACAAAAAATTACATAAAATTGATTTAAACTAAATGATGAGTTTAGGAACTGGTTAAACTGACTGACTATAATTGATGTTATTCATTGATGGGCTCTAATTTAGTCCTTACAAGGATGTTACGCAAGCTTTTGTTTTTCTTATAGGCGATGACAGGTCGAAGATTCAAAGGTTCATTTAATTTAGCATTGGTAAAATTGAATTCATCTTTTAACATTTTTGCTATTTCCATATTCATTCTGTTGTACGTTAAAGTGAAAGGAATGATGGACCTCCTTTCGCATTCGCCCTCTGATATGTTCATACCAAATGGCCAGAGGGTTTGAAGCGTATTGATCCAAAAAGCTTCACGTTTTTTTTCTAAATTCATCCGTTTCTTCTAATGTGTCTTTAATTGGTGGTTGTTCAATAGGATGGATTTCGAAATCGTCCAAAGAATGGCCAGAAAGGTTAAAATGTTGTGCTACTGGGGCATCAGCATTATGTTTTATATCCTGTTTGTGCCTAGTAGCACGTTCTCGGAAAGGATTTTGACTTTGACCAAGATTCTGTTTACGACAGCGCTTACATGTGATAAGGTAAATAATGTTTGGTGAATCACAATGGAGGGTGTTACGGATCTGATAATGATTTTTTGTTTGTTCGGAGGAAAATTCCTCTTTCTGATCAGGCATAAAGGTATGCAATCTACATCGAGGCTTTTTGCAATTAAATACCGCGCCACTACCATTCTGCAACGGTCTGTTGTGTTCAATCTTCAGTGGTTCGATATCGGTAGTTTCAGCTGGACTTTCGAGCTTTTTCAGAGTTTGAGATTTTAAGGCACGCAAAAAGCGCAGTGAGTATCCTCTCGATGTGAGGGCGCCAAATAGAGTGGAATAAGCCTCATTGAAATTTATCTTATCACTTGAATTGCGGTAGAAACGAATGAGTTGTGATTTGATGATACCTTTAAATGTATGTTGAGGATGAAATGATTTTGTGTGCAACAATTGATGTGAATCAGTTGGTTTAAAATACACTTTATAATCTAAATGACCGGACGCCTGAAATTGCTTTCCTTTATACACGGTCACATCGAGAAAATCAACAGAATTTTCACTGATAGTAACTTTCAATTTAGTATTTGGATCGTGATTGTTCAAAATTTCTAAAAATTCATCAAAATCTTCTTTTGAATGTTCCCAAATAATAAAAATGTCATCTAAATACCTGAGATATACCAGAGGATGCTTTGCACATTTGCTTAAGGCATTTTCCTCCCATTCCGCTACAAAAATGCTTGCAAAATTAGGACTGAATCTTTTGCCCATAGGACAACCCATTATTTGTAGAAAATATTCTCCATTGAATTGAAAGTCATTACCTTTTAAGCTCAGCTCTAAAAGATCCAGAATTTGTTCATCCGGGCGTTTCGCATCCGGATATTTTTCAAATGCATTTTTAACTGATTTAACACCTTTATCAATATCAATGTTCGTATACATACTGTCGATATCCAAAGTAGCCAGAATTGCATTTTTCGATATTTTCAATTTCGAAATTTTTGACAGGAAATCCTGTGTATTTTTTAGATAGCTCGGATGTCTATTTGCTATAGGTTTCAGATGATAATCAATTAATTCCGAGATCGCATAAGATTCCGAATTACAATCTGATACAATTGGCCTCCCGGGTGGAGTTAAGTCATCCGTCCATGAAGAACGGTCCTTGTGGATCTTTGGTAGGATATAAAATTGTCTTGTTTGAGCACTGAGCTTAGCTGTTAAATATTTCAATTGTTTTTTGGTAATGTGACTTTCGTCGAGGAGAAATTTTAAGATCCTATTGAATTTTCCGATATTACTAGGCCAAATAAGTGAATCTATTTTCTTTTTATATTTAGTATTGCTGAGTTGTCTCATGGCTTTCTTTATATAATTATCCCGAGATAGAACAACTACCGACCCACCTTTGTCGGCTGGTTTAATTACTAATTTCTTATTTTTTCGAAGTTTCGTGAGGGCTCTCCGTTCACCAGCTGTTAAATTGTCTTTATCGGAGAGTATGTTCATGCTGAACACCTTTTGGATGGTTCTGTAAAAGGAAGTTTCCGACCGCTGGAGTTTCTAAACCGGTCTGCTAATTTCATTTGCCTAAGAAAATTACAGTTGTATGATGGTAAATTTGTTTGGTTATCAGTTTTTGGCTTTGGTGCTGGTACAAAAGTTAAACCGCGATCTAAAAGAGATTTCTCTTGGGTTGTTAGGTCATTGGTGCCAGACAGGTTAACCACATTAGTTCCTACTCCCACATCTGTTAGGCGGCTGTTACCTTTGCCTTTAATTAGTTTAAATTTAGGTGGTTCAACCAGTGATCGTACATAATATTGGCGGTTCTCGTGGTCCAATGGATTAAATCCTGAGCAACATCAAACTTCGCGTCATCAATTTTTGGTATAACGTTAATGTCCTTCACTTTCCGAATGGTTTCGTTGATGATACTCAGGGTTCTCCTCTCAGCCTGAGGGAGTTTTTGCGAGAAGTTTAGTTCAGCGAAATAAATTTTTGCTGATCTAAACTTGACCCTGATATCGCTAAGCATATTCCGCAACTGCTTAACTACGAGATCAGAATTATCGTTTCGAGAATTCACGCCAATATTTAATAATATGTTTTGGGGACTGGACTGGCCCCTGTGCCCTTTAAACATAGAGCGCAGATGATTGAATTTGGCGCCGGGGTAACACTCCACCTGGATGTCCGGGTGGGGATTTCGATCAATGCGTCCTACATTTGAACTTCCAATCATAAGGATGTTTTTACAAACATCGGGGAGGCGCCAATTCCTTTTGTCAAAATTAAACTCCGCTTTTATGCTGAAACTGGGAAAATGTAGAATCAAATGAGCGGCCCGAGTTGCGGCTCGGTGATTTGACTTTTTTCTGAGTACAATATACCTGGTTGAACCACACTAGAGACAGGGGAAGGGGGAGAAGAAACAGAAGCAGGAGAGGAAACAGAAGCAGGAGAAGAAACAGAAGGAGGAGGAGGAGTTCTAGTGAGAGCACTAGGAGAACCAGAGAAGAAAGTCTGAGGAGGAGTAGGAGGTAGACGAGCAAGACGAGGCGAGACAGCGTTACTCAATTTGCGAGCATCTTCAGTCACAATATGGACCGGAGATGTTTGCAAATTGAGGCGCTTACTCTGAGAGAAAGAAGAAGTAGAAGGAAAAGAAGAGGGAGAAGTGCTTTGTCTTGATCTTTTCTTATTTTGCTTTTCGCGTTGGGGTAGAGGGACAACACGGGCCGGAGTTTGCTTGCTCCCTCCCGTATTGTTCCTTACTCCAAACGCTGGGCGAAGTTCCGAAATGTAAGACTCATAGGCCGAAATCGTCTTATCTGTCAACTTATTTTTAAAGTTTTTTTGAGCCCAGATCAAGGCACGCGCCGAAGCGCTGTTGAAGTCTATTTTTTCGAGTCCAGGAGGTGGTCGCATAGCCAAAGTTATCTTAGACTTCAACTGGTTTAAATTTATCTTGTAGTGCTCAACTAAATCATTTAACGTTTGGTTGGCCCATCCCACACTATTCTGTCGAAAAACAGAAAAAAAGTGTGTGGGGTGGGAAGAGCCGGCTTTAGAAAGCCACCTAACTCACCTACTTTCTTCTCCAACTGTTTCTGGAAATCCCGGTTGGCCAAATGCTGCTCTAGGAGCCCAATATGGTGCATACACTGAATCACCTGTAAAAGGGTCTTGACCAATCTAGAATAGGCCTGGAACGATTGTTCCTGGTCTCTTCCAGACTGGGCAACTCTCTTTCCCTGATGCTTCTGTCTTTTTTGAGCCATTTGAAGAATAGGTAGATGAATTTAAAATGAAATTAAATTGAAGAAATGAAATAAATTAAAATGAAATCTAGATATTACCTATTATGGAAGATACCTGGATTGGTTGTTGTCTTCAGCAAAGGTAGAAAATAATCCGTCTGTCTCGACGCGTTTCGCTTGTTTTTGCCTCTTCAAGGAGACTTTGAGGAAAATGATTCCAACTTGAATGAATGAAAGGTTTTAGAGCGCCGAAGGCGCGCAGGGACGATGTGGGATTTACAAATCCCTTGCGACCCGGTTAGCCTTATTTTATTCCCTTGGATCTTGGATCACACAGGCCTAGCTTTCCTATTGCCTCAGATGGGGTCTGAAGGGGTATGCACGCGGTTAGAATTCCCGGCAGTTTGCATTGGAGTGATAGATTGTCAAAGACCAAACCCTCAACGCCATTAAGACTATTAGAGAGTGGGCCCTATTCGGTTCCAGCTTGGCGATGGTAGAGGTTTGAGTCCCGCCATGGTGGCGAGCCAGAATATAATGTTGTGCGATGGCAATTTTAAGGGAAAAAGAAAAAAGAAAACCAAACAGCAACGCCGGTTTGGTAGAGGCCCCGGTATATGACCATGGCGGTTACAAAAAAGGAATGGAGAAAGCTCCAACAGTTTAGTTTGAAAAAAACGGGAGTCATCCATCAAGCCTTCTGGGAGATAGGATGCCGTATGTGATTTTGAGGTATCTGGTTATCCTTCGGGAATTCCAAATGACCTCCAACACCCCCCCCCCCCCCCCCCCCACCCAGACACACGCACACTCAAAAAAAAAAAAAAAAAAAAGCCCTGAAAAGGGCTGTTTGCTGGCAAGATTGTTTCAATCCTTGCCTTGGTCTTGTTAGGTTTTCTGCACATCTTTGCTTGAGGATTGTTTCAATCCCTCATAGTTTGTCATTCAGTTTGGTCGTGTGTCTGATGAGATAGAGGAGGTAGAAAAGATAGAGAGCTGGAAATTAGAGCAATTCGGTTTTTAATTTACAACTTTTCCGTCCTTTTGGATGGGGAAGCCAGCATTTTTCCCCCGAGATTTATGTCTCAGGGAGGGGAGACCTG
This sequence comes from Pictodentalium vernedei, assembly GCA_031216915.1. NCBI lineage: Eukaryota > Metazoa > Mollusca > Scaphopoda > Dentaliida > Dentaliidae > Pictodentalium > Pictodentalium vernedei. The sequence goes on along the minus strand of CM062297.1, from coordinate 502,111,559 downwards.
GCAGCAGGTGGAGATTTTCCTCGCTGTTTGCAACTCCCACTGGTAACAGAGGCAAGCTTTCGTGCGTATCGTGTCACCCGCAGCCGGTTCTAAATTTAGGTCACAAAATGCCCGGCTCACCCCATCACAATGATGTAATCTTTAACCCTTTCGATAGACATGCCCCAGATTATTTAGTTTTCCTATTGAGGGCGCGATGCGCATTGAGTTCTTTTATTAATTCGCTGTCTTGAAGTCTATTTAGTATTTTGCTTTGAAGATATTTTAAGCGCATTGCTATAGTGTCTATTTTTGCTATCTCGTGAAGTTGTTTTATCGATGTCCACGTGGGCTTGCGCAGAGCCACGCGCAAGGCATGATTTTGGACCCGTTGTAGTTTGTCAATGTTGGTTTTATTCAGGTCACTTGTTATTATGGCCCCATACTCTAGTAATGGGCGTATATATGATTTGTAAAGATTGAGGAGAATTTCTTTATTGGCTCCCCAATTTTACCTCTAATCATTTTCAGGAAATTGATGCGTTTAGTGGCTTTGACGGTGACTGAGTTTATGTGATTGTTTAGATTGAGACTGCTATCCAGGTTGAATCCCAGAAACTTTGCCTCATTACTAGCTTCAAGTTTATGATCGTAAAGCTTAAGCTCAATATTAGGGACAGGCTTTTTCCTTTGTTTTTTATAGAATGTGATTCTTTGTGTTTTCGTGGCATTTAGCTTGATGCGCCACAGAGCGCACCAGTCTTGCAGGTCGCGGATGGTATCCTGCAGGCGGTTTTGTATTATGTTTCCAGACTTACTTTGCCGTCTGAGAATTGAGATAGTTCAACATGGTTCTTCCCTAGTTTGTCAATGTCATTCACATATATTATAAATAGAAGCGGGCTGAGGACCGAACCCTGTGGAGTGCCCGCTTCGAGTTTTACCTCGGCTGACACTTCGCGGTTGACCCTCACTTTGATTTTTCGATCAGATAAAAATGATGATATGATCCTTAGAATTTTGGTAGGTAGCCCCATTTTAGCTAGTTTGTATCTCATGCCATTGTGCCAGACAGAGTCAAACGCTTTTTCTACGTCGATTAATAGCGCGGTTTCTATTTCATTTTGACTGAACGCCGTTTTCATATAATCTACCAGTCTATAAACATGCTCGATCCCCTCTCTTTGGCTCCTGTATGCCCTTTGCCACTTATTGAAAAAGCTGATTGATTCGAGATGGCTGCGGAGTCTAGTCGTGAGAATCTGTTCGAAAATTTTTCCAATACAGCTAAGTAGGCTGATTGGGCGGTAATTAGCTGGGTTGCTCAAATCCTTGTCGGGTTTGGGTATCATGACTCCTGTAGCTACTTTCCAACATTTTGGGAAGTATCCACTAGAGAGACAGCAGTTTAGGAGGTTAGTGAGTCTACCGAAAAAAGTGTTGGGACATTGTTTCAGGATTTTGTATGAGACCTCGTCCCCTCCTTGGGAAGAAGAAGACTTACATTTTTTAATTGTGTTAGCCACTTCTTCTTTGCTTATCGGTTCCGTGAGTTCATGGCCATCCACGTCCTCGGGCGTTTGGCTGAAGTTGGCATCGTTAAACGTTGTCTTGTTGTCTTGAACAAATTTGTTTACTTTTTCTTTGAACTCGTCATCAAACCTATCGCCCTCATGTGGACGATGATATTTCTTAAGGAGCTCAGCAAAGGCGCTAGCCTTCGCCTTGTCACCCAGGGCCATAGTTCCATCGTTGATCTTTAGTGCCTTACTGTTGGCGTCTTTATGTTTTTGTCCAGTAAGGGTTTTAAAAGTGTCCCAAAACTTTTTAGTCTCCCTGAGTCCATTTAGATTTTCCGTTGCTTTTTCCCATCTCACGCGATTGTCGTTTGCTATTGCTTTTTTAACTTCGCCGTGGAAGTGATTATACACGGCTTTAAGTTCGATCTTTTTAGTTGGAAGTTTTTCTGATTTGTATGCACGGAAGGCCTTTCTTTTTTGTTTTATTATTTGGAGTGTGGTTTCAGTTATTCTGTTGGCCCGCGGTTTAACTGTCTGTTTGGGACAAATTTCATCAAGAGTGTTGTTAATGACTTCACTGAGATTGGTACATGCTTGCTCGAGCTCGCAGGTATCCATTGGGTCGTTTTTGTTTATTTTAACCTGAATTATTTTTCTGAAGAGGTCCCAGTCAATTTTGGATAGATTCCTCCTCCTCATGGTGGGGTATCTTGCGGGTCCGCTGCAACCGTGTAATGTAGCATGAACATGCAGGTGGTCGCTACCTAAATCATCGTCCCCCACATATATGTCTTGCATTTGATTAGTTAGCGATTTACTGGTTATAATTAGGTCAAGGATGTCGGATTGGTGGAGGGAGTTGTTACTGACGTGAGTAATGTCGTGGTCGTTATTTAATACAAAAAGATCAAATTGTTCGATGATATTGAAGAGAGCGTCGCCATTGGGCTCCGTTTTATTGCATCCGAAAACCTGATGTTTGGCATTGAAATCACCTAAGAAAATACAGTGTTTGTGATTTTTCACAAAGAATTCAAAGACTTTGCTGTCAACTGTTTTTTTTTCGGTTCATTATAATATGAGATTACGGCAACTTTTTTATGATCTAGTTCAATCAAAAATGTCTTACTTGGCTTTAACCATGTTTCGCTGATACCAATTACATCTACGTTTGTGAAGTAATCGGACATCTGTGAGCTTTTGCAGTTAACGCTTCGAGCGTTCCACTGAATTATTTTTAGTGTATCCATGAATGGTTTAGGAATAACTGTACTAAGTTTAATTACTATTTGTAATATTGTTACATAATTATATTCTGTTGACGGCCGCTTCTAATAGCGTGTGAGATATTTGAGTATTATATAACTTAGAGGCTGTTTTACTAATCTCTTTGCAAACGTCCGAAAGATTCCAACTTGGGAAGGACATGCCTGGTATATATCCATATGTGGGCTGGGGTGTTTTTCACAGCTCAGTACATAATTAAACTCGGTGACAAGCTGACAAATGTCACTCATCAAGATAATTCTTTTCAACCTGAGTGTCCCAAGTTTGTTTTCACAACTCAGTTTGTGTCGTTCAAACAAATTAGATGAAGCCCTATTGACTGGCTTTCACTGATTTTTAATCAGTCAGTGAGTGGTTTGCTTTACTGACCCCATGAAGCCCTATTGGTTGGCTTTGATTTAAGTATAACCAATCGGAGCGGTTTGCTTTACTGGCTTCAGAAGTGTATGAAAATAATATGAAAAATGGTTTTATAAAATATATTAAGACTGGAGAAATAAATAAAAAAATAACGCCAAAGATTATGATGCCTCACGAATGTTACCAGTTGGAATGAATATCCCCCGACGGAGGTTTATGACGGAAAATATTTTACATAACGTAGAAATTGTGTGTTTTAGCTTCTGAACCTCGACATTGTGTGAAAGGTATGAAAAATTAAAGATAAAATACAGTGAAAAATTAAAGATAAAATACAGTGAAAATAAATAAATAATGAAAAATTAAAAATAAACTACAGTGTAAATAAATAAATAAATAAATAAATAAATAAATAAATAAATAGATTTGATTTAGGAAATAAATAAACATGGTTGAAATTGGAACCTATTTTGATTTTGGGCATATATGAACTCTGGCACTCGCCTGTGTGTGTTTGAGGTTTAAAAAAATCGCACTGGCACAGACATTTCCTACTGAAACGTTTTTTTCTTTTAATATGCCGGCGAAAAATTGTTTTCATTTACTGAACCCTGATGGGTTTCAAACATGACAAAAAAATACATAAAATTGATTTAAACTAAGTGATGAGCTTAGGAAATGGTTAAACTGACTGGCAATAATTGATGTTATTCATTGATGGACTCTAATTTAGTCCTTACAAGGATGTTACGCAAGCTTTTGTTTTTCTCATAGGCGATGACAGGTCGAAGATTCAAAGGTTCATTTAATTTAGCATTGGTAAAATTGAATTCATCTTTTCGCATTTTTGCTATTTCGATATTCATTCTGTTGTACGTTAAAGTGAAAGGAATGATGGACCTCCTTTCGCATTCGCCCTCTGATATGTTCATACCAAATGGCCAGAGGGTTTGAAGCGTATTGATCCAAAAAGCTTCACGTTTTTTTTCTAAATTCATCCGTTTCTTCTAATGTGTCTTTAATTGGTGGTTGTTCAATAGGATGGATTTCGAAATCGTCCAAAGAATGGCCAGGAAGGTTAAAATGTTGTGCTACTGGGGCATCAGCATTATGTTTTATATCCTGTTTGTGCCTAGTAGCACGTTCTCGGAAAGGATTTTGACTTTGACCAACATACTCTTTCCGACAGCGCTTACATGTGATAAGGTAAATAATGTCTGGTGAATCACAATGGAGGGGATTACGGATCTGATAATGATTTTTTGTTTGTTCGGAGGAAAATTCCTCTTTCTGATCAGGCATAAAAGTATGCAATCTACATCGAGGCTTTTTGCAATTAAATACCGCGCCACTACCCTTCTGCAACGGTCTGTTGTGTCCAATCTTCAGTGGTTCGAAATCAGAGGTTTCAGCCGGACTTTCGAGCTTTTTCAAAATTTGAGATTTTAAGGTACGCAAAAAGCGCAGCGAGTATCCTCTCGATCTGAGGGCGCCAAATAGAGTAGAACAAGCCTCATTGAAATTTACCTTATCACTTGAATTGCGGTGGAAACGAATGAGTTGTGATTTGATGATACCTTTAAATGTATTTTGAGGATGAAACGATTTGGTGTGCAACAATTGATGTGAATCAGTTGGTTTAAAATATACTTTATAATCTAAATGACCGGACGCCTGAAATTGCTTGCCTTTATACACGGTCACATCGAGAAAATCAACAGAGTTTTCACTGATAGTTGCTTTCAATTTAATATTTGGATCGTGATTGTTCAAAATTTCTAAAAATTCATCAAAATCTTCTTTTGAATGTTCCCAAATAATAAAAATGTCATCTAAATACCTGAGATATACGGGAGGATGCTTTGCACATTTGCTTAAAGCATTTTCCTCCCATTCCGCTACATAAATGCTTGCAAAATTAGGACTGAATCTTTTACCCATAGGACAACCCATTATTTGTAGAATATATTCTCCATTGAATTGAAAGTCATTACCTTTTAAACTCAGCTCTAAAAGATCCAAAATTTGTTCATCCGGGCGTTTTGCATCTGGATATTTTTCAAATGCATTTTTAACTGATTTAACACCTTTATCAATATCAATGTTCGTGTACATACTGTCGATATCCAAAGTAGCCAGAATTGAATTTTTCGATATTTTCAATTTCGAAATTTTTTTTTGACAGGAAATCCTGTGTATTTTTTAGATGGCTCGGATGTCTATTTGCTATAGGTTCCAGATGATAATCAATTAATTCCGAGATCGCATAAGATTCCGAATTACAATCTGTGTGCGTGCGTGCGTGCGTGCGTGCGTGCGTGCGTGCGTGTTTATGTGCTGCACTGCAGATATGTTGGTAGGTTTACCACCGCATATCACTGTGCTCTATTGTTGACACTGTCGATATGTTCACCACCAAGTCTATGCCTTATTTCTTCATTATCTGTCAGTGTTCTGTTTTCTGTGTATAAAACTGTAACCCCATTCATTTAGGACCAACAGGAGTTGATTAAATCATTAAAAAAAAACAACGTAATGGCCAAAACCGGCCAGCGCTATTTACAAAAATTCCCAATTAATTTTCACTATTTTGTTCATTGTTTGTCTCAAAAACATAGGTTGGGATCCCTCGTTGGAACGAGCACGTCGAGTCCGTTCCAAAGAGGTGTCATAACCTATATTTTGGAGACAAAAAATGAAAAACAATTAGTTATTCAGTTATTTTCTTTGCAAGTGTCGTCAGCTGTTCGTGTTAGGTAAAAGATTAAATTGCTTTAACTTTTTTTTCAAATCGTGAACCACTGATGGTGTAATGGGGAATGATGAACGTCTGTCTAAATTCCCGTACTACTAGCCCCTATCATGTACTACTAATCCCTCCACCCCCACCCCCCCCCCATGTTAACCCAGAGGAAACGGGGTGGGGCCAAAAGCCTACACGAGCTTCCCTAATCAATAGGCATCACTTAATTGAAAGATTAGAGAAAAAACGTGTTTTCAGAGCCTCTGACCTACCCACCCACCCTCGCCTTATGTCAGGAAAAAATAATTGACGACCCCATCCTGGGAAAGACAAGTTTTAGAATTCTGTGGGTGTCCAAAACTGAGAGTTCTTGCATAAAAAATGGTGGGGAGAATCTCGAAAATGATCAGGCGTGAATGTTTGACATACCTGCCTGCGTTTTTGACTGCCCCTCCCCCCTCCCCCCCCCCCCTTGAACCGTGATGGCAATTGACGTCAATGGAAGAGATTAAGAGGACTGTTCGATCCCCTTAATTTCCCACAGTTTTCCGTAATTTTAATACTTAAAGTATGGGAATTTCATATCAAGACTGACATTTCGAAATGTTATGGAATTTGTATCATCGAGGTGCACATCATTTCACAAACTTTAGGCATTTTTTCCTGTAGAGTAATATAAAAATATCAAAGCTGGCTCTTTTTGACAATGTTATCCCAATGAATTTCACCGTTTGAACGTTTGACTATTACTCTCTGTTGAAACCTCTTTTGAGACTACTCACTTAAGCTTAACGCTTCCTGTCGAATTCATCATGTTGACAGTAACTTGTTATTCGTTACACTGCGAATGTCAGTATTTTGTAACATTAAATATTTGCTGTTAACTATAAAATGTATGCACGTAACATAGATGTCTGAGAATAAAAATTGTTTAAACTGAAAATGAGAAAACGGTGCCTTCTCCATCACTTGATGTTCTGTAACCTTTTTTTCTGTTCATGATATCAACAGCGTGCGCTTCATAACAAAAAATACAGCCTTTGTCCTTTAAATTAGTTTAAACAATATTTATTCAGAATTGAACATGATATAATACATACAAAATATTGATAATGTTACATTAACTGTACAGAATTTATAATAGAAGGTATGCAGTACAGCAAGACATATAGAAATAACTGACAATATCAAATGAGAGGATTCGGCAGAAAGCACTTAGCTTATATAAGCCGTCTCCTGGAACATTTCTAAAATAGCAAAGTATATAGGTGGTTGCTAAAACTGAGTAAAATATTGTTTGAACTCATTGTCGTTGTTGGATAGAAAGAGAAAAATGTCAGAACTAGGGAAAAAAGAGGGAAAAAATGAAGAAACAACAAGAAAAGCACAAGAGAAGAAGAAAAAAATTAAAAGAACAAAAAAGAAAAAAAAATCAAGAAAGGAAAAACAAACAGACTAATGGAAACAAAGACGCAGAATAATCTGCAGATGAAACCAACTTGAAAGCAGTATTAATACCAGAAGCGATCACGTGAGTGTGGTCTATGACTCTATTGATGAACAGTACCATCGTCGCAAATAGACAAGAGACGAGTCAAGAGTCCGCGCCTGGACTGTTCTCACCACTCTTCCAGCTCAGAGGAGTTAAAAATTAATTTCAACAGGATACTGTTGGTACGGAGAGACAGTCCAGGGGCGAACTCCGGGCAGTCCGCGGTATACTTCCCCAGGACGGTTAGTGTCAAAAATGTTATTGTGATGTATTTACTGGTGCATATACACCTGTCGATATACCATAATGAAATAAGTCTACATATATACTGCAACTCAGTGAAAGCGCACACTTTGTATGATATATTCTTGCACAACTATGAACACAAGATAGTTGTCAGTGATGCTCAAATGCTCAGACCCATACAGGAGCATAGAAAGATCAAAGGTAAACGGCAATGTATTAATTGTTAGATTACGTACATCTGTATAGTTTGTACAGTACAGAAGAAAGTGTTCAGTCGTTTCTATGCCACCACACAGACACAGAGGTGAAGACGAGAGGTGATTATCATACAGATGGGCGTTAACACCGCTACAGTGCAGACGCAACCCACAATGATAAATTTGAGCTGCTCGAGATTTGGCCCCGGCATAGAATGTGGGCGGACGTTGATTCCCGCCATTTAGGAACCTTCTGAAATTTATGATGGAACAATTTTCCCTAACCGAGACGGGCAACATATTCCATTGTTTGGTAACATCTGGAAGAAACGAAGACTGGTACAAACTAGTATGACAAAACGGAACTCGGTGGGTTTTATTTGATCGAGTATTGTTGTGAAGACTGATGGACGAAGTAACTGGCGGTACTTTGTTTGAAAGGTATGGAGGAACAAGTTTATGATACATCTTGAAGAACTGAAATAGCTTGTGCTTTCGGCGCCTTTCCTGCAGTGAATCCCATCGAGTTTCCGCGTAGAGTAAACTTTTACTGGCACTAGTTGTAGCACCAGTAACAATTCTCGCTGCAGCTACTTGAATTTTTTCTAGATTCGCAGCCTGTGTACTTGAACAGTTGTCCCAAACACAGTCTGCATATTCCAGGAGGGGCCTAATAAATGCGAAGTATATCTTTTCTAAGACCTTGCGATCAAGAGTGAACTTGTGAGCTCTCAACATGTCTATACGAGTCCAAGCCTTGGAGCAGATATGATCAAAATGCTCGTTCCAAGTACAGGATTTATTTAGGGTCACACCCAAATGCTTGTGAGTAGTTACTTCGGTAATTCGAGTTCCACTTAGATATAAAGGTGGGTGCGTAGGAGCAATGATCTTACGCGAAATTAACATAGTCTCTGTTTTTTGAGGATTAAACTCAATCAACCATGATTTGGCCCAATGTTCTATCTTGGCCAAATCATGGTTGATTAATGCTGCAGCTTGGCCGGGGTTCTCTACAATGAGATAAAGAGATGTATCATCAGCAAATAGCCGTATACTACTCTGTATGTTTTCGGTAATGTCGTTGATGTATATTAAAAATAACAGCGGACCTAGAATGGACCCTTGTGGAACTCCAGAAGTTACTGGTCTCCAAGGAGATGCCTCGGAGGCTATCAAAACCCGTTGAGACCTATTCGAAAGGTAAGACTTTAGGAAGGAAAGCAAGTCGCCTGTTATTCCTATCTTTTCAAGCTTGTGGATAAGACCAGTGTGCCAAACCTTATCAAATGCCTTACTCACGTCACAAAAAACAACCCTAACTTCTTTCCCTTCATCAAGAGCATGGCAGAATTCATCATAGATGTCTGTCAGTTGTAAAACCGTTGAAGCACCCGAGGTAAAACCAGACTGGAACTGACTAAGGATATTATTATCGCAAATGAAACGCCATAACCGCTTGAACACACATTTTTCGAATAGTTTCCCAACACAACTAATCAGCGATATCGGGCGAATAATTGGTAACTAAATTAGGAGGATTCTTTTTTAAAACTGGCGTCACGTTGGCTTTTTTCCATAAGGCTGGGAAATAGTTGTTACTCAGAAGTATGTTAAAAATGACTGTAAGTGGTTCGCACAGAGAGCGACCACATTCCTTTAGTAGTCGGGGACTTACAAGGTCAGGACCGGATGCTTTCGATGCCTTGATACTCTTGATTGCTTCAAAGACCTCACTACTGTGTAATATTATTCCGTCGAGGGACTGGTGCGCATGAAAGGGATAATTTGGCAAATAAGTATTAGTGTCATCCAAGGACGAAATAGAACAAAAGTATTCGTTGAGGATTTCTGCCTTTTCATGGTCAGTGGAGTATAATTTATTCAAATGGGTGATAGTAGGGATTCCCGATGTATTATTAAAAATAAATGTTTTCAGGGTTTTCCACCACTCAGAAGAGGGTGTCTCAGGGCAACCTAATTTTGCTTGAACTTTTGATGTGTAGATTGCTTTTGCCTTCCTGACCGATGCGACAACTTCATTTCGTTTACACTTGTATTTCGCCCAGTCACGAAGTAGGCCTGTGCGCTTTGCTGTCCGGTACAATCGTTTTCTTTGTCTTAGTAACAGCCGTATTTGATTATGCATCCATTTGGGCTGATTGGTCCTAGAAGTTATGATTTTGTTGGGAATGAAAGTAGATGCAGTGTCGAGTAGTTGATCGGTGAATTTAGAAACTAGGGTATCAGGGCATAAAATATCAAGTAGGTTTTCCCAATTTAAATTTTTGTACGCTGTGTTAAGCTCCTCGTAATTCCCTTCTGCATACAACCATATGCGTCTCTTAAATTTATGAGATCGGGGTTTTGTGAACTGGACATCGATAGAGATCGGACAGTGATAGCGAGTCATGTCAGGTATAATTGGCTCAAGAACTTCGCATCCTACAACTTGGACAGTACTACTGACAGCAAAAAGATCGAGGAGTGTAGCAGATGATTCGGTGAGGCACGTTGGTCCAATCACTAGCTGTCTAAGGTTACAGTAGTTACAAACTTCATGGAAATGACCCCTTGGGGAGCCCATTTGATTCTCGTTGAAGTCACCAGTAATAACTAGGTCAGGGATCAAGGTATCTTTCGCTCTATCAATTGATTCTGTAATATAATCCCAAGCATCTTGGGAACTATTGGGCGGGCGGTAAAATACCCCGAGCAATAGGGACTTGTGGTGTTTCATGAACACTTCGACCCATAGACATTCGATGCCATTCACCTCAAGATCGCTTCTCCGCCGAAAGCACAAGCCATTCTTCACATAGACAGCAACGCCACCTCCTCTTGTCATGTGGTCAAACCGCAGGGGTTCCTGGAATCCGTGAATCATAATGTCAGACGTCAAATCAGTGCTTTGTAGCCAGGTCTCCGTGAGAGCTAATACATCATGGGATAGTGATTCATATTGCATAACGTCTAATTTGGGCTTTAGGCTTTGGATATTCAAATGGAAAATTTTTAATGTATTTAGGGTATTTTCAGTGGACAAAGAGTCCGGTCCTGGGTTTGATTCTATGTCTCCTGACACGAGCAGAATCATCTCTCTGACCAAGGTTAAAAAGGCTGCAGAATACCAATTAGGGAAAGCAGTCGAAGCGTATCATATGCCAGTTTGAAGAGGCGGTGTCAGTAGGATCGTATCATTTTTGTGAACAAATTGAGGTTTTTGGACTTTCGCACAATTATCAGGTTTTTTCTGACAATCTGAGATAACTTGTTTTTACAAGAGATGAAACAATGCTGTCATGACAGTAAAGCTTTTCAGTAAGTCAATACCGATATACCTCATATATACATATGTCAGGACGCACAGGGACTGTTGCTTTTGTAATTTATGTTTTAGTCCACAAACATAAACTACGGTATTGAATGTACCAATTCGGGCACGGTACGAGTCAAGGCTACACATCATGTGATCGGTGGATGGTAAAATAAGCAGGGAGCCCGAGCGTTAGTAGTATTCAATAGCAGAAATGTTCTGTACTGGTAAGAGCTGAAATCAAGTTGGTCTTTGTGTGAAAATGGTTTCATAATAAAGGAAATAGAAAAACAAAAATCAAGCGAACAAAAGGAAAATATGATACAATGTAATATCATAATGGAGTTTTTATCAAGTTATGATGGAGCGAGTTGCTTATTAAAAGTCGAACGCCATGGATTGTTAGGTGGATCTTACAGTTAAGTGAGTTTGATTACTGGGCCTTCATTAAATTCCGGACGTGAGTCGGTCAGAAGATGATAAGTGAAGGAACATGATATTCAAATGGGACATTGTGCAACGTCGAGCACATCTTGACCCTCTCCGATGTTGAGCAACGTTATTGGGACGCAGAACATCAATTAAGGGCTACTCTTGGCTGTACAAAATTCAAATTGAGGGTCACACTCGACTGAACCAAATTCATCAGGTTAATGTATCACTAGCATACTCTATGGAACATTAAAAGTTGAGAGAGAAGAAACAGCGAGGAAGCTCTTCTGTCACGAAAAATGGCGAAAATAGACGGAAGGACTGCCTGAAAGGTTGAAGTGATACAAGACAAGTGGGATCAACCCTGTATCGTACCATAAGGTTAATCCGTCTTGCAACAGATGAAATTTCACGTGAAGAAAAAGAAAAAAAAAAAAAAAATAATAATAATAATAATAATAATAATAATAATAATAATAATAATAATAATAATAATAATAATTATTATTATTATTATTATTATTATTATTATTATTATTATTATTATCATCACCATCACTACCACTGCCACCATCATCACTACCACCATTACCATCATCACCATTACCCTTATCACAATAATAATAACAACAATAATAGCAATTACACGCAGGGATAGCAGTTATGTCGCTTGCAAAAAGGAGAGGTGATAAGGGTGACCCAGTTGTTTCTGTTCAGTGATGAATTAGGCGCAAAATTCGAAGAAGTGATTGGCCAAGGGTCACTAACTGAAAACAACAGAGGGTAATGTCGAATCAGGATTCTTAGCATTCCAATCATTCAATACGAGCAGTCCGCAGCTACCTACTAAAGAACTGTTATTTGGTACCCGCACTTTCAAGATGAAAAGTTAACGAAAATATCAGATTGCCAGGCTTCGAGAGTAATTTGTGGGCTGCTGTCGCCTTGCCACAGATAAACAAACATTCATTTATAATATATATACAAACACATACAAATACAGGGGAACTACTATTTGTCAATTTCAAGTTGTTCTGTTACAAATGTTCGGAGATTGCCCCTTGCCAGTCTCCAATAACTTGTATCAAAACAATTCGATAATGAAATTATTATATCTGATAGTTTCGATATGCTCTATTACAACTGTCCGGAGATTCCCGTTGACAAACTCCAATAATCTTCAAACAAATCCAAACAAAAAAAAACAAAGTGATAGTCAAATCGGAATGTTGGGAGGAGAGGAGAAGCGTGGGAACAGGGAGGCAGTTGGGAGTTCAGGGGTAACCAAGGCCTTCTCGTCCGAGAACCGCGACAAATCAGCGGCTGGCCAAAGTGTTATTATTATTATTAGTCAAATTGTATGTACTGAAAATTGTCCGACAGACAATCACATTCGAACAAAAGGTAATTACTAATTTGATAATGTGAACTGACTTGTAGCATATGATTCTAAGAGTCTATTTATCCTATAAAAGTCCTGAATTTTGTGACTCAGGTTTCACTAATTACTAATTTCAATTTCGTCTGCTACAACTGATTGAAGACCGCCCATTGACCCCCTACAACAATTTGCAGAAAAGCAATTTGATAGTTATATTATAGGTACTGAAAATGATGTGACACTCAACCAGGTTCAGACATTAAGTGGCTATTATTCAATATGAGTTTTCGCACTAAAAGTCCATTAAGTTTGTCACTCAGGTTTCAAATACAAAGCCATCAGTAAGCCACTGTTTGTTTATTTAAATTGCTCTGCTACAAATGGTCGGAGATTGCCCATTGCCAATCTCAAATAATCTGCAAAAAAGCAATAAGGTAGATAGCTTGGGAATATTGAAAATGGTCCGACCCTCAACCAAGTTCAGAACAGGGTAAACACAATTTAGTTAATCTGAATTTGTTCTGTTGTTACAAGTGACTGGATACTGCCTATTAACCCTGCAAAATTCACCAATATTATAGCTCAAGTTCAAAGAAAGACATTGGGTAACAACTATTTGTTAATTTCTATTTGCCTAGCTGCAAATGATTGAAGATTGCCTATTGTCAAGTTTCAATAACTTATAACAAAACAGTTATGTAAAAAGGTAGAGAATATTGGAAATGATCCGACACTCAGACAAGTTCATAATTACGTGAACACATTGTTCAAAGAAAACCTTGCTCAGTTCGTTAGAACTCGCAGTTATATTATCCAAAAGGTTGGAGATTTTCAACTTTTACGCGTGGAGGGTAGAACACACACGCCCCGTCCCAGACACTACTGGGACAACCCATCACCCAACGCAGACGATATAGAAAATCATTAATTTAAATAATTTTTTTTTTTTTTTTTTTTTAATTTTTAAAAAATATTTCAACAAAACCACACCATGCGACCCTCGCTGAAACGAGCTCGCTTCAACGAAGGGTCACATGACATGGTTCCGTCGAAAATCCTTGAAAAATAATATTTTTTCAATTTCTATTTGCTTTGTTGTAGGTGGATGGAGATTGCATATTGTCGAGTTTCAATAATTTATAACAAAACAGTTATGTAGATAGGTTGAGAATGTTGGAACTGATCCGACACTCAGGCTAGAAAATATTTTTTCAATTTCTATTTGCTTTGTTGTTGGTGGATGGAGATTGCATATTGTCGAGTTTCAATAATTTATAACAAAACAGTTATGTAGATAGGTGGAGAATGTTGGAACTGATCCGACACTCAGGCTAGAAAATACTTTTTCAATTTCTATTTGCTTTGTTGTTGGTGGATGGAGATTGCATATTGTCGAGTTTCAATAATTTATAACAAAACAGTTATGTAAATAGGTTGAGAATATTGGAACTGATCCGACACTCAGGCAGTTAGCAAGGTCACTACTGGGACAAACCCCTCCCTCAACGCAGACGATATAGAAAATCATTAATTTAAATAAAAAATTTTTTTTTAATTTTTCAAAAATATTTCAACAATATTTCAACAAAACCACACCATGCGACCCTCGCTGAAACGAGCTCGCTTCAACGAAGGGTCACATGACATGGTTCCGTCGAAAATCCTTGAAAGATAATATTTTTTCAATTTCTATTTGCTTTGTTGTAGGTGGATGGAGATTGCATATTGTCGAGTTTCAATAATTTATAACAAAACAGTTATGTAAATAGGTTGAGAATATTGGAAGTGATCCGACACTCAGGCTAGAAAATATTTTTTCAATTTCTATTTGCTTTGTTGTTGGTGGATGGCGATTGCATATTGTCGAGTTTCAATAATTTGTAACAAAACAGTTATGTGAATAGGTTGAGAATATTAGAACTGATCCGACACTCAGGCAAGTTTATAATTAGGTGAACACATTGTTCAAAGAAAACTTTGCTCATTTCTCTCGAGCTCGCAATTATATTATCCAAAATGTTGGAAATTTTCAACTTTTCGGCGTTGAGGGTACGACACACACGCCCCGTTCCAGACACTACTGGGACAACCCCTCACCCAACGCAGACGATATAAAAAAAACATTATTTTAAATAACAATTTTTTGTTACTTTTTCAAAAATATTTCAACAAAACCCCACCATGCGACCCTCGCTGAAAGGCGCTCGCTCCAACGATGGGTCACATGACATGGTTCCGTCGAAAATCCTTGAAAGATAATATTTTTTCAACTGCCGAATTTGCATACCACGCGGGAGGACGGGGGAGATTCGTTGGGTAAAGGGTCAATAATCCACAAGTGTCAGAGACAGGTTCTACAGCGACAGACATGAAATTCTTGATGTTGGGAATTATCAACAGACAGGAGGAAGTTGTGGCAGGTAAGCCTATTGAATACATACGAAAGCAGGAATTACACTATAGTGGACTGAGATGTGTTAAGATTAATTTTTTGTACAATGCGATATTTTTTTTCCAGATCATTCATCTGGCAAGGGCTTGTGATCCTTTCGATGGAGCCATCCTTGCGTTTGACAAAAATGACTCCATCGAAAGTCCACGTATCATGCAGCTTCTGATCACGAACCATGATCCGAGCTCTTCGAGCCATGGTAGCGCGAGCCCTTGTAAGGTCTTCATTTATGAAGATACCAGAATGGTTTGGCTTTTGGTGACCAGAATTTTGCGAAAATTTAACAGATTTCAGATTAGCTCGAGAGCGAAAGAGTTTATTGCGTAATCTGTAACTATTGAGCCTAAAAATAATTGGCCGGTCCTCCACAGGTTTTCCATTGCGCACTTTCGGACCCACACGGTGGCTCCGAGAAATTTCATCGATTGACATTTTGATACCAATTTTGCTTGCAACGTCCAAAACAATGCTGTCCGTATCTTAACCAGGCTTCTCAACAACACCCGTGAGTCGCAGGTTTGTCCGCCGACCGTACTCCTCCAGGTCGTCGACCTTGTCAGCGAGTTCCTGAATTTGCCTGTCTTTTGTACGCAGCTCATCTGTCAGTGTTCGGACTGATTGTTCCAACTCGTCGATACGTTCGCTGGCTGCCTCGCGGAAAACGGATTTCAGGGACTCCCTCACAGACGGATTTTGGAGCACTTTCATGAAGGTAACGGTCATACGGTCGTCACCACTCAGCTGGGTAAGACGTTCACTTTGAATACCAGAACTCCAAAAATCTGAAAGATCAAGCTCTTCATCCGAGCTTGCGTAGTCACGGGCCTTTTTATTCTCGGCTGGAGAGGGGGTCGAGCTAACAGCAGACCTGTTTCTTTTATTGTTATCATTTGCATTGTCTTGTGGAATAGTAGCAATATCAGTAACAATGTTTAATTCGTCCATGACGACAGCTGTGTGTTAATGTTTTTGTAAATGTTTTCTATCGGTATCTTCCCTTGCCTTGACCCGAATAACAAAGTCGTGTAACCAACACTACACTCACGAGACCACGATGAGTAAAAGTCTTGACACCGGCATCAGAGCGGAACAGTATACATCACAGATACAGATGTGCACAAAAATAATAGCGAACAAGTCTCGAGAATCGGTATTTACCTCATCAAGATTTCAGCATAGCCTCACGATTAATCACAAAGAAATGATATAAAGTTGCACAAGTTACACAATCAATTGAATCCTATTGTGAAGCACAAACTTGAGGCAATAGTTAACAAGGACGTACATTACTCAGTGAGATATTTCTCATCATTAAAAGCGAAGCGTCGTTACCAACGTAAACAATGATAAAAAATGGTGGATTCAACATCAAGCTTCGACAAAACGTAAATCAGTTTCCTCAGCCATCGGAACACCTTGATCAGAAATACTCGCTTGAATATCACATTAAGTGTGTCCTTATCAGCATGCTCTATAAAAGCCAGACCCACAAAACAAATGAAAATCCATCATTAAAGGCTTTGAAGCAAGAGCAATTTTTTCAGTGTGCATCCACCATTGGTCACGTGGTTAGTTGTCCTTTAAATTAATACATGTAAAAAAGCCAATGAGGTGTGTTTTGCTATTTTTTATGGGAAGATTAAAAACTTGTAAATTACTGTAAAAAACACATTTCGTCGCCTGAGTGCTAGAATGTCCTATGTCCCACAGGGGACATAGGACATTCTAGCACACAGGCGACGATTTGGTAAATAAAGAGCAAAAGTGGACACTTACGTGTTGGGAGCTGTTGCACTGACTGATATTCATAATGTCGAATTATCTGTGAACTAGTTCCTCTAATACACGAAACCAACTGACAGCTCCGTTTCTGCGCGAGACCGAAAAGGCATAAATAACACATCCTACAGTAAACAAAAGAGAAACAAAAGAGAAACCCTGCTCACGTCTTCGAAGACAATGTTGGCAACGTTTACCATGATACTTGATAGCTATTTCAGTAATAGACTCGTGATTGGAACCAGTTTTAAGTAGGTGTGTAGCAATTATGGATTTCATATTCGATTATTCACGCACAAAGCGCGCCTTCTCATGAGTATTACACAAACAAATTTACTCCAACCAAATACCATAGTAACGAATGGTTCAGGTTGGATTTGGGAAAGTTTGATTGTTACACTGACTCCATGCACTGTTCGTAAAGCAATTCCGCCTATTTATCACTTATTTCCCTCACAATTATTCAAACCAAAAGTAAAGAGTTCCACAGAACGACGGCACAGAGATGGCAAAACTTGTAAAATCTCAGAAACTCTCTTGACATGTGTAGTATTTATAAACGAGATTCCAGGACAATATACACTGTTTTAAAACCACTACCGCGCCTCTCTACCTCCAATGTTATTAAATGATTCTGGCGTGGCATGTATATATTTTAAAAATATTCAGCATATCTGATATGAAACAAAAGTCAGTGGGGCGTTTTGTTAATGGATAAGACTCGACACATTTAAATATTAAGTAATGTATTATTTGTCAAAACTTTCGAAACACTGCAGAAAAACCGACCTTAAACAAGCCTCAGAGGTTTTAATCCACACATCAATAAGTTACTCAAATCTGTGTGGCAGATGGTATCGAATGGAGTGACAAATAACAAGCTCCATCGCTTCAGAACTACTATTACTGATAAGTATCCGTCAAGTAACCTTTGTAGAAAAGATCACATCTTTCTGACACGAAGTCATATTGGTCATACAAAACGTGCATACTCCTTTTATTGGAGTGTAATAAGCGGCCAGCACGTATTCCTTGTAATGTTCGTTGACAAGTGAGCACATTCTATTAGACTGTACTGATTTTAATGACACCCGATTTTATTGTGTGTTGTATTTTACACAATCAGTTCGCGCTGATCCTCTTGTTTCTGAAAGAAATCCTTTAATCTTTTCTCTACATCTCATTTTTCGAAAAGCTTTCCTATGATCGGGTTGATTTACATGACATTCGTTCAGCTTTTGATAGTATTATTCTCTATTGAGCTCGTTATGTATTTCATTGTCACGATCATCAGCATTTTTCATGTTTCACATATTTTATTTCATGGAAGAATGGTTTTACTCAACATCACTGTTTTATCGCCACTTTATAGCCTTGGTTGCTAATGTGGCGCTATGCTCCAATAAATAAACGAATAAACCTTTAGAATAACAGAGATTCTGGCTCTAGATAATTTGAAATAATAAAAACCTCCAGAGAGAATACCCCTTAGGGTATTTTCTCTCAACTCTAGGGTAGTTCTCTCAACTCTTTTATAACATTGAATTGCCGATGTGGACTGTCCGTGGAAACAGCTGGTCAAGGCGTTCGTTTGATCAGTCATTTGCCTGAACTATTTTACATACGACGGGAGTATTTAGACCGAGCACAACAAGAGTGGGGGCACGGGAAACAGGAGTCAACGACCTTTGTTGGAGTTTTTTCCTGTATTTCACTGGTCCCGTGTCTCCCATACTCTACATGAGTTGTGTTCAGTATTTGTAAGGCGATTAAACTTCAGCGATCTGTTTACTATCTTTCTTGACACTGTTTTTGTGCTGAAATATTCCACTCACGTCATAACGTCAATCAGATGCATAACGACCAGTTAGATGCGTTCTTACATGTAGGCCGGATTGGTACGGGTGGTGTGTCCAGCATATTTCTCTATGTCTGTATTTTATCACGGAACGTTGAATACACACAACAATCGTGGATTAATTTTGAAACCGAACTTCGGTATTTAGATTCCATCGGTTCAACACGGTATATAAGGAATACCGAGCAGCTCTAATCTCAGTTGGACAATAAGAGATGGTGAGGGCAAGTAGAGCACAGTGATCGCAAAAGTGTTCTTCCTCTATCAGATCTCGATCCGGACGCGTCATACTCACACGCTGAGTCGAAATTTCATAGATAAAATACTTCAAAATTGGGACCGAATAAAAAAGAACAAACGAAAATAGCATCTGAGAATTGATGCTCTCCAATTCCGTTTTAGACAGCGGAGTTTCCACTGTGTCGAAGGGAGAAAAGCGGTCCAATTGGATAGTGCATTCGACTTCAGATCGAAAAATGATACGTACTTTATTACATGCCCATTCTATAAAATCCCCATCTACAGCAACACTAAACCATGCGGAAAATGAAAATCCGTTCCGCACAACGTTGACGGACTATTTTTAAATAGAAGCGAAATTTGGCTGGAATGTTCTACAAATCGTGCACCGTAATTACACCGTAATTACAACTTGATGCGCAAGCGATAGCTAAAAATAATAACACGGGTTCCCCTCGTAAAATTGTAATTACGGTGTAATTACGGTGCACGATTTATTTATTTATTTATTTATTTATTTATTTATTTATTTATTTATTTATTGGTTTTTTAGGTCACATACTTATGCACAATGTCTAATCATACGGGTGGAAGCCGGAGTACCCGGGGAGAACCACCGAGCAATGACGAGCTTTTTGTTGATAGTTCATCCCCTGAGTTCCAATGTGTTCTATGTGCCTACTGGCACATATAATACATAGTAACTCAGGGGACAAGTTGTCAAATAATTTGCTGAGTGTCATTCTAATAATTGCTTTTATATACGTGAAGGCGTGTAATAAACACATAACGATATACACTTGTGAATGCGTTGAACGATATGGTACTCATGCCAGCGCGGAAGGATAAAACGAGAGACCACAGGCCTCAAGCTTTATCTTTCCGTGATGGCACACGTTTATATGGCCCACGTCATATGGATCGGATCTTTAGACAACAGACAACGGACTTAATCCAAATTGCCTGGGTGGGTGAACGATGATGTAGTGTGCTTGTTGTGCTGCACGTCAGGTGTGCACATGCCTTCAACCGAATGCTAAACTGGCTTATGTGGGCTTAGTAGGTTTGATATTTCGACAGTTACTCACCCTGCCCAGCGGTCCCCCCTCCCCCCTGATACTCCGGCTTCCTCCATCTCTACAACACGATGTAGCAGTGGCTGTTGAAATGGTCGTTAATCCCACATATTTAGTATTTATTTAAATTAATAATATATAAATAAATACTAAGTATCGAAGCCCTCCATTATACAGTGTGAGCAAGTTGTAAAAACAACAACACATTACACTGGGCGTACGCATGCCTCTCAACTGCTAATATAATATTTGGACGTTTCTTGTGGTGTTCTATCAGTCCACATACTATAATCAGTTGGGTTAATCAACCCAAATCAACATTCGTAGAGTGAATATGAATCCAATAGGGTTCATATTTACTCAACCCCGTTGATTTGGGTTGAATTTTAATCGAACTGATTTTAGAGTGTAGATTATAGTACAGCCTACAATAAAGTGTAAACCTGGAAGCCCTAATAACGCGCTATTTGGACGTTATTTGCGTCACATTCGTATATCAATATCGCGATATTTTAATAACGCAGCAGTTGGTCGTGATTTGCCCGGTCAAACCAAAAACCCTGTATACTTGCTATCAAATGAACGTCCCACATATACATACACGTCTGTGTTGTGAAGGCCTCCTCCCCCACCCTCCCCCACCCCTACACCCACACCCAAACACACACAGAGTTTTGTGGAATGGAAGACGTGCACAGAAGCGTTCTTCACCAACAGGTAAAAGATGCCGTGTTGCACGTTCTTCCTTCAAAGCTACATTAAAAAAAAAAAAAAAAAAAAAACAGGAACGCTTCTACAGTCGCACAAATCCTTGATAATTTTGATACGGCGAATATTTTTTATGAGTTGGTAGGGGTGATAGCGAGCGTCTTGGGACTAGTGCATAAAAGTTACAAAGTTTTTGCCGAATTGATGAGTTAAAAAATATTTCATTTTTTGAAAAGTGTGTGGCGTGCCGACCACATGACACTCAACAAAGGACTGGAGGTCGGATGTCATAAGTAAAAAGTGAGTAATATAATTTTTACACTGCGCATATTGCAAGTCCGGCACCCACAGGCCAGCTAAATCACTGGTGGTCCCTGCCTCTGTAGGTTACTATTTCATTTAAGTTTCAGGCCCCTGGGCCCGAGCAACACAGTTGCAGTAGGCCTCACTGCCACTCCCGACCCAGAATGTCGCCCCCTCTCCTTTTGACTTTAAATCGAGAGATTTAGATTGGGTGATTTATATTTATAAACGTTTAAACTGCAGTTTTGTAAACAAACTCTCGAGGACTCTCGTGAAGCCGGGCAGGCCAAAGGAAATCCCAGCTTTAATTGCATCGACATCAACGAATACTTCGACTACAGCAGTTCGTTTGACATAAAAACCTTTGCATGGTTCAAATCGCCACATTATTATAAATATTCGCCCCTCTTCTTTTCATCTAAAAATTTACGGACGATAGTTATGAAAGTATCGCGCAACGCACGCGTTCGTCGTGCGATCTTCGCCCCAACACGCTGAAAATATCGCGTAAATGCTACAGTAATATTGCCATAATAAGGCGCTAATATGCCGTCATTAACTGAAGAATATCGCCTAACGGTATACTTTGTTATAGGCTGTACCTGAGTTTTTGTGTTTTATGTTTAACCCTTTTACTGCCACGCCCACTTTAGCCATATATGAAGGACCTCTCTGTACAGCTGTATGCGAGGAAGTTTAATAAAATTTATGACATACTTGAAACTCTATCAGCTGATTAATTGTTGGAAAGGGCTCCCTAAGCCCTTTCCAGCAATTAATCAGAAGGTTTGATCCGCGCATACCGGAACACACAGATAATCATCCTAAAATAGGTGACAATAGTCGCTTTCGGCAGCGAAATTGTTAACCAAGCGTAAACAAATCGTATCGAATTAACTTTTACATGAAAGATGTGCTCGAAATTAATGGTTATCTACAGTCCGAGTGTGTGTCAATTGCATCCAGTTTATTTTTAATTGATGTGACAGGTGTGACGGAAACCAGGGCTTTGTCGTTGTTGGAGGAAATAGATTCACGCCGCGTATACAGCCAAAACTCAAGGAGTGTTGCCTGAACCCGTGCGTGAACGTATGTTTTGCCGTAACGAACCCACCCGCTGTCGTTTTTATTGGGATGGTTCTTATCCTGAAGGGGTTAGTGACTTTTCGTCAAAAAGCATGAATCAACAGGGTTTCACCAAAAACAACAATTTTAGTACAAAAATATATATAAATGAATATGGTAATTTGTGACTTACATTAAATCCAATGAATCAGAAACAAAACGTCAATCACCCCCCTACCCACACAGTTTTTGAGTCACTTGCGGGCTCGCATTCTCTACTGTCGCTGTTTTTTTCCTCCTTCTCGCTGGTGTTTGTTCTTTTGTCGCCTTCAAACTTCACTCTTTCACTGCTGCCGTACTAACGTATTATCGCTTCACCGGACGCCTTTGCTCTAACATGTGAGGGAATGTCACAGCACTATTGCCGTCGCACGGCCACTAACGTATTGTCACTTTACTACATCGCGTTCCCTCCAACAAGTGACGAAATGTCACTCTACCACTATCATCGCACGGCCACTAACATATTCTCACTGTACTGGACGCTTTTCACTTTAGCAATCGCCACCAATGGGGTCAAACTCTCCCCCACGTTTATCTCAGAATAATGTTCATACAGGCAAGCCTACTCTGCCTACGTACATCTTGTTTTCTACAGCAGGTATGCCGTCTTCCTAAATACTAATAGGTCCCTGAGCTCGCTCTTTCTATTTCAGATCCTACACTCAGATATGGCCACCGACTTGGCCCGCGACTGCATCTATTCTAAATACGAGCTCTTTGTGGCTCTCCCACACTAAAAAAGTGCCTATACTTTCGTATCG
Organism: Pictodentalium vernedei; assembly: GCA_031216915.1. Lineage (NCBI taxonomy): Eukaryota > Metazoa > Mollusca > Scaphopoda > Dentaliida > Dentaliidae > Pictodentalium > Pictodentalium vernedei. Next base: position 502,088,301 of record CM062297.1, on the reverse strand, counting down.
ATGCAGCACCTTCTCTAACCTATAGAATGGGATATCCCATATCCTCGCCTGTGACCCACAGAAATTCCCCAACTTTTATTTCGATAGCCAGAACATCAATTCTCAGTTTCAATGTTTCTCTTGAACTTGGCCGATTAGATCTATCTTAATTTAATATTCGCTTTAAAGCTCCTTTAAAAGACTCGCATTTCGGTATATCCTGACTTTCGGTGACAAGCTAGATGTGTAATATGAACATGTGCGATGTACTGTTTGTACAACAATTACCTATTTATTAACTGGCCATAATTATACAGATGATGACTGCAGGAGACGACTGGTCTCTGTTTCTTTTAATCTCTTATCAGATCGTCCATTATGGCGTTAAACAGAAATGAGGTAATGGACATAACATTTAATGCTTAATTAGCAGCGCTTGAATTATTGCTGGTCTGCTTAAGTGACAAATCGGTTTTCGGGGTCATCATACAAACGCATATTCTTATACCTTTGGCCCGAACGAGAAAAATTATCAAAGATTTATACACTTTTGAACAACAAAATCGAAAATTCAAGCTATCACCTTGTCAACCCCTTGCCAAGGAACACACTCTCAGTTGTTCCAAATAAGCCAGGGGGGATAGCATTCACGTACACTCAGTCTCACACTTCTGTCGCAGAATTATCTCCCGATACTGATATGTTCATAATGTAAAACGCATAGGCACACGCATGCGCACACTGACGCGCGCCACAAATAACTCTTAGGTATTTCGACTCTGTTCCCCATCGCAATACACGAGTCTGTCCACGTCTCACAGCAACTCGCGCACACACTTTCACTGGCGCACAGCAGGAGGTGGTCCGTTGGTACGCAGACAGCTAACAGGTCCCCCTATACTCTCCCACTCTCTCTATTGCAAACTATTATACTACTACATCACACATACACCTGTACCTGTGTACACCCACGCAACATTTGCGTAAACAAATAAAAATATTAGCAAGGGGAATCCACCCTGACCCATGCCAGCCGATCGGCCCCTTGCCCACGCTTATAATCTCACTAGCTTGCCCCATCCTTGGATGGGGTGCCTCGCCCGGCTCATGGCCCGACAGTGGATTACCTGCCCGGTTAGGCACTAACTTTTAATACTTCCATGTATGGTGGGACCCTTACTATTCCATAGAGAGCCACCCCCACACCTTACTGACGACTCGGGTAATCTGTAACCACGTTTTCACTGCCTTTGATTGCCTCTGTCCCGAAGCGGTAATTTTGCAGCAGGAGGGACAACCTCATAACCCTATTGATGTCTACTTTAGAATTTTGGATGTATGAAAGCGGCCTATGGTCCGTGTGTAAAATAAACTCCCGCCCATACAAGAAGTTCTGGATCTTTTTTGACGGCGAAGAATATAGCTACGCACTCCCTTTCTATTACTGAGTAGTTCACCTCCCTGGGGAGTAGCTTCGAACTGGCATATGCCACAGGGAAACGTCCGCCATCGTGTTCCTGTGGCAATACTGCACCTACGCCCGTGTCGGATGCGTCCGTTTGTACCAGGGGCGTTTTAAAGAGGCGGGCAGACGGAGGATGGGTGCCCTGCTCAACAGGTCCTTCAATACCTTGAATGCCCGGTCATGATGCGGCCCCATCTCATTTTGTTGGCCTGTCTCTTCTCGTGAGGTCCGTCATTGGTTTTTTGGCAAAACCGGGGACAAATTTTCGGTAGTACCTGGACAGCCCCAAGAAGGACTTAACTTATCGCTTCGACTGAGGGGGGTTCGCGTTGCGTATCCTCCAGAGTTTCTCGTTGTCCATCTCAACCTTTCATTCGCCAACCTTGTGACCGCGAAACTTGATAGTCCTAAACCATGTGGCACTTTAGGGGTTTCACTGTGAGCCCCGCCTCCTTGAGCCTTCGAAATAGCACCCCGGGAGCTGTCATGTGCTCCGTCCATGTCTTGAAGAGGATATGGTCCACGTTGTGGGCGATATCCCGGAAGTTGATCAACAGCTTCGGCATCATCCTATTGAAGGTGGCACCCGCGTTTACCATCCCAAATGGGAGCTTACTAAAGTTGTAACAGCCGTCCGATGTCGTAAATGCCGTCATATATTTGCCTTCTACCCTGACGGGGATCTGTCAATAGCCTTTACTGAAATTAAGCTTACTGAAAAATTCGGCCCCTGTTGTCCTGTCAGTAGGTCATCCATATTTCACACGGGCTCATTGTCAAGTTTTGTTATGCAATTAAGTCGCCTATAGTCGATACAAAATCGTACCCTATTGACTTCTTCCTAACTAAAACAACGGGAGAACTGTAAGGGGAATTCGAATGTTCGATGACCCCCGCGTCCAACATCTTCTCCACTTCCTCCCCCGTCTCTACTCTCTTAGCGTAGGGGATGGGGCGAGGTTTAACCCACACCGGCTCAACAGCAGTGACCTCGATTTTGCGTTCCTCGAGGTCCGAGGTCCCTGGTCTCTCAACAAACACTTCGCTGAATTTCTTCTGCAAACCCCGGACTTGATAACGTTGCTTCTCTGATAGGTCATCACTGATCACGACATCCCTATATGTCTGTCCCGTTAAGCTCCCCTAGCTCTTATTAATAGGATTGGTGTTGCCTTGCCCTGTCGTTCGCGCGAGTTCGACTTCCTCCCTTTCCTGATACAGCCTCAGTAGGTTGACGTGGTAAACTTTTGCCTTCCAGCTTACATCGACCCGATAATTCATTTTTCCAAACACTTCCATTATTGAGTAAGGCCTTTCAGTTGCTGAAGCAATTTATTGTGGTCGGTGGGTAACAGCACGGTTACCTTCTGGCCTACCCCAAATTTCCTCTGCCTCGTCCTACGGTCATATTGGTGTTTATATCTTCATTATGCCTTACAAAGACACTCCCATATCAGTTGGCATGTTTCCTCCAACCTGTTTCGGAAGTCCAATACATACTGGTACGTGTAATGTACTGGAGATGCCTCCTCCTCAGCCCATAGGCATTTGAGCACTTGCATTGGGCCTCTTATCGTTCGACTGTACAGTAGCTCAAATGGAGAGAACCCTGTGCTAGACTGTGGCACCTCTCTATAAGCAAATACGACCGCTGGTAGATAGCAGTCCCAGTCTTTGAGCATCTTCTGACACATCTTTCTAAGCATCCCCTTCAGAACCCCATTTATTCTCCCCCACAGTCCATTGCATTTTGGGTTATAGGGGGTGGTGAGCAGTTGTTTCTCCGCAACCAACCACACACCTCTTCCAACATCCCCGAAGTGAACTGAGACCCCTGATCTGTCAGAATCTCCTTCGGGAAACCTCATCTGCTGAACACTTCTAGCAAGGCTTCAGCTACGCGCTCCGTCTAGAGCAGTTGCCTCGGGGTACCTTGTGGCATAATCCACCACCGTCAGGATATATCTATTCTCCCTTTCTGACACCGGTTTGATCGGTCCGATCAAGTCCACTCCTACCCTGTCAAACGGTTCCAGGGCCATTCCCCATAACGGAACCCTGGGGACGCTACCTTTGAGCACAGTCTTCTGGAATATGTCGCACGACGGACAAAATCTCGTGACGTCCCCTATGACGCCAGTCCAATGGAAACTGGTCGTGATCCGGTAGAGCGTCTTTCTCGACCCCAAGTGCCCTCTCACTAGCGATTCATGCGCTAGTGTCATAACCTGCTTCTGATACTTCTGCTTCACCTTGATATTCGATCTAGCCCTGCGTTCTTCATACATCCGATGAAGCACCCCCTTGTTCGCCCTCATGGTATATCGGCCCTTACCCCTCGTATCTATTGAATCACTACTTTTGGATATTTCCTAAGCCTTCCCCAATGTTGGATCCTCCTTTTGGGCTTCCATAAGGTTTTCCACGTGGACCTCTTCAGATACTTTGATGGGCTTTACTGGCCGCTTTTTCCACATGGTTTGTGCTCGGATGACTACCGCTGAAGCCTCCTTATGTGGGTCCTTTCCCGACCATGTCTTGTCGGGCTCTGTACGTGCCCCAGATATGTTGCCTACAACCAGTTTATAGATGTGCGCCACCAAACACATGACCTCCACTTCGCCAATGAAGGAAGGGGCGTCCACCCTCACTCTCGCAAGAGGGAATCTCCTCACCGTCCCATCTATGAAAACAGACATGTGATCGAGGCCTGTCAATTGTTCATCGCTGACAAATACCCGCTTGACCGTCATGCCGCTACACCCCGCGTCTCGTAGCGCACGATCTGCCTCATGACCTGGATATACCGCATCTCTCCTTTTTCCTTATCGGATGTACGCTCCTCGCACACCCACTAATTATCATTCCCCCCTCCCAACCTTAGCTGTCCCCCGTCTATGCACAAGCCCGATTGTTTGGCACAATGCGACCGTCTGTCTCCTCCCAGTGGACTGATTGGCATTATTGCCATTCCTCCAGTTTTTCGGGGACAGGTCACTCCTTCCATTCTTTGCTGGGGCTCCGTTTGGTCTTCCCAACATAGCCTTCCATAATCCCAAGCCCGGTGCCCCATCTTGCCACAAATAAAACAAGTTAACTCATTGACTTCCTGCCCAGTGGGGGATGACCCGGTCAATGTCCGAGCCTGTGCGTTCGGTTCTCACGGGGGCCTTTACAACCCCGTTACCCACACTCCTGCCAAGCCTGCCTTGAATCAAACCACCACCATGAGCCTCAAAATACTGTTTAGTCACCCTAGTCATTTCCACTACGCTACTTGGCTTCCTTTCCTCAACAAACAATACCATATCCAGGGCACACGATAACATAAACTGCTCCCTAATAAGTAAGTCCTTCTGGGAGGGAAATGGCTCTTCAATTTCAGATAATTCGACATACCTCTTGAAGTACCTCGTGGCCCTTGGCACAAACTGGTACACACTTTCACCCTTCTCAGCCTTACATTCTCGGAATTTCGTCCTGAAACCCTCCTCGGTGAGCTGATACTTCTTGACTTTTGCCTTTCTCAGCTCACCGTAGTCATTAGCTTGGTCAGGGGACAGGCCCACATATACTTGTAGCGATTTGCCCATCAGCAGCGGACTAAGACTGACGCCCATGCATCATCGAGCCAACCCTGACTCGAAGCAAACCTTTCAAACCTCTGCAAGCAGGTGTCAATGTCATCAGTTTGTTCACTGAACTTGGGTAACTGAGGACAATGTGCCATCACTTTTCCCATGTGACTTTCTCCACCATGTCTACCATTAGTTCCAGGTAACTGCACCCTAGCACTTCAAATTTCCATTTCCCTCTCATGTTGCCTTTCGGCCTCCTCATGCACCCTTTCAGCCTCCTCAAGCGCCCGTTTCAGCCCTTTCTCGTTCTAACGCATCTTCCTTTTCAGCCCTTTCACGCTCAACCTGAATTTCTTTCTCTCGCTCTGTAGCTTTTATTGCTGCGTCTCTCTCTCCCCCCTTTCACACTCTAACGCAGCTTCTCTTTCAGCTCTTTCGTGCTCTCTTTCAGCTTTTCGCACTCTAGCCCAAACTAGAGGCTCTGACTCGACAGCAATTTCTTTCGCCATACACATTTGCTCATCTCTCACAAACTTTTGCAACTCGCTACCCTCGAAGACCAACCACTCCTCCATACTAATCGTTCCAATCTTGGGGTATCCATTATTGAAATTTATCACTTAGAATTTCACACAGAAAAAAAATATTTTGTTGAGTCAAAGGGTTAATTGTTCCCAACTCCTATACGGCGTCCTATTATTATGCGAGAATTTCCACCCTCTTTATTTTAAAGTCGCCGATCGAATTTAGGAGTTAATTTAACAAATGATTAAACCCTATACAACGTATGGCAACTATATAACAATTTCAATGCTGCAACCTGCATGAACATTCTAACTGAAGCATATATTACAATTGTCATTGAGTGAGCTTGTTGATTTTGGACTTTCCAACTGTTACCTTTCAGGAAGATCCTGGTATCCTCGCCAGATGTCAGAAACCGGGGCTTTGTCGTTGCTGGGGAAAATATATTCTTGCCGCGTATTCAGCCAAAACTCAAGGAGTGTTGCCTGAACCCGTGCGTGAACGTATGTCTCACAGTAACGAACCCGCCCGCTTTCGTTTTTATTGGGGTGGTTCTTATCCTGAATGGGTCCATGACTTTTCATCAAAAAGCATGAATCAACAGGGATTCACCAAAAACAACAATTTTAATACATACATACATATATATAAATGAATATGGTAATTTGTGAGTTATAAAAATCCAATTAATCAGAAAACAAAACGTCAATCACCCCCTACCCACACAGATTTTTGCACTTGCATTCTCTGTTATCGCTGATTTTTCCTCCTCGCTGGTGTTTGTTCTTTGGTCGCCTCTTCTTTTCACTGCCGTCGCACGGCCACTAACGTATTGTCGCTTCACCGGATGCCTTTGATCTAACATGTGATGGTATGTCACTGTACCATTGCCTTCGCACGGCCACGAACATATTGTCACTCTAATATATCCCTTTTCCTCCAACAAGTGACGGAATGTCACTCTACCACTACCGTCGCGCGGCCGCTAACATATTGTAATTTTACGCGCTTTTTACTTATGCAATCGCTACCAATGGGGTTAAATTCTCCCCTACGATTATCGCAGAATAATGTTCATACAGACAAGCCGACTCTGCCTACTTATGTCTTGCCTTCTACAACAGGTATGCCGTCTTTCGAAATACTAATAGTTCCCTGAGCTCGCACTTTCTATTTCTGATCCTATACTCAGATGTGACCACCGACATGGCCCGCGACCGCACCTATTCTAAATATGAGCTCTGTGCCCCCCCCCCCCCCCCCCCCGCACTACAACGTGCCTATACTTTCGCACCGATGCGGCACCTCATCTAACCTATAGCATGGGACATCCCCATATCATCTCCAGAGACCCACAGTCTTACACACCTTCAGACTGAAATGAATTTCTCGAGAAAGTCCCCGACTTTTATTTGGATAGCTAGAACATCAATTCTCAGTTTAATTGCTTCTCTTAAACATTACCGCTTAGATTTATCTTAATTTAATATTCCTTTGAAAGACTCGCTTTTCGGTATATCCTGACATTCGGTGACTGCGAGATGCGTAATATTGGTGTATGTCCACAACATCTTCGAGGTTCTGGTTACACAACAATTACCTATTAACTGGCTGTAATTACACAGATAATGACTGCAGGAGACGACTGGTTCTCTCTTTCTTTTAATCTCTTATCAGATCGCCCTTTATGACGTTAAACAGAAATGCGGTAATGGACATAAAATTTCATGCTTAATTAGCAGCGCTTGAATTATTGCTGGTCTGTTTTAGTGACAAATCGGTTTCGGGGTCTTTTATACAAACGCACATTCTTATACCTTTTGCCCGAAGGAGAAAAATATATCAAAGATTTATACACTTTTAAACAACAACGTCGAAAATTCAAGCTATCACCTTGATAAGGTGGATAGCAAATCGGCTTTGCCATCCCCTAGGTGGATATATATTTAATGCGATAAGTTTCCTGTAATCTTGTTCATTATTTTCTGTGAAACACGATGTATTATGTGTGCTCATAATAAAGTACCTATCAATCTATTAAACTATCTAAAAAGCTGCTGAAAGTTTGATACAGGAATCACAACAAACCAGGTACTATAGACCGATAGAACATTGAAAGAAGTGTTCTGATTAGTTTATTATGCCCAACAAAATCCTAAACAGTGGATCTTGTGCTATGTAAATACCACATACGGGTTAAACTATGAACAATGTAGACAGTTCGATCTGGAGACATCATTCCAGTGACGTCATTTGGAATGAATTGAGTCGCGAGGGTTAGTTTCCTGATTATCAAATACAAAACAAAGTGTGTCTGTGAAACTATTGGAATTTATCGGAATGTGGTCCAATGTTAAAGCATGCTTAGTTTAAACGGGCTGTAATGATAAGTTAAAGCGTCCTCTTTATGCATACATTCATTTTTTTCGGACAATGGGTATATCAATTTATGTGGACAGAAGCAACAACGACATCTATTATTTATTAACATCCACATCAATGTACGCCACTCTAAGATTTTTGAAATTATTCTTGTATTTACTGCTGGGTGTTGTTTCGTTAGGAACACTGTCTTAAAATCGAAATCGAGCTTTGTTGGTCTCTTCTCTTGAATCCGGTCCAGGTCGTAACGCGGCCTGAAGTTAAAACGTAGATAGTTGGTCACTGAATTTGTCTGGTAGACCAACCAGTGTTTCAACGTGCAGCCCCAAATTTGATTCAAAAAATTGATTGGTCTTCCACCAACGAACGAATATAAACTCTACCAGTCGATGAAATGACATGAAATATAATCGGGTTCCAAAGGGTTAACAAGCATCCTGGCGACAGGCGTGTCTTCTCGGGTTCATTTCTTAGCACTGAGTGAATCATGAATGAATTTGTTGAGAAATTCCACTCCGCGCATACTTTACTAACGGCGGTCAATGGCTGTAGAATTCACGTTTGGTAGTCTTCACATCTCCAGGGAAAACCTTCCGGTAGTATCCGTGTTTTTGTCAAAAACTCCATATATTTTATTTCATGCCAACTTAACTACTCACCGCTGCCTCAAACGAAACAATTAAACACGCCATTTCCGGAGAGTAACGATGAATTGAAAATGAATGGAACGCGTTGAGAGCATGCAAAGCGACGTCTGCCTGAAGACAAGATACTGTAATCGGGTAATGTTGATAACTGTAATAAAACAGTATTATCTGCCTACCTCTTTATTTTTTTTCTTAGACCTGCATCACAGATTAGTTGTTCACATCGGTATCGACACTCAGCAGAGCCTGACGACGCTTATAATAGCAGAACTTCTTATCGCCAATATTTTCGAATATTTAAATGCAAGGGTCTCGATGCGTAGGTTATTTGAATATTATAGACCTCTGTCATGTTAGTTGATATCTATTATGTCGCGAAAAGCTCTGATGTGGAGTCCCATGTTTAGGGAACCCCTGAAGTGGTATCATAGACAGCTGACCATTTAGGTCAAGTGCGGCTACCATGGTAGCACCCGTGAGCAACCAGATTGTGGTATCAATATCAGTGTGATACGTGATGTTACAACTTATACCGCATGCGCGGTGCTTCTTTTCGAGGTCCATTTTGTTTGTTTGGGCCGCCATTGTGGTGTATATGGCGTCTCGCGGTTGCTGTCGGGCGCACGTGGTGCTATAGTGTATGCCGCCTGGTATCGGGGTGCTTCATTGAACTTGTTTACGTGTTGGTATAGTATGGGCGGTATGTACCGATGCAGTTGAAAATAGAGCACACAGCATATTGAACCTGGCCACAAGTCGGGAATGCCAATATGCACGTCGGTGCAAATGGATAATGTGCCCGAAAACATGTTGCATAATGGTGCGACAGTATTTGTGGACAGCAGAGAACCAGTGGGTTGTGGATAGTTTGGACCTGTGGTGTGTTGATAACGTGTTTAGGGGCACTGACGCTACTCTTTCGTCAGTATGAGTGAACGTTCTGTGTGTATGATGTGCACATTGTGCCATCATCTTTACGATAACATAAGCACAATTTGGTGAAACAGAGGCAGCGTGTGCAGGTGGCATAAAGAGTATCAGAAGAGGGGTGCAAAACGTGAGGTGTTCGATAGACTTCATCGTTAAAACGCCCCTAGAGCATAAACAGGGAACGGATCAACATAACTGGTAGACGTATGAATAATGCGTTATTGATATCAAATGATGAGCTACGGAAGTTTGACCTGTATATACCGTTACACTCATTTGAAGATTGGGTGAGAAATAGGCGTGTCTACTTGAAAGTCACTTGTAATCTCAAATCTTCTATCCTGAAAACATGTGTTGCATGTTGCCACCAAACCATGTATCAAACGTAATAAATATGGTGCAACGTGGCGCGTTAATGGCGTTCTGAATGAGCTGAATTCAGCATCCAAATCCCATTCCCGGCAAATTCAAGTCTACATTGAATATTTACCATACAATTGCATCATTTAGTTTTACATACAGCACTGCGTGTAAATCAGCGAGAAAGTCTCTTTTTACACTTCCCCGAGAGCCATAAGGTCACAAAAAGAGGCAGGTTATATTACAACGGCATAGAGGGAGCTCGTGTGGAGGGAGAGAGTCTCCTTCGGCACCTACTGAGCAAAATAAACCATGCACACCATCCGACCACCGACAGACCCCCTTTTAAGGGACTGCTAGTTAAACAATGATATACGAGGCCTGTGCAGAACATACGGAACACCCATTTTATAAATTATTCAGCATATAATAGCATCGTTTAAATCTACATACATGAAAATCACCGAGAACGTCTCTGTTTCAAACTTCACGAGTGCCATAGACGGCAAAATATTTTGAATTATCTGCGTTAGTTTCCATGTAGGATGCACTGAGTGCTCGTATTAGAATTAAGATCAATTATTTGGATCTTATTACATTTCTGACTGATTTAGAAATAACGGTGAACAGAGAAATCCAACTGTAATTCTGCAGCACATTTTCAATTGGGCACAGGAGGAGGGGAGTGTTGACGTGCTGCCCTTAGCTCCCCATCACCTCCCATTGCTGGAATATGACGTTAACTGAACATTTCCTGTGCCGATGCAAATGTTTGTTTATTTTTATTCAACTCTACCCACTTTCCTTCTGTAATATGCATCAAGGTGGCGGAAAGTTAACTGAAACTGTTACCTGTGCTTAGGAGAAACGTGCGGATGCAAACCATGTGTACCAGAACCGCTTGCGCTGTGGCGACTTCTTTCTTCCTTTCTACCGTTCCGGCAGAATCTTTTGCTAAGATATGGACAAAACAAGAGTTATCTCCCCTAGAACATCCAATGCATATTGTTATTCCAGAATGATGTTGCAAGCAGTTTCTTGATAATTTTGTGTCTTGTGAATTACAGCACAGTTAAGGCACACGGGATGCATTCACGTGTCAACGGTAGGCGTGATCGAACCTGAAAAATGTTCAGTGCTTGTGCCCTCACAGACGTCTGTTGTGTAAGAAAAAAGAGAAATTTTTACAGCGTGGGCAAATTAATTAACTTTTTAGAACTTCCCATGGAGATTATATACCGAGTCAAAAAAGAAAGTATAATAAACTTTGAGGAGCATTTTTTTTAGTATTATCGACTTTACTCCCAGACAAATTATTTTAAATTCATGTTTCGAGTCTAGCTGTATGAATTTGCATAATTTCATGTTCTTACTGTTGACAGCGTCAAGTCAGGACGTCGCAATTCAGACATGGGTGAAATGAAAAGTTCACACATGCAGTCAATTGCGTGTATGTCCACCGTTTGCCTCTCGCATGGCAAGATATCAACAGCGCATGGACCTGATAAGTCTACGAATGTTACCCTGTGGCATTCCCTTCCACTCCCGCCGTAGAACGTAACGTCTGAAGATTATGAAGTCGTACCCGACGGTCCAATTGATCCCAACGATGCTCAATTGGCTACAAATCTGGCGAAAGTGGGGGCCAGGAAAGAAGTTCGATGCTCTGCTCCTCAAGAAAGTCACGAGAGATACGCTCTCCGTGACATCGGACATTGTCCTGGAATAACTGCAATTTGACGTTAGAGTTGAACAACAGGACAACAACAGCGTTAAGAATTTCATCCCTATATCGCTGTCCCTTCAGAATACCATCGATGAGGATCAACTGCGTTCCATGGTGCAAGGAAATTCCTGTCCAAACGATTACCCTACCCCCCGCCAAAACGGTCGCATTCCCACACACAAGCATCAGAAAACCGTTCTCCTCGTCGGCGATACACTCTTGCCCTACCATCAGCGCTCCGTAGACAAAATCGAGATTCATCACTAAAAAGAAATGTGCTCCAACGCTGCTGAGTCCAGCAAACACGCTGTCGTACCCATCCCATTCTGACGGTACGATGACATTGGGTGAGGATTGGTCCGTGGTATGGACGCCTACTTCGGATGTCGTGTTCAGCGAGTCTGTTGCGGGCAGTTTGTGCACTATTGTTAGTGCTACCAGGAGTAATTGCTGCTGTCCTCGTCGCCGGAAGCAAGCAATGCCGCAAGTGAGACGTCCTGATGTGTCGGTCTTGTGCAGGGATCTTAACTCTTGGTCGACCTGCACGCGGTCGGTCGGCAGTAGATCCAGTGGTTCGATACCTTCCAATCAGACGGTAAATAGTGGCCACAGTGACACCGAACTCAGCAGTGAGCTCATCTGGCGGTATCCCAACCTCATGCATACCAATGGCACGCATCCACTGATTTTCGGTTTACCTTGGCATTTTTTAAAATGTTGGAAGACAAAAACTAGCGTGTTTTCTCAATAACCCAGGCTCTCTAGCACAACATAACACAAAGAAAATCGTAGGTTTTGAAATCCGTACCAAATTGTATTCTGTTGGGTGGACAACAACAACATGTCATTAAACTCTTTGCACGACTTCTTGTCCACACACATGCAACATTAGAACTGTTATATTTCATCATTTATGCTATTTTTCAACATTTGTTTCTATTATACTTTCTTTTTTGACTCAGCATATGTTCCACGGAGAATTCCGTGAGCATTTAATATGGGACAATAATGCATTTATCGCCGGGCCAATGTTCTGATATTTATCGGGCAGATTTGTATTAAGAGAAGTGGGTGGGTTTTATTAGGGTAAATAAATAATATTGATATGCCACTTGGAAAAAAATACGTTAAAAAAGCACATGGTCCGGAAAAATCGCACACGTAAAAAATCAGGCACCTTGGATGCGAAGAGATTTTGTTCCGAAGGTGAGAGAGAAAATATTGGAATCTGTTGCAAACATCAACCCAAATGTATAAATTGGCCGTTCCAAGAATTGTTGAATTTAGAAAATCACGCGTACAAATACACCCCTTACGAACGTCTTCTTGTGTTGAATTGCAAAACTTTTTATAAAAGATAAATGTAATAGCGAACATTGAAATGGACCGCCACTTTCGCATTGCATCCCGTGGATCAAAAACAGTTTCGAAACACCGAGAGAATTTGGTAAATTTAGATTGGTCAGGAATGGAGTTCACAACAGAGGTACGACAGATCGATCATTTCGAAAAAAAATTACACCGGCCTTAGTGTTAGACGGGTGAGATGATGAGAATAAGGCGTTTTATCTGATAATCAGTTAGCAGAAAATTCACCGAAAGAGAGAACTGTACAGTACTCCCGCCGAGGAAAGGCCCCTTTTCACGTGTCCATAGTGGGCGTGGGCAAACGTGGGCAAGTTCTCATTCAACTGCCTATCTTATTTGTCCGTGGGCAGGTCTGTGGGCAGAGACCTTTTATAAGCGTGGGCACATTATTGAACTGCCCACGGAGTTAATAACTAACACGTCGATTTCCGTGGAGTCCAGGCGTTCTCTGTTTTTCTTTTTAATTCGGTGGTGGTCTGCATATACGAAGTGTGATAATGAGGCGAAAATAATTTATATGGACAGCTGATACGGATAGATAAATCTGGAAATAAATTCAGAAGAGAAAAGTGTTTTGTTTAGCACATGTGGAGCAAACATACTCGCAATGAAAAATAATTATTTTGACAGATTTGTTCAGGGAGCATTCTGATAGAAACTCTCTCTCTGTCTTTTGAAGGTTAAGTATTTTTTTTTTATATCTGATAGAAACTCTCTCTCTGTCTCTTGAAGGTTAAGTATTTTTTTATGTAGTCAGTGGGGGTATTGGGAGATTGTGAAAAATGTCCAGCTCGCAAATCCAGACAATATGAACAAATTACCCTGAAAAACACAACCCAATTTAAATTGTTAATCCTTTCGCACGCCACTGTTCACGGTAGTTTATAACAGGCCATAAATCATAAACTCAAAAGCTTCATTATCTGACGGTCAGCTTCTGTTAAATGAGTAAGGGAAGAAAGTATGCCTATATAAACAAACGTGAAGAAAACAGAGATAACAAGATTTAACAGAAAGTAAATGTAGATATTTATTTATTTTATATTTTTATGGTTAAGCTTAACATTTATAAAAAGAAAAGTACAACTTTTTCATCACACACTTTTATCCAGGTATAAAAAATATGGGTATTAAAACATTGTATCAGTTTCGAGACTGTATTGGAAATTTGAAAGCCAGACTCGACTGGGGTGGGGAGTGTGGGTGGGGAGTGCATTGGATCCCTGGACGACGATTTGGTGTTTCAACAAATGTTCGGGCAGTCAAAGGTGTACAGTTGCATTGTGAAAATCTATTTTTTCGGGCAATTTTCATAATTCTGTGGGCAACCCAAACTTGCTCGAAAAAAATATAAAACTTCCGAAAAAACTGATTTTTTTCAGACGCATGGGGGAGCTGCAGCCCACCCCCTCCCCCGGTCCATATGCCTATGCTTTCGAATTTTAAATACAGTCTCGGGACAAATTCAATGTACTGCATCTTGTTGCGTCATTGGGCAAGACACTTAATCCCAATGCCTTAAAACATAGCTTACATGTATGATCTCTCATTGGATCAAGCTCCATGAGCTTTTTCCGGTGAGGGTGTCATACAGTATGTTTTCGAGGCCCAGTTTTGTTAAATTTCAGGTAGAAATGTAAAGCATGAATTAACAGAATTTCCGCCAAAATAAATAGCAGAAAATTAACGCGTAATCTCGCTTTGTCAAGATATATTGATCTGAATGTCCAAGACGCTACTTTTGGGTCGTTCGCTCTGTTTACTGACATCGAATACGAACATCGGATACATCGACTTGTATTCGCCGGGAGATGTTTACACATGTAGTAACTCTCGGCACACTGATGTCGAAATTCTGACATTTCAAGAAATGAAATTTTCCCATAATGCAATTAGGCATTTAACCATTTTGCCAAACAAGATTGAATGGGCTAAATGCCTAGTTGCATTATTTGATACATTTACAGTTTGAAAATTAAAGTAGATTCTGAGTTGGGTAAATCTTTAGTTTAGATAAAACTTGCGGGTAAAATACTTAGATTCTTACCAATTATTCCTGTCAAACACTCCTAAGTGGATTCGCGTACAAAATTTCGATCTGTCGCTTTCGCGGTCTGGCAGAAAAGAGACAGAGGCTGGTCTTCTTCTTTGTTCTCTGTTCCCAATTGGTTAATCTCGGTCACATGAAGCCTCAGAGTGGTGGTATTCATCTTCACAGCTGGAACAGGTTCCGGAGAGTTCTGGAAGTCTTTCCTGCTTCGCAGACTGTCTCTGATGACGTCACGCGAGTGGGATTATATTGCGATTCTACAACACTCTTCCCCGTTTAATTTGAAAAGCCAAAGCTTGTCACGCCAAAGAAAAAACTGTCGGGAACCCAACTGACCTGGAGTAGTTCCGGAGAGTTAGGAAAGAAGAGTACGCTCAAACTTTAAGAGTTTGATCTTTTGATTCCCTATGCCAAATGGAGTGGCCCAAACATTATCAAGTTAAAGATCCCGAAAAGCGCCTAAATTAGATCATGACTCTCGCTGGATATGGAGGGAATCAGAGATTTACCCCTTTCCTCGGATACCCTCCAATTCCATACCAAACACAAAGAAGATGGTGCCTATAGCTGTTCCCTTTCTAGGGTGCGGAAGGAAAGAGCCCATTCAACCAGTGGGCATTCCTAGTTGTTTTGGGCTGACACGTCCTCCATTAATTCTCTGCAGATGTCAGACACTGTTAATTTGGGGTTGGAATCTCTCAAACCCCGGCCGTTGGTCTAGACCGAATCTGTCCCCCAAATTTAACTCTTTTGGTTGGGCTTCATTTGCTGGCACTATTTTTTTCAGCTTCCTAATTTATAGGAGTCTACATTTCTGCTGGGGGCTTCCCGGCAGGTGAGACTTCACCCCAATGTTTGAATTCAGGGTCCTCAAGGGAGATATCACCATTCCGAACCTGCTCAGGGGACATCCCTGAGAGACTCTTATTCCCTTTTTGCGAAGCCTAACTTTTCCCAGCCTGGTGCCGCAGGATTGGACCAAGGTTCTTCCTAGTCTATTCACGCCCTGATTGCTCTGCTCATTTCTGCCAAGTTTCGAGTGTCTTTCTGTCTGCTGTAAGGTGGGAATGAAACAACCCTGCAGCAGGGCAAATGCACCCCACATCCTGTGAATATTCTGTCCAACCTTCCCCAGGGTCCCAGGGTATTCCTAAGACTCCAGGTCCAAGATGACGTACCTCGTAACCCGATCTTATTTTATCAGCTTCAACTGTGACCCTACCGAGGTCCCATGGTTGCCCAGACAACCCTGGTTCAATGTACGAAATCGTATATCTCCGTTTTTCGGTACTCTTCCTGTCTGTTTGTGATTGGTAGGGTATGGTCCCTGGATCCCAGGGTATTCCTAGGCTTCCTGGTCTAGTTTTAACATTACGCTGTTCTTTTATGGGTCATTTATTCATTTGTTTAATGCCATGGGATTCTGCGTCATCTATCAGGATTTGTGAACACTCTTTAGCCACCTGAGCAAATGTTTCCTGGCAGTCTGCCTTACCGATATTTTGGCCTGACTTTTACCCAGAGCAGCATCAGTTCCATTGGATTCTGCAATAATTTGGGCAACCCCCTGAGGCGACAGGGATATTCCCTGTACTTCAGTTTGCTTGGTCGCGGAATTAGTTCCAAGACCCTGTGGGTTCCCTAGGTCCAATGTTGCCCGACACTCTTTTTCGTATACTTTTCGGAGCTTGGTTTCACTCAGTTCCTGACATTTGTTTGTTACTTTAGGAACAACCCAATCCCCCAAGGAAAGAACTTCCTCCCTGAAGTAGGCTCTTCTATCGTGTTTAATCAGGAAATCACACCCTAGTAAGACAGCATCGCTGATTGGTGCCACATATAGGAATTCATTAAAAATTCTGTCACCTATTTTGGTTTTCAGTGGGCCTACATAGCAACCTTGCAGTTTACTGTCCCTCTCTGCAGTTTGGTGCACTACTTTCTTAATTATGGGTGGAGTTGGTTTCAGTTTTCCGTACAATTTATCCGACATAACTGTGACCTTGGCACCCGAATCCACTGTTGCGATTGTTTCAACTGACTCTATCTGGAGAGAGATCCGGACAGACAATAGCGGTTTACATTGTCGAATAGTGATCACATTATCAGAATCCTTGACACCCTTATGGTATGCGAAATTCCCAGTTGCCAGGTTTGGGGAAATTCTGGACGGACTGTTGCCCTGGAGGTGCCCAATACCTGAGCATGAGTAGAACTGGGCCCTTCTAGGTGAGGGTGGCCCAGACCTAGGTTGATCCTGGATCTGTTCATCCCTCCCCCAGGACAAAGACTCCTTTGGATTATCCAGTTCATTTAAAACATTTCCCACCATGGTAGTGAGTTTGGTTAACCCTTCCTGGTTCCCAATCACTTGTTTTTGGACCTTCTCAATTTGTGTTTCCATAGCAAAAGACTCCCTTTCCAAACTCTTTATCTCAGTATAAAAGTACATGATGATGGGTAAATGAGATTGATTACGGTCCTCCTCCCCTTTGTTTAAATCAGTTCTATTTCCATGACCATATCTGTCTCGTTTGGGTGACCTACCCCGCCCCGTTTGTTTCAACACTCTGATTTGGGGAGGGTCTTCCTCCTCAACCGAGTTGTTAAGGAAAGGACTCAGCTCGCGTACCTCGCGTTGGGTTTGGTTGTTCTTTTGTCCGTATATGGCGGTTTGTTTGTACTGGTGCCACTTGATTTTGTTTATGACATCCTCAATGGTGGCGGGGCGCTGGTTTACCACTGCCTCCCCCGCTCGACTGTCGTTAGAACCATGGCGAATTTGATAATGGCCTGCTCTAGTGTAAAGGGTGCAGGGCAATCACGGAAAGCACGATTAGCCAATTCCAAAATGGTGTCTGGCCATTCCTTCAGAACTCCGTTTGTCCCTGCTTAGCCTGTTGAAACTGAAGTTGGGCAGTTTGTGGCAAGTCATGGAACCCGAATCTGTTCTCCATACCCTGCAGCAACACGACCCATGTCATATTTTGGTTACGCTCTGCCAACAGGTTAGCGTGCTCCGCTGCCCTGCTCTTCAAACACAACCCAAACAGACATTTCCGGTCATTTTCCTCCAGTACCTCCTCATACTGGAGGCAATCCTGAAACCTCCTTTTAAATAAATGCCACGGTTCTGACCCATCATACTGCATGGACTTGGGTACCTTCGTTTTCCTCCTATGTGGCCCTTGTCTGTTATCCAGGGAAAACTGCACTGGGGAAGATTGGCACCCGCCCGACTCTGCTTGTAACCTACCGGCAGAGTTGGTATGGGGGGGGGGGGGGCACCGCTTGCCATTGTGGGTCGTGACCGACTTGAGCCGACATAATCCACATGTCCTGCCTCCCAATCGTCGGCTGATCTCCCACAGGACCCAACTCCTGATTTTGAATGTTCGATACTCCTGCGAGTCTTGGCACATTTGACGCTACTCGTGGCCCCCGGGCTGCATTCCTGGCTTCATTCACATCTAGTCCTACTGGTCTTGTGTCTACGTCTGAGACACATGCCTCCGTCCACCTCCGTACCCTCTCACAAAAAACACCATTCCTTTCACCTGCAGCCTGGACCGGATAGTTCAACTTTGGCAAAGCTTAGAGCCCTATGATGTCTGGGTACCTGGGTGACCCTGTCCTCGGGTAGTAGGGATGTTCCCTACTGGGGACAGCATTCCCACTGGATTTAAGGTCTGACATTATATAGGGATTGGGGGCACCCTGCTGGTAAATCCCCACTGAACTAGAAATTTCAAAGCTCACTGTGTTTGACTGATGAGGCCTTTCCCAGAGTTCAGGGGCTACCCCTGCCCGAGCTCTGCTGGGATCTATCACGCCAGGATTCACATACCCAGCTTTCACCCCCTCAGTGGTCTGCCCTGAGAACCCTAAAGGATTACAATCACCTCCAAGGTCCCGATAGTCTCCTCTACCAGTATATGTCGTCGTTATATTTTCTGGCCTGATCTCACGGTCATGATACTTGGAATGGGGACCACATCTCCAACCACTCTGGTGCTCACCCCCACATGTATTTACCTCAATGGACTTCCTGAGCGCCTATCGTTCCTTCACATTTTGAAATGGGCCTTGGAAATCCGATTTCACAAAATCAACTGGTCCTTGTTTCTCATCCCACGTGGTGCTACCACGAGCAAACCGGTTGGGACCACCACAGCTAGACTGCACCCTCTGTAACACAGTCTGATTTCCATTTGATTTTTTATCTGCACTCAACTTCCCATCACCATTATCTGAACTGAAAGAGGGAGACAATTCTTGACTCGTCCGAGGTGTGTGGCTATTTTCAATTGGTGACGAACTTATAGTTGAGACTGACCATTCTGGATTATATGGATTACCACCATCTTTCATCACAAGTTTTTCAATGTGCTCCGTCAGGGGTGAGGTAGTCCTAGGATAATACTGGGCTTTCCCCCTCCCTGGTGACCAATTCGATGACACTTGTCTATTTAACTGTTTGACTGGGTCTTCCTCCCCCTCCTTACTGACCATAATCTTTGGTGGGGGACCCGAAAAATCAATCACATTCCACTGGTCGTTAGACCCCTTGAAGTGTGAAATTGTTAAAGGATCCTCTCTAGAAAGGGTCCCATATTGAGCCCTTTTTTCTATTATTGCCAGGGCAATCTTCGGCCCTATGTTGGGTATTCTTTGCAATTCCCCAAATGTGGCATAATTTACGTTAACCTTCTCCTCTGCCATATTTCTACTTCTCACTCAATGAAATTCAATTTATATGTAATTCAAGACTAATTAACAGTTACCAAGAACTAGTTTGCTCAGTACCTCAGCTTTCCTAGGCCTTTGGTACTTTTGGAGCCTACCTATATACTGCACACAGCCAGTATATCCTCAACAAAATCCACAAGCTCAGCTTTCCTGGGCCTGTGATACGGGTGCACTATATGGCCAACCGCCAAAATACAATTCACAATATTACAATACTATCAATTCACTGCCACAGACAAACCGCATCCTCAGCAAAATGATATGGTCACGGCAATTTTTACCAAATGATGTAAATCAAGGTTGTTCCTGTAGCATCTCTAGAAGATCCACAGCAACAATGAAATATTCAAATTCAATCAATTATCTGTCTCAGTAGCCTATGGTACTGCCACAGCAAAATTTCACAAACAAACTGTCTTGGTAGGATTTGATGCCGCTACAACAGCAAATTAAATTTTGTACAATTTCTGCAGCAATCTACAATACCATAACTGTCCCTGTAGTCTATGCCACAGCAACAGCAAACTTTTCCTGTATCTATGAAATTTAATTCACAGCCAAAGAATTTTCAAAAATCAATCTGTATCTGCGGAAATCAGACTGCAGGCACAGAAAATTTAATTCATTCAAACCTGTATCTGTAGAAATTAGTCTACAGCCACAGCAAAAATTTAATGTCAATCAAATTTGTATCCGAAGAAACTAATCCACGGTATTATTTTTACACAATTAATTTTAATTTTCACATATCACAAAACCCGCACCCGCAAAAACTGAAAATTGCGGCAACGGTAATTTTCCAACATAAACATTCACTTTGTACACAAATAATTCTGAATTTATCAAATTTCTGAACTCGCAGATAATTTCGATCACTGCAGTATGTAACCACTGCCCTATCGAAAAAACAAACATTTTTGAATTCATAATCTGCGAACAAAAATCCCAAATTTGGAAATCAATGTTAGGTAAATCACCAAACAATTGATTTTCAATGTTATTAGTATTGCATCAAAAAGAGAAAATTGACGATGTCGGTGGATTAATTCCCGCTGTCATCGTCAACAATGGAATTGGTAAACCCCGACCTCATGACCTTGGAAACTTTGTAAAAGTTTACAAAGTCACCCCCGCAAACTGGTTCTCATGTGGGCGACGTCAATAAAGTGGATTCTTGGTTCGGCAAATCTCTACTTCAGATAAAACTTGCGGGTAAAGTACTTAGATTCTTACCAATTATTCCTGTCAAACACTCCTAAGTGGATTCGCGTACAAAATTTCGATCTGTAGCTTTCGCGGTCTGGCAGAAAAGAGACAGAGGCTGGTCTTCTTCTTTGTTCTCTGATCCCAATTGTTTAATCCCGGTCACATGAGGCCTCAGAGTGGTGGTATTCATCTTCACAACTGGAACAGGTTCCGGAGAGTTCTGGAAGTCTTTCCTGCTTCGCAGACTGTCTCTGATGACGTCATGCGAGTGGGATTACATAGCAATTCTACAACAAAATTGGATATTTGGATATCAATGTGCAGAGGGAGACGTAAACATCCTGTGATGTCTCATACCTTCCAATCAATTGCATGAAAACAATTCTGTTTAGTTCATAAATAATTGTTTTTTTTTAAATTTACTGGAGGGATATTTGTTCATATCTTCCAATCAGTTGCAAGAAGGCAAAATTTTATTTAGTTCATGAATAATTGTTTACTTACAATTCACTGGACGGTGCTGGCTCAAATCTTCGAACCAGTTGCAAGAACACAATTTTACTTAAACATTATTCACAAATAAAACAATCTTTTTTCAAAAAAGATTTATTTCTACGTTTTCTTGCCACTTATTTCATAACTTGATAGTCTAATCACATTATTATTATATGGTGGTTTGGGGAAATCGTTAAGTAAACAATTACCGGAGATAGAAAAGGTTTCGAAAAGGATTTCTTGTAGTCAATCTGTCAATAATAGCTGTGCCAATATTAAATTATAAATTCACAGATTGACTTCCATAGTAAATCAGCTTAATTTTAAAACCAGATGGTAATCAAATTCTCTAAACACAATTAAAACATTTTCTACAAATTAATTTTAAGCTTTTTAAGACAGAACTTGGTTAATTACAAGTAATAACTCCCGGTTAGCCATACATCATTTCCGTGGGCAAGCGTGTTTCAGATTAATTGCGTGGGCGCTCCCATCTCTGCGTCATTTTAGTTTAATAATCTTTTCCACAGAAATCCACGCCGCTTTGCCAACAGAATCTGAAGTCCACAGATGCCTACGTCAGTTAGTATCAAACCGAGTTATGTGGAAAGCACGTGGGCGCCCATAGTGGGCACGTGGAAAAGTGCCTGCCCACGGCGGGCGTACTGTATCTAATACTGATTTCGGATGAGGAAAAAGGCAATTATTTTTGGATTAAAAATCTATGTCGTTTGTTGTCGATTCAGACGAGGGGACGCAATGATGCGAGATTTTTCTGTTTCTGCTGTTTGAATTCATTCCACTGCAAAGATTCGATAGAGATACATGGGAAATATTGTCGTGATAATCAGTCCGTGAAAGCAGACATTCCAAAAACGGAAAATATTAAATGTGACGTACCACAACAAACGGTGGACAGTACCGCTCTTCGTGTTAGCGGATTTCGAATCGTTCAGGCAGGGACTGCACAACACATGTTACGTGGAGAGCATGGGCATAGACAGCACTAAAGCCCAGAGATCGGGCGATACACCCGTACATGTACACCTCACGAATGACCGCACTCTGATTTCAGTCATGGGGAAAAATAAATTATGCCAGACAATTGTTAACGGTATTGGCCGACGAGAGCGGTTTGTTAGATTCCGGAAAGGGTCCTTTAAAAACGGCGGAAATTGACTTCTACGTGGTCAGATAGGTTATCCAATGCCGTTCGTAGGAGAACTCATTTGAATGACATTGACTTCTAGCAGCTCGACAAACAAAGAAACAAAGTGGTTGTTAAAATCGCGGAAAACGGTGTAGAAAACAAACTTTATAAAGTCGACAAACTTTCGAATCAATATCATGGTTCGAAAATAAACATCACACCATTGCGAGTTAAACTAAAAGATAGGATCAATGTCAATACTGTATCTAGACTCATCCCGAATCTGTGAGTTATATAGTGTCTTTGTTGATCGGATGCAATCATTTGAATAAAAACATTTTGAAAAAAGTAATAATGTGTTCGTCATCATCGTCGTTGATGATAAAAAAGAGAAACAAATGTGCAGAATATTTATGCGTGAGCTCTCAGACATTTTTTTTACGTTTTCCTTGTTTTGTCAAAAATACAAAAAAAAAAATCACTTTCTAATCATTTTAATGTACATTTTTTTATTATTTTAACAAACGATCGACATTCTATTTTCGTCCGATTGAAATGATAACACTCTGTTGGAAATGACTAGATGAATAGGTTCGGTTCTCCCAGCTACATTTCAATGAAACTACGTCTTAATCTGAATGTTTAAAATGCATTTCTTGAGTTTCTTGCTATGTTTAGTGACACTGAATGCGTACAGTGAATAGAGCGTCATGCATTCGATGGGAGTGATGCTGCGGTTGCTTAACAGTTTGTCCGAATGATTTTATTTCGATACAGAGCCAACAGCACCACCGTACATCCTACAAATGTCATTCAGGCATAAGGATCTATGGCCGAGTATCTCGCAGCTTTGAATATCACTTGCATGCTTCCCACGTTCAAATGATCGAATGGGGATGGATTATTTTCTTATGAATCATTCCTGTCGGTTTGAAAGCCCACTATGATCAAACGTTCTGGTGAAGAGTTCACCGTCAATCTCCAATTTAAATGTCTCGTTGTGCGATGGCTTGCGGCATCACACTGTCTCATTCTGAATCTTTCGATAAAATAGTCTAGTAGGCTTATACATCTTCGGCGTTAACTGGTAGCACGTTGTTTCGTCAAATATACAAAAAAAAATAAAAAATCACCCTCGAATCATTTTAATGTATCAGTCTGTCTCATTCTGAATCCCTCGCGTAATAGAGCTTTTGATAAAATAGTCTTGTAGGCTTTAAGATTTCCGGGGTCGGCTGGTAGCACGTGTGGCACGAACCACAGTATCTTGGCTCAGATCCCCCTATCACACTCCCAGCGTCCACTTCACTAGCTCCCACGATGGTACTGTCATTTCCCTTACGCACTAGTTTATGGCTATGTTTGAATCCATATAGGATTTTGTCATAATCTTCGGCGAATCCGAAACTATCTTTATAAGATTTCCCGAAGGAGACGTTCCTTTATGTATCGAGGTTTGAACACTGTGTTTTTTCTCACGCCTGCACTTCTGTTGCCGGCACTCGTACAAGTGGTGTATCTTTGACCCCGAGTAGATTCGGTCCTTTAGATTTGGAGAAATCGGCTGAAAATTTCAACAGTTGTAACAGCGCTGAGGCGTGATCGAGATGGTGGATGGAGTCTAACTCTTGAACTGGAGCGTAGATATTTTATGTTACCGAACAGATGCATTATACAGTTATTGGTCAAAGTGATGATGTCGTCGTTGGCACATTCGCTACCATCTGCTTTCGCCAATTGTCGTTATACCGCGAGATAACTTCCACTAGGGTAGATAAAGAGATCTTGCGTTTCGATATTGATTCGTCTCTTCCTCCTGCATAATGGACATTGTTTCCCGTCAAGGGTTCATATTTGTATACTTCATAGTCTTCGATACTTTCATGTCTTTCTATACTTCCGTTATGTTTAATATTGTCATCATATTTTTGAACTGTTCTTAATTATTAATTGCTATTTTTGTTCCCGTTGTATCATAAACGTGTATTGTATTGGGATCAATATAGAGCTCTCGAACTATAATGATATAATTTCTTCACTTCTTTTAGGCGTGTAACCTTTTTCGAAATGTTGTTTCCATTTGTAAATTCTTTCTCCATTGCCCGCAAAAAAAACTTCGCTCGATTTCGTTTCGTTATCAATCGCGAGTGAGGGAGAGTCCTATAGACTTTCGCCTCGTGTCAGGAATTCCCAGCTTCCACAAGTGTCACCTTAATCGAAAGATTACGAGTGTTGTAATCGTCATCGACCAAATCGTCCAAAGCTTCAACGTATTTATTGGTCGAGTTGGCCGTGAAATAGCTGTGCATTTTTTTCCTTGAGGGCTCTATTCTATCGTTGACCATGCTCGCCTTCTCTTCGTTTTCCGGGGAGTAGATGGTGATAGGACGACCAACGTGAACGTTGTAAAATTATCGGTCATTGTCCCTCCATAATTTTCCGGGAAATGACCCCCCCCCCCCCCCTCCTTAAAAAAAACTTTGCAAAAGTGTTAGAACTATAATGGAAATATTGTGAGAGATAAACCATAAACTGTCCGACAGACATTGTCCACACGTTCCATTAACTTGTCCAAATCGCAACGGGCCGAGTAACGAATCATCTGAATCAAAACTCTTCTTGGTGTGATTTCGTCTGAACGCTGATAGGCTACACAATAAAAACATATGCGATTCAAAGTGCATTCACGGTCCTCATTAAATCATCCTAGGGGTGAAGACACATTTTAACATAGTATACATATATATATTTAACGGCCTGTTGGGCCATGTTTGGACGATGTGCTAAGCTACAAATCAGACCAATCACAGGTGGCTTTTTGATGTTTCGAAAACGCACATATGACTAAAACAATTAGAGTTACCTTTCGTGATGTTCTCCAAGCGTGTGTTTGACTCGAAAAAAATCAATCCAATATGAGCTGTCTTCAGGTGGTAAGAGACTTTGGGCAAGTCTCTTACCACCTGAAGTTAGTTCTTATTGGACTGATTTTATTCCAGTCATACAGATGTATTTTCTAACGATATGTTTGGTGTGTGGCTGTTGGGGTGAAGTTGTGGGTATTTGTGTAAACAAATAACGGCATTACTTAACCCCGTAAACGATGTTTTCCTTATAAGATTGCTGTATACTGTTGAAATGTGTACTAACAATTTTAATGTTACATGTAGGAGTAGTTTCCAGACGTTTTAACCCATTTTCGCCAAATATGGTTCAGCACAGGATATTACCAATTTACGCATCAGTGATGAGGTTAAAAATCATTTTAGAACCCTAACTTAGCATAATAAAATATTCATGAAAAGAAACAAAAAAAGAAAACAAAACTGTTAGAACCTTTATTATTGTTGTGTTATCCGCAATATTTTGGTACAAACATATATATAATGATCAAACAAATATGACTGCACAAAACAAATTTTATAAGGTTGCTTAGTAAGTGCAATAAAGGAGTTGCCCTAATACGATTGAACAAATATTTACCCCATTGAATCCGTGTGCGTAATTTTTTGCAATGGCAAATCTGCCATTTGATTATGAAATGATTTGAAAAACAACAAAAGGAAAAACGGAACAACGAGAGGCAAAGTAATAAATTAAACCCATCAACCCGATAGAACGCTTTTCGGACCCAGGAACATGATACGTTATAAATTCATCAAGTGGGATATCTGCTTAGTAAATATACGCAGTTGACAAATCAATATTTTCAACGTTCCGCCCCAAGACTGCACGTTAAATCAATTGGTCTACCCCCAAATGATGAATATGGACTCTTCCAATTGCATGGACTCTTCCAATTGCTGGCATTGAACTGGCGTTTAAGACACTACCACGGTACAAAGGGTTGATCATTCAGCCATATAGGGTTGTAGGATTCTTAATGAACCTTCATGCAAATATAAATTAGATTCGCCCATCTGGCGATAAATAATATTCTACGAGATGATGTAATACACAAACTCAATATTGTACACGCAAACACAAGCGAAGAAAATCGCGATGTGACATCTACATGTCTGTGTAGAAGGTGTGTGAATAATAAAGTATTTCGTCCGGTGGAAAAAAGATTCGGGGGCTTAAATCCTCAGCGATCTTAAACTCCATGCCAGTTGAAACGGTTGAAGAAGCCATTCTCCAACAAAAGAACATTTTATTATACGTCTGTTCTATGATATCCCCATCTACAACACTAGACCATGCGGATAATGAAAATCTGTTCCGCAAACATGTGTGGAACGGAAATCGTTGACGGACTATTTTTATAAAGAAGCGAAATTTCACTGCAATTTTCCACAAATCGTGCACCGCAATTACAATTTGAATCGCTAGCTATAGCTCAAAATTGTCCCTTGAGTAGGGACATAGAACACATTGAACTCCGTGCCGAAACAGAAACACGGGTTCTCCTCGCAGATTTGGTTGGCATTAAAATGTCTTTATTTTGTTGTTGATAGTTTTCAAATGAATTGACGAGTGTCCTTCTAATAACTGTTTTTTTAGGCGGGAAGGTGTGTCACTCATTTTATCCTTTCGCGCTGGCACTCGTGGCATATCGTTTAACCCAATCATGCGCGCGTGCCGTTCTGCGTATGTATGTGCTGACGGCACACTGTGACTGGAACAGCGAATTAGTCATGGGAGGGCGGGGGGTGGACTTGCCCCGCCCTTTATCGAAAAAATGTCAACCTTATACACACTGATATTTGAAATTCATAAAATTGTTTATATACTCTTACTCTGTATTTCTTGGGTCATCTCGCTACATTATACCTCCACGTTCTCTGTACTTCTATCTTTAACAGAGAGGTTTATAGTTCCCTAGTTGGCCTTAAAACGTGGTTTGTGGCCCGGAATAGACCCATGGACATGCACCTACCCAATCTGAATACGACACAGTGTAAAACGAAGTTCGGGTAAAAGTATATTTCGGCTGCCATTGGCGCGTGCACCCCCCCCCCCCCCCCCCATACACACACACACGCACACACAATACCTGTATCTATCCTGAATACACCACCGGGGTGAAATTGCATTGCAAATAATATTAAAATTAAGCTGCTGACAGATATATTCTTAATTACAGACATCGGAAATGGTTTTTGTCTTCTGGGTGAGCACGTACCAGGAAAATAGGTTTTGTATAAACACAAGTCGACCTTATTATTCCTAACACAGAACAGAACACAAATAAGAAATAAAAAACAAACTGCATTCATCATTCCACGTTACACAATATTCATGTTGTTTCCAAAAGTTCATTTACTGGGTTCTTCCATAGGATTTACATACTTGTCAGCTCTCACGTTATTTGTTTGCTGATAGTCTCACTTATCTTAATCAGTTCCAGGCCTTGTTACTGATATCTCGTCATGTACCGTCAAATGTATAATATTTCTCTGAAAATACAGGTTCAGTCTTTAAACAAAATAATTAACAGTACATGACAGGACATAAGTCAGGGAATAAACTGGTTTGCACAGATTTTGCCTTTCAATTCACACCTAGTATCTTCATTTGAGGGCTTAATTTCCAAAGTACATGTTCCCCGGGTTGCTTCAATCCCCTTCATATTTGACATGTCCTCAACCTGGAACTGATGTGGTGTCTTCGGAACCCTGAACCCGCAGCACACACCTTTCTTACCACTTTGGGCATGATAGCTTTAGGCCTAGTTGCAACTTTTTCGAAATTAGGTGAGTTATGCTATGTGATATGAGTGTCGAAGAACTGTTTAATGTTCAAAACTTTAGCGATGGTCACTGCTTGCAATATGAACTATATTTGTTCTCCATATGCCTTTATCACAAATCCTCGTAGTCAACGTTTAAATCCCACGTAAAGTACACTGTCCAATATATAAAATTGAAAGCTCCGAATATACCGGGAAAAGCAACTCGTGATATTTTATCAACTTTTCTAGCCTTCTGCCGACTAGCAACAGACTTCAAAGTTGTTCTTCTCAAAGGAGATGGCTGGCCACTTTCCGATGACGATTTCTGAAAAATAACAAAATTACAGTAAATGTACACAATTGACACAAATAAAGTTGATGTTCTGGTTTATAGAAACTACCTTCAGGTCAATGCTCGTCCCGAATCACCTGGCTGTGTTTTGTCTGTTACAATTACACGTGTAATTACATCAACACGATGGCACTCTTTAGTCCCCCAAAAAGGATTACATTTAGTCGAATTAAGAATCATGGAAAGTATTTTTTTTATCGAATGTTTCCTCACTGATTTTTATTTCTGTCACAGTTCAGCATTCCCCTTTCCGCCACTATCATGGGAATGCCCTATACGCGCTATTCCTTAGTCACCGAAATTATACATGTATAGAAACAATCTTCAAAATCAGACCGGTGTAAATTGGAAACCGTGAGAGTATTATATCCTAACACAAATTACACGACAGCAATCTGTAAAAGAGAACTGTGCCTACACACAACACGAGAAAAAATGTTGATCCACTCTAAACATTTCGGTGTGAATGACACAAAAACATTAAAAATTAATGAAGAAAAATATCATGTAACTGCTAAATATTTTAATAATAAATGAATGATCATTTCCGTGTACTTCACAGAAGCGTGTCCGTGGTATTACCCGTCACTTGTAGGAGGGTTTGGTATCCAAAATACACATTTCCACTAGTCAGTATCGGGTCGCAGCTCGGCCTCTGACTTGTAAACATGCTAGACACTTCATATTGTGAATGAGAGTACGAACTCCATACTCACCAATTTGACACTTTTCCTGGAAGATCCTTCCAGAGCTCATACCAACGGACATACCAGCTTGATAATACCCAAGGATGCCGTCTCTCTCATTGACAAATAATAAACTATCCATGGTATAGTTAAAGTGTATAAAAGTATGTCTTAGACCTTTGAACCCTGGGACAGTGATGGTATACTACTCAAAGTTTGCTAAGCACCAAATATTTGACACAGCATTGTGAAATTTACTGGTGACATATTTGCAATATGTTTGGTGGATATGACTGAGGAAGGTATTGAGATAGTCCCCAGTGTTTACATTAGCTCTCGTGACAGGCAGACTTTTCGTGACAGTCATGGAAAGCATATACCCCTCGATTTTCATGATGTTTTCGTGTACTGTCTACATGTACATGACATGTGTAGGGTATTCAATCTTCATTTCAACACGGGCCCTTGTGATTTAATGATTGAATATGACAAATGCAAAATTAGGAAGACATTTGTCTGAAGTAAAAAAGTGGCGGGCTGTAGGGATGGTGGAGCAAGAGGCTGCCCATCGTAAGGTTAATGAAGCCTTTGGTGTGCACCATGCGGTGATCACCAGAGCCTGGACAAGATTTCAGCAGAATGACGGCATGGCGGTGGCAGAGACGGGGCAACATCTGCAGCTGAAGACCGGTTTTTGACCATTCAGGCCCGTAGAAACCGCTTTGCCACAGCAACCCAGCTTCGCAGTGACCTTTTCAAAATGCATCCGGGTAAATGTTTCGACCCAGACTATCCTGGCAAAGTTGCACGTAGGTGGTCTCCGATCGAGAAGACCATGTCTTCGAATTCCGCTGCCCCATAACCACCACCAGGCTCTATATGAATGGGCCATGGACCACATTGGATGGGCCAGAGAAGATTGGCGTCCTGCCCTTTGTACAGATGAGTCAATGTACTGCCTAGACCACACAGATGGGCGTTCTAGGGTATGGGGAAGACCAGGAGACCGATTCCATGCAGCCAACATTGCTGAGCATGAATCGCTATGGTGGAGGGTCAAACATGGTCTGGGGGCGGCATCAGCTGGGATGGACGTATAGAGCTCTGTGTCCTTGAATGTGGTACATTGACTGCACAACGGTATATTGACGAGATCCTGGATGTCCAAGTCAGATTGTATGCAGGTGCAGTGGGTGATAGATTCATTCTGATGGACGATACTGCCCGTCCTCATGCTGTCCATGCTGTCTGTGAGTACCGACAGAGGGAGAGGATTGAGCAATTGAGCATATGGACTGGCTAGCAAGATCCCCTGACCTCAATCCAATCAAACATGTCTGGAATGAGATGCAGCTTGCAATTTCAGCCCATCCAGTCCAGCCAAGAAGTGTCCAGGAGCTTGATGCCATGCTGGTCCAAGAATGGAACAACATCCCATGAGGGAACACCAGGAACCTGATTGGGAGCACGAGAAGGCGTTGTCAAGCTGTAATTAACAGTAATGGGCCTCATACTCGATACTGAACCCATACAATTTCGCTTGGTCCACTTTTTAGCAAATTTGAAAAATTTCCTCTTTTATCAATAATATCCTTGTTCCATGGTTATCGTATTCAAAAGCTAAAAAATAATGTCAAACACAAGAAAAATCTTAATTTCGGTACTTAAATCATTAACGATATAACTAAATGGAATATATATACGCTTTTCATAACAATATTTCAACTAAAACGTAAAACAGATAGTTGGATATACTTGGTGCTTAGCAAACTTTGAGTAGTATATCTTCCATCAAAGTTCAATCTCAACAACTGGAAAAGAGTGGTAGCCGAGTTGATAAGTGCTCTGGTCTCTCATCCAACACTCTCTGTCATCATCAATTTCGGGGTTCATCCTGTCACAGCGTACCGTTCTATCGAGTGTGGACGTAAAGTATTCTCTGTGCGGATAGAGACTCCGTGCAAGGTAAAGACCCTTCGTAATATTCGAGAAGAGCGAGGCCACGAAGTTGCCGCTAAGAAGGTCATCCCACACGCTTGATTCATTGGTACAAGGAAGGGCGTTAATATAAGTTCCATGACTTGCTTGCCAGCCCTTGTAAAACAAATAAGCTTACATTTATAAAAAAAAAATGAAATAGTCCAAAATCATTATTTGAGGATAAACCATTTAATATTTTCAACGTGCAGCCTTGAGCCTGCAAGATGAAATTATTGATTGTTGGCCTACCATACAAATTCACAGATAAACCATCCACTTTATAAGTCCAGGTCGTATCACTTTCTGAAAAGGAAAAACGGTCTCTCGGGTTCAAAGGGTTAAATTTCCTAAATCATTCGGCCAAACATACCAGTAGTATATCAGGATTGAAATGACCCCTATCACCTGGACCTCTGAGCGCGGTGGCTCAGTAGGTAGAGATGCAGGCAGCAAGCCGAGAGGTCCTGGGTTCGAATCTCACCTGTGGCAACCGCGCTGTGTCCTTGGGCAAGAAACTTAATCTTAAATGCGCACGTGGGGGCACGGTGGTGTATTGCACGTCGATGATGCACTTGTCTTCAACCAATGCTAACCCTGCTTGTGTAGAGTTAGTATGTTGGGGAGTCTAACAGTTGCTCGCTGTTGCTCGGTGGTTCTCCCCGGGTACTCCGGCTTCCTCGAAAGGGGAAACTGTCCGACACGAGGTGACTCTGGCTGTCGAAAGTGTCGTTAAACCCAATAAATAAATAAATCACCTGAACCTCGTCGCGGACCTCGGAAGTGACGTCGTGTCATGCATTCCATTGGCGTCATGTTGGGCTGTGTTGGTAACCTGCGTGAATGGCTATCTTTTAACATCATCCCCATAGTGATAAGTGGTGTCAGTGCGCATTCCCATGTTGTTTGGGTGATACGTGTTTCCGTGGTCCATTTTGTATATTGGAGGCAGACAACTTGGGTTTCTATGGTATCACGCGCTTGCTATTTGCCCCAAAACCTTTTAATAGGGGTGGGATGTGTTCGAAAGGTATATTTACGTCACTGATGTCACTTCCGAGGTTCGGGGCGAGGTACGGGTGATAGGGGTCGTTTCATCCCTGATATACTACTTATACTTTTGAAAAAGTAGGGAAAACTAAGGTGATTCCACACTTTTGTGTGTTGTTTATATTGTCCTATTCCAGCTCACCTATTAATCAGAACGACAAATATCCCACCAACCCCATATTTAAAACATGGGTTTTATTTGTATCTTGACAATTTTAGGCAGATTGACCCTTTCGCACTTTGACATTAACATGTGATCGGAAAAACAACATAAAGGAATTATATTTTTATCAAATATCTCATTCCGAAAAGTAAGTGTATTTGCATAAGAAAGTCATCTAGCAGGCGTATTGGACTGTGATTAGCCCTTTAAAACAGAGAGGCCGCTTTTACAGAGCAGGAAGATGATACGCCATAGTTTCATTAAGTATGATGGCTGTTAAGAGAATTTGTGGAGAGAATAATCAATATATTTAAGGTGCAGCCACAGGGCTGCGCGTCGAAAATATATGTTGTTCTATCCCCAAATAATGAATATGTAGACTTCAAATTGCTGGAATTGAACTGACATGGGAAATACCACCAGCGTTCAACGAGTTAACCCTTTACCTAACCTGAAAAGCAGACGACACTTGCAAAAATAATTCTTGAATAACTAATTTTTTTCATTTTTTGTCTCAAAAACTTAGGTTATGACCCCTCGTTGGAACGAGCTCGACGAGCTCGTCCCAACGAGGGGTCATAACTTATGTTTTTGAGACAAAAAAATTTAAAAAAAATGAAAATTCATTGGCGAATTTTGAGAATAGCGCTGGCCGGTTTTGGCCGTTACGTTAGGTAAACGGTTAAAAACCAAACAGAAAATTGATTGCGACTAGGATAGGATTTGATCGGAGTTATCTAGCAGTAGTGCTACCAACAGCACTGTACAGTACATTGGTCATAGAGCGGTATGTTTTTACTATCCGATCGCGACCTAGTTGCGACACATTTACAACGGAAAGTGAATATTTCATAAATAATGTTGATTGATCTCGCAGATCAAATCTCGGAAAGTCATTCATCTACGACCTACGACGTTGATGTGCGCAAATCTGACATGTGTTGTTATTACATTTCAGAATTGTGAAAGGCTAATCTTAAAAATGAGGTTGAAAATAGAAGTTAACCCTTTACCCAACGTAACGGCCAAAACCGGCCAGCGCTATTCTCAGAAATCGCCAATTAATTTTCATTATTTTTTCATTTTTTGTCTCAAAAACATAGGTTATGACCCCTCGTTGGAACGAGCTCGTCGAGCTCGTTCCAACGAGGGGTCATAACCTATGTTTTTGAGACAAAAAATGAAAAAAATTAGTTATTCAAGAATTTTTTTTGCAAGTGTCGTCTGCTTTCCATGTTAGTCAAAGGGTTAAACACAAAATTGTATAATTGGAGTCGCTAGCATCGAATGTTTCAATTTAAAATGAAAACATACATGTAGAAGTGTACAACTTCAAATTACTTTTCCTGTAAAGTTTCATTACTGTGGCCCTTATACATGTAAATACGAAGATATGGGAATCCCAAAAGAAGCG
Organism: Pictodentalium vernedei; assembly: GCA_031216915.1. Classification (NCBI taxonomy): domain Eukaryota; kingdom Metazoa; phylum Mollusca; class Scaphopoda; order Dentaliida; family Dentaliidae; genus Pictodentalium; species Pictodentalium vernedei. Next base: position 502,054,375 of record CM062297.1, on the reverse strand, counting down.
TATTTGTGAAAATAGTCAAATATTTGAAGTGATGGAAAAACGTCAAAATGGCGTAAAATTGAAAAATAAAAATACAATTCTAATTTTTTAGCTCTACAAAATAGCAAAATATTACGAAACTCGGCCGAGTTTTTTGATGTTGAGGTTAATCAACGTAACAGAAAATGAGGTCATATCAGTCAAGAAGTTTCCCCGCCGCATCAAATTTTAGATAGCGATTTTGTTGGAGAATACATTTCTAAAACGTTGAGAAAACGGTCTTGATAACCGAGTTGACATTAAAAGTTAAAAAACAAAAGTAAACGTTCACGCTGTTTTGTATGTAGTTCGAAAATCAAAATAGCGGCTGAATAAATTTCTAGGATGGGTTACGTCTGAGAAGTGTGCCAAATGCCATGACTGTGGGTCAAGTACAAGTTCCCGTAGAAATGTCAGGAGAAGAAAAGGCAAACAACAATTACTTTTAGTAATTCAACTTCGTTGAATAAACATTTTGTGAAATCAGCACTGGATTCAGAGAAAAATAACGGCAAACCACTGGAAAGTGAGAGTTCGTTTTTTTTTTTCTTGTTTGATACGTTTGGTTGTACAGTTTTGTGGGGAAGAATGCGGACAGAGAATTTTGAACAGATCGCAACCGAGTCACGATCCGGTCGAAATTTTCCGTCCGCTTTTGTAATCACAATAATATAAAGTCTAACCAGTCAGAAGAAAAAATGCAGGAACATTGAATCGCAGATGCTATGCTCGTTTTTTTAATTTGATTTAGTAATATTTCATTTATGAATTCTCGATACATTAATGTAAGAGTGTTGCGATCCTATCGCGATCTGATCGCGAAACAGACATTGCGACCACATGGCTGTATCGACTGAGCAAAACATAAAATTAACTTACCTCTGGAGATAAAGCCGTCTTCACGCCGTGCATGGTAGCACGCCGTTTCTCCACTCTCGCCAGGACATTAACGTAAGCAAACTCTATTAAGCCTGCAAACACAAAAACCAAGCACACTGCCATCCAAACATCAATAGCTTTAGTATACGACACACGAGGCAAATTTGCACGTGCTCCGGAACTCTGAGTAGTCATAGTTAATACGGTGAGGAGACCTAAAGAAATTCTCGCGGGAATAGCGTCAATATCCAACCAGAAAGACACCCAAGATAATATTACAACCAACACACTTGGAATGTATATTTGCGTTATGTGGTAACCATAATTTCTTGAGATGTGGATAAACGCACTGACACACGTATAGTTACCTGGAAAATATAGAGAGATGAATATAAAAAAAATAACGTTGGCGATTAGTAAAAGATGCAATGCGATTATGACATGTTCCCAGCTCTGTTCGATTGGAAATCAGGAACAGGACTGAAGTACACTGTTCAAACGAAGCACTTCAGCACAGCAATTCACGAATCAACCATACCATTATCACCTCGATACATATATACTATTACCAATATGTTTATGTACAAAATGTATCAGAGTCGAGTGGGGGCGCGGTGGCTCAGTAGGTAGAGGTGCAGGCAGCAAGCCGAGAGATCCTCGGTTCGAATCCCACCTGCGACAACCGCGTTGTGTCCTTGGGCAAGACACTTCACCCCCATTGCCCACATGGTGGCACGTTGGCGTTGTGTACTAAGGCTTACTGCACGTCGATGGTGCACTTGCCTTCAACAAATGCTAGCCCTGCTTGTGTTGAGTTAGTATGTTGAGGAGCTGACAATTGCTCTCCGTAGCTCGGTGGTTCTCTCCGGGTACTCCGGCTTCCTCCACCAGTAAAACTGACGCGGTCATGATTAGCCATTGTGCAGAAATATGTGACCTCAAACACAAATAAATAAATAAATAATCAGAGTCGAGCTCTTGTTTCTTAGGCTTTATATCGACGAGTCGAGATGTAGCCTTAGAAACAAGAGGGGCGAGACCCTAATACAACGGTCTGTGCACATATAATTATAATGCTGATAAAAGACTGATCTTACAGTTCTCAACTGTAATAATTTGATGAACGAGCAATTTAATTTCATCTTTCATTTTCAGATTCATAAAATTGCTTGACGTTTCGGTTGAAAATGCATGCGGCTATCTTGAACTTTTCGGATAAACTTATTGGCCGGGAAAATGTTCAACGTTCCGAAAAGACTGAGCCTGTTACACTGTAACTGCGTGTTACCCAGCTTGAATGCAAAAGCATAGACGCAATGTGGTTCCATAATTTAATAATTATAATTCCGAGAGATGTTTCTTTTTTCTCTTCTCGTTTGTTGAAACGAATACGGTCCTTCGTAAATATTGAAAGCTTTTAATGTCGCAAAGTCCGTGCCGTTCGATCTTGGGCGGAGCGAAGGAACGTATATTTGATTTCTCTCAGTTACACCAGGAGGTTGTCCAGTTGTCAGTAACAGTAGACTATTCAAAACTTCTAACATGCAGCCTTATGACTGCAGGTTAATGATATCAATTAATCTACACTCTATTGACCTTTCTAAAACAAAGCACCTTTCGATATGGGTGATGCCATTTTGGAACAAAACAAAAAAACACAAATTAAATATACTGAGTCAAAAAATAAAAATTAATAAACTTTGAGGAGCAATTGTTTTTAGTATTATCGACTTTAATCCCAAACAAATTATTGTAAATTTATATTTCGAGTCCAGCTGAATGAATTTGCATAATTTCATGTTCTTACTGTTGCCAGCGTCACGTCAGGACGTCGCAATTCAGACATGGGGTGAAATGGAAAGTTCATACATGCAGTCAATAGCGTGTATATCCACCGTTTGCCTCTTGGATGGCAAGACATCGACAGCACATGGACCTGATAAGTCTCTGGATGTCACCCTGGTGTATTGCGTTCCACTCCTGGTATAGAACATTACGTAAATCGCCTAACGTCTGAAGATCATGAAGTCGAACCCGACTGTCCAATTGATCCCAGAGATGAACGATTGGCGACACATTTGGCGAAAGTGGGGACCAGGGAAGAAGTTCGATGCTCTGCTCCTCAAGAAAGTCACGTCAGATACACGCCACGTAGCATCGTGCATTGTCTTGCTAGAATGACTGCAAACCGTCGTTAGCGTTGAACAACGGACAACAACAGCGTTAAGAAATTCGTCCCCATATCGCTGTTCATTCAGATTACCATCGATGAATATCAACTGCGTTCTATGGTGTAAGGAAATTCCTGCCCAAACCATTACACTACCCCGCCGAAACGGTCGCATTCCCGCACACAAGCATCAGAAAGCCGTTCTCCTCGTTAGCGGTACACTCTTGCTCTACCACCAGCGCGCCGTAGGCAGAATCGTGATTCATCACTAAAAAGAACTGTGCTCCAACGCTGCACGGTCCAGCGAACACGCTGGCGTACCCATTCCATTCTGACGGTACGATGACGTTGGGTAAGGATTGGGCCGTGGTATGGACGCCTACTTCGGACCCCGTGTTCAGCGAGTCTGTTGCGGACAGTTTGTGCACTGATTCTATTGTTAGTTCTACCAGGAGTAATTGCTGCTGTCCTCGTCACCGAAAGGAAGCGATCCCACAAGTGAGACGTCCTGTTGTGTCGCTCGTCCTGAACGCGGTCAGTCGGCAGTAGAACCAGTGGTTCTATACCTTCCAACGGTACGGTCAATAGTGGCCAGCAGCGAGCTCATCTGGAGGTATTCCAGCCTCGTGCATACCAATGGCACGCAACCTCCGATTTTCGGTTAACCTTGGCATTCTTTAAAATGTCGGAAGACAAAAAACTAGTGTGTATTCGCAATAACCCAAGCGCTCTAGCACAACATAGCACAAAGAAAATCCTCGGTCACCCATTCAATTTGACATCTCGGGTAGCTTGAGCTATTTTGAAATCCGTAGGAAAATTGTATACGGTTCGGTGGCCAACAACAACATGTCATTAAACTCTTTGCACGACTTCTTGTCCACAAACATGCAATATTAGAACTATTATATTTCATCCATTATGCAATTTTTTACACATTTGTTTCTATAAAACTTTCTTCTTTGACTCAGTATAGTTGAATGTGCTCGTTCTGAAAAAAATGATTGCTCCAATACACACAAACGCAAATCTGTAAGGCTTTGTATGCCCAGACACCAAGCAGGAGCAATCATTACCGTAGGATATGCGGTCGATAAACCAGCGGGTGGATCCCAGAAATGTTATCTATTTTTTTCTTTCTTTCCTATTCAGATATACATGTATATTCAGAACTTAATAAGCACGTGGACACAAAAGAAAACAAAAAGAAAATACCAAAAGACTGAGTCTCTGTGAACATTTGTTTTCACCCAGTGGGGCCATTTATACAGCATACACGGTGCTGTGTTCATGGCCAAAGTACACTTCGCCTTTTTGTGACATTCTCTTGCAGATTAGTTCCTCTATTCCTTTTCCATTTGTTCAATCATTTTTTTGACACGTCCACTTATCCAGTTAAGCAACACATTTAAAGATTTTACCTATTTTAACGATCATATTTACAGGGGAAAAACTGGCGTCCCCCCAGTCTATATAAAAACTAACTATTTATAAAATGAACGTTAGAACATTTTTTTTAGTTATACTTCCTGAAGAATGTATTGGGTGTTTTTGACAGCGGCGGATGTATTTAGATATTTCTTGAACCTTCGCTTATAGAATTGTTATGAGTTGAATATTTTTTTTTATTCCACTTCGTTTCATATTTTCAGGTATATAATTTTTTTTCGACATATACTGTCCAAATATCCCAAAATATAATTGTTTATATACGTTCCCTTAATATATTATATTAGTTCAAGCAACAACAACAAACAGTTCAACAATAGATAATCTTATTTTCTTATAATGATATTCGATTTTTTACATATGGTTTGTGGAGGTGAGTTTATCAATGCTCGGCGAATTGTTTTCTATCGTACGAATGTTTTTACATAATCCTGCTCATTTATCAAATAAAAAAAACATATGGCCGTGTCCAGCGGTGCACTGAAACTGTGACTGTTGCAGATTGCCTACTAGTTATTATTTTTGGCGGGCTGTTTTATTTTCCTCAGTATTCGAGACCGCGTATATTAGCCTGTGTTAAAAATAATAAAACTGTCTTCCGCTCAAAAGCTGGTATGATTTCAATGATATAAATGACGGAGATCTCTGTTGCGTAAGGTACATTATAATACAAGCAAACACTGTGAATTAACTCTTAACCCGCTGAATATTTTCAAAATATTTTCTCCAAATGTAGTCATGGCTGCTGTGAAGCGGCCATGACAGGCTTTGATAAAAAATCATCTAAATTTAACTGAAGAAATCATTGGTCAAAATGTCAATTCCATTTACATGAGAGAAATTTTGTTAAATGTGTCTAATATATACTTATTTCAGTGGCATGAGATTTGATGTTCTGGGCAGAAATATCCACCACCAGCATGCAGGGAGCTCAATTATAACAATTAAAATGAATTATATGACGCTTTGTCGGAATATGAATGTGGGATGGAAGTGTTAAGTTTTGTATGAAGTGCGATGCATTTCATACAACTTAACTAGCACATCCCGCATTCATACTCCGATAAACCTACATATAATTTATGGTAATTCTTATATAAACAAGCAATTACTATTCTAGTCTACATTACGGTTAATAATGCGATCTTTTTCGTGATCAGATCCCGATTTGATCAAGACACGCTAACACCAGTGGCTCGAGATTTAGGAGATAAACGTCTCTTGAAGAGTTAGACATTCGGGAATTTGTCTATGGAAACCTACTTGTTAACGACTCCCGATTCTCCATTGCAATTCCTGTCATCGTTAGTAGTGAGAGAAGTTCCCCAACCCTTTTTATTTGAAGAAAAACAATACAAAAATGTCATTTTTGATCTCGGCCTGTTTTCCATGATCGAATTTACAGGTGTATTTTTGGGCTTTAATCTAAAGGCCAGGTACCACAACTTCATAATCGATGGATATGCTTCATATTATCTTTGAACTGAAATTACGCAGAATTTATGGAAAGGTGCCTGTCTTAGAACGATCTCTACAACATCGATGCAATGAGGAGTCCTAATTATGGTTTGGGGCAGACATTTAAAATAAAAAAAAGTCGAATGGCGATTTTTGTGAATGGAGCTGGAGAATATGAGCGTTACATGGGGAAGAAAGGGTCAACAAGTGACTGACTGAATATGCTCAAATCTGAATTAGCAACAATTGCGTTTATGGTTCATCGACCGATTTACCCTATTTCCCATAAATACTTCCGGATTATGATACACTAAAATATACAAAGAACTCATATTTGGCAAATAGTACCACCCCAATCGAATCTTCGTTAAACTCAAAAATCAGTTGGGTTAAAATCATATTCGCTCAACCCTGTTGATTTTTGGTTAATATTTTATCCTAAATGATTTTAGAGTGCACAGGTATGGTTGTTCATCTGAGACCACGAGTAAAATTCAACACGATCCCCTTCCTAGCTATACTCGCCATTCCAGAATTCTAGCCTCTTTTGATTCGATTTTCCTACACCAGTAACTTTTCACAGAAACTCATCAATTGACACTGATCTCTGGATATGTTTGAAATTACTTTCTTTCAACATATAATGCTCCAACTATTTGCTACGCTCCAGCGAGGTCCTATGTGTAACAAATTTATTAACTTTATTTAACCCTTTACCCAACGAAGACGGTATCAAAATTTATTATTTTAAATATCATTTTTTCAAATTTTTCAAAACAGTTCAACAAAACCATGTCATGTGAACCCTCGTTGGAACGAGCTCGAGGAGCTCGTTCCAACGAGAGGTCACATGATATGGTTGTGTTGAATTTTTTTGAAAAATAATATTTTTTCAACTACTGAATTTGCATATTACGCGGGCGGATGCGGCCGATTCGTTGGGTAAAGGGTTAAGTTTACTTACTATCTCCATAGGTTGCTGTGCAGTCTCCAAGTGTGAAGTTCTCCCATTCAAATTGAGGCATGTGTAAATTTTTCTGTTTTATGATAGCTTCCTCTGACCAATGGAAAATTATATTTTCTGTTGTGTAGCCATCTGAAAGATACCTGATGCTTGTTACATGCATACGAGTTTGAAGAAAAGGTGGTTACCACCGAAGAAACAATTTATGTTTGGACAAAACGTTGAGATGAAATAAAGCTAAAGTGGCATAAAATGTTCAGTTCATGTTCATTCACAAAATGTTCTGGTATCAGGGTAGACTGGTTTTCTCCCCGGATATTCTCAAGCTAAAGACAACATTTTTTCGTCATGTACCCAATGACAAGAAACCATAAGCACGATAATTCGTCACGCCAAACGAAACAGCGACATTGGGGCCAGGAAAATGCACAAATTCAGTTCTCGTCGTGCAAAATGCTGTAACTGAAACGTTATATTTGGATATGCAGTACGATTATTGCAATCACAGTTTCTTTCGCGATTAGAGTGCGATCTGTTCGCGACACATTTGCACCGAGAGTCAGGTATTTAGGAATAAAATATGGCTGACCCAAGACTTAGTCAATAAAATCAAACGAAAATGACACCTGATGCAATGTTTTGGGGTTGTTTTTTTTTTGTTTCTCGATGAGGAGGTACAATATTGGTAGTGCAAATACGGCATAGTTCTGGATTAGGTCACGATCGATCAGTTAGAGACAGATTTCCACGGATGGGCGATATTAAAAAAATACTGCGAAATAAAAAACGAATCAACAAAATCAACGCAAAATACTACTTCATTTGCAATGTTCATGAACTTCTTCGAAAGTGGAATTCTGTAGAGCAGTGGGCAAGAAAACGGACATGGTATTTCGACCAGATTTCAAACCCAGTCGCGATCTGGTCGAATTGCGTTGTCCGCTTTTGTAATTACAACACTGTTTATGAAATATACTCTTCTTATAGTACTTATATTTCAATGTTCTGTTTCTTCTGATGACAGTTTTAACTCTATCCTCTCTCGTTCTATCACCCTCACCCTTACTCTCAAACTTCCACCCAAGATACATTTTCTTGAAAAATCAGCTTTTCGTCTTAGGTTCTAATTGCTCTCCGTTGATTCTGACTCCAGCATTTTAGGCGCGGCTGCCACACAAGTGTGGCACTCAACGAAAACCTCTATTGACATATTAAATGTGTCTTGACTTTGATATAAACGCGAAAACAGTTAATTCATGCGTTTGTCACCAGCCGCTTAGACTACTGTAATTCTCTACTGTATGGTTGTAAACAGTCTCTGCTGCAGAAACTCGAGCTTGTTCAAAACTGCGCAGCGTGAGTCATTTTAAGGAGGAGGAAATCATGTCATATCACACCCCTTCTTTACCACCTTCACTGGCTCCCTATTGATGAACGCATCAAATTCATTGTTCTTATCACCCTCTATAAACGCCTTAATGGATTGACACCATCATACCTCAGCAATCTAGTTCAGCGCTATATTCCCTAAACATCTCTGAGATCCTCATCTGCGAATAGACTCTGCCATAACCCAGGCGACCTAGTAACGGCAGGTGATCGGGCCTTTTCGGTTGCTGGGCCTCTTCTCTGGAACACCCTGCCTGATTGCCTGCAGTCACCACAAACTTACAAATCATTAAAAACTGGCCTTAAAACTCATCTTTTCAAAAAAGTATACCCAGAACCAGTTCATTTTGAATTAATTTAATTTATAACCCAAATTACGAGATTTCACAAAGCATATGTTTTCTTTATTTCACTTGTAAAGCCTGAGAGCACTTACGTGGATTCATTGGCTCTAAACTGTATTTAATTTAATTTTCATTTTTAATAAACCGTAATGGCGGCTGCCATATTTTACACAACAACACAGACTGGGAGTGCTGGCAATAATGTTGTGTAGATAGCCGACCTTTAGCTGGCCATCACCGTAGTATGATAAACAATCATTTCTGGCTGCATAACCAACTTGACATGTTTAAAAAACAGAATGACCGTGCCAAGAAATTGCAGCAATATAATTCAAGCAATGATAAACCAATTCCTCAATCATTATAGTTTTCACGGATACTGCCAATTAAATATGAGCCTAGAAATATAAGCGTGAATTCATTTGATGTGACTTTTTATTTCCCATAATTGAAAATTATCGGATATGTCTTCAAATTCGGCTGATATGACACCGATCACGACCAATATGAACCAAGCCATGGTTGTCTCCCTTCCAAATTGTTTACCTCTGAAATCGTTCCCTAGCTATTCGTCGAACGCAATCGGGAAAATTCGCGTTACCGGGCATAATAGAGTGACCGAAGCTGAGTTTTTGTACGATGAGGAATAAATGATGGCAATAAGTAAGGATTCGATGGATAAAGAGAAGACAGAAGAGAGTTGTACATAAAATTTAACCCAAACTAACATTCAGAGTCGTAAGCGGAGATTCGTCGAAGTGGGAGAAGAGATAGTTCAGCTATCCGAACGTCGCGGCTTTTCCAGGCGTTCGAATTGTTAACCCTTTACCTAACATGAAAAGCAGACGACACTTGCAAAAAAAATTCTTGAATAACTAATTTGTTTTATTTTTTGTCTCAAAAACATAGGTTATGACCCATCGTTGGAACGAGCTCGACGAGCTCGTTCCAACGAGGGGTCATAACCTATGTTTTTGAGACAAAAAATGAAAATATTTTGAAAATTAATTGGCGATATTTGAGAATAGCGCTGGCCGGTTTTGGCCGTTACGTTGGGTAAAGGGTTAACTAGAGAAGGGAAACGTTTGCGAAAAGGAGAAACAATAACACTGTCAGAACCCCGTAACAGACCTGAGAACACTTTGTGATTATTAATTTTTGGTTCAATAAATGTAAAGGTTATTACTTGGTTTGTAATCGCTCGGCCCACTTCCAAATGCTGGCCAGCCCAACCCCAAACTTAGGCCCGATTTCGAATTGCAACCGACCCAATTTTGGGTTGAAGGCGGCACCATTTCATGGACCACCAGCATAACAGTTGGGACGAAAGTTTCTTTCAACCAATTAACTAGAAGGCTGACTTCCCTCCGAATGATCCCTTGTGTGATGTGGGCCTACATCGCTCCGCCAGTTTGTCCATTGCACAAAAACGATTACATTTAAGAAACATCCGCTTCGAGGCTATCTAAGCTCTTTTGCGGAAGGGGCACCACTTTCTCTAATCTCGCAGCTGACATGAACGTTATATTTTTGTTGAGGAATAAAAAACACCCGTAATTATTGAAACTATGTGGGAGTGTAAACCGTTAAAAAATAGGAAAATAAGGTCAAACATTCTCGAATATGACTCAAATAATTTTGGTCGTCGTTAGTCACCTGTCGTCAGTTTCATGTTTGTCGTTTGACATTATCTGTGATCTGTTGCACATTCGGCATTTGACATTCGTTTGCCATTCGCCCGTAGTCAATTTCACGTCGTGAAACCGATTACAGGTGAATATCAAACGAATGTGAAACACCGACCATTTAGCCAACTTAAGGCAAATCACCCCGAATGTCAAACGAATGTCCAACGCCCAACGTCAAACTGACTAAATATTAATATCGAACAAATGTCCAACGTCTAACGCCAAGCTAAATGCTCGGATCTCAGTTTGGAGTAGAGGGCAGCGAGTGAGTGAGCGCTGGTGTGGGGATTCGCTTGTGTATAGGCTATGAATAGAAGGAAACATCGAGACAAAGATAGAATGGAACCGCTGTGCAGACAGGCATGCAGACACACACGCGGACAAAAAATACATAAGGCTAATTTTGTTGGCTGTTTCCTTGTTTTCTTAGTCCGGTCTTGTTTATCGTCCTCCTTCCATATCTTTCTTACCAACCCGTTTACCAACCTCTTTCCTATCCAGTTATTTTACCCTTGTAGTAATAAGATTGCGTTAAACCCAATAAATCGGGTATTGTGAAGAGATTTCCCTTGCTTTCGGCGCTTCGCCACAAAAGCTAATCTGAAATAACGCCTCAGTTCACATAACTTCTTTTAGAGGGGGTGGGGGTGGGGGTGGGGGCGGGAAATAGTAATTATAAGCCATGTATAAACATATTGTTTAGACCCTGCGTCTGAATTTGTTTTACTCATCACCTGCGTTATTTTTATTGTATTCAGCAATAAACATTTACAGTACCGTGATCAAAAAGTGGTCTTTTTTCGCGATCATATCACGAGCAGATCGCGATATATTTACACCATTGGTCCAGACCTCCGTGAATAAAATACTGAGAAATTAAGATAACGCCAAGAACAACAGACGAAACTAGCATCTCCGGATTAATGTTCATGCATTTCTTTTTTCGGCGTGTGAGAATCTACTGTAAAGCCAGGCGAGAAGTTGGTAGAGAACTGCAAACGGATCGCGACCCAGTCACCCATTTTCCCCCATCCCCGGGTTTGAAATTATCTGTCCGATTTTGTAACCACATTATCGTATAACTTACAATCTGCGAACTATATTTATTTGAAGGGCATTCTTTTCAGATTAAACAGATGATGTAGAGCTACTCTGAATCTCTGAATGGCACTTGAACACTTACTGTTAAGCGATAAAGTTGGAACTGATCCACGGAGAAAAGTATACGTGCCATCTGGTAAGGTTAAACGCATCTTCCAATCTTCTAATTAAAAAAAAAACAAGTTATAAGTAAACGAACCGTGACCAGAAGTAATTTCCAACCGTGAGGTATGCCACAAGGACGCAACATTAACGCGTCATTAACCAGTATATTATTTCAACATATGTGAACCTCACCACAGTACCATTAAACGTTCGCTCTGATAATTGATAACATTAATATAAGTGTGTCAAACATACAAAAATCTAATTAGTATGTGGTTCAGACGAAAACTGTGAAAATGTCGAGTTTGGATATTTGATTCAAGCTTTCACACTTCAGAAGTAAAACCTTTCTCGGTTTGCTGGGAGTAGGGGCACGGGGGGGGGGGGGGGTGGTTTCCCCTAAAAGCTCGACCGCTGGAAAAGTGGTGAGATGAAAAGAATGTTTTTCACATACGTACACTTGAAAATAGGCTGTAGGAATATAACAGGACAATTCCCAACCCATGTCCCTGAGTTAATAATCCCATGTCTTGGCGCCATTTCCTGTAGAATGAAATCAGAGGCTGGAATTGTTCACATATAGGAAAAAAAGGTAAGAGGTATGTTCTTGTGGTTATCCGGCAGCATATATCCACTGGCACTATACAGCACTGTGACCACAAAACTGATATTTGCTTTCTCTTACACACTCACACTTACACACCAGTTATCGAAATTTCTTAAAAAAGCATTGCAAAATCAAGAAAAAAAACAATGGGAAACAGCATCTCAGAATCAAAGTTCTCGCTTTTCATTTCCGCTGATATTCCACACTTTTGTTGGGAGAAAAGCGGAAAGATAATTTCGACCGAATCACGACCCAGTCGTGATCCGGTCAAAATTATCTGTTCACCTTTGTGATCCTAATACTGTAGCTCGACGATACGAGAAATATCCGCCGCTGTGACAATGTGAATCTGGATACTAAGGCGTGCTGCACGTCGATGGTGCGTTTGCCTTCAACCAATGCTCAACGTGCTCGCGTGCAGTTAGTGCGTTGGGGGTTTTGACGGTGGCTCGACGTTGCTCGGTGATTCTCTCCGGGTATTCCGGCCTCCTCCACCGGTAAAACTGTCCGACATGAATTGACCCAGGCTGTCGAAAGTGTCGTAAAACCCCAATAAATAAATAAATAAAAAAATAAATAAATAAATAAATAAATAAATAAATAAATAAATAAATAAGTACAAACGTAAATCTAACAGAAGCCTGGCGTTGCCCAACATCAAGCTCTCGAGACACCAGTCTGATTCTGTTGGGAATACGACACAATTATCGCCTGTCTAACTTTACCCACTCTCCGTGGAAATGGGAGCGCGGTGGCTCAGTAGGTAGAGGTGCAGGCTGCAAGCCGAGAGGTCCTCGGTGTGAATCCCACCTGCGGCAACCGCGCTGTGTCCTTGGGCAAGACACTTCATCTCCAATGCCCGCGTCGGGGCACGATGACGCCATGTACTTAGGCGTACTGCACGTCGATGGTACGCATGTCTTCAACCAATCTAACCCTGCCTGTGCTGCAGTGCGGAATTACGATGTCGGGGAGCTGGCAGATGCTCGTCGTTGCTCGATGGTTCTCCCCGGGGACTCCGGCTTCCTCCACCCGTAAAACTGTCACGGTCATGGTTAGCCATTGTGCATAAATATGTGACCTTAAACATCAATAAATAAATAAATAAATTCCGTGGAAATTTGCAAGCAGACGATCGTTGATACAATGTCAGGTCCATTCATGCATAATGATGCACAAAAGTGTTATTGATATTTTAATCAGTCAGTATTTAACTTGCTTCGAAAACATCAAGATAATAATACAATTAATCGACATACGTAGCGTAATCATAAAAAATCCCTTGTGGTGAGTCTTCATTCATAATGATAATGTTAAGAGGGGTTCGGTCAAATCACATCTCGATTGAGAAACATTTTTTGCGTTAATTCATAGAAAATGAGTGTTATGTTATTTTTTTTATATTCAGTCGTCTGGAATATTTCAGTTGGTCAGAAAAGCGAACCGTAGATGATTTAAGTTGGGTGATGGACAAATTAATGATTAGACTGATTTCAGGCCATAACAGTGCGAGTTCTTTACAGAATTAGGCTGATGGTCCGAGGGCTTGGCTCAAGATAACACTATTTACGAGGGAGCTAATGAAGAGCTACCCTATAGAGAGTGAAGATTTAGAAGGGGGACTGAAGCAGGTGAGTAGCCTTATCAGGGGAAGAGTGCTCGAGAATTGCAATAGAAACTGGCGAGCTAGAATTGGGATTAGCGTCTCTTTAGACGGTTTGTACAAAAAAAGCTGCCCCAACTTTTAAGCAGTACCTATAAGTATCATATGGAGTGGGGTGGAGGGGGTTCTTTGTTGCACAAAGCGAGATCGAAGTTACTGGATTTGAGGGGGAGAATCGGGAAAGGTGAGGAAAGAGTGTCCCAAATGTGTATTTTTGGAGCAACGGAGACCCTGAAACATTTCAATCTAGAAAGCCCCGAATATTTGCCTAGTAGAACAAGATTCCTTAGAATTCAAATGGAAAATTGGAATGCAACCCTGAAGGACAAGTGGATGGGGAATGACATGAGGAAAAGGGTAAATATTATAGTTAATGAGATCGAGAAAGCGCCGATGGGAGGAAATTTTGAAACAATTTTTGACTGAATGCTGGGAAATTTGGCGGAGAGGGGGGGGGGGGGGGGGGGGTGTAGGTTAATGTGGGACTGGGTTAATGTAGGCCTCCTCGGTAGAGGACAACACTCCCAAGGGGAAGGGAGAAACCCACGTGCCTCCACCGTTAGAAGCCACGCTCTCCTTTTAACTTATGAGATGCACTGCGTAAGATGCATGTCTGGTCGGACCTTCTAATTCCTCGTCCTTCTCACCGGGCGCTGTAATTTGGCCCTGTGCGAGCACTACCACATTTGAAAATCTAACTCATTTCTAATCTAATGTAATAATTATATGGTTATGCAGCTAATCAACACAATTCTCGAATTTAATAATTTTAAATGGTTGAATAAATTGGCCTCTCGTTCTATCCCTCCGCGCTTGCATTCGTGCCATATCGATTAACCCATTCACACACGCGTGTCGTTCTGTGTATTTACTGCTCAACTGTATTCACATTAATGATTTCAACCTGTGTTTAGATTTTAACATCTTTAAACTCCAGATAACCGGATAGCGGGAGTTCGAAGCCGTACATGTGAAATATATATATACCGACAAATCTAGTTTAGGGGTAGAGTTGCGTTGTCACTTACAAGACTACGATGCTCATGGCCTACTGCATGAAATTAATTTTAAGAGAAAGAGAATAGCATCGCGTGGCATGCATTGACAACGATTCTGGTGAGACGAGATTTCTATAGCTCCGCGACGAACGAGTTTTTCTGATAGTTTTTGTTCTCTCCTTCCTATTTCCTTACACATTGAGAACCACTCACACTCTTGTCCGTTCTGGGGACACGTAACACCATATGTCATTTAAAATCAAGTAGAGTACATGTTTAACTCCCCATGTTTCACAACAATTACATTATGTTAAGTGGAACAAAAATCAAAATCAAAAAAAGAAAAGAAATGTAACGCAAAGACTCATCACTGCATGAATCAAACAGTGGCAAGCAGCGATGTTCAACATCAAATATTTCATTGGCCGCATTATGGTCTTGACTACCGCATCATCGGGAAAGAGTACTTACGCCGCTGCTTGTGTGTACGTAAGCACCACGGATACCTCGGAATGATTTGGACGAATCATCGCGAACATAAGCCTTCACCAAGATGAATAATGACGAGATATAACAGCTTAACTCTTCCATAAATGAGTGGTTTCTACAGAAGCTGAGCACAAACTCAAGAGTAAAAATACCTCCACGTTAGGTTCCTTTCTTAACTGTCCCAGTTAGAGCACAAATCATCGCTATCGACTCTTCGTTTTCCACTGTGCTTTTCTCACAGAAGTAGTGCATTTATCCGTTAGATCTTGATAGGTGAACTAGTGGGTCGAGCTTCCATAACTAAACTATTGGAAATCAAACCCAAGTCAAAAAGAATTACCATCTGAAATTCAATGTTCTTGGATTTCTTTTTCGGTAAATGAGATTCTATAGTATTCTGAGAAGGACAGTGGTTCGGTAATTTCGACCAAATCACAACTCCTTCGCGATTCGGTCGAAATTATCCGTCAGGTATTGCGACCAGAGAAGTTTAATTGCTCAATATGATTACTGACTCGGAGTCTCGGTTTCCTTTGTTGCCTTCTATGTGTTGATTATTTGATACAGTCGAAAGTAGTCACACCAAGCAACTACGTCACAGCTTTGAAGTGATAGGTCTGTACTGCGCAGATAATTTACACTTGGGCTACCAGATGATGTTGAACTAACAGATATATGGAAGCAATTTAGATCTACGCACTGATTTTGAAATACAAGTTACAACTGAAACGAAAGAACGGAACCACAAGGAAGCAAAACTCATCAAATAAGAACGTAGGAAACACAGCTCTCTACTCGTCCTCTCTCTCTCTCTCTCCCACTTTCTCTCTCCCTCCTTAGATGTCGTAAATGAATGTGATTCGATGATTAGAAGCTAAAGGGAATCGTAAAATGCCCACCGGAATCCACGATGATGATGTTATCAGGTAAATTATTTTCTTATAAATATGTACGCCTTGAAGCCATAGTGTGAAGAATGATTTAATCTGTTTATATACAGTAGTGTGCGTTTGTAAAGAATAAATTAATTAACAGCAAACGTGTGTATCTGACGTGACGTATTAGATGCATAATTGAGCTGTTTATTGTTATCAGATAATATCGGGGATTCGTGTATTTGCACTGTAATAAAGAGTGAAGCAATTATCTCCCATCCGATGAGATTATGGATGGGACGAGGTATCCTGTCGGTGTTATACATATGCTTGATAGTCTATAGTGAAGAATGTTACTGGACAATGATGATGATTGATGATGATGATGATAATGATGCTGCTGCTGCTGCCGCCGACGACGACGACGAGGACGACGACGACGAAGCGGTGGCGATGATGATGATGATGATGATGATGATGATGATGGTGATGATGATGATGACCATCATCAGCATCATCATCACTATGTTGATAATGCCCAAGAAAATTAACAAACATGCTGCCAAGCTGTCAGAAAAGAAGAAAAACCTCGAAACGCATTGATCATTTTGACTCAACCTTGCCTCAACGTAAAGTCAATCTAAGGATGTAACTAATACCATAAAGGGAATTGTCTCACAAATATTTTTCGATATCTTTTGTCACGGTGACGCTAATTAAGCGTTCATTTGTAATGAGTCCCTCTACATCAGCTTCACCATCGTACAATACTTGTCCTCTACTAAAAAAATAGTTAAGTTGATTCAAAACTTGTCGTTGCACTTCCAGATTCGTTGGACTCTTATGCGACTATAAAGTCAGAAATCCCTCGTCCTAAAATTGTCTCTTCGCGCTTCTGTTGATCGTTCGTACCGTACCCACACACGAATAAATGAATGGGCAATATATTGGTCTACGTCTGATATAGCCATGTCATGTACTGACTCGTCGCGTGAACAACGTGGATCAGAACATTGTTGATCTCCCATTACAAGAATGGTTATCGGTTATTTGCTAAAATGCGCCTATGTTGAAGAACACCGTACATATGGTGTTTGTCAAAATCGTCGCCTTTTGGCGAAAAAGCATATAAATGCCAGAAAACACCATGATGAACATGGACAGGCAACGCGTGTAGGATAACATTGGGGACAAACAATATTCGAGACCATACCTAGGCTAGTAGCACACATGAACTTTGAACTAACGGAAAAATGAAAACAAACCACACTTACAATAAAAATACCGCAACCGCAATTGCTGCTCTATTTTGCATTCAATTCGAGAGATGCGAACGACGAGGATGGTGGAAAGATGCAACGAAGATATAATCAGCAATTTTTCTGTAAAATTGGTTTAACATTTGAAAACAATATATGTCGTCCTCAAATTAGTTCATTCGTAGGGCAAAAATAATGGCTAATGACACTATATCAAATGTCCGAGGTTATAACAATATACGGTTGTAGTTTTAACACAATTAATTGCAAATTGTATATCCTGCGTTGAATGTGAAGTGGGAACACTTTAGTCCTTTGCCTAACACTACGGCCAACTACAACCAGCGCTAATCACAAAAATTGACATTGAAATTGTTTTTCCTGTCTCTAAAACATAGCGTATCGTCCCTCGTTGAAACGAGCTCAGCGAGTTCGTTACAAGGAAGGGTCATAAGCTATGTTTTTGCCACGAAAAAAAATAATATTTTAATTATTCAAGCTATTCAAGCACGTTCAACTTCAGATGTTATATAGGCTCGGAAATGATGGTTATGTCGCCTTTTACCATGAGATATAGGTCTTTCACGTGCTAAGTGGGTAAGTGGGGACTGGCAGATTCCCGGTTCTACAGCCACGTGGATTCGATTGTTGCTCATCCTCCCCTGTGATATATCAAGGTGGGCGGCGTTGTTCTTTATTACTGGTTCGATACTACCGCCCAGTGTTCAGTCCGCTAGTTTTCTTCTTACCGATTTGAAGGTTTACTATCGTGTAGCCTTTCTGAATACCAATGCAATTCAAGCTGAACTTGCCTGAAGTTGCCGAGACCTAAATATCGATACCAAAGCTATCATTCTACATTCCATAATCCAGATCTCATCTTCGCTCACTCTCGCTCACTTTACCTTTCCTCATCATCATCACCATTATCCTCATCAACAACATCATGTATTTCATGAATCAAGTTATTCGTTATCTGATAAGCGTCTGCATCAAAGTGTGTTCGACGAGAAAACATAGGTTTTGCCAACTTGGGACATTACAGCACGTAGCCAAGAATACAATGCTTGATATAAATTACCCACAAATGTAATTAAAATGCTTGCATATTACTTAAATAAACCTTGTATGTACTGTGCATATGGTGCAAAATAAAACATTAATTCGTTCGTTTGCTCATTCGTTCGTTTTTTCGTTCGTTCGTTCGTTCGTTCGTTCGTTCGTTCGTTCGTTCGTTCGTTCGTTCTTTCGTTCATCTGTCCATCCATCTGTCCGACCGTCGGTCCGTTCATTCATTCATTCATTCATTCATTCATTCATTCATTCATTCATTCATTCATTCATTCATTCATTCATTCATTCATTCATTTGCCATTGTCCTCTGCGGTCAATGTTGGAGAGAGGATAACTAGTAATTTCATAGAGTTGGTTGCACATAATTATTCAAGTTATCTATGCTTATCTGTCTCACACGAAGGATCACCTTCTAAAATACAAACATAAAGGGTTTGTTTTTTCCACTGAAGGAAAAGGCACATTATGGAAGTGAGAGAACTCCATGGTCATTTTTTCTGAAATTCAAACTTTGTATATAAATGTTTCCAATACTGGTTCCGCCTGATCGGGGTCTAATTATGCAAGCTGGTAAATGCGCGTTCCACTTCTACGCAACAGGTGCTCGTTTCTTATCGTCATGCTGATGAAGCTCTCTAAGTTTTCGGATACAATTTTTCTATATTTCCTATAAGAAAAGTTTTTTCTTCGGAGATACGCACAAGAAAATTATTCATACGGTGTCGGAAATTTTCGTGGTGGACGATTTTGGGGAGTTCGTTTTCGGATGTGTCTACCTTTTTCTGGATTTATTCGGATTGTGTTACTGATTTCTCTCACGTTTTTGCAATGTCGGGTCGGAGTCGTCGTGCTAAAGGACTGCGTCTGAACCCCAAACCAAAACAGATGCCTGATGCTCATCAGAGCAGGAAAAGGACAACTCTCGGTGCCACATCGCGCACGAGGACGGAAAAAAGGCAAACGACTAACGTAGATAAACCATAGCGTCCTACTATCCAGCAGACAACGAAATATCTAGCGCGCACAACAACACGGGGGGCGACTTCGAGCAATAAAAAGAAAGTGCTTGTACCTGCTAGTTGCAGCAGCGCAGCGATGGGATCGTCGTCATCGGTCATTGATTATGAGTCGGACGCAGCTGTCAGTCTACCTGATCAGTCACACCTGACCCCTGAGACGACACGTAAGGATTGTGTAGACCCCAGTTTGATTCCCCATTCCTATTCAGCGACTTGACCTGTAACGAGCGCATTGATCCCGCGCCAGTTTCGGGTGTGTTGGACAGCCTAGGGGCACATGTGTCCAAGTCTCTCAGGAAAAAAGCGTCCGTAATGACTATGTGGATTTTGCTTCACTACTCGACTGGGATTATTTATCAGAGACCGATGCATCCCAGGGTAATCTAGTTGTGTTGCCATCCGGAATGATAAGTGTAGGATCCCGTCATCAGGATAAACAAATCGACACGGTTGAAACCTGGACAGATGCCTTTATGGTTTATATGTCAATTCATATTTCGCATCATGCCTACGCAGTTTTAGCGGTGGAGATTTTACACACGATTCGGTGGGCCGCGTCGAAATGTGGTGATTCAGCATGGAGGGTATATGACAAGCAGTGCAAACTGAAACGGGCCAGAAACCCTCTTCAATCCTGGGCGGAAATTGATACCAACCTGTGGCTGCTAGTAATGGCGCCTCAAATGAGAGCCCCCGTTGACCCCAGTGCGAGTCAAACTGGCGTGGCGCCAAAACTGGTTATGAGTAATCGTAGACCAGTATCCAAAACCCGTTGGGATTTTAATCTGAACAAATTTCAAGCGTACGTTTTGCAAATTTGTTCACGTTTGTTCATCATGTACTGCGGCGCTTGCGCGGCTAGACTGTACTTTTCGCGACTCAACAAGCAAAGGATCGGTTAAACCGGCAGGCCGAAATTTTCACTTTGGAAAAAAGTCCAATTGAAAGTGATATTTTGAACAAATTTATTTTGGTCTACCCGGACTTAGTGGGTGCCGCCGAGTTCGGTGTCGTTTCAAGTTGAATTATGTGGGACCACGCATGCCTACGAACGCAAATAATCTAAAATCAGCTGGGGAGAACCCTGAAATTATACATCAAAAAATCGATAAGGAAATCGAGTTGGGTCGAGTGATCGGTCCGTTCCCATCACGCCCCATCGCAACAATCGAGGTTCTCCGATTGGCCTCGTAGTTCCGCCTAATTCACCATCTTTCATATCCGAATTCTTCTTCTCTCAACGATTACATCGATCATAAATTTTGTAGGGTTGTCTACACAAGCTTTGACGAGGCAGGTGACATTATTCATTCTCTATGGCCCGGTTGCTTTCTTGCCAAGGCCGACCTCAAATCGGCTTTTCGGATGCAGACCAGCTGGGGTTTAAGGTTGGTGACCAATATTCTGTAGATAAATGCCTACCACTTGGGTGTAGCACTTCATGCGCCCATTTCGAAAAATTTCGACCTTTCTTGAGTAGTTAATTAAAAATAGGACTGGTAATCACGACATTCAACATTACCTAGACGATTTTCTGTTTGGCGGGAGGTGGCCTCAACCACCTCCGAGGATTCACTCGCAGAATTTGAGCGGACATGCGAATACCTCGGTATTCCGATGGCAAGCGACAAAACAACCGGTCCCACGACTGCATTAACTTACCTCGGCTTGACCTTGATACCAAGAAAATGGTAATTCGTGTGCCCCCTCAAAAGTTGTCCGAAAATTCAGAAAAAAACGATCTTGCGTTATCCTCCAAAAACTCAAGTTGGGGAATATGCAGTCTCTAATGGGCTCCTTGAATTTTGCGTGCAAGGCTGTTCGACCCGGCCGCCCTTTCTGTAGACGGCTAATTGATAGCATCTGTCATGCTAAAAAAACGCACCATTCAGTCAAAGTCACTGCAGGCATGCGGGAGGACTTACGTATGTGGAAATTATTCTTTCAGCAGTTTAACGGGCTGTCAGTGTTTCAAAACCGTTTGTGGTCAAAGGATAGGGACCTACATTTATTCACTGGTGAAGCCGGGGTCCAGGAAAGGAATCTGGGGCTTATATAAACGGAAAATGGACATATGGGGAGTGGCCCATTCACTGGCACGCGTCAGGCCTGACTCGAAATTTGACATTTTTAGAGTTATTCCCGGTAGTCGTGGCAGTTACGGTATGAGGTCCATATTTAGTGAATCAAAAATACTTTTATATTGTGACAACCAGGCTGTGGTGCATTCAACCAACGAGCAAACCTCAAGACGAAAGCCTGTGATGTGTTTAATGCGTTTTTTGATTCTGCAACTTTTAAACTTCAACACATCATTGAAAGCACTTTACTTAGAGTCAAAATCAATTCACTCGCTGATAGCATATCTCGTTTTCAGTTCAATAAATTTCTCCAACTGGCACCTACAGAAAACCCCGAACCAGACATGCTGCCAGACGAGATATGGCGGATATACAACGGTAACTGAAGTATCTCAGTTAATACCCACAGGGCATACACTCGTGCCTGGAACTCTTTCCAGGCATTCCGGAAGGCACATAACCTGACTACAACCTTCCCGGTACCAGCGGACCACGCTGCTCGCTTTGTAGCATACATGTCATTGAACAGTTCGGCTGCGTCAACCATATCCTCGTATTTGGCGGGGATAGGATAGAAATGAACAAAAATGATCCCACGCAAAATTATGCAATACGGAGAATGATCGAAGGTGTTCGGCGCTCACGTCCCCGCCGACCACTTCGCAATCCCATCACAATAGAGTTACTTTCAGGCCTCATCACTGCTTTACATTCAGTGTGTTTATGGACATATGAGACACAACTATTTTCGGCCGTTTACCTCGTTGCATTTTTTGTTTTTTTTTCAGGGTAGGTGAACTCGCGGTAAATTCCGCCAGCCATGCCATTGGCCACCCCTTCTGTTTTCGGACATTTCAGTTGCTACAAGGTCTTGCTCAATAAAGCTCAGACACTCGAAGACCGATCAACGCCAAAACTCTGTACTGATAAAAATTGACACCAAAGAACCAAAGAACATCTGTCCAGTTCATGCCATGTTGGCATACCTAGCCATTCGTCCCAGTGTTTGCCCTTATCTATTTTGCCACGCCAATGCTAGTCCGTTAACCACTTATCAATTCTCAGCAGTACTATCCCGCGCTCTACGTTCTCCGGGGATTGATCCTACGGGGTTTAAATCGCAAAGCTTTCGCATCGGTGCCGCAGCGCACGCCTATTTACAAGGGGTGGAAGATTCAACGATCCAAACATGAGGCAGGTGGCGCTCAAAAACTTTTAAACGATATATTAGGGTATCCACTCTTAAATTATAGGCAATCTGGGTATTTTATATGACTTTTCTTTGTATCTCTCATGTATGTGACATTCCGTTTCAGATGTGTGGTTGATTGGATCATCTATTGTGTATTGGGTAATGCGTCGTCCAATTGGTCGCCAACTTCAGCTCCAAGACTCTGGGGTACAAATAAGATGGCGAGGCTTCAGAGGAATGTGTTGGCGTGATCTCCTACCCGTATTCGGCAGGATTTGCAGCCCGCACCTCCGCCGCAGTTTCTTGTGATTCAGCTCGGATCCAGCGACCTTACGTTTGGGGGTTATGACAAACTAAGATGGCAGATGAAACATGACATTGATTATCTTCACAAAAGCATGCCTGACTGTACCCTTGTTTGGACTTTTATTCTACCGCGCCGCTATTGGCACGGGGCACGTGATTCCAAGGTCAGTGAACGAGCCCGAAAACGCACACATAGGGAGTTGGCAAAATGCAGTTGTGTATTACCACTCTATGGCTAGTGGTTTGCGCCTGTTGGTTCGTCCGACTTATATATTAATATGCAGGGCCTGGTCATCGTGTTATGTGCATTCACTTAATTTGTTAATTACATGTATATTTGTAGCCGTAAATGAAACTGGCCAAAATTCATCCAAAAATGCGTTTATCGTTTTTCGTAATAGGTATCGGGCGGGTTTTGTGATACTTCTCTCATCTTCCATAAACAAACACAGGGTATTGAAAGATTGATGACTTTGTTGAAGTGTAACGTGTGCCGATAAAAAGACGTTTTTTGTCTTTCCAAACTGGACGCGGTGGGAAAGCTGCCAGCATTTCAAGCAACGCAGTAAAGAATATCTGTGCATCAGTCTTCTCAATTTGCAATTTCGACCCAACGATTACTTTAAATTATGTAAGCTTAGCTGAATAACTTAAATGTTTCATTTTTTCGCAAATATATAAATTATGACCCATCACTGGAACGGGCTGAACGGGTGCGTCACACTGAAGGTTTATAAGCTATGCTTTTGAGGAAAATATGAAAAAATAATAAAACTGAATGGCCAGTTTTGCGAATAGCGTTGGCTGTTATACGGTTACGTTATTTAAGGTGTTCACTCACTGCTGTCTGCGTTCGAGAGAAAGTCTGAAATTAGATGTGTTAGTCTGGATAAAAAATCCAAACTAAGAAGAGAGTCTTCAATTATTAACACACTGTCGAGAAACACTAAGAGCGAATATGAAACTGCCCGCTCTGCACTAGAGCAAACATCATCATTATCAACTCAAACATGAAAAAAAAGCATTCGTTATTTGGTGAACTGACGGTAACTTCACGTCAAGGTTGAAAATACTCTCTGAGCCGCAAACCTCAGAACACGTTACTGCCAATTCATCGCAATAACGTATGTGCTCCAATAAGGCTCTAATCATAACCCACAACCTACATCGCGAAATGAACAGGAAACTGAAATGAACAAGGCTCCTTTAAGAATAACAAATTTGGTAAATAAACCTCTCGTGTACTCCACGGCATCACTGGACAACATAAAAACGCAGTAACTTAGATAAAGGTTGAGGAAACTCCATCTCCGTTCAAAACACGAACGTATAACTGGGTGTTTGTATGTATATAGAATATACGTTTATAGAATATCACTAACCTCGAAAAATACTGTTCTAAAGGCACTATGCACCTTGAATCTCCTATCGTTGTTATCATCTTTTTAAATATATCGCGTGATGACACCACACGACAGCCTATGCCACTGAAGCCGTAAACATAGACAAGACCATGCGAGCTCTCGTCCAATCAGAGGATGAGGATTTGTCTTGTTGGAACATGCCTGAAATGCCGAGAAACTGGTGGCATATTTTAAGGACGCAAATACTTCCCAACGTCCGCAGCAAGTGCGTACACCAATATTTTCAAAAACTACACATTGCATGTCAGAACACAGTTATGCAAAACTTTTATCGAGAGACACTTGAGTGAACGTCACGTCCTTTTGTGGGCCATAATTCATCATTCTTCCGCATTAATGACCCGTCAGTGCTACAGTTATGTGACTGAACCGGTATTTTGAGCATTATTTAAGAGCCAATAACACTGCAACAATTCAGAGTACCAACAAAGACGCAAATTCCAGTTAGGGTGGGATAATTAGGTTGACGGTGAAACGTTCTAGGGGCCAATCTGTCGCGACTGGGAACGTTCTTGGAATGCACCAGCAGCAGCATGAAACATTCATTTGATATCCGCTGTTATTATACGTCCCGCACAATATTTGCTTTTAACCCATTCATAATTGATGCCCTGATAGGTAGTGTCTTCTACACACGCTGAAGAAGGTGAAGTGGGCGATTCTGCCTCGTGTTGGTGTGAAAGTCCAATGGTAACTCAAACCTACAGACCAGTTGGGCTATGTGATTAAATTTTCACTGACCCTCTTCTGCAGTGGTACGTTTTCATGTTGTCTACTCATGGATCGCCATTTTTTCTACGCAAAAATGTATGCATACTGGTTTGAAAAAGGTTAATGTATTTTCTGTTTATCGTGCATTGTTCTCGCTGGCGTGGGACGGCCAACAAACAGCAGATAACAATTGCAAGGTTAACAAACATTCCAATTTTTAAACAGAACCAAGCAATTTTGCGGCATAAATTATGTTTATCACAACTTCGTTTCATAAGGCAGTGTTGTTCAATACTAATCAAGCGGGTAGGAAGCGACACACGCTTTTCGTGTTCTGTCTCTCAGTCTGGCTACGTTCGGGGAATCGGTCATTCAGCCCAGAGATTCGGGTGCAATTTCATTTCTAGAAGGCATCTGAATGCATAACGGCCAACGTTCTGAAGCGTCAATTACGAGGTATTCGATGTTCTTTGTATCGTTTTCAGTGGGTGAGACTTAAAAATGGGATCTACAGCTTTGGTAGGCCAATAACGTTATTTGTAAGTAGAATATACGAGAAAGGAAAAACAAACAATCAAATACCATTACCACACATATGAATTTGCATGTAAACTGGAACTGAATCAAGGACATACATTAATGGGAAAGAAGAAACATGTTTTGCCCAACTCTCGTGAGGAAAACAGATGTGAAAATTGTCATTTTTTTAATACTGCAATTAAAAATGGGTTTGCGTACTGGAAAAGTTCTTGATAACCAGACACTTTTCTATTAGATAAATTTGTTTGTTTAACAGAGTGGTAAATTGCATAACTTCATAATTATCGATTGTTTAAGGTACTGTTATGAACATCAATGTATCGTAATACGGTTTTGGAATGCCATAATGAAATTATTTCTGTAGCATAGAATCCATCAAGTCGTGTGAATGTTTCAGCGATTGTGATCGAAATATTATAAAAGGATTAATTTCCTCAGTGTCTACGTACTTGTCTTGTTGCTGAAAATTAATTCCCTGTTCCCGAAAATTTGTGTTTCGTATTTCATTTGTTTTCAGTTTGAACTCTCAACTAATCAGATCGCAAGGATGATAATGTGAGACAGAGGCTTCTAGTCATGCGGATCAGCCCCCCCCCCCTCCAAAAAAAAAAAAAACAGAAAAAACGGCCCGGCTCCGGTCCAGGTTCACCCCTGCCGTATCGGAACACAGACGTTCTGGACATGCCCAGAGTGGTCCAAGAATTGTAATATATCAGATTATCGTCCGTTCGGGACACAATGCTTATTTCGTTTTGCTTTAACTCGAAACTTAACCCGTTAAATAACTAGGAGAGGAGTTCTAGGACTACGTTTCCCCCAAAGTTGAGTATCAATGTCGTTCCAGTTAAGATTCACCACAAGTGGAGGCGTAAATGAGACAATATATGGCCTAAGGTCCATTCGATATGAATTCAGTGTATCGAATACAAGTTTAAATGCAATGTACAGTGAGGGTGCTCGTATTTATTTACTTACAACAACATAGCGCTCTTGCTTCATGTGACCTTTGATTGGTCTAAACAGTTCTAAATTTCCTACAGATGTGATAATTTCCTGAAAACTTCAACATCGTGGAGTGAGGTGGATTAGTGGTTACAACATTGGACTTTAAATTGAAAGGTCAACGGTTCGATCCTGGTTAGGAGTAATCGCTTCGGTTCCTTGAGCAAGACAATTTTAACTACCCAGGTGGGTGCACTGTGGCGCTGTCTTCTAAGCCGAGCTGCAAGTGAATGGAGCACTTGCATTCAACTGCTGCTAACTCTGATTGTGTAAAATTGTGCAACACGACGGGACCCTGGCTACTGAAAGTGTCTTTAATTTAAATGTTTAATTTAATACTGGAATTTGCAAGCATACATTCTACAATAACAGTAAATTCTAGAATCCGCGGTTGTGGAAGAGATCATCAATAATTCAATTTTACATCCTCTCGGCTATGTCCACTCGAATATTTTCCCTCTGCCCAAAATATATTTTTCATGGAGTTGGGGAGAATTGCAACAGGCGTCACCTGAAAGGGGAATTATTATTTTTGTAGCCCATTTGCTCTAGTTTAAGGATCTCTCGGGCAAGTGTGTTTCTGGGCAATTTTCGCGGGGCATCCACTCAAGTTTCTGTGTGATTTTTGGTGTAACATTACCAGTCGTTTATGACTTGTGGAGCACAAAATATATACATAATCGCACGTCTAGTATATTCAACGAAAGTGAGAGTTGTAATTTTCGGAATATCCTTGTATAGCTAAATGACACACCCATCGCAATTCGGATAATTTCGTTCCTCGGACATCCCCTCGTCTGTATAACCGACGGCGTCATTTTGTAAAATGGGCAATATGCAACCAGAATGTGTCCCTTGCCAACAGAGGTTGACAGCTGAAAACATATTCGTTTACACTGTACGGATTTTAATCGTGTCAGACGGCAGCATTTTAATGTTGTGTCTCTTAGAGGTCTATTTTACTACACAAACTTCTACAAAACTTTGTCTCTCCTTTAGGAAATCAACCTTTTTCATAAATTTGAAATGGTTCTTATTCCTTTAAACTCCCATCTCGTTAAATCTAGCCAGTAGGTTGATTTACACAGTATTCTACAGACAGCTGGTTTCACTGTCGCATTACAAGTTATCACTAATTATTTACTCCCCGCGTTCTTTCCAGATGACATTGAATCGTTTTGGAAGATAGCAACCACTTGTATAGTACTTACCTTCTTCTCGCCACGATATAGCCTTAGATGCTGATGTGGCATAAAACACCAATAAATAAATAAATACATGAACACAACGTGTAGCAGCATATACACATCGCATGCAGCACACGGGCACATGCCAGATGTGCCGAGATGTCTCATTGTGCTATAGTACAATGTGTGCACAACACATGAAGCGCAAGGGCACATGCGAATTTCCCCATTGTTCGTTTCCACACTTGTGCCCTGCCCGATATTCCCATCATAAGTTTTTTCACCATCGCGTTTACTTCTATCGCCAGCCCACTTTTACTTGTAATTCAACTGTCAGTGTATCTTAGTGGTACTGTCAGTGCTACCTGCTTCCAACGCTACAGCTACAACTCTTTGCACTTTTTGCTATCCCTCACTTTACATGTATCGGTCACTGTCTCTTCATCCAATACTATAGTCTTCCACTACTGGAGATGTGTATCACGGCTACCACTAACTGCTCTGTACTATATTATTCTACTATCACAACTGATTAGTAACACTACTATTGGCTTGCTAGATCTGTCTTACTCTTTCTCGATCCCTGCCCACGACCATGTCTCAGAAGGCTCAATCAGAGATCGCGTCATTCATCTAAGTCCGTACCAGTCTGTAATACAGTTCTGGGGTGGTGCAGAGTTTCCCCAATGAGTGGTCTCTACTCCTCGACAGGGGGTTAGATATTCCAAGCCAAACCCACGTTAAAGAAGGTTCTATGTCTTTGTTCTGT
Organism: Pictodentalium vernedei; assembly: GCA_031216915.1. Lineage (NCBI taxonomy): Eukaryota > Metazoa > Mollusca > Scaphopoda > Dentaliida > Dentaliidae > Pictodentalium > Pictodentalium vernedei. The sequence goes on along the minus strand of CM062297.1, from coordinate 502,025,614 downwards.
TCATTCGGTGTTCTTTTCGACCATTGTTCTCTTTAAACATCAATCTTTCTTGACTTCGTTCCCGTTGTTCTTGTTTGACCTCATCGGTTCTGTATCTTGATCGTAATAGGTTGTGGTGTGTAGGCCTTAATTCAGAATTATCAATATCTCTGTAGTGCTCGGTTGCATTAAAGAACCTACAGGTGTTGATTTATGCTGGGATTCCAGGATCTCTATCATTTCGTCGTGTGAGAACCATATTTTTTTTCTTCTGGTAGAAGATAGAACCTTATGGTTCTCACGTGACGATTTGTCTACCCGAGTCAAAGGCAGTCTGTTCGTTTGTCTTTCTACTTACTTGTACTGCACTCTGTCGTTCTCGCAGATGTAACAGGAGTAAGTTTTCCATAGAGGCGTACTTTTATTGTGTGAGCCTTTGTTGGCTATGACTTTCTGTTTGGTTCAACATTCTTCCGTTTGGAACGACATTGTGCTTCTGGTTTCATTGGTTCCGACGCGTCTATCATGGGTTCTTCACTGTTACTTAGGTACTGTGGTTCCATTAGTTCATGGTATGAGTGGATCTTCTTGTTTCTCCTTGTCCTTTCTGTTGATTATTTTTGAACAGCCATCATACTAGTAGATTCCACATCGGTGAACAGTCTTCTTATACGCATTTCTTTTGGGACATATTTTGCACTCAGGTGTGATTTTCATTCACCGCTGGTTAGAAGAGAAACGAAGAACTTACTGAGTATCCTCCCCCCTAGAAATGGGCCTACGAGGTATCCCACAAAACGTCTACTCGGATAACTATCCTTCGAAATACACCATTCTATAGTATTTCACCGTGTCATGGGTATCCTCCAATGCCCGTATATGCACGTGTTTTCTGACACCTTGTGACCACCGCACAAGCACATCTCGACACACCCACCGTTTGACCATATGGAAAATGCGATGTGTACACTATGTTACACATTGTGCCCTAGCATAGGGGTGCATCAGATGAAATCGCGTATTACGGGTCAGACTTATGTATGGAAATGAAGACCCTGGCGTTGGGAGAGGTCACATGCGTTACGGGCACGCTATGCACTTGCACGGGGCACTAATAGATGTATCGCCTCCACTTGGGCAAGACAGACTGTATAGTCTGATGTGGACTAGGATAAATGGCGCTGAGCTCTTGGTCGAGGTCAGATGTGGACATGGCCATATATAGTTAGGAATAACCAGACACGGTTAAAAATAGGTAGAATGGGTTAAGATGGCGCATTGGATGGTCCCGGGTAGTCGGAAACAAGGAATCCCTGTGAATCCTAGTCAGTTACATTGGATTGGGGATCCATTTGAAGAATTTAGTTCTCGGGTAGCTTCGGTAGTTCGACCTCCTCTCGTACAATGGAACGCGCCTTTTGCCCCCCCCCCCCCCCCCCCCCCCCAGTTCTAAAGAACTAGGTGTTACTTTTAACAACCTAAGATGGTGTTTTTTATAAGGTACTGGGGCCCGTTTGGGTAATTTTTGGTACTTGTAGAATCGTCTTCTGAAATTAAATATACTCCGTTCAACAGAACATTCCCCCAAACAAACCAATTTATTGTTGTAGATCTTTGGGCTCCAAATAACTACTACTACCATAGATACCAAGATATCTGCTTTAATAATCAAAATGCGTTCCGAAATCACATATTACCCTGACAGCGCGTGCTGCACATGCATACAAATACAACGCATCAACATAGTAATGTCGTCATAACATGGGCGCTGGCGTACACTACTTCGGCAATTAAAACGACGACACAAGTCAGGTGACCTGTGATATTAAGAGATAAATGAATGAGATAAAAAAGCAGAGGAATTTGGGGGTACGTGATATACTATTGACCTTTACGGGGGCTATATTGGCAACCATCTTCGTCATTTCGAACCATCTTGGTTCACTATAAGAATTTCCAGAAGCCGATAAAAGTGCCCATCAACATCTTTGGTCATTTTCTGGCCTTAAGTGTCGTTTTGGTACACTTTGAGAGACTTATTGCATATTTGTAAGAATCGAACTGTTCATTCCAGTGTTCGAGAGGTTTAAGTTTTTGCATTGTACCCACACATTCATGCCGTACCCCAATGAGCGGTATGTTTGGACAGAGAGACCACACGGAAACAACAGATATGTTCTGAAAAGTAACATGGGACCATTCATGTGTCATGTGGCTTCGAGAGCTACAACAGCCCCCACCCTCTTGGAAAATACAAGACATTTTGCGATGTAAGCATACTCTGTGTTGTATAAGCCATAAACGATAGGCACTGGTGAACAAAAAAAAAAAAAACACACACACGACTAATTGAGTGTACATCACGAAAATGGGCCAGAAACACACCTTTACCCACAATATTCCCCATGAAACCCTAGATCACGAAAGGAGAATACCATTGCTCCATGAACAATGTGGTCGCACAAAGTTTTCTTTCAGGTAGGACCTGGTGCACATCTGGCCTATGCTATCAGCTTCTCCAGATGTAGCTTTAAATTGTCCAAACAATGAGACAAATATTACAGCAATGAGCAGAGCTAATTTTTATGTGCATGTGAAGCCGCGTATTAACTATACTTGAAAATAATATCTACTTGATAACGGCATAACAGCAGAGAATGTGGAATGAAAACATCCATTATGGGAGTGTTAAAATCAACATCTTCTATTTCCTTGTATTGTTCATCATACTTACAGCTCTCCATTTTTATTGGACACACTTGACTGTCAAAAGGGTATTTTTGTAAAAGCATAAAACAGCTCAATGTCAGCGATAACCTGAAAACAGAGTAGATAAAGAGAGCTGATGCAATGACACGTGCTGTAATCAAGACAGATCAAAACTATTTCTACTGCCAAAAGAGAACTAGACCAGGTGATGTAGCTGGAATAACAACCGGTAAGGATTATATTTTAAAATAGAAATGGGTGTGCGTATTACCGGTACTAGGCATAGCACTACTAACGCTAGCAATAGCTCATCGTTGACACTGTCCGAGAACTTTACATTTGCTTTCATCTTTGATCTTGACTAGTGGGACTTGAATCAACGTGGCTGGTGACATGGGTACCGATGCTGTTGATGCTATTTTTTTTTTTTTATTTTCAATATTATTTTTGTAGCATTTCCACCAGAACTATACGTTTTGTGAGACGACGAAAATTACTGATACCAAGCTATATTTCAGTGAAAAGATTCTACTGGAAACGTATTAGGCCGCCCATTTCGAATAGGACCGAATAGCAACTTATGATTCGAAATCGAATGGAATCTCGAAGCTTCGCATGGTCCTACCAGAAGGTCCATTAGCCGAAAAGTCGCCCGTGTACTATTAGTAGATGCTGACACATCCATTGTCTGACTAGAGTTTGTTTTCATTTGTTTCTCGAATTTAAACTATGCTGCTTCATGTGCCTGTTATTACATCTGTGCTCTGAGAACGAACACCTCGACATGAGTACTTCTAAATGTTCATCTGCACATTGGACTGCCTGACTGTGGATTACTGTGTGAATGTTACTCTCTTACCGGGAACCTTGATGCCTCTATCTAAAAACAATCTGCGTCTGTACCATAGTAACTATGGTTGCTTGCCTTGAAACGGTTAGAGATTCAGAATCTTGTAACCAGTTTATTCATTTATAGCATTCCGATATCAGTAAACGCTTGTTACGTTTCATCAGAGTGTATGGAATATGGATATGGCATTGTTATGACATAGTCAATATAGTCAGTTAACGCTGTCTGGTGACAATGGTGCCAATGACACTAAAAAATTTCGCTTGATACCAAACATATATCATTTGGTACCCGAAATATATTTTTGGTAGGTCTCAAAAAAATTGTGGTTTATTGTTTCAGTGTGTCGAATTTGATAAAATAGCTGTCTGGCGGCACAGACGGCACAAAAGTCGGTTTATTCCTAACAAGACGAATCCCAAAAAGACGAATGTCGAAAATGGTCATCCCAGCGAGGCGAATCCCAATAAGACGAATTTAATTAAAATGACTATATAACCCATTTCAGTTGGGGTTTTCCATCATAAACTGCTAACACGGCCACGGCTTTCTTTTGGACAAAGATATTTCAATTAATTGTTTGGCGCGGGAAGCCCATTTTGGTGCTTTATCCTGAATTGCGGGTACTAGAAATAAAAGTCTTCATATTCTGTGGATGTACTTCGTTAATGTTTGATGTGATATTATTAAGTCAGGGTGGATTTGCCCTGTTACAATTCATGAGAGAGTGCCTATAGGCACTCTCACATGATTTGTAACAAGGCAATAGTATGTGACAATTTTTGACAGTAAAAAAAATACCACGCTACCAATTAACAGAGGCGCCACGCTTTGTTACAAGACGCTATTTGCTTCAGTTTTTTGGTATATTTTGTATCAACAAAACTCCCAAACACATGCATAAAATAAAATCCTAAAATACTTCATATAGCATACATTATAATGTACACGTTCTTTTTAAAGTAAATTTATCCCATATATTTAATGAGAAAAAACATGTTCCTATTGTTGGGAATCGTCTTGTTGGGATCGTCATGTTGTGATATTTTACCAATTCGTATTGTTGAGATTCGTCTTGTTGGGATGATACCCAGAATTCACACCAGTCAAGTAAATCAAAAGGTAACAAGTAGGTATACTCATCGTTCTTTGTTTGTTAACAATGTATTCATTTAATTTAAGATGTTTTATAACTGGGTTGCGGATTTCATCACACAAATTAAATATTGAGGTGGGTAGATATGTGGGAAGTGCAGGAAATACTAGGTTGTGCAAATTATGTAATAATGGCTGTGTGGAAGACGAATTTCATTTTTTGTTAGAATGTGGTGGATTAAGTGATATAAGGACTAAATTTATTGGGCCCTACTATTGGAAAAGACCGAGTATGTATAAACTAGTTGAGCTGCTAAAATTGGACAGTAGGAAAAAAGTAATAAATCTGGGTAATTATATAGCAACTGCCTTAAAGGCGCGGGATCATTTATTAGTTAGGCCGACCTCATGACTCATAGACCCGATCCACCGCTCTCGGGCATTGGATCTGGCCTGTGCACCATGACATTGACCATATCATGTTTGTCCTGTACTTCTGTTCATGTTGGCTGATATCATATGAATCTTGTTAGGGTTTGCAGTCACAGACCAACTAATTCTCACCAGGACAAGTTAGGGAAATTTAAGGAATTTCAGGGTTTCGTGCATATCGGCGCATGCGCCACTCATATATATATTTTTTTGTTTCCACTTATGGGCGAAAGCCCACTGTGTATTTATTCAGAAAAGTAAATAAAGTTTATTGTATTATTGTATTGTATTTAATCTGGTTCCTATCAAAACATTTCTGTCTTACACAATCCTTTTTTTATCTTGCTTAATCTTTTTATAAACCTTCTGCTGATAATAAATTATTTGCTACCAGTTATTTTGGAGTGATTAAACAGTGAGTAAACAATAACAATGGAGTTATTTTATAGACGTCCGTAATAATCTTTTACCTTTTATTATCTATAATTTTATCATTTGTTTGTTTTTTGCAACTAAAATACTTAGAGAAGCCAAGTAACACTAAATTAAAATATCGTAGTTTGAGTCAAAATAAGGATCCATCAACAATGCTTTAGCATTGCAGACGGCGTCTTGATGATATCAATGCAAAAATGCAAACGCTAATGGTTAATTTGTTCTCTTTTACTATCAGATTCTATTTGCACTGAAATCATTCTTTTGGCACGGAACACAAATTTCACTCGACACCAACAAAAGTTCGGACCATCGTGGTCAGGATCTTGTGGGAAATACTTTGTATTCAGGCAATCCCCCAAATTCCCTCAAAATGTATTTTACGCAACTCGTTCATAAACTACTCTGACTGACAGAATGTAGCACATGCACATCTCGCATACAGCACTCGAGTCTGATCACCCTGACCCGAGTATTTTATGTAAGATTTACATAAGTTACATTATGTGTTTTCCACATTGTTTGAATCCACTAAGTCAAAACAATCCCCACTTTTGCATGAGTGAACTTTTATTTCTTTATTTCTTTCTTTCTTTCTTTATTTCTTTATTTATTTATTCATTGTCGTTTAACGACACTTTGGACAGCTGGGGCCACGTCGTGTCGGACAGTTTTGCGAGTTAAGGAATGGAGGAAGCCGGAGTACTCGGAGAGAACCATCGAACATCTGCGAGCAACAGTCAGACTCCCCAACGTACCAACTCCTCATAAACAGGACTGGCATTGGTTGAAGACAGATATACCATTAACGTGCATTATGCCTTAGTACACAGCGCCAGCGTACCCCGACGTGGTAAATCGGGATTTAGAGCATTGCCCAAGGACACAACGCAGTTACCCCTGGCGGGGATTGAACCCTGGACCTCTCGCTTCGAAGTACAATGTCGTAATCACTGAGCCACTGAGCTCCCTGGGTGAAAGTGTAACCGGTAGAAAGAACTGTAACCATGAAAAAAGAAAGCTTGTAACAACTCCAGTACAGGTTAGGCAATATATCAGTTCTCCATTTATAGATACCCCTGCTGTATTAGCGCTGAGATCGCTAGATCTGAACGCACATTTTAGTATTAATATTTGACCTACAGTATTTAATTCGAAATGCCTTTACGTAAACGTTATTTTCAGACATTTAGTTAAATGAATGAGCTTCGAAGCACTTCGTTATTATTCTGACGATATGTCTATGAACAAAATATATTGCTCCAGATCATGTGATGACTTGTAAATACCAGCCTCTGTAGAGTACTTAAGAATAAAACTCGTAAAGAGAAGGACAAATTGCTCACCATTAGGTGATAAAAAGCAATAAATAAACTCGTTATGACTGAAACACAAAAGGTTGGGGATTCTGTCCCGATTATTAATATCAAAGGCGTCAGACATTTTCACCATTTATGAATCTAGTGAATTAAAAGTGGCAGCAGTGCATAAATGTCTTTGTATTCTTATTCGACTATACTGAAAAATAGACCGCTTGTTCTTCTTGAATCTTCTTAATTTTTGTTGGGACATATACAAGAGAAAGCATTTTTCCTAGTAGTAGCACGCCTGCCATCAAAGGAAAGTTTGAATTATCCGACGCTGGACTTCTTTATTTTTCTGTAAATTAACGAAGACTTAAGGGGATTCCGATGTAGACTGAGGGAGTTTCTATGTATTATTTTTAAAGATGAACGTGGTGTCCCAAGGGTATCTGGGACATGAGTATATTTGTGCAAAATTGTGAGTTTCTAACAGTCCCTTTGCAGCTCGGATTCTTCAACAAGTTCAGTGCTTCCCGTGTAATGAATCAAGTCAAAAAGAGTAAAACAAAGTAAAGAGACTTTCAGGTAACATGCAATCAACCATCAGAGGGTTTCACTTCTCTGACATAGTGTCAAAGTTAACACCCGACTATGCGGTAACCGGTTTTCGTCAGATCACCGAAGTTAAGCAACGTCGAGCCCAGTTAGTCATCGGATGGGTGACCGTCTGAGCGATCGATTCGGACTCTCGCGTTGTATCCTTGGGAAAGGCACTTAACCCCGTTTGTACATATGGGGGCACGATGGCGCCGTGTACTAAGGTGTTCTGCACGTCGATAGTGCGCGTGCCTTCAACCAATCTAACCCTGCCTGTTCAGCAGTGGGGAGTTACGATGTTGGGGAGCTGGCATCCGCTCGTCGTTGCTCTGTGGTTCTCTCCGGGCACCCCGGCTTCCTCCACCCGTAAAACTGTCACGGTCATGGTTAGCCATGGTGCATAAGTATGTGACCTTAAACACTAATAAATAAATAAATAAATAAATAAATATAACACCCGACTAGGAGTTATATTTTTAAAATATAATACACAAGGAATTCCGGATAAACTTAGGTAGGTTGAATGGAAACTCGTCATTGCTACTTTGGGATTCTTCACTTTTTCGTGGAATTTATGCGCCCCCTTAATACTACAGGACGCTTCACATCACAATACACAAATCGTCTCCTGAGTTCCAATGTGTTCTATGTGCCTACATTGGAACTCAGGGAACGCTATGTATTTCTTCATTATATCTGCCTTCCTCTTAATTCCGCGCGTGCGCGGGCGGGGTGTATTCGAGTACCTTCAACATCTTAAATTGTTCTGTAGTTTTCGATATTATTCTGATGATATCAATGCAAAAATGCAAACGCTAATGACATGCAGTTGTCGTGTCCAGTTGCGTAGTCACGATTGGGATTGTGGGTGGACTCCACCATCCCCAGTTCACTTTTCCTGAAATATGCCGTCAATCCGATGTAGATTTACCCCAACAACTGTTTAATGTACTCTTACCCTGATATTTTCTGTAATTTTCTCTTGTTTGTCCTTCACATCCGGGAAATTAGGCATTTACAAAAGACTCAGACTGTTCAATCTATCATGAAAGTTATTGTTCCCCGTAGAATATCTGGATCTCACCCTTTGTGGGATACACAAACTCTAAAAACAGTTGTGTTGACCCAAATAAACAGGGTTGCGTGAATACGAGCCCCATTGGGTTCATATTCAAGCAACCTAGTTGATTGGGGTTGATTTTTAATCCAACTGCTTTTAGAGTGCACTCTTAACGCGGCAAGAGGTGAAAGGAAGTCGGGAAAGAGTTTTGTCTCGAACTTCGATTTAGTTTACCACGACCGTTTCCAGTTGTGTTTTACAAAGCTGAAGTTCATCAGCGAAACAAAAGTATGCAAATACGATATTCGTATTCTCGAAAAGGCGGCGAGAATGACACAGAGAAGCACAGAGGATAAATACGATACTCGTATTCATGGATTCGATCCCAATGGAAGATGTGTTAAAGAAACCTTTAGCTATTAATTCGTGCTTTCTTTGTTTCTTCACCACATCTCCAAAAGTGCAAGATTAATCACTAAAGTGACACGAACACATGAGCATTCGGGATTCTAATAAAAATAGGCCGAGAAGCCATTTTGTTGTTTCAGGACCAAAGTATGAAAGAACAGATTTCGCGTTCTTCACCAAAGTAGACCGAAATGTCAGTTCTTTCTACTCAGTTCGAAATGTTAATCATCACTTTCGTGCTCCAAATCTCGTTGTCGTAGTTTCCACTCTTTGTATAATCTCGCTCTCGAGGAAAGGTATATTACCCAGTCGCTCAGCAAGCCTAGTGTCTGGGTTAAAAATCTTTTTCTCGGGTAAGAAGTCCCAGTCCCCATGTCTGGTAATAAGCAGACGGTCAACTGCAGAATGAGGTCCCCAGAGTGTGAATTTGGTGATGCTACCCTGCACAGCAGGGTTGCATTTCCAAATAAATGTACCCTCTGTGAAACTCACTCTGATACCAAGGTTTCAGGTCTACAGAAACAGAAAGAAATGCCACGGGATAAATGGGGAGATTCTAGCCCACTTGATGGGATAGCATCAGCAAATTCACCCTCTGGGACCTCATTCTGCAAATGACAGTCTGCTTATTCCCAGGCTTGCCCAGCTCACCGTACAATACTCGAGGTGTCAGGTCGCTGTCTGATCGACAAATAAACTTTTGCTGCGATCAAACTATCACTGTTATTTTTTAGCTTTACCCTCTCCCGTTTTAGGGAGGTGGCCCTGACTTTGAAGGCACCCACGCACCGATGTATACACTCAGTCAACACATACACAAACCTATGATTGGGGACTAATAAACATCAACAGTGGAAAAAGTGTACAAATTTGACCTCAAATTTAACTAATTCGTAAATATGTATATGGACACTGTGTGTGTGTGTGTGTGTGGGGGGGGGGGGGTTGTCTTACCAACTTGACGAGGTAACTAGACAAAAGAGTTTGCGTGTTTCGCCTTACCGAGGTACAAAAGACAAAAGAAACCCTTTACCTCGGTTGTTTTCCCAGAACTGTACCGGCAAAACGAGGTAGAAACCGTTACTCCACACAAAGGACAAACAATGGGGTACCTCGGTATGTAGGGTAGACAAGACTCTGTGTGTGTGTGTGTGTGTGTGTGTGTGTGTGTGTGTGTGTGTGTGTGTGTGTGTGTGTGTGTGTCTCTCTCTCTCTCTCTCTCTCTCTCTCTCTCTCTCTCTCTCTCTCTCTCTCTCTCTCCCTTTCTCTCTCTCTCTCAAGTATTTCTGGAAAGGAAAGTTCGGGGGCACGTACCCTATGTACCACCCATCCCGGTTCATACTTCCCTTCCCCGGCGCCAAACATTGCAGAATCGAGAGTGCAAGTCTATCTAATAGGATATAAAGATATGTGCTAAGCATTCTGGGTGAAAAGATGTTTTGTATTAATAGCAGTAAAATTACCTCAAACTATAGTACACGCGTCCAGCAGGGTAAAGATGCATAAGTTTATTTGGAATGGTTATGTCATGAAAGGAACCACTTTTTTCATTGGAAAAATATAAGTCAGGAACCCATATATCATTCATTGACTTGCTATCTAATTCCAGAAAGGATATGTATCCCAGGTCGTCGTATGTAAGTCTGCTATCATTCCAAGATGTTCGAAGAAAAATATCAACTTTGAAATCCTGAAAAAATACATTTAAAAAAAAAAACTTTCAAGCAATACAATATAACACAACAAAAGTGACAAATTGTGAGTACAAATGTAGCTAGTAAATTTTATAATATCCTCGTGCTTTCTCATACGTCGTACATTACTACATGTGTATCTACTAGTCTGCGCATTGATTGTGCTATAGCACTCGGTGACATACCTACAGACCCACTTTACGCTTTTTTGCTCTGCATGTCACAACTAGAGACTCCAAAACGTTTTATCTCTCCACCTTTCGTCTCTCGATAAATCTGCAACTAAAATTCCGTTAACACACTTATAATAACACTGCACTAACCATCCACACCAATTTGTCACGGTCCACTGATGAGACCAGTGTCCTGCGAATTAGAATTTCTATCTTCGAAACGAAAATCTAATGGAATCCGGGATCGGATACAGTGCGAAACAATTTTCATGAAATCACTTGTTATTTTGCCAAGTTATATAATTTCCATACATATCCTTGCGGCCTGCGCGTGCCGCTGGTAGTATTAAAGCCCGAGTGCAGGGGTCACAAGCTACATTGCTTCAGCGGTACGCGCAAAGTGGTACGCGGGATTCCCGAGCTCCACTTTATAAGTACTGTTGTAATTATGTAACTTGTAGAGTTAATTCTTTTGTTGACACTCCAATGAACGCCCACATCTCCACCTATACCTCTCTACAGCATCTGTTCGTATTTTCACCAGTGAAGTAGCCACCTCCTGAATGCTATTCCCTGTTGACACATTTTCTAGCTTTGGTTTTAAATTTTCCCCATTGTCTGCTTCCATTCCAAGTATCCAAATATCTTTAAACATCGGCAGTCGACTTGCTATTCTACTGTCCCTTACTCTTACCGTTATTAGGTTGTGGTCACTCTCCGGCTGATCAATTTCTTCTGTATTTATCTCCACGTCAAAGCTTCTCACCATAGCTGCGTCTTCGGCGAGTGCGCAGTCAATTGTTGTCTTTCTGTTATTACTTTCCTGGGTCTATTTAGCCTTACACCTTGTAACCTTATTCAAAATCGTTAAGCCAAGTCCATTTGGAAACTCAAAGAGTTTCCTCTCATTAACATTGATTGGCTTGCCCTCCCCTTATAGCTTCTCCTCCATCACCAATGTGTCCATTAAATCTCACATCAGAATAATAATATAAAACCTTCTGTTTTGCAACCTAGCATCCGAGTGTCGTGAAAATTTGATCGTTTCACTCAGACTAGCACCCTTCATGTGCCAGTTGTACATCCCCATCTGCAATGATTCCGTATTCCATCTTGATTTTCTTCCCTGGTATACATACCTACTTCCCGCACCGTATTGCTGCCTTCTGATGCGCCACAATCGAAATCCAAGTACTTTTCGATGTGGTCAATCCATTCGTCAGGTCTATTATATATCTCAATGAGGTCTATTAGATCAATATCTCTTTCCTCCACAAAGTTTTTGTCTTCGCTTACTTTCGTACGAAGATACTGGGTGCTACCTTTTTGAATGCGAATGGAGACTTGGTGAGGTACCCCTTTCTATCCTCTTTATATTTTTGGTCCCCATATTGCTTTTGCATCTAATCTTTTTCCACCCACCCTTCCTTATTCCAGAAAATGTTCCACTAACTGTAACATGTTCCATCCCAGCTTATCAGTACCATTGGACTTTTTGAGGGGACCGCTTCCAAAAAGAAAATGTCTCGATTACCCCGAAACGACCCTTCTGTCATCAAAATGTATCCCAAGGTTCATAGGGCACGCCTCTAAACTGTCGTTAATCCTCATGCATCTTGAGTTTTATTCACTCACTCCTCCCATCACTGGATGGAAACCTGTGAATAAAGCGCCCGCATTCCTATTGCACATACTATTTATACGAATCTCTTTACGTACCGCCACCCCTATACCTGTCCCGAGCTCTTAATAATACCACCACTCCGACTTACCTATCCAATCCTCCGATTTATCCCCGCCCCCCACGCCCCGGTAAACACAGATTACCTGTAAGTCGGTTCAAACTATTCGAACCGCAGAACAGACCATCTCGTCCCTGAACTAAAATGTGCACTTATATACTATTAAAAAAAGTAGGGGATATCCAAACTGATGTTGATATTTTCTGAAAATGGTATTCGCGGGCCAGAAAACTACAGAAAGAGTCAAAAATTATGGGTAATTGGACAGCTGACGGAGTAATATTTATAAAACTGAGAAACGAAACTGTGCGTCGAATAACAAAAAAGTCTCAAATGGATGATTTGGAAGAATATTTATCTTCCAACTAAATAGTGTAATCCTACACAAGTGAAAAAACAAATTACTTAACATGTACATGTAGTCCCTTCTCACCTTTCCAAACGTAACGATCAGAAGCTACTGGTAATATATGCAAAAATCAAGAAAACAAAAACTTCCCCTTTCTGCTTCCATGGCATGTCTCACATGCACCTCGCCCCCCCCCCCCCCCCCCCACCACCACCACCACGCGTTCCCGTTGAAACACCGGAGGTTAAGTAAAGCGTAAATACTTTCTATAGTGGCCATATCAATGACTTTCATGGTAATGATCGGAGCCAACCTGTAATATACGCGGAAATCGTTAAAACAACAATAATAATAATAATTAACATACTTCCACTTTTTGATTCCAGGGAATGCCCTGCGGCCCCTTGGGCCGTAGGTTGTGTCTTTGAAGCGGGAAGTGAGAATGTTTAATTATAAGTTAACTTCTTATGCGAGTTCTTATGCGAGTTTTGATTCGTATTTCGTTGGGTAAAGTGTTAATGCTATTTGTAGTGGTCATCTCAATGATTTTTTTTTTTTGGGGGGGGGGGGGGTGGTGGGGGGGGGGGGTTGGTAATGGTCAGATCAGACCTGCGATATATGCGAATAATAATAACTCTTTGACCGGCCGCTGATGCGAAAATCATTAACAAAAGAAGAAAAAAAAAATATCTTCACTTTTTGCATTCCGAGGCGTGTCTTGCGACCCTTTGGGCCGTGGATTCTGTTTTGGAGTCAGGAAGGTAAAATGTTCAATTACACGGAAAGATTTTCTTACGAGTGTCGTCTTCTACTTGGCTTGACAGCGGTCATATTGGTGAGTCTCTTGGTAACAGTCGAAACCGACTAGCAATTAACGCGGAAGTCGCTGGCAAGGCGACATGCTCCAACCCCGCCAAACACCCAACGCGGTGCCACTGAAACACGGGGAAGTGAATCATTAATGGCTTACAGTGTTTTGGGATCAAGAAGCGAAAATGTCGAAAGGTGCGGCATTTTTTTTTTTTTTTTTTTGTTTTTTTTTTTTTTGTTTTTGTTTTATTATTTTTTTTTATACGAGTGTCGCCTTGTAGGTGCTTAGGCAAAAGGTCATTGCTTTCTCAGCAGGCATGACTTTTGGGTTCACTTTCTGCCTCCGAGGCATGCCAGGGGGCCCTTTGGGCCGTAGGTTGTGCTTCGGAGGCAAAAGGTGAAAAGGTGAGGATGTTTAATTATACAAGATATTTTCTTATACTTGTGTCGACCTTTATTTGGATTGATAAGGGATTAATATTCTTCCCACAGCGGTCATACCAGTAATTTTCTTGGTAATGATCTGAACCGACCACCCTTCTCCCTGCGTAACACGGGAAGTAGATCGTTAATGAGTTACAGTATTTTGGAAGCAGGAGGAGAAAATGTCTAATTATACGGCTTTTTTTAAATATTAAATAAATAAAAATATAAATTATTTTCACTTTTTGCCTGCAGGGCCTGCCTTGCGACCCCTCGGGTCGTATGTTGTGTCTTGGGGGCAAAAGGGTGAAAATGTTTGATTACACGGGAAATGTTCATACGTATGTCGTCTTCTACTTGGATAGGTAAAGGGTTGATATTTTCCTACAATGGTCATATTAGTAACTTTCTTAGTAACGATCAAAACTGACAAACAACGACCCTTCGGGACATATGTTGTGTCTTGGGGCAAAGGGTGAAAATGTTTAACTACATGGGAAATTTTCATACTATTGTCGTCCTCTACATGGATAGGTAAGGGATTGATATTTTCCTACAATGGTTATATCAGTAACTGTCTTAGTAACGATCAAAACTGATAAACAACGTACGTGGAAACCGACAAAATACTCCCCCCCCCCGCACCCCGTTGAAAAAAACAAAACAAAAAAAAACGGGAAGTAGTCATTAATTGTTTATAGTGATCCGGAAACATGAAGTGAAAATGTCTAATTATACGGAAAACTTTCATACGGGTGTCATGCTCTCCATGGATAAATAGGGGGGGGGGGGGGGACATTTCCCTACAGTGGTTATTTTTGTGACTTTCTGAGTAACGATTAGAATTGAAACAACAATCTACGCAGTAATCGACAATTACCCCCGCCCCCTCCCCCCCCCCCCCCCCACGCTCCACACACATATACACACACCTCCTTCCCCGCACCTCCTCGTTGAAGTACCGTGAAGTGAATCATTTATTTGCTGACTGTTTTTTGGAAACACTAAGTGAGTTTTTACATGCGTCTCGTCCTGCACTTGGCTAGGTAAGTGCTTAATACTCTCCATGGTGGGCACTTCAGTGTCTTTTTTGGTAACGATCAGAACTGACCTGCAATATACTCGGATATCACTAATAAAACTATTCTCACTTTTCGTTTCCAGGGCATGCTAGGGCCGTGGGTGGTGTTTTGGAAGCGGAAAGTGAGAGAGTTTAATTATAAGGCAAATGTTTATACAAGTTTCGTCTTGTACATCTTTGGTTAAAGGGTTAATGTTTCAATAGTGGACATTTCAATGACCCTTTGGGTAATTCGTAATATACGCGGAAATTCTCTCCCCCCGCCACAAAAAATAACAAAATAAAAAAATAAAAATAAAAAATAAAAAACATAAAAAAAAAATATATATAAAATAAAAATTATTTTCAATTTTTGCTCCCAAAGCATGTCTTCGCCGTAGGTTGTGTTTTGAAGGCAAGAACTGAAAATGTTTAATCGTACTGGAAATTGTCATACGAGTGTTGTCTTAACATCGATAGGTATACGGGGTTGATATTTCATACGAGTGTTGTCTTAACATTGATAGGTATACGGGGTTGATATTTCATACGAGTGTTGTCTTAACATCGATAGGTATACGGGGTTGATATTTCATACACTGGTCACATGTGTTACCTTTTTAGTAACAACCTGAACTGACCAAGATAGATACAGGGTTGATATTTCCCGCCAATGGTCATATCAGTTACCCTTGTAGCGATGATCAGAACTGACCATCAATATACGCAGAAAGCGACAATAACCACACCACCCCTTCGCCGCGCCTCCCGGTTTAAATATCGGAAGTGAATCAGAGTATTTGCTTACAGTGTTTTGGAAGCATGAAGTGAAAATATTTAATTATACCGGAAACCGTCATACGAATGTCGTCTTCGACATTGATAAAAAAGGGGTTGATATTTCCATACAATGGTCATATCAGTGACTTTCTTAGTAACGATCAGAACGACAATACCTCCTCCCCCTCCACCCCCCCCCCCCCCCCAGCACCACACACACACATACACACACATCCACCTCTTGAAATGCCGGGAAATGAATAATTATTTGTTTACAACGTTTTGGAAGCTTGAAGTGAATTATTTACACGTTTGCCGTCTTGCAGTCGTGGTTAATACTTTTCCGGGTTGACACTTCGGTGTCTTTCTTAGTAATGATCAGACCCATGCAACCAGCAATATACGTGGAAACGCTAGTAGAACACACACAATATAAAAAAAGAAAAGAAAAATAAATCCTTTCGCTCTTTGCGTCCAAGGCATGCCCTGCGACCCTTAAGGCCGTAGGCTGTGTACTGGAGGCGAGAAGTGAGAGTATTTAATTATACGGCATTCGTCTTGTACTTTGCTCATGTCCTCCCACTCCTGAGCCCATCTCCATTCATTATAATACATACAATAATGAAACTGTTTGTACATCTCATATTTATCACAATGATTTTTTCTTTGTTTCCAATTTCCTTTTCTACCATTCTACCTTTTCTGAGCACATGGAGTCGGACTGCCAAACACATTTCAAATAGCTTAACACTTTTATGCAACAAAGTTACAGAGGCTGATGACAAAAGTGCTGCCAATCAGTATGGCGGGTAAAATAACTTTAGACGAGGTCCAGACTGTCTTGGAATACGACTTCGTAACCCACTACAACAATACATCTCCTTCGTCCGACGACGTTGAGGATTCCCCATTCCACAGCCATAAACCCGAATGTAAGTATTATTTGCCAGAAAATTTCCGATCAACCATCAACAACGAAACCCAATCTTTCTCGCTTTTTCATATTAACTGTCAGAGTATTAATGCCCACTGGGACTCTTTACACGATCTTCTGTTTAATTTGCAAGGAACCGAAAATAAGTTTGACATCATTGGTCTAACAGAAATCTTTCATGTCCCCTCAAACATATCGTACAACCTCGACGGTTATCATAATCTCATAAAAAATATCCGTCCTGACGGTGATGACGGTAGAGGAGGAGTCGGGTTATTTATTAAAGAGAACATTGATTTCAAAGTTCGTCATGATCTGTCGGCTTTCATACCTCACGTCATAGAATCGCTCTTTATGAAATTAATGTTAATAAATCTCGGAAAGTCATTGGGATAATCTACAGGCCCAATACTCCACCGAAAGCGGACATTGATATCTTCCTAAGCAAACTAAATGAAATTACAGATAAGTTAAATCAGGAAAATATATCTTCATATTTAATGGGTGACATTAATATTGATCTTCTGAAATATGATTCCCACCCCAAAACAGACAGCTACATTAACTTAATGTTTAGCCAAGGATTTTTACCTGTCATAACAAAACCCACCCGTTTGACTACACATTCAGCCACTCTCATTGATCACATATTTTCAAACAATATTTTTTCCACTTCAATATCTGGGATAATAATAACTGATGTTTCCGATCATTTCGGTACTTTTCACGTAGAAATTATTCCGCCAAAATCTGACAAAGAATCTTATTCATGGATACGGAAGGTAGATGCTGAAACTATGGAAACTTTTAAATTACTTCTCTCACAGTGTGATTTTTCGACAGTTTTGGGTTCGGATAATCCAAACACAGCATACAACAACTTTTTAGATATATACCTGGAATTATTTGATGTAGCTTTCCCCCGGATACGTGTTTGTACGAAAAAAAAATTTATAAAGAGAAAACCTTGGATGACAAGGGGGCTAATAGTATCATCGAATAATAAAAGCAAATTTTATAATAAGAAGTTAAAAAACCCAACCGAATCCAATGTAACCAACTATAAAAACTACTGTAAAATATTTAATAAAGTAAAAAAGCAATGCAAAGCAAATTATTTCAAACATGTTCTGAGTGAACATAGATATAACATGCGTAAAACATGGCAAATACTAAATGACGCCATCAAAAGGTCAAACGGAGCTGTTAACTTGCCTAAATTTTTTATCCATAATGATAAAGAAGTAAATGACCCGACGGAAATAGCTAACGAATTCAATGCTTATTTCGCAAGTATAGGAAAACAAACGAGTGAAAAAATACCCGCGACCAACAAATCATTTCACGACTTCATGGATGCAAACTCTACTAATAATTTTTATATAAGCCCAACATGTGATTTTGAAGTTATGAATATCGTAAAATCTCTAAAGTCGAAAGGAAGCAAAGATTGTGATGATATTAGTTCAAAACTACTTAAACAAGCCATTGACCCCATTGTTACCCCTCTAACACATATCTTTAATTGTTCGTTTATACACGGTACTGTTCCAGATAAAATGAAAACTGCTAAAGTTATTCCTATATTTAAAGCAGGTGACCAACACAATTTTACAAATTACAGACCCATCAGCATACTACCGACATTGTCAAAACTTTTGGAAAATCTTATGTCAGTTAGGCTTGTAAAATACCTAGATCACTTCAGCATCTTACATCCAAATCAATACGGTTTCAGGAAAAATCATAGTACGGTGCATCCTGTCATGCAGCTGCTGAAAACTATATCAGATGCAAAAAATAAAAGAAGTAAGGACACTACATTGGCACTATTTTTGGACCTTTCGAAAGCATTTGATACCATTGACCATGATATTTTAATAAATAAATTATATAGATACGGTATTAGAGGATTGGGCAATGACTGGTTTAAAAGCTATCTATCTGGTAGATCACAGTACGTTGCATATGGCGAGCATATAACTGACAGAGTAAAAATAACGCATGGTGTTCCGCAAGGCTCGGTACTCGGTCCAACACATTTCTTAATATATGTCAACGACATTTATCGCGCTACGTCCCTGAATCTCCTATCTTTTGCTGACGACACTTCGGGACATTCTTCGGGCCCTGATCCAAATCAATTAACCGCACTTATAAACACAGAGCTTGGAAAAATATTTGAATGGTGTTGTGCGAATCAACTTGTGTTAAATGCTACTAAAACTAAATACATTTTAATCAACCCCTCCGGCAAAAGAACAACAATTCATTACGACATTCTAATAAACGGCCAAATTATAAGCAAAGTAGGTACTAATGATACAGAGAAATCTCTTAAATTCTTAGGGATACATATTGATGATAGTCTATCGTATAAGCACCATATATCTCAACTTTCTTCCAAGATTGCTCGGGCGAATTTCGCACTAAATAAAGTGAAAACTACACTTCCCAGAGAAGCGATGAAAACACTTTATTATGCCCTGATACACACACATTTAGTGTATGGGATAAATGTTTGGGGCAATGCTAGAACAATTAAAAAGATACTGCTTCTTCAAAAACGCTCCATCCGCATAATAAACAACACGCGATACAGAGCACACACTGATCCTCTCTTCCAAGAAAATAAGATTCTTAAAGTAAACGACCTCTTCAAACTCCACGCGTGCCTGTTTGTATTTGATTGGTATCATGATAACCTGCCGGTATCCTTTAGACACTACTTCCACCCTGTAGTCAATACTACGGGCAGAGCTAGTAGAAGGAGAGATCTTCTCCAAATTGGCAGAACAAGAACAAGGGCTCTTGAGAACTTTCCAACACATATATACCCTAAACTATGGAATGACTTAGAGCTCGATTTACGTAACAGCAGCAATAGAAACATATTCAAAAAACAATTAACCGTAAAATTACTGTCCCAATACTCCGATAACATCGACTGTAATAATCCATACTGTAACGAATGCTCTATTTAGAACAGGCAGAATATTTTCAGATAATTATGTGGCTATGAATTTTTAAGATTATACTAACTTAGCGCTTTCCAAGAACAGTACCGGCGGACTGGATTGCTGAATGACTACAGTGAAATCTTGTAGTTGTTTTTGTTGGTATCCTTCAGATACAGCTCCAACCCTGTAGTCAACTATACCGGTAAATCTAGTGGTAAACACCGCGGGTAGGGTCTTACTTAGCTGAGGACTCCCAACGTTTTGCATCATTCAGTGGGGAGCTCTCTGTGGGAGCTTCGCACGGAATGACGTCGTGATTTGTGGCTGTCAGTGGGGGAGAAGTATGACAGGAATTGTGTCGTGGTTATCCAGTGACCCATCTCCGCTAGTGCTGTATATGTCTGGACATATTCTCGTCTCTTGGCAGGTAGACAAGCCAGCTGCACCAAGCCACCAGCATCCAAGCACAAATGAACTGTTGTCTGATAGTCCGATTCCAATGCTGCACAGTATAATCCCTGGGAGACAATCTGGCTATGTCGTCTCCCTGCGGTATACATGCATAGTTGATCTCTTGTTTGTATTGTATGAATGTACATATCTATATTGTTGTTTACCGCTAAATAAAATTCATTCATTCATTCATTCATACGCATGATTGGACACATCAATATGTTACCAAGTTTAGTGCGGATCATGAATGCCACCGGCCCATGAAAACTTCGTGCAGGTTTTTCGCGTTAATGTCTGTGGGGTACGTTTTGAAATTTCCATTTGTACTGGACGGGCTTGTTCGGAGGTCTCATTGTTCTTTCCTTGGTGTAAACTCGTCCATCAATAGTTTCTGGTCGAAACGTAACTTTTGAGCTATGCGAAGACTTACACGTGGCGAACGTTTACGTCCCGTTGGCATGTTGAAAGTTGGCAATAGACAGACTGCAGTGGCTCAAATTCGCTACGTTACTCAATCGGTGATTAGCAGGTTGTGGTCGCACTACCGTCAGACAGGCAATGTTGATGACAGATCTCGGTCAGGTCGTCCAGGGGCGACAACTGCTAACCAGGATCATTTCATCAGAACCACAGCATTACGTAACCGCCATCAAAGTGCCTCAGCAATTGGATTGCAGCTGCACCGAGCGACTGATGTGCGAGTCAGTGGTCAGACTATCCGAAATCGCCTCCACAGCTGGACTTTGTACGCTCGACGACCTCGAATAATTTGACTGAATGTGACATCGCAGCAAGGCGTAATTGGTGTGGAGCACGACAGCGCTAGGCAATCGTCGGTGGAGCAACGTCAAGTTTTCCGACGAATCGGGGTTCACTCTCAACTTCCACGACAGGCAAAACACAGTGTGGCGGCGGAGGAACGAAGGATACCATGACGCAATCGTTAGGCAGCACAATCGTGTTGGTGGTAGATCGGTTATGGGCGTGGAAGCATAACCATGACAAGCAGAACAGCATTATATGTCATCCAAGAGCGTGTTACAGGGCAGTACTACCGTGATAACATGTTAGCAGCTCATGTGGTGCCATTTGCACGACGTCACAGCCGTCGATTCATTTTCCAAGATGCAAGAGCACACAGGGCCCGTGTCGCTACATAGTTCCTCCGGGAGCAGAAAACCACTACACTGCCTTGGCCAGCACTAAGTCCAGACCTTTTACCAATCGAGCACGTCTGGGATATGATTGGCGGGCGCCTACGACAACGTCAACAGCCCCCACAAATATCCAGGAACTCGCAGCTGCACTGCAAGAGGAATGGAATAGCATCAGTCAAGTTGATGTTGGACGTTTGGTGAGGAGTGTGCCACGTCGGATCCGCGCTTGTCTCGCGAACCGAGGAGGATACACAAGGTACTGAGGTTTTGGACTGAATGTGGTAAATTCTCTGACTGACCGTCTATGTCTTCTACAGCTCAGTGTATGGACTGTGTGCTTGTCAGACACCCAACTATCGCTGAAATCATTCACCAGATTTCACATTGCCATGCCTCAACTGTCTTTTTGATGAAAATATAAATATATTTCTTCATATATCTCACTTTTATCAAATATCCCCTACCTTTTTTAATAGTATATATTAACACACTCATAGAATTGTACGAAAGATTACTTCAGACTTCAGCATCCATATTAAATTTTATATGTAAAAATGTCCTGGATTACGACTTTAAAAAAGTATCCCGATTGGCCTATAGTATATACATCAATATTGGATCTCCCTTTGAATACAAAAGAGATTCGTCCACTTTGTTGTGTGTTATATACCCAGGGCGATGGTATTCATGAGCTCAGTGTTGAGAGGGAGGGTTAACATAATTTATTAAAACTTAACTGAAGTGAGAGGCAGTGGACACAATTGTTATCCCCCATTTCACCTCGTACTGGATTAAAACTGTGCAATCATAACAGGTGAAGGTGTGTGTGTGGGGGGGGGGGGGGGATTACATATCTTGCAACTTGAGCGCCACGGGTGATAATAGAAGGTTTAAGTCCCCAGAAAGTGGAGGAATAACCACAGCACAATGACCGAAGAAATAACAGGATGATTGAACATGAACCGATTTGGGGGCATTTTGGGCAGAAATGTATATAAGGTTGGTAGTAGCAGCAGATGTTGGGATCGTACCGGATTTGTTATGACGTCATCCCCATAGTGACACATGGTCTTAGTGTGCATGCTCAGCTAGAGTTGTTAGCGTGACGCCTGTCTCCGTCGTCCATTTTGTTTACTGGGGGCCGCCATTTTGGTTTCTGTGGTGGCACGCTGTGGCTGTTTGACCCTGACCCAATAGCCTACAGCATGATGGGCGTATGTTCTGCGGGTGTCTTTGATTGAAATGGAGTAAATATAATTACCAATATAGATCCGACAATCACTCCAAATCACCAAAACCTACCCAATTTTCCGAAACGAAATCAAATCCGCCACCCTACTCCTCCACCCCCTTGGAATACTCCTCATAATAGCAGAACGTAGTGCTACAAGGCGCATTTCCGTTCCTTTGTATAAGAGTACTTTTACTAGTCCGGAGTTTTCCAAATACCTCGCTTACTTCCGCGAATTACCCCAAATAACCCCAAAAATGCCCCAAGTCACCCCCAAATTACTTTACTTTGTTCTGATTTCCGGAGAATAAGAGTAGAATGTAGTGCTATAAGGGGTATTCAATTGATTGGGAGTACTTTCAGTTTGAATTATTCCCAAAATCCTTGATTACTTCCTAGAATTACCACAAAGAACCCAATAAATAGTATATTAGTTTATTTTCCTTCGGAATCCTCGGCTCTGCTTTTATCTATGTATCTACAAGCTATATTATTGGTTCGATCTATCCAGCCCTATTCGTTTGTCCTGGTGTAAACTCCAGTAGCATAGAAACGTTTCTCAAATGCAGCATGTTTATCTTATTGTTAACATATTTAGCTTTTCCTGTGTGTTCTGACTAGTTCTAACCCCATTCCAGTTATCCCTGTTCTTGTTTCCAACAGCATAAGTCATGTTGCCTTTATTCAGATCATCCAATCAGGTCACTTTGCCGCTATTAACTATCCAATCTGACCACTCCATTCCTTAAAACCACTCTCGGCCCATACGCAGTGATCTCGTTCTGGAGATATGTTGGTTTTCAGCTGGTCGAATGAGCTGCAGAGCCATGAGTGTAATTTTGTCGTACAACTGCTCTTGAGTCCTTTTCGAAAAAGGGTTTCCATTGTCTAAGAGGGATAATCAGGGATTCTGTAAGTGTACTTCCGAAAAACGTAGATACCGATTTCATCGAATGAGCTAAAGAGCCATGAAAGTAATTACTCACTGAGCAAATGCTCTTTCGTCTCTTCGACTCATTTCAGAAAAGAGGGTTCTATGTCCTAAAAGACTGCTGTAAGTGGGGGCGAGAAACATGGATTATGATTTCATCAAATGATTTAAAGAACAGTGACTGGAGTAGGCATTCCTCGGACGAGCCGAGTTTTATCGAGCAAATGAGCTGTCGAGCAATTGCTCGACCGCGCGACTCCCCTTAAGACTCATGTGCCCATCTGGGTATTCCAATACATATGGTGTGGTGATGTACTATTGAACGACACCTATTGAGGGATACCTACTGGAGGATACCTTTTGTAGGATACCTTTTTGAGGATAGTTGCCGTGGAATCCAGTGGAGTCAACATCCGGCACTTCATGCTACACACGTGAACTTCAACGAGAAAGGTATATAAGGGTGTGATTTCACCTCATTTGTGTCCTAACCGAAGTCGAGAGAAGACACGCGGAATTCTAGACTTTGCAAATAGTTTGCCAAGTTGTTTACCAGACAAAAGAAAAAAGCATGAAGACCATTATTGTCCACGAAGATAGGAGCTCATTCATGATGACCCGTAGCCTGAATGATTAGATGAAAAAAGCAGGAATCGTTCAGATAATATCGTCCATTGGAGCTAAATACCACCTGTAAATGCAAAAGCATTACATATAGTGCTTTGTTTCACTCGAGGAACAATATATCTTGATCACATGAATCAAAAATGTATTTTGTTTCTTCTATTATGACTTTTACATGTTCGTTTTTGAATTTCGTATTCAGACCCGAAAAGCTAAATATAGTAACAATAAGCTAAAAGTGCTCCATATGAAAGGCTTTCATACACCGGTGCGCAGACAAAATGCCTATGGACAAAATACCTGTGGACAAAATACCCATGGACAAAATGCCCGTCGGAGAAAATGCCCATACAGCCAATATAAAATAGACAAAATCCCCATGACATTTTTTTGTCATCATAATTGTCTTTTTAATTGTTTATTTATTTATTGGTGTTTAAGGTCACATATTTATGCACAATGGCTAATCATGACCGTGACAGTTTTACGGGTGGGGGAAGCCGGAGTACCCGAAGAGAACCACCGAGCAACGGCGAGCAACTGTCAGCTCCCCAACATACTAACTCCACACAAGCAGGGTTATCATTGGTTGAAGACAAGTGCACCATCGACGTGCAGTATGCCTTAGTACACAACGCCACCGTGCCCCCACGCAGATAATGGAAATGAAGTGTCTTGCCAAAGGACACAACGCGGTTGCCGCAGGTGGGATTCGAACCGAGGGCCTCTCGTCTTGCAGTCTGCACCTCTACCTACTAAGCCACCACGCTCCCGTCTTTTTAATTGACTTAACCCCAACTGTTGTTTTGTTTACAGTATTTGTTGGTTTGTCAATCTCTGTTGTCATTTCTTTTGTTTTTGTGCAGTATTTATGTTATAATAATGTGCACTGAAAAACTATCTACTGACACAGGCTCCCTTTGCTTGTAAATAAATAATAGGCAATGAAATGATGGAAGTGTACGGATAAGGCTAAACAAACTTAATCTTTTGATTCTCAGGCAGCGGCGCATTCGTTTTTTCGGCCCGCGTTCGTTATATTTGTTACGGAGACAAAATTCAAAATGTATAAAACTATCCTAGGGTGTAACTTTAGCGGTATCGCATCGCGATTTGCGATTCAATATGTCGTATACATTGATACAGTATTGTTATTCTCTTCGCGAAATGCGACGATTCTCATATGTATGCACAAATTAAATATTTATTTAACTGGTTGAGGGCTATATTATTTTTGGTGGTCTGAATTTGCTTTTGAAAATTGTCAAAATTGTTTTAATACAAATTATTGGAGGGTGCTAACAGGCACTCTCCAATAATTAGTAATAGAACAAACTTGTATAAGCAAACAATTATTTGTGTTTAACTGAATACGAAACATGGGTAATTAAAGCTTTGGCTTTTGCACTGGTACACTCATTTTTTAGAAAGGCCTGATTGTGACTTCTAGAACTCAATCAGTTAAGAAACTCTTTCTTTTTTATCTCAATTTCAGTTGTTTTATATTGATTTTGTGTTGTTTCATCAAGGTTACAAACAGAAACTATCAGGGAAATCAAGAAGGAAGCTCTAATATTTAATTTTAGGCTCTCACTTGATTTTAGGCATCGACGACC
Organism: Pictodentalium vernedei; assembly: GCA_031216915.1. Lineage (NCBI taxonomy): Eukaryota > Metazoa > Mollusca > Scaphopoda > Dentaliida > Dentaliidae > Pictodentalium > Pictodentalium vernedei. Next base: position 501,999,808 of record CM062297.1, on the reverse strand, counting down.
ATTCCATCAGGAATAAAAAATAAAAATAAAAACCGCCCTCCCTCATTCGTTTTAAAAAAAAATGCCTGAGAATCAATTATTTATTTTTGTTTGGCCTAAGCAATTTTAAATTTCAAAACTCCTTCCTATAGGCAATGAATTTGAAATTTATACTTGCCCAATGCTTTATTTTACCAGCTGATTCCCAATAAATTCTTTATATAAAATGTTTTGATTATGATTAGAGAGTTTGAGCTAAATCTGTAAATTAATAATTTAATATTGACACAGCTGGAATTGACAGATTGAATACCATAAATCTTTTTGAAAACCTTTTTCATCTCCGGTAATTGTTTTCTGAAAGATTTCCCTAATGCCCAAAACAGACGTCGCATTTTTGCGAATCAAATTCAAATTTCTGAATCAGGTTCGCCAAATATCCGACCGTCTGTTGCAACGTCGAGCTACCGATTAGGTTTGTCGAGCCAACATCAATCCTAATTCCAGAATTAAATTCGTTGCAAATAGTTCCGAATTTACAACAGACGGTAGAGCGAACGTCGAACCTATTTCAATGCAAATGAGCTGTGTGATTTATGTTCGATAGTTTTCGTCACTTGGCGCTCTGTTATGTACGGACGCGTATTGCTGCCACGTGGAAAAAAAATTAAACTGTTTCGTTTAAACGAAACCACTTTCGTATATACGAAAACTTTTTCGTTTAAACGAAAACTCTTTCGTATATACGAAACCACTTTCGTATATACGGAAAGTTTTCGTTTAAACGAAAAGGTTTTCGTATATACGAAACTGGTTTCGTTTAAACGAAAAAGTTTTCGTATATACGAAAGTGGTTTCGTTTAAACGAAAAAGTTTTCGTTTAAATGAAAAAGTTTTCGTTTAAACGAAAAGTTTTCGTGTATACGAAAACGTTTTCGTTTAAACGAAACAATCTACTTTTTTTCCATGTGGCAGCAATACGCTTCCGTAGTTATGGACATGGGAATCTATGTCGTCAAGGGAAACAAAAGTTTTATTTAACACGTGTGTTGGTAGATAGAATCTTTGCGAGGACTGGAACGAAAATCATCAAAAAGAAGGCATACATGTTGACAGATGATGAAGAAAGGTGCGGATTTATGTATAACAATTCTCGGCGAAAAATATATGTTGACAACCCGAAGTTGCATTTAAATTATGTGTTGCTTCTTTATCATTCTATCTGATGCAGTGGGCAAGTAAAACTGGAATTTGTGAAAACAGTGATACTGATAGCACAACACTGCCCAGTCTTCAGCGTCATTTGTACAATAATGATGTATTCGAAGAAGATATACGACCTGTTTCCAATATATACTGACTTACAGTTAGCAGAGTGAATGACAGTAATGACCGGGAAGGGGGGGGGGGGGGTGTGGCAATAGGAAACTTGCCCAGGTAGGCTTATGATGGTGAATAGCGTCACGGAGACAAGACGTCGGAGGTGCTACCTTTGAGAAATATCTGAAAAAAATGCTCTAAATCGTGCTATCCGGCAAATAAAACTGATAGGACAAAGACGGGAGGGAAGAATGCCACTGGGTGGACACCCAAGGCCTATCATACTTCTTACTACCGCCGCATCTCTCAGAGAGATCTTTGGCTCGAAGTCTCAGTAAGACTATTTACCATCACAGGCCTACCTGGGCTGGGAGCCCAGGTAGGCCTGTGATGGTAAATAGTCTTACTGTCAGTACTCTCCCCTTAATACTACAGCAGCAAGCCCGTTCCGAGGAAAAGGGAACGCGTATGTTAAGGGGGAGGGGGTACCTTTAAAAAATACCCCCCCCCCCATGTGCCCTCAGATTAGCCTGGCTGTGTATTCACAATCCTGCTAAAACTGTCGTTCGAATTTGAATCCAACGCGAATTTGGTTGGACGTATGTTGCAAACTTTATTTAAAGTCCGACATTCTGAATTAAGATCGATCCCATTTGGTATTAAATTATATTCGCAAAAAGTTCGACGTCTGTTCTGGGCGTAAACAACCAGATAATTATAAATGTGATCAGTCAATCATTTTATGAAATCATTTACAGGAGATCTTTGACGTAATTCTTTTTTAAAAAGGGATCATTTAAATAAAATTGTATTCTTGCAATTGATAGGACGATATGAGCCAGTACAGTCCAGTGAATGGTAAAAAAACACTTATTTTTAAACTAAATAAAATTGTTTTCTTACAATAGATTGCAAGGTAAGTGCCAGTACCATTCAGTATATTGTAAGACAATTATTAATAAACAAAATAATTTTGTTCGCAATTGATTAGAAGATACCCTCCAGTAAATTGCAAGAAAACAATTATTTGCGAACACAATCTTGCTAAACTAAAGAGAAAATGAACAGAAGGAAGGGTGTAGAAATGTTGTGTAATGTTATTTTAAATGCTGAAAGAGTTGGTGAAATGTTGTGAGGAGGTTGAAAAAATGTTGTGTAAAAATAAGTGCAGTTACCATTGGAAAATATTTTTTCTTTCACTTTATGTTACTGTTATTTGTGTTTCGTTATGAGAGTCGATAGGGATTTTGTCTGATTGAGATTTTGTCTGATGGGTATTTAGTTCATGGGTATTTTGTCTGGTTTGTATATTGTCAATGGGCATATTGTCCTGGAATTCTCATACATCAGAACAAACGAATAGGCTGGGTAGATAGAAATAATAACATAGCTTGCAGATAAATAGAACCAGAATAGAGGATTATGTAGAAATCCAAACTAGTAAAATAGTTTCAGGCTGTTTGTGGTAATTCTAGGAAGTAACCGAGGATTGGAGGAAAATCCGAACTAGTAAAAATACCCTCGATCAATCGATCACCCTTTGAGCACTGTGCGCTTCTGTTATTCTCGGATATCTGAACAAAATACAGTGCATTTGGTCTGTTTTAGGAAATTTGGGGTATTACTCTCGCTGTGTGTGGTATTTTAAGGAAGAAAGCGAGGATTTTGGGAATACCCGAACTAGTAAAAATACTCTTATACAAAGGAGCACACCTTATAGCACTGCGTGTTACTATTTGTTTGGTTGACAACACTATTTATTTTGCTCGGATTTGTTGTACCATTGCTATTGGCTTGTCTCCGACACGAGGTGGCCCAGTATGTCGTAAGTGTCATACATGTACTTCCCAGTTATGCCGGATCCTATCTCCACTCTACCGTGGGTCGGGTTTTTAACAGACTCAGTCAGATCCGTATTTACTTGACCGAGTGCACGCTAGGGTACATTACATGTCAGAAACAGTCTGTTGGTGGCACTGTAGCTTGCACCTGGTCAAGGAAATGTAAAGGCCAATACAGTTCTGATTGATCTTGTTAAAGACGCGACTGAGGGTATAGTGGATACAAGGTCCGGCATAGTTAGCAACAATTACGTTGTGCTACAATCGAATAGTAATGGCACAAGGTGGTTGCACTTGTGGTTGAATACCATAGTACTAGGGGAATATTGTGGAAGCTGATCATAGAACAGACGGTGGTAACAATGGACAAATCAGCAGTATTAGCCTTGGAGCTATGAATAAGTGGGGATGAACCAGAAGCCAGGAACTGAACAAGTGTCAGTGATAACTATCCTCTAAATTGTATCCCCCAGTAGGTATTCTCCAATCCAATAGAACATCGCCATGTCATAGGCATCCTCCAATACCCAGATAAGCATAAGAGCCGTAAAAAGTCACTTGTTAGAGCAATTGCCCGAAGGCTTATTTATCCGACAAGATACGAGTCGTTCGAGAAATCGGATGAAGCTAGCAAGCCTCTAGTAAGGAGTAGTCGTACAAGACTGTAAGGGTGGTAGACAACTATAGTATTGAGTGACTACAATATAAGCTAATCATAGGACAGATGGTGGTGATTATAATTAAGTCAGTAGTAATGGTCTAAGATCTATGAATGGCATGGAGTGGTGTAGATGCCAGGGACTGGATGGGCCATAGGCGTCATAACCATTTTCAGATAGATATCCTCCGATCAGTATCCTCCAAAATGTATCCCCCAATAGGCATACTCCAATAGAACACAACCATGTCACTGGTATCCTCCAATACCAAGATCTGCATAAGAGTCGTAAAAGGAGTCAATCGTTCGAATAATTACTCGATGGTTTATTCGAGTCATTCGCAATCTGAGATAGTTAGCAAGCCTGTGGTGGTGCTACAAGTCAGTAGCAATTGTACAAGGCTGCAAGAGTTGTAGAAAACTATAGTAATCATTAGGTATAATGGAAGCTGGCTATAGGGCAGACAGTGGTAACAGTGCCGAGAGAGCAGTAGTGACAATGGAGCTATGACGTAGTGGGGCTGGGCCAGAAGCCAGGAACTGAACAGGCGCTAGGCAAGCGCACTAAGACCGCATATCACTATGGGGATGACACCTACAATGACAGCCAAACATGACATAACTAGATCACGTGACTACGGCGTCACTTCCAAGCTCCGGGGAGTGGCCTGGCCAATCTTCCATTCCATCACTCTCCGACAACTGACGGGGTCTGAGGCATTATCAACGAAGACATTGATTAGTGCCGGGGAAGCTGAACAATATAGTGACTATATAACCTTCTGGTGACGCTAATATAATCGACTGTGTTTGGATTTAAATTCACTGGCCACATACTTATCTTCGAGGCACATTCACGTGGCAGTGTGTTGTCGGTCTCAATTCAACTGTGGCATATTTAGCAGCGGCGTGTCCACGTGGCAAGAATTAGTCCTTGGCAAAGATGACACGTTTTCAAATCCTAAGATATTTTTTTTCATTGCATCATGGTAATTTGCTCAGTAATTTCCATTCTCTGTCACGGCCAGTTTGTCCAATTCATTTCCGTTTCTTCCCAATTCCTATTTACGTTTATTGCCTTTTTATAACATGAGGGATGATGAAACACCATTCTATGTATGAAACTATTACAAACAGTCCAAGTCGATGAAAATTACACTCAATCATTATTGCCTGCCTTACATTTTCCATTAATATACACCTCAAGAGCATGAAGAAGCAAACAGGAACCTTTCAGATCATATCGTGCTTGAGTGGAACAAAACGGCATCCTGCTGTGCTAAAGTATTGAAAATAGCACTCTGGTTCAATCAAGAGACGATATAACTTGATCAAATGGATCGATAATTCTGTTCCTTCTAACACTTTTGCATGTTCGTTTTTGAATTTCGCTCTGTGTGAAGTCGTGTCTCCTCTGTATCTTGATTTTAAAAGAAAGTAAAAATACCCAGTTTTGTATAGTTAATCAGAATATTCTCCTTAAAGGCCATGTTTCATGTACCATGTGGCCATTAAATTTTGTCACCAAGCATTTAATTCAGTTTTAGCTCGTGGATGAGGAGTCGTTGAACGTCTGTGATGGTACAGCGCACTGCTTACATTTGGCAACAACTGCATTAACTGCACCTCATCTGCCGGCTCGTTTGCTGCCTCCTGTTGATATAAGGAGTACATGGGAGTTGTTCAGTTCACCTGACGGAAAGTCAGGGTGAGATTATTATTATCTCTGTGGGGGGATGGGGAATTCTCACCCGAGGGCAAGATATTTGGGCTAGACTCGAGGCTTTCCGTGTGTCTGACCAAATATCTTGTTCCGAGGGTGAAATCTCCCCATCGCACACCCACACCCATTAGGGATAATTTTTCTTCCCCACCAAAACACTCTGACATCATCAAAGGTAATCCAGAGGCACGTGCTGCTATCTGGAACAATGTTGGTGCCCGTTTCAGAAAAAAAAAATGATTTGCTTATCGGGAAGAACGCACTAAAGTTTTGTATTTACCATAGGTATATACACGAAATTAAATCCCAACGCCGGCAAGACATGGGGTAAAGATTTGTAGCGAAATGAACATTGACACATTCCGATGATGTCAGTCGGGCGCGTGCATCAATCGATTGATGGAAATTCTGCACAGTCATTTGACATTATTTGCTTTCTATATTTATGTTCCTTCAAATGTCTATCATGCGATGATTAAATAGTCCGAGCGCTGATTAAATATGGTAATAAGCCGGTCACGTTGGTCATGTGAGATAGACATCAATTTCACATGGCCTTTCTCACGAGACACGCATATCTTGCATAGGAAGTGTGTGTGTGGGTGGGGGGGGGGGGGGGGGGGGTAGTGATCACTTTCCGTCTGTCGGACGACATCTGTCGTCCGTGAACATGGTGTTCGCGACTTCTCCTGCAAAATCGCTGAACCGATTTCAGTGACACTCGAGGTAAACTGTTTGGTCTAGCTCCAAATGATTTTGTTCATAAGGAGGGGGTGGGAAAAATTTCTCTCCATTTTTAAAAAAAAAAATCTTCTCATGAGCTAACTGGTACAGGGACTTGATATTAGATACCGAGCTCCCCTTTGAAGTGTAAAATACAGTTTGTTCAAGTAAAGTTCGGATGACAATATTCGCCCTAATAATGGGATAGGCGAGATGTTTGGTCCCACCCACAATTTTTATTTTCTGAACCGGTGAGAAGATTCGAAAAAAATTGGTATTTGGTATTATTGAGTCATAAGTCCTTGATTTATGTAGAGAAAATTTCCGCATCCATGTGGACTATTTTTAAACGCCCACATTTCCCACACCGCACTGAACAGAGAACATATTCAAGTTTCTTCAAATCAAGTCCTTCAGTTAATATTGGGGTTCCACATGGGATCCCATATATTAACTTGGTGCAATAATCGGAAATATTCTTTAAAAAAATCTTCTCAAGAACCACCAGGGTAAATCTTTTCTCATTTTGTATACAATAGACTTATATGGGTCAAATTCAAGTACGTTCAAATCATGTCCCCCAGTAAATATGTGGGATCCCTAATGGGATAGCGAAATATGAAGGGCATTCTTTAAAAATCTTCTTCTCCGGTATAGACAGTCAGACATCTTATATTCAACTTCCATTAGCCTAGTGATATTGTTCGCAAAGGTAATAACGAGGATTAGACAACACTGTCTGATTCAAACGGGTAAAGTGTTTTTAAAAGAATCCACTAATAACGGTTTTTGGGGTATGTTTATAAACATAAAGACACCGGGGTTAGAAGAAAAGTTTTGTTTAAACAAATCCATTTTATGGAATGAACAAACTGCTTCAACAAGAGTTCGTTACCAGGAATGTGAATTAATAATAATCGGAAATGAGTTAGTACACATTGTATGTATTATTAATGAATATCAATGCAAGTTAATAAAGACTACTCAGTTTTCGTGGAATGGTGCTTATTTTTTTCATCAGCATTCGTAACCGCATGGAAAGTACCGATATGACGAATCAGAGTATATCTAATTGGAAGGCACCAATACAACAGCAGTGGTAATTTGAGTATTCCTAGGAAGCGCGGTGGCTCGGTAAGTAGAGTTGCAGGCTGCGAGCCATGGGTCTTCGACTCGAGTCTCACCTGCGGCGGCCGCGTTGTGTTCTTGGGCAAGACACTTAATCCCGATCGACCACGTGGAGTCACGTTTTCTTTGTGTACTAAGGCGCCCTGCACATCGATGGCGCACTTCTCTTCAACCAATTCTAACACTGTATGTGTGGAGTTAGTACGTTGGGTAGCCTAACAGTAGCTCTCCGTTGCTCGGTGGTTCTCTCCGGGTAATCCGGCTTGCTGTACCCGTGAAACAATCCGACAGGAGGTGATCCCGGCTGTCGAAAGTATAGTTAAACGCCGTTAACCCTTTACCCAACGAATCACCTGTATCCGTCCGCGTAATATGCAAATTCAGCAGCTGAAACAGTATTTTTTTGAAAATTTTCAACAAAACTATATCATGTGACCCCTCTTTGGAACGAGCTCGTCGAGCTCGTTCCAAAGAGGGGGTCACATGATATGGTTTGGTAGAAAGTTTTTGAAACAATTTAAAAAATGATATTTAAAAAAAATAAATTTTGAAATCGTCTGCGTTGGGTAACGGGTTAAATAAATAACTAATTAGAGTATGCCGGTTTTACGTCAACTTACTTTACCACTATTCGCTATTATTCGATTGTAAATAATTATCTCCAAACGCGTAAAGTAACAGTTGTTTGTACATTTGGCCAGGTGAGGTTAGTTTAAACATATTTTAATTGTCAAAATTAACCAAAAGGATTGAACAACTAGTGCCAAACACTTAAGACACGTCTTGTATACGACTAACCAATAAATGCAGCATCTGTTCAATATATCCAATCAGATTGAACATTTACGCTATTCGAGACTGCAACAGTGTTATGTCTGTACATATTCAGAGAAAGACGAAAAAAGAAAACGACGAAAAGAAGGGAATTGATACCATGCCATCATGAACAAGAAAAAGGAAAGGTGAGGTTTGAGTGGTTTGTTCTTATTCTCTGGCTTTTCTTACACATTTCACTGCAAATAATCTGAACTAAACTGCCTACCAAATATTATTTTACCCTAACCTGCTTTAGTTGTACATAATCAGGGGTTGCTTGCTGGGCTATTTCGAATTGAAACACGTTTTAATGGCAAACAATAAACTGATTAAAGGAATATACAAAAGCAGATGTGCATGCATCTAAGTTAAGGTGTCAAATTCGTTTTCATTATGGTATCTTGAGGGCATAAAGGTACCAACTGCAATGCCCTCGGATTGCAGTGGGGACCATTATGCTTTCCAGTGACTCACTGCGGACTCCGATATCTCTTCCACTAATATACCTTATAAATTGACGTATTGAATACGCGAAAGCTCCTCTGTATAAAAATGCTAATGAACTTTACTACGATAGCATTGTGTTCGTCTTGCGTTTTCGAGAGGTAAGACTTCACAGGGTGCTGGGAGAAGAGACTCCACAAGGCGCTGAGAGAAGACAGAGCTCTGACAATCTTGGGTTTTCAGCGAGTGAGAACAGCGACTCAAAAATTGAACTGACACCCTTTCAGATCCGGTGATTTCTCTCCCCAGTCGGGAGAACTTTTTGTATCAATATGGCATCGCGAATTCTTGAAACTAGATTTTGCGTTCTCAAACAAAGACATCGATTGTAAAGGAGGATGTCGAGGCTTTTCCTTTCGGAGGATATGTGACGTGTTTCCCGTCTGGTCGTTTTTTTTTTTTTTTGTTTTGTTTCTTTTGTATCTGAGGTATAAAGTGTAAGTAGTTCAACCTTAACTAACACGATATGCAAACGAAAAACAAATTATAGACTTACTAAACATTAAACATATTTTCTGTTCTGCGCGGTTCGCGTTGCCTTTTGCAAAATGCAACATAAAGTCTAATTTTCCAAAACAAAATCCATTTTGCAATTTTGTTTATCAAAAAAGGAAAGCTCTTTACTTCGAAAGTGATGCATTAACGAAAACGGTCATCGGTAGATTTGTGATTGAGATAAATGAATGACCTCGAATAGAATGGTTTTAGCGCGCCTAAGGCGCGCAGGGACGGTTTCGATCCACATTTACTGTATATGAGTTGGTACTTGTCTGAGCGTGGTAAAGGACGAGAGTGTCCGGGTACTTAGCGACGCTTATGTCGTTTCTGCTTCTTTTTAGGAGGAGGTGGTTTTCATGGAGAGACTGTGACAGTGGCAGTAGGTGTTGTTGGTGGACTGCTAGCTAGCTGACCTGGATGGAATGATCTAGTCCGAGCTGCGTTAGGTGCTGTTGCTGGTGATGTCTGTGGCGTTGCCTGTTGAGCTGCCATACTATGTTGATTTGCCAGTTTATGTTTGCGAATGCTACTCTTAGTTCGTCATCCTGCCGTTCTCTTATGATCCTGTGCTCTTCGGTCTCTCTTCGTATTTTGTCCTCAAGGTTCTCCAAGTCCAGGCTCTTTGGCGCTGAAGGGAGAGACGAGTGGGGTCGGGAAGTGGCGAGAGGGCAACTTCCAATCCCGTCTCAGTCTTCACGGGACTGTTCGCATCCCGCATCCAACAGTTCCGGCTCAGGAGCCGGAAGTCGGTTGGTTAAGCCTGTGGGAGTGGGAGTGGAACTGGCGGCAGCCTCTGACCACTTCCTTTCCTCGCTCTTCTCTCTATTCCTTTCCAAAGGGCCTCCAGGCGTCGGGTGCTCCTCCGCTTGGTAGACGGGGTCCTCCTTTTCCTTTTCGGTCTCTTCTCGGGCCCTTCAGACTCCTTTAGGTGAGGGCCAGTGTGAGAGGGGTTCCTCTCACGAAAGGTTCTACCTCTACCCAATGGAGTAGGTGTCGTGTCTTCTACAGCGAATTCCAAGTTCAGGTGGACTCTCTTACCTATCTCTTGGACAGTCCAGGTGACAGGGCAAGCGATGCCCAGAGCTGAGATGGTTTTGACGAGTCTTTCTGGGAATTCCAGTATTTCCATGATTGCTAATCAAGGTGACAAGGTGCTCACCCTCTGAAATCAGAGGTGCGAATGTGCAATGTCAGGTGCGAATGTGCAATGTGGAACGATCGTGACCTCTTGTTCATACTCGCTTTTGTATCTGACAAACAAGTGGAAATTAATTAAAACGTTAATCCCCTTTGTCAGATATTATGGGTTTTGTCTTCAGCCATCACCCTGTCACTGATTATTTTAAATCGTCTTATTTTGTCAACAATAAAGTTTTATGATCGTAAATATTGTTCTTCGTTGTTAGGATTATGAAAACTGTTTTTATTATATCTGTTTCGGTGTTTTCACCCTTTATTTGTTTCAAATGTTGTTTTCAAAGTCGGAATACAAACATTACTAAAACGCAGATCTCTTTTAATTCAAACCAATAAAAGTGTTTGCAAATTTTCGGTTGATTTTTCAAACATCCGGTTGCAAATCTCCGCGGCCGTTTGGGGAATGAAATATCACAGTTATGATGTAAGTAATTATCCTCTCTATTTGCTGGAATAACAGTGTGCCATGACATCATCCACATGGAAAAAATTCGGAGGTATAATCTCCACAACGTTTCCAACTACATGGAACCTCCTACCGTCAAATCTTGATTCGACTCATTTCATATACAACACTGTTTAATAGGCGTGGCTTCGCCCCCTCGCCCCAAATTTTCGAACAACCTATCCATGAGTGCGTCAAATAAATACCCGAATACAGTTCTTTTTCATGCAGAAGAGTGTTTCTGGAAAGTGATGCATTCTTAACATAAAAATATTAATGTGTCAGTGGCCGGCAGTCTAGGTATCTTTCTATAGAACTGACCGAATTGTCAGTTTAAAGTGCTCTAAAATCAGAGGCGGACTGGCCATATGGTTTACCGAGAAAATTCCCGGTGGGCTCCCTATTGCTCCTGTGGGTCCCCTATTGCCCCCCCCCCCCCCCCGATGCAGCGTGACGCCTGTTGATGCATGAAATTTGTGAAAATGACCAACATGCGGAATTGATCTGATTGCATAGACTGCCGTATACCGAAAGTCTCTCTATGTGGACTGCCAAAATCACTATTTTTCAAAGTGACATGGAAATATTAAAACTAATCCATATCCAAAATGGTTTCAAGCCATCAAACAATCTGAAGATTGCTTTCCTCGGAAAGTTGAATGCATAAATCATGCTCTAAGAAGTTAATATCTGTTTTTAACTTTAAATTTACCCCAGATGGCCTTTTTTCGTTAATTTACAAGGAAATACACACAGATACAATTAGAAACTTTAAACAAAAATGGAAATATGAAGAACTTTATCTACCAATAAGAATTTATCTTTATTTTAAAGAGTATATCATACAATCACGATTAACCATTGTGCAGAAATATGTAACATTAAGCATGAAGAAATCACAAGTCATTCGCTTCAAAAACTGATAATGTTGCAACGAATGGCGGGTCTAGTTTTTCCTCAACACACAATCCATGTTGCAGGGAACTTTACGACCCAGCAACTATACAACCCACCATGCAAAACTCCAGAAACAATAGAAATGAATACCAATCAGAATAAATAAAGGTGACAGAGTTAACAGTAAGCCAATCTCATTGTGGTTTGCACGCTTCTAAATACTTCGAATGAAGCGACTCAATATTTTTAAAATGATCCCGGCGCATTGCAAACATATAATTACCTAGTTATTACCTAATATCATTGTCCGACGGAAAAAGCATACTTGGATTGAATTTGATTATGTTTTATCACCATGTAAAATTCCATTCATGTTCAAGGAATTTCACCACGTGTCTTGGGAAGAGAGAATAGGTGTCTTCTCTCCACAGTCAGCCTCCAGGCTGCACGTTGAAAATATGAATTGGTCCACCCCTAAATAACGAATATGGACTCTTCCCATTGCTGCAATTGAACTGACATGGACGATACCACCAGGCTTGAAAGGGTGAAACCAAAAGGTCAGCGATTAATGACGCGTGGCAATATAAATTGAATCGGGGATAAAACAAATGTCAATTCCGTCACCCGATAATTCCTATTTTGTGTGTAAACCGCACTGCTTCGTAATCTATACGGAATTACCAGCTCGCTCTCTTGTCCTCAATTTTGACTGTCGAGACAAAAAAGATCGAAAACAATGTACCTTCGATGTCGTGTTCGTATGATTTTCTTAATACCTCTTGATTTCGCGTTATTCTGTTTATGGAAATTCGATTTACCGATGTAAATTTGTCGCATTCAAATTAAAAAAGAGACCTCGTGTGATAAAAGTGTTTTGACATAACAGAGAAGAATTTAAGAATAAGCAGATTAATATTTCCTGACCATCAGCCACAAGGCAATGTGCTGAAATTATTAACACATCTATCGTACGTAATCAATTTTGATTCTTCCAAATAAGGGAGTGGGATTGGAAATCAATATGTGTTCTATAATGTCGCCGGGATGGATTGAGTGTTCTGATGGAATGTCAGGTAGTATCAGAGATATCAATAAAATGCATGGCGAATTAATGCCTCTATTAAAAAGAACGTAAGCAACTTAAATAATCCGACATTTCACTGGAAAACTAAGATGAATTGAAGATCGATCACTATAGAAATCTACTGAGCAGTATGCTGTGAGGACAATTCCAATCAAATTGCACATATACAACGGTATCTTATAATGACCATGAAACGCGCCATACTTCATAAATGATATATCTTGAAAAGGTCAGCACAATTACAAAACTGAATTACATGATCAGATAATGAACAAACCGCTTGTATTCGTTTTTCTTTAAATTAACAACCAGTTTTATAGGACGGCGTAACTTAAATTTGCAATGGTAAGGACGTGCCAATCATTAATAGGGTCCTTAATAAAATCTGAATTTGGCGTCATACCCAACCCGATCCACACGTGTGAGGAGTTGTGGACAATTCAAGTCCATAATATACTAAATGATCTAACTCTTAATTGCCGCTGACGTCGCAGTATTCTATGTTCACGCTACTGCTTCCGATGTCTTTAATGGCTCCACACTCAGGCCGAAGAAAGGAAACAAAATAAAGAAACCCCTTTATCCCTGAATAATACGATCAAAAGAATAAGATTGGATAGAAAATTATAGCTTCAATTTTGGCACAGTTTTGGTATTTGTTGGCAATTGTTGCTGGCCTTTCTGTCACTCACTGCTATAGCTTCGTTTTTTTTTATCTGATACACGTGCTGGCCAAAAAAATCTAAATGAAAAAACAGATAACCGAAAATTTGTTCGTCTGGAACTACAAACAATTCGTCAAAAAGTTGTGTTCTATTACCTTATTTGATAGCACTGTCTTAAAATGTTCCTGTGGGAAGACCCCTCTCCTCAATGCTCAAACTCCCTAAGACAGCTGACGCCCCCTGTGCTTTCCGCAGATGCTTTCGAAATCTGTGAACTGTCATACAGTCGGGCTATCGTGGACGGCGGGGATTACCCCGGTGCTTCATTGGTGTCATAGCGGATAATAGCTGTATAATTCAGAGATGATCCGCTATGACGCATAACAAAATTTCCACCAATGAAGCACCGAGATTACCCCAGTGTATTATTGGTGGAAATTTCTCTTGGTGTCATAGCGGATCACCTGGGATTACATGCGTGGAAAAATGCTCACTCACAGATTGTGACCCGTCCACGATGACTGCACTGTAATCGGTCCTCTTAATTTTATACAGATGAATGGTAAACAGGTTATCTCAAAATTCAACGTTTAATTCTCTGATGTGGATGATAATTTTCTAGTATGGTGTTTACCTACGGAGAAAATAATTATAATTCCTTTCAAGTCAAACTTGAGTTTATCAACACCACCAGCACCACGTTGATGAATGGTGTCGCATTGTAGAATGCAATTTACAGCAAATTTGTTAAATCTGTTTTGTTATTCTTGGTATGATATTAACCCTTTACCCAACGTAACGGCCAAAACCGGCCAGCGCTATTCACAAAAAATGCGAATTAATTTTCAATATTTTTTTCATTTTTTGTCTCAAAAACATAGGTTATGACCCCTCATTGGAACGAGCTCGACGAGCTCGTTCCAATGAGGGGTCATAACCTATGTTTTTGAGAAAAAAATGAAAAAAATTAGTTATTCAAGAATTTTTTTTCCAAGTGTCGTCTGCTTTTCATGTTAGGTAAAGGGTTAAACTTAACGAAACGGGTTCACTGAATTTGATCTGAGCTGAGCATGTCTTTGGTAAGTAGCTAACCAGTAACAGAATTCGTAACCGGAAACAACTTGTAACCGTTCTGATGTGGGTTAATCGATTACTCGTTTCAATATTAAAGTCATGGACATAAAAATTTGTATGTCATCTACCGATGTAAATTTGTGGCAGCTAAGCCGAGAAAGACACCTCTTGTGATAAACGTGTTCTGCATACTATAGAACAATTTGAGAATAAAAGGTTATTTTTTCCTAACCACTCGCCTGAAAGCAATGCGGTGTAAATATTAAGATATCTATGTGACTTAATAAATTTAGAATCATCCAAATAATGGAGAGAGATTGGAAATGAATATGTATTCTGTAATGTCGTAAGAATGGATTGAGTTGTCTGCTGAAATGCCAGATACCATCGGAGATTTCATTAATGCCTCTATTAGAAAACGTAAAAGTGTGGAAGAAAGAGTGAGTACTCGCCGAACTTTCATTAACAGATTTAACGCATACGCCAGTGTACGGATATCTTGGTTTGGACATGTAATGTATTAAACTTTCTCTGTGTTAACACTTGCTTTACGCCATGTAAATGGTTAAAAGTGAATAAATGAAATGAAATGACATATTGCGTTGCAAAAATTGTATTCCAGGATTGAAAACACTCTCTGCACAA
This sequence comes from Pictodentalium vernedei, assembly GCA_031216915.1. Taxonomy (NCBI): domain Eukaryota; kingdom Metazoa; phylum Mollusca; class Scaphopoda; order Dentaliida; family Dentaliidae; genus Pictodentalium; species Pictodentalium vernedei. The sequence goes on along the minus strand of CM062297.1, from coordinate 501,984,608 downwards.
AATACACCTTAAAGGAGCTATTAGGAATCGCATTTACTTGGCACCGCAAGAAGATTTAGAATTTAGTAATTTTGATTATTACTTGATCAATTTCATAAAGGGTGCGATATCAAGCCGAGGTAATTTCTTATCAGCCTTTGACCGAAGGTGGAACGCTGATGTGAAGTTATTTCGTGCCGAAATGAAACTAATTAAGTAATAACCTCTTCGTTTATTGAACCAAAACTCTTAATCACAAAATGTTCTTAGATATTTTACAGTTTTCTGACAGCATTATTGTTTCTCATGCGTTTTACAAAGTCCGAACTTACCCCTTCTCCTAATCAGCCATCAGAACGTCTCGGTTTCCTCACTGTGAACGCCGCGACGTTCGGACAGCTGACCTTTTGTCATCAATTAATTCATCATCATCCAAAACTAGGCTTCAACCACTCCACCATGTCCGTTAACGCCAATTTTCCGATTGCGTTCGATGAATAATTCTAAACGATTTCGATGTGAACAAATAAGTTGCGCCTAATAACACATCAAGAGGTTGGGAAGGAAACTCTAGCTTGGTTCATATCGGACGAGATCGACGTAATATCAGCCGAGTTGGAAGTCATATTTGCCGAGTTTGATAATGGCCAATTCTGTGAAAGAAAATCATATCTAATAAATAATTTAAATATTATTATAATTATAATAATCCCATAAAAGTTGCTCATTCAAAAGAGATACGATGTGCTCATTAATTACCTGCATATCAAAGTCTTCAGCAGAAAAAAAAGTTTCAAATTATGTAATCACTGAGATAAACCAATGAGGTGTTGTTTGACAGAGCAGAATAATTTCCATCAAATAAAAAGAAAATCAGTGGTTTGGTGTTTGGTAATTTGCAGACGAGTTTTCAATATTCAAAGACAGCCTTCATGATATCGGTTTGTTGAAGGTTGATGTGTTTCTGAACAGGTTGGGTATTATGAATACTACTCACGAAGAGAAACCAGAGATTTTGCACAGGGTTGTTTATAAGTATTTCTTTATTACCAGTTTTATTTCAGGGAGGTGTGTTTATATATTTAGTTTGTAGGTGTGTTAGGGCGAAGTAATTAGGGCGAAGTAAGGAAGTTTAGGGCACAGGCATTCCTGAGTTTCAATAAATTTACGTGACATTACCTTTTTTCTTGTGGTTTGCCAATTTCCGTTATTATATTTGTAAAAATGGATGGTAAGTTTGACGGGTGTCCGGACGGAGGTAAGTATGGTTAATAAAGGGGGTCGAGCGAGGTGATTTTGGAGTACAGGTGCAGGTGTGTTAGACAGTGTAATATGAGGTGTGGTGGTGGTCAGCCAATGGACAGTAGTGGTGTGTGTGTGAAATGCATGGATATTTTACAGTTGTTAGAGAAGTGTGTTGGATTCGAGCGGGAACTTGCGGAGTTGAATGGGGATGTTGGGAAGGCCTGGTATAACTGGGATTTCCCCGCTGAAAGTTACCTACGATGGTGGAGTGGAATGTGGGTGGAAGGTGGTTGTGGACTCAAAGAGGAAGCCGGGAAGCAGGAAACGTGGGAGAAGGACGCTCGATCTGGGAGATGCAACTGCAGAGGAGCGGTACAGTAGGAGAATTCGGAAGGTGGAGTCAGGGCAGGAATGGGTAGAGTCAGGAGGCTAGAGTACGGGAAGGCAGCCAAGGTTGCTAAGCGGTGTTTAGAGAAGAGGGTCAGTGTTTTACATTCGGGTGCATCTTGGAGTGAGAGTAAGGGATACCTCGAGAGGGAGGAGGTGGTTCCTAATATCGACAGGACAGATAGCGCAAGGAGAACGGCGAAGAGAAAGAAGTGTTCGGAGGCACGATGCGAGTTGCAGATGGTATAGTGTCTGGGGGAGAAGTAGGGAGGAGAAAAAAAAGAAAGTTAGTTGTAGCAGGGAATCGAATTGTACGCGGAACAGACAAGATGGTCGGAAGTACCGGGTAGATGGTATTGTGGCAGTGAGAGAAATTCAGTAAGGATGACGGAGTCGTACAGGGGCTTAGTCAGCAAACTGTTCAGTAGCAATCCAATGGTAGCGGTATCCGAGGTCCTTTCCGTTCTGGGGTGGGGACCGGCGGAACTGAATGATTATGGCATTGATTGAGGAACTGGAGGATTACTGTGCTGACCAGGAAATACCCTTTATCGACCACTGGGGCACGTTTTGGGGCAAAGTGAGCAGGTAAGGAAATGACGGCCCGCATCTTAGCAGTATGGTGACAAAAGTGTTGGGAGGAAAATTTTTACAGGTAGCAGAGCAGGTTACAGAGTAGTGACGATCTGGGGCAAAAACCTAGTAAGAGGCAACAGAAGCTTTAATGAGATTTGGAGAAGGGCGTGATGGAAGCATTTATAGTAAAGTGGACACAGGTGGGGTGAGCAAGAGCGAGGGGGGGGGGGGGGGGGGCGAGTTTACCAAGTCTACCGCCTGGAAACAATAAAATCATAGCGTGAGCCAAGGAATCTCAGTACCCTGAAGCGGGGTATAGTAACGAGGTGTCCACGGGAAATTAAGCGAAATTGCTACATTGATCGAGGCAGAGGACTTGATGTCATGGACTTAAGCATGACGTGGTTAGGACATGAGGAACGGGTAGACCAAGTAATGGGGTGTGTGTGGATACGTGTAGAGCTAACTGAGGGTCAGAAAGGGGGGGGGGGGTGGGAGGTGGTAGACAATTATTTTAAAGAGGATTTAAAACCGTCGTTGACCACAGTGCTTGCAGATGTCAGCATCTCGGCTAAGGAAAGAAGTTGGATGGGTAAAGGTCAATCTAAAAAACAAAAGTATTGCCCTTGGGATTGTGTACTGTGCGGTTAAGGGGAGCACTCATGGGTGGAATTACTCAGTATTCTCAACACTAAGGTTCAGTATTACAGAACTAGAAAAAACAGGGGGCTCGGTGTAAGCTTCATGGGTGACTTTAATGGACACATAGGTGATAAGGAAGAATGCATAGTGGGCCGATGTAAGAACGACAACAGGGATGGAAGGAAGCTGTTGGATTTCACAAGTGAACTCGGGCTCAAGATTCTGAACAGGGGTGCGAGGTGTATAGGGAAATGGACTTGGGAGAGGAGCGACAAAAGTTCAATAATTGACTATATTCTCACATATATTGATTTATGGAGGGAGATGATAGTGACAGACGAGGGGGGGGGGGGGGGTTAAGAGGGAGTTGGATAGTGATCACCACAACTTGGTTACAATGATGAGTGACGATCTGGGGCAAAAACCTAGTAAGAGGCAACAGAAGCTTTAATGAGATTTGGGAACTCGGAACGGATGCTCATTGGGCGACGTTCGCAGAAAAATTGAAACCAAAGCGTGCGTATTTACACAGGAAGGCCAATTTCCAGAACATGGTCGATGCCATAGTTGCGAGCCTAGTTGAGGCATGGAAGGACAGCAGAGGAAAGATCGGGGTGCCAACACAATAACCTGGATACAGAGTGAACTGGAGAAGGGCATAAGGGGCCGAACAGTTAAATATGCAGCATACGTGAGTAGGAAACTCAAGAGAGGCGAAAGCAATGAGGTCAGGGCAGCAAAGGAAGAATACAAACAAGCACGAAATAAAGTAAATAAGATTAAAGACGATAATCGGAGAGTGCAAAATAGAGGTCTTATTAGGACAGTAAAATGGCAGGGTGTCGAGTTCGAACATATTTTGGAAATAGGGGAATAAACGGAACAAAGGAAGTAACCCACAGGGAATTATGATAGATGGCAGAGATAGAGACGATCAGGACCAAATCGCATAAGAACTGGCCAAGCACTGGGAAAAGATAAACGATAAGCGATGGGCTTGGGGAATCTACCGGAGTGCCAGAATGAAGTAGAAGAAAATCTCTCGAACTTCCTATGCAGCGAAATTAAAGCGGAGGAGGTACGAAACGTGGTCGCAATATTAAGGAATGGACAGGCGGGAGGGGTGGATGAAATTCCGAACGACTTCCTAAAAATGGGAAAGTGGAACTCTGCAAAAGCCTAACGGCCCTTTTAAATTTAGCATAGCAAAACAAGAGATCCCAAAAGAGTTGAGAGAAAGCAAGATGACGTTTATTCACAAAAAAGTGGCAAAAGGACATTTTAATAATCAGGGATTCCTGCAAGAAGCAACGTTGGGAAGGTTTTCTGTAAAGTCCTCTATGGCTGATTAGAGGAGATGATCGAGGCGAATTGTTTTTTCGGAGAGATTTAGAATGGCTTCAAGGAAGGGAAGGGGAGTCACGAACCATCTGTTCGCGCCATCAGAGATGATAGAATCCGCGGAAGCCATTACGAAAAGGATGTGTATGACATTTTTAGATGTTAAGAAGGCTTACGATAGAGTATGTTAGGAGGGTAGCGAAAGCTTGAGGCCTTGGTCTTGGGAGGGGAGTTTGTTGAAATTCTGAAAGCATCATAAAGATGTACAGAGTGAACAAAGCCTGGGTAACATAACAACAAAATGCGCGTCAGTGGTGTATACTTTCGCCAATTCTTTTTTGCATTGTGCATCAAAAATTTGGGAGATGACCTTCTGCATAGCAACGAGGGGTAACAGTTGGGGACTTGAACATATTTTTTCGCAGGCTATACGATGCTAGTGTCAGAAAGCGTAGAGGGGCTAGCAAACACGCTGGGAATTGTTGGGAAATATGAGAACAACTGGAGACTCGAACTAAATGAAAACAGAAGTAAAGTAAGTAAGTAAGTAATAACGTTATTTAACAATACACCATCAATTTTACAAGAAAACATTTTATAAGGGTTATTGAACGTCAAAATGGAATATTGTTCGGGGAGAACATAGCCATGTTGGCTGTCTTCCTGTTGTCCCCGTAAAAATTAACGGAATAATAACATTCGAATGGAGTATAAATTTACAGAAATGGTATATGGCCACCACTGTCTTTGGCTCATCGGTCTGGTCTACGAAAAGGAGATCCCGAATCGATATTAGATGATATAACGCGATTTGTCCGGGTGGGTAAGACTGAGTCTAATCACTCATGTCCATGCTGCTTGTTACAACGGATTTGCACCTCAGGCGTTAGTGGTCGAATCCTATTCAACCCTATAATGTGGGCTTGATGGTTGTAGTTGATCGATTCGAGGTCGGTTTGGATGAGATAACAGATAGAATCACTATGTAAGTCCGGGTATTTATTTTATATTATTTTATTGGTGTTTAAGGTCACTATTCTACCTTTATGGATAATTTTGACCGCAACATGGGTATGAAGTCAAGTTTGCCAATCGTTCATAGACATACTGTTCAATTTAGGGAATTTGTACCCCGAACGTTGGGGACCGGGTCCCATTGTACCAGCGAAGCGGGGCGTGTTTAACGCAGGAAAACATTCACTGCTTAACCTCCTACGGGGTAGGGTCTAAGTGGGATGGTCAATTGCTAAAGAACTGTTATTCATCTATTGGCGTTTGGTCTGCAGTCTGGACACAACTGATACGTGCAGGAAACGGAAGAACTATAACGCTGTAGGCAGTTATTGACAAAGCGTTTGGTCTGCAGTCTGGACACAACTGATACGTGCAGGAAACGAAAGAACTATAACGCTGTAGGCAGTTATTGACAAACTGTTTCTTAAAAATATATCTAGAAGGTAAGGTTTGGAGGCTCGGATCAATTTCTTTCCAAATTTTTGGAAAATTATGTTTTGGTAGTTTATCAGAAAATTGGGTACGGGCCTTCGATATCTGCAATTGTCCAGCTTGTCTCGTTTGACGACCGAGTATTGAATGAATGCTGAAAAAGTTTTTGAACGATTCGGGTAAGTTTTCATTTTTCCAATCATACACGAAAAGGGAAGCGCTTAATTTATAAAGATCGTTGAATTTCATTATGTTGTTTTCGTTACATAAGGGGTCTGTGTGACTGTTGAACTGTTTACGGCTGATTATTCGCATTGCACGTTTTTGAAAAAAAATGATTTGCTATTAAATGCCGCATGACCCCAGATTTGGATTGCATATAGCAAATGACTGTGGACCAAAGAGTAGTACAAAGATTTCAAAGCTCTTTTAGGGAGAACGTTTTTAACCTTATTCAAACAGTAAATGGCACTCGACATCTTAGTACATATCAATGATATGTGGTATTTAAAATTAAGATTTTCATCAAGGTATATCCCAAGGAACTTAACTGCATTATCCTGCAGGGAGTTGTCTACGGCGTGAAGTCTCTTATTGTTGAGGGGAATGTTAAGCCTATTAGCTTTATGTGGGCTATTTGGTGGGTGTAATGGAATATATTTACACTTGTTAGCGTTAACCTGGAGCTTGTTGCAACAGCACCAGTTAAAGATTTTATGTAATTCAGTGTTTACGTCTTTTTCCATAATTTTCATATCATGACCAGCAGTAAACGGGGTTGTGTCGTCAGCAAAAGATGGCAAGTTGAGCTTCGTACAACATCGCATATCATTTACACAAAGTAAAAATAAGAGCGGACCCAATACAGACCCCTGGGGTACGCCACGTGTTACTTTTCGGGTCGGGGAGCAGTGCGACTTATAGTCTACATATTTTAGTCTATTTGAAAGATAACTATGAAACTATAATTGACCTATTCCTCTTATACCGTAGAAGTCTAGTTTGCTCAATAAAATTTCATGGCTTACTGAATCGAATGCCTAAGATAGATCTATAAAAACTGCTAAAGTTGAATCTTTGGAGGGCTTATCGTTGCTTTCGGTAACAAACTTCAAAAGATGCATTATGGGCTGATATGAAGAGTGTTTTTCGCGGAAGCCGTATTGGTGTTCGTATAGAATATCGAAGTCACTTAAAAAGTCTGAAAGTCTCTTATACATTAATTTTTCCATGATTTTCGAGAAGGCGGGTAATATGCTTATCGGTCTGTAGTTTCCAACTTCACATAAATTACCGCCTTTAAAGATAGGTATTACTCTTGCTATTTTTAGTTTATCGGGGACCTGGCCTTGAAGGAATGATAAATTGAAAATATGGACCAATGGTTTGGCAACATCGGAAATAGACCATTTCATAATTTTAGTGGACAGGTTACAGTAATCAGTACTCACTTTTCCTTTTAGTTTTTTGGCCGTTAAAATTATTTCCTGCTCAGTTGTTGGAGATAAGAAAAAAGATTCCGAGTGGTTCCCATTCAAGAAGTCGCCAAATTTGTTGTCTGAAGTAGGAACCTGGTTATTGATAGTCTGTCCTATTTCTGAGAAATAGTCGTTAAAACACGTGGCGATTTCGTCCGGGTCTGTGATTTCAACATTGTGGTGTGATATGCTAGGAGGAAGTGTAGCCGTAGATTTAGATTTGTTAATTATACTACGAAGTATTTGCCAGGTTTTTTTCACGTCATGTTTGTTGGATTCGATTACTTCATTAAATGCGCTGCTTTACTCTGTCTTTCCACTTGGTTTAATACAGCGGAGAACGATTTATACTTATTAATATTAATTTCTGTTGTTTTTTTTCAGTTTTAGAAGATAAAGTTTGTTTTTAGTCAAAGATGATTTTAAGAGACCCGATGTCATCCATGGCTTACATTTTATGAGCTTTTTAAGTTGTTCCATGCGTCTTAGTGGAAATGCCGATTCGAATGCGCCATTGTAAATATTAATGAAGGATTCGTATGCAGCATTTGCATTTCTGCAGCTGTAGACTGAGTCAAAGTTAGCGTTTCTTAACAGTGTTTCAAATAAATTCATATTTTCTCTGTTAAAAGATCGTCTAAGCGCAGGTAATGGTTTGTTGACCCTGTTTTCATCTTCTTGAATAAGAAATGTGGCAAAGTGGTCAGATACATCGGTAATAATAATTCCAGCATGGTAAACAGCTGCGAGATTATTAGAATAGATGTGGTCAATCAAGGTTGCCGAATGCTCAGTTATTCTTGTAGGTTTAGTAATGACTGGGATCTATAAATGAGTTTGTTTTGCTGTGACTGTTAAAGTTGAGCAAATCAATGTTGAAATCGTCAACTAGGAAAACTTTGCTGTGTTTCAGATTGACTTTTTCAAGAATCTCGTTTATAGATGAAAGAAATACGTCAACGTCCGCAAGTGGCTGGGAGTTAGGTCTGTAAATGCATCCTACTGTATATGAATTTTTTCCCAGGGTTGATCTCGACAAAGATGGTTTCAATGACATGAGGAATGAATTTTGATATGTCGGGTCTCGGTTTGAAGGTTACTTTCTCCGAAACAAAAATACCGACACCCCCTCCCCTGCTGTCGTGGGGGCTTGGGCGGGTTTTGAACAGCTGTGGGTGATAGCCTTCTAATTTGTAATTCAGATGTTTATGAATTTTAAATATTTCACAGAGTCCTATAACGTCAAAAATATTCTCACCTTCCTGAATATCGGATAGAAAACTTGTGAAAGAATCCCAGTTGGCGTTGAGGCTTCTACAGTTGAGGCTGAGAAGAGTTGTATTTTTCCCTCTTTTATGGAAATTATGCTTAAAGTTGGCGGGGGGAAAGTAATCGCAAGAATGGCCGTGCAAAGAGAAGGGCAACCCTTGATCTTCTTCTTGCAAATTATTAATTGTGTGGTTGTACTTGGAAGCGAAATTATAGTTATCATCATTCTGTATCTCATCCAATCCTAATGTGCTATTCGCCATTTGTAAGCATTAAATAGAAGAAAGTGCGAGCCGTAGACAGTGGTAAGATAGCTATAAACTGAAGGAACAATGTAATAAAAACTAATAAAGAACATATAAAACAAGGACAAATTCAGCGGATAACAGCTGTCCTTGGGTTCCTAGACTTTTAAATAATGGAAGTCAGTCGTTGTGGGGGCTATATAAGCCATTGGTTTCATAACACTAAACAAGCTTTGGATAAGAATTGTCGATTAATTGACATAAACGCAACAGTTAGTTGAGATTCCATTATTTTTCGTAAGCCCCATAGTTTAATAGGAAATTAGTCAACGACATCACATCACCATTCTTTCACGGGAAATACCTGAACGCAGCTTGAGTAGGGGCGACAAAAGTCTCAAATTCAATTCAAACACCGAAGAGTTATTGGTTGCCCTCTCAAATTCAATTCAAACACCGAAGAGTCATTGGTTGCCCAAGACTTTAGGAGATGACCTTCTGCATAGCAACGAGGGGTAACAGTTGGGGACTTGAAAATATTTTTTCGCAGGCTATACGATGCTAGTGTCAGAAAGCGTAGAGGGGCTAGCAAAAACGCTGGGAATTGTTGGGAAATATGAGAACAAATGGAGACTCGAACTAAATGAAAACAGAAGTAAAGTTATACCCGTGGGCCGTAAAGTGGGCCCTACTCGGAGGTGGAGGGGGGATGGGGTTGTATTCCGGGAGGTAGCAGCAGACTTCTTAATGTAAGCGAGACAGGTGACTACGAGTACCTGGGTGAAAATATAAAGATCCCAGAAAGAGGCATCTACCGAAGCCACACAAATAAATTGAATCTGAAAGGGAGACGAATCCTTAACAAAATTAAACTTATAGGGAGAAACAGTTTCAACAAGGTTTTCGTGGGGAAAACCATTTTGAAAAAGGCGGGTCTGTTAAGTATTACATGTGATACGAAAGTGGTACCCCTAAACCAAACGGCTGTAAAAAGAGTGGACACCCTGCAGAACGATACAAGCCGATGGATAACGGGGACGAGTAATACAACAACACTACAAACAATCGAGGGGAGGGGGGGGGGGGGGGCATGGGTAGATGAGGATCAAGGACAGGATAGATTTATTGATACTCTGTTATCTTAACTTTTTGGTAAATCTCCCAGACAGCCCATGGTGTAAAGTGATGTTCCAGAATATTTGAGCATCAAACACAAAGACAGGGAAGATGGTCCAAGTGAGGTAGTTGATAGAAAACTACTGGGGATCAGAAACTTAGAAGTAGGGACAACCCAGGGTAAACAATCGTCAGAGAAAGAGTCAAGGTGGATGGTAACAGTAATTGCCGAGGGGGGGGGGGGGGGTCAAATCAAAGAGGTCTTTGAGAGGCCGGCATGAAAAAGAGAAGCAAGGTTTTGCAACGTATTTTGATGGATCCTTTTTTGTCGGGGGGGGGGGGGGAGAGGAGTTTGTGGTCACTGGAGTTGAGAGTAAAAGTGAGAAAAACAATGAAAAAGAGTGCTAGATGTGTAAATTAGATGTGGTAGAGAGCTGGAATGCTCAAAATGTCAGTCTCACAGAATAACATGCACTGGAAGTATAACGGGGGAATGGGATGGGAGAATGAAAGACATGTGGTTAGTGAGTGATACAAAAGAGAGGGTTAATTTGCTTATCGGAGAGATTGGAAAGAATGAGGCCCGCGATTCATCGAACAGTTCATCTCCGAGTGCCGGGAGGAGAGAGGAAGCGCGGGAAAAGGGAGGCAGTTGGGATCACAGGAATAATCAAGCCCTTCTCATCCGAGAACCGCGACAAATCACCAATATACTTAAATGAATGCTTCTGTTTTCCAATTGAAGTGGGGCGAAGATGTGCCCGCCCTGAGGCCCTTTGCTTATCAGCCTCACGCTTCTTCCTTTGGGGGAGTAAATTTGCATTTCCACAGGAGAGATTTCAGAGAAATATCTGAGGTGAATGAGGGTATACGCACCATTGTTGTCTCCGCAATACTATCTAGACTGACAAGGTAAATCTGTATAAAAATGTGCGTCGCATTTTCTGAAAATATAAATATAGATATTATCAGATGTGCAATCTCTAACTAAAAAAATCGACATGAATTGCAATCATTAACATGCCGTCCCACGCGCAATGGGTTATCGCAGAGTGACTGAACAACAATTTGTCACTGTGAACAAAATACCAGATGTTTTGTTTCGTTCCTAAACTTCCGTGTTTTAAATTCATTATAATCCGGTGATATATCGAATATTTTTTGACATCCAAATAAACGGTGAGTAGATTTAACATTACTTTGATTTTGCAACATCTTCGCATACTTCATTAAAATCTGTGTATTTTTACTTTCACGCAGTTTTCGAGTACACAATGGCACTTTGGAAGATAAATAAAGTTTCTATGTCGAATATAGACTACGTTAAATTCCTCCAATGCAAGTGGTTACAATACAGTGTTTTTTGTGAAAACAGCGCCTATAGTGGTTTGCACCCCAACCTTTAATGGAGGATAACAGTTTGCTGCATTATTCAATTGGTGAAAAGTGAACTGAGCTTGTAAGTGTGAATACAATTTTAAAATGCATGTTTTGAATAAATTATAAAATATTGGTGATAACTGTCTTCTGGAAAGTGCGACAGAACATTAAAATTTGGTGAGTGCAAGTAAAAGTAGGTCTATTTTATTGAGTGCAAAACTGGACAGGAGCACAGGAAGCACTAAATTTGAAGGCAAAAGTCACATGGCGACCTATACTTTTTTCAGTATATTTTTTTCATGAACTGATAAACTGAGTGGATATGGGGTTGCTTTTCCGAAAATGTGCTTGATGAGGTTGAGAGAGAGGAAAAGGTTTGTACTGTCGCCAATGTAACAAGAGCAACGCCAAGCGGGGCAACATACGCCCGTCAAAATTGGAACATGCACAAGTTTCTCTGGGGTAAAGTTTGAAATTTGTGTTGCCTCGACTATGTCTGCCCCTCCCCCCTCCCCCCTCCCCCCTCCCCCATCCAATCATTGCCCACTCCCCTGCCGTGTCTGCGGTAAAGGGTAATTCACCTGTTTTTACATTTTCATATTAATCGATCTGAGGTCTTCACAAAATAAAAACAAGGCAGCTGTAGAAGATTCCCCTCGCCGTTTAAAATGGTAGCGTCCATTCATTAACAGGTTAACTTCATTAATAACGATTGACGATAGTGACAATTGATGATCAGCATGGGTGCAAAGTTTTAACAATAGAGCCATTAAAATGTTGGAGTAGGCGACACAATAGTGTAATGTTTCAAGAAATAAAAGGGGGAATGACTCTGGAAATACAAAACATAGTTACCTGCTCTTGTCACACGCACAACAGCAATTGGTGATCAACATGTGTGCAAAGTTTGAACAATATAGCGTGTAAAATGTTGAAGGAGAAGGTGAGACAATACTGTGATGTTTTAAGTACTGAAAGGGGCATAACTCTGGAAATACAAAATGGAGTTACCTGTTTTTGTCACACGCACAACGGCAATTGGTGATCACCATGTGTACAAAGTTTGAACAATATTGCATGTAAAATGTTGAAGGAGTAGGCGATACAATACTGCAATGTTTTAAGAATCCAAACTAGGCATAACTCTGGAAATACAAAACAAAGTTACCTGCTCTTGTCACATGCACAACGGCAATTACTAATCAACATGTGTACAAAGTTTGAACAATAAAGCAAGTAGAATGTTGAAGGAGTAGGCGATACAATACTGTGATGTTTTAAGTAGTAATGGAGTTACCTGCACTTGCCACATGCACAACGGCAATTTCTGATCAAGATGTGTGCAAAGTTTGAACAATGTAGCATGTAAACTTTTGAAGGAGTAGACGACACAAAAATGGTTTATGGAAGAACAGACAGACAGACAGACAGACAGACTGACTGACAGACAGACAACGGCATGATATAATACGTCCGGTTTTTTTAACGGGCGTATAAAAAAACACTGTATTGCAACCTGAAGCAGTTTTTCACAATATTTGCATGGAATACTAAAATCCCTAATAACTCCTGATTTTAAATTCTTCCAAATAACATACTTGCAAAAATGGAGGCGTTTTGGCATCCCATGTTCTTAATATTGAGGGAAAGAGTAATCTGAGTCTTGGACAGAGTGGGGGACTGTATATTGTGGAGGGGTGCTAAGACCTCATCTGGCTATGAGAAAATGCAGGTCCATTGGCCAGATGGAAGTGTCTGCAGGGAGAGGTTGCACCGAATGTCATATTTGGTGCACGATCGGTTGATAAAACAAACATTACCACAAGATGGATCTGCTGGGGGCATGAAGTGTAGTCATCTATGTGCAGTCAAAGCCTGTATTAACCCGAGTTATCTTGTTTTTGAAACTCATGTGCATAATCAGGGGAGCATTCATTGCTTTATGCAAGGAAGTTGCTCTGTATTGCACATACCACCCTGTATAATGCACTGATTTGTACCTCAGCAAGTTAGAATTTTTATCTTCGAACTTTAACCCTTTTGCTTTTTCGATTCTTCGCTGTAAGGATGTTCCTTAATTTTCGAGTTGAAACGAGGCTCAAAATTATGTCTTTTTTATATTTTAACTCTTCTTGATATTTGTCATAATGTCCATAGAATTTTGTCCTCTTTTTATTTCGAGCTTTTCAGTTTTTGTTGTTGTTATTTTGGTAAGATTGAAGTAATTTTTCCTTGCTTTGGAGCTGCTTTAAATCTCTGCCAACTTTACTCTTTGAAGGGACTGGTCATCCCAACTGATTACAAACATTTTGGATAGATTTACCTGCCCCTTGATTGATTGAATGACACACAAAATGTGCTCTGCAAAACACATTTCTTGAAAAAGTTACATTTTCGGAAGTGATGTTCTTAGTGCCCTGTTAAATGCTTCGACTTTTTGAGTGTTGAAACTGCACTTTGTTTTTTCTCCAGAATTGCGAGACCAGCCTATAATTTACACAAGTCCTTAGCATTTCGGCTATTCCTTTTATTCTTTTTTTAATGAAAAGTCTTTGCCGTGAAAAGATAATAATTTGTTAATCCAGTTTCTCTTTTTTCCACCATTACCTGCAAATGAATGCTTTTTACAGAGGGGATGATTGTTTTGGTAACATTTTACTATCGCAATTACTGTATAGGATATTTTGTTTTTTATTGTTGGAATCTCACCCGGGCACAAGTGTGATGCTTTCTTCATTTCAGTTTGGCACATTTCAGCTAAATCTAATGCTAGATTACTTTTTTTCTTATAGCAGCCGTACGTCCTTGAATAAGCTTTAATAAATGAGTATGATTTTTTTAAAAACTTTCTGTGATTACTAGAAACATGAGCAGTATCAAGTTGATGAATGGGACGGGTTTGAGTCACATCACATCAAATAAATCCTACGCAGCTAAAATAGCAGCAATGCCAGGATCAGTAGTTACATGTTCCACCTCTATATCACTTTCACCCTTTAGCTGAGACCCCCCCCCCCCCCCCCCCCCAAACAAATATCTTTTACCTGGCATGCCATGCCACGCTACCTCCTATTAAAATCAAAAATATTCGATAGAATAGGCTATTGAATCTTACTGAAATGAGCCCGTAGGCTCTCTCAAATAATATTCAATCTGAGGAGACTCTTAACTGTTATTGACCGTAAGTTTTTACGAATTCCTTTAGTGTACACACGTCTCTTAATATTCAGACGCGATGGTTGTTTGGTTGAGGTAAATCGAAATTTATGCCCTTTCCTGAATTTTCCCATTGTAGAACAGATGGCAGAAAGAACTTTTGTCAATAGTTTACAGAACAGTATCTCGCCACTTAGTTTATTGCTTTCTTTATTCACAGAGAGACATTGTTGTTATTTCTACATTCAAAAACTTTATTCAAACTTTAAAGTGCTTGCAGTAGCTACATTGCCTTCTTGGTAGTTGGAGGTGACTTGGTAGAATGTGAAGACCAGTCAAAGAAGTGAATAAATAATAGCCCTTTTATCCAGCTGTTATCTCTGCTTGACAAAGACAGGTCTATAAATGTTGGATCAATCACCACTGGGATGGTTAATAATTCCTCCACAGATGATTACATAAGTTCAGTTGAGACACTGCGATTTGTATGAAAATGAAGTCACCTGTATCAATGATGGTCTTTTTCTTGACCATTTTTATGTATTAAGGGTGGGGTGATTTCACCACCACTAATTACATCCTTGTTGCAACAGTTAACAGGTTGATACACCTAACTTTGCTAAAAAAGATTTTGTGTCATCTACGCATGAAAAGTTCTGCATAAATATCACAAACCGGCAGTTTTTTACAGAGGAAATCCTCAATTTGAGCCAAAAATGCAAGTGTTTTGGACAGCGTTAACATGAATGCCACACATTATATTTTGGAGTTATTCAATACTTAAAGCCCCTTGTCATCACAATATTTAGAGATGTGTGTACAGAACTGGATTTTTTTATTACAATATATTGGACAACAATTTTCTGAGAAGGTAAACCCATGACACTATAAGTTATGGGGCTTTCAGTGGGCGGATATGGTGTGATATAAGGCCTGATATTGATTTTGCTGAGCATTATATCACATCATATCCGCCCACTGAAAGCCCCATAAAGTATTTATTATGCCAGTCCTTCTTTGAAAGAGACACAACCATAAGTGTACCCAGATTCCTAGCCCAAATGCTCTGTTATCACTATCAGGGAATTTCCCGGTTTACGTCATGTGAAGGTCACGCTAGTAGCAGGCGCTGAAACAACGGGGTTTTCTTCCCAATAAACAGGAATTTATATTAACAATTCCTAACTTTAATTCAGAGTTAAGTACTGTAAAAATAAAACAACTGGAGCAAATGGATTAACAATTCTTTCAAGAAGGTGAATGGGAACAGTTTCATTCATTATTTGTTGTTAATGGTGATATTAATGTTTCCGACTCGGCAGTTCTATACATGTCGTTTTAGTGGTTTATTTATTGTATTTATTTACGTTTGTCCATTAAAATTTCTCAAAGACTGGAAAAAAATGTGTTATATTTGTATGTTGTTCAACGGACACACACGCGAAATTATTTGTTGTTCGTCGAACACGCGAAATTAGGAAAAACATCGAAGCGAGCGTTGGATGTCAAAAACAAAATGCCGGAACTGACCGTATATACTTTCTATATACGGTCAGCTCGATGATACACAGTCTCATATACGGTCACTAGATAATGAAGCTGACTGGCATAATAAACATCGGTAGCGGACCTTTTAAACTCATTCTGTTTGGGAACAGGGGTGGCATGAACATAGGGTGGATATCTCAAACCACATACAATGAGATACAAGAGAAAACATTTAATTTATTAAAATAATATAGCATCTTTTATTTGACATCATAAAAACAAACATTTTCAGCAAAAGTGGACAAACTTTAGGTTACAATACAATATTACGTACTAACAGCGCCTCTAGTGGTTTGCACACCAACCTTTAATGGAGGATAAAAGTTTCCTGCTCCAACCAAATGGTGGAAAGTGAACTGAGCTTGTAAGTGTGAATAAAATTTTAAAGTGTGTGTTTTGTGCTGAAACCGAGTATTGACTTCATTAAAATAAAAATTCATGAACATTATTTTTCCGGCTATTAGAGGGGAAACAAGAATGCTTTTGGTGGAGGAAAGTTCTACTGAAACAAAGTGTTTGGCAAATCGTGTATTTAATCTCGTTCTCGCTGCCGAAGAAGGGAGAGGGGTTCCTTCTTAAGACGTAAATTTGAGAGATTGGCTAACTCACATAGTTAGCAGCTAATTTCAACGCGGCGCTGTACCCACGCGAATGAAAATCGCTAAAGTGATCCTAATTCATAAATGTGGGGGGGGGGGGGGTGATCCTCATAATCTCGGCAACTATCGGCTTGTTAGTCTGTTGCCAACATTTTTTTTAAAGTTTTGGAGGAAATCATGTACGATCGGTTGAGTAATTTCTTGAATAAATTCAATGTATTAACTCCACAACAATACTGCTTCCGCAAAAAACATTCTACAATTCATTCTACATTCTCCAGCTATTGAAGCATGCTGGCGAAGAAAACAACAAGGAAAGTAAACATAACACAGTAGCTGTCTTTCTTGATCTATCAAAGGCCTTCAACACAACAAACAACAGCAATCTATTGAGAATACTAGAACGCTATGGTATACTTGGGGTTAGCTGGGAGTGGTTCAAGAGTTATCTTTCTAATAGACAACAAAATGTTGTTCAAAAATATCTAACTGGGTCCCTATCACCTGCGGCGTACCACAAGGCTCACTCTTGGGCCAACATTGTGTTTACTGTACGAAAAGGGTCTCTGCAATTCAACTTCCCAAAACATCGTATCATTCGCTGATGACACAAGATGAAATTATTCTGGCGCAGTCGTCGTAATGCTCTCGTAGATTATATCAGTCTTGAATTAAAAAAAAAATGTTTGTGGTGTTCGGCAAATCAGCTTCTGCTAAACACTGTCAAAACTAAATATATCATTATCAACCCTAGCAATAAAAGAGCGACTCCTGTGCATAAAAATATCATTATAAACAACACAAAAATAAATAGTGTAGCGTCAGACCTGACCGAAAAGTCGCTTAAATTACATATTGACGAGCATCTTCCATATAAGGCACACATATCAACTCTGTGCTCTAAAATAGCTCGGGAAAATTGCGTCCTTAATAAGGTAAAGAATATTTTGCAATGGAATCACTTTACTACACTCTGGCCCACTCCCATCTAGTTTATGGAATTCAAGTATGAGGCAATTTGAGATATGTAAATAAACTGTTCATAATGCAGAAACGTTCTTCAAGATTAATTAACAAATGCGACATACAATTCTCACACAGACATTTTGAAGATCGGCGATCTTTTCACACTTCATGCGTCACTATTAATTTTGTATTTAACTGGGGAAGTAACAATAATGAAATACAATTCACCATTTTTTTTAGTATGATACAGCGTGTGATCGACAGATCTACCAGACCATCTGGCCTGTTAAAGGGAGGAAGATCTAGATCTAGAACAAAATCTCTAGAGGTCCTTCCTATTTACGCATACCACGAAATATGGAACAACTTGGATAAAGGACTGCGTAAGATCACAAGTAGATTTACCTTCAGGAAGGAATTGACTAAAACCTTACGTAACGGCTACAATAGTGATGTGCTTTGCAAAAACCCATCCTGTACAGAATGCTCGGAAATCTAGCGTGGTAAATAATAATAATAATGGAAATAATAATGGTGGTAATAATAATAATAATAATATGTAAATAATGGTTGCTTGATCTTATATACCCAGCATGCGACAAAAGTTAAGTTAAACAATTAATAGAGGGTACCAGGTCAAAACGAATATAATCCAGAATTCTTGGCTCAACAGTTGCTTAAATCAGCGAAGTTTCATTTCAGAAACCCTTTCCCTGCAGAGTTATTAATATTTTTTTTTAATAGAACCTTGCAGATGTGGGTGTCGCTGCACCCTGCACATCTAGCTGGTTTCAGGGACATTAGTGTTTGTATGGTTTTGTTGAGAATTATCAATACTGTTAAGTAAAATCAGTTCAGCTTTAACTGATTTTATGGTTGTCGAGCCGCTGTGTTTGGTAGTGGGTTAAATAACTTACATTATCTAAATTAGTCCATATTATGACATACCATATACAGGTAATATGTTATATTATATTATAAACGATTTAAGTACACGAGTGCTACTCTAACTCTGGATCTCGACTCCGACTTCCCTACCTTTATAACCTGCTCAATCCGCTAGTATCTAGGCTACACAATTATAATCTAAGGAACGCTGTAAACTTAAACCTACCACCATATCACTCTGTGTTACGTCAACAGTCAGACTTTGGAATGAACTTCCAATTGATATCCGGCAGATACAACAACCCTTAGCATTCAAAAAGCATCTTCCTAGTAACCAAAGGTCGTCCCTATCCCATTTCAACTCTCACTACAATCGGGAAGGTCAAATAATGCACTGCAGACTGAGACTTGGATGCAGAAATCTCAGTCAGCATTTGTTTAACAATCGCATCTCCGTAACTCCACTTTGTACCTGTGGTGAAATAGAGACAACAGAGCATTACCACCTGTACTGTCCGCGCTACACAAACATTCGTTGTGAAACGCCTCGTGGTCTGTCAATGCAAATATCGTCTGACACGCTATTATTTGGTTCAGAACACTACGCCAATACAACAAATAGTAACATTTTCAAAGCTGTTAAAAAATTCATTGTGATGAGCAAACAACTCTTTGACTGGCCACTCTGTATTGGACTCAAAAGAAACGAATGCAATCCAATGCTATCCTTGGCAAGAAAAGTCTTTCTTGTATCATGTTCCGAAACTGTGTCAGGGTTTCGTGCTGATAGCTGCCGAGACTCTCGGCAACTGTTGTCGCGAAATCATGACATAGTTTTCCAGTTTAGTGTTCGCCGAGTGGGGAGGCCGCTCAGTGGGACAAGTGATGATATTCCAGGGGGTCGCCGTACTCGGCGGCCACACCATACTTCAACACTGCCCTCCAAATCAGTAATCGGTAGGTTGTGATGGATGGACCGGGAGGTGTACCTGTCATTGCGGTGTTTGGGCGTAGGGTGGTACAAATTTTATCATTTGGAGTTTTTGATGCCTAACTTCGCACCACCTTAGACTGGGACGCACAAACTCTTGGTCTCCAATTTGAATCGATTTGGCAATCACTCATCTACGCCCATAACTGTATACATTCTCCATTCTTGTTTTCTATCCGTTGTTTCATTTCTCTCATTCTACTCTTAATAAGAAATTATATAGGATCCGGCCTGTAACTTGTAATGAAACTCTGCATATTTGCTACCATGCAGGAGACGACGTTATAAAAGCTTAAAGCTTCCTGTAGAATCCTGTTCTTTTATTGTATTCGCCCTCAATGTTTATTTTTTTATTTTATATTACAGTTCATATAAGATTGTCAGTTTGTGTAAAAGTTAGGAGTTTATTTTTCCAAATAAAATATTGTTTAGACTAACTTCCGATTTGGGCGAACAGGCAGTTTTATACTTAAGAATGCATTCGTGTTGCCCAAAGAGGGAGAATCTCTTGGCTAGTCAACAGGTCATCTTTAGAGGCAGTATCTACATGTTACTGCATGTCACCTATAACCGAAATGCATTCTACTCCCGAAAAACCACGTCAAGAGTCTGACACAACGTGAAACAGGAAATATATATATATCATCGGGGTTGACATGTAGTCAGCCAATCTGGCTAAGTCATCTCCATCCGGTAAACATGTCTATCTTAATCGCATTATTATAATCAATATTCCATTGTTTGTATCATACTTACAACTGTATCTTATATTGTGCATTGTATGTATGCCGGAAAAATAAATATCATCATCATTATCATCATCAATATCATTTATTGTTATTTTTCAAGTTCTATTGCTTATGTGTGTAGAAGCTTACTTTCCAATTTTATGACTTGGCCTGACTTGTGTTTTGTTCTTTTTGAAATAGACCCTTTTAACCCTTTACCTAACATGAAAAGCAGACGACACTTGCAAAAAAATTTCTTGAATAACTAATTTTTTTCATTTTTTTGTCTCAAAAACTTAGGTTATGACCCCTCGTTGGAACGAGCTCGTCGAGCTCGTTCCAACGAGGGGTCATAACCTATGTTTTTGAGACAAAAAATGAAAAAATAATGAAAATTAATTGGCGATTTTTGAGAATAGCGCTGGCCGGTTTTGGCCGTTACGTTGGTAAAGGGTTAAGTAACCGATTTTGTCACAGTAGTATGACTCCCTAGCAAGTGTGACAGTGTGAGAGTTTCTGTGCTTTCTCAAGAATGAATGTGTTTTTCCTCGTCTTTCGATGCTAATCAACAAATAGAGTCATTCTCTATATAGAACAATGGAACATGTTTAGCTTACGAGGACTGCCTCGCAACTCTCTGTGTGGGGAGTTGGCTACGAAGAACACACCCTCGCCCCATCAAAAGCAAGAATCACACAACAGTCACAACACACAATAGCGTATTACTGTTTCTCTCTCTATCGAACACTTTTCTATTTGAACCCTCTCAACTTTTTTTAAAAACACTCTAACCAAGAAGACGCATGGAAACTGTAGACGAAGCCAGGAGGGAATGGAATAAACTTCTCGTTAGCATAGACAGGAAACCACCAAACACCAAGCGAGGATTCAAACAAGCTAGCCCGTCTGCTACCAGTGTAAATTTTAAATATGTAAACATATGAATAATTATATAACTGCCTTTTTGGGGCTTTTGTTTTGGATGTGTGTCTGTGAGTGTATACTTTTTTTTTGGTGGTGGTGGGGGGCGGGGGGGGGTAGTTTTGTTTTTCCGATCACCCCGCCGAAGGCAGACTAGATGGCCAAGGTTCAGCATCCACTCTCTCTTATAGGCTGATGGATGACTTCCAGCTTTCAAAAACACATACTTTTTTCCTTTTATAACCCTTATGAATAATATGCTCGGGCTACTCCCAAACCATCGACTGTTCGGGTTTCTTTTTCTTCCTTCTTAACAACCATCAAACTGCGGTTCCAGTATTTCATAAATATCCCCACATTCTGTTTGTTATGCACAATTCCTAGTCAGCTTTCAGTGCGGGGTTCTAGGGGGGGGGGGGGGGCAACCTCAGTACCCTTGGCCCTTGCTTCCATCTGCCTCGGATTAATAAGCAAATACAGTTATTCGGGTCGCAAGGGATTTAAATCTCACATCGTTCCTGTTGCGCCTTCGGCGCGCTGAAACTTTCCATTCATTCATAGCTTCGAATTAAAACTAAATGCAAATGACCCCCAGATGCTTATGAACTCAAAAAGGCCTGCACCCACCTTAACGAGGTTATCAGCAGTACTCTAGATGAAATCTGTCCCAAGCAAACAGTAAAATCGCATAAACAGAATAACCAAAACAACACTTCAGATAATTGAACAAAAAATGAAATTGACTTACCAGTCAAAGAATGGTAAAATAAAAGGGGCAGAGTTTAAACCGCGTATAACCGCCTACACGGAGTGAAAAAAAGGCTATACCTTATGACAGTCATGTGCGATAGGAAAAGCGACAGAAAAATATCTAAATGGGCTGAGAGATCCTCAGAGGTTTCGGGATACTTTTAAAACTCTTACTGCCCAACAGAGAAAAAGTGCCAACAATAATGCGCTGAAGATTAGAGGCGGAACTCTCACCCTAGACGACAAGGCAAAATTCACCGCTTTCGCCGAACTTCTAAAGAAAGCCCATCGCCCACAAGAAGAGGACTTATTTGACAACGATTTCAAATTAAAAGTAAATACAACTGTCCAAGATAATAACTCAATTTCCAATGAACCCAATTTAGACCAAAGACCCTAAGATGTGCACGGTCATGAATTAACCGAACCAACAAGACTAGAAGAGGTCATGGATATAAATAGAAAATGCAAGTCGTCTTCGTTCCCTGGAGAAGACGGAATCTTTTACAAATACTAAAACAATGTCCCAACATCTTCTGCAGACTTGCTCTACTCATAAACTGCAGTCTCTCTTGCGGGTACTTTCCAAAATACTGATAAGTAGCCACATGTGGCATGATTCCGAAACCAGACAAAGACCTTAGCAACCCTCCTAATTACCGCCCAAGTAGCTTGACTTGCTGTATTGGTAAAAAATATTTGAGCGAATTCTCACTGTGAGACTCCGCAGCTATCATGAATCAATCAACTTCTTCAACAAATGGTAAAGAACATATAGAAGACATAAAGAAGGAATCGAATACGTATATAGACTTGTCGATTATATAAAAAATAGCGTCTTATCAAAACGAAATAGGAAGGCGCTTTTCTTGGATGGAGAAAAAACGTTCGACTCGGTATGGCACAATGGCAGGAGACATAAACTAGCAAAAATGTGATTACCCACTAAAATTCATATCATCATTTCTAACTGATAAAAAAAAAATCAGGGTGAGGGTTAACCTGGATGTGTCAGAAGAAGTAAAATTCGAAGTGGGCGCACCACAAGTCCTAGAGCCCGCTTCATTTCATCGTATATGTGAATCACATAGATAAAGTAGGAAAAACTATATTTAATTATTGCAGTTCTCAGACGACAAAGGCATGTGGACGTCCAGTAAGTGCCGAAACATAATTAAAAAAACGCCTGAAGGATACCATTCGCGATCTTGAAAACTTGGGCCTAATGGCGCATCAAGCTCACAGCCGCCAAACTCAAAGAGTTGCGTTATTTATGAAGCAAAGAAAAAAAACCCGTCCCCCATATTGATCTCGAGTTATACGACCACAAATTAAAAGTAAGCAACGGGGCCAAATATTTGGGATTTATTCTGGATAGTAGACATCCAGAATAAACTCCATTTCGGTTAGAGCCACTAAACGTATCAATATTCTGAAGATAATCAGAGGTAAAAAATGGGGAGCAAATAAAGACACGGGTGCTTGTCAAGCTATGCAAATCATTCAAACACCCGGTACTAGAATATGGTGCCATAATAACGAGTAACCTGAGCAAAACCAACATTCAAAAGCTACAGAGGGTTCGAATAATGTCCTGCGCGTAGCACTACTCAAGCCCATGTGCAGAAACCTCATGGACTAGCAAAAATAGAAACTATTGAAACGCGTTTAAAAGACCTGCAAAACAAACCCCTCAATAGAACCCAAGATAGTGAATTAATAGTAGAACTAAACGAGCAAAACCCCTAACAGAAGAAAAAACTAAATGAGCTAACAAGCGCATGGCGGGGATATAGCTAGTTGTCATAATTGAATGTGCGTGACTAAACAAAACTTATGAATCTATCAAAACTACTACAATTGAGACAAAAGTCAAATTCGTTTACATCGCTAGTCAAAAGAACTTTAAGAGCGGGGTTAGTGAGGGATGTCTCACTGCTCAGCGCGCTATACATAACCATAACGCGAGTGGAAGGGCCTGGTACTTTGTGTTAATAACCTGGACCGGCGGCAGATGACGATGCGCACAAGGCTTACCTCTGCTACCAGCGGAAGCTACAAACCTCGAAAAAATCTCCGCCTGCAGTTTGGGTTTTCCACCCCCGGAGCTGGCCCCTTTGTGTGGAACTTGCTGTTCTCGACGGAACAGTGTACTTAGAGCGCATGTTCTTCTTTTACACCCATAAATTGGCGAAGATATATAATGGAACCAATGTGCTTGGAGTCAGTGAGGATTGCCCCAGGTTTGTCAGTGAAAAGAGAATCAGAATTTTTGTAGTTATGCACAATTCCTTGCTTGACTTGTGCATAACTACGGCTGAATTCGACACTATACCATATCGTTCCAGTTTGGGTTCCTCGGGAGTCTAACCACACTCAATTCGAATAAGATTTTTGGCTATCGTTCCGACTGTCGTGGATTCAGAAGCAAATAAAGTTATTCTGGTGGCAAAGGAATTGTCGTCCCACATCGTCGCTGTCAATTGAGAAAGTAGTATATTTTGTGACAACTACAAAGGGGACAAAGCCTCTTGTTATTGACCATTTCAAATACTTGACCCTTTACCTAACATGAAAAGCAGACGACACTTGCAAAAAAAATTCTTGAATAACTAATTTTTTTCATTTTTTGTCTCAAAAACATAGGTTATGACCCCTCGTTGGAACGAGCTCGACGAGCTCGTTCCAACGAGGGGTCATAACCTATGTTTTTGAGACAAAAAATGAAAATATTTTGAAAATTAATTGGAAATATTTGAGAATAGCGCTGGCCGGTTTTGGCCGTTACGTTGGGTAAAGGGTTAAAAATTAGAAGTGGTAAAGATGACAAAATTTACTGGAGATGTACAAAAGATAAACCTGATAAAAGTACTGCGAAAGCTATAACAGCAGATGTTACATTACTTCCTAAGTATGGTTACCATAACCACAGTCCAGACATTACATTGGAATAATCGTGTTAGATTCAGCTGTAAGTGAAATGCGTAAAAGAACCACACATAAAACTCAGCCAATCCCCAGAATTTATGAGAGTGTCATCGAGGACGGTGCTCGAGAGGAAAAAAATATATTTTTACGAATTTTTTCAATATTGCTATCATTTGACCCAGTGAAAAATTATCTTTATCGCCAAAGGCACAAAAAGTACTCTCTTCTAAAAAAGACCCCAGATATTTCTTGCAACGGAGAGTGGTTTCATACTCCAGATTACATTCGTTATTTGACGAGACTGAAGATCGTCAAATATATTACCATGTTTACGACTCACTTACTTATGTGTACCACAATCCTGTAAACAACGTAATTGTTCGAAGGTCAGTGAAATCCGCCGCAAATCAAAGTTCCCCTCGATCTCAACAGGATGGCGTCACGAAATCGTGCCTGTAACTCCTCCTATCGACGACATTTCATGGCCTGAAAACTGTTACAATGTGACTGCAGTCGCATCGTAACAGTGTTTAGATATGGTCATCACACGTCATGGTCTTTACAAAAGGTCTAACACGGTTTCAACGTTGCAATGACAACACCTGTTTTGCCAATAATGACTAAAATATGCTGTGAATATTCAATTTGCATTTTTGTGAAAAACGTGAACATCATAAACATAATAGTGTTCGTGTTTTCGGAGAATCCAAACTGCATTATTTATAAAGCAGTCAGTGACTGCGAGGAATCGGAAAATTGAACGTTATCGAGAAAAAAAGTTTTTGTTGACATTGGTGGAAGCTAGGACACGTTCATGGCTGTGGCTATTGCGAGTTCCGACAGTATACAACACCACATAGATCAGTTATCATTGCGGATGCCATTTGTTACTGCTTATGGTTACAGGTGACGTAATTTCGTATGAACACAATTTACTTCACCCTCCACATTTAGTGACATAGCTTGAATATTTTCTCAATTATTTGCTCTGTCGCAGCTAATTTGCAAACGGCTGCATTCGACACTATACCATCTAATTCCACTGATATTGATAATGTATCTTTTGATATTCTAGCAGATTTATTTTCATCTTGCAGCAGATCGGCAACAAATAATACACTGCAGAGAACAGCAAAACCCAAAGGTCGTTGAATGGTCTGATGTGTTACAAATGTAGCAGCCATATATTGAATTTGACAATGAGTACGGAAAATTTCGATCACTAAAACAACGAATTCAATTTTTCTTACGAAGAGAAAATAATTAAGTAAACATTTAATATGATCTAATTTGTTTATATTACGACGTGGGCGGATTTATCAGCATCGGTCTTTTCCAAGGTCACGCTGTTTACTGAAATGACGTCTTTCCTATGTCAAGTACATTGCAAAAGTCATTTATAAATAAAAAGTACATTCTTGGTTTATTTAAATTTTCCAGTGAAACTGATATATGTTTAGGGAGGCTGGGCAGTCCCTTTGTCTAACCTTGCCTGCATGGGAGTTATATTAAACCTCGATTTTGTATCTATTGACGCATTCCTCTCCACACAAATGCAGAATCTCGTTTGTCAAACAAAGAATGCGAGAACATGTAGTATCAACACCATTTTCGGGAGTATTTGTATGGAGCATGTATTGATATCGCTATATTTCGTATGTAACCCCGGTCGGCTGGTGTATGTGTGTCACCACCGGATTGCGATCTGAGCCCAAAAATACATCTTTTGTGTTCACTGAACTATATGGACAAGGTAACAGGAAAAGTAGAAAATTTGATATTTATGAATAATCTGCGATTTTCGATTTCATTTTAGGATTTTGTTCAAATATTATATCCGAAATTAAAGGAGGTTAAAGAAAAGGACTGCGCTCCACAGGTCGCAGACTGGATAAAAGCACCCCCCCCCCCAAAAAAAAGAAAGAAATGAAAAGAAAAAAAAAACAACAACAAAAAAATCCCCAAAACAAATGGAGCTGCAGATCTCACTAAAGAAGCACCAGTAGCTGCTGAAAAATTGTTTCCACCTCATGCAAATGAGATGGACATTTAGGCAATGAACAGAGACAAAAATAGAATTTACTTTTGTCAGCAAAAGCAGTTCCATTGGCTCAATACGATGACGCATACAACTCTTTGTGAACCGTGGTAACGGAGAAATGGGACAGGCAGTAACATCCCTGTTGTGAGATGGCATCTTTGTGAGGGTTTCTAGAATTCACCATTGAAGTGACAGCGTTGCCATGACTAAGCAGAAGCTCATCCTTTTATGAAGCCAATACTCAAACCGTTTACCATATCTTTTCATTAAATTTAATTTCTTGTAAAATGGTCTCTTGGACATCTATGCACTCTTCTCCCCTCACTCCATATTTCTCTTTATGTTTTTCTCGTTTTTTGCAACTTCTGCATACGATGGTTGATAAACAGTGGGAAATTCGCTTATTGAGGTGAAAAGTGTTCGGCGTCCTCGTTAATTGTAATGGATCTTCAAATGTCAGCCATAACAGGCGGTTGGCAATGGAGTTCGATGTGGAAAAGGAAATTGTAGTCACAAAACATCTTCAATTTAGTGGTCTTTTCTGGTATATTTCAACATACTCGTTTGCCGTGCTTAAATAACACAGCATGATTTCTCCCCACGGACCACTTTGGTCAGACTACTATAGTAGAGACGATTGAGCCAAATTTATTGTTAGGATCGGACGACGGGCGGGCGATGGAGAGGGTGTTTTGTAACTTGTCAACGAACTGAGAATGAATTTTGGTTACGTTGAATTTGTGATAAGATATCACCTTGGTTCTCGATTTGGGAGTGTTTGTATTTATTTATTCTTGTCAGTTTGTGTACACCTGTATATTCAGCGAAACAATTGCGTTTGCCATTTAACTTCTATCTGCCTGTAATATCGGCCATACCGATGACTTATTAAAGTAACGCAATACCACAACCCCCTCTCCTTCCAACAATGTACATGCACGAGGACTTGCCGTCCGTTGATACTACACTGAACCCTTGTTTCTAAACCGATGCATAACTTTCACTTGAATACGAGCTGTTCCACGAAGATCATTTATTTTCTGGGGGTGGGGTGGGATATGGGTGGAAAGATTGGCTTCACGCTTATTTATTTTC
This sequence comes from Pictodentalium vernedei, assembly GCA_031216915.1. NCBI lineage: Eukaryota > Metazoa > Mollusca > Scaphopoda > Dentaliida > Dentaliidae > Pictodentalium > Pictodentalium vernedei. Next base: position 501,956,893 of record CM062297.1, on the reverse strand, counting down.
TACTTCACTTAATTTTGAAAGGCTATACTGTGACGGAAACATCGCCTTTCTAGAACAAATATGGTATCTTGGTGTAGATTGTACAGAAATAACGTTAAACACATGCAATATGAAGATATACAAGAATACGGGAAGGATGTATTCCATCCAACACATGTTTCCCAAGTTCGCGAGTGTAGCAAATAACACCGCGTTGTTGACAAGCTGAAGGTAATAATCTCGCACTCCAGTTATCTAACTTTCCTCATCTCCTAATAATTAGTGCCACTATATTTAACGCATGCTTGCCATTAATACACTTAATTGGAACTCTGTCGGAATCTGATCAAGAAATATGAAACAAATTATCATCTAAAAGATCAACATGAACTCGGTTACACGGAATAAATAAAAATGGCCTGTATTCACTTCAAGCAAAGTCTTCTTTGTGTAATGGAATGTTCCATTCTGGTCATCTTGAGCTCAAGCTAGTAATGTTATGAAAATACTTACAGTTCTAAACAACAAAATGTGGGGATGGGGGGGGGGGGGTGGGTTTGCTCAGTAGGGTGAGATGCAGGCTGCAAGCCGAGAGGTCATCGGTTCGAATCCCGCCTGCGGCAACCGCGCTGTGTCCTTGGATTAGACACTTCACCCTCATTACCCACGTGGGGGCACGTTGGCGTTGTGCACTTAGGCGTACTGCACGTCGATGGTGCACTTGTCTTCAGCCCATGCTAACCCTGCCTGTGTGGAGTTAGTATGTTGGGCAGCTGACAGTTGCTCCGGCTTCTTTCCCCCCGTGGAAGTGTCGTGGTCATGATTAGCCATTGTGCCGAAATATGTGACCTTAAACACCAATAAATAAATATGAATAACAACAAAATGGATATTTTCTCACGATCAAATAACGATAGGGCCGCAACTCACTTACAGACTATGGGTCGAGATTTCAAGATTTCATCATTATAATTTTTCGAAATAAAGACCAAATAAAAAAAATGGAAATATGGTTTTAACCCTTTGAACACTTAAGCCCGCTTTTCCGTGCCAGGTTCACAATGTGTTGTAATCATGTGAAGTGAATTGTTCTCATTGCATTTGTGATGGTAGACCAATCAATATTTTAAACGTGCAGCCTTGGGGCTGCACGTTTGAAAATCTTAATTAATCTACTCCCCAAATATGAATATTGACTCACCCAATTGGTGTCATTGAACAGAGATGTAGATAACACTAGGGTTCCAAGGGTTAGAACAGATAAATATTGTTTATTTCGATATATTGATGTGTTTGTTGCCATAATGACACCCACCACGGCACTATTCCGAAGTACACCCTATATGTTAACACAATATTCTGCACTAGCTCTGGAATCGCATACCGGGATTACATGCCGTGGTAATTGCAAAATCGCCCCGGTATTTTGCCAGACCTCGGTGTATTGGTGTGGTTTTGAACCAACGTCGTAGGCGTAGCTGCATCACCCACCCCCAACACACACATACGCTCACAAAAACGCACAGCGAGAATGTCGTTATTCCCGCGCAGTTTTTCGCTCTCTAAACTTACAAGATACTCTATTTTGTCAAGTCTGGAAAATGAAGGAAGCCTATTTAAAACTACAAATAACCTTCTCAAAAGTCATCTAGACTGAACAAAGCTAAAACAAACTAGAGAAACATAATTTACTGCATCCAGTAAATTCAAGTCTGTGCGATAAGGTTTAAAGTATAATGAACCAAAGTATATAGAAAGAACATTTATGGAGGCTTATTTTCGGGAGTAAAATACTTTTTAAACAAATCAGAAATGGGTTTGCGTTAACAGTATTTGCAGATATTTATACAAGAAGCAGAACAATGTTTGTGAGAAACCAGAAAAGGCATATATGTGCACAGCATTTAAAGGATTCGATCAAGGAATCAGAAATTGATATTACTGGCTCTGCCACTTATTTCAATGATGAGATACATGGATAATCTTCAGAATTGAATTAGATACATGGATAATCTTCAGAATTGCATTAGTTTTTTTTTCAAAATGCAGTTCCTAAGAGTTCTGAAAAATATGCACTTAATGACCTCTGTTGACCGAATTCAGGTGGACCACATTTTGAACCTCCACCAAGTTTCAACTCATTCGATGAAGGTTCCATGTCTATAGATCATACCAAGCCTGAAGTATGAGCATAAACCACTTTAAAAATATTGGAATATTGGAATATAGACGTAAAAAGGCCATAAAGACCCCCCCCCCCCCCCCAGCCTATCTGAAGACTTATTGGCATCGGCAAAATACCGAGATCCCACCGATGCCCATTGGTGTTCAGAACAACATTGCGAGAACAAAAGTGCATTTCAAACCTTTAGAAACGAGTTCATTCCAATTTGGGATCATAAGCTATGTTTTTCAAAATAAAATGAAAAAAAATGAAAATCGAATGGAAATTTCTGTAAATAACGCTGGCTAGTCTCGCTGTTATGTTGTGATAAAGGTTTAAGAATGCCTTACTTTGGAAGGTACACCTAAAAAGGTGTCTCATTCTATATAGAATTAAATGTTGCAGAAAGAAAAGTGTAAAAACATTCTGTAGCCATGAGTTATATGAAAGATGTTTGTACTCAGATTTAAGTATTAAGAGGGTTAAAACAGACCATTCAAAAGTTATGTTTCAGTACATTATAATTGTGATAGGTGTTTCGAGAAAGCCACACCCCACTCCATCCCGAAACCTGTCGATCCTGAGTTATGATTGACAATGAGTAAATTTTAAAAATGCTTTGAAAAGTAAAGGGTTCTTTATTCAACCTGGTTTGAGAATTCATTTTGTAACATGATATTAAATAAATATACAATGCTATTCTATTTAACAGTTACAAATTTCTCTCTGACGTCTTTGTTATGAGAGATTCTCCAAGGTTTTAAAAAATGGCTATTGCTTCAGTGAACTCATTTGCCAGTATAGTCTATCAGTATAACAAAAACATTAAGACAGGATTGATTGTATTCGGGTCTTCATGTTGACAAACAGTGCATAGAAGACAGACATATTACAACTATACCATCAAGGCATGCCTTCTATGAATGTTATTTATTTATTTATTTAATGGGTTTAACGACACGCTTGACAGCCACTGTCACCTTGTGTCGGAGAGTTTTACGCGTGGAAGAAGCCGGGGTACCCTGAAGAACCACCTAGCGACGGCAAGCAACTGTCAGCCTCCCAAACAGACTGATTCCACGCAAGCAGGGTTAACACTGGTTGAAGACAAGTACACCATCGACGTGTTAGTGCACAATGCCACCGTGCCCCCTCGTGGGCAATGGGGGTGAAGTGTCTTGCCCAAGGACACAACACAGTCGCCACAGCTGGGATTCGAACCGAGGATCTCTCGGCTTGCAGCCTTCACCTCCACCTACTGAGCCACGACGCTCGTTCTATGATTGTTATTGGAAAACTTTGGAGTCTTAAAATAGATAAAATAGTTTTAAGAAACCAGAAATAGGTTTTTGTTAACAGTATTTAAAGATATTTATTCAGGAATCGGATCAATTTTTCCAAGAACCCCACCCCCCCCCCCCCCCCCCCCAAAAAAAAAAAAAAGTCATATATGTGCACGACATTCAAAGGGTTCGATCAAGGGAATGTATTAGGGGAGAAAAAAATGTGATTCCGAAAAATTCACGCAATGACCCCTAGGTGACCTCAGTGACCCTGACCCATATTTTAAACCTCCATTGGGTGTCGACTCATTTGTTGTTGGTCCCAGTTGTTATGTCAGTATGCCAAAAATAGGACAATTCGTTTTCGAGTTATCATGTGGACAAAAAGTGCTTAGAAGGCAGAGGACATTTGTTGTTGGTCCCAGTTGTTATGTCAGTATGCCAAAAATAGGACAATTCGTTTTCGATTTATCATGTGGACAAAAAGTGCTTAGAAGGCAGAGGACAGGAGAAGAAGAAGAAGAAGAAGAAGAAGAAGAAGAAGAAGAAACCATATAAAAACAATAGTCTGTTTGTTTCACACAGACTAATAACACGGGCAATAATTGATTCTCGTTCAGCGCAAGTCCAGATATGCTCAATGGCACGTTCATTTATCTTTTTTTGTGAAACGAGTCATATTCTGAAACACAATATACTGCAGATAAACACTCTTTTCAACCAACACATCGTCCATGATGTTCCGTTAATTAGTCTGCGTGAAACACTCAGACTATTGGTTTTGTACGGTTTCCCTTTTCTACTTCTTCTTCTCCTTATTATTCTGTCTTCTAAGCACTTCCTTGTCCGCACGATAACTCGAAAACGAATCGTCCTATCTCGCTGACGTTTGGCATATGGACACACAGTCGCAAGTTCTCGCAACCCGATGTTTTTCAGGTCGCTAGATCCCTAGAGCCCAGTCGCCTAACTGGTTTTCACAGCCTCCAATTTCCTGTAACAGTAAATTATTCCCAAGCAATACTATGTTGTGTTTATTCACATTGGAGACGATGTAAACACAATTGGAGTTAGCTGTCAAACATTAAATGTTGTCTTGCTAATATAATCACTGAAATGTCAGCTCCTGAAACCAAGTTGAGAGAAAGCGTTTGCTTCGCAAGGAAATAACGTATAAATTATTCAATTCAATGCTTTTAACCATCTCAAGATTTTAATGTGGGTTCCAAAAATTATAATTCAGTGAGACTAATGTTAACCCTTTCCATACTCACATTACTGTTGTAAACATCATTCAAATAAGAAAAAAAATGTCCATTTCCGCTCCCTTGGTCGAACCCTTTTAATGTTGTGCACATATATGTTTTTTTGTGGGTTCTTGAAAAAAATTACCTGATTAACGAAAACCTATTTCTGATTTGTTTAAAAATATTTCACCCCCATTAATAAGCCTCCATAAATTCTCTTTCTATTCTGTTTATTTCTGGTGTTTTAACCCTTTCCAATCAGACTTGAATTTACTGGATGCGGTAAATTCTGTTTCTCTAGTTAGCATACCAGTCTGCATCCACGGACAAAATCCCCACCTATATTCTAAACCGATTGCCCAGAACATCTGCCCCCAACAGGCTCATGCACATGGCAATCATCCACACCATGTAACCACTAGGAACTGATCACTCCACTGGAGTTTTCGTATCATAAGAGAGAATAATCGACTGATTGCCTGTTCGCCTTCTCGTCAATTCGAGGGTTTGTTCTGCACATTCACACTATCTTTCTTACTACCCTTAGGTTCTGATATTTCAACGACCGTTTACCAGATTATGGGTCATTGCACCATCCAATTAGCGACCCACCTTCCTCTTAATACGCTAAACGCAGCCAGTCGAACCACGTGCAAAAGGACTGAAATGAATTATATGCCGCTTTAACGGAGTATGGGAAAGCACTTCATATAACTTAACACGCCCGATGGGCGTGTTAAGTCATATGACGTCGAAACACAGTTTAATACGCCCATGCCACATGCATAGTCCGATAAGCGGCAGATAAAGCGCCACAAAGTAGAAGTTCTGTTTCTCGAGCCATTTTTGCATGCATGTGGGCGGGCGGTTTTTTTATTTTATTTTTGTAATTATTTCTTTGCCATCAAACGTTCATGTTCTTGGTTTGTTTTATGTTTTAGGCTCCATAATCTACAGAATAGCATGGGTGGTGATGCATTTCGTCCCTTGAGCCCCTTGAGTATAAGAAGGCTTTGCACTGCTAAAGCATTGCAAAACCTGGTTGCACTAAATGAACAAATTTATCAATTTTATTAATTTGGGTAAAATATCAGCCATGAACCATTTATTATTTTTTATTAAAGTTTGTATTAATAAGAAATATAGCACCCGGCAGCTAAAAGGAATACGAGGGGGAGCCTGAGAAACATATGTTTAACGTTTTTTTAGGCGAAATTCATTTCAATTTTTGTTCTTTAATTCATAGTGACTGCTTGCATTATAATGTGCCCTGAATACTAACTGACAGCCCATCTTCTCTAATTGCAGCTCAGGTGCCCCGTTGGACATACCCACAATTTTATATTGGACAAATGGGCGGGACAGAGCAAACAATTTCGTATTACTGGGAAATTATCTATCGAGTTATGAAAAACTCAACTCGTCCAATCATATGCAAGCAAATAAGATATTGTTAACCCTTTGAAGCCTGATGGTATTTTTCACGTCAGTTCAGTGTCATCGATTGGAAGAGTCTACATTCGTTACTTGTGGGAGACCAATCAATATTTTCAACGTGCAGCCTTATGGCTGCATGTAGAAACTCTTGATTGGTCTACCACACAAGTTCATTGAGTGACTATCTACTTTAAACATTCAAGTCGTATAGCGACCCTGGGCTGGAAAAGCTGGCCGCTCGTGTTTAAAGGGTTAACGGAACATTAAATTATATACATTGGATTAAAACATTAATTCTCGTGAATTGTTTTTTGAAAGCACTAAGTTTTCGAGTGCAAATATAATTTTATCATCATCTATATTATCAGTAGTATTACCCGCCCATTTAAAAAGAAAACAAATGGAAAGTTTATCATTTCATCTCTGTACCTAATTTGTAATATTCAACAGTTGTGTGCATTTTTGTTTATTGGAAAAGGATGTAAAATATATAAACGCAGATGATGCCATTGATTTGAAAATAAGGAGATCAATGTATGCCTGCATTAACACATACTTGAAAAACTAGCTGACTCTGAAATTGAAGTTCACACAGTAAGGCTCCAGGAAACACGTCGAGTTATATTTAACCCTTAAAAGGTGGACAGTTTCACCGACTTTCTACAACACCGTTGTCTGTTTGATAGGTTGCCTGTGTTTACTAATGAAGTCCTTGGCTTCCTCTAGAGGTGAACAAGACTTGGTTATATATCACAGGCTAAACAAAACACCATGACTACCGTCTACGAGGCTACTTCGTTAGGTTAGACAACACAATTTGTCAACGTGAGGCCTTTAAATATCAACAGACTCTAGTGAATTGCATTTAAGGTTCCTGAATCTTGTTCTAGGATGAAATTATTCGCCCTCCTATGATTTTCAAAACGACAGCGCTATAATATATAGTTTTAATTTCACTGATATGTTCCGAAATGTTTACCACGTGCAAGTTCCTAAGTGGTTGGTTTCAGCACGTCAGATGCAAGGTGAGTTTGAACTATATATTTGTATATATGTATACGACTTACAACCAAACTGATGTCCCATTTGTTCATCCATCTTTTAATATGTCGCCAACCGATAACCGCCAAATAGGAGTTAGAACAAGTAGTCTGTAAAATATAACCCAATCCTTCACACATGTATGGTATATTTAGTGTTAATTAACACTATGAACCCTAAAGGTCGTTTACCGGTCCAGGATCGTGATACTACCAGAATTCATAAAGTAGATAGTAGCTCAGTGAATTTTTGTGGTAGACATATCAAGCCTGGTTCTGCACGTTAAAACTATTTATAGGTCTCCCACCACAAGCACCCAATATAGACTCTTCCAACTAATATCACAGAGCTGACGGGGATGATACTATCAGCTTTCAAAGGGTTAATTCCATATTGAGATCGAGCTAAGAAATTAACTGACACCATGCTTACCATACTATGCCATTCACATATGGTGTAAATAAATAGAGAGTAATCGCTTGACTGGACTGGTAACGTGAAATAATTCATGAGAGGTGAAGGACGTTGTACAAACACGAGTGCGCGAATGCGCACGAGTATTTCACAATATAGTCCCTCGCCTCGAATGAATTATTTCACGTAACCAGACCAGTCAAGCGAAAGGAAAAATAGTTATTCAAGAATGTTTTTGTTTCTGTTTTTCATGTTAGGTAAAGGGTTAACAAACAAAAACAAAGAAGTCCCCATTACACCCACAGCAAATCGTCTTCGTTTGCGCGCACGGATACATGACACAATTGTTGATTGCATAATTCACTTGTGAAATTATCGTTTATAATCAAACCCGGAAATCACAGTAAATCACATTTGGAAAGTAATAATACAATTTTACGGTACTTTTCGAAAAGCATATAATTTATATTCGAGGTAAAGATAAACATGATTCAGCACAAACATACATTCATATCAGCAACAACAACCAGAGGCGATGGCGGTAGCGTGTGTGTGTGGGGGGGGGGGGGGGCGTGGGGGGGGTATTCACTACCACCCCATTCAATAAGTGCAATGATAACATTTTTACTCAGTAATGGAAACTAAAATATCGAGACTCTCTTGCTAGTAGGCACGCACTTTCTTCAGGGATTAGATTTGATACTTAGGGCTATTGGGAGTCGAGCATGACCAATTTGGAGTGTCTGTACGATGCGTGTTGAATAAGAAGATGCATTAGATCTCCTACAGGAATATTTATTTATTCACTAACAAACTTCCGTGAAGTCCTCAGTTTTTTATCTATAACTTTTTTTTAACCCCGACTGACTAATACTCCAACTATATCATCAATGCACATCTTCGACAAAGACATGCCTTGGGTCATGTAGATGGAATACTAGTCAGTCGGACTTAAGCCATCTCAGTCGGACAAATCAGACTTACACAACACCCCGATCGGTCATCTTCGCAATCGCGATATCCCTGACAACAACAACCTAAACCAATCAATTTATCCTTTTCAAAGATTTTTACAATTTAGCAAAAATACACCGATCTTTATTGAAAGGTGCCAAATCGACAAAAAGTTTCAGTATTCTACCTACAATAGCGACTGTCTATTAGCAGGCCGATAAGCACTGTATATTTTAAATGCGCGTCTCATACTTACGGTCCTCGTAATTTGGTGGAATTCTTGCATCGTATCCCTTCATCAAATCTTTTAGGACATCCTTCCTGCAACACAATGGATCAGGGTTATTATTTATAAGGTATGCGTTTCTTTCCCTAATTGCCTAATATCAAGATCGATTGGTATGACTTCAAACTTGGCTGATATGACGCCGGTCACGGCCGATATGACCTAAGCCAGAGGTGTTCCCTTTGATGCGTCGTTACGAGGCAGAAGCAATTTGTTTTCATCAAAACCATTACTCGTGGAACTCAATCGAAAAGGCTTGTTTTATACAATGCAGTCGTTTGGAGAGCAGTTTTTGAATGGCGAGGAATTATTGACGGCAATGTGCGAAGATTGTCTAAAGGAAAGGAATAAACAAGAGGGTGTACAAAAAATTCAACACAAACATAAGATTCAGAGGCTTAAACAGAGATTGGTCGAAGAGGAAGAAGAGATATCCGAACGTCGCGGCTTCCTTGGTGGAAAAACGTAAGAAGAATAACACTCTCAGAAAACTGTATCACTTTTGAGAATATTTTGTTTAATTTGTTTTTGATTCAATAAATAAAGAGGCCATTACTAAGTTAGTTTCATATCGACAGAGATATCATCCCGCGGTAACTTCGCATCAGCCTTCGACCTCCGGTCTCTGGCTGATATGAAGTTACCTCGGGCTGATGCCTCGGCCGATATGGAACTAACCAAATAATAAACTCTAAATATCGTGCAACACTTTCGTACAGTAATCACTGGATAGAGGTCTTTATTAGAAGTCGTTGAAGCTGAAACAGTTTAACCTTTTTTTTCTGCGAGAGCGCAGTGCCTCAGTGGTTAGAGCATTAAACTATAAACCGAAAGGTCGACGATTCGATCCTGGCCTGCGGTAACAGCGTTGTGTCCTTGGGCAAGACACTTAATTCATATTGGCTATGTGAGAACAGCTGACGCTGTGTACTAAGGCGCTATGCACGTCAATGGCGAACGACTTTCAACCGCTGTTAACTTTGCTTATGCGGCTTTAGTAAGTTGGCGATTTTGAGAGATTCTAACAGCTTGTCTGTGAATCTTTCCGGGTACGCCCCCCCCCCCCCCCCTCAGTAAAACGGGCCCACACGATGTGACCCTGGCTGTTGAAAGTGTCGTTAAAACTCCAATAAACAGTAACTTTGAATAAAGCTAGCCCTCATGCAAAATGAATCTTCACAACTCATTTTATTTTATGAAATCGTGATCGTGGTTTACCTCTCAATTATTAACTACGCGACTCATCAGATCTGAGTGAGAGGGGCCAGGAACCTGTCCTCGGCATTAGGGATTTTATTCAAGCACAGCACCTTAATGACCTGCTGACAAAATTGACCAACATTTTGCCGGCATAATAACTTAAGGACCCACTAGGGACTGGGGACCGCGTCACGGAACTATAACATTATTGTCTGTATTCTTTGGGATGGAGGCGGACAGTTTTGCAAGACATTAGGTAGGTGTGTATGCGTTTGAGTATTGAGACCCGATATTACATATTTTACGCATAATGCACTTTTTATTGTTCAGTATTTTTTTTCACTTGTATTTGAGCATAATTGATCCTATTACAAGAAAATAATAATTCAACTACACTCTAAATCGGTTGGGTTAAAAATCAACCCAAATCGACTGGGTTGAGTGAATATGAACCCAATTTGGGTTCATATTCACTCAACCCAGTCGATTTGGGTTGATTTTTAACCCAACCGATTTTAGAGTGTACTGTCACGAAAATGACCACCACCCCTAACCACATATGGAGGTAGAGTTTTCAATAAAAATAATCTTCAGTGAATCATATCATGGGAGAACGTACACTAATTTAGTGATTTTTTTTTATATCGGACAAACTTCTCATTTTATCAAATGATCTAAAACGAATACAGATCGCACGACAAAGGTTAGTTGTGAATTGATGTTATCACACAACAAAAGCTGGTCTTCTATTTTTGTATCAAGAGGGATATATCTATATTCAAAAATTGTGCCCACACTTCCAATTTCTTGCCAAGGACGTTGCTACATGTGTTTGTGTGTGTGTGTGGGGGGGGGGGGATATGTGGAGGGGGTGGAGGTGCTCTGCTCCCACCATTCCTCAAATATAATATAATTACAGAGTTGAAGATCTAAATTGGAAAAATGTCGCAAATTTCAGATACTTCACTACTAAAATATTTCCAAACATGACTAGAATTTGTCCGAAATATGAAGTTTTTAGACTGAAAAGTAGTTAAAGTCTTCCAAATATTAATTGAAAAGTAGTGCAATATTTATTTGTAGTTGGAATGAGTGAGTCTCAGTTGAACAATTTGCAGTTGGGAATGTACTAATAGAATTCAGCATCTTAACTGATTAATTACTGGAAGCCAATATTTGTGCTTTATTTAGAAGTGCTGGTAACACAGTGTAAGGGCATCATATTGTATGGATGTTCATCATATTATCTTTGACTTGAAGTTATTTACACTGTGTGTATTTGCCTTGTTACAATTTATGAGAGAGTGCCTGCATGAACTGTCTCATAAATTGTAACAAGACACTGACTTGTGAACAAGATTTGACGACCGAGAATATTTTAGCACTCTACCAGTTAAAACCTGTAGTTCGAAAATGTTGGCACTGGCATGGGGTTGAGTGCTAATGGAATTTCCCACTTGTTGGAAATAATGCAGTGGTACCGTAGTCGAAACGTTGACTATAGGGGGGGGGGAGGGGGTGGATATCTGGAGGTGTGACCACTCTGACCCAATCCGAGACCTCTGAGCAACATTCCTGGTTCTGATCAGTCGAAGATCAGGCTGTGCGATTTGTTGCGATCAGCGATGAGGAGAAATGGGTTATGTTTCTTCATCCTTATTAAAAAAAGAAACAAAAGCACAATCTCGCTGACCACAGGGGATACACGACTGCTTTGGTCCATTCTATATGTACGTAACAATGCTAAAAACTATTCTGGCTCTTAAAAAGATGGTCCAAAACAGTTCTGAAACGCATAATTATGCTATCCAACTTAGAAATATAATAACAGTAAAATGAAGCTCAACAGCACAGTTAGCATATATTCGCACTGGACATGAACAGGATAATTAGGAGCATCCTTCTGGCGTAGTATTTCAAAAATTATTTATGTTTCGATTAAACTAATGGAATATTCTGGAGCTAAAGTAATTGAAGTATTTATCAGACGCAAGGCAACATGGTAAATTCGCACCACGATGTTTTTGATATAACTTGAAAGTCTATAATTTTAGTCATAAAATGTGTTCAATTTATTTATTTATTTATTTATTGGTGTTTAAGGTCACATATTTCTGCACAATGGCTAACCATGACCGTGACAGTTTTACGGGTGGAAGAAGTCGGAGTACCCGGAGAGAACCAACGAGCAACGGCGAGCAACTGTCAGCTCCCCAACATACCAACTCCACACAAGCAGGGTTTGCATTGGTTGAAGACAGGTGCACCATCGACGTGCAGTACGCCTTAGTACATAGCGTCACCGTGCCCCCACGTGGGCAATGGGGATGAAGTGTCTTGCCCAAGGACACAACGCGGTTGCCGCAGGTGGGATTCGAACCGAGGACCTCTCGGCTTGCAGCCTGCACCTCTACCAACTGAGCCACCGCGCCCACCGTGTTCAATTTAATCATCAGGTATATAGCAATACAGCAATACGACGTCATATCAATAGTTTGAACAGCAAAGTCGGGTAAAAGATAATTGGCGATGTGTTAGAAGGAACATAACGCGTGTTTTTATCGTTGTCTGCAGTTTCACTTACATCGGAGTTGCATTAACCCTTTTGAACCCTGGTGTATCCGCCATGCCTGCTCAATGGAAACAACTGAAAGAGTCCATAGTTATTATTTGGGGAAGAACAATTAATATTTTCAGCCTGCAGTCCTGGGACAGCACGTAGAAAATATTGATTGGTCTTCCCAGACTTTATCTTAGCAGCCATCCTACTTAAGGAAAGTATGATGCATCATGGTCCTGGATCAGAAAATCGATTTCTCGGGTTCAAAGGATTAAGGAAAACTAAATGTAATGACTGAGGTCGAATGTTTGCCCACAGGAGATGCAAGATTTGGGCTGTCTGACATATGTTATGAAATTATTAATAAAGAACATTTCATGTCACCAGTCTGATCGCTCGTGGGGAGGAATTTCGTCGAATCTCCAACGAACGCGGAAGTGGTTTAACGGGCGTTGTATAGAAGGCCAATTAGCACTCAGACCGAGACACTTGAGTCGTCAATAGTAAAAAATGGTCGCAACAGATTTCAACATCACAACAGATACAATGTTGAAACAACCAATCGGGATACCCCGAAAGTACTGTGCTAAGTAATACAAGTTTCTTTTATTTTTTAATATTGGTACCGGGTCGCCATTTTAATTGTTATAGGCAATTTCCCCAAGAGCACAAACGAGCACCCGAGTAGAATTATTCAGACGCGAAGCAGTACACGTACGACATGATCCTTAACCCTTTACCCAACGCAGACGATATCAAAATTTATTATTTTAAATATCATTTTTTTAAATTTTTCAAAAAAATTCAACAAAACCACATCAGGTGACCCCTCGTTGGAACGAGCTCGACGAGCTCGTTCCAACGAGGGGTCGCATGATATGGTTTTGTTGACATGTTTTGAAAAATAATATTTTTTCAACTACTGAATTTGCATATTACACGGGTGGATGTGGCCGATTCGTTCGGTAAAGGGTTAAATCTTACAATTAGAATTCACTGAAATTGACCAGTCACATTTCCAGTCGTGGCGTTTGATGAAGCAACCAAAATACTTTGGCCTTCCAGATTAGGGATCGTCAAAAGGCGATTCAATGATGCGTAGTAATGGGGTAAAACGTCTTGAAATCAGACTACTAGGGTGTGGGTGCCTGATCAGAAAAAAAAAAAACAAATACAAATATAAGTGGGTAGGTACCCAAAAGTTGGTAAAGAGGTGCGGGCACAGAATTCAATAAATGTATTGCACATTGTTTCCGCCAACTCATGTATTCAACGAAACAACAAACACATTGCAATGAAGGTTATAAAATGTTTTAGGTTAATTTCTTATGCATAAGAAATGAACATAATGATTGCTGTTTTTCTGAATGCACAGAAATTACTGCTCCGTCCATCTGGTGTTATAAATCATACAAGATATACTGCTTGTCATCAACCAATAAGCGTTCGGCAAACCGTTCTGTGGGAGAAGACAATTTCGCCCAGCTAATGGAGTATATAACTTGCCGTAACGCAATGCTCTTAACAGGCCCACTGCGTTCCATTAGCAGTACACGATAGTTTCAAGGAAAAAATCCTCCCAAAACAACATATATATTGTGTGCAGCAAGTGTGCTGTCGGTCAAATGTCAATCAACTTTATTTGATGGCTACCACCAAATGTTGGTAAAGCAGTGGACGATGCAAATTAATATACCCATTTAAGACTCCAGCCAATGCCTAAAGAACCACGCAATGTTCGTCACAAAGTATTCATGTGGGTTCAACAGTCATTTGAAAACTCATTTGCGCCTCTTTTAGGAGTACAGCCAACGATTATTGAAGTCATTTCTGGGACACGGACACCCGCATGGGTTTCTGTTGGATACAAGATGACATAACTTATTTAGATGATATCCGACCCGGTCCCATTGTAGAGGATGCATTAGAAGACGAGTTGGAGAAAGTGTCTGTATTGTTACGTTGTAACGCATATGCACGGCCATGGCGGAGGGCTGCGGATATACTAAGAGTTTTAATGGAGTTTTCCACCAACGGCAACCTGTTGTTGGCACGCTGATAAATGGATTGCTGGAACGCTCATCGGTCACGTACCGAAAAGTGTCGTCATACGGCGGGGGGGGGGGGGGGGGTGCTATAAATAAACAATACTTAATCCCCCTCCCCCTCCTCGAAAAATAAATAAATACAAAAGTCTTTAGGGTTTTCAATTTTCCAACGCCTCAAATCTCCGACCACATTTAATAGAGAATATTGTGACGTCTGCGAAGAACGAATATGTTGATGACGTGCACGTTTTCTTGGCAATGCAAATTGAATATTTTCAGCAATTTTAGTTATATTCAATTGCGATCCCCAATACTGAGTTTTTCACTGCTCATCGATGGTACACATGCAGTGGAGTCTGAAGTGCTCACCACGTACCCGGATAGGATGCACCGTTTATTCCTTGCCTGCTCTTCATTACATAGAGAGATTTTAAGAGTACGCTATTTCCCTCTATGTTCCTGAATGAACTTTTCATGGGTTTATCTCCTGTTCATCTTTTCAGAAGTTAAATGAACCCAGCTTCCATGTTGATTGCGCCGAGGTAAATGCGATCAGGATTACTTGTATAACCACACATATATATATATAGGGGCATTTGTTTTCCAGTGTAATTATTTACCAATAATTATCGTTGTTGGGCGCAAGTAGCATGGTGATTCGCTAGGATCCCTTGATTTCAATTCATCTAATCAGACACGCTAGTTCTCTGTCTCCTGATTAAATATTTCTTTACCCAGCCGATTATAATCTATTATGGATAGATCTATTATGGATGGTAAAGGGTGATACTGTCTATTACAGCTGCTGAAAATGTTTTTTTTTTTATTAGAAGCTGATCCCCATCGACCAGTTTAAGTTAAAACCAATATCATTATTTGAACTTTGGCATGTTGCCCATTTCAAACGTTTCGCATATGGTAGCTATCTGGTTGCATCAAAGCTGGCCACAGCCCACAGCCCACAACCACATTCTGTGGAAAACAAAACAGCTACATTAGTTCAGTTGTGACTTTCTTGTGTGTGTGGTGCACCATTTATGGTTGGGCAGCCAGCCTCTTTAATTTTTAGACACGCGTGTGTTAACATGTTAATCGATATGACACTTGTGCCATCGCGAAAGGATAAAACTGGAGGCCAACATCATCTCGTTCTACCCTTCCGCGCTGGCACTCGTGCCATATCGACTAACCCATTCACACACGCATGTCGTTCTGTGTTTATTTCCCGCCTTTACGTCTATAAAAAAGCGTTAATCGAAGGACACTCAGCAATTCATTTGACAACTATCAACAAAAAGAACGCATTTAATCGCCAACCAAATTTGCGAGGGGAAACCGTTTCACTGTCTCGTCCCCTGTGTTCAAATGTGTTCTATGTGCCTACAGGCACATAGAACACATTGAAACTCGGGGAATGATTTTTAGCTTTCGCTAGCGATTCAAATTAAAATTGCGGTGCACGATTTGTGGAAAATTCTGGTAAAATATCCCTTCTTTATAAAAAAAAAAGTCCGTCAACGATTTCCGTTCAACACATGCGGGGGACAGATTTTCACATTCCGCAATGTTTAGTGTTGCTGTCCATAGAACAGGTAAGTAATAAGTAGAATAAGTTTGCCTGTCGATGCATTAGAAACTTTATTAATATCGTATTTGAGAAAACATTCCAGACGACTAGAGTCGTGGCCAAATTCTCTTCCAGTTAAAACATATGCGCAAGTGCTGCAAAATTGTAATGCGTGGAATTGCATTAGCCTTTCCATTATGATTCCCAGTTAAACGAATTTTCTCGAGAAATATTTAATTATTGAGACAGTTGATACAATTACCAGCGAGATCGATACCAATCTGCATTAAAAGCGGTGCGCGTACGCTGTGTTTCAACTGTTTTATCCGAGATAGCCTGCCAGGCTCCTTGCTTTTCCCTAACGACTTTCATGCCACCGCTGGCATATATTCCACTAGAGTAACGTTAATTTGGTTACTTGTAACACAGTTCTCCTTTGTAAGTTGAATCAATTTCATGAACAATGATTCAAGTTTTATCAAATACAGTCACAGCAGCCATGACTAGATTTGAGGAAATATATTTTTTTCCGAGTTAAGATTTATTCTCGGTATTCTGTGAATCACTTTTAAGATTTTTACCCAACGAATTAAATATATGCCGACGTTGGTGACTACAAGGACTGTAACTTATGTTGTGAGGCACACGTCAACAATACCTTTACCAATGCGGCAAGACTTCTCAATTAACCCTCTTACTGCCTCTATCTTTGCGGATACGCATGATGCCAGTCCATCATATAAGCACGTAATCGCATCCCCAAGTGAACTCTAAATGACATCCCAACTTTCCAACGATACGGGAGAGCTCTTTGTTACATATTTGTGAGTCTAATCATTGGTTACATGTATAAAAAATGTCAGTTTTCACGCCGGTATTTCCACAGGTTCGATGTGTAAACTGACTCAAGAGCATCTACTAGGTAAAAAGAACCACAGGTTGACAGACCGCTCTAATCAGAATATGATGGCATTGAAAGAACTTCCCATTCAGAATTAGAAAGTTGGCAAGGAGCTGTTTTGTTTCTTTAGCACAACAACCCCCCCCCCCCCCCAAAAAAAAACAACAACAAAAAACGACAAAATGCAGGCGTTTGCCAGGATTGTTAAAGAGGTGTCCTATCCAGATTTTTTTTTTTTGGGGGGGGGGGAGGGGTTGGGGGGTTGGGTGGGGGACAGGGTTAGGCAAAGATAATATTTGAAAGTCTATTTTTCTGGTTTCGAGGGTTCCCCTTGTCCTAAGTAGACCCCTCCAGTCGTTACCCCTTCACCCCATTTCCCTTCGGGGTTTAACGACTGGAGGGTCCTAATTAGAACTAGCCCCACCCCGAGATTATTTTGCAAAAGTTAGTGCTCTAGGAGCGATTTTAAGGCATTTGTAGTGTGTGTATCCCCACAATGAAGGTCATTTTAGGGCCCTACGATGTGTGAAAGGTTCATTGCGCGAATGTTTTGAGAGCGCAACAAAAAAGGTAGAGGCCAAGGTGTCCCTAGCCCCCACCCAACCCCACGCCGTTGCTACTCCACCAACAAAAGGCGAATATGAGACCTTCATGTACAATATTTTATATTAACCCTTTGAATTAGTAAGGCCGATTTTTTCGACCCAAGACATAATTCCGTACCATTTTTGTCTTATTATAATATGTCTATACACGGGGCATTGATGATAAAATAAAAACTGCATTCTGCAGCCAGACGGTTGCACACTGCAGTTCTTATTTTACCCCCCCCCCCCCCACCCCCCGCATATTGATATTGACTGACCCATCTCACTGTAATTGTATACAAAGTTGATACCATTCCAGGAAACGAGAGTTCATATGGTTAATAAATTAATTTTGTTCTCAACCTTTCAATGAATTAAATCATTCTATGTTTTATGTTTTACAGGGTGTTTGTAGAATATCAATTCAAAAAAAAGAAATCAGAGGTGCGGCAGGTGGAAAAGGAAATAGCGTATTATCGAATAGAGCACGAAACAATAGTATTAATGGTGACATTTCATAGATGTCTATTAAAACCCTTTTTTCCGCGCCAGGAACATGATACGGCCACATTTTCAACAAGTAGCGTGGCTGCTAAGTGAATGTGTGGAGTTGACCAATCAACATTTTCAAAGTGCATCCCCCACAAATGAATATGGGGTCTTACAATTGCCGCCGTTGAACTGAAATAAAATATATCACAAGTGTTAAAAGGGTTAACACTGAACATTTGTGTCGATTTATATTGTCTACATGTACACGTGCACTGACTATTGAAATGTGTTAATGTGTGTTTCTCAAAAGAAATGCGTGGCAAAGTTTGATTATTAGTTTAAAAGTGTCTCATTATTTTTCGTACTTTCTGAAGGTCAATTTATAATACAATGAATGAAAAAATGAGTATTTTTTTAGTTCAGTGGTTTCGAGAGATTAGACAGAATGGGAAATGTTATCGTTCCTTTCACCAATATCTTTGAAGAGGAACACACCCGTTTATCCTATATTTCTTTTTCATCACAATCCATTTCCAGTACAGTTATTTCGCTTTTTTTCCTCGGATCACATCTCAAGAAAGGATAATCGGTGAGCAATGGATTAGAGAAATTACTTTTGCTTTTATTAAAATGTTTAAGTGCCCTCGAAACCCTTGGAATTGCTAATTTAATTTAAATATTGTAATTTACACTATTTGGTAGGTAGCAACGAAAATAATAGTAGGATTTCGTGCATTTATCCAACAACAAATTTCATCTTTTTGCAAGATTTGTCCTCGCAACCGAAATGTAATATACGGCTAGGTTCACGATGCCATATGTACTATACTATACTATACTATACTATACTATACTATACTATACTATACTCTACTATACTATAATATTACTATACTATACTCTACTATACTATAATATTACTATACTATACTATACTACACTATACTATACTATACTATACTATACTATACTATACTATACTATACTATACTATACTATTTCTTCTTAACCCTTTTCCGACTACGGTTATCGTGAAGTTTTAACGCAACGAAGAATCAGGAATCAGGTTTTTGCGACGTCAAAAACAATCGTTATCCCTTTGAACCTTGGTGGGTATCTTCCATATCAGATCAATGACAGCAACAGGAAGAGTCCATATTAATTATTTGGGGGTAGACCAATTAATTTTGCAACATGCAACATTGCGGCTGCACGGTGAAAATATTGACTGGTCTACCACACGTTTGCACGTTGCATCCATCCTATTTAGTGAAATTACGAAGTATCGTGTTCCTGTACGAAAAAGTAGCCGCTCGGGTTCAAAGTCGGAGTACGTAATATTACGTACCGTAGTCGCAAAGGGATAAATTATTGGCAATTGGCAAACTTTCACCGTGAGTCGACAACTCAACGCTTTGGGCCGAATAGTGGTAGATATACATTTGTTCCAGGTTGTTGGATAAGTGGAAGAGTGCGGAGGAGAAGCGAGGAAGGATGGGGTGATACTGATAAAATGTTTGCTCTTTGATTTTGTGAGTTATGTTTTTGGATTGTTTCTATCTGGAACTAAACGGGGTTATTCTGTTTTACTCAGAAGCTGTTTGGTTCATCGCCTATGATCATCGCCACAACTGTAAAAATCACTTATGATTTGTACATCAATTAATATTGTTTTCATGAAAAGTTAACTGTGAACACCAACAAAACGAATTTCCATTTTCTTTACAGAGAGAGAGAGAGAGAGAGTGTACATGCAGTGTTTTCTCTAATGGTTTAGGAACAGATGGTAGCGATTTCTTGTACCAAATAACATGAACAATGGGTGATTGTAGTTTTCATATGAACCGTTTAATATACAGAGTGTACT
Organism: Pictodentalium vernedei; assembly: GCA_031216915.1. Taxonomy (NCBI): domain Eukaryota; kingdom Metazoa; phylum Mollusca; class Scaphopoda; order Dentaliida; family Dentaliidae; genus Pictodentalium; species Pictodentalium vernedei. Next base: position 501,936,866 of record CM062297.1, on the reverse strand, counting down.
AAATTGTGTCACAAATCCATTAACTGAACAAATCTGTTCCTAATTTCCAATGCTTCTGAGGATTGGTTCAGCGTGTCATCGATGAGATGTTCTGTTGATGATACTGCAAGCCAAAGATTATACAACAAGCGGCGGAAACGTTTTGTTTTTTTTTAAATGGGCAACCTCAGTGCAAGAGTATATAAATGTTGTGTTTCCAATCAATAACAAGAAGATGCAGAGTTCACTCAATAATACGGGGTTCATGTATTTAATAATTTAGGGGCACTAACCGTCAAAGACAGACAAAATAAGTGATTGTACAAAAGGTTATGGCGTACCCTTACCGTGTCAAGGCGAGTACGGAAATTCTGGACGTATAAAACATGAATATTAACATAAACCCAATATACCCCAGCAACCCACTCACCCAAACAAAATCACTCAAAAGCAAAGAAAATGAAGATCTGCCCACCATCAGCTGAGTTATATTCTCGTGCGGACACAAAATGCCCATTTCTGAACGGAGAGAGGGCATAACTCACAAATGGAATGTGCAGAGAGCATCATCTGATACGACTAAAAAGGCATCTGATACTGGACTTCCATCGAAGATTTCATTATGATCTGACCGCTATCAGTTGAGTTATAAACTGGTGCGGACAAAAACGTTTTTTTCTCAACAGAACAAACGGAGTCATAACTCACGAGTGAAATTTGCAGATGGAATAAACGAACATGTTTCTTGAAGCGTTTCTCATACTGGACATCCAAGTAATACTTCTTTGCGATTGGAGCACCTAGCTGAGTTGTGAACCCGTCCGGATAAAAATTCTTTATTACTTAATTAAAAAAGTGGGCATAACTCACAAGTGGAATAGGCGGACAGCATAACTTGAAATGTGTCTGAAAGGCAGGGCCCTGTGAAGATTCGAGATTCGATTCGATTTCAAATCTTATGTTGGTATTCAATTCATTCGAAATCGGCTGCCCGAGACGCATCCAGTCGAATATTGTCACCGGAATATAGCTTGGTATCAGTCGTCTTTGTTGTCCCACCTATAGTTCGGATGAAAATGGCACATAAATAATATTGAAAATAAAGCCTTACTGTAATTCCCGCTATATTAGCATCAATAGCATCGACACCCCATGCCGCCAGCCATGCTAATTCAAGTCTCACTAGTCACTACCACAGTTGAAAGCAAATTTATAGTTTCCGGGCAATGTCAACGATGAGCTGTTACCTAGCGGCTAGTCCTGTGCAGTGCTTGGTACCGATAATTTTTGCAGCCATTTCGATTTTCGATCTATAATCTTTACAGGGTAATATTCCAGCTACATCACCAAAGCATGCCTTCGTCGAAGACATGCCTTGATGATGTAGTTGAAATATTTTACCAGCTGGAGCTTGAGCCACGACAGTTGGAACATATCAGGTTTACAGCACCTGCTTTCTCAGTCGGTCATCTTAAAGGCGCCTCACATTCAATTCGAGGTTCAATTCTATTTCAACTAATAGAGCAGATTTGATTCCAGATTCTATACGAATCGAAAATGTGTGATTCGTAGTGCGCTACTGAAAGGGCATGTCATTCTGGACATTCAGGTTAGATTTCCTGAAAACCGTACCACTTTTAGATGAGTTATGAACTCACACGGGCAAACATTGTCTCACTGGAAAAAGGAACATAACTCGGAATTGGAATTCGCGGACAACATTACGCGATTATGCGTCTGAAAGGGAATGCCATTCTGGGCATCCATGTAAGATTTCATTACTGTCGGACCGGACCACTATCAGATGATTTTATGAAAATTGTCTTTTTCTCAATGGAAAAGGGGCATGATTACAAGTGGAATGCGCGAAAAGCACTACGTGATGTGTTTCAAAAAGGTCATGTCATACTGTGCATCCATGTGATATTTCTCAAAGATGGGGCCACCATCAGATGATTTTATGAACTCGTACGGACAAAAAATGTCCATTTCTGAACTGAAAAGAGAGGCACACTTTACAAGGGGAATGCGAGGACAGCATAGTCCGGTATGGGCCTGAAAGGACGAGTCACATTGGACCGCCTTGTTATATTTCATTAAGACAGGACCACTATCAGATGGGTTATGAACTAGCACAGACAAAATGTTTATTTCTCAATGGAAAAATTGTTATACATGTAACTCAAAATTTCCATTCACGGAAAGCATAGCACGACGTGTGTCTGAAAGGGCAGCTGAGTTATGAACTTATACAAAAGGACAAACATAGGACATAGAGACAGACAGATGCAACTGTTTTTAGAAGCGTGTGTGTATAACAATATCTAGTTTGCTAACCGTATTCGCCCTTTATCTCTACTTATACGGCAAATCACCACAAATGACAAACCAAACAGCCATTCTGCTTGTTCCGTTATATTTCTCAATAGTGATTAACTCCCTTCACTCTGATGTCAAAATATCCAAATTTCAAGTAGTCATTTTCCCATAATGCAACTGGGAATTTAACCAATTCGATCTTGTTTGACAGAGCTCAGTGAGCTCTGTCAAACAAGATTGCATTGGTTAAATTTCTAGTAGCATTATAAGAAAAATTTGCACCTTGAACTTTAGATATTTCGACATCAGTGTTCAGGGTGTTAAAACGCCCATCAGGCGGCATTTCAATGTATGTGGGTAGATAATTGATTGCTGCAATGTAATGATGCTTTTTATCTTCTACGACAGGGCGTGAATTCAACGTCCTTGTGTAAATGGGTATTGTCTAGGAGGAGGGGGCGTCGCGAATTCCACCGACAAAGGTCAATAATCTGATTTGTCCCCTCTCTGACGGCGCAAGTCCAAACTGATAAAATGTTATGTGTACATCTCGCTTGGCAATGCCGCTGGCATATAAGTCAGTCACGATTATAGTTGAAAATTCCAACTTCTTGGAAATTTATTTGTGGGTGAATATAATATATAGACATAACGCGATGTGTGTTTGAATCGGTGGGTGTTTTACATAACGAGTTGGAATGGCGTTGTCATATTTCGCGTGAGCCGTAGGCTCGAGCGAAATATGATTACGCCATTCTAACGAGTTATGTAGAACACCCACTGATTCAAACACACATCGCGTTCTGTGTTTATTACACAACCCATGCATTAAAATGCATTTAAATAAACAAATTTTAATTCCGATAATTAAACTCAAAGGTGAAGAGTATGTTTTGACTGAAGCTGTACTGATCATATGGATCGATAAAAAATCAAAACAACCTTTTCGGAACCAGTGTTTGTTGAAATTCCTATCGCTGTTTACTAACAGTAATAGCTACCAAATTTGGTGGCTATTATTGTTAGTAAACATTTTAGTACAAATGTGCAGATTTGCAAAACAGCTGGAAGAAACGTTTTTAATGGCTAATATTTTGTGAACCGACTTTATTTTGCTTTGGACGTTTCATTTCCACACTATGCAACAGATGGTCGATGATTGTATAACGAAATTTGGAAACTTTTCGAAGCGTAACTAAACGGTGCGGTAAAAAAGTTCCGGCTTGTATATCACCCGTTGAATACAGAATCATTCATATCACAGCGGCGATTCCGTTGAATACAAGGGTTTAAAGTTTAATGGATGCGTAATAGACATGTAGTAGTCTTGTTGCAACTTTTTTTTTTAACTTTTAACTCGCTGTGTATTTTTAGAATATTTTTCATAAACTCTAGTTATGGCTGCTTTAAAACAGAACTGGTGCTTCGCGCCGAAGCCAGACTGATTCCGAATTGAAAACAAGAGACGGGGAACAGCAATGATCAGTTATTCCTCAGTGATTTAAGGTGTGTGTGGTGTTTCGATAGAGAGGGAAGTGTCGTAGAGTTTTCGTATGCTTCTAGATTGCAGTTTCTATTGAATTCTGAGTAAACCGCACTGTCGTGTTATTTCTTCATTACAAATTGTCGATGATAGGGACGAGGTTAACAAGCACATAGGTGCAAAACAAAGACTACATTCATTCGACATTGAGAGACAAAGCAACCGAATGAGCTCCTTCTAACTTGAAGTTGACATATCCTCATTCGAGAACAACAAGGTTCCATCCACAATGCTTTAACATTACAGATTGTGCCTTGTTGTACTCGGGACCTGTTATACTATTGCCCTCTGTCATATTGCAGGACTGTCATTATATAATTGGGTAGAGAATTTCGACCAGAACGGGGTCGAGTAGAATTTTTCTGTACGTTTTCTGCCGATAACCCTGTAAACTCGTAACTGTATGAAAAGAAACGTAAACCTTGCATCTCAGGAGCTAATTTTGTTGAATGTTATTGATCTGTGAAATTTCGATCCACAGAGGCAAATGCGTCAACACTAGTAACAATCTTATAATAATAACATTTCGACCAGCCGCTGATATTTCGCGATTTCTCAGATGAGAAAGGCACGGTTACCTGTGAGCACGCCTCCCTGTTCTCTTCGATTTGCCCATTCTACCCACAAGCACACAACGACGAACTGTTTGTTGATATTCCCTGCTTCTTACTTTCTAACTTCACTTGGGCGCATACTAACACTATTCCTTCTATAATTCCATAATCACACATCAGTGATTCCCCCATTGCATTTCTTCAATATACGTTCAGAGAATCTTATTCTGACGGACAGATATTTTGCACATTCTACGAGAAAGTGTTCCATGGTCGCTATTACCCAGAAATTACACGTTTATAACTCCTAATCGACGTCTTTCAAATTTATCCCCCAAGCTCCACTGACATCGACCTCAATTTGAGCAGCAGTGACTTGCTGATTATATTTACAGTAAGTGGGCAAATTTATTGTGTATTTGTAGGAAGGGTTAGTGATAATTTGATATTTTAGCTCACAGGACTGTGAGGTTTTTTCTTCAACATTTGTTCTTCATTTCCCCTCTCTCTCTCTCTCTTTGTCTCTCTGTGTCTCTCTCTTCTCTTCTGATAGATAAATATCCCCTCATAATGCAGTTTGGAAATGTTCCAATCGTATAAGGAGGCTTGTTAATTCGTGCCCAAAACTCCTAAAGCTTGCTATGAATTTACAGCCAATTTATGTCTACCTTGAAATAGTGCTTATAAATATAAAATCTATCATGGAACCGAAACTAACAACCATGTTCTCGATGATAGTATTGACCCTTTAGCAAAGTCAGCAAAATGCAAAGTGATATTTCTTTTAGCTGCACATCAAATTTAAAATTAACTGGCATAGTTGGGCTTTATTCTGAAGCGAAGGCACCACACCCTGAAGGTTACATATTCATACTCTATGGATGTGCTTCATATTATTTTTGGGGTGAAATAATTATGTGTTGATGAATTTGCCTTGTTACAATTCACAGGAGTGTGTTATGGACATCTTCCCTTTAATGTCAAAAGTCAAAGGCCTGTGAACAAACGGAGAAAAAAACAGCTTTGAAAAAATCAGCTTTCGGCCTACCAGTTAATCGAATCCTACCTTTCTGATATATGCCGGACAATGAAAGGTAAACAGATGGAAGGACGAACAGACGAACGAACAGACGTACGAGCAGACGACCAACAACCAGTTGGTCGACTGCATCTCCTGAGCTTAGTTTTGCTTTGATTGGAGGACAAAACAGATATTGATTTCTGTTACCTTTACAGCTTCCGTGCCTTCGTGTGGTTGCTCGATAAAGTACAAATGGTATTTCATGAAAATACGTTCCGGATGCATCTCGTTTTAGACGAACCATCGATCTGAGAAATAGCGCGAAAAGATGAGTCCAGTATCAATTACTGACATTAGCACAAAAAACACTTCACATAATTATATGGTCCTCGTCAACTTAATTTGAGTGAGTTGGTTAATTTGGTTTTAGAAATATCCTGCAACACAAATCAATGATGTTCGTGCAAGCTGTTGGTGTTGCTGCGGCTGTGATGTTTGAGTTTGTCATTATTCTTAACCCCTTGAACCCGAAAGCCCTCCTTTTCGGGCCAGGATTGTGATATGACCTGCATCCATAAAGTAGATAGCTGCTTAGTGAATTTATGTGGTAGACCAATCAGCCTTGAAAGTATTGATTCATCTTACCCTAAGTAACGAAAATAGACGCTACCAGTTGATGGCTCTGATCTGGCATGGAATATACCAACAATTCAAAAGGGTTAATCATTTATTATACAGGATGTTTCCATTTTCTTTTTCGTGGTTGATAATACTGTTTTATTACTAATCATCGACACTGGTGGGAAAACATCATATTGGCTGGTAATGTTTGAATGCGGCAAACATTTGGCTCGAATGCATACTGAGAAAACGTCTCGAGGGATATGCCCAGGAGGCATTATTTTCAAACAGCCCCGCCGACAAAATGCCCTGCAAAAATCTTACCTATCTTATATGCCTTTATGACTGCACATACCTTTGTTCAGAATAGTAGTCGTATTATGTCAGGTGTGAACTAAAGAAATACACCTACGATACATTGTTTTCAAACAGCCCACCAGACAAAATATTTCCAGCAAAAATCTTACCTATCTGATATACCTTTATGACTGTATATACCCCGTTCAGAATAGTAGTCGTATTATGTTAGGTGTGAACTAAAGAAATCGCCCACGAGAGGTTGCTTTCAAACAGTTCGCGAGACAAAGCATACTACATGCACCTATTGTACTATTTATTATAATATGTAGTCCTGCAATATATAGCCCATGTTATGCATGGACTAAAAGCAATCCAGGAAACGAAAAATGAGCATAGACTAATGTGTTATGCATTGTGAGATACAAAATCAGTCATTCATGAATACATAACTGAACTGGGTTTACATTCCATTCAGTCTGCCCATTCAGATACTCCAGGAAAGGTCTTAAACCGGAATTGCGTCTTTATCGAGGATAGGTATATATAGATTTTTATGAGAGTACGGGGATCTGGTTTGTCATATTTCGTCTATTTGACGAGGTCAGATCTGTGTCTTATTTGCTGTTAATGAAATTCACCTTTCACACGAGAAATTAATGTAAGGGTAAATAATGTGCAATTGTAGCTAGACTGCATTTATTTGCAAACAGACGACACTTGTAAAATTATGTGGACGTCCCAAAATAAATAGCGATCCAAAGTTGACAGCCTTCAGCATTTCATTCTTCTACACCAGAGGCAACTTCACGCATTAAAATAGCAATAAAGTAAGAACACAACAATATTTTATTTTGATTAATACAGGTTAGTACATATAAAATTAGTTAAGAACAATACTAACATTTCACGTTATTCAATAGTTTTTTTTTATTTACACAAATGAAGCGCAACTGTAAACGATTGGTAACCAAGGTGGACTTGATTGGCGTTCCACAGAACAGTCCTCGTCCCGAGGCCAACCATATGATACGGAATCGGAAAACAACTCAGTGTGATCCGGCGATCATGATTCGATGGGTGAAAAAACACGGCGTATCAAGGATAGATATAGATATATGATAAATTAAAATCAAATGTGTAGGTCGAATACTCCAGTATTTTGACTGTGAAAAACTCGAGCATTAGCCGGAACGTAAACGCGGATGCATATATTTGTGGATTTGAAAGTATTCCCAGCAACAACCTATCTCTGTAATATAATTACCAAAACGTTCAGCTGATTTCTTTTTACAAGGGTATAATGTTTTTTGTTGCTGTTGGTCTCTCACCTTCTTGTCGTTATAGTATTTTTAATTATTTATTTGATCATTCTTACACGCGGGATAAGATTCATTTTAACCCTTTAGGTAAGATCTATTAAATGCTGCAAGGCGCCAACTGCAATATTTCAGTCTGACTTTAGCGTTGCAGGTGGCGCCTTGTTGGTTGCACTCAAGGAACGATATAATATTCTATATCAATACCTGTAAGGATCAGAAGATCGAACCACCGAGAATATACCAAGAACTTATGTATTAAAACAGGACGATGTGACATGTGCATTAGAAGCTTATATAATGATGTAGGTATGTTGATCGAGGAGTCAAGAGCTCTTTTGCACGAGCTGTACAGGTCGTAATGTAAAGCTACTGGTTTAGGCCTCATCCAAACTATAGAGTAAGTGTGATTCAGTCATTTTATATGTTGATTTTATCACAGTGATGCCCATAGAGCTCACCTCCTTCAAAGCCCCCGACATATCCAGCATCGTGGAATTGTGATGTCAAACACCCGTATTAATCCACAGCTTCGAGGTGTAGTTCTCTGGGTGACCATGCCTGTCGAAAGTGTCGTTGAACTCAAATAAATAAATAAATAAATAAATAAATAAATAAATAAATAAATAAATAAATGGCAAATATTAAACTTATAAAATGAGCTATATCTGGGCTGTGAACTGTAGCAAATTAGACCGTCATTTCCACATTTTTGATGATTTTCAAACATAGCCTTTACGCATTCAAAAAAGGCGTGTCGGATGTCTTTTATAATATTTTCCTTTGGACGAGACCTCGTGGTTGTTATGCGGTTACGGTCACTATCAAAGGGCACAGATCGCTACTGGGTCACAATGACTGAATTTTCTGCCCGTTTTCTTGCCCACAGCGCTGTGGAATCTATCTTTTTGAAAAATAAACGCGAGAACATTGCCACTCTGATATTATTGTCGTTTTGTTTTTTCTAGATTCTACCGCAATTCCGGTTAAATGTTTTATTTATGAAATGCTGATCCTCTGGTCTAAATATGTCTCGACAAACACGCGATCTAATCGAACAAGGAGCGAGTTTGCGATTAGAATACCGTATGATTGTACTTGGTAATGGTACACTCTTGAATGGCAAACCTTTTGGAGGCATCGGCTCAAACAGAATTGCGATTTAAAATGATTTTTATTTAATAAATTTAAAATGACTGAGGGGCGTTCAACAATTTCTTAAAAAGAAATAACATTTTCATCAAGGTTTGACTTATAGAGTGTTCAATACTTCTCCAACTGCATCGAATCGCATAGCATGGACTGCAGTGTCCTATTCCATTCATAACAAATATAAGTAAGATTTAAGATTAAGAACAATTTTATAACTCACCGAATGCTGTGTATTCTTATCAAAGTACGAGAACAGGGTATGCTTGACATGATGACTTTGAAATAATTTAATTTATCTCATTTATTTCATCGTTCATTTCATTTATTATTTTTAGAACGCATCCGAATAATGTATCCAGTCATTTTATTTTGTGTCCAAGGGCAAATTATTCCACGAATAACAAAATATACGGAATTTGTACTTATTTTTTTTATTATCTAAAATGAGGAAACCTTTGAATATATTTGCTTTTGAATGTTAAGTGCTGACAAAGATTTCATTTTCCCTCTCCAAAAGGATCTCTCAGAATGGCATATCGCCAGCTGAACTCCAACATTGAACGTCGGATTCCTATAACAATTATATATTATGTGGCATACATCGTATGCCAGCCTTGGCATGATTAAAAAGGTGAGTGGCTTGTGAAGCTTTGGGGATAGTATATATTCTGCGACTGCAGTCTGGTAGAATAGTGGACACAAGATTATCTCTGAACATTATTGTAGAAGTAGTATATAATGAGTACTTAGACGGAACACAACGAGAGTGGAGTACGGGGACCAGGAATCGACGACCCGACATGTAGTTGAATTTTTCAGATGTGACATGAGCTCTGTACCCATCCCCTGTACTCAAACTGAGCTGTGCTCTGTTATATAACGATTATACTTGAATTAAGTGAATGGATCTTAGAGTTTGAAAAAAACATATCTGCTTCAGCGATCTACCTTTTTTCGTTACACTATTGTTCTGTATCGAAGCATTCCATTGGCTCAAAGAAGCAATCCACTGGCGAACGCGAAACCCTGTGTCATGAACGGGAGTACGTAACAACCAGTCATATGCGATCTTGCATGCGGTGGACCGGATTCCACGCGAGACTCCCCTAACATATTTCCCAACGGCTGCCGTCTAATGTTGAATACACGTATAAAAAGAATTGAACTTCCACATTACTCTGTACTCATTTCGACAAAATTATATATACTGCTCAAAAACGTAGGGGATATTTGATAAAAGTGAGATATATGAAGAAACATATTTATATTTTCATCAAAAAGACAGTTGAGGCATTGCACTGTGAATGATTTCAGCGATAGTTGGGGGTTTGACAAGCACACATTCCACGAACTGAACTGTAGAAGACATGAATGGCCAGGCAAAGAATTTACCACATTCAGCACAACACCTCAATAACTTGTAAATCCTCCTCGGATCGCGAGACAAGCGTGGATCCGACGTGGCATACTCCTCACCGAACGTGCAATATCAGCTTGACTGATGTTATTCCATTCTTCCTGCAGTGCAGCGGCGAGTCCCTGGAATTGGAAGTGAACTGGAGGCGTTGTCGTAGGCGTCTGCCAAGCATATCCCAGACGTGCTCGATTTGTGATAGGTCTGGATTTAGTGCTGGCCAAGGCAGTGTAGTGATGTTCTGCTCCTGGAGGAACTCTGTAGAGACACGGGCCCTGTGTGCTCTTGCATTGTCATCTTGGAAAATGAATCGACGGCCGTGACGTCGCGCAAATGACACCACATGAGCTGCTAACATGTTGTCACGGTAGTACTGCCCTGTGTCACGACCTTGTACGGCATGTAATGCTGTTCTGCTTGTCATGGTTATGCCTCCCACATCATAACCGATCCACCAGCAAAACGATCGTGCTGCCTAACGGTTACGTCATTCTATCGTTCGTCCCGCTGCCGCCTCACTCTGTTTTCGCCTGTCGTGGAAGTCGAGAGTGAACCTCGACGACAACCTGCTATTCACTGATTGAGTAACTTTGAGAATTTGAGCCACAGCACACTGTCTGTTGCCAGCTTCCAGCATGCCAACGGCACGTAAACGTTCATCACGTGTCAGTCATCGCATACCTCAAAAGTTACGTTTCAACCAGAAAGTATTGATGGAGGAGTTTATACCAAGAAAAGAACGATGATTCCTCCGAAAAAGCCATTCCAATGCAAATGAAAATTTCAAAACGTACCCCATAGACATTACGCGGCGCTCGTGCGAAAAACCTGCACGTACTTTCTGTGGGCCGGTGACATTCTTGATCCACATTAAACTTGGTAACATATTGATATATCCAATCACGCGTATCCAATACTATTTTCCGAAAATATCAACATCAGTTTGTATATTCCCTACTTTTTTAATAGTACATTTGTATAAACCGAATGTTTAATATCTCAACTCGACAATCGTGTTTAATGCTGTTCCTGAGGTGGGGGTGTTGGGGCTGAAATGGTTTCATGTGCATTGTTCTGGGAATCTTTACATACACATCGACTACATAATATTATCCTTGGTTTTCAGTAGTAATCCACTCTCGCTGGACTATATTCATCCTCATCTTAACACCCATCACTTTGGTAGTTTGGACAACAAGTCTGTGATGACTTGATTTTGCCCGTGTAAGACTAAATATTGTCCCAATTGTGTCTTCGAAACAGCACAAAGAGCCCCCTCAGTGACGACATATTTGGTAAATTATTGAATTTTCACGATTTGTTAAAATGAATTGGAACTTATTCTTCTGATTTAACAATTGAGTTGGCTTCGCTATGTTTTTTTAATAGTTATATTGATGTTTAAGCTCAAACCCTCTGGACGTATAATAAAATATGTTTATGACTTTATGTGACACAAGTAAAACAGGTGTAACAAATGAAAGCTTTTGTGACAGAGCTCACTGAGATCTGTCAAAGAACCATGCGGAAAATAAAAATTCGTTCCGCACAAATGTGCGGAACGGAAATCGTCGCCGGACTATTTTTATAAAGAAGCGAAATTTCACTGGAATTTTCTACAAATCGTGCACCGCAATTAAAATTTGAATCGCTGCGATAGCAAAAAATAGTAACATGGGTTCCGCTCGCAAATTTGGTTGGCGATAAAATGTGTTCTTTTTGTTGATAGTCCGTCCCCTGAGTTCCAGTGTGTTCTATGTGCCCACTGGCGCATCGAACACATTGGAATTCAGGGGACAAGTTGTCAATTGAATTACTGAGTGTCCTTCTAATAATTGATTTTATAGACGTGGAGGCGTGTAATAAACACGGAACGACACACGCGTGTGAATAGGTTAATCGATATGGCACGAGTGCCATATCGATTAACCTATCCACACGCGTGTGTCGTTCTGTATATGTATTGTGTTTAGTGACAGATGTCTTTATGAGTTCAAAATGGTCATGGGCTGCCTTCTTATTCAGCTCAGAAGCAAACATATTATAGTTAAGTGGCTCGATTAGAGAAGGAATGCTGTTTTGGGATGGGACGAGGAAGGATCATGACACTAGGAAACACCCCATTGCGCAGCGACACTAAAAAAAACTGCATTCAAATCGACCCAATAAAATTTCGAATTTTTGAAACACTCAGCTGCAAATCTTCGTTTAAGTTGCAACATTCATATATTCCGAACCACAGATTTGGAGAATCGGTTTCACTATGTGAATCTCAAGCAGTTCTATTTATGGTATCAAATTATCGAGGTTATCGCCTACGTAAATAAAAAATCAATTTTAATTGAACGTGCTGTTCGATGTCGTTTACTCTATGGTTGAATTATTATTTTAAAACAGTTTCTACACATTTTGTAAATATTGTGTAGAACATACTAGGGTACTACAGATCGCTGCGGCGATCCATTAGAGGTGACGAGAGGTGCTTTGAATAATTCGCAGTTGGTTTTACCCGAAATATGTAAATATGTCCCGACGCGCATAAAAAATGCAATCTGACATTTCATGTGGGTACCGACGATCACCTCAATGGCGGCCACCGTAAAGGACTTTCAAGAAATACTTATTTCTCGTGATCATCAATGGGAAAGAGATGACTGTCGATATCAACGCAAAATACAGATACACTCTCCTTGGTACATTTATTACACATTGCTAATACAAATAGTCCACACTTTTCGAGATTAATAACTCACAAACACAACCAAACCACAATGGACAACATTTTGATAAAATATAGCCCGTCAGCGCTATTCGGAATCGATTCCAACGCAATCATTCTCTTTCAGCCATGTGATCGGCCTCGAGAATAAATGACTTCAACCGGATCACCTGGATAGCGAGCTGGTCATATTTCGCTCTATAATACAATATTGCAACTTTCGTTCGTTTTTTTTTTTAAATTCAGTCTTGATTGCGCTATGTTTTATTTATGAAGTCTATATCAATAAGTATAAGTGTGTCGCGACCAGATGAAAAATGAAAATTTGTAAAATCATTTTTTTTCATAATTGAAATAAAAAATCACAAATTGAAAATGGATGGTTATGCTATCGCTCAAGCGTTTGAACCACATGCACACGCCATCGTGATAGAGCGAGAAAAAAGAAAGTTAATATGTCATGAAAAGAGAGAAACTTCAAATTTACCGCCGAAACAACAAACAACGACACCCTCGAAAACTTAGCCATATACACAGGCTGTGCAAAGCTAACGGTGGTTACGTGATGATTCCTATTTGAGAATACGAAGCAAAGAGACCCCCCCCCCCCCCCTCCACACACACACACAAAAAAGTAAAAATAAAAATTAGAAGTACAAAAAAGAAAACGAAAAGCAAATAATTAAAATAAATAAATAATAACTGTTTCAAAACACCCTGTTGTGAATTAAATGTGAGACTGATCGTTGTTGCTCGATATGTCACATGGGATTCGCAGACAAAGCTCTTCAAAAATAAACTTAACAGAATAAGAAATAAATCATCTCTAAAGACCAAAGAGTGAATGCCAAAGGTGTTGATGGGATTGACACAAGCAGTAATTGCTTTTAACGTCATGTTCTCTTGGGCCGGTATTTATCGTATTGCATATTTAATCCAAGCGGTAGAAGAGCCTCGACTGAGCTAAGAGAACCAAAACAAAAAACAAAAAAAAAAAAAATATAATCTCCAAAAAAAGAAAGTGTGCATGCTAAAAAATAACACTGAAAAAAGATATATATCATTTTCATTCATGGAAATTTTATTCAATCACAGATGAATCAATTTGTGATCAACACGAGGAATTCCATTACGCTACGACGAATACTCTTGGTGCTATGGAGAGTCAAAGACACTAAGGATCAAACACAAAAGTCACACACTCAATATCTGGTATGACCTCCGTCTGCATCGACTACTGCTGTGCATCTACGCCTCATGGAAGCGAACAAGTTAGCATGGAAGTGTTGTGGGATGTTGTTCCATATTCTGATAAGCTGTCTTTGGAGTTCCACAAGCGTTGACGGTGCATGGGGAAGGCGGCGCAGCTGACGTTTCATTTCGTCCCATACGTACTCAATGGGTGAGATATCGGGCGAATTTGCGGGCCAGGAAAGAACATCCACTTGTTGTTGCTGCAGATACTGTTGAACAACACGAGCTGCGTGGGGTCGGGCCTTGTCCTGCTGTAGAATGACGCCGGGCCGTGACGTTGCAGAAATGGGACAACAACAGGTGTAAGCACTTCATCACGATATCTGGCTGCATTGAGATTGCTATCAATAATGACCAGCTCAGTTCTGTTACGGGCAGTGATGCCACCCCACACCATGAGAGACCCTCCCCCATAACGGTTTCGCTCCACGACACATGGATCTGCGTAGCGTTCGTTTCGACGTCTGTACACTCTCTGGCGGCCATCTGATGATGTAAGATGGAAACGACATTCATCTGTGAATAAAACACGTCGCCACCAGTGTAAGGGATGCCTGAGATGTTGTCTACACCACTGCAGTCGAGCACGACGATGACGTAACGTCAAAATCGGACGAATTGCAGGTCTTTGAGGATGTATGCCGTATTCTCTCAGTCGGTTGATTACTGTTTGAGGATGTATCCGTTTCAGGTTAGGGGTGTTCCTCGCTGTCGTCGTTGCCGTTTGTTGCCGGTTTCGGAAATGGACGACACGGATATACCGATCTTGTGCAGGAGTGGTAACTCGGGGTCTCCCGGAGCGTGGTCGGTCTCGAACGTCATCATGTCGTGCATGTCGATTGACCAGCCTGTCTACAGTGTTACGGTGGCAGTTCAAATGCTGGGCAACCTCTCTGTGTGTTCTGCCAGCTCTAATCATACCCAGGGCAAGGAGACGTTGATTCATTGTCAATCTTGGCATGCTAATGTGGTGTCGTTTTAACAGCAGCGCAAGTTTGAATGTGGGCAATAGGAAGGCCTTACTTTAGTGTTTAAATACCCAAGGATTCACACTGCTGCATGAATTTTCAGACTCTCCACGTGCAAAACATGCCTTTTCACAAACGTGCAGCACGTCATTTAACGTTAATGCAATTTTAACGGGGAAAGCTGTTTTTGTGTTCAATATAACTTATTCATGAACAGGTTAACACTCTTTACGCCTACGAAATTATTTTTTTGGAGTTTGATCAATTTCTGCAATGTACACTTTCTCTTTTGGGCCAGTATACATTCATTACGGCATCCAAAATTCAACACCTCTATCTTCAAACCACCATGTTTGTAAATAGTCCACGAACAGTTTCCAAATATGTTCAATATTATTGAGAATATAAACTAGAGGACTTCTGAGTCATCCACAATGTACAATGTAAACCTTTCAAACTTCATTACCCTCAGCAAGTCGGAGGACGTGTAGTGCTTCAATCAGTTTTTTAGGCTGGAAAAATGTTGTAGTTGGTCAAATATGGCGAAAAACTGGAATTGTTGGTGAGCCATGAGAGAGAAAAACGTTCAGTAAGTACATTTATATTCACGTATCATACATATGAGTACGCCGAGGATGTGATGAATTAAATCCCCAACACTCGACAGTTTATTTCAGCTTTGTACTCTAATCCTCCAAAAAGTTATTGAAGGCGCAGACACGAGCTCCGATACAACAAAAATGGGTGATGAATTTTGACCTTCGCTGTAGCGGCATTTTAGGCTGAAAACTGATAATCCATGTGTTTTTCTAGTCGGATAATTGAACTTTTGTGTTCACTGAAACTTAAAAATAATACCTTTATTTCGTTGGCAGTTAAATATTCCGATTATCATATGCCATTTACTGTTTCGAAGGGTCAACTGTATGACAAATTTGGTGCCTTGTCGGTTTTAGTTTTTTGAGAAATAAGGTAAAACGGGAGACATTGGTACGGAGATTTGCCAGTGGGATGCTGACACTTGACATGCTCAAACTTCTCTATTATTACACAAGGTGAAACTTTAGGCTCACAAGCACGAGAAAGGGATGTGTGAGTTGGGAGGAGCACACAAAGGCACATTGTAAGGCACCAAGCTACATGTAGTACTTTGGGTTTTTTAACATGTATCGAATGGGAAACCATTGACCTTTCCTACATGTTTCATTTGTGTTGTGGATTTTTGTTGCCTCTCCACAAATTGTATATACATGCACAGATATTTTGTTATGAATTTCACAATTGTGTACAGTATTTCAGTAAAACAAATGACCCTTTGAATGAAATAATTTATTACCAACATACTGATCGTGAATTTATCAGAATCCTGAGCTTTCACTTCAGCGTTTATAATTTCGGGGGCAGCATTAAAAAAATCCGCCAATGCAAATGGAATGGCCGAATGTAGGAAAAGTCTGTTGAGAATTATTCCCACCCTGGGCGGGTGAGTGGGGGGGGGGGGGGGAGGGGGTGTAAAGACACAAGGTCCAAAGGGGTGGGTCACCCGAGGCAAAACCATTTTATGCAAATCCACTTTTGTTCATATTTATTTCACAGATAACGCACTTTTGAGCACTGTGCTGTCTTTAATGGTCAGATAACATAATAGGTATGAGGTGTAAGTTGCATTTGCTTTGAAAAGCTTTTTGTCTGTTGTGGGAAATATTCATATAATAAGTTCAACAAACGACCTGTGTTCTCACTTTTATGGGTGTGGCACGTCGAAATTGGAAATAAATTGCTGATTTGTTTTTTATTTTTTGCACAGATTGTGTTTTGGGGTAGGCCAGTGGCGGAATTTTGCTTTTTGGACTTTGTGTATGTTTTTGACTCCTCATTACCCCCCCCCCCCCCCTCCCTCCCTTCGTGAGGCGTTCTCTGGTATGTTAACATGAATACGCTGCTATGCTGAAACGCCGGCAAGGTCAGAAAATCATACGACTTGTCACGCCAGCGAGTGCTAATGGAAAATCTGTTTTACATTCACACCTCATGACTTGATACTCAACGTAGCGAAATTAAAGGAGGTCATCGACTCGATCTTAGACCGCTCATAAGACCTTGGGATGTTATTTATTTATTGATGCTTAAGGTCACTTGTTTGCATTTATGGCTAATTTCCCCTGAAATTTAATGTACTGCATGTGCTATGCAGTAAGCACATAGAACACATTGGATCTCAGGAGACGTCGTCTTGTTTTTCAAAGCTTGGGATATCGCGCTGTTAATTATTTCTGTTGGACTGCTAATGAACTGGAACCTCCCTGAAAAATGTTGTGAAATTGGCTGTTTAACTTTGGTCAGCGACCGCTAGGAAACACGTACTGGTAAAAGGAAAGCAGGGCAGCCGAGAGAATATCCGAGCCCTTATCGAGAGAATATCCACCCCTCTCCACTCCGGGTTAAAGTCGAAGCCCTTCCTAGAATCATCGTCAAAGTTTGACTATAGCATTCTAGCAAAGACTTCTGAAACTTGAATTTTGTAATTTTGTGTGCTAGCAATACATCGAGATTGCGGGTTTGAACACCAGGGCCCTGCGTTATTGGGATCTCACCTATTTTTCCTAAAACAGGCTACTTGCCTTAAGTCGGGATTTTTTTACGCGCGGGCCATTCATTGCATGTGAAAATTTGATAAGCAGTGGAGGGCCCACACGTAAAAGAATCCTGCTCTACAGGCAATTGAGAAAAGAAAAACGGCGGGCCCCCAATAACGTTTGTTGAACTTATTATATGAATATTTCTCACAACAGACAAAAAGCTTTTCAAGGCAAATGCAACTTACACCTCATACCTATTATGTTATCTGACCATTAACCCTTTACCTAACATGAAAAGCAGACGACACCTACAAAAAAAATTCTTGAATAACTTTTTTTTTTCATTTTTTGTCTCAAAAACATAGGTTATGACCCCTCGTTGGAACGAGCTCGACGAGCTCGTTCCAACGAGGGGTCATAACCTATGTTTTTGAGACAAAAAATGAAAAAATAATGAAAATTAATTGGCGATTTTTGAGAATAGCGCTGGCCGGTTTTGGCCGTTACGTTGGGTAAAGGGTTAAAGACAGCATAGTGCTCAAAAGTCCGTTATCTGTGAAATAAATATGAACAAAAGTGGATTAGCATAAACTGGTTTTGCCTAGGGGAACCCACTCCTTTGTACACTGTGTCTTTACCCCCAACCCCGCAAGCGGGAATAATTCTCAACAGACTTTTCCTACATTCGGCCATTCCATTTGGGGGATCTTTTCAATGCTGCCCAAGAAATTATAAACGCTGAAGTGAAAGCTCAGCATTCTAATAAATTCGCGATCAGTATGTTGGTAATAAATTATTTCATTCAAAGGGTCATATGTTTTTACCGAAATACTGAAAACAGTTGTGAAATTCATAACAAAATATCTGTGCATGTATATACAATTTGTGGACAGGCAACAAAAATCCACAACACAAATGAAACGGCGAAATGTAGGAAAGGTCAATGGGTTCTCATTCGATACATGTTAAAAAAAAACAAAGTACTACATGTAGCTTGGTGCCTTACAGTGTGTCTCTGTGTGCTCCTCCCAACCCACACACCCCTTTCTGGTACTTGTGAGCCTAAAGTTTCACCTTGTATACAAATAGAGAAGTTTGAGCATGCCAAGTGTTAGCATCCCACTGGCACATCTCCGTTCCAAAGTCTCCCGTTTTACCTTATTTCCCAAAAAACTAAAACCGGCAGGGCACCAAAATTGTCATACAACTGGCCGTTCGAAACCGTAAATGGCATAAGCATGATAATCGGAATATTTGACTGCCAACGAAATAAAGGTATTATTTTTAAGTTTCAGTGAACACAAAAGTTCAATTATCCGTCTAGAAAAACACACGGATTATCAGTTTTCAGCCTAAAAAGCCGCTACAGCGAAGGTCAAAATTCATCACCCATTTTCCTTGTATCGTAGCTCGTGTCTGCACCTTCATTAACTTTTTGGAGGATTAGAGTACAAAGCTGAAATAAACTGACGAGTGTTGGGGATATAATTCATCACATCCTCGGCGTACTCATATCTATGATAAGTGAATATAAATGTACTTACCGAACGGTTTTCTCTCTCTTGGCTCACCAACAATTTGTGTTTTTCGCCATATTTGACCAAGTAAAACATTTTTCCTGCCTAAAAAACTGATTGAAGCATTACACATCCTCCCCTTGCCCTGAAATGTAAAGAATATATTCATTTATTGAAAAGAAATATCCTTATCACTTTCATTTTCAGTCAATTGTCAATTGAGAGTGGCAAATTCATTTAACTTCATTTAATTTTTACTAAAATGTAATCCTGAGAAATTGTACAAGGAGAGAGAACTGATTTTTTTTTTAGTACTGGAGTTATGGAAGGAATGTTTTGGTTATGTTTCGGCGGGGGTATACTTTCTTAAAGAATATGAATATGCGTTCCTCCAATTCCCGATCTCCCTACCAACGCATGAAGATATATGTGCTGTTTATGCAATAGACGGACGCAATCGTTGGGCATATTGTGAAAAAGTTATATCTGCCTCTACCAATTCGGCTTTAAAAAGCAGATGTTTGGAGTCCGAGTGTAGACAACACAATGAACACCTAACTGGCCATTTGCACAAGTAATAATTTAAACACATAGCTTCAAAGGGCTGTGTAATTTAAAATATTACTGCCCCCTCCCAATGTATACGATACAGACCGACCCATTTCCTTGTATACGTATTGGTTATTACCACCACGTATAGTTTCAGATTTAGTGCACTGAAGTCGAGAACTAGTGTCTGGACATATATCGACGAGTCCGTAATGCGAGGTTGGACGTAATAACAAGTTTATCTTATAATATTCCCCTCCCCATTTCTTGACTTATTCACGTAATGAAGGGATTGGGTACAGTTTTTTTTTTAAAAACATTCAGCATCTGTTGATTGATTTTTTATGTATGCAGATTTATACGCCATGGTATTGTGTTCTCGCGCTTTGCATGGCGTAGTACCAATTCATTGTTATACTTTTAGTATAACCGCTGCAGTTTACAGTAGCGTTTAGCTGTGTTTTTCTTTATTTTGTTTCCCATGTTTAACACATGATAGGCTTATTTAATAAATATAGCATGGCTTTGAGCTGACTATGCCAAAATAGTGGTCCTCGAGAAGAGGATAGTCCCGACGCGTAGCGGAGGGACTATTCTCTCCTCGAGGACCACTATTTTGGCATAGTCAACGAAAAGTCGTGCTATATTTATTATATTAGATGTGTGTGTGGGGGGGTGGGGTGGGGGTGGTTCTTCATCGGTCATATATGCAAGATAATATTCTTATTCACAGCCAAAGCGAAAAGAAAATGGTTCAGGGTTTAAACAGGTAAACTAAGTTAATTCTGCCACTCATAGTTCTGGGATAGAGAGGGGGAGAACCAAAACCCCAAGAAACACAATACCATTATTCCATTACCCCCCCCCCCCTCCCCCCCCCCCCCCCCCCCCCCATTAATTCTACTCGAAATCCGGCTACGGTAAATATAAAACCTTTGGCGAAAGATACGATACACATATTTTCATTTCTCCAAACTAAATGTAATAATGTACATGGGACGAGATGTCTTATAAAGTATTTACGCTTCAATGGAAATTTCTGAGCGAATTCGATTGTTACTATTTATAACCGTGCACTATTACCGTGCGCTATTCTTTATTCAAAAATGATAGTAGGTCTGAGCGATTTCGCTGACGAACTATCGGAAAATAGGATGTTTTTGTTCAACCAATCAGAACGCGGGAAAGTCACGTGACATCTAATATTATCTTGCATATATGACCGATGAAGTACCACCCCCACCCCACCCCTCCCCCCCTCCCCCCCCCCACAAACACATCTAATATAATAAATATAGCACAACTTTTTGTTGACTATGCCAAAATAGTGGTCCTCGAGGAGAGAATAGTCCCTCCGCTACGCGTCGGGACTGTCCTCTCCTCGAGGACCACTATTTTGGCATAGTCAACTCAAAGCCATGCTATATTTATTAAATATCACCATGACAATAAAAAAAAACAGAAAAAAACGATCTTATCTAATGCCTATCGCTAATGTAGTGATGTATTTATCATTTAAGTACGGTTATGGAAAACGATGACCTCGACATGTGTAATAACTCGAGGGCAATTGAGTACAGGTAAAAACGTTTTATTTCTGAATCGAATGATCCTACTTGCTATTGATTCCCTCGATGTGGATTTGTATTTTGTTTGGACTTTATTACTTCTATTGATGGAAACCCGTTCTTGTTGTAAGATAAAATATTGTTTAGGACGATACCATTCAGTGCAACAGAGCTGAAGTGGTTAATGATAATTATTCGCTGTTTTCAATTCCGACATAGAGTGATGCTTCCACGTAGAGCCCTCCTTTCGAACAGAAACATCTAGTTATTGAACTGAATCCAACGCTGACGGAGCGACATGAAATTTCGATCATAATCAAGGATATTACGTGTTAATGCACACATTGATCTCGATGAAGACAATGTGTGTTAAAGGTTAAAACTAGAGGTATGACAACGTATCGGAATTGTAAACTGTATTTTATTTAATATTTCTTCGCACCATACGCACTACCGTCTTCGTATTCACTTTGTAATGATCATCAACTATTATTGATCTAGAAAATGGTTGAAAAGATGTAGAAAGATTTTCTAAAGATAATTCATTTTTATCGGGAACTTTCATAAAGAGAAAAAGCCGACACTCGCAGCAATCTTACGCCATGTCCCCCAGACCTAAATTATGACAGGTTGTATCATGATGTGAAATATGATGCTTGTTGGGCCCACGCCGTTTGGAAAGGCTAGAAATTTATCGGTGTAAATATATGCTGTGTAAACTAAACATTTTAAATATATCGCTGCTTGAGTGAAATAAGGCGTTGTCAACAATGCTGGAACAGATACTACCGTGTTGTACTAAAGGAAAGAACCGTCCGGTGTTGTCGATTTTGGGATCGGACAGATCTGATTAAGACATAAACTGACAGTCAAGTATTTTGGTAGACTACGCTTGAACTCAAAAACGAAAATGTTCCAATTACATATGCGCCTATTTGGTCACATGTACTTTTCATTTGATGTCAACAGACCCACTTGTATTGGCAAGTTCAGCGATTGTGCACGCCCCACCTTGAGAAGGACAACTGCAGTAACGGTGATGATTCACACATGGGAAAACAACCGCAGTAACAGAAGAAATAGTTCCTGCTTGAAACTGCATTCCAAACACGAGAGGTTCGCAACCAAAAACGACAACTGCAGCATCAGAACCGTCTCCCTAATGCAAAGTAGACTGCAAAAACAGAAACGGTTTGCCCTTGAAAAAGCAACTACCACTGCAGTGACGACTTCACCTCAGGAAAGTCCACTACGGCAACATAGATGGTTCTCTCTCTGGCACTGCAACTTCATGGAAAATGAGTGTAGGGCAAAAAACTGTTCAGATTTTGCCATTTGGGTAAGATGTTCCCATTTACAGCAACAGTGGCGATTCCCCTAGGTAACAGCAACTACAGTAGGAAAGACCCCCAACCCCCCCCCCCCCCCCCCCCCCCCCCACACACACACACACATAGTCGTGTTCAGTGGTTGTTGTGGGGACTTGTTGCTTTTCTGTTCTTGGTGATAAACAATAATAAACAAGTCACCACAAAATCGGGAAAACTCTATCTCATTGTGAAACCTTTGTAGAGTCGCAAACAGTATCATCTTCGTTCTCACAAAGTCGGAAAGACAGACCCATATAAAGACACAAGCGCTCGCACTCCAGAAATAAAACTGAAATAACAGAAAGTCCCCCTACTGGATAAATAATTGGTGACGGACGACTGCATCAACAAAGGGCCCTTTCCCCTCTGTAAAAAAAAAAAAAAAGTTGCAACAGATAATTTCACTTCGGAAAGAAACCGCTGCAGCAACAGAAACTAAAGTACATGAGAAAATTGCGTTTTGGAAATGACATCTGCACCAACGCAGACGACTTACCACTTAGTGAAGGCATATGTGCTAAGAGAGATACCCCTACCCCCGAGGAAAACATCTACAGTAACATAGGCGGTTTATGCATGGCAAATATAGCTGCAGTTAGGTATACGGTGGCTCGTGGAACAGACAACTGGGCAATTATGGCATTTCTCCTCGGGAAAGTCAACCTCAACGATATAGATAACTTGCATAAGACAACTGCAGATACTTCCTGGTTATCAACAGAAGAAAGAAAGAAAGAGAGACGCCCACTTAGGAACGACAAGTGTTTCAGAAAAAAAACATGAGGGAACACTCTCAGTTCCCTTTCGTGAAAGAAAGTGCCCCCCCCCCCCCAAAGTCTGTCCCATTTGAGATAGAAAATAGATGGACGTGATACAGCTTTCCATTCGCAAAGTCAACAGCAGTCACCGTGAAAGCTCTTTCTTGAGAAAGACAACTGGACTCCCAGAGAGATAAAGGCAAGTGCAACAAGGGATATGGTTCCTTTTTGGGGAAGACATCTCTCGCAATAACGACGCTTCCCCGGAGAGATAATTGCACCATGTGTGGAGGTTTTCCCTTTAAAAAGACAACTTAAGCGACAAACATAGACACCCCTCTGGAAAGACAATTGCAGCAACAGCAAATGTGAATCCTCCGTTGAAAGCCAACTGAAACAACAAGGACAATCTATTTTGCATGGAAGACAGTTGCAGCAAGAGACATGGTCCCACTTGGGGGAAGACATATGCAGCAACAGATGTAATTTCCCGTTGGGAAGGACAGCTGGAGTAACAGAGACGATTCTCTTTTTGAAAAGACAACTGCAGCCACAGAGGTGGTTCGCCCTTGAAAAGGACAACTGTAACAACAGAGGAAACTCAGGAAAGTCTCCTTTGTGACTGACAAAAATAGAGACTGCCCCACCCCCTCTCATCCGAGGAATTTTGTTACACTACCAAGGGCACTTATTCATATTCTAACCTATTAGTAGTTACTCTTTTCACTATTTAAGTCCTCAAAACCCGTGTTTCTGTCTGTTATAATTCGAATATGTCATAACTGAAACAAATCGAATCAATTAGTCTATTTACGGAATTCAAACATGGAAATAAGAGAAGAGATTAAAGTCATAGTCCACCGCCTATACTGAAAAGGTCAGCCCTCACTGATTATGATAAACTATTTCATTTCTTTCTTTATTTTTGGAACAAGCTCAAAGAGACATGCATTTTAGACAGAAACTAAAAGATTTGTTTCTTCAAGAGATTGTTTTGCAAACGTCGTTTTCTATTCCTTTTAGGTAATGGGTTTAATAAGTATGATATGCATACATGATAGTTCCTCTCCGAAATGTTTGACAATTTGCAATGGTTCTGCACTCTAAGACACTATGAGAATTAGCGGTAAATACTTGTTAATTTCACATCGGTCAGAATATCGGCCAGAGGTAACATCATATCAACATTCGAACGAAGACTGTAGGCTAATATGAAAATACCGGGAGTTGATATCTTGTCCAATATGAAACTTAGCAAGTAACAAGCTCTTTATTTTTTAAATTCTCAATTCTATTGCAGTTTGTTGAAAGTGTTAGTGTGTCTTATTCTTTTCACCTAATCCGAAGTTTCCTGTTCTCCTAGTTCGGCTAACCGAACGTTTTGTGCGAATCTCTTCTTTCTTCTCTTCATCCATCAAAGCCATACTTATTGACATCATTACTTCCTCACCATGCCATAACTCAGCTTCAGACTTCCACTTTATGCATGGTAATTACGATTTCGATTCACGCAAATTGTTTGCGCCAAGTAACGCATCAAGGGGACAACTCTAACTTGTCATATCAGCCGAGATTGAAGTTATATCTACCATGTTTGATAATGCGCAATTCTGGGAAAGAAAATCATATCTAATAAATATGGAGAGTTATCAATTAGGAGGCGGACACACATTTCCTCCTAATGGAGTCTAATTAAACTCACCAAAGAATGATTTGTAAGAAACGTCACCACAGCTGAGTAAACATCACAAACCACGTTATGTTAATATTTCCGAACTATCACATTGCCAGCAAGTTTTGCCTTGAAATGCATCAGATGTATAATTTATCAATAGAAAAATGGTTTGCGCAGTCAAATTTCCATATTGTATCACACTTTTTCATTGAAATACATTACGCATTTACCAGTGCAAAATATCAGAAGGAAATGCGACATGCCGATTTAACATTCAAAACTGCTTTACCCAGTTTATCAACCACCAATATTTATGAGCAGAAAATGATGTAATCAGAATGAAATGTGATATTACGATTAAACATTCAGAGCTTGATCCCTCTGCCGTTTACCATTTATTACACAGTCTGCGTAGGCAATTGGTAGAACTCAATTACGATGCGCAGATTAGACTGTCAGCTTCTCTAAATCTATACACGAATCAGCTACTTGGATTTACATCTCTAATTTTCCCAAAACGGTTACATAATTAACGTTTCTTCGCAAATCTCCAACTTTGGAATGACATAGTTTTGTGATCCCCCTCATAGTGTCTTCGCACAATGATGATACTGACACATAAGGTGAAATGTTTAGACACGTATCGTTGAATCGGTTGTGACTGTACCTCACTTGTCTCTGAATTGATATTGATAATCTTTTGAACTAGGTCGCGACCCGGTAGAGAATATTTGACCGTGTTACACCTCAGAACATGGTAGAATCTCACCTCTGGAAGAATAAATGCTAGAACATTGAATCTGAGAAGCTACTTTCGTTTGTATTTATTGATTAACCTTGTGAACTCTGAGGTCAAAATGGCAACGTTTTCAGCAGAAAATATTTCCCATAATGCAGTTTGATATTTAAACAAATATAACTTGCTTGACAGAGCTCACAGAGCTCTGTCAAACAATATATAATTGGTCAAATTCATAGTTAAACAAGAGGAAAACAGTGTGGTTGGAGAAAATTATGTTGCACTTCCAACGTGCTAAGGGTTAAGCTTTAACATCTAAATACTCTGTTTATAAAATCTAGACCGCCTGGCTTGGCTGTGATGCAATTAGATCGCGATATGATTGAGAAAGGAGGCGAGTTGCTAACCACTCTACTGTATGTCAAGTGTTGTACAATTCTCTGATTTTTGAATGAACTCAGGAAATTGATGAGAAAAAATATCCATGCTCTTGGACTATTTGGAAAGCTCGATGTCATCAAAACGAATTTACTAAGCATTTATCGAGAATCAAAGTTCAGTTCTCATTCTAAAAGGTGCGGATTGCGGGGTATAAAGCCTCTGGCTGTCCCTTTCCTCTCCAAACTGTTTGTAGATTTCGGGTCGCTGGCTCTCTTTATCATCTAAACGGAACTTGATATAAAAAAGATTTAAATTCAGCGATGTTTCGAGTGTTAACACTGATTTCGAGATGACATCACTTTGGGGATACTGTGGGGTTTTTGTTCAAAATAAAACATTATTAAGTATAAAAGCAACCGAAATTAGTTATAATTCAGGCAAATGCCCACAATATTAGGAATTAATGAGTGAATGCTTTGCAAGGTTATTTGTTTTAAATAATTATGTTGTTATTCTTGATTTGTTGGCAGACCGTAATGCAAACAAAATTCACAAACGTCGTGATAAATTACAAGCTTGAAAAAGCAATTAAGGTCACCCATTGATAAACGTGGTACGTACAAGAGGGCCGTATAAAAAGGGTGAAATTGGTTTGGTATGTTATAAATAGAGTCAGACTGAATCAGTAGGGTATATTTTGATTCAGAACACCACCACGAGTGGAAGTAATGAGGACATAGATGAAAGGGAGAAAAAGAAGAACAGGAAACAAAAATATATCAAAATATGTCCCATCCCTTGAAAGTACAACCAAGCTCCTAAACGAAAATCGGGCGACATGGGATAGACATTTAATAAAGGCTGCGGGCGAGCGTGAGGGATGGAATCATGCCACTTCCGTTTTTGAATTTATTTCCGAATGTTTTTCGTTGCCCATTCACAATATGACGAACAAGAAATAGCTGTAGAGTTTTGTATTATGCGAGAAAGTTTTTTTGTTTCTCCCTCCCGCCGAGACAGAACAAGGACAGGACGCGTTGCCCCCGCCTTACATATGAATGGGGTTTCGGAGTTTCGGGTTCCTTTTGGCGGTTTAAACAAAAATAGAATGTCATACTAGGTATTTTGGATACCCTTTCCACACGTTTTATATATAGACAATAAACATATAGTGTGTTTTTATATCTGTGTTATACAACGAGTTGAAATATGGTTTATTTTTTCGAGGCTTCGCCGAGAAAAAATAAACCATATTTCAACGAGTTGTATAACAGTATAACACAGATATAAAAACACACTATATGTTTATTGTTTTTATCTGATAACAAACAGACACCCGTCTCGTGCGTCTACCCGACTTATATATGCTTCCCACGGGCCTCCAAAGAAAACCAGTCTACGAGACAAAAGAAATAGGACAAGACACATAGAGTTGTGTCCCTTACATTACAAACTCGATGACGGCGATTGTAAAGTGCGATTGCACTTCTTGCATCATGTAACTGCGCTGAACAAAATAAATTTCAACTATTTTATTAACAGTAACAAAACGTTGTTTCAGTAGAGTTATTCTTTTTTTTGACATAGTTCCAGTTTTCTTCCTTGTTTTATGCTGTAGTCCCAATATAACAAATAATTTTGCGTTTGTTTACAATTTTTACGAAGTGTTTTTTTTTCAGGTAGAGCAGACGAACTTTTAATTAGCGCAGTTCCGCGAGTACTTTTGATCGAGGCCGTGACTATAAATAGTTCGCAGTCGCCGCATACTAATTACTATTAACATTCAAGTAATTTCTACAATGTTTTGAAGCAAAATTTTAGGTTGCCTTTATTGAAGCAAAATAAATAAGAAATGACACCATCAGAGGATTTTGACAAAGTGCAATAAGCGTACAATTAAAACCTGCCCTGTGATATAACGATGTTTCATGAATGAATGAATGAAAATGGAATTGAAAGAGGTCAGAGGTCGTTCGCATAAATTATAATTATATATAACACCCGTTGTATATACTTCAAGTATATACAACGGTTGTTATACTCTATGGTTATCAGATAAATATAGTTTATTACACTGCTTCTATGAGTACAATTCCTTAAACTTATCTTCTCTAGTTTTCTTATTTTTCTTTCTTCTCTAAGTTTTTTTCCAATTTAAAATTATTCGTTTCTTTTTGTTATTACTGTTTTTTTTTATTTATTCGTTTGTTTCATTGTTTGTGCGGTCACGATTAGGCATTAGGCATTGTGCATAAGTATGTGACCTTAAACACAAATAAATAAATAAATATTCTTTGTTTGATGATTGCGTTTCGACGAGATATTCAACAAGCAGGGTCGCATCATGTCGGTAAGTCTCCTTTATTCCATTAAAATCATTTCTTTGTTTATATTTTCCATAGCTTGCGAGTATTCGATGATATTTAGACATGTTTTGCTTTTATCATGAAATAGACTGAAGGTTATTATTCCATACTGTACTTATATGTATTCTTTCACAACTACTGTGCAGGAAGCGCCGAATGTAGTCCATATAGTCATATAAAAAAGGAAAACATTTTATTATACTTTATTAAAGCATAGTTTATTTATGCATTTCCATAAAAAAAACATAAAATAAAATCAATACAAAAACGCCCCAACAAAAGTGAAACGGGTGGGTTCGTCACGGTGAGACATACGTTTACTCACGGATTCAGGCGATACTCCTTGAGTTTTGGCTGAATACGCGGCGTGAATCTATTTCTGCAAGCAGCGACAAGCCCCGGGAGAGAGAGAGAGAGAGAGAGAGAGTCATGGACGATTGTAAACGGTATTGGTGAGAGAGAGGTAGAAAAGTAGCCTCAGAGTGGCCTGCAGTATACAGTGAACTCTGGATTTGAGGTGTACAATGATGACATTTTTTTTTATTTTTGGTTGGGGGGAGGGGGGGGGGGGTCACTGCTGTTCCAATTCAGTTTGAGGGTGCTGAAGCTTAAGGGAAAGATTGGGAAAGACGGCAACCATGAGTGCAAAATGTGTAATGTGAGTGTAATGGATACCTCCGGAATACTTTCTCTTAGAATGTCCAAATTTCCAGTCGGAAGGAATGAGATTCACTAGGATTAAAATAAGGTGTGTAATGGGTGACAAAAAGGATATGGTTAGTATACTTATCTTGTGAAATTGGGCAGAATGAAGAACGGGATATAATCAAAGTTTCGTCACCGGGATTGTGGAGGAGAGGGGAGGAGTAGGGAGGGGCTGGAATTTGAACGCACTGGGTTATTTAAGGCCTTATCACCTCCGAACCGCAATAAATCGGGGACTGGCCAAATTGTTATTTATTTATTATGTTCTCACAGTTCGTTTTTGACAGGTGATATTCTACAGTATAGTGGAGAGGAATATGGACAGGCAATGTCGTCCGTTTCTCAAATGAGTCGACATTCCCGCCCTGTGCTTGTTACCAAAGTGCTCCAGATAGTGGTTCACGATAGGTAGTGCTCAATGAGATATCGGACATGTTGTCGCCACAGCAGTGCATGTAATGTACGAGGGTTAAATAATTAGCCCGGCTAATGGAATAATTTGTTACATTTTTAGAATTTTATATGTACATATATTATATTTAGATTTGATTCAGTGATGTATTTCTACACAAACACCATTCCCATTTGAACGACCATGGGAATAGAATGACAGGATAACCCTATCAGTTATGCGCTGTTCTCTCAATAATGCACCGATTCATTCATTCTCAGGGTAACAGTTATCGCACAAAATAAAACCATCTGTTTGTCTGGTGAAGAAATGTAAGTTACCTTGTTTTTGCAGTCGACCTTCCAACTTCTAAGAACAATATTATCCTCAAGAAATAACTAATCCACTGGCATGCCGAGGAATCGAGCTTCATTTTCTCTCACGTTCTCTTTGCTGCGATGCACGAAATCACATAGTAAATAGCTACTAATTGCACCTGAAATGTGTGGAATGAACACAAGCGTTAAAAGTCATAAAACAAAAACAGGCAAAATATATCAAACTCCATTTTCTTTACATAATTCTGCAGTTGTTGTCTGTTGTGTCGGTGGTTGTGGTTTATGGCAGGTTAGGGTACTGGCTTTTTCCGTTTACTTCGCGTATATAATTTTGCTTTATGAATAACACACTTCGTCCCTTGCGTAGTGTCATCTACAATCCTAAAGCATTGCAGACGGCACCTTGTTCCACTCGAGGGACAATATCCTAGCGTTCATACCAAACCGATGCATGAAGGGTGCTCCATTCTAAAAGCGTCTTGTATAGCACAGCAGTCACCAGAAATGCAGGGAAAAGTTCAACCTTGTCCAACCCCTGACTAACAGATGCTTCTCGCTCATTCACCTACATCAGTCATATACATCAGGAAGACCCGTCCGGTGGTTGTTCATAATCTTGTATGTCACCCAGTAGTATAATCGTAAAGCACTGTAATATAATCGTAAAGCTTGTTAAAACTAGAACTCATAATTCACGTGAAGACCCTTTTCCTTTATAAAAGATATGACAGAACATACGACTAGGCGTGTCGTGGGGTGAACTAGTTTTTTTAGGAAACACTGTGCAACAAAAAGTTCAAGTATAGAGAGTTTAACCTTAGATGGATTGATAGGAACGTAGTTGAAGAAATAGCGTGCTATTCTGCTGTGGGAGGTGAACGCTACAATTTTCTACAGGATAAAGTCAGCTGTGTAGCAGTTATTAACTGAGATTGGATTAAAATGAATAAACTCTAAACGTACACTGCACTCATAAGTGCGGGATATCAATTTACCACACACCTATTAGTGTAGAACACGAGGTTTCCACTGTTCGTCTATATGATAAAACTAAGTTGTACCGTACATGTGGTGAAAAAAGAACACTTTCGATATCGCTTCTAACGTTAACAGAGAAGGAACCCGTCCAGATAAATCCCGTCATCATTGCTCGAATGCACCGGAGTCGAGATAGCTTGGAAATTCCAAGTTTCGCATTTAGATTTGTTTACCTAGGATATTTAGACAAGCGGATTCGAGTAACAAAATAAAAAATAACATTCTGACCGCTTGTTCCTTAACAAATACTTTACACAACTGGTCATACAATGATGGTGTGTGCTAAAATTATTAACTATTTAAAACCTCTTTTCTGTGTTGTTCCCCGCAGTTTAGTCAATAACTGAAGTTTGATCATCGTGACTGTTTCAATGTTAACGGTATTTAGTTCGTCCAACTGAATGCCGCAAACATTAAAAAGCATATTAGGGTTGGTACCCCGCGCATTAACAGTGGTGTCGTCTTGGCATCGAAGGAAAAGCAGCAATTATCAACTCAGAAAGTGCTTTTAGTTCAATTTTCCTGTAGACCGGTTGTTACATGGGAGGTGTGTGATAAATAGAGAACCGCACATACGTCTAAACGGTTAAGAATTATCGCACGAGATTGCTTTCGCCCAGGATATCACGAGAGAAGAAGGCTCGAGTAATATCCTGGCCAAAGCAATCGAGTTCTGTATATTTATATTTCAAGCTACTAACGGCTATAAAGATGCAGGCTATAAATATATCAATTAATTTGCACCTCAAATTCAAGTCTAATTCTCCACAAACACGGCCTTGTACTGACACAGAATACTTTGAGTTTTTAGACAATGTTATGTCCATCGTTCAGAGAATCATTCGAGAATAAAATATGGAATGACTAATGTAATGCTTCCGTCCCCACCGTCATTAGCCACGCTTCCTAACAAATGCCACGAGTTAGGTGAAAATCGCATATTTTCTGGTCGCATGAAGACCTATATAATTTTCACTAGAAACTAGCCATTCAAAGGTTCGCCTCGTACCTCACCAAACACGTGGCGATGGTTTCCTTTAAACTTGAATAACAACAGTGCACACAACACGATTAGGCGCGACATTCGCAAAAATACTTTCTCCAGTGAATATGGAAAACCAAACATTTTTTCTAAAAATAAACATAGCTTATGAACCCACAATGGGACGGGCTCTATGACCTCGTTCCAACGATGGGTCATATCCTATGTTTAGGAAGAATATATTGAAAAAACATTGGATGGAAATTTTCATGAACGATAATTCGATATTGAAGATAGAGATGCGTTGTCTCGTCTACCATTTGCAATTGGCAATTATTTTACGATGAGTAGACTATAATTATATAGATGCTCTTTAAAATCAGTTGGTTTAAAAATTAACAAAATCAACGCAAATCAACTGGGTTGAGTGAATATGAAACCATTGGGGCTCATATTCACTCAACCCAACTTATTTGAGATATACGTAGAGGATATGGAATGAGTGTTTTTCTCAAAAAATATTTATGAAACGAGTCTAAGAATGTTCCGTTTTGGCGAGCCTCTGGCGAGCCCAAACGGAAAATTCGGACGAGTTTCATAAATATTATATGAGAAAAACGCTCATTTCATATTCTATTTATCATACGACACACACACGCACAAATTAGCCACTTAGTATGACTTTTTAACCCATCACCTAACTTGAGTTGCAGACGGCACTTGGAAAAAACATCCTCGAATAACTAAAACAATTCAGCTCGTCGAGCTCGTTCCAATGAGGGGTCATAACCTATGTTTTGGAAGCAAAAAGTGAAAATATAAAAAAAATGAATGGCGTTTTTCTTGTAGGTAAAATATTAATACAATATAACCCACCCTAAATAGAACAGATAACGTAAATTCTCCCTACTGAAATTACGCAAATGTCACACAGTTGTATTTTGTTTAGCCAATCAAATTGTTCAGTTTTGAAATTGACCAATGAAAGCTCCCAACTCTAATTATGCAAATTATGAAAATGTGGTCCAGTTTTATTTTGTTCAGCCAATCAAATTGTCTAGTTTTGAAATTCACCAATGAAATTGACGGAAGGCTTTATTTATCACTGATTAATATGAAAACAAAATATCAAATGTTTTAAAGTGAATAAAACGGACGAGTCATATGATAATTTTTTTTATCCCAGCTAAGTTTATATTGTGGATAAGAACAAAATAATACTGAACTCCCAATTTCCACCAAAATCCACTTCTTCCATTCTTGAAATATTTCCGCCCAGACAGGGTGTAAAGACCATGGCATACATGTATGCCTATGATGGAAAGTCTGCTATCCATTGAATAATATCTCTGTCTACGCTGCCGGGTGCAACTTGCAACTATTGTTGTTCATAAACGCATATGCCGGGTCAGTGGATTCAAACGACATTCTGTTTTCTTGATTTATCTCCTGTGATGTTGGTGAGCTATTTATTTATTTATTTATTGATGTTTAAGGTCACCTATTTATGCACAATGGCTAATCATGATCGTGACAGTTTTACAGGTGGAGGAAGCCGGAGTACCCGGAGAGAACCACCGAGCAACGACGAGCAGCTGCCAGCCCCCAATATCGTAACTACGCACTGCAGCACAGGCAGGGTTAGATTGGTTGAAGACATGCGTACCATCGACGCGCAGTACGCCTTAGTACACGGCGTCATCGTGCCCCACGCGGGCAATGGAGATGAAGTGCCTTGCCCAATGACACAACGTGGTTGCCGTAGGTGGGATTCGAACCGAGGACCTCTCGGCTTGCAGCCTGCACCTCTACCTACTGAGCCACCGCGCTCCCTTGTTGGTGAGCTTAAGGATTTTGTAAGTGATAATTATCCCGTAATTCCTAAGGCAAAATAATAACCAATATCACAAATGCTTTTCAAAGAGGGGAGGTGGAGAGGGCATGTTTAAGAATTTCTGACAGCATGCGGTTTTACATATCTAGCTTAAATCAAGGTATCACTGATTTTCATGTGACATCTTGTATCCTCGTCATATCCATTTTTTATAAAATCTGCATTAGCAGCTGAAAATTTAGTCTTAGATGTTGATAAGGACTCTGGTATTCCTATAAAAACGCAACTGCAGTCCTATGAACAAGATAATAACAACTGTTTTAATCGCATGTATCAAATGCTTTGAGTGTTACCTTCGCGGACAAAAAATAAAAAAAAACAACCGATGAAACGGTTTAATTTTAACTTCCCTATTATAATTCCTTGGAATAATTACCGACGCTAAACTTACCACACCAAATTATGAAATGTCTCTTCCACTCAGTCAGTAATCTATCTATTCACCATCATTCACTAACACGATCCAAACGTAAAAATATTCCCAACTGAAGCAGTAACGCAAATCACACGAACCATGTGGAGAAAAATAGTTATCGACTCCCTTTGGTGAAGGTAATTTACTGGCTGTCAATCAGCACAACACACGGCACAGACTATTTCTATGATATAAGGATTATTATCATGTTAGAGGGAATCTGAGTGAAATCCGGATAGTTGATGCTAAGATAATTGGATCGCCGTGCTAAATCAAACATTATTAATTCCCACTACTTATGCGCCAACCCTGTACCAACGAAACACAGAGACGAGAGTAACAACTCATAACCCCATCCGCAATATAAAATAAGTGGACATTTCCATTTCAGTTCTTTCCGGCATTATCTGTTTGTTCTTCAAACATACTGGCTCGATGATAGGTAGATTCTCCTGAGAGCTGCAGTTTGCAGACATGACGAAGTGTGCCTCTCATCGCAAGACAAAAAGAAAAGTTGTAGTGGTTTCACACAAACTAATGTCTGGCAAGAGGTATATTTGAAAAATGCTGTCCACTTTTGACACAACGCCTGGAATCCATGCGAAACAGGACTGTACAAATTGTGTAAATGATCATTTCGTTGTTGTCATGCCCATATTGTGATGAAACAATGTACTGCTGCGCACCTTATTGTATTACGCCACAACATAACATCGGCTTAAGCCTGTATCAAATGTAGCGACCAAACCGGTGTAACAGGAATGGAAGTCCGTAGGACAATTAGTCCCTCTGGACTATTATTCCGCGGAATTATAGTCCTAGGTCTAACATTTCCAGGAATAGTAGTCCGGCGGACTACTATTCTTAGAAATGTTAAACCTAGGACTATAATTCCGCGGAATAATAGTCCAGAGGGACTAACGTTCCTACGGACTTCCATTCCTTTTACACCGGTCAGCGCTAGATACAAGAATAGACATTGAAATTTGATTATTATTTCATTTTTGTCTCGAAAGCATTGCTTATGACGTCTCTTTTTGAACGAACTCGCTGAGCTCATTCCAATGGTGGCACATAAGCTATGTATTCGAGGTAAGAAAGAATAAGAACATCACGATGAAAAGCCGTAATAAACTATTCTTGGTAATACCGACCTTTTGTTCGATCATTGGGCAAAACTGAGGAACTGATATTTGGTTTCGATTTATTACATGAGGAGGCTGTTGGTGTGTCGTACAAAGAAGACCAACTGATATACTTTACCAGCAGGCGCATGGCCGCATGGAAAAGGTATTAATTACACCATCTTAAAAGTCGACTCTTCTGAAGAAAGACATCTTTCGACATGTACAATGCCAAGTTTCAAAAACAGTAATTAGTGAGCTGAATACGTTCGTTTTGAAAAAAAATTACTCGTTCGTTTTTGCGAGCTCCTCACTAAGTTTCCATATGGAAGAGAAACTACCGTTACCATAAACATACGGTATCAGACCGGAACTTCACGTCCACTACAGTGCGTCGCCGTGCATTGTCACTTTCCACGGGGGGTCAATATTTCTACGGACGTAATAATATTAGATTCCAGACACTAATTATTGGGACAATCATCAAAAAATTAATTAACGAAGCACCGGGTTGTCGAAGCTCGGGGTACAACCATTACCTTCATTAACCCTTTACCCAACTTTAACGCCCCAAACCGGCCAGTGCTATTCTCAAAAATCTTCAATTAATTTTCAGTATTGTTTTCATTTTCTGTCTCAAAAACGTAGATTATGACCCTCATTGGAACGAGCTCGTCAAGCTCGTTCCAATGAGAGGTCATAACTTATGTTTTGGAGACAAAAAATGAAAAAAAAAGTTCTTCAAGTTTGTTTGTTGCAAGTGCCGTCTGCTTTTTATGTAAGGTAAAGGATTCAATATAATTTTGCTGATGATTTTAATTACCTGGTAAAGGCATACTTGGACATCACCGGCCACGTGTGGATCACGACCAATCCATGGCGACTGTACTGTACTTCTGCCGTGATTTTAACCGTAATATTTTACAGTGTTGACAAAAATTGTGTGAGCAGCGAAATCCTAACTATCAGAAACAACTGCCGTACTGCGAGGCCAGCAGGTTGTGTGATTGTGGAAGTTCTCGAAAATAGAATCCAACTCCATAATGGTGAGGATTCATCGTTGTTTGAACGCGGGGGTTTTCGGAGATTTTCCACAACATTTTGTGAATCCATATGGTATGCGTTTGTCAAAATAAATGTGATATAATCGACAAAGTCGCCAGTAGGTTTACTGTATTTTAACAGCAAAGATTACAGTGTGCGTTAAAACACTGCTGAGATATGTGTATCGTAATCTGGAGAACTTTTAACATTGAATCTGATCTGATGCAACATGGTTTCTAAGATTCAGAAACACACACACACGGGATAAAAACACACTCATTGTCAGTTAAATACTGGTTTCCAATGCGTCCACAGTCCACTTTAAAAAAAAATTCATATAATGAAAATAAAAGGAAGGATCAAGAGTAAATTGAAATGAAATGGCTACTCGCAAAACAAAATTCTTTTTGAGTTTCAGGTTGTGTAAATGAGGAATACGCACGGGTTAAAACAACATCAACAACAAAAACAGCGTGGTTTTGTTTTGTATTTCTGAATTAGGATTCACTAACGCAAGACTGATAACTTGGCTCTTTTTGTCGGAATATTAGCTAATAGCCGGAAGAAAAGTATCCAAACATCTGGATTTACATCTACTGACTAGCTGAGTACTAAAACTTCACAATTGAGCTCTAATGACAAGTTTTGGTTCTCAGCTATACGTCTCAATATTGTTTCGATGTGATCCTGTTCCTCTGAGAAGCAAACCTGTTCTATTATTATGAATTTATCAAAGGGACCTGCGAACCATGTGGATTCGACTCGTTTTTGAATCTTAAGTTGATATTCTTTTCGATCTGCAATCGGTTGCCCGACTGGTTTCCTCTTGAATCTTTTTCGTGGAAATATAGCTATAGGTCATCAAAACCGTCTCACAAGACATATAGTTAAGATGAAAATTGTACATGAATAATGTTGAAATAAAAGACTGAGCGTAACTTCCTCTACATTAACATAAACATTTCCTGACTAATGTCACTAGTATCACTAGTCCTTACCACCGGAAAAGGCAAATTTAGAGTTTCCAAGCAATGTCGACGATGAACTAAACTCCTTAAAGGGTAATATTCCAACTTCACCATCAAGGCATGTCTTGATGGTTTAGTTGGATTATTTTATCAGTCAGGACTTAAAAACAAATCAGATTTATAGCACGTTATCCTCATTGGTTCTCTCCAAGACTCCACTTATCCGATTCTAGGTCCGATTCGATTTCGAATAATAGGCCTGGTTCGAATCGTAAATGTGCGATTCGCGGGGCCCTAATTTATCATATTACATTTTACTTAAGAGTGACAGTAGGCACTATGCAGTAAAGGGTAGCAATATAAACACACATAAAGAAGTTCTCTCCACCAGAATTTTCCAGCATGCTATCAGTTAAAGGAACGTCAGTTTGAATATTTTTAGTGTGTAGGAGGTAAAACTTGCACTTGTCAGGAAAGAATTCAATGTACTTTGAAGAGTACCTTCGTTGCACCTTTGTGGTGTCACTGCCGTTGAATATGAGGTCGTGGTCGCTGGAGCTTATGGAAAAAAAATTGGAACGATAGTAAAAACGAGTGCTAAATGTGTCATTTAGGCTTAGTGCAGACCCGGGAACACTGTACTGTAGAATGTCCAAATGCCATACAGAAGAAGATTCACTGGGGGTATACTCGGGAAGTAGAATGAAGTATGAGTGTTGTTGAGTGACACGACGGAGAGGGTTAGTATGCGTTTTGGACAAAATGGGAAGAACCGGCTATGGCATGTAATCAACCAGTTCATCCCCTAGTGTTGGGAGGAGAGATGAGGCGTGGGGGGTAAGGAGGCATTTGGGAGCACAGTGTTTATCAATGCCTTCTCACAAATCAGCGGGCGACCAACGTGTTATTATTGTCATGCCCTTTAACATCAGTTTTCCTGATTGCGTAAGGGTTAACTAATGCGATGTAAACAACAAACGACCCTATCGAGGGGAACAACTCTGGTTTAGTTCAAATTGACTGAGATCGGCATCATAACATCCGGGTTCGAAGTCATATCGGCTGAACTTGATAATTGGCAATTCTGGGAAGAAAATTATTTCTAATATATAACAAATTATATCATTGTTTTACGGTGTTGTACTCTAGACCGTTGTAACATGTAGAGCGGAAAAAAAAAATTATCCGCAAAACATGTTTGAGTGCCAGTACAGCTGTTGAGGCCAGATGGAAACGAAAAAAAACTGTAAAAAATCCCGATTCAAATGATGCGTTAAAAAAATTGTCTGGCAAAAAATGAGAGAAAAGTAAAGTACTTTTTATCGGCTTTTATACTTGTATTCCATAATCTGCATTTAGCTGACTTGAACTTCCCGACACATCTAAAATACAGAACGGGTAGAGTGACTAACAACTCTCCAGTTATACACACCAATTAAGTGGGTATTCCTCCAAGGTATTCATTCACCTCTGCAACAAGACCTCAGACGGAAGTAGAATTAGCTCACAGGTTTGCTTACCGAATTTGTCCGGATATGACCCCTATCACTTCGTTAAGTCTGCGATCAAAATCGTTAACCTCACTTACGTTAGCTCAATGTTCGTTCAACCATAGTAAGATGAAATCCGACCCACATGTACCCGGCAAGAACCTCGGCACATCTGGAAGCTGTTTATTGCTGATTGCGGTCGCAATCAGGCCGAAATTATCAGCCCGCTTTCATCCGAACAAGACTGTTGAATCTCACCTGTCGAAAGGAAAATCGCCATTTGAGTGCAAGGAGGCACCATCCGCAATACTAAAGCATTGCGGGATGGTGTCGTGTTGCATTCAAGGGATGAAATCTGAGGCCTTTGATTTTTAGATGGTATTTTCATTTGCTTTTTTTCACTGCGCAATAATTTGTTTTTGACCTCTAGACACGCATGGATAAGTGTGTGACAGTTAGGGGGGGTCAATCCTGTAAAACTTTTACAATTGATTTTTCTAGAGTTGTATTTTCTAGTTATAACTTTAAAGGGGTTGAAATCAACCATTAGCATCTCAAAGATGTGGCAGTTTGCCAGTTGTCAGATGGCCATGTCTTTTAAAATGCTAATGATTCATTTTAGTCAGTTATGCTAATAGGTAGAAAATACAATTCGAGAAAATACAATTATAAAAGTTTCATAGAACTTGCTCCAAATCGCGATCTGATCGAGAGAGTAACTATTTCTGCCATTACACTATTGTATCATCAACGGGTCTGGACACGAATAACACGTTATCCGAACTGCTTTATTTTCATCGTGAACCGTTATTGCTTACGACCATAATTATAGTGTTACGATTCGAATCGCACCTGCGGCAACCGCGTTGTGTCCTTGGGCAAGACACTTCACCCCAATAGCCCATGTGGGGGCACGGTGGCGCTGTGCACTAGTGCGTACTGCACGTCGATGGTGCACCTGTCTTCAACCAATGCTAACCCTACATGTGTGGAGTTAGTATGTTTGGGAGCTGACAGTTGCTCGCCGTTGCTCGGTGGTTCTCTACGGGTACTCCGGCTTCCTCTACCCGTAAAACCGTCGTGGTCATGATTAGCCGTTGTGCAGAAATATGTGACCTTAAAACACCAATACAAAATAATAAATAAATAGTTTTACGATAAGGCAACTGTTTCATCTGTGACCGGTTGTTAAGTTGTAAAATCTGATGGTCACCTGGTACTACTTTGTGGTTTACTCCGGATATTCGGGTTTCCTTAAACCTAGCTATTGAAATCGTGACGGATAATTCTTCCTGTGATATTTTATTTCACTTTCTCAGATCACCAACTGAAATTCGGAGATGACCATACTCTCAAAACATTTATAATTACCACGTCATTAAAGAAGAACTAATACCGACAAGCAGCGTGTGGAAGGCAAGTCATCACACACCTCCCTTCAATTTGACTTTTCTTTTTATTTATCTGGCCGTTTAACCATTTCCTTCCGATTTTGACGGGATGGTTTCTCATAAGTTAATTGAATGGCATACACTGCCACCGTCCATGTTCATGGGGGTGGGGGTCGGAATGTGATAATTAATTAATGTATTCAATTGTTAGCCTTATTGTTCGAGGATACATCATACCGTTTGTTGAATCAGCAACATCGTAGCCTGAAGTTGGGGATATTGATTGATCTTGTCCACAAAATTATTGCTGGTCACTCATCATAACCTTAAAGCCTTTGGGGCTGTGGGACCACAAACGGGGATGAAACGATAAAAGCGTAAGAGTATTATGTTGTTGCAAATTATAATAAACACAATACAGTGATCATATAAGGAAACAGGGAACTTCGGCTGCTTCGGGACTGCCGCGCCCAGGTCGAAATTATTTGCCCGAATTCTTTCTTGCAACACTGTAAAATCTTACGGGTCGCAACAGAAATAGCACACCATTGAATGCAGTATATCCGTTTCTTTTCATTGATTTGGTCTTGGTATCGTGGTTTCTGTACCTAAATCTCGAACAACTGGTGTAGGTGTGTCGCGAAGACAACTCTGTTGTGATTTCAGTTCTGTTAATGAACTCCAAAATCAGTTGGCTTAAAAATCAACCCAAATCTACTAGGTTGAGTGAATATTAACACATTTGGGTTCATATTTACTCAAACCAGTTGATTTGGGTTGATTTTTAACCAAACTGTTTTGAGGGAGTGTAACAATACTACGCTTTGTCAATGGATTTCCACATTCTGTGCTAATGCAATATTATCCAATAGCTCTACTGGCCACCGGTGGCGAAAGTGGCTCCCAATACTACCAAAAAAAAAAAAAAAAATCAGAAACCCATTAGAACCTAAAAAAGTGCATTTATTGCAGATAATTTAGCATAAAACGGTTATCTTATTTACTCGTCAGTGGTATTGGTAGATGGAAAACTACAGTCGCACATACAAAAAGGCTTCATTTTATCGTCGTGGAGTCTATCGATTTACCATCATTTGATAGTGGATCGCGATATCGAAACCATGTCAAGTAATGAAGATGGACAGTGTGTCAGTTTACTTCGTCTGTGAAATACACTAAATAAGACATTATAAGATAATTGTGGACTTCTTCAATGGTAGACTGTTTAATGTTGCTGTGACTTTCGCTAATTCCACGTGAAAAGTCTGTTCTTAGAGTTATGGTCCACAACTTACTTCTCAACGTCACTCGAGATGATAGCACAGTGTGAGGGGAAAAAAACTTAAAATTCATACTGCAAGTGAGTCCATATCTTCATAGGACGATGTTGAAACGCGAGTCAACCAAACCGGATGAAAGATTTCCAATCGTTGGATCTCACCACTTGAACATCAACAACAATGAAGTGGCCGATTCAATGCAACTAGTCACAGAGAGTAACCCAGCTCGGACAGCCCAAAAAATGTCTCGGCGTTCAAACAATTGACGTAGCCTAACTCTTAAAGCACATATCTTGAAAAGTGCCACACAACGTCAGTTGGAACGCGAACCGACTTCACTAACTGAAAAAGCAAACAGACACATTACCAATTTATGCAATTATGCATTCAATAACCATGAACAAATTGTACTGAGTAAAGTTTTGAAATTAATTCAAACACGACACAAACCGAAAACATAATTCCTTTTTGAAGACATTAAATTACTTCACAGCAGAATGCGTTTGAAACAATATATATCAATAATATATCAATACTTTCCCATACAACTGCCACAATGTTGCAGTGGCGACATATCCTATATGTGGTTAATTTCCTCAAATTTAAAACAAGCAAAGATTGGAATGATATAAGTACGAACTTTTAAAAAATACAATAGACCTAATAGGCGATCCTTTTACATATACTTCCAGTTGTTCGTTTGCGGGGGGAGTATTCTCTAGAAAAATGAAAATTGCCAAAGTAATTCAGATTTTAAAACCAGGCTCTGGACACACCTTTACGAACTACAGACCTATCACCTTGCTGCCAACTTTCTCAAAAGTACTTGAAAAACTTATGTCAACTAGATTAATCAATTGTTTGGACCACTGCGGTGTTTTGAATCCTAATCAATATGGGTTTCAGAAAAAACATAGCACTAACCACCCAGTGCTGCATCTACTAAACACATTTGACTGGAAAACAATGAGATCAGTAATGATAACACACTGGCTGTCATCTAGAACTATCAAAGGCTTTTGACACATTAAAGCATGATATAAGAGGATTAGCGAACGACTGGTTCAAGAGCTACTTGTCTGGTAGACAACAGTACGTTAGCTATAATCATAACAGATCAGAAATGGCTGAAATAACACGTAGTGTCCCTCGGGGATCTGTTTTTGGCCCAATACATTTTTTTTATATACCAACGATATTTCTGAAACATCTTCATTACATCTCCTCGTGTTTGTCGATGGGGCAACAGCGTACTCGTCGGGTCCCGACACTTGCATACTGACCGACTTTATAAATAAAGAACTTGAAAAGATCTTTGATTGGCGTTGTGCGAACCAGTTAGCCTTAAATCACAGAAAAGCCAAATATATTTTGCTCAACCCGACCCAAAGTAACAGACAAAGGCCAGTTGATTCAAAAATCTTTATATACAACGAGAAAATAAGTACTGTAGGGTCAGAAGAAACTGAAAAAGCGATTCAATTTCTAGGAATACATAGTGATGAAAACTTAACATATGAGGACCACGTAAATAAACTCTAAAATTTAATATGCACATTTTGCCAAAATAAGGTGAAGACTGTATTGCCGACGGATGTCATGAGAACACTGTACCACACACTAATGCATAGTCACGTGGTATCATATCTGGGGAAAGTCGAAGGCAATGAGCAAGGTATTGTTGCTACAAAAACGTTATCTGCTTATAATACATAACAAACGTTATAATGCCCACACGGATACACTGTTCTTAAAAAGCAGAATATTAAAAGTGAACGACTTATTTAATCTCCATATGAACATATTTGGTTTTGTATTTCTCACCGATAACCTTCCTCGATCTTTCGAA
Organism: Pictodentalium vernedei; assembly: GCA_031216915.1. NCBI lineage: Eukaryota > Metazoa > Mollusca > Scaphopoda > Dentaliida > Dentaliidae > Pictodentalium > Pictodentalium vernedei. The sequence goes on along the minus strand of CM062297.1, from coordinate 501,893,295 downwards.
AACTTCTTCGGTCTCGCCAGCAATCGACCAACTATGAACAGTAGACAAAGTGTTCTACTAACAGTTGAACGGACAAGAACTAAAGCCTTAGATAGGTTCCCAAATTATGCTTACCCCAAATTATGGAACGACCTAGACTGTAAAATACGTGCGATAAGAAGTAGAAACTTGTTAAAAAGGGAATTAATGAATAAAATACTCGCTTCATATTCGGGTACTGTAGAATGTAACAAACCGTATTGCCCAGACTGTAACGCATAACATAACCCTTAGGATCGTAATTCAACCCAAGTCTGGTATTCTCGTCTCATCGCATCTCACGCTTCCAATCGATCTCCTTCAGCTTGAAATATATTTTATATTTCTGTAATATTTCTGTAAACAAAACTGTTTTGTTTCCTCTAAATAACCACGTCAAGGTACGAAGTTCAAAAATAGTATGACCAAAGCGTGAGGCGGGATGAATTTGTAGACACTATCCACCTGATTCGATCGATTACGTTAAATTTACTCATACGTGTATGTAGTATTCAAGATTAATGGTTCCTAACAGCCTGAGTGTGTACCAAATGCATCTTTGATTATGTAAGGGATGACAGGTAGACAGCCAATCTGGCTATGTCATCCCCTGGGGTATACATATTTACGTCAATAAGTTTTCTGTAATTTTATTCATTGTTTTCTGTGTTGCATGCTGTTTTATGTGTGCTCGTAATAAAATATCTATCTATCTATCTATCTATCTATCTATCTATCTATCTATCTATCTATCTATCTATCTATCTATCTATCTATCTATCTATCTATCTATCTATCTATCCATCCATCCATCCATCCATCCATCCATCCACCCGTCCGTCCGTCCGTCCGTCCGTCCGTCCGTCCGTCCGTCCGTCCGTCCGTCCGTCCGTCCGTCCGTCCGTCCGTCCGTCCGTCCGTCCGTCCGTCCGTCCATCCATCCATCCATCCATCCATCCATCCATCCATCCCCAAATGTACTATGCATAAGGTACAAACCATAGTGAAACACATTGCGTACGGCCACCGTGGACTTGTGACTTTTCACGGGTGAGCAATATATCTACCAACGTAATAATATTAGATTCCAAACACTAATTATGGGAATAAGCATAACAAAATTAATAAATGAAGCACCCGATGCTTCAATAATTAAATATTTGCTAATTATGATTTGTATTACCTAGTAAACGCATGCGTGAACAACACTGCCCGCGCGTGGGTTACAAGTAGTCCATGGCGCCTGCACTGTATAGAAGTCATGAGACTGATTTTAAGACAATACAGATTGTCTTATACTTATTGCCTAAGATACATAGGAAACACCACCAGAATGCAGTAGCACTAACCCTAATATATCTGGACTATTAGATTTCTTTTTAGTTCAGACTGTGAACGAGAAAAAACAGCACACCTCTATAAGAGACACTGCTCATTTATCCAACTAATCGTGGATACACCCATCCCTCCTAAGTACCTCCTTGTGTCCGCCAATAGTTTTACCACTATTTCACACGAGCCATAGTTATGATTGAACAAATGCTTACACAATGGCATGAGCTATTTTACTTTATGCGAAGGCTCTCAAATGCCTCACCAATGGCACTACCTAAACGTACATGTATACTACTTCATCGCAACCGTTTGCAGTTCCATGACCAGTCTTATATACAAACTTTACAGACAGCCATGGGTAGTAAAGTCACTCGTGAGACTCACTCTCACAGCACAAGTCTGAATAGAACAACTCCTCAACACGGGGCATGATACAATTCATAAATGGCTAAGGTACCGAAATTATATCTTTATCATTAGGAAAGGAACCAGACTTGAACTTTACAATTTCAAGGAAAGTTCAAATCGTTCACACTCAACATTTCGCTTTTTTATGACGTGTCGAATACAGAAGCCATTTCTCGATGCCGGGATATACAAAAACGATCGTTTCCGAACAATCGGTGTTCTAGATGTCCGACTTCACTTGCCACATTCAGAGGTTTCATTACCTGTGATTTGATACGTTCAATCCAGAACAACTACGACACTGCATAGCCGTTACAAGAAACAGTTCATCCTGAAACATTTAGAATGCGGTTATCCCCTGAACTGAATCAATCAACAACTCGATGCGGTCAGTTTTACTAGTCGACCGCAAATGCTTTGGCAAACTGATCAGAGTGAAAATAACAAGTATACCCAGCTACTTTTTGTATTTACAACGACGTTTAACCCATATGCCACCAAATTGGGGGAAGTGCCATTGAAATTCAGGAAGCTGATCTTCAAAATCTTCCCACATCCACCTGTTCTAACGCTCGTCCAGTCACACAATTGGACTTATTCTATACGTCCACCTATGACGCCAGGTCTCCGAAACAGTAGTATTTATACCAGATACTCTCGGACCTATTCGCGGTGCAAATACAAAACACCAGAGAAGCCACATACATTAATGAGCGTACAAGGGTCCATGGGAACCTGCATTGTGCTTTGCTAGTGACTAACGTGCGGGTGATATGACGACAAGAATACTTGTCACCAGACAATTACGCCAGGAGGCAGTCCAACGCCCTACACATGAAACAACTGACACTTCCAAATAGTTAGAGCCACAACCATCAACAAACCATACAGATAATACGGCCTATAAACAAAGCTTATGCTCATCCAAAGGCCCTTTTCAGGGACATCTAAAGTATACAAAATAGTAATAACGAGCACATTGCACCATATTTTCAACTAAATTTATATCGGTTTGATACGCACAGATTCCCAAACTATAACGCAATCATGTCATCGTTGACCCTCCTCTTGAAAGGTGATAACAGTCAATCACAAAGACCGTTACCTCCAACTACAATCTACAACTAGTAACCTCCCCCCCCCCTCCACCCCAATATTTTGACCCTCTTCAGCCCTTGAGTGTAAAATATAAAACAACGAGTCCAAATAACCACTAGCTACTTGAGGTTGAAAAACGCAAGCATGATTTAACGACCGGTTTCACACTTTCGTCTCCTAGCCAAGTAGGTGGTTTGTTTGTTTGTACTTCATTACTGTTGGATGCTATACCATAGCCTTGGTGGATTCCAATAAACAGGAAAACTGCAACTCACTAAAGAGCTCACATGGGCCTCGCATAGCTTACCCAAGGTCAGGAGAGATGCCCAAAGAAGGCATGGCTAACACTTCAGTAGAAAATCATTCCAGCGAACTTCCATTCTATCTCAATGCAAATTAATTATTATATGCCGTCTGCTGTTTAATTAACCATTATTCTGAGGACCAATTTGTATGAATAGTTTATCAGCGCTTATCGGTCACCAGACTCCTACTCTGACATGATTATTATGCAATGCCATCACCACAATACGTTAGGTAAACCGGTTTTCCTCTACGCCATCCACTCGTCATACGACCCAGGGGTTGATCGCCTGAGGGGAAAATGGTCGGTGGGACGATTGTCCCCACTTTGGGTCCATGACAAAAATATCCGCATACATTTTTATTTTTATTCACATGTTGACCTATGCTATGTCATACTCGTTGGGTATTTTTCGGAAGACGTCGGGGTGTAGCATGACAATAACATCTGATCCGCCATGTAATCAGGCAAATCTGTGTAGCTGTCACTTCATAGCTCGGCATACAATACCTATCAGTGACAAATTTATAAAAGTAATTGGCGTGATGCGACTATTGTGCTTTCGTACCGAACAATGCAGATGTTCCCTTCTACAAAACCATTATGGTACATCATGGTATACTATATTTCAATTCAAAAACACCACTGTAGACGATGGTTTGTCGTGTTTTTGTGGACAATAGTATGGTTTACCATGCTGTACCATGTTACATTTCAATTAAGTTTCTTCGGTTAGTACAATAAATTAAATGTTTGTTTTCAGCTGATTATAATCGTCCACTTTTGCTTTAGCAAGAGTCTTGATCCGCCGCTCATAGTATCTAAACCTGCACATTCAGTTACAATCAGAACAATGCTCCAGGCTCTTCCTGCACATAGGAGTAACGACGTAGACTTCCCTTATTCAGATTCCTTCTCTCGGTTTCTTTATATTTTTGCGGAGAGAGGTTCTCAACGAAAGTTTTAAACAAAACGCAGCACCTAGTGAATGTGCTGACACCCAGTTAATCTTACTGTTATGACGTGATTTGTTAATGAGGAAAATAAATTCAGAATATTTCAAGTTTTGGTGTCATGCATGATTGTTAAATGTTAGGAGTCCAACCAGTGCTAGACAATTTAAGCGATCACGTGATATACCGATAGTAGAATAGAACGGACTTTGGCTCTGAAAACGTTTTCAACATTGCCTTATGATGTTGTATTTTCCATGGCAGTTGAGTGCTGAAATTACTTTGGAAACACATTCCAAATTCTAAGGACGCAGATTACAGTTCATTTACAGTTGTGTAAATAATCGCTTTCAAATCAAAACGGTTTCGTGTGCATTCTTATGAGATGCCATGGCATGGGATAAAGTATTGGTTATTGAAACCTTCGGTTCAGAAGTGAAGAGTACAAGTTTTTATCTTCACAAGCGAAAGGCATTCTGCAACCAGAAATGCTTTGTAAATCATTAACTTATATTTGTGTTTCAATGTTGCACATTGTTCTGCGCCACCATTTTAGTGATTTTTTGCCACCTATATTTTATTGGGAATCCATATCTTGTTTGAGAGATAACTGCATATTCTGAAATGGAATGCACTGTATATTGACACTTGCGGGAAAATATCCGCCGAGTTAAAAATACATGTACTCAAAACTCCACATTATCGACCTGCATGTACCTGGGTGAGTGGCAACTCGATCTATTGGTGCAGGATACAAATGCACATTCATGAAGTCCCGTTAGCCAAGCTAACTGAAAGAATAGTTATGGAATCCACTTTGGAAACTCTTTGGCCATTTTTTGAATACCAGAAACGTCATGGGATTTTCCTACTGTAAATTTCAGTTAATTTCTTTCCCATGGAAGCAACCCCGTTTACACTCTAAAACCAGTTGGTTTAAAAATCAACCCAAATCCAATAAGTTGAGTGAAAATGAACCCAATGGGGTTCATATTCACTCATCCCAGTTTATTTTCTTTAATTTTGAACCTAACTGATTTTAGAGTGTCATTCGTGTCCACATTTGCAAGCAATACAGGGATTATCGGGAAATTCAATTGCCTGTAATAACACGCCATGATGCAGCAATTTTCCCAAGGACGTCCTTTGATGTCAAGATACCTAATTTTCACACATCAAATTTTCCCACAATGCAACCGAGAATTCAGCCAATTCAATCGTGTTTGGTAGAGCTCAATGAGTTCTGTCAAATAATATTGAATTGGTGAACTTCCTGATTGAATTGTAAGAAAGAAAATGTAGGGTTGAAATTTTGATATTCCAAGGTCAGTTAAACCAGGGTTAAAAATATGGTGCACGTTCGACGTTGGAGGATTTCAGTTCAAATGTCGTCATAAAGTTTCCATTTACTGGAGAAATACCCATACTACTGGTGTATTGTAGCTGTACGTTTCAGTATGTACTGGAACTCAGATTGGCTTCTCTGTGGGGGGAATTTACTAAGGAAACTCCAGTAGGCTTTGGTGGTACTCATGATGGCTCCCCTGGCGAAGAAGCTACTACAGAATGTTTTCACAGTGTCCATGGTACTCAGAGTAGTCCATGTCTACTGACATACATGTTTGTAGAACTCGGTTTCAATGATCTCAAAGTTCCCTTCTAAATGAAAAGCGCCAGAGCCGCATGCTTAAAAATACCCTCTTAGATACATTTGTCACGCCATTGAATTAGGTTCAGTACCAAACTAGTTAGAAGGCATCCTGGTGCAGCTCGCTTACCCGAAAAACGTGGTTGGTAAACGCAAGGAAATATATTGATCTGGGAGAGCACCGTTATCATGTAAATTGACAAGCGTTTTATGAGTGACAATAGAATTAGCTTGCGTCACCACTTTTGAGAACAAAAGCAAATTACGTCCATTGAGTGCAACTCAGCGCCATCTGCAATGCTTTACCACTCAATGGTCGATTTGTCTTCACCGGATGGATGTGGTATACTGTTAAAAAAAAGTAGAGGATATTTGATAAAAGTGTCATATATGAAGAAATATATTTATATTTTCACATATTTTCATCAAAAGACGGTTGAGGCATTGCACTGTGGCATCTGTGGAATGATTTCAGCGATAGTTGGGTGTGTGACAAGCACACATTCCACGCGCTGAGCTGTAGAAGACATGGCCGGTCAGTCAGAGAATTTACCACATTCAGTCCAAGACCTCAATACCTTATATATCCTCCAAGGACGAGCGAGGGGACGACGTGGCATACTCCTCACTAAACGCCCAATATCAGCTTTACTGATGTTATTCCATTCCCCTAGCTGTGGCGAGTTTCTGGACATTGGTAGGCTTGTGTTGACGTTGTCGTAGGCGCTTCCCAAGCATATCGCAGACGTGCGCGATTGATGAAAGGTCTGGACTTAGTGCTGGCCAAGGCCGAGTAACGTTCTGCTCCCGGAGGAACTCTGTAGCGGCACGGGTCCTATGTGCTCTTGCATTGTCATCTTGGAAATGAATCGACGGCCGTGACGTCGCGCAAATATCACCACATGAGCTGCTAACATGTTGTCACGGTAGTCCAGCCCTTTGATGACCTGTAATGCTGTTCTGCTTGTCATGCTTATGCCCCCCCCCCCCCCACACACACCCTAACCGATCCACCCCCAAAACGATCGTGCTATCTAACAGTTACGTCATGGTGTCGTTCGTTCCGCCGCCGCCACACTCTGTTTTCCATGTCGTGGACGTCGAGAGTGAACCTCGATTCATCGGAAAACATGTCGTTGCTCTACCGACGATTGTTCCAGCGCTGTCGTGCTCCACACCAGTTATGCCTTGCTGCGATGTGATATTCAGTCAAACGTGGAATTAATCGAGGTCGTCGAGCAAACAAATTCCAGCTGTGTAGGCGATATCGGACAGACTGACCACTGTCTCGCACATCTGTCGCTCGGTGCAGCTGCTGTCCAATTTCTGAGGCACTTTGATGGCGGTTACGTACTGCTCTGGTTCGGATGAAACGATCCTGGTTAGCAGTTGTCGCCTTTGGGCGACCTGACCGACGTATGTCATCATGATTGCCTGTCTGACGGTAGGGTGACCACAGCCTGGTAATCACCGATTGAGTAACGTTGAGAATTTGAGCGACTGCAGTCTGTCTGTTGCCAGCTTCCAACATGCCAACGGCACGTAAAAGTTCATCACTTGTCAGTCTTCGCATACCTGAAAAGTTACATTTCGACCAGAAACTATTGATGAACGAGATTATACCAAGAAAAGAACGATGAGACCTCCGAAAAAGCCTGACCAGTACAAATAAAAATTTCAAAACATACCCAACAGACATTAACGCGGTGCTCGTACGAAAGACCTGCACGAAGTTTTCGTGGGCCTGTGACATTCATGATCCATACAAAACTCGATAACATATTGATGTGTCCAATCAATCGTAACCAAATACCATTTTCCGAAAATATCAACATCTGTTTGGATGTTTGGATATCCCCTACTTTTTTGAATAGTATATATTATTAGAACATTTATTATAGCGGCGTATTTCGTGAAGTTTACAGAATGTTTAGAAGTTCAAAACAAGTCATCAAGCAAAATCCAGGTACATGGGAATAAAACTATAATAACACGGAGAAAGGCATAGACATGATTTGTGAGATGAGAGGGTTAAATAATAATAATTCACGTGATTCGAAATTCGATTCGTGTCACTCTTTCTTTTACTTTTTGAACAGCGGTGGCATCTTCATATCAATTCAATGGCTGCAATTCGAAGAATCCATATTCATTATTTGGGGACAGACCAATTAATATTTTAACCCAAAATAATAATTCACGTGATTTGAAATTCGATTCGTGTCATTCGTTTTTTTTTTTTTTACCTTTTGAACAGCGGTGGCATCTTCATATCAATTCAATGGCTGCAATTCGAAGAATCCATATTCATTATTTGGGGACAGACCAATTAATATTTTCAACCTTAGGGCTGCACATTGAATATCTTGATGGGCTACCCCGCACATTGATTTAAAAAAAACTTTCCACTTGATGAAATTTCGAAGTATCATGTCTCTGGAACAGAAAAGGGCTCTCGTTTTCAAAAGAGTTAATTTAAAGTGCGACAGAAATGCCATAAAGTTGCCAATTAAATAAAACCGAAAATGCCAATATCTTCAAATTTCAAAATGATAATTTATGGTATGCCTTCCCAAAGGATTTGTCTTCCCCAGTTACCAACAGTTTAGTCAACCGTGTCGCCATCTGTTAACATTGTTCTTCGTGAAAATAGACCAAACGATAAAAAGGCCTGTTCTACTTTGAGAATGTCAAACATTTTGCTACTTTGTTCAAAGAAAATGTTGCACCTGTGACAGGAATGGAAGTCCGTAAGAAAATTAGTCCCTCTGGACTATTATTCCGCGGAATTATAGTCCTAGGTCTAACATTTCTAGGAATAGTAGTCCGGCGGACTACTATTCCTAGAAATGTTAGACCTAGGACTATAATTCCGCGGAATAATAGTCCAGAGGGACTAACGTTCCTACGGACTTCCATTCCTGTCACACCGGTACTGCTTTTAATAACAACGACCACGAACTTAAACATTTACTTTGGACGAAATGTTTTGAGGTTGCAAACGACGACAACAGTTATTTAACCTTTTGAACCCGAAAGACCGTTTGTGCGGTCCAAGAACAGGATACGTCATAATTTCAATCAGAAGGACGGCTACAAAGTGAGCGTTTGAGGTGGACTAATTGATATTTCCAACGTGCAGCCCCAAAGCTGCACGCTGAAAATATTAATTTGTCTACTCCCAAATAATGAATATGGACACTTCCAATTGCTGCTATTGAATTGACATGGAATATACTACCGGGTTAAAATAGTTAACTGATTATACAATAGTAAATAATAATAGAGATTCTATTACTAAGCACAGACCTGCAACTGCCACGACTTCTTAGTCTACCCTTTCGTGATTCCAGATTCTTTAACCTGGTACCCTAAAGGTTACAGCAGCTAAATTGCTTTGAATAATCATTTCCATTCGTTTATCTCGATTGACAACAGAGATTACTGTAACAACAATGCTATACTTTATATTAATGAGAAAATGGATAAATTGTGACACGAGTTTGTCGTGTTTTTCACTGTTTGTCTGGCTTTATATCTAGGTGGATATACACAGATGAAACGATATGCTATCAACTGTTCTACTAGGAAATTATGCTTGACAAGGACAGCGTTGTAGAATTTGAACCCGTTGAACTCAAATACATATACGCTTCCGGGCAAGAACCATAATGCCATTATTTCATAGGAGGAAATTTATTTTCAGATTTGCTGCCTAATTGTTTATGATGAGCGATCAATATTCTCAGCCTAATCTAATGCTGCGCGTTAAAAAATATTAATTAGTATAACAACAGAAAATGAATTCGGACCCTTCCAATTCATGGCTTTTGATTCACATGGAGCATACCATCAGGGTTAAACAGATTTTAACTTTAACTATCGAAGTTGAACATAGTTATGTTCGCAAAATGACATCCCAGTTTTGTTATTGATAACAATTTCTTTCCAAAACCCAGAATAGGACTCGTCACTGGAAAAGGCGCAAGAGCGTCATGAAAAAGCCGATTTGGGTAGAGGATGGGACTGAGCCTGATTTGTACCAGCCCAAATCCTGATTGATAAAGTATTCTGCCTACATCATCTAAGCATGCCTTCATCGACGTCATATCTTGAAGATGCAGTTGGAATATTAGTCAATCGGGTTAGATTTAAAAAAAAATAGACTTCTTAAACATGTATTTGTGGATAAATAAAATGGATAGGAAGTCGTTGTGAAATACCTTCTTATTTAATTAACACATAACGTACTCTAAATGGTCATGCTGCCCCCTCCATCCTTCAACTGGTAGAATTGGGTGCCACAGGCATCTGCTTGTACGATCGATCGTGCGTGCGTGAAATAAGTCAAAGTACCAAATCAAGTCTCCTACGAAAATAAATGTGCAAATCGATACCTAAGACCCCTAATGAAAAGTCCCAACTGGAAAAACAAGTATTGGAGGAGTAACTCCAACATCCCACAAACCCTCCCCGCTCGTTCCGTAAGTACACTTTAAATGCAAATAATGTTTTTAGGGAAAATGTGTTGTGACACTACTTTCTAGAAGTGTTATGTAAACGGGTAACATTAATCGCACTGCGCATCTGCACGAGAACATTATAGACACAATCAAAATTCAAAAGCAGCAATGGCAATTCTATTTCTTATTGGTGAAGACATTCATAAATAACTCCATATCAAGGTCTTACGAGGGTAAATTATTCATTTATTTATTTATTGGTGTTTAAGGTCACATACGTATGCACAATGGCTAGTTGTGTGACCGTGACAGTTTTACGGGTGGAGGAAACCGAAGTACCCGGAGAGAACCCACCGAGCATCAACGAGCAACTGTCAGCTTCTCAACATTCTAACATTGTTCAAGCTCCGCTCAAGCAGGGTTACAGCAGTTGAAGACATGTGCACCATCGATAAATTATCTATAATCGTCGTAACCAGTCTGGTGACAATCATGCCTAGGAATGTAAATTTGATCCGTAAAGGGGGGTAAACGGGAACACTGGTTGAAAGGGACAAAAATACCAAAAAAGTGTTTTCAAGGTTTTATGTCTTAAAAACATCTTTTTTTGCTTATTTGTTTTCAGTGCGGGACATAACTGGTTCAAACTTTTCACGATGCAAAATATTGATGACACCAACGTATCAAACAAAATGAGGATAACACGCCCAGTTTTTCTTTAGTACATGCATCGGGTCAAAACATTGGCTAAGGAGGCCAGGTCGGTATTGGAATCGAGTTCTCCATGTCAGTACACTTTGCACCGGTGTGTTACAGGTGTTATTGGGTTATCAACAATTTCAGCGACTCTTTTGTTGCACCACACGATATTTTTGTAACTTTGTGAAATATTAACAGTTTAGCGTGGTGAATAGGGACAAGTAGCTAGAGTCTTTAACCCTTTACCTAACCTGAAAAGCAGACGACACTTGCAAAAAAATTCTTGAATAACTAATTTTTTTTCATTTTTTTCTCAAAAACATAGGTTATGACCCCTCTTTGGAACGAGCTCGACGAGCTCGTTCCAACTAGGGGTCATAACCTATGTTTTTGAGACAAAAAATGAAAAAATAATGAAAATTAATTGCGATTTTTGAGAATAGCGCTGGCCGGTTTTGGACGTTACGTTTGGTAAAGGGTTAATCAGATGGATTGAAAATCGACTTAAATCAACTGTTTGAGTGACTATAAACACAATTGGGTTCATATTCACTCAACCCAGCTGATTTGGGTTACATTTTAACTCAACTGATTTTGAAGTGAAAAGACTTATAAACCCAAACTAGGGGTTAAATCATGCAAAAGCTAACCCCAAAGAAACTAAAGCTTCCGTTGCTTCTTTTAAAGAGGGCATGACAGTTGGAAAGGTTTAAGAAGAGTTCGTAGAAACAAAGAAGATTAGAAGTGTCTTGAATAGGTATAAAAAACAGACAGTCGAGCGGGCAAACTTAATTCAGTGAAGAAATCGAAGATCATTTAGTCAGGCTTCAGTGAAACTGGAATAGCCCCTGACCAGTATACTTGCTAAAGAGTATTTCGATAGAAGAGGGGTAGTCCCAAAAGGTTTGTAAACAATGTACCAAGCAATCATTGGGCCTGGTCCTTCATAAGGAGACAAGAAGCCTCCACAGAAATTATATCTAAAATTAAAAACAAAAATGAATAGCAGGAGTTAAATAACCAAGTTACGGAATATACGTACTGAAATGGTGATAACTGTTTTGCTATCACTGATGTGCCTATGATACAGTCCCGCCAAGCATTCCAATCATTTTACTTTTATTTTTATATTGTTGCACAGTTGTTTCAAAAGCCTATTATAGATTTCTATTAACTCCACGGTAGGGTAAAATAGAAACAATCACCTATATAACATATAACAGGGTGGGCCTATTGGTACCACAGAAGGGGACAATAGCGACAACCACTAAACAAATAACAAATTATATATTTAGACTATGAATGTAGAAAACAAATAACTAGCTTAACCCACCACCATATGACCACTCTTTGGTACTACAAATAAAAAAATAAAATAATCCATATGTGAAGCTGTCCAACAAAGTCCCTATATACTCTGGTTTACGACAGTTGGGGGTATCACACCTCCCACAATTATTTGGCAAAAGATCCGTAATCAGAACACATTGGTGCTAGAGAGGCACATGAAAAACCTAGCTGCCTAGGGTGTCCAGCGTTATATAACAAGGCTTGCTTAACGACCTCCGTACATGTATTCAGTTGTCACATGTAGTTACAAGTTTTGTGATATGCGGGAGGACCAGGCATCGTAATTATCCATGGAAATGGCAATGCCGTATTAAATACCACGGCAGTCTGCCGCGCCTTGTACAGCAGCATTGTCGATGTGCACAGTTAATGTTTGGTGCCTTATGTACTCCTCTGATACTGTCAAACAAGTTACATTTGGTTTAATTTCCAGCTGCCTTATAGGAACGTTTGGCTTCTGAAAACTCCAGTTTTATAACATCGTACACCCTGGCTGTTAGAAAGTTGGCCTTTCAACATCGGAGAGCCGAGGGTAAATGCGGCAATCTCAAAATTCAATCGTACGCAAATAAACAAACATTTGTTTGAGCTATGTGGTACTGGACTATTTTTTCTTTACCTGTCTTCTTATCAAATTGTTCATGCGGACCTTGTGCTATTTCTCGATCAGTTACGACTTTTGCTTTTTTCACAAAATCTGTTTAAACATTAAGTGTCTGTGCCTATGGACACCTTCTGAAAATGTCCAACACACGGCAGCCATCGGAACAACGGGCACCGGTGCTGGCCAGAATATCCAGAAAGCTGGGTAAAAAAAAAGAAACTTACGAATCTCATAATTCGGGTCAAATCGACTAACGCGGAGAATTTTGTATCGAATCGAATGTCACGGTTCTTCAGGTTGTAAATATTGTACCTTCCTACAAACGTTATGTCTCCACAACATGATATCGTGTTCCCACAACATAATGCACTGTACCCACACGATAAATATCTTGCGCAAACAAGAAAACTATCCTGTTCTCTTCGCATTGTATCTTGTTCCAACAAGATATTATCTTGTTGCAACAAGAAACGATATCTTGTTCCCACAATGTAGTATCTTGTTCCCACAACTTATTATATTTTTTTCTTGTGTGAACTAGATATTATGTTATGGAAACAATTTATTATGTTGGGGTACAATATACTATGTATTGAGAACAAGATATATTTTTCCTGTGGGGGCAATATATTATGTGGTGGCAACAAGATTTTATGCTATAGTAAGAATATACTATGATGTGGGAACAAAATATTTTTCTTGTGGAAACAAGATATGTTATGGGGACAAGTTAATTTGTTGTGGGGACAAGATATTATGTAAACTATTATGTGAAGGGAACAAGATATTTCCCTTAAAAAATAATATCTGAATGACCTCAATCAGCCACCAAAATTATATTTCCTATTTTTAAATCAAAATTAATTTTCATTTAAAACACATACAACGATACTCGTAGAGTGAGTCGGAGCAATCAGAATGGTTACTGAACGTTGTCATATTTTAATAAACTGGAGTGCGAGTGCAAGATATACCAAACAACTGACTGGTTGTTAAGCCTTTGCTCGGGACAGTAAACCGATTCTTTCGAAAAAAACATGAAGGTAAATCATATTTTTTGATGCGTTCCAAGGGATTTCAAGTGCAACCAGTTTGATTTCAATATTATTTAATGCCGATTGATATCGACAGACAAAGGGACTAGAGCACACATTATAGCAACTTGTATTATATTTAAGTTCTATTCCAAAGAAAAACATTTAAAAGTAGATGCAAAGAACAGCTACACAAACGGCATATACTTTGATATATAACTAACTAACTGTACTTTTAGTGAACAGTTTCAAGACATAGGAAAAGAAAACAGGAATCAGCATAATCAGCTGGGTGTTAGATGAACTTAATCCTTTGAACCCTGGTGGTATTATTAGTTATCCTTGTGTTTTCCAGGGTGTATGGGAATTTACACCGTTTTGGGAACTCATACACCCTGAGGCGAGCCTCAGGGTGTATGACTTCCCAAAACGGTGTAAATTCCCATACACCCTGGAAAACACAAGGATAATGGATTTATTTCAAAGAACTTTGGTGTACTTAATACTTAATACTTTAACCTACATTGTGGGCAAAAACTCACAGAAAAATTGTACCTTACAAGTTTCTTAAATACAACCAGACAAATATGGATGTCATTGGAACTGGCTCAATGAGCCAGTTCCAATGACATCCATATTTGTAATATTTTATTGAAGGTATGACTTAATAATCAAAAATGGGTACTTTTTTAGCCATATAGCTTGCTCTTGTATATTCTTGTTTTTACACCGTGGTTAAACACGGTGTAAAAAACATCTAATGTGGATTGCAGGTTACACCGCACCTCTCAGCCAATCAAAATGCAGCATTTTGTTTCATTTGGAAATAAAGTATATTGCATGCCAGTTCAGAGCTATCAAATAGTAGATTCCATGTTCGTTACTTGGCTGCACGCTGAAAATCTTAATTGGTCTGCCAAACGATTTCAGATAGAATTCCGACCCTGGACCGGAAAAGCGGGCTTTCGGGTTCAAATGGGGTACGAAAATATGTCGTTACAATACGATAAGACACTATAGGATAAAAAGAATACTACGGGCTGCGGAAAGGACTACTACGGAACGACCTCGACAACTGAGCCGGAGACGACCAGACCGCCTCCACCCCCCCCCCCCCCCAGAATGATAGTTTGCCTATGATCAAGGTTAGATGTTATTTTCTCTACAGTTGCAAACAAATCGTCCTTCACAGACCAGTAATTAGTGAATAAATAAGTATGAAAGAGTACTGGTAAATGATAACCTTTCCAGTCAGGAACAGTAGGTAAAAATTTCTTCAGGTGCGATCTGAAAGTGACCTGGAGTGAAGAGATCAGAGCATTTCAATTCGCATACCGGAGGAAATTAATTTATTTGAAACGACAATTCTGTGAGATAAAAAAACTGGACTGACCTAATAATCCCATTATTTTCATTCCGTGATATATTGGGTTTATCAAGCAGAAGTGTAACCAGATTCTATTTAATTCAGGAAAGATGATCAACGCGAAGCCTTTGCAGTTGCCGCTATCTGCAATACCAGAGATATCATACCCTGCTCACTTGAGTGGTGGCATTTCACAAGACGATACATGTATATATGTTTGGCATTTTTTTCAACCAAACGAATACAAACGCATACCAACACGGTTGAAATCCCCGGCAAAAGCATTTAACGTGGACGATATAACAATCATTCCCAAGGACAAACCAAAATAAAACAACAAAAACAATGCGAAAAGTCCCTATGGACAGTTGTTCAAACTCAATGGGTATAACTCTGGTAAGTAGAAGTGGACGAAGTCCGCAATATGTGGATATCCTGTTCTCAATACCGGTCTATCGCCAAACAAGAGGAAATTCAAACTTGGCAACCCACTTCTTGAGTTATAATGCAAAACGTTCATAGAGACAAGTTTGTTAGTATAACAAGGTCCATGACTCTTACAGGTATGTGCGTACAAAGCCAACACTATATAGATGCCCTTTAGCCCATGGTGGTCTCTCATCATGCCAAAGGACATCACACTTTAACAGCTGATGCTTGAGTTATATTACACAACGGTCGTACGGAAATTTTTCTAAGTGTACTCTGGTACCCAAACATGGAAGAAACCCGTAATATTTAAATATCCTTTTCCCCCATCATTGTCTCTCACCACACCAGAGAACATCAAAATCCGACAATCGATGATAGAATTATAATGCAAACCTTTTTGTAAAGACAATTTTCTGAATTTAACAAGGCCCTATTATATACGTGGCGAAACCCACAAAAGTTGATATTCTTTCCCCCATGTTGGTTCATCATCATGGACAACTGATGCTTGAATTATAGTGCGATACGTTTCTACGGCCGTTCAAAAGTACGGCCGAGCGCTCGTCTATATAGTCACCGGAACCTATTCCGGAGGTCGAGGGGTTAATAAGCGAGTCTTGAGTAATGTTTCATGTTATCTTGAACAATTGTTATAACGTTCCGTCCATTCCGGATGAATTCCAACCTTTCACCCCGACGTTCGTAGTGTTTCATTTTTCTCTATACAGGGCAGGCACATTGGCGAGTCTTTCTTGCATTTATGTTGGGAGAGAGGTAAGTAATTATTTAATCGTACATCCATTTTGGGGCGTAGGATAATTTTATCTCTGCCTCCTCTCCCTCCCCAGGATTTCCAGCCTTTACTTTACGCAAATGTATACATACAGATTATTATGATATATCAGACTCGAGGTGGCGTCCAGAATGGGATCTCAACCAGCCGGCTTTGCCGGCGAGTTGTGATCCCATTCTGGACACCGCCGAGAATCTAATGCAAATCACAGGGCATCCACATTATCATGATAATTCATTTATTTAACAATTCTGTCACATAAACAGATTAAATCTTTAATTATTAATACAGTTTTGGGACATAATGTTGGGCGAGAAAAAAGTTTAAAAAAACCATATTTTCTGGAACAATATTGTTGAGCCCTTTAACAAACAATGAATAACGCGGTCACCGCACATTTTCAAAATTGCGTTGTAAAATTAATCACTCTCAATGTCGCTTCCTATGATGATACGCTTGAATTTACAAGTGTGTAATACTGAACTGAGCAGTTTCTATTTATTGGGGGGGGGGGGGGGGGGGATTGGCCATTAATAGCTAACTATAATGAATTTTGTTTTGTTTTGTTGGCGGTCAGCTGTGTCGATCATTGAAACGTTAGAATGTATTCATGCGCCTGCTATGATAGCCCGTCGCTTTACCATAAACGAGTCGTCTATATGGCACGGAATCGGAACACATTATGTGATACGTACAGTTCCTCGTGGTTTCCAAAGCAAAATGTATATGATTGTTAGATAAATACCGGGAAGAAAGGGTTAAGCCAGATCTTCATTCATATCATTAAGCAACATTTGAAACACATAGAGGATATCTAAGATGTTTTAGTGTGTACCTGAAAGTTTTATTTTTCACGAGTTCATAAGATAATTCTCGATATTCACTAAAACAGTGTAGATTTCTTCTTACTATAGGCTGCATTTTACTGCGCAATATTCAACTCAGTTTCACTGCGAACACGTACGTTTCAAAACAATAAAAAGGATCAGCTGATTGTTCATTCAAGGCGACGTTCAAGGCGACTTTACGCGCCAAAGCGTAACGTCATTTATGAAGATACTATAAAAATTCATCGTGTGAACCTAAAAATATTAGTCTCGGGTCCACACTCATGAGATATTTCCGATACTTACTAAAATACAGTAGATTTTTTTTTCGTTATATGCTGTGTGACATTTTACTGTGCAATATTCAGCCCAATTTCACAGCTAGTACGTACGTTTCAAAACAATAACAAAGATCAGCTGATCGTTCGTTTAAGGTGACGTCATGTGACGAAGCGTGACGTCATTTATGAAGCTACTGGTGGATATTTCTCGAGTCTTTGGATATCGAGAAATATCTTTTAGATAATTTGCGACAATGCACAGGCTTCCATATAATAAAGTGTATTATTTCCTGTACGAATTAAATGTATCGGCAGATATTACTAGCTTCGAATAATATATAGCTCCATGACAAAATTAAATTTAATAACCCTTTTAAAAAAACAACAATGACAATTGATTGGAAGATTATTTCAGAAACGTTCTGACGTATTAAATCGTCGTTCTAACAAGCCTGTACAATGGGTGTTAGACAAGTAAATAAAAACAATCAGGATACACTTAGACAGCAAGGAAGACTGAGAATTTCTATGGATAAATACACAATCACTCAGGAAAGTAATATGTTTTCTTAAAACAACACGGGAGATACTTGAAAGCTTGAAACACAAATAAACACAAATGTATGTGCTGGAGATCTCTGCTCATTTTTATGAAGGAATTATTCATAGCTTCATAACTTCATCAGAGGGATTTAAAAGATCGCTGGAGTTTTGAGACAGTTGCCGTAGTTTCGTAATTATCTTACAATCAGCATGTATTTTGTCTGTATTAACTCCGCAACTGTCGTGTATCCGACCCCCTGATACAGATGTTTGTACCAGGGGGTCGGATACAGGCACGTTCCTTTCGCGTAAGTTCTATTTTTTTTCTTTTTGTTCATCCGTACGAATAAATAGTTCGTTGTATATTCGTCTACATTCTTGACTTATCCCCAATATATTGTAAAATAAAATGATTATTACCATTATGTGGATGTACAAAATATGTATCCGAGTCTCGCTCCGGGTTCTAAGGGTAGATCACGACTTCGACTCATGGTGATCTGCCCTTAGAACCCGGAGCGAGACTCAGATACATATTTTGGACATCCACATAATGGTAATAATCTCTATTTACTCCCTCATATATATGGCATTTTTCAGGTTTGGTTGCAAACAAAGTCGGTAGTTCACAGGTTTCGAAAAACATGAAACTTGAACAGATTTTTCCATGCTCAAAACCAAGAAGTTCTATTCACGATTCGTTTCGAAATGTTCCAATACAGAGTCTAAACAATTTGGGAATGTATAGCACAGTATATGGACGAATGGTGTTATGTTCCCATTCACACTGTTATGAACAATTGAATTAGGTACGGAAGAACGGAAATTTCGTAATTTAGGAATGAACTGGTGGAAAACAAAACATTCTGGCACGACATGAAAGAGCACTTCTCAGAATGTGCCTGTAAGATCATCGACTCACCAAGAAATAAACGCGATCGAAATAGACATTTGAGTAATTGATCCTTAACATATGCTTTACGCATCTATTTGGAAAACAAAATATTTTCAAACGTCCGTTTCCCATTTTTTTTATCAAAATTGAATATGTCATTCATTTTGGCAAAACGCAATGTGCTATCAATTTTGTCAAGGATCTGCAAATCTATATCTATTTGCGGGGTAGAGGCAGGGATGTGGCTAGAGGGTTTCAGCTGGGAGGGGGGGTGGGGGTGCCACCGGTGAAAATTCCAACTGTGAGTGGTTTCGATAGGTGGTTGCACTGCAGCGCTGGGTGATATCTTTTAACCCTTTACCCAACGTAACGGCCAACACCGGCCAGCGCTATTCTCAAAAATCGCCAATTAATTTTCATTATTTTTTTCATTTTTTGTCTCAAAAACATAGGTTATGACCCCTCGTTGGAACGAGCTCGTTCCAACGAGGGGTCATAACCTATGTTTTTGAGACAAAAAATGAAAAAAATTAGTTATTCAAGAATTTCTTTGGCAAGTGTCGTCTGCTTTTCGTGTTAGGTAAAGGGTTAAAGTGATTTTTATATATTACCGTTGTTGTTTTGGGTCATTTTGAACATTAACATATTCTTCTACCTATCTGCGTTAAAGCATAGAACGAAATTGGATCAAGATGTTAAAATGGCTGGAGACTTACAACTACACATTTTAGTATGGAAGTGGACCAGCCTTGTACAAATAGCTAAACTGCAACTCTGCAGATAACTGAGACTTATGAAGTCTTTGATACAATATCAGCATTATATTAATACTTATGGAGTGGCAGTTTTGTCCTTTGTGACCACTGAGAACTCAAAATTAATGTTATTCATTTTATTTTAATGAATAAAACAGAAATGTACGTGAAGACTGAAACACTACATAAATACCATCTTATAAAAATAATATTTGTAATAAAAGACGCTGATAAAAAAATAACACAAAATATGAATCAAGTGACTAGCATCTGCTAAAAACCAAGACAAGATCAAATGAAAAAGAACAAGCTCCGAGTCTTCATTATGGTTTCATAATATCAAATGTGTTTCACAGTGTTTCATATAAAGCTCAGTAATCTCGGTAAACTCCTTCCAATTGGCATTTGTGGCAACACTTTATTCATCTTGACTCTTATGCAAATACATATTCGAAGAAACAGACAATATTAATTAATCTCATGCATTGATTAATTCCAATTTGAACTGGTTGTTTATAATATGACATTAATAAGTACTTATAACATACGTGATGTCAGAGTCGAAATTTTGAGGCCATGTCAATGTTAGAGTAGGAAATTTGAAACTCAAGTTTCCAGTTGGAAATAAAAGATCATAATTTCTCATCATTAGTTAGAATTTTAATATTTTTCATGAACAATGTTAATTTATTGAATTTCCAACTATTTGATTTTTGACCTCGGATATTTTCCAACTATTGAAAAAAATACTCCTAGCTGGGTGTGGGGGGGGGGGGGGGGGGTGGGGGGGTCTCACCTGTCGCCACATCCGTGGGTAGAGGGCGGGTTTTGAGGTGATAATAGTAAACGTATAACCCTAATGTGAACAGTGTATTGCCGTTTCATACATTGGATATAAAATTCCGACCAGATCACGACTGTGTACAAGTTTTCGTGCAGTACCCCTTTGTGCACAGTCCCACTGTGCCCTCATTTGGGCAGTCTGCACTACGTTTCTTCCTCACACTCTAAAATCGGTTGGCTGAAAACTCAGCCCAGATCAACTGGGTTGAGTGATATGAACCCAATTGGAATCCCTTTTTGGGATCGAACCTTGGCCATTCCGGTTTGAAGTTCAATGTCGTAACCACTGAGGCAACACGCTTCCACTAATACGATACTTTGCTAAAGTATGGATAGGATGATCAAACGACTAAAGAATACTGAGTTAGTGCAACACAACGAGAACGATATGTTCTTCATTAAACCTCTGCCTCTTATACCAAAATACCCAAGGTTCCAGCAGCATGACTGTTTTCATTTCAATAACGTAACTAGGAATTTAACGGAGAAATAGGTCAAAACACATCTATCTCCACGTGGGGGGTGGGGGGGACATGTGGTTGTTTAGCCTCGCCATTAAAAATATTGGGGACGAGCCAACAAGGAGGGTCGGAATCCGGGCACGGGCCAATCTCGACTCACAGAGCTGAGTTGGGACCGCAGCATGATTTTCTTCCCTGCCGAGTGAACTCGAAATATAGGTTTCTTCTTCGTTAGGTGTGATTCTTAATCACTCCAGGATGCGGAAAGGAAACAATGATTAAAGTAACAACGATTATTTTATTTACATTTAAAATAAACTCATTCCATATTCAACACGTTTAACAATATGATCAACACAAATCAAAGACTTATCACAGGGGTTAAATAGTTTTCCATCAATTCAGTCTACCTATAGCCCTGTACTGGCGCTATAGTACACTCCCACAATGTCACTGTTGCGGTCTCGCAACAGAAGCTTAAAACACCGAGTCTTAATCGTTTGCGTCTGTGCGCGTCTGCAGCTCTGACTGCCGGGGGATACCGACTAACAATGATAATTAACTCGTGGCAACATAGTTCTGATTTGGATTCTGTTTATCCACTCTGTCGGCTAGTTTTGCAAGTCTACCCCACATACCTTATACATGTGTCCTTTGATAGAACTCTCCTTGAATGTTCCTCTCCTTTGAAATACACACAGTTTATGCGCCTTCGAGCTTGCGCGAATTGTCACTGTCGACTTTAGGTCGATATTCACAGCACCCCGGTAGTAAAACAGGCTGCTACCCGACCAGCCTCTGCGGGTTAAGACCACAATACAATAGCCTACACCTTGAGACAGGTACGAGTCGATCCCCGCTAATGACATATAAACTTAGCCGTTACTGGGGTTCGTAAGCTACTCTCTAAATTCGCAACCACCCAAAAGTAAATTAACCCTTTACCTAACATGAAAAGCAGACGACACTTGCAAAAAAAATTCTTGAATAACTAAATTTTTTCATTTTTTGTCTCAAAAACATAGGTTATGACCCCTCGTTGGAACGAGCTCGACGAGCTCGTTCCAACGAGGGGTCATAACCTATGTTTTTGAGACAAAAAATGAAAATATTTTGAAAATTAATTGGCGATTTTTGAGAATAGCGCTGGCCGGTTTTGGCCGTTACGTTGGGTAAAGGGTTAAAACAACTGAAATGAATTACCTGTCGCTTTATCGGAGCAGAAATGTGGGTGGGGTCTGTTGTTTTGAATGAAGTGCTAGGCGAAAGATTTTGTCTTTTGCGAAAGTTGCAGTTGTTCTAGAACCGAGTTAAGTTACCAGAACATAACAAAAGATGTGCGTTGCTCAGAGGGGGTCACATGTACTCAAGCGACAATTGAGGATCCTCTAGAGTCCGCCATTCCTTTTCTGTGTTCACTACTCTATCGTACATAATCACATACTTCATTAAGCTTTTGAAGGAATCATACTGTGTTAGAAAGAATTCATGATTTTTTTGAAAATGCTCTTTCCAGGGGGATTGACTAATGCATTACGACTTCAGAATAATGTTCCCCCCAAGATATCTACATTCTTCATTTAGCATCATTGCTTTGTATTCATTTCAAACAAAACCGGTACAGATGGTGGGGAAATACTTCATAAGCTGCGTCCACACGACTTTTGATATATGACGACTTCATTCCAATTAGCGTTATTGCAATGAGATTATAATACTATGTTATTTTCGAATTGCTTTGTCTGATGAGATGTACTGTTCAGTGTATGACAAAAAGGCATACACTAGATCGGCAATGTGTGGATTTATGTTTGTTAAACCTAGAAACCCATATGTGTTGGATTTAGGTACATTATCTTACCTATTATTTGTTTCCATTTCAGAAGTGTATTTTAGAAGTGCAGAGATCGTTTGAAATTGTGTGTATTTCCAGGACAATGACACTACTTTATGCCATTGCCAACCACCGAATCCTCCATTTATATACTTATTTTATTACATCCAAAATAAGCAATTGATATATTTTGGGGCGACAAGGACAATTATAACACGGGCCAGTTGTAATACGGCTGACATCGAACTGCGGTTTGAGAGATGCTCGAGGAGATGCCCCGCCCCCACCCCCCCCCCCCCCCCCACACACACACACACATAACTGGAGACAACAATGTCGGTGGTCTATTGGGGTTTTGACGCGATTGATAAGCTTCTGGCTATTTCAGGGCGAAAACACCTTTTTTACAACCTGTCGAACAAAGTTTGGTACGTTCCAAAAGAAACGTTATAGCCACCGGAAATGTTTATCATAAATAAGGTGGAATTGCACCGAAGAAACATTAATCACTTTCCTTCCAATTGGTAGTGTCTTTTGAAATATATTTTCTTTATAAACTTCATATTCTGCAAAGTTTTCATGACTTGACAATGGGATCGGTTGCAATAAATGCTGCTAAATGCAACATAAGTAGTAGGAGATATGGTAAACTACCCCATTGGAGGGACCTAGTGGGGACCAAGGATGTGATGACATAGTCACGTGATCCAGCACGTTATATTTGGTTGCCATGGTAGCCCACGTGGGCGGATATATTGCACCGTCATCTTGGTTTCTATGGCGACACGTGGTTGCTATAAGCCCGGAAAGCCTACAACAGGACAGGGGTATGTTCGGTGGGTGCGTTCGATTATAAAGGTGTAGGTTGCTAGTTACGATTTTTCCCAAATCCTCTTTTACTTCTAGAATCACCAAAATAGTCCCGACAATCCCTCGAAATCACAAAAACACCAGAAAACACTTTATGTGATATGAATTTCCCCCAGAATCCTCTTCTTTCACTATAGGCGCATTCCTCTGTATAAGTGTTAATATAATTACCCAGAATCCTTGTTTTTTTTTCATAGAATTACCACAAACAACGCAGCAACTGTTTATTTGGCTCGGTTTCTATCTGTTCATTTCAGGCAGGTTTCCCCCAGAATACTCCTTTCTCAATGATAGGCGCGTTCCTTTGAATAAGAGTCAATCTAATTACCTCAAGCAACCCAACACTCATTTATCTTGCTAAGATTCCTTCAGAACCCCCTGCTCTGCTTCTAACTATTCCGGGAAGGTCTCACACCAGCATTCCTGGACCTGGACTACCTATGCAACGACTTCTATCTGATTTATCCTACTCGATTGTTCTGTTGTCTACTCTAGTAGTGTAGACGAGCCTTCCAGGTTGAACGGTTTTAGCGTATTGCTATTATTTTTTGCCTTCCTGGGCAGATCTAACCAGTTCTAAACAATGGTACTTTTTCTGTGCTATGGTTCTGGGGTACTCTCGGAATAACGTTTAACATGGTACCACACGCGAAAGTTATAATCCATTAACTTGTAATTAAATGCTAATTTTCGAAATGCAAATAAAAATGTTACACTTGCTCCCTGGCTCCCCTACCTTGTTTGACAGAGTTATATCGCTCTGGGAAACAAGATATAGAAGAACACATGCTCCGTTTATCACTTGTAAGTAGGAACATATTTAAATTCCTATCAATTGAATAGTCCTCTTCACCAAATATTTTTCCTCTGGAAAGGCGGCATTCATCATTCATCGTTATCTTATATAAAAAGTATAGGTTATGTGCTACTGATTAAAGCAATCTCTCGCAAAACATTGTTAGAATGAAGCATCCAGCCACGTTAGCTCAATTTCAGATGATGGAGTAAGAAAGGAACATCCATCATCTCAGAATTAATTTACCATATAAACCGCTAAGACTTGTTGTATGGAGACCGAATTATATCATCTAGCACCGAATGTCAAACTTCGTATTTACATTGTTTACACGGCACATCTATATGATGAATGAGCTCCATGCCCAAGCTCTGAGGACACCAATGTAATTCCGTAAGGAATTGGATGTTTGTTTAACAACCTTTCGTGGAGTTTGAGCGCAAACTACAGTTGATTTAATATGATGTTCCTTTATTCACAAAGACATACCAATATTCATTCGTGCTCTAGTTATAGATATGCTAGGCAATATGCATTTAATTCGTCAGGGAAGCATCAAATTATTAACATAATTGGCGGACCTACACGGCGCATATATAAAACTTCAGCCGTGGTAAGCCTTCATTCAAAAGTATTAAGTTTACAAACAATTTTAGCAGTTTTGTAATGTAATTAAAGATCAGGTCAAATGAACTCTCGAGTGAGAACCATTTCTACCGCTGATTCAACGAAAATGAATGTTATGGGTATATTTGGATTCAATCGTTTTGAATATTTCATTTGGTCAGAAAAAACGAACAATAGGTTTGCTTCTTCGACCAACTGAAATATTCACACCCATTGCATCGAAACACAGGCGTTGGGCTATTTCAGGGCTGAACTGGTTTCAGGCCACAACAGCGTCGAATTTCTTATTAAATTTTACTTGTGGTATGCGTGTTTATTTGAAGTGTCTTTTTCCCGAGCACAGTGATACAATGCGAGTTTTTTACATGAAGTATGGGTCAATAAATCATACAGTCAATACGAGGCATATTCTGATCGCACGGTCGGTACCTTTGTTTCATTGATCAAATTACATCGATACAATTATCGAGTAATCACACAGACTGTGAAGGTGCCTCTAAAAAATAATAAAAGCGTTGTCTAAGCATGAAGCATTTCTTCAGTTTGCCCAAACGTTTTTGGTGTTTTCGAAGCATGGAGGTTTTTTTTATTCAGTGACCCTTTAGCTGATAGAAAAAAAATAAAACAGAAGTGCGAAGAATAAAACATTCATTAATCACCTATATCCGTACACTGGTACCACACAAAGCAGTACTAACCGTGTATGTGTATCAGAGTTATATGTATATTATTAAATATCTATAACCGTGTAAATATGCAGCAATCAGCACATGAATATGTTAACCATAGCGTACATGGTGCCGGTGGGAGAACGTGTCCCCATACTCATAACAGAAAGACATATTGCGAGACCACCGCACACCCCATCCACTTACTTTTGAAGACCTGCACGAAATGTGAACATTTCGCAGATTGAGAGTCCCTATATACAGTGTTATAGTTCTAATGTTGTCTAAACTATCTAACTTACAGTAACTAACTAAATATATCACATTACTTCCACAGTGGATCGTGAGAGCCGTTCATTTTGTGGCGATAGTCGACCATTGTTATTTATTTATTTATTTATTTATTTATTTATTTATTTATTTATTGGTGTGTAAAATCACATATTTATGCACAGTCGACAATTGGACCGACAAACGCTGCCATATGACCACCACTCCCAACTTGCTGTGACCGCGGCACTACGCGTACCACGACGAAAGGTTTTAGCAAGTCGAAGGCCCGCAGGGCCCGTAGGGTTTGAGTATTCATTGCTATCCCACTTCTAGTATAATATCCAATTCACGCGACATCCAGAACGCCGGAACCGAAGAAGCAAGGTAGCCAACAAGACCGCCGTGATCCCGCGCAAATCCTCACCGGAAATCTCTCTGAGTTGTTCCTTGATCTTCAGGCAAGTAGAGTATGCTATTTAGATTATTTTAGCTGTATGAACTGTAGGCCCTTGTTGACAAGTGTAGTCTGCGTCCGGCTCAATTGGATCAAGTCGAAATTCTGACAAGAATGTCTGTTGGTTGCCTGCAGACAAGCATAATCTGCCGTCGTGATTATTAGACTCTGGATTAGGGCCTCGTCGAGAAGTATAACCTGACTACGGCTCTATCAAATATATGTCAGCTTTCATCACACTCCCCCAACCTTCCACACCTCCATTGTCGCTCGGTATAGTCGCGTTTGTAAACTCGTAATTACAACTTGAACACGCAGATGTGGTGCATATCCTACTCCAGTAGCGATGTACTTTCATTATAATTTGAAGTTGAGAGTCTGCGGTACCAAAGCGTGTCTCTTTTCGGCTGTACCCTATGACATTATACATGTTTTAGGAAAATGCCTGCTACATACTTATATTTCTGCCCACTTGAAACAATCTACGTTGTCAAACAGTTGTACAATACATTATTTTGGCAACAATACACACTTTTAAATAGGAGTATGATTTTTACGAATTAATGTTTTGAAGCTAGCCTTTATCAACTTTTTCATCAAATCAAGTCATGATCGCTTTGCATGTTAATGGTTTTCTTTGTGAGAACAATGTTTTGACCCAATGAGACACCGCTGCTGAGTCAAATCATACCATCACCTTACAAAGAGAATCCGTAATAATTTAGTCTTTTCCACCTCTTTCTTTCCGTATGGCACCGCCCAATACAGTGGAATAGTGTGAACGTATATTTTAATACAGCCACTGTATGGCAACAATGCAGTTGCCGAGAGGCCGTGAACACTGAACAGACACAGCAATCAACCTTCCTTTTTTATTGAAATGTCATTTCAGAGGCCTTCGAATTTGAAAAAAAACAGGCGCACCTAGAATTAATTTGACATGTACGTGTATTTCCACGAGCGCTAATTTGTAACTTTGTCACAGTCAAACTCAAAAAGGAAGAAAATTCGAGATAGATAATTAATGAAATATTACTCTACTGTGAACATAAAAGCAGAGAGAAAATTTCAACAAGATCCTGACTACGATGCGGTCAAGAATTAAAATTCGCATTTTTTGCTGGCAGGTCTGTTATCTGTGCATTACCGTTTATTGGGTGTAAAGTCATATTGCGCACAATTTATAGTACTGTTAAGCTTCGAAATTCCATTCGATACGAAATCGTCCAGATGATTCAATTCGATTGCTTTGGAAATTCGAATCGTTGAAATTTTCATGTCAATATCTCCCCAAGCATTTCTTCTTGAACTCTTCTTTTGTCATCAGATCCCTGTAAATCCTCTGCATGATTCGATTCGACGCAGAGGATGGGATTCGCAGAGCCCCAATTCAGTACATTCTCACTGACGAACCATGTAAAATGTCACTTTTTCTGAAAATACCCTCAATGCAGTTTCCAACATTTGCGCTGCGATGTATATTTCATGTGCTCATGCCAAAGAGCCTTTGTCCTTTGTTTGAGATTGCGCGAGTTACAGTGTTTAAAGAAGAAGTGAAGCACATGCCCGCCGCGCGCCACAAACTGAAAGGCCTGCTTTCTTGTGAGAACGGTGAGGTAGCTTTTAGTGTTAATTTTCGTATTTAGAGTCCGACAGCCAATGCATCGTTGTGTGTTTTACCGTCTAAAGTTTTTTTTTCATCAGCGAATTATGGTTGTTCACAACACCCATTTGAAGAATCAATCGGCTGGCCTTTTGTCAGCCTTGAGGAATTTGTGATATTTCGGTTTTTAAAAATAGCGGTCAAAATGGCGGCCATTTTTACAAATAGGAGGATTTTAACCAACGTGGAGTGCTAATTGAAACAAACTAGCTCTTTCTTATCAAACAGATACACCTTTTTAATTTTGTGCAAAAATCAAACTGCCTAAATCCAACATGGCGGACAAAATGGCGACAAAAATCCGAAAAATCGATTTTTTTCACAAATTTCACCAGTTTGTTCCAGATTACTAGTGCAATGATTGTCGTAGTGACCAGTGTTTGTGATGGACAGTAATGTTTAGGCATTACCGTACAATTGTACAATCTCTATTGGTTGAGATATGAAGATCGGAATTGGTACTAATATATCGCCCGTAAATTATCAATGACAGCATTGACATTAAAAATATTAGAAACAGAGAGTCCGGGTATGTGGTATGACAAGAAAGATTATGTAGACCACTTGGTAGTTTAAAGAATTGTTAAGCACCCAAAAGTATAACAAAAAGGCGGCCAAATGTAATGTTCAATATGGTATTTTCTAAAAACTTAGGCAATGATTAGTGTTTATTTTCTGCAGACTGGCCGGTAGGACCGCTCCTCTGTTCGTTACAGCACTCGGTTGTTGTTTGGCAAGTACCGAAAATAGTGCTTGCTAACCGTGAGGCAACCGAGCTGCACCTTGACGTCTTGCATGGTGGTTTGATGAGCATCGAATCAGTTTTAAGATACTGTCAGGTGCTAGTGATACATTGTGAGTCAGAGTCAATGGGAGAAGTTACTTCGCCTTCTCGTCTCTAACAAACCCATAATTTGTAGGTTCCATTTTGGGTGGGACCGAATACAGTGCATGTTTCCAAATGCAAGCTTGCTTGTGACCCCGTTTGACGTTCTCTGCAAACGACGGAATACTTGGAGGGGAGGGTACATCGTTTAGGGACTTTTGTTTCTCCTGGTCGTCCTACTTTGGATGTCCAACTACTGACTCTTGCATCTGACATTGATTTGGATGTAGAACACCCAAAACAGGCAGCCATGACCTGTGTCGCACCACGCAAGACGTCGTCCCAGGGAACATTCATTTTTCCAACTGACTCTAGCGATATACAACCCTCTTTCAAACTTTAAGGACCTGACCTTTACCTATTCCAAAGCACCCGTCGACGGTATCACACCCAGAGATAGCATGCGCGGCAAGAATACTTGGTATAGTGTCACGATGCTTCTCAACAGTGGCACCAATTTCTATCACATGCCTACCCCTAATGGGTGACTCCATAAACATGGAAGATGTTATATTCTGTTCCAGATAGTGGCACTGGAGTAGGGCATACACATCTGTGTCGTCTGCAAGGACGCCAACCTGCTTTTAGTCATTCATACCAAATTTCACTGCCTGTTGAACTATAATATTATCAGCTTCTTTATGATTGGTTTGTACCCCTTATTACTTTCACCACCAAAACTGTTATGTGCTTTGAAATACTGACAAATTATACTGGTGACGGTCAGCATAAATTTCTGAGACGGCAATAATGATGTTGCGCTCAGCTTGAAATCTCGGTAACAGCCTTTAAATCCCTGTACAACTTTTCTTGCTAAACTCGTGGTACCTGTCTAAAATAAGATAAACGTCGCCCAAAAGCAACTTCTGTTTCTCAGATTCTTGACAGTTTTCAACGAAATCCAGCACAATAGGACTGTGAAGGTTAATCGGTGCCTCTCGGTAAGGAATCCAGTGTAGTGCACACCTATCAATTACAGTGCAAACATCTATGCCTGTCGGAGTGGATTTTCTTGCTGATGTTGTACACGCAGTTCTTGTTTTGAGGTCTGATGTCGATTTTGGTATATGCAAATCACCAGCTTCAGTGAACAGTGCAGTAGGAACTGGCGCCAGCTCATAAGAGATCACTTCCTTGATGTTAATATCTCTCATACTCGATACATTTACGGGCGCTGACCCAATCCTACCAGTGGTGATATCCCCGAATTCGATCGGGTGTTGCTTGAGATTCAAGGGATTGATAACTACGTCCAGTTTGCTCCTGAGGCCATCACGGCCACGTTTATCAGCGGCACTTCTACTCTTGGCTTCTTCTTTGAAAGACTGATTTAAACTCGAATTCACACCGGAATCCCTCAATCAAGAAACGTCACCCACTAAACGGCTGCGCGTATGAAGACTGAGAGCCCAGAGTTTGAGAGTTTGTAGTTTCAAAGTGATACCGATCATTCCAGATTTCCCATGTCCATAACGCATGAATGTGGTTTCGATGTACATGTCGCCCGCAATTCCATCCCAAAAAATCCATCTGTATGTCTCATTACATGATTCCCTTTCATTTTCGAGAATGTCTTTGGGTAGAGCTTGCTTCTCATGAAAATTTTAATGGCCATATCTAGCATAGTTAACGCTCTTTATGTAACGATTTCCGTGTTTGCGCAACATTGTGTTGATCAGGAAATTATACAGGTGAATTTTTCGCCAGTTTGGATCATGAAATTCGAGCTAAATCTTTCAAATGTTCGAAACGTGATTTTTTTCGGTCAAATTTTCGGTCATGTTATTCGGGCCTAATATTTAAATTCCTCAAGGCTGATAGGAAGCCAACCGAGGTAATATTGATGTCGGATGTCTAAACTATCGGAAACCACAGAAAAAAAACTTTAGACGTCAAAACACGCATGAGTAAAACCAAGTGGATTTGGCTGCCGGACTATTATGTTTTCTGGCTTGTATCATATTATACTACCGTATACTACCTTTGCTTGAAGAGGTAGACCAATAATGAGATAGTGTACATCCCCAAAGGGTTTATAAATTGATTTTTCGACAACACATGTGGCAACTGAATAGACATTTTTAATAGGACTGCATTAATTATTCCGTAATAAAAGATTTGGCAGTCGCTTTTGATATTAATCTTTGGGTTAACACTGATAAAGATAATCTGTAACAGAGCAGTCCCACACCCCCTACTACTAATACTACCCAACTAACAAAACTATAGGATTGTGATCACAACAGCAGTCTCTTCCGCGATCAAATCGCGATCCGACTGTGACAGACTTGCATCAGTGTCGAGATTTCTAAACAAGGCACAGTCAAAACAAACGAAAGTAGCATCTCATAATCAATGTTCTCGCATTTCTTTTTCCACAGGCGAGAATGCAGTGCTGCGAGGGCGGAAAACGGACAGATAATTTCGGCCGGATACACCTCGGTCGGGATCCAGTCTAAATTATCAGTCTGCTTTGGTGAACTAGTTTAGTATATTCTGTATTGGTGAAGACGAAAGCAAGGACATAACAGTGTAATACTTGCGGGTAAATCCATGTGTTACAGGTAGAAGCATATACAAAAACCACAAAGACAAACTTAAGACAAATGGGAAAAGAATACTCAACCAGTAAAGACTTCTTGGAAGAAATAGCGTCAACAAGGTGTACGTTGGAAACCTATTTGGGAATTGGTGGGATTTCCAAGTATAAGGTGTGGAACAGATGCGACCCCTCTAAACCAAGTGGTAGTGTGGAACTCGGAGATAACCGAATCAAGTAAAGTAGCCGCTCTGGAAATGGTGAGGGGGAAACTCGAGTGGATGTCGGTTAAAGAAAAAATGAAAATGGGAAAATTATGCTACCTAAATTACATGGTAAATCTCCTAAACACCAGATGGTGTAAAAGACGTTTAACCATGTATTGAACTATAATCTTCAGACAGGATGGATAGGGCAGGCAATGGATCTAATGACGAATTGCTCAATAGAAACAGAAGACCTGGAAGGAGAACTGAAGAAGTGGGGTAGCTTTATCAGGGTGTAAAAGGAATGGAAGTCCGTTGGAACGTTAGTCCCTCTGGACTATTATTCCGCGGAATTATAGTCCTAGGTCTAACATTTCAAGGAATAGTAGTCCGGCGGACTACTATTCCTAAAAAATGTTAGACCTAGGACTATAATTCCGCGGAATAATAGTCCAGGGGGACTAATTTTCCTACGGACTTCCATTCCTGTTACAAGGGAATGAGTGCTCGGGGATTGAAAAAGAAACTGGCGAGCTAGAATTATGGCCACGAGTTCTTTACACTGGCTATATAAGAATATGCATCAGCTTTTGAGGAGTACCTGAATGGATCGTTTGGAGGGGGTCGTTGTTGTTCAAAGTGAGATCCAAGTCACGGGAGTTGAAGCGACGAATCGAGAAAGGCGAAAAAGGGAGTGTCAAATGTGTAATGTAGATGAAACGTAGACGCTGGGATATTTCATTTTAGAATGCCCCAAATATTTGCCTAACAGAACAAGAATTCTTGGGAAACTAATAGAGAATTGGATGGAAATATGAAGGATAATTGGGTGAGGAGTAACATGTGGAAAAGGGTTAATTTTATAGTTGGGGAGATCGAGGAATGGGTCAATGGGAGGAATTATGAAACAGTTTTTGACTGAATGTTTGGACATTAGGAGGGAGTTTGGGAGAGGAATACCGCGACGAGACACTAAGCTAATGTTGGCCTCCTCATTAGAGGGTCTCAGCAAATAAATGGGAGGCCGAAGAATTATTATTATTGTATTTGTTTATATTTAGTGGGGTTTAACGACACTATTGACAACCAGGGTCACCACACGTGGGACAGTTTGACGAGTAGACGAAGTCGGTGTACACGGAGAGATTCACCGAGCGGCGGGGCCAACTCCCAGACGCCCGAGCGTACTAACTTCGCACAAGCATGGCTAGAGTTGTTTGAAGACAAGTGCAACATCGACGTGCAGTACGCCATATTTTACATTGCCGCCGTGCCCCCCCCCCCCCCACCCCTGCGTGGGCAATCGGGATTAAGTCCTTGCCCAAGGACACAACGCAGTTATCACTGGTGGGGATCGACCCGTGGATATCTCGTTTGAAATCCAATACATAACCACGGAGCCACCGCCCTCCTTATCTAGTGCTGGACGTTCCCCTATTTGCTGTTCATGTTATTGTTTGTGGCGAGAGCACTTCAAAAACCGTGTTGATCTTCCTTACCCAAGTGCTTTATGTACTGTATGTGTCAGAAAGAGAACCAAATTTTCCCAATACTACGTTTCTTAAGACTAAGATTCCACTCATTCCACTCTAATGGACAAACAAACAAAGCAACTGAAGATGGTTTCTCTTTTTATTCAAACGAGATAAATTTTGAATTGTAACTGTTTTTTACATTTTATCGAGTTCGAGCGTGCTATACTAATAGAAAATAGAAAGATCAATATCACCCGCGCATCTGGACGGGGTCAATCTGCAAACGGAAACATCAGGCGAGTTTAGTTACCGATTTTCCACAAAATAGCCCGTGCAAATCGATACTGAGTAGTATTTAAGGCTCCGTGGGTGATCTTAAGTCCGGTAACATATTGTGTACCGAAGTTCACGAGCAACAAAGTTATGTTTTCAAAACTATCCGATAAATAGTTTCGTTATTTCGCGACCTCATATACCTACGTTGAACCCTTCCTGCCCATGTGAACAAGGAATCAAATCATGCGATGTCTCCACCACACCAATGAGGATTCACATGATGTGGTTTTGTTAAAATTTCTAAAAAAAATGCTCAATTTGTAAATAATGCCAGCGGATGCGTGCGATTCGCTATACAAAGGGTTAACCATATTAACTCTAAAAATTATTTTCTGTTCCAAGAACATGATACGTCATAAGTAGGATGAATGCATATTGGCAGTGTGGGGAACCAATCAATATCTTCAACGTGCAGCCCGAAGGCCGCACGCTGAAAATATTTAGTGGTCTGTCACCATGTAATATATATGGACTCTTCCAATTGCTGTCATTGATCTGGCTTGGGAGACACCGGGTTCAAAGGGTTAAACGGGAAAGCGAAGTCAAAACTGCTATGAAAAAGAGAATGCCCAGAGCATTTGTACGTGAAACCCACCCCTTACAGGCAACCTGAAATTTGAAATGTTAAAACCAACGACATTCTCCCAAGAATTGTCACATAAGCACTTTTCACTCTCTTCACTTGCACAAACATGAATCTCATCATGTCGCGTTTCTGAAAAGGGCATGCTTTGAGTCTCGTTTTGGTACACATCAGTGACCGATCGCGAGTGGAGTGACAACTGGAAACCTAACGACAATATGCATTACACTCCAACCCTGTGGCTCAAGATTTGGTGTGTGCTTTTCTCCATACAGCCCATTGCTATAAAACACCCGTTACAAAAAATAGACCTTAAGTTTATATGTTGGGGGGGGCCTAAGAGTATGTCCACGACCTATATTTCAAATCTTACTCCATAATCACAAACAATGTGTGCGGTGGAACACTTGTGTAAGGAAATTTATTTATTATTATCGAATATTTTTGACAACTCTTCCCTTGTTCGCCCAGATGCATATTTCATATTTCCAATCATAATAGTTTGAAACAGTTGAATGAGTATGAATGAATACGATGGAAAATCACCTACATAGAATCGGTATATTAACCACTGGGGAGATGAAGAAAAGTAATATATGTAATCATTCGCGCCAAGGTAATAAGCAATGCCACAAAAATGCTTCACAGTTCAGTTATCAAGTGTAGAAAAGTGGACAAACTATTTCCAATATTTCACACGCTTCGAAAAGAAGAGTTTGCGTATGTAACATTTCTCCCACCACCAGCCTATTGAGATCGTATATCCTGGATGAAATTTCTGGATGGGACAGATCTATCTGCCCCATCACAAGTGACTATTCTCATTTGAATCTGTAATTATCGCTGAACTATTTCATCGGCGTCTGCATTTTGCAAACGAACATGGCGCCTCGCATCCTTTCTATTGACGCAGCCACATCTCCCACTCGTCACCACTCGAGAATGATTTCTCACAAATAACACTCACAAAACGTTATCGGAGTCAATCATTTTAAATGTGACATCATCGAAATGTCAGCTTTTTCAACTCGCTTCAATATCATAACCCATCGATTTGTGAGTCTTTCCGCAATGCTATTTATTCCTCTCTACGATTAATTGGTACACCAGTAAATTTCTTCGTGCAAGTAGTATCTTCAGTTTGATAACGTCATGTGGTGTGAGTGCGGTTGGAGAAAAATCACCCTTGAGTGGTGTTGGATTGGGATGTGAAAATTTCACCTTCTGGGAAGAATATCTGACCCAGACACCAAGTGTCTGGGTCAAAATATCTTCCCACTCGGGTGAGATTTCCTCATCCACTCAGACACCACTCGGGGATAATACTAATCTGTGTGCATCAGACCTGCAAAAACACTATCTCGATTGTGACATCTTATACCGATCGATTTTCAGCATAGCCACCAAATGCAGTACTATGTGAGAACAAAATACGAGTAAAACAGGTCCATTTAAAGTGATTTAGCATCTCCTGCAATGAATTCAGAAACTGATTCTAATCATTTCATAATTATTGGGATAGTAACATAGCGCCCGATAACATGCATAAATACTATCAAACCCGCTGATTTTTGCAAATACGCGATGAAAATTATTGGGTGTGTACATATACGTTTAACCCTTTTGAAAATGTTTGCATAAATCCAAATACGCGAAGAAACATTTGGTATTCGATATAAAAAGTATGCTATGAACATCAAAATAGAGAGGACGATCAGTAATAATTTAATCCTTCAGCCTATGCAAATTATGGCAAGTCTTCTCCTGGGCCGGATTAAGCTAGCGCGGGGTCCGTGAAGATCGAGATCTTGAATTGGGGATGGAGGTGGTTTCCTACTCGCGTTGTTACCGTCGGGGAAAATTGTACAAACAGTTCTGCAGTGGACGCCCAGACAACGGACATTTTTCTGAGAAATAAGCCTCAAACAGTACTATCTGTATTGGCCTGGCTTGAAAGAATGTATATTTCACTGAGCGTGGTATGCCATATGCATATCATAGAAAGCGCCTCTACAGTCGTATTATTGTTGCTGTCTTGATTCTAAATATTAGAGCTTTGTAAAGTGTGAATGACCCAGACAAGATGGCATCCAATAGAAAGTGTGTTTCGAACTGCGACGCTGTAAAGCTTTAGATTGGTCTACTTTTTGGGACATCGCAGACTTTCCAAGTCAGCTGCGGTTCAGCCCCAATGGAGAACATTTTATTTTGCAATACTGACTATATGATGGCTGGATCTACTGGTCATTACCATCTGCAATGAAAATGTTCAGGGCCAGTGCCGTCATACGTTCCAGGTTGTGTAAAGATTAAAGTCGATGAGTAAATACTATTTACACCCAAAGCTTATTCGTACCTCTGATAAACATTTTTAACAATATAAAAAAATCATTCAAATTGGAATTACTATTCTATTAATTGACGTTTTGGTGGAGCTCCTAGCGCATTAAGGTCAACTGGTATCATAAATAGCTGCGCTATTGAAGAATTAGTCCCTGGATCTGAAACTATGAATACATGGTAATTATTCAGGGTTGTACCCCTGGACCAAAGACAACATTATCTCAGCTTTGGTAAGACTGTACATGTACATGCGTTTTTGACCAATGCATATTTACTCTTTTTCAGAGCTCTGAGAGATGGCATGTAGATACATGTAGTCTGAGAGTCTATGTGACATTCTTGCAATATAACCGTACGTTGTATGAGTCACTTTCCTATGTATGTACTCTTTCCAGTTTTTGTACATCGCGAATAAAATCAATCAATCAATCAATCTTAACCCTTTGAACCCTATCGGCCGCTTTTCCTGCCAGGATCATGATACGTCATAACGTCATTATATAGGGTGGCTGTTCAGTAAATGTGTGGAGTAGACCAATCAATATTTTCAACGTGCAGCCCCGAGGCTGCACGTTGAAAATATTGATTGGTCTACCCCAAATAATGAATATGGACTTTTCCTAATTACTGCCCTTGAAATGGCATGGCAGATACCACTAAAGTTCAAAAGCAGACATTTGTCGCTTGATCTATGTGCGATCTAGTCGAACATGCTATCTTATTTCAGAAACAAATTACACACAAAACATATCTAGACAGATTTTTCGACTTTGTTTTAAAAAAATGATTCTGTGTTAACAAGAAGTAGATGCAAATGGAACAAACACCACACAAGGTACTATATCGAGAATAATGCCGAAACTTAGCGCAAACAACCGCTTTTTGTTCCAAAATACACATACAAAAGAAATTCCTTTGTCAGTTCACCAGCGCAGTTATAGGGGGCACGCTGGAGGTTACTATGATTTACAAAAGCAACTAACTAACATTGGGACTTCAGCAATGCATTCTCTGTCACATTTCAATCGTCACGCACCTTGAATAAACTTCTGAAATTGTCCTTGCCCATTCTACAGTACGGTCGGCGAGGAAAGGTCAAAATCCACGCGTGATCAATATTTCCAAGCACGCGTTAAAAGTGAATTTCCGATATAAAACAATGGAATCGCCATCAAAATTTGGAATGAATGAAGCACCGAGAACGACCCGGTGTTTCTTTCATTGAATATTTGCTGAAAACTACTGATTAGTGATCGAGAAAAGCGTCCGTGGGCATCACTACCTACGCGTGCGCGTGGACGTTGACCATTCCAAGGCGGCTGTACTGTACATTTGTAACCGAAAAGAAAAGAAAACTATAGAATGCGTGAATTGACAGTGGAGTGAATTCTTTTTTTTCTAATAACGGGCAGATGTTGTGGGTTTGTCAAAAATAAAGCTTGTTCCTAGAAGTTATAAGGTATGATAGACGATAGGGACGTAAAAAAGATAAAAAAAACAATAAGTGGTTTAGGAAAAAAACGTATCATTGTTCTCGCATAATGTAGGACAGGTTCAACTGAAGGTAACAGGTACTTTCGCAAGGATACTGACCGAATCTTATGTCAAGAGTCGGCACGATAAATATGTATTACCGCTGGCGGTCTTGTTGCCAGTGGAAATACATAATTTATCATCTCCGCGGATGGGATTATCGCACATATGTTTGAATGGGTTGGAAACAAAGAAATCGAGTGCGATAAATCTTATCCCATTCAAACGTGTGTGCGCTTCTGTGTTTATCACACACCTCCCATGTAATAACTAGTCTACACGAAAATGGAACTAAAAACACCTTTTAAAAGGATAATTGCCGAATTTACTTCGTTTCCAACAAGTCATCACTGTTAGTTGGGGGGGGGGGGGGGGGGTACCAACCCTAGTTTGCTTTATAAGTTTTACGGCATTCAGTTGGTCGAAACCAATTTACTCCGATCAGTCTCACAGTCACGATGATCGAACTTCACATATTGACTAAACTGTGGGGAAAAACATAACAAAACGTTTCCTTATAGCTAATAAGTTTAGCACATTCCATCATTATATGACAAGCTGTGGAAAGTATTTGTCAAGGAACAAGCAGTCAGAACGTTATTTTTATTTTGTAATTTTTTTACTCGAATCTGATTGTTTAAATATCCCTAAACACAAATCTAAATGAGGAACTTGGAATTTTCAAGCGATCTCGACTCCGGTGCATTCGACCAATGATCGACGTGATTTGTTTAGACAGGTTCCTTCTCTGTTTACGTTGGAAACGAAATCGAAAATGTTTTGTATCACCACATGTGCGATACAACTTTATTTTTATCACACAGAGAGCAGTGGAAAACCCGTGTTTAACATTAATAGGTGCTTGATAAAAGCAAATGACTAGTCATTGAAATGAGGTCAAGGAGCTTGCCCCAGTAGGGAGTAAAGAGCAATGATGTGGGGACAAAACTTGAAAACATGACATTTCAATGGCAAATTCCTTTTTGAATAACACAAATCGGATATTGCCGTTTAATTAGGTAAAGAGTTAACTCAAATTGACGGCGGCGTCTGGGATCTATATTTCTCCTTTGAGACCAGAGCTAGTTCCTTTCCACCTAACATTAATGAACGATTATTGATTAACCTCTCAGTTTACCGTGTTTACCAACTACCGATACTAGAAACTAAATATTATGCATGAAGTGTTAAAAGCCATTGTCCATTCTTACCACAGAAGAGTGCACCGAAAGCATTATTAAGCCAAGCTGAACCGTTCACGCTTCCGCACTAAAGTATTTTTTTCAATAAGATAGTGTGGTAAATATATTTGATTTAAACACGATACCAACATTCACTTGAGATAAGGTAGTTAAGCAATGGGTAGTTAGTTTGAAAATAGGAGACAGGCTATTTTTGATGTGGAAAATCTAAAAAAGTATCATAATTTGTCACTTTTTTGTTGGCCATTCTGATTTATGGCCAATTCTGCACAATTTTAAACATCAAATCATGAGAATTTGTGACATTTTTTTTAGATTTTGGACGATCTAAAAAATAACATGTCACCTATGTTCAAGCTAAATTTCCCATTACTTATATAGAACCTTAAATGTTGTACATTTGCTTAGTATATACTCTACTCCAAACTCTAACAATAACCCCGTTATGGGAAGCTAACTGTTCGCAGGGGCTTCGCTATGGAGTGGATTGGGGGTAGGTTCTTGACTTTCCATCCCTCCATATTTTTTCCAGTCAGGATATTTGCATCCATACTTGACTCTGTGATATCGATTCACTCTTACTTGTAGTATACACGTTCTCGCGAGACAATACGTGATACTTGACCGTATGTCACACACACAGTCGGTCATATCAAAGAAGGATTTCCAGTTCCTGATTCCGGCAGTCCTGGGTCCAGCATAACCAGTTTGGAGTACCGGCACGGTACATGTTAATTAAATAAGATGGTGCGCAATGACTACTACATGTACATTTTATACATCCAAAGTCTCCAGTTTAGAAATAGAAATATTAGCGCGACCAGGTTTCCACTTTATTGTAGGCTGTACTGTAGCATAGTATCTGACTGTGTTGTTTAGAAAAATAACAAATATAAAAAAAAAACTAATTTTGAACATACATTCGAGTATATGTACGTTACACCATGCGATGCATTCTTGTTCATAGAAAGTGACGGAGTAACTCTTACTGCACCAAAACTAGAGACAAGAAGTTAATTTGAAAAACAAAACATGAGGAGTGCGTACGGAGAACATATACTGTTTTCTCCCCAAGATTCCTCGGATTTTTAAAAATATATTATAAAGATATACAAATCGACCTTATCGGTCCAGGAGCTTGGTTCTATTTCTATGGACGCCAACACCATCCACCCTGGTTCGAACAAAAACTATTTATTGTACCAGGTCACCTTTTGAGTAGATTTTCAGATGTTAACCTGACATCGCCCTGGCTATACTCTATGAAATCTAAGAGGGTGTCCAAAATGATTTTTCCCTTTATGTTCAATTTCGCCATATTATCCCAACTTAAATATCTGAACATGGTCTTTCCTTGAGATAAATTGCTTGCTGATATAATGACGCAGCTCATGATGTAATTTTCTACAGTTTAAATCCAAAATAGCTGCCAAAATACGCCTCGAAATAAGGAAAAAAATATTTTATTACCCACATTTTTCTACAAAGTTTGGTGTAACATTCCACAAAATTGAAGAATTGAGGTGAATGTATCTCAAATCAATTTCTAATTATTATTCCCAAAGAATCAGTTAAAAAATTCAAATAGCTAGCTCCGTTGTCAGGAAAATGTCTTCTAAATTAGCCTTCCTTAAAACAAACAAAATTAAATGAGTGACACATATTAGTGGAACACAAAACAAAAAGAAGTGATGTCGTAAATTACGTGTCCAGTGACGTCATATCGGGCTGTCAAACTTCAAGAATGGCCAGGATATGACGTCATTATCATAGCGATACGTGCACGTTCTTTGGGTGACACGCGTTTCAATTGTCCATCTTGTTTCACGGAGGCTGCCGCCTTGGTTTATATGATGGCACTTGAGTATCTATATCCAAAAGTCTTCCAAAGGCAAGGAGTGTGTGAGATGTGTTCGATGCAATAGGGAATATCAAATTACCGAAAACGACCCGAAAATGATTAAAGTTACCGAAACCGGCCTGACTGGGCTGTAATTGCTGATAGTACTTGGTTATTATGGATCTTAGAGCCTGCGATACTAATGGAATACGTCTTGCTGGTGTGTTCAATTCAATAGGGGTATTTTTTCTGGCTATAATACTTACAGATTCATCGTTTGTACTCCATTTATCTAAGTCCGGCCACTCTTGGTGCAAAATAGTTATCTCCCTTTTGTGATATGTGTGGTTTCTTACGGGTTAAGTGAGTCCTTGGAGTAATGTTCTTACATCTTTTAGGCCCATTTCGTAGAAAAGGGATACCAAAGCCAGATACTAGAATATGGGCCTATGAAAGGGATTCTATGGACTCCTAGCAAACAAATGGCTTCTATATCCAGACTACTAAAATGACCAGTCCTGTGATCATCTTCTAAACATTTAAGTTGGGAAAATGTTGTGAAATTGAACATAGGGGGTAGAGGCGAAAAACAGCCGCCGTCTTGGACGCCATCTTGGATTTCATATAGTATAGGCAGAGCGTTAACATCTGCAAATCTTCTGTAGAGGTGTGCTGGTACACAAAAAAAAATATGTTTGGTTGTATCTTGGGGCCTGAGATGGGCGTACACCTAGCTCCGAACTATATTGTGACGAATGAGACTCATCTTATGATCAAATTAAATCAATGAACCAAAAATGTAAAAACACAATTAAATCGTATCCAAACGACGCTAAATTTGAAAAATGAAGATGTGTTATTATAAAAGATGGCAGTTAGAATGACTTCAGATAAATAGAAATTATCAAAGTTGATCTGATCACTTCACGATCATGGCCTCTGACTATTGCCCTGAAACAAAATAGAGCACTGCTATTCCCCCTCCGCCTTAGACAATATTTTTCCACCCAGTCTCAGGAACGCTCTCAAATATCAGGGTGCAGGGAACTTGCAACGAATATATGCATGCTTCATTTTGTATCAAATGTGGAGAAGAAACTTGAAAAGTTGCTACACGTTCCCGATTAATATTGCTAAACTACCACAAAAGATAACTATCCAAACATCAGCGCTTGATAAATTATAAATTTTGCGACAATGCTTGTTTGTCACCATACTGAACCCAATTGGATTCATATTCACTCAACCCAGTTGATTTGGGTTGATTTTTAACCTAACCGATTTTAGCGTGTACGACTCGTAAAATTCGGCACAGTTAAATGTTTTCTTACGAGATTAAAGGCATAGTATAGTAATTACGAATACTACTGACAATTGGTTGGATGTATACATGTACCTCTTCAGCAATTTGTCCTATCAGATATAAATATAACGACGTTTTCCAATTTCCGTTTAACCCACAGTATAGGTAAAGCGTACCCCCAAAACATCCAACTCAAAGAGTATTGGTGTACTCTTTTCTTTATCTCCAATACCAATTTTGCAGTTTAACCCACTTTTGGTTTGGGTTTCTCCATTTGTGTTTTTTTATCGGACGGCGGGATGTAGAATGTTAAAAATATTTTTGTCTACACCTATTAAGGCGAATTTTGACGTGCTGCATTGCATCCGCTTGGGATAATTTATTACTATTCAAGTGCAGCGCTATGCCATGTTACTGAGCTAAGGTTAAATGAGTAATATAAGAATGTATGCATGTTCAATTCTACAATTACGAAACAGCAGACCGAGACCTTCGACCGGATTGCAATTTGGTCAAATTCTCCTCATGTTTTCCCGTTCAAAGCGTATTTGAGTCTATCCCTTGTAAATAGAACTCGAGGAAGAACGCCTAAACATTGCATAAAGTCTGCTACTGTCGATTGTTTTCCTTGATTCTGTCTTAATGTCGAAGTTATGAAACCTCAGTCCACCTGCATGGATATGTCGCGATCAGAACTCGATCTGTTTGAAAAAAAAAAGTTTTTGTAACCGTTTTCTGTGTCCAACTCTCGCGCTCCCTTGGTAATAAACCTCAGAGTTATCGTTTATTTCCTCTTAAATTGTCTAATGCTAATTTAGGTTCTAAGTCCCAACTGGGACCGTGAAATGGTAAAGTTTCTTTAGAGTATCCAAAACATTAATCGATGATGCGAAACACTAAATTAGATTAGTGTTCCAAAGGCGAAATACAAATGTGTCTGCTTGAAAAAAATGCGACATATCATAATCGGACCTTACCATAAACTGGCATTCCATTACAATTACGAATAACGAAATTGTTTAGAAGATCTGCAATAAGTTAGTCACACATCTCTGTGGGCCTGTCGATTCAAATTTAACTCTTTAAACTTATGACATATTCCATGTTACCTTGAATGCTTCAACTGAGAGGGTGCACTTTCATTATTATTTTTTTTTTTTTTTTTTTTGGGGGGGGGGATTAATATTTTCAACGTGCAGCCTGAGGGCTGCATGTTGAAAATATTGATTGGTGGACATTATAAATTCACTGATTAACTATTGACTTTATGGAATTAGATCTTAAGAACCTTGCTAGGAAAAGCGTTCTTGCGGCTTCAGTATCCGTTTTAATCGCCGGGGACTAAATAAGATATGGCCTGTCGGCATATGCACTGCAGGGGAATGGTTAGACGACGCTCGGACGATTTGTGTTTTTGAATAAGCCGCCGCTGGCTCTGTCTTTTTTCTGAAGTGCATATAAACAGGAGAATCTTCGGTTTCTTGAGTGTATGCCACCAATTATCTCATCAGGGCGCTCGATAAATTAAGAATTGTCACCGTGGAAAACACATGTTGTGGAAATGTATAGTTTGCGTTCCCACTCATAAGACAAACGTCGGTATCTAAGACACAGAAAACTTACCCCCGCCATTTTATCCATTCCCTTACTTTGTTTTCAGAGAAACCTCCAGTAACAGTAACTGATGCCTGTTCCACGTACTCTAAGTTGTGTTTTTTTTACACCACGATTAAAATCCAGGTAAGTAATTTAAACGTAGGTTTTTAATTAAAAATATTACCTTCGCTGGCCTATTTACTTTTTGTGTGACACTATTCACAAATTAGTCTTTTAAAAACAAAAACAAGAATTTATGAGTATAAGGAAACCAGAGAAACAACATAAAACATATATGGTGGTGCGGATAACTCAGTCGCGTGTCTGCCTGGTGCTACTCCTTTATCGAGGAACAAATTCTCTGTATCTTCCACTCGGGAGATGTTAAGTTTTACATGTGTAATATTTTCCTCATAATTAATAGATGGATGTGCCTTCTTACTCGAAAGATAATTTATAGAGCGTGATCAGTCAAACACACAGGGTTGAAAGGGTTGATCTCGGTGAACATAAAATGTGTCCATTGCAGTTTACTTTAGAGCTTACGAAGCTAAGTTTGCATATTCGAATGTATGGACAAATCAGTCATAATCAATGATGAGCAGTATGACGAATCGGGAGTGATAACACACATTATAACAACTGCTTCATCTTCATCATGTTTGTTTTTTCTCTCTCGACGTTAGATTCACT
Source organism: Pictodentalium vernedei (assembly GCA_031216915.1). Taxonomy (NCBI): domain Eukaryota; kingdom Metazoa; phylum Mollusca; class Scaphopoda; order Dentaliida; family Dentaliidae; genus Pictodentalium; species Pictodentalium vernedei. The sequence continues at coordinate 501,848,465 of CM062297.1, read as the reverse complement.
TATAAATACACAGACTTCCCGCTGGAAAACTACAAATTGTTCAATAATAGATTAAAGAAGCCAAACATGACATTTATTTCATTTCTTCAAGTAACGCCTAAGTGACGTTGTCGTACGAGGTGCGCTAAAGTGAGAGTGGATCGGCAGAACGATTATTCACATTGATTATACTGAGTTACTTCAACCATTTGCTTAATGAATCGCCCCCCACCCCTCCACATAATGAACAATTTCAACAAAACCGCATCATGTGTCACTAGTTGCATACCGTCAAATTGAAGTCTGGAATGCAGTGCTTTAGCTGAAGTTCTCATGATTACTTGGTTCACATTCCTTACGACTGCTGCATGAATATGTGAACTCGCCGGCTACAATACGTGGAAAGTGCTGCGACAGCTGCCAGACGAAGTCTGACAAGGGTATGTGTGTGCACTATGAGGGGCACAATCATGTTTTGGAGGAATTGAACCCTCGACAAATGCCTCTGTTAATCAGAAGTCAATCACTTACGCCACCAGACAATTGCACACTAGAAAATCGAAGGTCGGAATCTACTTTTTAGCTGCAGTTATGATTACTTGGTTCACTTTCCTTACGGTAGCTATAAGCATGTGTAATATACGTTTGCTACAGTGAGACGGGGTGGCGCTGTTGGCCTCAGATGAAGACAGACACGGACCTGTGTATGTATTTTTAAGGAGGTTTTGGAGGAATTTAGAATACTAGTTTCTGATACCTCTCCCGGAATCGAACCCTCTGCAACACCACATGGCAATCATTAGTCTGAATCCCCAACCACCACATCATTGCACAGAGCCGAACTAGTAAAATAGTATTTTAGCTGCTGGTCTCGTGATTACTTGGTTCACTTTCCTTATGGCATCTACACGAGAGTGTAAAACTCACTGGCTACATTACGACGGAAGCTCTTTGGTGGGCCTCAGGCGGAAACTGGGACGAGGCTGTGCATGTCTTATGAAGGGTCCAATCATGTCTTGCAGGAGTCAAGCATGTTGGCTTCTGATCAGCCGCCACGAAACGAACCCTGAGCACCTACCCCTGACAATCAGGAGTCCAATATCTAATCTTCCAGACCATAAAACATTGTTAAAACGATCGTATTTTAGCTGACTTTCTCGGGACTACTCGGTTATGTGTCATTCTGGCAACTACGTGGATGTGTGAAAAGCGCTGGTGCCTGTACGGCGAAAGTACTGCGCGTGTCCTCAGATGAAAACTGGCAAGGCTTGTCTATGAAGGATGGGGTCAAGCTCTCAGACCACCGGTCTAATTCTGTTAGAAATTCGATACTAACAGGGCATGGAACCCGTCTAGCTCTCAAATAGGTCACCACACATGTTTAGGTTTACTGGTCAGGAATTTCTCAGGTGGTTGGAAAAGCGAACGGACGGATGATTGAATCTGAAAAAATCATAAACATTCATGCTCTGGAATCGTGTCTGAAAATTTTGTACAATCGAGAATTGCTTCGATCAATATTTTGATGACATTGCAGTCAAAAATGAATACATGCCACGACCCTCGTGTTATGATTACGCCAAATAGTTCCACAAATAATGTAAATATATTGATGTTTTCGGGGGGAGTTAAGTCCTGTTTGATAGAAATATACTACTCAAAGTATGCTAAGCACCACATATTTGACACATCATTCTGAAATTTGCTTGTGACATATTTGCGATATATTAGGGGGATATGATTGAGGAATTTATTGAGATGGCCCCCAGTATTTACATTAGCTCCATTGACAGGCAGACTTTTCGTGACAGTCATGGAAAGCGTGTACCCCTTGATTTGCATGCTGTTTTCGTGTAGGGTATTCAATCTTCATTTTAACACAAACCCTTGTGATTTAATGATTGAATATGGCGAATGTAAATGTAAGAAGACATTTGTCTGAAGTAGAAATGTGGCAGGCTGTTTGGATGTTGGAGCAAGGGGCTACACATCGTCAGGTTGGTGAAGCCCTTGGTGTGCACCATACGCTTATCACCAGAGCCTGCGCATGATTTCGGCAGTATGGCACACCAGTAAGACGGCATGGTGGTGGCAGAGACAGGGCAGCCTCTGCGGTTTTGGATCATTCAGGCCCGGAGGAACCGCTTTGCAACAGCAACCCAGCTTCGCAGTGACCTTCAGAGTGCATCCGGGGTAAATGTTTCGACGCAGACTATCCGGGCAAGGTTGCACGAAGGTGGTCTCTGATTGAGAACCGTGTATTTGCGCTCGGCTGTCCCAGAACCACCGCCAGAAACGATACGAATGGGCCGTGGACCATGTTGGATGTACCAGAGAAGATTGGCGACCTGTCCTTTTTACAGATGAGTCAAGGTACTGCCCTGACTACACAGATAGGCGTTCTAGGGGATGGGGAAGTCCAGGAGAGGAGAGCGATTCCATGCAGTCAACATTGCTGGACATGACCGTTATGGGGGAGGGTCAATAATGGTCTGGGGCGGCATCAGCTGGGATGGACGTACAGAGCTCTGTGTCCTTGACCGTGGTACATTGACTGCACAATGGTGTATTGATGAGATCCTGGATGCCCACGTTGTATGCAGGTGCCGTGGGTGATAGATTCATTCTGATGGACGATAATGCCCATCCTCGTGTTGCCTATGCTGTCCGGGAGTACCGACAGGGTGGGGGGGGGGGGGGGGGGTGATTGAGCGTATGGACTGGCCAGCAAGATCCCCTGACCTCAATCCAATCCAATATGTCTGGAATGAGTTGCAGCTTGCAATTGCAGCCCGTTCAGTCAAGCCAAGAAGGGTCCAGGAGCATGGTGCCATGATGGTCCAAGAATGGAACAACATTCCACAAAGGACCACCTGGAACCTGATTGGGAGCATGAGAAGGCGTTGTCAAGCTGTAATTAACAGTAATCGGTCTCATACTCGATACTAAACCCATACAAGTTCGCTCCGTCAACTTTTTGGCAAATTTGAAAACGTATTCAAAAGCTAAAAAATAATGTCAAACACAGACAAAATCTTAATTTCTGTACTTAAATCATTAAAGATATATTTACATAAAAAATATATACACTTTGCATTACGATATTTCAACTAAAACGTAAAACAGGTAGTTGGATATACTTTGTGCTTAGCAAACTTTGAGTGGTATATCTATAACTGCGACTGAAAAGAACACACGTATATCTTTGTGAATAAAGTCACGTCTCATTACATCAACGGTTATCTGCACGCATATTTCAACCAAAAGTGGGTAAGAGATTGCACATGAAAGCGTCGAGTTCCGAGGAGAATTAGACTGGTGGTTTGAGTGTTTGTGAGGGGTTGACAATTGGCAACGTCATTTCGTGTCAAGCCACTTGTTATATTCTGGTATCAGTAAATGTACACATACCCTTTGAGCAACACCTTTGTGGTTGTGTCTTACTTTGGACGTGGTTTGCTGTGTATTTCAGTTCGGCCATCTTTCAACTTGATGTTGAAGGAGACAAAAAGGTCGAACGCAGTGACTATAGATAACATTAGCCATATACAACTATATTTGTTTACATTTGCAGCAAACATATTTCAGAAATGCTTGTGTAATGACACGTTTGGCTTCTCTCAAACTTTTCAACTCATTGTGGAATCACATCTAGTGCCTTTGAAAAACACTTTAGGGTGGGATGAGGGTGGCGGTGACGCGTGCCTTCGGTTCCGCGCCTATCTATGTAGACCGATGAGACCAATAATTTAGTTTATTTTTGTTCAAATCCCAGCTCCATTGTTCCAGTATAAACTCATACATGTACATACAGGTCCGTTTGCGTGTTTTATATCTATTACCTTAGCCCGACATTAACCCACTCTTCCTATTTTCCTTCAAGGAATTTCATCTTCAAGAAAGCATCTGTGGGATCTATGAACGAACGCTTTCCAGTATCATTGATATTCCTTCCACCATATCTACATTTGCATTTGCTTAATTACCTTCTACTTTTTCCCAATAAAATCAGTACAAATAATTGGTCGAAGCATTTATAAGTCGTATATACATAAAGTCTGATATGTGACTTGCCTTCGAGGTACAAGTTTTTTTTCCAATTAGCGTTATTGACGTGAATTGTTATGCCAACATTTATGTGATGTTTTCGAATTGTTAGGCCACTAAGATGCACAAATCAATGTACACTCAACCCGCCATTGTTTTTGTAATGATTTAAACAATAGAGACGCATATACAATCGATTCCGGAACATTATAATTGTTTTATTTGACAAACAAAATAAATATAGAAAGAAGATAATAGCCAATTCTCGACGCCTTGCATATAAATAAATAATAAATAAATAAATAAATAAATAAATAAATAAATAAATAAATAAATAAATAAATAAATAATTGATTATCAATGAACTATATTGCATAGTGAAAAACTTTTTTTCAAAAAACGTAATTCGTTCAAATTTGTTGATTTGTTAGTCTTATTTCCATCCTTCATTTCCAATCCACTGGTTTCCTAACACAATACTGCATACAACTCCACAGTATTCCTACTATCTCATTAATTTATCTTCAATATGCCTCACCCGGAAAAGAACCATTTCACAATCCTGCTATTTCTTTTGTATGATCGGGCTAAGAGAGTACGGTCATACCCAGGGTGAAAGAAGTGTAAACGTGGATTGTTTCGAGGGCAAGGTAATGACGGCAGGCAGGTACAGGGCCGTCGCTACTGGGGACAGGTGGAGTGCAAGTCCCTCTAGCATTCACATTCGTGGAGAAACTATCAGATAAACTTATTTTCGCATCATGCCGAAATAATAATTTTACCTGACCCCCCCCCCCCCCACGATGCAGATTGGGTGGGGCGGGGTCGGTAATGACGACACTACCCTCAGCGACAAGTACCTTAGATGCGTTTATACCATTGACACTTTCTTGTTACAGCACACAACTAGCAGCATCGAGAAGTATCTCAAATGCAAGGATTGGGCATCGTTCCGGTTCAGAAAATTAAACTTTTCTCACACTGAGTCGAACAATGGTCGACACCGTACTCTCGGTGCCACTAACATGGGGCCTATTTTTTTAATTTCCCGGTCCACTCCACTTCTAGGGTTGTTCGCAAATCAGGTAATTGTTAACCGAAAAACAGGACAATTTAGCTTCCCCCTCTTCTCAATCAACAATTATTTGCCGTGGCCCGGGACAGGTAGGGAAATATAATGTTGCTGAAGTCAATATTGTTAAAGGTGCCTCAATATTTCTAATTTTGACTCAGTACCAAAGACTGTCATTTGTTTTATCGAATCTGTGTATTTGACAAAAATCAATAGAATGTGGAAGGAACGTAGCAGCTCTACTTCGCCATATTTATGCAATGGGAATCGGAAATAGAAGCATTCTGAATCCTCTTTCATTGTAACACTAAAGGTGAAGAATCTCCCGTGCTAATGAAAACGTCAGTATTCAACTGTTTTATTGTAAATTACGACCTTATTTCATTAAAGGTAGGTTAGCGCATATTGTGCTTTCACAGGTTATTACAATAGTAAATTTTCAATACATGCACATATTGTCGTATACATTTTTGATATGGTTATAAATTGCGTTTATCTTTGGAACCGATTTGCCGAAAATATTACTGAAACAGCAATAATAATGAATAGAGTCATGCGTTAACCCTTTGAACACCAAAGGTCGTTTTTTTTCCGGCCCAGGATCGTGATATGACCGGAATTCATCCAGTAGATAGTTGCTCAGTGAATTTGTGTGGTAGACCAAGTAAGATCTCAAACGTGCAGCCTAAGGCTGCACGTTGAAAATATTACGTGGGCTTCCCACAGGTAATGAATATAGGCTTTACCATTTGATTGCTCAGAAGTGGCATGGAATATATCAGCAGCGTCTAAATGGTTAAACTGCCGTCAGTGAGAAGATTGATATATTGATATGGGCACATTTGTTAACAAAGCGAAAGCTTGTACCACAGCCTGGTAACAAAATGCGTTTGTCACGACCGGAATAAACGCTTGCATTAGATTATAATTTAAAACAAAGTTGTACTGTTAGATACAAATTGAGACAGCAAAACGGTCTCTTTGCACTCAGATCATTACACTATGGCGACACACTTACGCCAGTGGGTCGAGATTTTGTAAATAAAATACTGCAAAAACAAGGCCACATAAAGAAAATCAAACGAAAAAGCATCTCATTAAATGCTTTCGCATTTCCATTTTTTCTGACAGCTGAAGTTCTACTGTTTCGTTGGGGAAGGTGGACAGAGAATATCGACTGAATCGTGCTTCGTTCGAAATTCTCGACCCGCTTTTGAGATCACAGTTCTGTAGCATCATCTTGCATAATACAGTTGTTTTCATTTCAGAGTATAACTACATTGGGTGTGTAAGGAAGGTCGGAAGTATTTAAGCAGATACCTTTAGGTGCGTTGGATTAATTTAAACCGATCCTTCTGATTGGTTGTAAACTAAACTGCCTCTCCTTCACTCGTGCTGCAAATAAAGTTTATGTGCTTCGGTAGTTTGTATTCGAAGTTAATTTGCGGTTGACCATTTAATGCCCCCATAAATAATCCATCTTTAAGTGATCGTTCAAAACTAAACAATTACACATGGTTCAAAATCATAAAATGTATACAGTCTGTGACCAATTTGAAAAAATACGATGGTTTTAATCTGTCATTCAGCAAGTGTCGTTTTTTGTTCTGTTTTATTACTCGCCGTTGATACATCTGCTCCACCACTCGTCAACATTTTCAGTCACCACCCATAAAATTCACAGGCACTTGATGCATTCATACATTGTAATACACAATTTCCAAATACTCAAATGCCGACTCAACAATTCTCCATCCCAGCATTATAACTAGGTATTGATATAGAACAGATATATGGCATATGACAAGTAGTAACATATTGCTTTAAATGCCCTGCAAATTTTCATTAATAATACAGCTTTATAGACTGCAAGAACTTAATACAAGCATATATACACATCTGTAGTTTTAACCCTTTAACCAACGTAACGGCCAAATCCGACCAGCGCTATTCTTAGAAATCGCCAACTGATTTTCATTATTTTTTCATTGTTTGTCTCAAAGACATAGGTTATGTCCCCTCGTTGGAACGAGCGCGTCTAGCTCGTTCCAATGAGGGGTCATAACCTATGTTTTTGAGACAAAAAATGAAAAAAAAATGTATTCAAGAATTTCGTTTGCAAGTGTCGTCTGCTTTTCATGTTAGGTAAAGGGTTAACAATCATATTCATCAACATTTTTTTACAGTGAAGTTCCACCGACGACAAACAGCACTTAGAGGCGGATATTGATTTTTTTCAAAGAAGGGGTGGACCACATTGCTATGGAGTGAATAAACTCACCCATTGTGTTCATCATCAATGTCCGTCGCATTTTTAAGATAACAAAACGAAGCAGCTGAGTACGACTATATGCAGACTTGGCATGTCCAAGGCGTGCAGGCGCGATGCAAGCCAAATGTCCGCCTAAAATCGTTCTATGAGGGCAACTATTTTGCCTGTATGTCGAGAATAATTACCAGCGGCCCGAAAAGCCCCAACTGAATTCTAAGACGTCGCAACATAATTATGAAAATAGAATTTGATCCTCCAAGTCGGTAACATGATTGCTGTATTCTGTGTTGACATATACAGCTGAGCCATCATCAGGTACTTGGGGCTTCCCGCATTACAGACCCTCTCACAAATAGAGTTATTCCGAGAAATGACATTCCACGTTATTCCACCCAGTGAAAGATATATTGGCTGGGCGTTCATTTTTAGCGCCAAAATAAAGTCTGAATAGGTCTGCTTTGTGTCGGGCTATGTAAAGTGGGACGATTAAATGGTTGATACCAAAGTTTACTCATATTGTCTGTTCTGTTTAGTCCAAATAAAGAAAATGCATTTGGTTCACAAGCAAAGCACGTTTCAAATCAACGAAGGGGAAGCTTTTAATTATATTTTTTTTATTTTTTATTAACTGTTTGCGGTGTAAAAACACATATTTCGTCTCCATTCGGGAGGGACCTAAATTTAATGGCTGCATATTCGGTAGATGCGCATCACATTATCTTTGAAGTAAATTTATTTCATCTGTATGTCCTTGCCATGTTGCAATTTATGGGACAGTGCGAAATAGCACTTTCCCATAAATTGAAACAAGGCAAAGACATGTGAATAAATTTTGACATTCACCCCAAAATTTGCACTCTACCAATTACTAAAGAAATATGGAATACACCTGAGTTCAGTTATATTTATTCACCTTTTTCGAAAAATAAATACTAACTACAAAATATTTGAGGTACTTTCTGCTGAACAGCAAACTGGATGTTTATAAAGCAAATATGATAAACGCAATCTTATGCAAATGAATAGACACATTTCAGAAAAGGTAAAAGTTTAAATCTCACGACTTGGAAGACACGAGAAGCCAATAAAAATGTACAGTGATGGGGGAGGGGGGGGGGGGGGTGTTCAATCCTAATGATGAATTTCAGTTCGAATGAAGAATAGCCTGATAACCCAAACCTCTTGTTGGTCTTAGTTCCTGAAATTAAATATTAAACAAACATGTTCTCATCAGAGGCAGCTTCAGTAGGGCAATTGCACTTCTAAGCTTAGGGGTACTGTTTCACTCTCCCGCATTTTTTATGATGCCAGGCCTGCATAGAACCGTAGCATCGAGGCTCGTGATCCGTGGCGCCTCTACGCAAATTTTGAAGCAGAGAAATTTTGCATTTGAATTCTGCACTTCGCAGTGCGTAGTACATAACAAAACTACTTTATTTCCCTGCATCCCTTTGACATACGTCCCATCGGCCTGTTCGAGATGCATAGAAGTTAGATAACCGCTGGACTTAGAATGTGGAGATGGCAATATTTAAAGCAAGAACTGGAAAAACAAAATGCGAGGCCCAAAGTTTTAGGGGTGTTTAAATTTCCCAATCGCGTTCTCACTGACAATCCATGCCACGATGGGAAGACCTCCGTGTTGTTGAATACGGACATACGAGCGTGTTATCGGGACCGGGCGCATCTACACGAAAAGTGAAGCAAGGGAATTGTGCAGCCGCATTACTCACTGCCGAATATAGGTTACAATACAGTGCTTTTTTTCCATTGACGACAGTACTAATCTTTCCTCCTCTCCCCATCTCATCAAGCTGATTTGGGCAAAAACAATCATCTATCCATTTAGTTTATCATCTCATGAAAAAAGATACTGAAAAAAATATACGTCGCCATGTGAATTTTGATTTTAAATTTGGAGCTTCCTATACTCCCGTCCAGTTTCGCACTGAATGAAATAGACATATTTTTACCTACTCCCACCCAATTTTAATCTTCTCTCACACATTTCAGAAGACAATAGTCACCAATATTTTATATTTTTCCAAAACATGCACTTTAAAAATTTTATTCACACTTACAAGCTCGGTTCATTTTCCACCAATCGGATAACTCCAGGAACTTTTATCCTCCATTAAAGGTTGGGTGTCAACCATTAGAGGCGCTGTTTGCACGAAAACACTGTATTGTAACCTAAACTTTCTACAAAGTCGATAAAAATATATGTAATTATGAGTTTAAATTAAAGAAAAAATACTGTCTAATATATTAAATATCTTTTTTTCAAATTCCAATGCTCTTTGCCTAATCTATCAGCATTACGATTAACCCATCCCAACTGGTTGAGTGAAAAAAAGTCATGTGTCACTTTTTACATTTTGCCCTTTAAACTGATTCCAAACAACAAGTTTAATGAATTTGTTGTCCTCAAACTGCCATCATTTTGCATTAGTATACCAACAGAGTAGCTGTATAAACTATGAAAGTAAAAAAGTTATTCTCAAAGTAATGAAAGCCAAAAACATTAACCCTTCCATTATTCTCAAAATAAAAATGAAAAAAATGTACTTTTGTTTGATAAAGGTGTTTGGATAAAGTACAATTTACAATAGAAGTACACCATTTGGCAGAAGCACACTCTAACATGAGATAATCATATGACCTGAATGAAGAAATAAACAAATGAACAAGCAGTGCTGGCTATTTGACCCCTACCCCTGCAACCAGTTTAGCAGAAAAGCCTACATTCAACCCTTTGGAGTCCACACACTTCAGTTCTAGTGTCAGAATCACCAACTGTTTCCCACATATACAGCGCACAGAGTTAACAAGATACTTGAAAAATTAATAAATCCTACATTTGGGTGATACAGACACTGCCAAAATGAGATGAAAGTGGAAATTTCTCCCGGTTTTGCACTGAGACCAAATTAAGAACTGGTGTGCTCTCAGCACATTGAGCTGAGCCTACATGTTATAAAAAATGTGTGAGTACGAACCATATGAGGCATCCAGTGGTACTCATGGGAGTCATATTTCCAAATTAAATTGATCAGGATAGATTAAACTGTGGAGGGGGTGGGAGGAAGAATTTTCCAAAATAAAACCACAATTCAGTTTGGACTCTCTCAATTTTGTACAATATCACTCGCAACTTTTCTTCATTTGACCCACATTCTCAAGTATCAAGCCAGCATAGTACATTTAGCCACATGCCAATTCCACTCTATCTCCACTTGTTTGACATTATCAAAAAAAAAAAAAAAGTTGCTGAACCTGAATGGGATCAGCATAGTAGCTCATTCCAGCCAGGTCCAACAACTTATTTTAACTGAAATCTCCCTAATGCAACAGTCCTTTAAACTACTGAGTATCTCTCTTTATTTGTCTATAACAATGAATGGCATATTATCTTCTACATGAACAGGATGCAAGTTTTTAAGGTGGTTGTACCAGTACTTGGTAAGAAAAATGACAAATGAAACACCCAGGACAGAGGAAGCACACACAATGCCATTTATAAGACAGATATCTACATTCTTGTGAAGGCCTCACCTTGTGAATAACAAAGCACATATAATGGACCAAACTGTTACAGATTAACCCCTTAGAGCTACAGGTTTGATTGTGAGAATAGAAATATTAAGCCAAGTGAATGCTGTCAATATGAGAGGAGCAGTTGCATACAGTGTAGTGATTTTGTGCATCAAAGCAGAGTTTTTCTCTAAAATAAGATTAGAAAGTTGCCCAGGGTGTCCAGCACTCAAAGGTAATAAAGTAGCTACAGTTCAGTTAAAAAATAAGTGAAAATAGTAATTTCAACATAGAAAAATCAAGTAGTGCCACACGCAAATTGCTCCCATGGAGTAAAAACCTCCTATGCATCTCATAAAAACAACATTTGAATCAAATCACAGGCTGAAACAGGATATTTCTCATTAATTTGACCATCACAGCTGCCAAAATAAAGAAAAACCCCTGTTCAGTGACTGTTTCCCACACTGCAGAATGTAACAAATCATATTTTTAGCAAGCATATATAGACAGAAGGGGGTAAATTCTGGAATAGAAAAAATGATACTTCTACTGGCTATATTTGGGCATGGGGGTTAGTTAGCAAGTGGAAATCAATAATAAACTTGACTGAATGTTTTCCAGGTTGAAAATATGCTCCATTCCAAGTTTGGCCATGGTGGGTTAAAACTTGCTTATTTTGCACAGACAACAACATTTAGAACAATTAATACTGCCATTTCGTATTGGCCTGCCTCTGATTAACTACAAACACAACAAAATAACCAAATTGTACCATCTTTTCTCCACCTAAGATTCACTCATCATTTGGCCAGCATTTTATGCATATGGGCCCTCTAAAATAGGCTTTATTTCATGAAAAATGGGCATTCTACATCTTCAAAATTACCGTTCCTCAAAAATTTCCATCCAAGTACAAATCGACTTGGCTTCAGTCATCAAAATAATAACACCGGTAGAGCCAACATCCAAAACTATTTTTTAAAATATCACTCGACAGAAATCACAAGAAATACTGCTTCAGGTTACAATACAGTGTTTTTTTTTCCATTGACGACAGTACTAATCTTTCCTCCTCTCCCCATCTCATCAAGCTGATTTGGGCGAAAACAACCATCTATCCATTTAGTTTATCATCTCATGAAAAAAAGATACTGAAAAAAAATATATGTCGCCATGTGAATTTTGCCTTTAAATTTGGAGCTTCCTATACTCCCGTCCAGTTTCGCACTGAATGAAATAGACATATTTTTACCTACTCCCACCCAATTTTAATCTTCTCTCACACATTTCAGAAGACAATAGTCACCAATATTTTATATCTTTTCCAAAACATGCACTTTAAAAATTTTATTCACACTTACAAGGTCGGTTCATTTTCCACCAATCGGATAACTCCAGGAACTTTTATCCTCCATTAAAGGTTGGGTGTCAACCATTAGAGGCGCTGTTTGCACGAAAACACTGTATTGTAACCTAAACTTTCTACAAAGTCGATAAAAATATATGTAATTATGAGTTTAAATTAAAGAAAAAATACTGTCTAATATATTAAATATCTTTTTTTTCAAATTCCAATGCTCTTTGCCTAATCTATCAGCATTACAATTAACCCATCCCAACTGGTTGTTGTTAAGCTATAGCTACATCATTTGCCTTTTTTCTCTTCTTCATATGTTCTATTTGACCGCCAGCGACACAAGTGGCCATTTCTTACCCTGGTGATTCCGATATGGTATGGTGAAGTCGAAAACTCGTCTGTACGAATATATCGACAGGAATATATCGACGAGTCCGACGGAGACTTCACTAAATCAGTTTGAAACCCTCATGATGTCCAATTGATCTAACAATGTTGCCTTTAAACTTTAATCAAATTTCCATTTCAACAAGGTACTGTTTTGTTGGTCGCAAAACAAAACACAGCTCTGAGTTAAAAGCTGTACCGCTTTCAGCTGAGCTAATCAACTGATTTCCTGGCGCGTTTGACGTTGTTATGCACATTAACCCTTTTTAAATCGAGAAAACGCCTTTGCATGCATGATACATAATAATTTCATTGAGAGTAATGAGTGTAAATTGAATGTGTGGGGTAGCCTAATCAATATTTTCAACATGCAGCCCTAAGGCTGCACGTTGAAAATATTAATTGGTCTATCCCAAATAATAAATATGGGCTCTTCCAGTTGGTGTCATTGAACTGGCATGGAATATACCACCAGGGTTCAAATGATTAAATCAGTCAGCTTTATTGACTTAATTAGTATTTTTGCAAACAGTGACCCTAAATAAATGGAAATAATTGATTACTCCATTTAAAGTCGCGGTTGCTTTAGCAGGGGTTTCCAATTTGCTTGATAACAGCATCATCTGAGTGCACATCCGATCCGTGTCCTTTCGCTACAAACGGCGTCTTCGCTGTGCTGTCAATCGTCATCTGGTGAAAACCGCCGTTTTCCAAAGAGGGCGGAGACAGCTGTCTCACACCAGTCGCCTAAAAGGTCAAAACGGCGAGGTGGGTATCAACAAGTTTGCATTTATCAGTTAGAGATGTTTTCCCACGAGGCCCATCTTGAATGGCAACTGTACTGCTCGTGTTTCAAAGAGAACAATGGAGTGCACAAGCTCAGTGTGGTGGATCGTATTTCGGTGTTATGGACATTCAGCTGGGTTTTTGTGGGTTTGGAATGCAGAATGTTCGTTGAAATAATGGGAAACACATATAACTAGCAGTTCATTGAAAGTTTGGACATGTATCACCTGTGGACGAGGGAAGGGGTGGTATACAACAACAAATGCTGTAATGAAGGATCCACTTAACGTTCATAGCAACTCCACTCAATCATTTTTTCGCTGTCCACGATCTCAACTCTCGATATAGTTGCATATTCGCTAACTATTCATGGTACCCCTCCCCTCCCACCCCACTCACACTTCTATTTATTTGTGTTCCCAATACTCTCTGCCGCCGAATTATCAACGATAATTCAACAATCTATGCCCACAAAATAGGTATAAAGCCATTCGATTGTCCGTAAGAGGACATTCGACCTATGAGTTTGGGCGCGCTACTTTTCTGCTTTAACCGCGAGCAATGTGTGCGACAGACGAACTGAGCCTTGCCGGAAAATCTCTGACAAATGAAAAGCTGTTGATACCTACCTCTCTATTTTAAAATTGAATTTATTTTTATTAGAAAAGACAGCCTCGATATCTTCTGAAAAAGTCGATTTGCACCGTAGGATGACTGCAGCATACAGAGGACACTATGAGTACAGATAGGAAGTGGAGCTATTTATTGTACAGTGTGATCAATATCTCTGTGATATTTACATCCTTTAAATTTATCAGCTTTGTGTCACAAAACGTTTTCACCCAACTCGATCAAAACATGCGTGCACATAAAAAGAAGGTTAAGAGGATCTGTAGAATAAATTCAATGCATCCTACCCTGTGCTCCTGCAGAGTGCGGTCCTGAAGCACAATATGTGGAGAACAATGGACGAATCAATTTTCATAGAGCAAATACATGTATGAGACATATGTTATTGAAATTGTCATGGTGCCAAACACACAGAATAGTCCCAACAACCAACGTTTTTGTCTGCTGTTATGCACGTGCTACAGCAAACAGGGTCAGTTTACCCTTTTAAATTCTGATGCCATGTTCCATGCCAAGTCATAGCCATCCAATGGAGGGTCAAAATTCATTATTGGACGTAGACCAACTACTATTTTCATAGTACAGCCTCGCGGCTTCTTGTTAAAATATTTGATAGTTTACCGCACAGTTCACTGAGTAACCTTCTGCTTTATAAATACACATCATATCACCAGCCTTGATAAAAAAGGGTCCAGGGTTCACGGATGAACTACTGAACTCTATGTCATGGATTATTATCGACCTACAACGTAGGTAGACCCGTGTAACAATTCAGGCATCTCAAATTGCTTCATAGATATGGTCCATAATAGTACAATTGTAAGAAAGAAAATTACCATGCATATGATGTGTGCACACATACCTATTAGTATATATGTATATACTTACATGTATATGTGTATGGGTGTGTGCACATCTCTGATGTGTGGAGGCGAATTAGTCGCTTTGTTATGGAAAATATTAAATTTCTATGTGGTGGCCTTAAGATCTTGCACACATTACTGAGAGTTATAAAAGTGGGTCAAAATTCGTGTTGTATAGTTGATTTGAACTAGCTCGTGCCGCAATCGATACGACCCTGCACGAATTTTTGGTGAGCTGAGAGATGATATAACCTGGTTTGAATTTTGATTCTGATGAGAACATTTTGGATCTTCTTTGGGGTAAGTTGTTTTATTTTTTGCTCTCCTTCGGATTAACTCCCCGCCGGGGCCGGCCATTTTATCATGGACGTTTGGTCCTCGTCCTGTGCTGGATATTTACGATTAGTCCCGATGTCTCGGTCTAATCGATGAATTTCGGTATGCGACGGGTTTCGTTGGGTCGTTAAATTTGGAACCCCCCCCCCCCCCCCCCTCCGTTTCCATCTGATAACTTTATGGAATTTTACAATTATAGTAAATAGTATATTCTACCCTTCAATAAGTTATTTAAGGGGGTAGAATAGGAAATATGACAGTCAGGCTGTTCGATACAACAACCTAATTGATGCGTTATGAGCGTGTTGGATTTAGAATGAATATCTATTGATTCGGAAATATGTGTTATACGATTGTTAACGTAACCCTTCCGCCGGTAGTTTCGGGTGGTAGGACTTTTGGTACCGACTTATGAAGAGCTCCCCTTCTTTAGCCAAGGGTAGTAGCCTTGTGAAGAATTGTAAGTATTGTTGTTGAGCAATTCTTCTGGATTTTTGAAGGATTGGAACCTGGATTCCGACTTAGGAGAGCTTCCCCCCTCTTTAGATAGGGCGCGGTAGCAACCGATTTATATTTATATAATAAGACTAAATGTTGGTATATAAGTCTTTTGCCGGGGAAAAAGGGATTTGATGAGCGAATTGGTGGTTATGGCTTGTAGAGCTAATATTATCAAAGTGATATGTTGTTTTCACTTGTAAAGTGAAACAGTTGATGTAAAAGAGAAATATCAATTATGTGTAAGTAGAATTCCATATACGTCATCCAATGTATAATGTAAAGAAGGGGAACAAAACTTTTGTAAAATAAAATCATTAATACATTCAATTAATTCGTTCAACATTTGTGATAATTCCTTTTGTAGCTTCAAACCCTTACAACGAGCCTTTTTGAATATTCATGAATCCTGCCCTTTTAAAATTTACCGATGTTTAGGACTTGCCTATGGATAACTTTTGCGGCGTGGCTGTTGGCCCGAACTCATTACTTGTAATTGGGTCCGGTCCGGGAGCAACGGCGCAAAAAGGGGTGTCAGGACCGTGTTGGCATTTGTGAAAGATTTTAGGTGATTAATTTAATCAATTTCTCTTTAAACGAACCTGTAGAAACCCTTCGACAACAAGTTTGTATATGGCTGGATCTTGTTTGACTTCTGCGGTGAGGCTGTCGACTGGAACTCATTTTTAGTGAGTTCGCGCCGAGAGTGCCTGCGCAGCAAGATCTAGGCGGGGTTAGATCAGTGTCGTTACACAATCTACATCAGGGCTGCATAATTAAATTACAACATATGTGGCTGTTTCAAAACGATGACATAAATGTTTGCGAAGCAGACTATTTGACAGTTGACAGCAGATATGAAAAGGGGATTCTGGCCCAGCGAAAATTCATTTCTGGCCCACACCAAAATGTAAGCTTGAAAGCAGTGGGAATTTAGCCTGAAACATTTTCTACAACAGCTAAAATCTGTCAATTTGCGACTTGTCCAGTATTTCGACTAAGGTTAATCTATTGGGGGATTTTGTTTGTGAGCATAAGAAGCTCAAATGGCCTAGAAAAAGATCTTTCTCCAATGCAAATTTCCACAGGAAATTGTAAAAGTGTCAAGATCGCTGGCCTAGGACATTTCGGAAAACAAACAACTTTTACTCACATCACTCAGTGAAACTGGAACGGAGATTTTAATAGAGAGTTGTAATGGGCATCCTTCTTTCTCACCCTCGCGAGTGGTGTAGGAAAGACGAAGCTGAAAACTTTTCTATGGAATTTTACCATAGGAAATTGTAATGCGCGACGTTCTGGAGTAGAGCATCGCGGATTTCTCCGAGAAGTGTTTTACAGAACGTTTGCCCATCTCATGAAAGAAAAAGTTCCTAGAGCTGTCGGGTAGGATATCATATGCAGATATATGGACGCATCGTTCAAATCAGTCTGACTGCTAGAAACTCGGAAAATGGAGCTGTCGTCAACTTGGTGGTAAATGGTATAGAAAATGATAGATCTAAAGTCGAGAAGAAGGCGAGTCAATGTTGCAATATCAGCACATTCGAAACATCTTTGAGAGTTGAATAGGAAGATAAAATTAATTTCAAAACGAAGACGACTAACCCCGAAGCTATTTCTTCTACAGTATCGGCGTTGATCGAATACAATCCATTGAATGCATAAGAAATAGACTATTTGGGAAATGAACTGAACAATTGAAATAATTGTAGGGAAAAAATAAAGGAGTTTGAGAACTTTATTGAATACTTCTAAAGTTCTGAAACTTCCCTTTTTATATTATTTTATGTATTTGGAGTTATTGTAAGTTTTTTGAAGTTATTTTTAAGTTTTTTTGAGATTTTCTTGAATTTTTTTATGTTATTTTGGGGATTTTTGTTTTTGTTGAAATTATTGAATGACAGACACTTTACTTCCATCCGATTGGAACGACAGCACTCCGTCGGATATGACAACTACGAACGCTTCAATTTGCCTAGGTGCATTCCTGTCGAACTGCATCTTGACGATGATGTCCTGAACGGTGTTCTTGAGTTTCTCGCTCTGTTTGTTGACGTCGAACTCGAACAGGGGATGGAGCGTCCTGTATTCGGTTGGTGTTCTGTTCAGATTGCTTATCAATTCGTCCACGTGATGATATTTCGATCTGAAATCTGTGGCCTGGCTGTACATATTCGAACGAGGCATTGTAATCTATGCGGATATCTTGTGGAATTGAGAAACACCTGCATGTTTCTCAAATTGCAATGATGCGAATACAGATGGATTTTTTTCTTAAGATCCGATCCTGTTCGTCTGAAATCCCACTATAATGAAACGAGGTTTCTCCGAAGACGATTTTAGAGACACTCTCCAAGTCGAAGTCAGAACGTTTGCTACGTCGTGCTGTCTCATTCTAAAACCAGCAGGTAATCTTGTTTTGATTCGGTGAGCTTGAAGAATTTAATTCTTTGCACGACGCACGAACCTTGTTTAGATGCACTTCGCCCGGATCTGTTGCGGCAGGTCTCACTATGCTATCATAGTCATTTTTTAAGAGGAATCCTCAACGAGAACGTTCCTCTAGGCAAAGACGCTTCAGCGATATTTTAAATCTCGTGCCTGCACCCACATTCTCGGTAGTCGAATCGGAGGTAGTGTCTTTCAGTCACAGTTGATTGAGTCCTTTAGATTTGGAAAAATCGTCTGGATATTTCAAAAGTCGCAACATACTGGTTGCCTGACCGGGATGAAACGCGGTTTCCATCTCGACCTGAGAGTTTATATGATAGACTGTTGAAAAGATGCACCATACCGTTATGAGGTAACATGATGGCATCATCACCAGCATAATCTCTACCATCCTTTTCGTCAGTCGTTCTTCTATCTGGAGATACTTTCGCTCGGATGAAGAAAGAGATTTTGCGTTTCAATATTGAGTTCATCTCTCTTTCATTATTAAGACTAATTTCAGCCACGCGTAAATATTCGTGCACTTCATACTATTGAATACTTTCATCTCTCATTTTACCTTCCATCATGTCTAATATGTCTCTCATTTTTTTTTTTTATTTCACTCTAATTTTTGTTGAATTATTTTTATTTTTTTTTTTATTTCTTGTTTATATATACTATTAAAAAAAAGTAGGTATATCCAAACTGATGTTATTTTTTTCGAAAATTGTATTGCATGCGCATGATTGGACACATCAACATGCTACCAAGTTTAGTGTGGATCATGAATGTCACCGGCCCACGAAAATTTCGTGCAGATTTTTCGCACGAGCGTCAAGTTAATGTCTGGGTGTACGTTTTGAAATTTTCATTTGTACTGGACGGGCTTTTTCGGAGGTATAATCGTTCGTTTCTTGGTAAAAACTCGTTCATCAGTAGTTTCTGGTCGAAACGTAACTTTTGTGATATGCGAAGACTGAAACGTGACGAACGTCTCCGTGCCGTTGGCATGTTGGAAGCCTGCAACAGACAGATTGCCTCAGAAAATGCACAGCAGCTGCAACGAGCGACAAATGTGCGAGTCAGTGGTCAGACTGTCCGCAATCGCATACACAGCTGGAATTTGTACGCTCGACGACCTCGAGTAATTCTACGTTTGACTGAACGTCACATCGCAGCAAGTGTAATTGGTGTGGAGCACGACAGCGTGGGGACAATCGTCGGTGGAGCAACGTCATGTTTTCCGATGAATCGAGGTTCACTCTCGACTTCCACGACAGGGGAAACAGAGTGTGGAGGCGGCGGAACGAACGATACCATGACGTATCCGTTACGCAGCACGATCATTTTTGGTGGTGGATCGGTTATGGTGTGGTGGGCATAACTATGACAAGCGGAACAGCATTGCATGCCACCCAAGGACGTGTCACAAGTCAGTACTACCGTGGCAACATGTTAGCAGCTCATGTAGTGCCATTTGCGCGACATCACGGCCGTCCATTCATTTTCCAAGTTGACAATGCAGGAGCACACAGGCTCGTGTCGCTACACAGTTCCTCCAGGAGCAGAACACCACTACACTGCCTTGGCCACTAATCGAGCACGTCTAGGATATGCTTGGAAGGCGCCTATGACAACGCCAACAGCCTCCTGCCAGTGCCCAGGAACTCGCCGCTGCTCTGCAGGAAGAATGGAATAACATTAGTCAAGCTGATATTGGACGTTTTGACGAGGAGTATGCCACTTCGCATCCGCGCTTTTCTCGCGAACCGAAGGGGATTTACAAGGTATTGAGGTCTCGGAATGAATGTGATAAATTCTCTTACTGACCGCCCCTGTCTTCTACAGATCAGAGCGTGTAGTCCTTCCGCCAGACCCATCCGCCGGTACCAAATATGCGGGCAAATTGCCACTGTTGTTTCTATAAAGGCTTCACATTACCTTGTTCAAAAATGCATGATGGCAAATTCGTAGTCACAGCTAACTCTGAGAAAAGGGTTCTTTTTCCGGAGTTATAATTATGAACAATCTAACTTTCCGTAACCCCGAAAACGTCCCGATCATAGTTTGTTTATAAAGTTTATTCACCACGCTATTCAGCATTAACAACAAATCGAGAGACTTTGCTGTAAAAACTCGCACAGAAACAGCTGCATGTCATCAAACAATAAATAGGCCACAGTGGAACATTCGTATCGCCCCATAATTGAGATTAATTGACAATGTGCACCTATAAAAATTTCCGAGAACATTTACTGGAAAAGCTGGCACGCTCGATGAGTTCGCGAAAATACGGAAAGCCATAACAGCCTTCTCATAAAGTCAACTACCGAAAGAGATATTCTCACTCGGGAGGCAATGGAAACTACTAAAGATTCCAAAGAGTGGTGTAATGTGAACAAGGCTGCTGGTGTGCATGTGGAGCCCCGGAATAAAATAAGGAAAATATCAAACGGGTGTATAATTAATGTTCCAATATACGATGATGAATCTCAGTTGAGCTCCCTTGAAGACATTAATTCATGGATGTCACTTCGAAGGGCAGCTGTGATTAGGGATTACACGCCTCTTTTAAACCTTGAAGCATCAAGTAACCAAATCCCCCAAAATATCCTCTACCATCGGCCGTGTAGATCCATGTTTACGCACAAACGAACTCTTGATCAAATGGAAAGGGGAGGACCGCAGAGGGATGCAAATAGCACAGACATAAAACGACATGTGGCCAACACGGGAGGCACCTAGCGCTAATAAATCTCGAGTGTATAGTATGGAGTGCATAAATTGTCATAAAGATAAATACCAAAAGAGGCCTAACGTTAATACGCGGGAACGGTTGATTCAGTGCGTTGATATGAGAGCAGATACGACTCCGAGGGACGCCGCTATAATGAAGATGGATGCAATTCTTATGCCCATAGGTTTGCGCGATTTAGTTGCGGCCGAGGCATGGTATCACCGAAGCTGCTACAAGGAATACACACGTGTCGAGCGGACAAAGACCGGCAAGGAATCTATCAAAGACTCCATTGAAACTGAATGGATTAGTGCACCCTTTACCTACGACGAAGCTGAAACTGCAGCCTACTCCAAGCTATTCGCTTATATTCTCGACGATTTGTTTGTCTGTCCTCGGGTAACGACGATGGTTAGTCTCGCTGATGTTGTTATAGGCCATATGCGAGATTCCGGAATCGATGACATTCGAGCGTCAACAAAGAAACACCTTCGTCGGAATTTGGAAGCCGAATTCGGAAACACTTTATGCATATTTCCTGATGACCGGGGGAAACTTCTTGTTATGCCTGAGAAAATGACTGTTTTTGACTTGGCAAAAGAAAACAAAGTTCTGATAGATGAGCTCAACTCTCTACGCAAAGGACTGCCCGAGCGCGTCTTGATTGTAAATGCCGCCAAAGTTCTTAGAGCCAATATCAAGGATTGTGACAAAACATCACAATAGCCACTGACCCCAGAAACATTGTTAGAGCTTCATCACATACCTCCGCTCCTCACATTATTTTATACAACACTTTTGACTGGCTAGTCGGAACCACCAATTGTTTCTCAGCCTGTCAAATGGCTCACTGATTCATTCTCACAAGACATTATATATGCGGTCAGCTGTGGAACTCAGAAAACACCCAAGCATGTTGTACTGCCAATGGCTGTGAAGGCTCTGACCGGAAATACCGAATTGATGCAGGCTCTTAACAGATTGGTCCACGCGGCATCATACTCGCAGATTGAAGAAAATGAGACTGCTATTTGTCTGAAAAAGCTGGAGACTTCCAGTGAAGGAGAAACAGTTGTGCCAAATACTGTTGCATCCAACATTTTCACAACTTTAGCTTGGGACAACATTGATTTACTGGAAGAAACTGAGACTGGGGGTGGAACAACACATAGAGTAAATGGCATCATTGTTCAACCACAGGTGTTTGGTCCACAACCTGCCAGAAAACAATCGCCTTCAATTAGAGATAAGAGACGAAGCTCGAACCACAGGAGTTCCATCTACCAGTTTATAATGCCGGAAAAAGAATAGGCCCAAGTAAATTGCTCACAGTTGAAACTGACAGGACAGTTCACTTAAATTGCGCTCGTCGAAAGAATGTGTTGTGGGTGATATCCCGTGTCATTCACCAAGGACTCCACAGTCATGCAATTCCTGGGTGGACTGGATACAACATTAGGATGCGTCCAGATTTTAATGTCGTTGAAGATAACATTGGATACCTTCCAACCATTAGTGCACCAGCAACTGACATGGCAACATGTGCTGCTATATTAAAAAACTCTGTTTCAATACAAAATAAATTGAATCTTCCTAGCATCGTTGTTGTGTTAGATCAGGCCTTGTATGCTAAGATTGCCGAGGTCAAGTGGAAGGATAAAAGTGCATTTTCCGGTGTTGTCTTAAGGCTTGGGACTTTTCACATCATTTGTAACTTTCTAAGCATCCTCGGGAAAAGGTTTCAGAATGCAGGTCTAAGAGATGTCTGCATAGAGTCTGGCATATTGACTGAAGGTTTGGTTTCAACTGTCATGAGCGGAAAACATTACAACCGAGCTGTTCGGATTCATAAATACAGCTATGAGGCCCTTATGCGAATGGCTTTGAGTCAATTTACCATTTGGATTCAAAGAAACAACCCACAGGAGAAGTCCTCTGTTGATTCTTTTCTTAAATTTTGTCGGACAATGACAACTCCGATTCGGATAATTTTACATTTAAGGGCATATTTGAAAATGAACTCTTCAAACGCATATTCGGAAAATTTGAACAGTTTTTGGATTATCTGAGGGTTTCGAATGGAGCTCTTTCGGCCTTTTGGATGTCTTACATAGACATGGTTGGTGATATTCTGCTGGCAATGATACGTGCATCACGAGAAGGTTATTGGGACCTCCACATGGCAGCTGTTCGAAAGATGATCCCGTGGTGTCATGCGTATGACAACACTAACTATGCTCGATATTTACCCATCTACTATGGCGAGATGTCAGTGCTAGAGAATACTAACCCCGAGGTGCTAGATAATTTTAGACGTGGAGGCTTTTCTGTTCAGATTGGAAAGGAAAATCCTTCGGGAGAATCCCAGTCGATCAAACAATCGAGGAAACCGTCAATAAAGACACGAAATCTGCATCAGGGGTGAAGCGATTCAGTTTAAAACAGTGTGCTGTGTCACGCTATTACCTGATGGCAGAATACAGAAGTCCCTTTCTTCGACAAATTACAGATATAGTAGGATTAAATAAACAAGAAAGTGTACATGCCGATCAGAACGTACCGAGAATGAAAAGGGACGAAAGGTTTCTTCTCTCATCAATGTCATTGAAAATTAGACGAATCCAGTGTGTGTGTGTGTTTGGGGGGGGGGGGGGGGGGGGGGGTGCACGGACCACACACGGCACACACTGAGTCACTTGCAGTCGGCTAATGCACTTCTTTGCAGCAATGGATAGAATGGCGCAAGGGGAAAGAGAAAGTAGTTTTTAATAAAAAAAAAACAAAACAACTATAATCTCCACAGCCTTGACACAGCCTTGACACAGCAGTTTATATAACAGTTTACCAAGTTCACACAGTAATCGACAGAGACTTGGTGCTTTCTATAACACAAAAATGTGTTCTATTGCAATCATTATAAAATACTTTAAATGAAAGGATGTGTGTCAAAATTTTATTTTTAGTTTAACCAAAAGTAACTCTTTAAACCATACCCTTCATTCGCGATGTTTTATTGTGACTGCATCGGTTTGGACCACCCTCGGCAAGTCCGGTTTGGTCTAGTTTTTCACTTGACCACTAAGAGCTAGACTAGACCTGACTTCGTCGCATCTTCAGTGGAACGGACAGGCTGTAGTCTGGTCTTTTGTATACCTGGCATGGAACCTTAATTTGGTGTTATACAGTGCGATGTGGATATCGCACGAAGCGAAGTTAATGCCGGCGAAAACAAATTCACTTGAAACAAGCTTTGACCTTATGAGCTCATTTTTATTTTTAATTGATTGATTGATTGATTTATTTATTTATTTTGGCAAAATTCTTTGTTCAATCACAGGCTACATTCGCTGACTTTATATAAGTGGGCAGGAAGGTCCATCAAATTTGTATTGTTCAGAATAAAATGCGAAAAGTAAAAGTAAATTGTGATGATTCAGCATTTGAGCGACCTTTGACAACCCCCCCCCCCCCTCCCATAATGAACGGTTTTGTGAATGAACACACTCAAATATTGCATTGATATACTCAATCAATTTTATAAAAATAATCCCGATTATGGATATCGAATTCAGAATAATAAATGGTAACTCGACTCCTGTGTCAAAAGGTGTTTCACTTTGCTGTGCCGGGGGAGAGGGGGGTAATGTTTAAAGGCCCATATTTCTACGAAAGCTGTGAAATCCAGATTGCCAGCATGCTTTTTTTATATTCTAGAAATACTAATCTCAAGAAAAAATAAAATAGCAATTTGCCCGCAAATTTGGTACCGGTGAGCCACATTTTGCTAGTCGGGCTGAAGGACTAGTGGAATTGTTTTGTTATTTTTTTTTATTTTTTTTTTATTACTTTCTTATATACATATAATATAATTATATTTTTGTTTTTATTTCAAATTTGTCACCGGTTCTTTATTTTTTCCCAAGTATTTACGTAAAGATTCCCTGGCTTCTTCTCGACCTTTTTCTATCAGATTGTGTTTCGTTTCGAATCTGACGGGATTTTGTTCTCATACCTTCTTTCAAAGCATTGAATTTATCCCTTTCTGCGAGAATGAAGCGATATTCCCTGCCTCTCAGAAAAGTAGTTATCATGTCGCTTATGGACCAGATTTTCGCGTCGGCCAACACTTCGATATTTTCGTGTTTCTCGGCCTTCAACGATAATTTTTGCTCACTAATTTTCCGAGCGTGCTCAAGAATCCCATCGCGAGAGTAACGCCCTCTATAACCAACAGAGCTGGAATGGTAGCCACGGTCGATAGGAGACCCACTTCAGCAGCACCCAAACTCATGGCTATGATGATCAGAGTCAGATCCAGACCGTCAACAAATTTATTCATTCGCGCATACTTCTAGTTGAGGGCATGACGTCTATCTCTTTCCATCGTTAAATAATTTTCAAGTTTATTGATCTGATCGATGCGAAATGCGTTTCCACTATCTTCCAAAAGTGGTGCTGTCAGAAATACAGTCACCGGTAATTCGGGATATAGATTTCCACTTCTTAATTCCATTTTTATTTTTTATTTTATTTATTTATTTTATTTATTTTTTTTTAAATTCCTATCTTATTTGATATATAACAAAAATATAATATTATGTTATTTTTTTCTCATCACTAAACAATATCTCATAATAGCATACTGAGAATGGGCAGGTTTTGAAAGGCAAATTCTGACAGATAATAGACCTCGGCCGTCGATCAATTTTTTTCCTCTCTTTAGACAGAGACCGTCTCCCCGAGCTTGAAATACGCAGCTATCTTTCGCGCGTTTTAGATGCAATCCTTTACCATCCGTTGCGACTCGATACACAACTCTCATTGCTTAAGAAACAATCCGCTCTCATTAATTTCTGCACTATAGATCCTATACCCCAAGCCGGCAACACGGTTTTGGTGAGAATGGGTAATGCCTTGGTGGCCAATCCCGCCAATAATCCAAAGAAACCTCCTTTCATTTTCAAATTATGTCTCAATTGCACGGGTCTCATGGTCAATCCGCTTCGATTGCAATGCTCTTTGGCTATTCTATTAATTTGCATTTTGGTTCAAGCGATTTTGTAGCATCCAGTGCTCAAGTCTTAATTTCATTCTCGAAGCCTGTTTTTACTTCCTATTATATATATAAATTGATTTAATTCTTTTTACAAAAAGAAAATTTGTTAATTTAATTAATTTTCCTATTCTGCCAAGAAAATTATTAAAATATATATGTTTTTGTTTTGTTTGTTTAATAAACTATTTAACAAATTTTGTTTTCTTAACCCCCTGCACACTGATGTCAAAATATGTAAATTTCATGCAGAAAAAATTCCCATGATGCAACTAGAAATTTAACCAATTCAATCTCGTTTGACAGAGCTCATTGAGCTCTGTCAAACGAGATTGAATTGGTTAAATTTCTAGATGCATTATGGGAAAAAAGAGCTTCCTGAAATTTTAGTATTTTGACATCAGAGTGAAGGGGGTTAAATTCCTCTTATCTGAAGTCACATCGTCGCACGTTCGAAGCTAAGATTTAACAGTTCTCCATTTTGATCCATTAATTCAGTGTTAATACTGTATAAAGTATGAGTTATCACAGGCAAATAGACTGGATTTCGAGGTCGCTCTATCATCCTCTATCCCGGAGAAACGTCCGGTAAAAACGAGTAGATCGTGGGATGCGTGCCACCATCCACAAATTTCCAGAGATCACGTCCACGTTCACCAAAATGCTATTAACAGAGAGAATGTGCACCACATTGTCCGATGTCGCATATCCTTCGTACGTGTTTTGATCGAATCACAACATGTTTCCAGAGGTGTCATCCTCTCTAAAATCCACTCGATAATCCTCTCTCATGTCCAATATCGTTTGCAGAGTGTTGACGTTGGCAGTTATAATGATTTACTTTCTACTTAATTTGATTTTCTTTTTTTCTCATTATTAATTGGAATCGTCCGGAATACAAAAATCGTCGAATCCATTCCTGTATTTTTCATAATATTTACTACTCGTCAGATCGATGATCTCGAAATTACAAGGTGTGCAAATCAACACCAACTTACCAAATCTCTTGAATTGTTTTTGCTCATGTAATTGACTAAGTGATCGTCGTAAATGTGATTGAGATTCTTGAAATCTTGACGGAACAGACACAGTAATTTCTATTTCAACCCTTATGGTGTGTATCGGCAATCTGAACTAATTTCGAGATACGTAGAAACAGTTTACGTTGCTGTGACGTCCTCGAACGTAGTAAGATTCGCACCGATTCTGTTTCTCCAACATCAAGTCATCCAAGATCATGAGATTTTTGTTCGTCGAATTCAAGTCTAGAGGCTCCGGCACGACGTTCGCATTTTCGTAAAATTGACATTCCACATTGGACGTGTTATCATTTCTGAGTTCTCTCGACGTTTCTTGCAAGACCATTGCGAGCGACGGATCACATTTTTCGAATTCGTCTCCGTTATCGGGGATGCTCATTATAACGCCCTTCGGCAAGTTCACGCTCAGAGCTTTTCGCAATAATTCGAATTCGGTTTGGCCTCTTGTCAAACACGAACAATCTATCGTAATCCAACCACACCGGTCGTGACAACATATTCATCAACAGATTCCTATTTCCACAATATGATTTTCCCGCTATCAATCCTCTTATGCTTTTTGGAAAGAGTTTGTGATTCGACATCTCAGTCTTTGGTGCATTCCACGATAAATCTTTAATTTCCATTCTCTTTGCGTATTTTTTCCAAGTTACTTTTTGTCTGAGCTTTTATTTTAAAACTAATTTTTCTATTTTTTTTTATAATATAAAAAAAAATAAATTGTTTTTATTTTAATTTATGTTTCTTTCAATCCAGATCAGCTGGTCAACGTCTCAACAAGTTACAACACTAGAACCCTTGAACTTTCCAAGTTTTATGTTCGCTAGAATCTCTTCCGATTTCGACTATAAATTCGGTCGCTTAGCCGGTCTTACCAGCTTCTGAATTAAATCGGCATTCTTCTAGCCAGCCTCCGAAGCCATTCTTGTGCTCGCTTCCGTCGCGGCTTTTTTCCTACGTCCATGGCGGCTTTCTTTCCTACCTTTGCGGCAGTGGAGGCGATCTGTTTCACCACATCACCGGTGAAGACACGCGATAGAGCTCCCATCATCGAATCCAGCAAACCCGAACCGCCGCGGGCATAGCATCTCATAAATCCTCTGTTCTTTATCACTGATATATTTGTTTATTTCTTTTTTTTTAATTAAATAATAATTATTTTGTAATTAATTATTTTTTTTTACTTCCTATTTTATTTACTATTTTTTTTTTAAATTTCCCTTTACAACGCATTCATGATCGATTTATAAGTTTCTTTATTCAACAACTTCTTTCGCAACAATTCGTCACATATGCTCACCAACTCGTTTGTCACTCCGGTATTACCGGCTTCTCCACTCGCCATCACGAGAAAAAAAATCTCTCCTGCAGGGCACTGGGTTCGCAATAAATGATCGTGGTGTGGTCGTCATTCCCCATCCGGTGACCGATTTTACGATTTGACGGAACATTTTATTCGCATCCCATATGGTTTTCACCACGTTCTTCCACTTCGAATTTCTGCTCCCTTTCGGTATCGTCCCTCTGTAATCGTTATTTTTTTTCGCCTGACATTCGTGCGAATCAGAAGATCGACGTAAATTTGTAATCCTATTCCTCATATTCGTTACATTTTGCCAGCACGAGCAGATTCCACAATACTTTGGTACCTTCATATTCTCAATCTTCGACGAGCAGATTATAATCGTCGGTTATTTCTACTTTTTTGTCAAGCTGTAGACAGGGTCCGCACTCAACGGATTCGTCTTATATAAATTCACGCAATCTTCGGATTTCATATTGCTGGCACCTACCGTCGGATCACCGATCGTGCACACTGTAACCGTCGATGGTTCACTCTCAGTATCAGCATCAATTCTATCTATCTCGGAAGGACTCGGTGGAAGATACTGAGCAGAAAGGGGACTTGGGTCTGCAGGAGACGAATGGTGTATAAAGAGGTTGACCAAAGGACGAGTAAGTCGGAACGTAAGGTTCGTAAGGTCCTTAACTAGGTGTCCTTCTTTTTTCTCTCAAGGGTTTCAACTCCTTGATGATTACTCTTTTCATTTCTTGCTCAATTTCTGTCACAGGTTTGAACAACTTGCCTGTCTCTCATTTCATCTCGATTTCTCCCATTTGTTTAGCCATATTGCTGTCTCGAACATTCCTCTTCAATTCTAGGAAACGACGAACCTTCTTGTCTCTCAACTTATGATCTTTGATCTTTAAAAATGATATGCTTTTGTTTTTAATAATATTCTTCCTTTTTTTCTTTGTTTTTTTTAGGAATTAAATTTAAGTTATTTTTTTCTTCTTCTCTATATAAGATAACAAAATAATGAACGTGCCCTTAAAGGTCGAGTTCGTATTTTTAATTTCGCTCTCTCGGCGATGAACCATCAATTACAAATCTAACAAAATCCCCATTAGAATAACATGGGGCAAAACGTCAATGTGTGCAACATCTTCAGTCCGACAGGTGCCTATAACGTCGCGCATTACAATTTCCTGTGTCAAAATTCCATGGAAAAGAAGCATTTTCGGCTCCGTCTTTTCTTCCCCACTTGCGACGGTTGGAACGAAGGAAGGGATTTACAACCATCTAATAAAATCTCCGTTCGAATTACTCTGGGTGATGTGCAGGAAAATTCGCTTTCGCAAGTGTCTTAGGTCATTGAACTTGACACGTTTACAATTTTCTATTGAAATTTGCATGAAAAACATAACATCTTTTTCTAGGCCATTTGAACTTCTTATTCTCACAAACAAAATTCCCATTGGATTGACCTTTGTCGAAATATTGGACCAGGCGCAAATTGACTTAGTCCGATTTTAGCTAAGGTAGAAAATGTTTCAAGCTAAACTCCCATTGCTTTCAAGATTAAATTTTGGGGTTGTCCACAAATCCAGTTTTGCTCAGCCAAAATCACCTTTTCATATCAGCTGTCGATTCTGACTTTAAACAATGGACATAACTGATAAAGCAAATTATTTAAAACGATATCCTACCATCATATTAGACTTTGAGATTATATTACATCTAATACTCACCATACAACAAAACGCAGTTCCGTTAATTGCATTGATTACTATTTCTACTACAGATGCAATGTAGAAAAACAACCAAACCTGACAACTTCTAAGACTTGTCTTATATCTGATGTCAGAAGTCCAGCTAGTAAAGCAAATTTACAAGTCGTCTCTATTTACTATAACGAACAACAATTGCAATCACTCATTTCTTTGTATCGAAAATGAAAACTGATTGAAACAATTTGAGAATCCAAATTAAAGTGAATTCCCTTGTAAAGGGCAATATAAGATGGGCTTAGTTAACGATTTGGCAAGAAAGATTTAAAGCAAATGAAGATTTGTTTAAACGATAACTGTATCGCAGTGTGTCGTGCTTTTCATACAACCCGAATGATCCTAACATCGGAACAGTAACACGCTCTACGCGGAATTCTGCGTGAATCGCAAATGCTTACCCAACATTTTCTTCGTAAATGTTTTCGTAATTTTCCACCTTCGCTCTCTGCCATTCAACGTTTCCTTGTAATGAAAACCAGGAAACAAAACTGGTGGTATCACAACAATGAATGCAAAACATTCGACCATTTGCTGTTGGGCACGGTGGTCCGTAGAATTGACAGTTTTTCCTCTAACAGTCGGTGTATGGCTGTTATCCTTATCACGGAGTTTCATATACAAGAAGACATGGAGACGACACACTTAAGCTTGAACGCTTCCTGTCAAATCCCTCATCATGACAGTGACTTGTAAATTGTTACTCTGTGTTTGTCAGTATTTTGTATTATAATATTGTTTTTGTTAAGAATGAAATATATGCATGTAACATAGATTCTAAGAATAAGTATTGTTTAAACTTAGAGAACATGGACGTACCTTGTTAACATCATTTTGCCGAAATTGTATTTAGCTGAGACATTTGAGCTTTAACTGGCCTGTCTGTCCTTATTTCGCAAAGCTGATCGTCCCTTGAGTGGAACGAGGCACCACATGTAATGATTTGGCATTGGAGGTGGCACCTTATTCCACTCAAGGAACGATCAGCTTTGCGAAATAAATATAATAAGTTTATCCAGCTCATTCGCATAAGGTCGTTACAGTAGAAGTAAGTATTGTTCATTCCGTATAAAACTCTTCTATTCACAATTTTCCTGGCATTTCACCAAATGAAATGGCATGTGCTGTATTCAAATATGGATAATGCCAAACTTACATGCCTTCTACGATGCGTGTGCATGTATTCTAAATGTCAATAACGTGTCAAAATCGCAGTCTAATAAAAATACCGACAACAGAGTAGTAGATATTGCATAAGTGAAAAGGGCATTTCGATCGGATCGCAACTGATTCCGCTTTCCTTCCCGTATCCCTGGAGAATATCACCTGTTGAAAAAGAAATGCGATAATAACGAACCTCAGATGCGATTTTCGTTTTTGCCTTGATTGGTTCTTGAATCCGCAATATGTTTTTATTAGATCTCGACCAACAAGTGAAAGTGCGTCGCAACCAAATCGCGAACTAATTTAACAAAGTACCCCGCGATCATAGCACAGACAATGCTCTTAGAAACCATACATCACAGTTAAGCATACTGATTTAGATGAGATTTGAATAACAGAGTGGTGAAACCAATCATATTCAGTCAAACAATAAGTATTTGGATTTCCGTAAAGCATCGAATCATTTCGACTACGACATCAAATCCGAAAGCCAGCTAATTTGACAAATGCGTTTTTAAAATTCCGCTTCGATTCCGTTTAGAAATAAAACATAAATAAACTGATGCGTTCCAAACATTTTGAAGGTTTCGGCTTCTACTACTATCAGGCAGATTATATATTTTATGAGGTGGGGTGTAAAGATGTTGTATGACATTGTGTTTACAATTTCAGGTAGTACGAAATGCAATCTTCACATGAAGCTGCGTTTGTACCATTTTGTTTTATTTCAAGACATTTTGCACAAATCTTCCCAGTGCAGACATACTGCAGACACAGCTCTCGCCAAAGCTGTAAGCGACATACGATTAGTAATAATTTATCCTTCCAGTGATGCTGAAATATATTACTAAATAGATTACTGCTGCTCCTCCCCTAAGAGACCAGATAGAAATAGTACGGTTCCGTGAATATCAATTTTCGGGTCGACTACCCAATCGAATTAGACATATTTCGAATCGAATCTTTTATGCTTTTCAAGTTGTAGACATTGACCATTCTAATCGCATTAATAATTGCCAGTATGCACTCGATAATTGCATTCAAGGGCATCTGATCTGTGTGGACAAGTGAATTAAAAAGCAAAAAAAAAAAAAGCATTTGCAACTAAATCATCGCGTCGCATATAATAAAACGAATATCTGCTGTTTTTTGTGTAGATACGGAATTAAAGTACAGTCGCCGCGGATTGTTCGTAATCCTCTCGTGGGCAGTTATGTCTACGTGTGCGTTTACCAGGTGATAAAAACCACCATCAGCAGAATTTTAATTAATGAAGCACCGGGTTGTACCCGGTGCTTCATTAATTAAATTTTTGATCATTATTCCTATAATTAGTGTTTGGAATCTAATATTATTTCGTCCGTGGAAATATTGCCCACTAGTGGAAAATGTCCAGTCCACGGCGGCCGTACTGTAGGAGAATTTACACACGTTGATTGACTGCAAATCATTTTTAAGCTTTCGGTCACGGTTTTCGGCCGCTTAAGAAAACATATGCTTCCCTGCAGTCTCTCGTGAGATATATCTACTAAATACAAAACAAAACTAAAACAACACAGTAAGTGAGTCATTATCAAATTTCGGCATTTCTGACCCAGGAGAATCTAATATGCAATATAAACTGAAAGATCGGCACGCGTATATTGCATAGCATTGAGTGCTATCACAGAAAAATCACGGAACCATTATTGGTAGATTTGTGTTAGCATATCCGATTTCAACCATTATTTAACAAAATTACGTGTCCCAAATTTGTTTTTTTTTTTTGTTCTACTTGAGCCATACCAATGGCATTTGTAAATAAATGGCATGGTAGCTTGGGTTATTTATAAAATTGTCTATACGTTTGTGTAAATATACACTAAAAATACTTTAGGTGGTATCTTTTTGTCGAAAAGTATGTTTGAGCTGTGTCACTCGCCAAAATGTCTCTCCCGTAACGAACTTCTAAACGTGCAAAGTAATAAGGATTCCCCTTTACAGATTAATTTGAAATTTCTGGTATTTTTTTGAAGAAAGAAAATTGTGTTTTATCCTCGGGTACGTCGAAACGTCTACAGCAAGACTAAAAGTAAGCACCCTCCCCCCCCCTCCGCGGCATAATTTTTAAAAGGTCTGTCAAATAACGCAAGACTGACAGGCGTTGTGTGGGAATCACAAATTGGCAAAAGTGTTGTTGTAAACGGATTTTTGTTTAAATCTAATGCTCACAATTTCGCTGTACTCCACTGATAACTCATAGATCGGCAATGATAAACACTGCGTGTAATTCCTTACCATAACAGTCATTCTTGTTGCGGCTTAAGCCGTTACGGGAATGACTCAAATTGCAACAGAAGGGAGAATAATTCTTTTCCACAAGCGTTTTGTTTGCCTCAGTTGTTTTACTACTACTGACTGTTGCTGATTCGTTTGGAAAATAATTGAGGCATTCAATAAGTTTGGTACAAAGCGTATTAGACCCAACAGTAAAATATATTATTGGTTTGTCACAGTTAGAATGCTGTCTGCTGTAGGAAGGACAACAGTGAAGGTTACAAGTGTCTCAGTAATTCACAATCCGTTATTGATAGCATTTTTATAGTTATTTTCTTTCAGTTTCCCTTTTGTGGTTATCAAATGAGCATTGTCGTTAGGTTGTGTGTTTTTGTTGTCAAACAAAATAGATTTTTTGTTACAGGAGGTACCAAATTATTACATTAAGGATGTAAACTTTGCATTAACCACTTTCGCCGTAACAAACAATTTTGGCCACATCATATTGAGGTCATTATAGTCTAAGTACAGTAGGTTAAAGATAGAGGCAAAGGGAAAACATAACCTTACTTCTCTAGATAATTTGAAGAATTTGTGAAAAAGTCTTGGTATGAAACATTTTCTTCTTCGCATGACTGGAATCGGGAATGGTGTCCCCCCCCCCCTTTTATTGCTATTTTTTTCAAACATCTTTGCAGCTTCCACATTTAATCTTCTTTTATTTTTTACGTTGGATAATTATTGCATGTTGAGTAAGTATGAATTCTCTGATTGAAGCATATTTCGTAAGATCTGGTATACTGAAATAACTGTTACAGCAAGTACAAAGAATTGTTACACGTAAAATCGTATTGTTCTTTGAATTGGTGTTTGGGATCATTTGTTTGTTTTTTTTTTTAATTCGGGTCTCTTTTGAGAAAATTAAATCTTCATGATTTGCCCAGCTTTTATATAAATAAATAAATAGATACATTAATTAATTAATTAATTAATTAATTGAATAAATAATTAATAAATTAATTAACAAATAAATATTCGGCCTTCCGCTGATTTGTCGCGGTCCTCTAACTATGGGGTCTACATTAACCCAGTCGCCTGCCGGGGTATTCTTCCCCCACTCTCACTCGTAATCTCTCAGCATTCAGTCAAAAAATGTTTCATAATTCCCGCAATGGCACCATCTTGACATCCTTAACTAAACAATTGGCCCTTTTTCTCATGTCAATTCTCATCCAATTATCCTTCATGTTCCCAGCCCATTTTCTCATTAGTTTCCAAAGGAGTCTTGTTCTTCTGGGAAAGTATTTGGGCCATTTTAAAATGAAATATTTCAGGGTCTCCGTTACACCTAATTTACACATTTGGCACATTCTTTCGTCGCATTTTCCGATTCTACCCCTCAATTCCAATGACTTGGATCACACTTTGAACAACAATGCCCCCCCCCCCCCCTCCTTAATGATTCATCCAGGTACTCCTCAAAAACTGGCGCATCCTTTGTATATAACCCGCCTGAAGAACTCTTGTTCCTAATTCCTGCACGCCAGTTTCTGTTACAATCCTCGAGCACCCTGTCCTTTATAAAACTCCTCTCCGGCTGCAGGCACCTTTCTAGAGCAGTTCTCCGTTAGCTCCCTTGCCTGTTTTATCCATCCTGTCTGAAAGTTATAGTTTCATACATGGTTAAATGTCATTTAAACAATCTGCTGCCCGCGAGGTTTACCGGGTAATTTGGATTGCATCAGTTTCCCATATCCGTTCTATCTTTAATCGGCATCCAACCGAGTTCCCCTCTGACCCCTCCAAGTGCGGAAGCGTCACTTGATCCGGTTATCCGCCGACCCGCGTCATTTTGTAGAATCTCCAAGTTCCTCACTACCATTAGGTTTAGAGGGATCACATCTGTTCCATATGTTATACTTGGTAATCCCACCCCCTCCCAAATAGTTTTTTTTTCAAAGAACACCTTACTAAAGCTACTTCTTCCCAAAAATGTTAACTGATTGAGTATTCTTTTCCCCTTTGTCACAAGTTTTGCCTCTACCTGTAACACATAGACTCACTACCAAGTAATCATATTCTCCCGTTTCTGCCACCATTGTATCCTTGCTTTCCTCTTCACGAATAGAGAATTTACCCACCCCACCTTCGCGACTCATCTATCGCACGCCAGACGGGTATTACCTTGCTATTGTCTTCGTCAAGTTCAAGACGCCATTCATCCCTGTACTTTCTTACTATGGTTAATGTTTTTTTGTAGTTCCTCTTCACTCTCGGCTTATAAAGCCATGTCATCGGCAAAGAAAATTCCTGGGATTTTTGTCTCTCCGACTTTGACCCCCCCCCCCCCCACCTGCGTTTGCAACTCTTCACCTAAATCTTTTATGTACAATGCAAGCAGAATATGTGAAAGGATGCACCCCTGATTAAGAGCTATCTCCTGTTCTTTGTGATGGTTCCCCAGTTAAATACACTCTGCACATATTTGTACAGCGATTTTATGATTCCAACAAAACGTCCTTCTCATTTTATCTGTTGCAACCACCTGCCTTAGTCAAATTCGAACTTTTTTGTATTCCAATTTGAATTTTATATATACAATTGAATTGTCGTTTTACTTTCATCAGTTTTTTTTTTTTTTTGAAATCACATTTGAATATTTATTTTCAGAGCGCCAGGATTAAGAGTCGCTTTTACGGAAAGCGTGTTTTAATTGCTGCTTTTTCGACTCAAGAGAATCACGACTGGAGATTGTAAAGTTATGGTGAAAAGACTTCAAGTATGGTGACACGCAAAACGGGTGACGTCAAAATGTGACTTTTAAATTCTCCATAACTTTACAAAGCAAAGTAGTTCACCGCTTTCTGATATGTCACTTTTTATTGATAAAAAGATTGTTTAATTTTGATGAAGTTGATAATTTTTAGTTGACATTTGACCAACATAGTCCGCCCTGTAATATATAATATGTAGTTATGCATGTACAGTGTTTACAGCTCGTTATAAATTCAAATAGTGAAAATTTCTGTCTCCTGGGGAGTTTCTGCACAAATAAATATGATGATATTCACACTTTTACTGCTACTCTCATATTGTTTACTGCCTAAAAAACCCAGGATTCCATCAGGTTACAGGTTGAGTCTTTACTGTTACACAAATGGTATGATAAGGTAACAATATAACAAATACTGAGTTTTTATATTGATTTTAATTTTGCAGTTCATGCTATACAGACGTACCATATGCGAAAAGACGACTATGTAATTTTAAATCAGATGTGGCTCTTCCTCTCAGCAGAGTTTTCCATACTGTAACTAAATAGCCCCTCTCCTGTTAGAGAAGTGTCCCCACCATAACAACGAGTTTTCCCCATCTCTTGTGGAACCTGCGAGTGATCATTTTTTGCCTTTCCTTGGATATGTATTATATAATATGAGAACTTCCTAGTGGTTGGATGCTTCTTGCTAAGGGTAGGTGATTTTCAAAGCAAGGATTTTATCTTACTTGCGAAATTATTGTTTTTTCTGACAGAAATTCCCTAACCACCTTATCTCCAACAGGAATTTACGTTGCTTAAATTTGTCATGTTAAAATCTACAATTGGGCCACGAATATTGAAAAACATACAGAATTAATAAAATTGCTAAGTAATTTGTTCAGCAAGCATCTCAGAATATTTCCGTTATGGCATGGGCAGCTTGTGATAACAGTTTGTTTTGGACACATGTAGTGGGATTATGGGTTGATGGGAGAACCATTAAGTTTGGATTGTGTTATTTTTATTCTTAACAGTGTTTCGTCTGTATAAAACTTCAATAAAGAAACGTTTTCATGAATTTTATTTTTGGGGTTTTTGGTAAGCTCAGATTCTGCCTAAATTTGATAACTACTGAAGTATGCTCTGTTGGCTCAGAATCACGTTGATGAATATTTCTGCTCTTTAACCATTTGAACTCTGGTGGTATATCCCATGCCATATCACACACATCACTTGGAAGAGTCCATATTCATTATTCAGGGGAAGACCAATTAAATGATTGGTCTGCCACACAAACCTAATGACCGACCATTTATGTTATGTAGTTCGGATGTACCATGACACTGGACAGGAAAAGTGGACTTCCAGACTTGAAGGGTTAGTGCTTTTGTCCCAACATAGTCCAATTTTTCTCTCAACATTTTGCTATATCAGCATCAGAAGATTCAGAAGAAAAAAGAATATGCATAATGTACTGTCTAAGTAGAGTAACAAATAGTCGTCTTAACATTATATTTTTTGAAGTAGTCTCTGTCAAATGACCATTGGTCCGATTGTGTCTCACACTGCACATATTCACCACTCGACTCTTGTAGATACGTGCATGTTGGTCGTATCTCTCGTCACACTAAACCAATCACGACTACCGAACAACAGAAAATAATATCCCGTTCAACACTGAGTTTTTGAATGAGATTGCCGAATAAAGTCAATACTGGGATAGCAACTTGGCGAATTCGTCTTGTCCTTGTAGAGGGGTTCAGGCATAATGTAATCTGACAGCCCTCTTGGGATCCTTCTTATCCATTTATTAGCGAGAATGCTGTTTTTAACCGACCACCGAACTGTGTTCTGCGGAAATGTATACAAGCTCTGTGTTTTAAGAGATAAAAGTTAGTGTACAGTAATCAGTGCCTTTGATGTAAGATGCCCTGTTGGGCAAACTGCAAATATTATAGTCCTAAATTCAAAAGGATGTTAACTTCGTAAGGTGTCCGATTGAGGTCACGCAGAATATTCTTTTGATAAAATATCTTGTTCCCATAACTTAAGATCTTACATATTATCTTGTTCCCACAACACATTAGCTTGACCCCAGGACAAAATATCTTGTTCCCACAAGACAAATATCTGGTTCTCTAAAAACAGATCTTGAGTCCACAAGATAATATCTTGTTTTCACAAGAAACAAATACCTTGTTCCATCGACATACAAACTTCATTCCTCAAGGAACATCATATTATGCCGTGGGAACAATAAACTATCTTGTTGGAACAAGTTATTATGTTGTGGGAACTTGATGCCGTTTCTTGTGGGAACAATGTGGGAACAAGATACTGTATTGTGGGAACAAGATGCTATGTTGTAGGTACAAGATACTATTTCGTGTGAACAGGTACAAGATACTATTTCGTGTGAACAAGATATTCTGTTGTGGAATTAAGATATTTTCTTGTAGGAAAAAAATGTTATGTTGTGGGAATAAAATACCATATTGTGAGAACACGACATTTATTTCCTTGTGGGAACAAGATAATGTTCTGGGGACAGACTAACTTGTATTGGAAACTAGATATGCTGTGTGAACAAGATATTTTCCACAAAAATAGAACTTCTGCATGGCGTCAGTCAGATAGTGTAACATCTGCTTATGTGTGACTCTCCAGCATTAACAGCATACCATTGCCCAAATATGCTTTATTAAAACACTAACAGGATAATAGTGACTGTGGCGGATTGAAATTCACGTTAAATTTCGTGCAAACCTCAAAACAGGATGCCATAGGGGATGCCCTCATTGATTATTTCAGAACAATTATTCCTTGCCGGGGAGCACAGTGACTTTACACTCAAAGGTCAACGTACACGCGCTGTGTTCTTGATAAGGCGCTTACTTTCTCGTGTTGTGGCAAGTTTGCACACTGTACTGGGACGTACTCTTGGTGGACATGCCCTAAACTGTGCTAACTTTGCTTGTGTCGGGAAGTAAGTCGGAGATGCGCTGCTCGGTGGTACTCCGTCTTCTACATCTGTCCGACACGATATGACCCTGGCTGTTGAAAGTGTTGCTGAACCTAAATAAACAAACAATTCTCACTTGGCGATATTGAAAATTATAGAAGCATCTTTATCCTGATGGTATTATTCACTTCTCTTTAATGAAAAGAAATGGATAATTCAGCATCTATTATTTGGGGTTGGGCAAACTTTTTTTTCAACGGGAAGTGTCTGTCACTGGGTTAAAAATATATATTTGTCTACCCCCACAATACACAAAACACTGGTTTATGTGTTTTTTTTTTATAAAATTAGAACGCGTGACAATACTGTACGTGATTGGTGTATTTTGTGTTCAGTGGGTTAAAATGGTTGCAGTTATTACTCAATAGTCAAATTCCTCTGCACATAATTGTATTAAGCCCGATGAGAGAGCAACTGCTTTAAATTATGCCCGGGAATGTTTGGTGATTGTTTCATTTCCGAAGAGGAACAACTGTGCAACTTTGTTCCACAAACATCCGAAAATTGAACATTCTCTTCATTTCATTACGAGTGGCCCTCTAAATAAAAATCCAATACATATTTCCACAAACAAATAAACTTATTAAACCGTTAAACGAAAACGACAAGTTATGACCAGTTACAAAATGTACATAATCTTTAACTGCCATAAGTAAGTATTTCCTAATTTCAACATGCAACATATGTTGCCATTCAAAGCAACACCTTAACATTTGTAAAAATTGTGTTGACGGAATCAGAGACTTTATTATTTCACCATAAATAAATAAATAAATAAATAAATAAATAAATAAATAAATAAATAAATAAATAAATATGAACGGTAAAGGACTGGCAAGCAGTTGTCATTACCCCGATTTTAAAATCGTATTATAAACTGATATTTTGTCTGTTTCGTTTAACAATGACAAACGTACCGCACTTTAGTAACCAAAGGAATACCAATAAAAACTTGAACATGCAGCCAGATGGCTGCAGATGGAATACATTAATTAGTATGAATTGAAAAAAAACCCTGTTTTCTAACCTGGTCATCGTTTGGCATGGACGATGCCGTTATGTAGAACTGAGAAATTAAAATAAGTTAAATACGTCTATTTAGGAATAACTTGCCCTTTTGTACACTGAATTTTTTCTTTTACAATCTCGTATGCTTTCGCTTGAGGCAGTCACATTTGTCACCGTACATGTCACGACGATGTACTGGCAGCTGGGGCCAATACTATAATTGTTTTACAATTGTATTTTCTAGAATTGTATTTTCTACCTATTAATATAATTGAATAAAATGAATCATAAGCATTTTAAAAGATATGGCAATATCCTTAAAATGCTAATGGTTCGTCTCAACCCATTTAAAGTCATAACTAGAAAATACAATTCTAGAAAATACAGTTGTAAACGTTTTATAGTATTGGCCCCAGGTTACAAATAGTTTACCATATTTGTTATGAAGTGTACGAAACGGTAACCAACGGTGGTACATAATACAAATAGTCATACGGACAGACATGGGTGATAGGTATGGTATTTGTTATGTAGTGTACGAAACGGTAACCAACGGTGGAACGTAATACAGATAGCCATACGGACAGACATGGGTGATAGGTACATGTATAATCCTCTTGCCTTGCGTTCGGACGAAGAAGGAAACAATATTTGAATGGAAGCGCACGGGCGTAGCGCCAATTCGCAGAGTTATGGTTTGAGCAAAGCCGTAAAGATCAAAAGAAACACATTCTCAAGCTTTTGACGGAGTAGACACTATCGCAGCTTTGTCGATTGATGTGTCATTCCTTGTAGTGATCTACAGAATATAACAAACTAGGCCCAACGGAATTCAAAATAATGACAGACACTTTGAAAGCTGGGCGGATTACGTATCAAGATATGCGGAAATGATTACAAACACAAAGATTATTTAAACCAATGAAACGTCGGATGAAATCTGGGGTTTTGTTGCGGAAAATTCCCTAGGACTACTTCTACTTTTTCACGAAGTATGGATATAGATGAACCTTTCTGAGAAAATTCCATATTTTATATGTCTTACATTTTAAGTGTGGACCACGTTCATATCTCAATCATGGTATGGCTCATGGACAGGGACCAACACCAAATGAGTCAAACGCATTGGAGGTAGTTCAAAATGTTGTCAAGACCACTCAGGTTACCCCGGAGGGTCATTAAGAGCATTTTTTCCAAAAATCCTTGAAATCGCTTGTATGTGCCTACAATGCATTAACATCGTTCAGATATATATTCCTACACTCAAAACGTGAGTGTGGTGCATTCCGTCGCTTAAAAAAGTGGTCGAAGCCTATAATTTTGGACGTGGATCAAGCTAATATCTCTAGCATGGTATGACATATGGATCTGGGACCAACGCCAAATGAGAAAAAATAGGCCGATTAAATCGTCAGATGTGTACCCATACGCTCAACTAGTAGAAAGCTGTATGATGGAGGGCCACCTCGGATGCCGACATTATGTACACCATACATGGTATGGGTACATATAGAAATGGATTGGAGGAGTGCCTAATTTGATGGATAAAGGGTTAATATATCCGGATTAAATTATTAGATTTACATAAAAAAACTACACAGCACAGCCCATCAGTAACCTGAATACATATGTAAAGCAACCTGATAATCGGATTAATATTTTTTGAGTTATCGCATGCCGAAGAAATGGATTGGAGGAGTTCTCAATTTGAAGGATAAAGAGTTAATATCACAGGATCAAATTTTCAGATTTACACCAAAAACTATACAGCTCGGCACATGAGTAACCTGAACACAAATATAAAGTAACTTGACAATCCAATCAATATTTTTCAAGTTATCGAATGCCAAAGGGATTGGAGGAATTTTCAATTTGAAGGATAAAGGATTAATATCTCAGGATCAACATAACAGATTTACACCAAAAAC
Source organism: Pictodentalium vernedei (assembly GCA_031216915.1). Classification (NCBI taxonomy): domain Eukaryota; kingdom Metazoa; phylum Mollusca; class Scaphopoda; order Dentaliida; family Dentaliidae; genus Pictodentalium; species Pictodentalium vernedei. The sequence goes on along the minus strand of CM062297.1, from coordinate 501,806,230 downwards.
TATACAGCTCGGCACATCAGTAACCTGAAAACAAATATAAAGTAAATTGACTATCCAAGCAATATTTTTCAAGTTATCAAATGCCAACGAGATTGGAGAAATTTTCAATTTGAAGGATAAAGGGTTAATATCTCATGATCAAATTATCAGATTTACACCAAAAACTATACAACTCGGCACATCAGTAACCGGAACACAAATATAAAGTAACTTGTCAATCCAAGCAATATTTTTCAAGTTATCTCATGCCAAAGGGATTGGAAGAATTCTCAATTTGAAGGATAAAGAGTTAATATCTCAGGATCAAATTATCAGGTTTACACCAAAAACTATACAGCTCGGCACATCGGTAACCTGAACATTAATATAAAGTAACTTGACAATCCATGCAAAATTTTTTAAGTTATCGAATGCCAAAACAATGGATAGGGACACCGGATGGACGGACGGGCGGACGGATGGACGCCCGTTCCAACTATTTGGGTTTAAGGGCTGCGAAAAAAGCATTTTATATGTCCATCACCTTATTTTAGCCAGAACCCCACCCCTCCACCCTAGAACTTATATTTAACCATAACCCCACCCCATCCACTCAAAAACTACACCCTAACCCTAACCTACCCTACCCTACCCTGACCCTAAACCCCCACCCCTGACCCTAACCCACCCCCTGGGACCTAACCCTCCCCAACCTTAAGATCTACTCTGGGGCTACCCCTAACCCTAACCCAATCCACCCCTGACCCTAACCCCACCCTAGCCAGACCAAAAGGATTAGGGGCTATTTTTTGGTTTAGGGGCTATAAAAACTAAAACCCCACTCCTGACCCCAACCCCCACCCCCTGGGCCCTAACACCCTCCTACCTTTAGCCCTGTCCTGGGGCTACCCCTAACCCTAACCCCACCCCTCTCCTAACCCTAATACTACCCTAATTTCGACTAACCTCCTAAAAATAATAGCTCCTAAACAGGTGCTGGGAATCATATTTTATGACACCCAAATGCATTCCCGGGGTTCATACATGTATTTTTACGCTCAAAAAAGAAGCTGGGGGCTAATCATTTTGAATGTGGGTCGCACTCATATTGCAAGCATGGTATCACTTATGGGCCTGCGGCAAATGCCCAATAGTTCTAAACTCAATGGGGGACTACAATATGAGTCAGGGCCACTGATGTCACCCAGTGCTATTGAGTGCATTTTTAGGAATTTCCAGAAATCGCATTTTGTCAACTCCAATGCATTCCTGAAGTTCATACATGTGTTTCTGCACTGCAAAATGCGTGGGGCCAAAACTTTTGACTGTAAGTGGGCGAAAACCATATCTCAAATGTGGCATGACCTATGGACCTGAGATGAAGACCGAACGAGTCGAATGTCTATGGGGGTTCAAAATATGGGTCAAGGTCACTGAGGTCACTAGGGGTCATTGATTGCATTTTTCCGAATCGCTGGAAATCGTTTTTTATGATCCACCAATGCATTCCCGAAGTTCATACATGTATTGTTACACTAAAATTTGTGGGCACGAGCATTTTGAAAGTTCATACCTCAATCACGTTTTGACCTATCGACCTGGTACCGTCACCAAGTAAATCGGAATTCACTGGAGGTTTAAAATATGAGTCAATGTCACAGAGGTCCAACAAGAGTGTCATTGAATGTGAGAGGAGTCAAATTTTGGAAAATGGGTCACGCTCATACCTCAAGCATAGTATGACCTATGGAATCGAAAAATATCAATTTATGATTCCTTTATAGTATACGTTTAATGCTGTGCACAGAAGTTAATTTGATTTCTTCAAAACAACTTTTATCTTATTCTTGTATGAAAATCTTTAAATTCTAATTATGAAAACCCGTTTCCGCTTTCATAAAACACATTTTACTGCCGGAAATAATTCTCCATAAATTCTCTTTCTGTGTATATATTTTTTTGGATTCTTTCGCGATTTTCACACAGATTCGAATTTATTGATCAGAGTAAATTATATTTCTCTAGTTTAGCATCACTTCAGATTAAACTAAAATAGTGTTTGTTAAAGAGACATATATAAGTCAACGGATGTGCGTTTTAAGTGATTAAACGTTCCTCGGAAATGTCTACATTAAATTTTAATAGATAAACAGTTTGAACTCTTTGTGCAACAGAACGCACGCGAAATCAATAAGTCCATCAAAAAACCCTTCTGCTTTTCTGACTTTCTTTAGGCGACAACCTCAAGATATTTTCCTCGGGATAAGGAAACTGTAAAGGAGACTGGCGACAGTTTGTTTAAAATCGATATCCTGCTCAAAAACGAAAGGCAGTGGAAAGCGACTATCATTTCATCCTTTGCCGACTATGGTTCGGACATAACATCACCATCCTAAAACCTTGTGAAAAAACATGATTAATCTTATTCCAATTCACAGATCATGTCACCATGTTGGAACCAACACCGGATTCGCATCCAAATAAAATGTTGTAATCTTTGAATTAACTGTATTTCAAATGACAGTTTGGTTTATTTTCCTTGATGTGGTCTAGATTTCGCAGTATTATAATTATATATATCTTATCCAACTAAGGCAAGATCGAATTGAGATAATAACAATAATTATCTGGACTTCCTCTGATTTGTCGTGGTCCTTTAATGAGGAAGCCCACATTAACCCAGTACTCCGCAGGGTTATTCCTCCTTACTTCCCCCCTTAATATCCCAGCATTTAATCCAAAAGTGTTTCATACCCCCCCCCCCCCCCCCCGCCCACTGGTGCCTTCGCTTTCTCCCAACTATAAAAAGTGCCCATTTCCCTCATGCCATTCCCAATCCTCTTCATGTTTCCATTCCATTTTTCTTTTAGTTTTCCAAGGAAATGTGATCGCTAGACATACCATTTCTGTGATCATAGTGCTGTAATCTTGGCATTTATTTTTGAGAAAAAACTGTGGACACTGAAGTCCTACTACATATCTTAGTGGCAGTAATCTCATGCACAAGGTAATGAGGCAGAGAGCTCACAGCAGTCCGTTAGAATGTACATCATTGTTCCTGTGTGATGTCACAAAATACCCCAAAAGTTATATAACTTGCTGGTCAGTCCTCGTAAAATAAAGCTTAAACCCAGGGGGGGGGGGGGGGGCGGGGGGGTGTCTTCAAAGAAATCTATTACACAGGACCGGGGTGTGTGGGATGTCTCGCCACGGAAAAAGTAACTTTTTTCCCCTCATCAAATTTATAAATGTTTTCTATTTTAATCTATCTAGATACACTCTTAGGGCATTTACTGGAGTTTAGGGTAGTTAGTGCATATGCATAACGTCATGACTGGTAACCAGCTGTTATAAATATTTGGTGAGATGGTGACCAGCAAACAATTAGTGGTCAATATCACCCATCCTTAACCTGTTTCTTGATGAAGCCATATAATATAAATGAGCACTGTATTTTGGAACAAATACCGATTTAAACACAATGTAAGATAACAATTTTGTTCCTGTTCCTTGGAAACTATCTCTTTGGTAAAGATGACAACAGTCTGACAAAGAAATTACCGTAACCTAAACTCATCATTCCTGTAAGAGTACTCACTCTGCTCATGATTCTAAAACTGCACAGCAGAACAGTTTTCAAATACCAAAAAAGTTTGACAGAAAAAAAACTAAAAAGGAGACGAAAGTTGGACTAAACATAAACTCAAGTGATATTCATTAAAGTTTATTGTAAAATGAACGGGTGCAGCTGGGTTGTGTGTATTAACGTGGTAAGTAGAGAAAAATCAGGAAGAAAAATGAAAATGTGAATAGGAAAATCTGACTGAGGATGACAGAGGAAGTAATAAAATGAATAGATGCATGAAGTAAATAAGTTAAACAAAAGAATTCACAACATATTTTATACAAAAATATGATTCTCTACAGATATGAGAGCTGCATATACAAATGGGCCCAAAATGTGAGCCATCCATATTAGGCGTAGATTCGTTCATACATGTATAATCGCATCCCCAACTCCCTGATTAATCCCATCTGTTCTAGCGTACTCTGGGCTCTTGGATTTTGAAGTGATATACCCGGAAGTCACGCTCATGACAGCCCATTTTCTTCACGAAGTGCTTGAGATTATCTCTCAATCACGGCCGAGTGAGCACTGTGCTTGAGATTATCTCTCTGTCACTGTCGAGTGCATCACTGCCCTGTCTGATATCAGATTAAAACTTGCACTGAACTACATTAGAGTTTACCCCGATGGGGCGACCAGGTTGTATAAGGAAAAGAGGATCCCAGTCTACCACACTATATACATGTAAAGGTACTGGCAATCGGTAACTGCATGGTGATTCACTGCACATTTAAGCACTCCGCCTGCTGCCCACATGGTTGTGCCGTAGTGGAAACCCATGATGTACTATGCATAGGATATTTGGTTAGGGTTCAAGTCAGGGTATGTGATCAAGTTTGACAATTCCTTCACAAAATCATTGTGCTGGCTAGTGCTGGTGGGTTAGAATGATAGTATCAATACAGTGTACATGTAGGTCCTATAGGCTATTGCCCTTTTCTACCTATCAGTTCATCCCAACTCACTTCCAAGATCCAGTAGAATCTACGTTCGATTCTAATGGTCACTCCAAGTGTTCTAAGGATGACTTAATATTGCTAGGTTTTGTTGTATATTGCATGAGAGGCCACAAAACACTTTCACAACATTGTGTCTATCCCACCACCTAGCGCGAGTAGAAGACGACACTTGCAAAACAAGTTCTCGAATACCCAAAAGTGTTCTGTTTCTGCCTAAAAAAAGAGAGCTTGTGAGCTCTCATTGCAACATCTTTACGAACCCGTCCACATGGGGATTCATAAGTTAAGTTTGTGAGATAAAAAGAGAATGAACAATAAAATTTGAATGCCAGTTTTTGTGTGAATAACTGTGGTCAGTTATGGCCATAACGTTCTATGTCCTACATTCTAAAATCTGTTGGGATAAAAATCAAGGTTGCTTGAATTTGAACCCAGTTGAATTCTTATTCACTCACCACACCTGATTTGAGTTCACTTTTAGCCTAACTGATTTTAGAGTGTACCTTTTGACAATCTCTAAGCAGCTTGTTATTTCAAAACTTTCGTGTTTGCCCGCAACTATGTATAATACTGGAAAAAAGAAACGTACGTTTTGTTTCTGGGGTAAATATTTCAAATGCGTTATGGGTGATTATTTCATTGTTTTGATTTTGATGTTATTTCTTACATGACAAGTTTTGTTGTCCTAACACAGACGGCGTTTGCATGGATAACGTTCAAACGTGGGTCCTCAACGCCATTTCATAATCAAAACCAGTAGCCGTTGTGCCCAGCCAGGGCTTCAGTCGCTGCTCTAACTCCCCTTACCGTTGACCCCATCAAGTTGTTTATGGTCCTCTGATGGATGTTATTCTACTCATGAAGAAGGTCCAGCGTGAGCTGAGCGACGTTCTTTGGGACGTTGACATGCTTCCTGACACTTCTGTCCAGCTCGTCCCACAAATGCTCGATCTTGGACAAATCCGGACTATACGGTTGCCAGTCGAGAACTGGGACACTACATTGGTCGAGGAAGTCACAACAAACCCTAGCAACGAGCGGCCTCACATTATACTGCTGCATCGTAAGGTTACCCACATGGAACAGTGGAAAGAAGTGAGGCATGATGACCTGATCCCGATATCCTATGGCTGTAAGATTGCCCCGGATGACCAAGAGAGGTGTTTCATCGCCATGAGAACACCCCCCCCCCCCCCTCACAAAAAAACCATAACAAACCCTCCACCGAATCTGTCGTTTTTCTTAACGCACGCGTAACAATATCGCTCTCCTCTACGTCGATAGCAACGTTGTCGTCCATCTGGCCTGTAAAACGTGAACCGAGACTCGCCAGTGAATAACACACGTCTCCAGCGGGCCAAGTGAAACCGATTTGGTGCATGTCCCCGTAACGTTTGCAATCTACGTTGACGTCACCTGCGTGCAAGTTTCAGCCCGACATAGGTACGTCACGGCTTTAAATTGAACTCCCGTCACCGATTTCTTGGACGTACTCGGCGATCTTGAGTGCCTTCAACCTGATTCGCCGTCTCCGTCGCCGTCTGGAATCGGTTACGGAGGTGTGAGAGACATATGCCTCTATCTTGAATGGCGACGTAACGCGCGGACTCCCGCTTCTGGGACGGTCAGCTAATCTCCCCGTGGCTCTGAGACGCCCAACAGAACGAGCTATAGTTGACTCGTGAACCTCAAATTGCTGGGCTACGAGACGTTGCGATTGGCCCTGCATAATTAAAGCAATAGACCCAGCCCTATCAAGTTCGTACATTCGCGGCAGTTTGCTTTTCAATCGAGTTGAAATGAAATGTTGTGCAATCGATGTGTACTGTTCACAACTTCCATTTGGTATGGTTTTCAAGCCCATTGAGCGTAGGAGTGCCCCGGATGCACGCTTTGTCGAAAATCTGTTGAAAGCATGCAGCGCCGCACGTGGTTATGGTTGACTGAATTCTCACCAAAGACTCTTTAGACAACACTGAGGTAGCGATATGTCATTTCTTTCTTCATTTCGTCTACCGATAAAAATAGAATATTACCAAAACTGAACTTGTTTTCTTTTTCCCGTCAGTTTGTATAAACAGACACCGCATATGAGTTACTTTAGACTAGTGTATGACTTCCCATGAACAAACAGAAAGCGGTGATGTGTTACATTTTTCGCAATTAGTTGGGTTGTAATGTGCAGTAATTTTCAGTGACACACTCGCTAAATATGAAAAAATGAGGAATATCATAGCTGACAAATACTATTAAAAACAAGTAGGGGATTTCCAGACTGATGTTATATTTTCGTCGGAAAATGGTATTGGGCATGCGTTATTGGACACATCAGTATATTACCAAGTTTAGTGTGGAACATGAATGTCACCGGCCCACGAAAACTTCGTGCAGGTTTTTCGCACGAGCGTCACGTTAATGTCTGTGGGGTACGTTTTGAAATTTTCATTTGTACTGGACGGGCTTTTTCGGAGGTCTCATCCTTCTTTTCTTGGTATAATCTCGTTCATCAATAGTTTCTGGTCATAACGTAACTTTTTATGCGAACACTGAAACGTGACGAACGTTTACGTGCCGTTGGCATATTGGAAGCTGGAAACAGACAGACTGCAGCGGCTCAAATTCTCATCGTTACTCAATCGGTGATTAGCAGGTTGTGGTCACGCTACCCTCAGACAGGCAATGTTGATGACAGACGTCGGTCAGGTCGTCCAAGGGCGACACCTGCTAACCAGGATCGTTTCATCCGAACCACAGCATTACGTAACCGCCATCAAAGTGCCTCAGAGATTGGACAGCAGCTGCACCGATCGGCAGATGTGCTAGTCAATGGTCAGTCTTTCCGAAATCGTCTACACAGTTGGAATTTTTTCGCTCGACGACCCAACAATGCCATGTTTGACTGAACGTCACATCGCAGCAAGGAGAAATTGGTGTGGAGCACGACAGCGCTGGGCCAATCGTCGGTGGAGCACCGTCGTGTTTTCCGATGAATCGAGGTTCCCACTCGACTTCCACGACAGGCGAAACAGAGTGTTGCGGCGGGAAAACGAACGATACCATGACGTAATCGTTAGGCAGCACATTCGTTTTGGTGGTGGATTGGTTATGGTGTGGGAAGGCATAACCGTAACAAGTAGAACAGCGTTACATGTCACCCAATGGCGTATCACAGGGCAGTACTACCGTGACAACATGTTAGCAGCTCATGTGGTGCCATTTGCGCGACGTCACGGCCGTCGGTTCATTTTCCAAGATGACAGTGCAAGAGTACATAGGGCTCGTGTCGCTACGGAGTTCCTCCAGGAGCAAAACATCGCTACAAGGATTTGGTCAGCCCTAAGTCCAGACCTTTCACCAATCGAACTCGTCTGGGATATGCTTGGCAGGCGCCTACGACAACGCAAACAGCCCCCACCAATGTCCAGGAACTCGCCGCTGCACTGCAGGAAGAATGGAATAACATCAGTCAATTTGATATTGGACGTTTGGCGAGGACTATGCCACGTCGGATCTGCGCTTGTCTCGCGAACCGAGGATGATTTACAGGGTATTGAGGTATTGGACTGAATGTGGTAAATTCTCTGACTAACCGTCCATGTCTTCTACAGCTCAGTGTGTGGAATGTGTGCTTGCCAGACGCCTAACTGTCGCTGAAATCATTCACCAGATGTGACAGTGCAATGACTCAACTGCCTTTTTGAAGAAAATATAAATATATTTCTTCAAATATTTCACTTTTATCAAATACCCCCAACTTTTGTGAATAGTAGATACAGTTTGGGGGATTCCATATATGTTTTGTAAAAACTTTATTCAACGACATGTAAACGAATTTCGAATTCCCATACGTTTATTGCTCGACAGACCATTGGACGTTATGGTAAATAGTGCCACAGTTTCGTTTATATTTATGAAACCAATACGACTTAAAATGCGAGAGGTTACGTCTCGGTATTCAAATGTTTCGCAACCGTCGCATCCTGTTTTCTTAGCAAAACATTACCGTTCTCTGCTCCTTCTGTAAGTGTTTTCTAGCAAGTGTGAAAAGAACTACCAGTGGAGACACGCTTTTGTCTCAAATACACACTCGTACATCAGTTGGTTATAAGATGTGATTTCAGCTTTACGTCGCTTTATTAGGACCAAAATGAAGGAATTTCCCGAAACCCTTAACAGTCCAATCACAGTGAATGCAATAAACCCAAAATAAGAAACTATGGCCCACGTGTTGCCTTGTTGTGTTTGTTATATTCGAAGTGTAACTGACAAGTGTGAAACTGACTTCCCACGTGGTTTCAAAGAGTCAGAAGCCCCTGTCTCAAAATACACTGTTAAGTATCATACAGTTACGGAATGCCTGGTTTTAAATGTAAACATCACGTTATTAGACAAAAGGTGAAGGTATTTCATTGCATCGAGAACACATTTTTCGTACCGAACTCACTAATTTACAAATTTGAAATCATGTTCTCTTTTATTTTTTTTCATTATTTGTGTTGTTTATATACTACTGAAAAATTATTTCTTGACTTTTTCGAAAGTGTATTTGGTCGAGTGTTTTCTGACATGAAATTCAAATAGTTTTACAAAAAAAATGTTAATTTTGCAATTGATGCTTGAACTCCAGAGATCACAGTAAGTGGTCCAGAGGTGGTTGTTTGAACATCGCAAATTCACTAGCAGCATATACTGCATGAAATCGCTGTAAATTCCATCGTTAGTCATGTATATATTTATTAGGGCAATGTTATATAACTTGAACACTTGTTTACAATGCCTCAGGGTAGAATACTGTTCGCTCCCGAGAGAACCCGAATCTTCTTAGAATAGCCAGCTGGTGTGAACGCAGGAAGAATGGCCAGAAATGGTGTAACATTCTTGTCCAGGAATGGGGTCGCATTGATCAGGATCACGTTTCCCATTCGCAATATGAGGCAATGGTATGTTAAGTATTTAGAAGTCAGGGGTGAACGCACACGATGCCGTCTAGTGCGTTCGACCTTTTGTGTATAGTATATGTTAACCGACGAATGAAAAGCACCAATGTTTGAACAATCAAAACATGCAAACAAGAAGAAGATCGAGTGCTTAAAGAAAATGGCGTTCCCAACCAGCATTTGCTGCGACCCGCCTCCGGGAGTGATGAAATCCAGTGCCTTGTCGAAGCGCATACCCAATGATTGAAGTAGATTTCTGTTGATTCCTTATGTTCTATATGCATTGTTGACGTATTGAGAACACTGGTACCTCTGGTATCTCAGTACTAAACATTGCTTTCGAAATTAGTCTATAGTATATTATCGATGAACCGACTTTGCCGTACAATAAGCGTACATTTGTATAACTGAACCAACGACACTGGGCGTAGATCTCAGCATGGCACTCAAAATAAAACGGCAGTGAATGATCTGTAATATATAGCGTGTGTTAATGAGTTCCTTCAATAACAGCTTTCTCAACACAGTTAATTTCCGGGCTTTTCCAAAGACAGACTTTCATTTCCCATAAAACTGTTGCATATTAATGAAAATGCCACAGGGATAGAAGCAATGCATCGGGATAACATGTTTCTATCTTATGCGAGTATTGCAAATAAATGTGGAGGCAAACAATTAACTACAACATGTTTTAAATGCTAGGAAATTGGTTGGTGATGTAGAACCATCAATTTCTCTATTGTGTTCTTCGGGTCCTGACTAAGGGAACACCACGTGACCCAACTATACTAACTTTCTGTATTAATGTGAGGTTTCCTGATGAACTTCGCCAGACGGCGGTTTAGTAGCTGTTAAATTTGTTATACATTTTCTTTGCAGATAGGTGTGCTGTATAGCTGAGTTGAGATTCGGGACATATTGAAAAATCGAACAATATCATTTGGCAACTTAATACAATAATAAATGTATTAATGTTTAATCCAAACTATATGGGTTCGAATTTGCTTCTAATAATCAAGTTGGATGCGATGCAGTGGAAATATTTAAAAATGAATCGGCTCTAGAACAATCGTAAGAATCTTCATGGAATAATAACCTTACTGATTCAATCAATCCGGAGAGTTTTGGATCTCATACATTAACACATTTCTTTATTCCACGTCTGTTCTATGAAAACCCCATCTACAGGACCATTAAACCATTCGGAAAAATGAAAATATGTTCCGCACATATGTGCGGAACAAAAATCGTTCACGGACTATTTTTATAAAGGAGCGAAATTTCACTGGAATTTTCTACAAATCGTGCACCACAATTACAGTTCAAGTCACTAGCGATAGCTAAAAACCGTCCACTGATTTCCAATGTGTTCAATGTGCCAGTAGGCACATAGAACACGTTCAAATTCAGGGGATGGAATAGTAACACGGGTTATCCTCGCAAATTTGATTGCCGATAAAATGTGTTGTTTTTGTTGATAGTTGTCAAATGAATTGCTGACTGTCATTCTAATAATTGTTTTTAAGTGAAGGCGTGTAATAAACACAGAACGACACACGCGTGTGAATGGGTTAATCGATATGGCACTCGAAACGGCTCATTATGGCACTCGAGGCCTGCGGACTCTCGTTTTTTTCCTTCCGCGCTGGCACTCGTGCCATGTCAATCAACCCATTCACACGCGTGTGTCGTTCTGTGTATTTGTTGCCGACTTTCTGAAGATGTCAACTCATCCAGCAGTTTTATGAGGAACGAGATTAGCTGTATTCAGTCTGAACAGAAAACACAAATTTATTCAGAAAATTCCTTAAAATGGTATTTAAAGATGTAGCGTGGATCGTGTTGCGTCTAGTTTGCACAAAATATATGTATATTGCCACTTGAGTTGAATAAAACTCTGCTTTAACATTCATCTGCTTTAACATTGCACATAATGCCTTGTTCCACTTAAGGGACGATATGTCGCTTTTTCGTACAGCTTGGGGATATCTGGTCAATTCTCGTTTGAATTTAGTTACTCTGTTACGATAACTGCGAGTGAGTCGTCACACTAGAATATTAAAAACAGAAAATGTCAAATCTCATTTTGGTATTGATACATTCAAAGTGATAGCTTCGAGTAATTTGAATGACAATTCTTCAGAACACCGCCCTATTCGTTTCTAATATTAACCCTTTACCCAACGTAATGACAAAAACCGGCCAGCGCAATTCTCAAAAATCGCCAATTAATTTTCATTATTTTTTTCATTTTTCTCTCAAAAACATAGGTTATGACCCCTCGTTGGAACGAGCTCGTCGAGCTCGTTCCAACGAGGGGTCATAACCTATGTTTTTGAAAAAAAATAGTTATTCAAGAATTTTTTTGCAAGTGTCGTCTGCTTTTCAGGTTAGGTAAAGGGTTAATGAAGTACGTTACACACCGTCCCTATGCACTGGCATATGCCACAATTTCTCCACGGAATCATTTTCGTTGCCATATGAATATTGTTACACCTTTCGGTAACGAGCCATTGTTCCTTCTAGTCGCACTTGTGATTCGGAGATACGAAATATTCTAGTACACATGTTGATACCTGGTTCACATGGGAGACAGACAGCACAGGTAGGGCAAGAGTTACATCGAATCAACTGGAAAGTGGATTCGGTTCTAGATTCGGTTGGTTTCGAACCTTTTTGCCGGATACTAATCTAGAATCAATTCGAGCAAAAAATCCCGATTCACCGAGCCGTAGTTTCAAGCATTCACAATGAAAAAGAAAACCAAAAACGTACGTGAGAGAAATGGCATTTGTGTGCAGAAGTATAGAAATCGTCGACCTGTTTTAATCCTTTACCCAACGAGTACGATAACAACATTTGTTATTTTAATTATTCTTTTCTCAAAATTTCTTTGTTTTTGAGTCAAAAATGAAACTAGTTATTCAATAATTTGGGAGCAAGTGCTGTCTGCTATTCTTGTTGGATAAAGAATTGTCAGGGCTAAAAACAAAGGTACGATAAATCAACACGGGAAACTGATTCAGCTTCCTTTTACTAAGAAAAAACAGCACACTTGATATTTCTAATCCACACGTGAACTGAAACAATATTCTTTTAATTCAGTTTTGAAAATGAAACCAGTGGCTGATCAGAGGTTGATAATTCTATAAATAGTGAGGTATTCACTCCAGAAGACAATAATTCCCCAAATCCGAATAGCTGTATATTATTTATTGAATAGGTAAAAAACTTGTTAATGATAGTATGTCATGTTTTCCAGTATTTATTTCCTTTCACAATTCTTGCAATCCATTGGATTAAATTAATACAAGGCCTCTTGGACAAAGACGCGGGGAGCACGGTGTCACTGTGTTCATCGATCCCGCACTTACCTCTGTCCCCTACTAATGCTTAACAAGGGTGGGTCTTTCAGGTACTTGTCGCTGTTTGATGGCCCGACCACTTCAGCTTCCGTCATCCGTAAAACAGCGAGACTTTGTATAACGCCGGCTTTTGAAAGTGACATTGAACCACAACAAACAAACTTGGTCAAACTTGAGGAAACTACACATGGATTTATTGCATGGACGCGGTTATTTAAAGAATTGTGTGCAAGACTTGTGCCCAGTGAATGACTACCATTGGGAACCTGGCTTTGCACGTTTAGGAACATAAATTGTAGAAGTAATAATTAATAATATTCTTATGTTATCTTGTAGAATTAAAGGGTTAATCAAGCTTTTTAACTCTTAACCTGCTGAGTATTTTCATTTTTTTTTTAAATTTAGTCATGGCTGCTGTGATGCTGCCATGACTAGATTTGATAAAACGAAGTTCATTTAGATTTTACTCAGGAATAATTCGTGGAAAAACCCATGGAATTTATAGGAGGAAATTTGATTAAATGTGCCCAAATTAAACTTATTTCAGTGACAAGGGAAATCCTACCCTGGCCAGAATGACCGCCAGCAGCATGTGAGAAGTTTAGAGATGCATGTTACGAGGCATATAATTTATGTTTCAGTGCAAATAGAAAATAGAAGAAAATCAAAACATTTCTAATCCTTTCACCAACAAGACAGAATACAGTCTCGTTCCATCCATTCCACGTTGAGGCAAATTGGCCAGCCCGGTTGTTGGAGAAAATTTCAATGCTTAAGAAGTGAATGGCGATTTTGTTTATAGCTCTTGCCGATTTGGCCATACAATAAGTAGAGTGTTAACCCTTTACCCAACGAATCGCCCGCATCCGACCGCGTAATATGCAAATTCTGCAGTTGAAAAAATATTATTTTTCCAAAAAATTCAACAAAACCATATCATGTGACCCCTCGTTGGAACGAGCTCGACGAGCTCGTTCCAACGAGGGGTCACATGATATGGTTTTGTTGACATTGTTTGAAACATTTTAAAAAATGATATTTAAAATAATAAATTTTGATATCGTCTGCGTTGGGTAAAGGGTTAATGAATAAATCGCATACATGCAATGAATCACGAGCAGCGCAACAGCTAGAGTCTGTACCAAGTAATGGCCTGCAAAGGATTTCTTTCCTGTGTTAAATGCCGTGGTAATTGTATGATGGGAACTCATTTTATGTAAGACGCCTCTTTGAAAGAACATGTTTTGTGATCTAGTGAGGGCGTCTGTCATTAGAATATGTGTCTGCGGGGTATACTGAATGGCTTTTCTAATCCAACTCTCGTAATTGTGTCTATTAATCCCTTTGAAACACGATTGGATCTCTAAAAACAATATGTCAGCCTTTCTCCTCACAACATTCTACAATCTCATCAGTCGGAAAAGAAATATGAGAACATTGAATCGGATAAGCTATCCCCATTGGATTTCCTTCATTCAATTTTGAATTCGCAATATTTAATATAGCACGGGAAACAAGTTTTTAACCACACTCGTTCGGAATATTGTATTTTCTGCACAAAAAAGGTTTAGAATCACCCCGATTTTCCCTATTTTTGAAAAGTACATTTGTCCGAAATGTAAGGAATAAACATGAGATTAACACAAACAATGCATACATATGTCCGTGATAAAACAACATGTTCTTTGTAGATCGAGTTTCGGTAAAATAACAAAATGCCAAGTGGATGCGAAAGCCGTGGTCAATATTCGCATTTAGGGACGACTGGCCGGCCTATAAACCGCCATATGGCTCGTAATCCCGTGCATATTTAGCAATTCGGCATTTCCATTGAATTATCACATGCGACAATCTGTAGAATTTGGCGTGGCATTTTCATGTCAAGAGTCTCTTTCATTAACTTAAAGCTGAGCGTATAACAAATAGACAGAACGCGATGAGTGTTTGAATCGGAGGGTGTTTTACATAACGAGTTGAAATGGCATATTCATTTTTCGCGAGAACCATAGGCTCGCGCGAAATATGACTGCGCCATTCCAACGAGTTATATAAAGCACCATCGATTCAAACACACATCGCGTTCTGTGTTGATTACATATTCTATGCATTAAAATTTATTTAAATAAACAAATTTTAATTCCATTGTTTAAACCCAAAGTTGAAGAGTCCGTTTGTTTTGTTTGAAGCTGTACTAATCAAATGGCTCTATAAAAAATCAAAACTACCTTTTAGGAAAAAGTCTAAATTACATTCATTTTCTTTTCTATTGGGTGTGTTTGTTGAAATCTGTATCGCTGTTTCTCTTCGGCTGGTGTCCATTCGCGCCTAACCATTTGGTGGCTATTGTGGTTATTAAATATATAAGTACAAATTTGGACAGATTTTCAAAGCAGCTGGGAGATTTTTTTTAACAGAAGTTCGAAGCATGTAAAGATATCCGAAGATTTACCGAAACGAAGTTGACCAATTTAGATATAACGGGATCCGCAGGCGAGACGCCACGGTACTAGGTTAATGTTGTGGTAAGAAATGATTGTAATTTTTTAATATTTTCTCATTTTTGGTTAACTACTTTTTTGTGAATCGACTTTATTTTGCTTTGGACGTTTTCATTTTCACTTTATGCGACAGATGATCGATAATTGTATAACGAAATCTGGAAACTTTACGAAGCGTAACTAATGACTCGACGGAAAAGGAACTAAAGGAACTAGTATAAACGGTGTTGGGAAAAACGTTCCGGCTTGTACATCACCAGTTGAATACAGAAACGATTATGTTATAGCAGCGATTCCGTTAAATACAAGGGTTTACAGTTTAATGGATGTGTAATAAAGAGCATTATCCAATATCTACATTGTGTAAATGCCTATCTGTTGTGTTGACAGACGAGGTTCTTAATCCTTTGAACTCGAGAGGATTCCTTTTCTTCCAGAAACATGATACGTTGTAATTTCATTTACTAGGGTGGCTTCTAAATGAATGTGTTGGGTAGGGCAATCAATATTTTCAACGTGCAATCCCAAGGCAGCACGCTGAAAATATTAACTGGTCAGTTTTCTGTAGCTACAGCTTCGTGGTTTCGCTCTTCTCAAATACTACGAAGGGATCTCCAGCATGCAGGGAGTGTATCTCTCTCTGTACATAGGACAGCCATTTTACGTCACCACCTGATAGGACGACCCACTGTGACAGCATAAAACCCCACAACTGATGCTGATGAAGAGGATTAAGATACATTGAGAATCTTCCCAACCGAGAATAGGTCCTGAACGTCTGGCATGAGAGACTGGTCTACCCGCACATAATGAATAAGGATACTTCCAATTATTTCCAGGGTTCAAGGGGTTAATGTATATGTAACATGCACAAATATAACCTCTTCTCAACCTCTTCTCAACATGTAACCGATAAGGCGTTTTCTCAGACTAGTTGATCCACACTGTGTGTTACTGCCGAAAGTGTCGTTAAACTCCAATAAATAAATACGGTGTTTTCGCTTCCAGCGTTCTGTTTTCAACTGCGTCTGTGTGTGTCGTACATACCGTGGAGAACCATTCGTTAGAACAAGTGCATCAAATTTAATCCAAATGTTCCTACATACATATATAACACAACTAAACACAAAATAATTGAAAACTAAATTAGGTATCATGCGTCAGAAAATGATGTCACGTTTAATGCAAATGCCTGTTTGAGTGTTGCAGCTTTGGTTGGGCGACACATTAAATCAACGCCAGAAGGGATATTTTGTACGCGCGTTTATTGGTATCTCTTTTGCTGACTTGAGTTAGTTAACCAAACAAATATTCCAAAGATAATACATCGATCATTCTACCTTAATTGGACAATTTGTTTCAGCTGCAGTCATTGTCAACGATGGCGATCTTAGCAATATGCTATTTGGGTACAGGAATTGCATGTCTATGAATAATTAATAACCTCTTAACGAGATTCGATTTATCAAAAACGCAGTCAACGCTTTCAATGGCCATTTTTCTAAAACTGTTATCGCTTTGTAATGCTGCCCCTAAGTAAATGGACAAACCCTGTATAAATTGGCAGGGATGGTAATTCCATTATGCAGTCCTGTAGGGCAGTATTGTGTATTGTTAGACGATTATTGATCCCAGTGGTTGGCTTTGTGGTACACTAATATTGATGTGGACGTGCATAATCTTACTTCTAAAACAGGCGGGCCCGCCCAATATGTCGATATTTTAGCAGTCACATGCAAAGGCTATGCGCAAGAACATACGTTTGTTGTGAGGAGCCAATCCAAAGGAGGGATGGGGCACCCGGCTTTCTATTTTTCCCAAGGAACAAGGTAAGGGTACAGTATGATCCGCAATAACACGTGGACATCAGCTACTCTGAGGTAGAAATACGTGTCACCTTCGAATCAAGACCATTGATTAAACTATTGCGACCCCAGATCCTGTACCGGATAATGCTCATGTTGGGTTGTAATGAAAGCTGAAAATCAGGAAGACCTAAAATATGGTTTTGTTCGTTTTAGGGTAATTTTGCATTGACACTTTTAGGGTAACGGTGAACGGTTACAGCCAGGGGTCTATAGTATTATTATTAACAAAGCGAACAGGCAATTTGGACCGAATCGCGTCTGCATCGCGAGTGTACTTCTTAGTCTGCTTCGCTACCCACAGCGCGGAAGAAACTTACATATCGGGAATGGAACGCGTACACATTGCCTCGCAGATGTTACATTCATTTGTTGCTCTCAAATCAATTTTGATTTCGAAATAGTTTCTTTACGAAATACCGGTCCGCTGGTGTAAATGTGTCGCGAGTATTTCGCGATCTGAAAGAGACAGAAGCAAATAAATAAATGAGTAGATACATAATAATTTTAAAAAAAATGATACAATTACCAATATTTTTATGAAGATTCTTCCTTATGTTTTCAAAAAAACTTTTCATAATTGCGCGTATGCTATTCAAAAAATCGTGCCTCAGTAGCCTGTTCTCTGTGTCAGGAATTCGTTCCAAAAGGTAGTGTTTCCATCATTTTGAACAATTCTGCAGTTAAGCCTATCAACTGATTCCCCGCGTCCTCCGAGTATTTGATGTGCGAACGCGTTGGGAATTATGTGAGAATCGAAACTTACTCTCATTTTACTGATGCATGGGTTCCTGTGTTCTCTCGGTTATTTTGAATTATAGCACACTGAGAATCAACGCTGATTATGTTTATATACTAAAGACTTTTCCGATTATAAATGTGTTGAAACGAGAATGAACAAAACATAAACACTCCATATTATCTGAGACACACGCACCATATTAACACAGTAAGTGCCATTTCAGTTACGTGATCAAAGCACATTCTATTAGCAGACTTTATGGGAACGGGAACAGTTCCCACATGCTCTGCAAATTTAATCATTCACACGTTAAAATACCTTTTTCCATTTTCTACATTGGAATTCAAAGACATTGCTAAGAGAACCAAGTGCAGTATGGTGATTACAAAAGCATCGATATAATTTCGATTGCATATTCTCTGTTCGCGTTCCTACTCACTTATAACTTCTGTATACTAATTCCAGTTACAGCTTTTGTAGATGGACTTTTTACCACTTACCATTTTTTGCCGCATAAAGGTATGTAATATTTATACTAAAGGTTTCTGCTCTGGTTAAGGCGAGGGACACCCCCCCCCCCCCCAACTCCCGGAGATTTATCATAGAATGACCTATTCACGTTACATAGACGCGGATTAACCTGGTAACTCAATCGTGTGACGTCATTACCATGATCATCCAGTGGCCAACATGGTGAAGGCGGTGGTGGTGGAGGAGGGATGCTATTTTATCCAACATCTCCACCATCTATATTATCATACCGTCTAGCACTACTCTCTTATAGTATTCTCAGATAGCTTTCTCTGCACAATCACCCTGATGTACAAATCCATGACCTCCACTTTCTCAGCATAATCCCTGCCCACCCCTTTCAATCCTCCTAAACCCCATTCCTTTTCCTATCCAGTCTCGCATCTTATTCTTCGGCTTCCGTGCAACACTACCAACCTGCCACATCCACCATATGTACCTCGCTCCATCCAACTTTTTGACCTCTTTTATCTCCACCTCATTTTTGTTCACTCTTAGTTGTTAAAATGTCAAATTAATTAACAATAGGATATTCTTATGACTAAGAAATATGCGGCAAATGAGTTTTAGATGCCCAAATCAAGCAGAAACAGAGGCATTTGCCCATCCCCAAAGGCGTCCGGGGACTATGGTACACTACATTTCTGGAAGCGGAGATTACGCATGTTGGCAAACGTACCAACCGGATAAAATAGCACCCCTCCTCCACAAACCCCGCCTTCACCATGTTGGGCACTGGATGATCATGGCAATGACGTCACACGATTGAGTTACCAGGATAATCCGCGTCTATGTAATGTGACTAGGTCATTCCATGATAAATCCCCGGGAGTTGGGGGGTGGGGGGGTGTCTCCTCGCCTTAACCAGAGCAGAAACCTTTAGTATAAATATTACATATCTTTATGCGGCAATAAATGGTAAGTGGTAAAGTCCATCTACAAAAGCTGTAACTGGAATTAGTATACAGAAGTTATAACATTATCGGTTAATTTGTTGTAACATAACGGGTTGAAAAAAGTTATAACATTATGAGTCGATTTTTATAGCATAACGGGTTGAAAAAAGTTATAACATTATGCGGAGTTTATAACATTATCGGTTGTTTACTACATTTTTGTAACATTATGTGTTGATATAACTAACATTATGCGGCGTTGTAACATTATAGGTTGTAACAGGGCCTATTTTGTTACATGGAACACACGATCTGACATTTCTTCAAGTTTCTTCAGGTTATAAAATTAATGTCTCACTTTCTCACAACCGTAAATATTTCCAGTTGTCACACAAGTATTGTATTCAACGGCGACTCGTCTGTTTGGGCAAGTCGGTCAATAAACGGAATCAAGGTAGTTTCGGAATCGGAACCTGCTTGAAATCTTCTTCTGTCATCCGCTTTCTTGTACAGCAGACCTGATGGCAGAAGAAGAGTGCAGGGGAAAAAAACAACAAAACACTTGGAAGGATTTTGAGAACACCTCGACGATTCGAAAACATCCGAATCAGCGCGACTCAGGTTGAGTCGAGTTATCAGAACGATTTTGAATCAAATCGAGCCTCGATGTTTCGCATGATCCATGTTATTGATAGATCGTTCTTCATGTCTTTTAAAATAGTTGTTTTATGATAAAAAATGGATCAGGTCGTATGATAAAATGCTGTTTTCAAATGATGGCCAAAGATCTGAAAAATATTAAAAAAAATAAATGCCACAGCTTGTGTCGTTGTTGCCCATTTTCCTGCCCTTATGAACATTCTTGCCTCTTCGAGCGAGCTGAACTTCTTTTCAGTTCTACGGACTGTGAAACATTGGAAATGGTGCAGTTAGTCCAGTAATCCCATGAAATCACCCCGATTGTTCCTTATGCAAATATTTCACATGATTTTCCCGGAGAGGGTACCAGACCCATCGCTTACACCTCAGCTCCTCCCCCCGTTCCAAAATCTCTCGGCAGGGGGGGGGGGGGGGGGGGGGTAAAATATACGGAAAGGTATTGCAACTTTCAATGGGGAAACTTTCACATTTGTAATGCCTACAAATTGTTACTGAAGAGCAATTTAAATTGAAGGTAATACAAGGTTATCAGCGACTATGGCTGCCTTGCTGGTTATTTTACCAAAGATGTTAATGAGTTTGCGTTCCAAAAGATGGGTTCAGCTCATCACCCAGGTAAATATTGCCTATAGTTGTTTGTATTGGTTCAGTTGAGCAGTAGAACTACTTGTATACGATACGGATGTAAAACTGGGACATATCAGCAACCAGTGTCTTTTATGGATCGTTACGCATACCGATAAATAGGTTTAGATAATCGTCCGAATAATGATGGTCAACAGTTGTTGGATGGATCACGCCGTTGACTGATAGTTGTTCAAAAGATGATGATAAGCCACATGGAAAGGGTTAATCGAATCTTCACAGTAAATAGGTTTGCCCAACGACTACGAAACATATGCTTCACAATCCGATGAACAAAAGGTTAAGTGATTGGATATTTTGTTCTTTTGACTGATGGCGTCTGACCAGTGACCTTGGTAAACTGGTGGTTCATTAGCACGAATGTAGTTGTTATAGCGTTTATTGGAAAACGAGTCGTCGTTCTGGGACGGACAACCTCTGATTGGTATTTACTGGAGTGTAAACATTACGACTTAATTTCCACACACATTTTCAAATTCTCCCCAGAGGTGAACACCGTCTCTACCAATCCACCCCACCCCCACCGGGGATGGGTTGGTGGATGGGGGGATCCGGGATATTCTCCACTGGGAAAAAAATGTACATGACAGTCAACATCGTCTTGTAGATAACAAATAACACAAAGCGACATGACCGTTGATATCTTTGGCTGTGTTATTGAGACATCCAGTTAAGCAGCAGTTGGTGCATCTCGATGAGTATGATCGTAGTTTGGAAAACGTGAGTGAATAGCATCCCATTGTAACCCAACGCCGGCTGTGTGACAAAGGATTCCGCACACTGAGCGGGACTAATTAATACTAGTACACATGGCACAGAAGAGTTCAAGTTCAGATGGATATAACCTATTTATCGCCATGGCATGTTAGTTTAAACAATATTTATTTCATATAAAAGAAAACAGTAGCGTTAAAAATGGCACATGGAGTTGTGGATTCGGCAGATAGACTTATTTGGGAACTCTGACGTGTAGGTGAACAGTCCTTGACATTTTATGTTTTATCCCAAGAAATTCCCGGCAGTCCAGAGAGTGAAAGTTATGCGACGGTTACATTGGTATATGTCAGAATGGATGTTAGGGCTACACAGACTTTTCAGTACACAGGTTTCGCCCATCGTTCGTGGTAACACCTGAACATATCAGTAACCCGTAACTGTTGTGGTTGTATGTTCATTGTTGTCATAAATCTCTTCTGCAATGCGAAGATGTCGTGTTTTGAAGTCGATGTAGCCATTATAATATATGTCGCACACAACTAAAAGCGCTTGCTCTAATGTAAGGAAAAAAAGGATCACTCATTTGAAACGGTGGACTGGTGTTTGGACGGAAAGCATATGTAAAGTGTCTACAAAATAAGTATAGTTTCGCAATTAAATAATATCTGGATAGGAAATACAGTGGGTCACCACTGTTTAGTACACATCCGACGCTACTGAAACTACTTTGAAAAAATTAGAAGTATTGCGTTAAGGGTACCACTTGTGTAGTATGATGTTTGACAGAGACTTCATAATTTTCCTTTTTGTAATGGCCGAGGTAGTTTTCAAGTTCGCAGGCATTCGTGCGTGTGCTGTATAAGTGGGTTCACATAAATTTAAATGTAAATGGGGGAATGGGAACACGATAGTTAGATTGGTTCTGATAGCTTGCGGAATAGAGGTTAAAATGGCTGCTACCTTTTCGTATAATTACGTTGTATTCGAGTACTGGGAAAAGAGGAAGGAAAGTGAGGAGGGGTTACAAAGGCGTACATGATTCAAAGTTGTGTCGACGTCATTTTCGTCTGAAGGCCACGTCTTGGCAGCGGGTGGGCAATTTTTTTTATCTCATTACTTTTTACGCTATTTAAACCGATGTCAGAATATAGTACATTCAAGCAGATTTTCCCCACAATGAAATTAGGTATTTAACCTATTCAATATTGTTTGACAGAGCTCAATGAGCTCTGTCAAACAAAATTGAATTGAGAACATTCCTAGTTGTACTGTGGCAAAAACTGTAAGCTGGAATTTGGATGTGTCGCCATCAGTGTACAGTAACTTACTTTAATCCTTTAAAACCGGTACCTACAAACTTTTGCGAGAAGGACTTGTAATTCAGTAAAATGTAACAAAATAACCAGCTAACGACAGGAAAATTCAGTATTTACTTTATGCGGTAGTATTAACTGTTTTACGTATAACTGATCCTCGTCTAATTTGAAACAAATAATAAATCTCCCGTTTTTATGTGAATAACGTTCTGCGGGGCGACACGATTCAAGGACTCATTGTGGAAAGTGTTAACACAACATATATTTGTTTAAGTGTATAGGTTAACGGCCACTGTCCCATCTGATGTTGGAATTCTATGCTTTGATTTTGAATGCGACATGATTGATTTTTACATACCAAATCCCTCATGTTTACAATTGTGTCCCTACAATAACGGAAAAAATCGACCTGATCACAATGGGTCGTGATCCTTTCGAAATTCGCTGCCCGCTTTACTGTCCATAATACTGTAGATCGCATCCGTCGAACGGGAGACGCAAAAACATCACATCTCAGGTACTATTTTACAAAATTTTGACTCAATGGTGTCAGTATGTCGGGACCAGATTGCGATTATAGGACTGATTATTGTTTATCTTAGATCGGTTCAAAGAAATAATATCATCTACCGAGCCAATGCGTTTCTTGGGAATTTAGAGTTTTGTCGAACCTTGTGTGCGTTCACAAGGAGAAAAATGTTCTCCTAAGGTTTACAGTCACGAACTTTTAACCTTCTACACCCAGTTTTTAAACAAACATATAGGTTAACCCTTTGCACGTCGATATCGAAATACCAAACTTTCTAGATACCTATTTGTCCATAATGCAACTGAAAATACACGTATTTAATCTTCATTGGCAGAGCTCATCGAGCTCTGTCAAGCAAAATTGAATTGAGCACATTCCTGGTTACATTATGAAAAAAATGCAGGTAGAAATTTTGATATTTCGTCATCAAAGTGCAGAAGGTTAAATTAAGCCTTTGAACCCGAGAGGCCGCTTTTCCGACCCAGGAACACAATACGTCATTAAATAGAATGGTTGCTAAGTGAATGCGTGGGGCAGAATAATCAATATTATCAACATGCAGCACCAGGGATGCACTTTGTAAGTATTACTTGGTCTACCCCTAAATAATGAATATTGGTTCGCCAAATTGCTGCCATTGAAATGACATGGAAGATACAGCCAGCGTTCACAGGGTTATCATTTGAAACGGATAGGCGCAAACTTTGTAATTCAATAACATGTAACAGAAAAATGTAACAGAACAAAACAAAATCAAATTTCACTTTATCATGTAGAAATATTTTGTTAACATTCTACTGACCCCTTCGTGTAATTTGAAAAATAAAAACAACTTACATTTTGTTGTGAATTTTGCGGGACGGCACATATCATGAAT
Organism: Pictodentalium vernedei; assembly: GCA_031216915.1. Taxonomy (NCBI): domain Eukaryota; kingdom Metazoa; phylum Mollusca; class Scaphopoda; order Dentaliida; family Dentaliidae; genus Pictodentalium; species Pictodentalium vernedei. Next base: position 501,782,086 of record CM062297.1, on the reverse strand, counting down.
TCATTACGTAAAGTGTTAACAACACATATTTTCATTCAAGTGTAAAGCATATCAACGGCGTTTTATTAACGCACTGCCAGCTCATTTAATGTTGGAACTCTATATTTTGACTTTGATTGATTTTTGGTTGTGTCACAACAATAACAAAAACGAACTTCGACCGGATTACGATTGGGTGGTCATCCTTTAAAATTTCGCTGTCCGCTTTATTGTCCACAGATCACACCTGTCCAACCAGAGACGCAAACTAACCAGTGCCACTCTACTGCTCACCGATCACAACTGTCGAAACAGAGACGCAAACTAACCAGTGCCACTCCACTGCTCACAGATCGCAACTGTCGAAACAGAGACGCAAACTAACCAGTGCCACTCCACTGCTCATAGATCACAACTGTCAAAACAGAGACACAAACTAACCAGTGCCACTCTACTGCTCATAGATCACAACTGTCGAAACAGAGACACAAACTAACCAGTGCCACTCTACTGCTCATAGATCACAACTGTCGAAACAGAGACGCAAACTAACCAGTGCCACTCTACTGTTTATAGATCACAACTGTCGAAACAGAGACGCAAAGTAACCGCTGCCGCTCTGCTGTCCATAGATCACACCTGTCGATACAGAGACGCAAACTAACTAGTGCCACTCTACTGCTCATAGATCACAACTGTCGAAACAGAGACGCAAAGTAACTGCCGCCGCTCTGCTGTCCATAGATCACACCTGTCGATACAGAGACGCAAACTAACTAGCGCCACTCTACTGCTCATAGATCACAACTGTCGAAACAGAGACGCAAAGTAACCGCTGCCGCTCTGCTGTCCATAGATCACAACTGTCGATACAGAGACGCAAACTAACTAGTGCCACTCTACTGCTCATATATCACAACTGTCGAAACAGAGACGCAAAATAACCGCTGCCGCTCTGCTGTCCATAGATCACACCTGTCGATACAGAGACGCAAACTAACTAGTGCCACTCTACTGCTCATAGATCACAACTGTCGAAACAGAGACGCAAACTAACCAGTGCCACTCTACTGCTCATAAATCACAACTGTTGAAACAGAGACGCAAAATAACCGCTGCGCCTTGCTGTCCATAGATCACACCTGTCGAAACAGAGACGCAAACTAACCAGTGCCACTTTACTGTTCGTACAGTACGTGGAGAGTGTATTATGACTAAATCACCCGTAGAGTGGATATTCCACCCCAAGCCATAATTGCAAATATGTTGCAAAGCATAACAGGCACAGGCAAAGTTCCAGCCAATGGCCCTCCGGGTTCACTCCGGAGGTCCATTGGCTGGAACATTGCTTGTATTTTTGTCCATTGTCCATTAGTTACAATCCACTCTCAACGTACTGTAGATCATACGTGTTGAAAAAGAGACGCAAAATACCAGGTGACCTTTTCGTTTGTTTTTCTCGAATTTTGATTTCAAATGTTTACAAAATGTTGATCCAATGGTATAAATTTGTCAGGATCAGATTATAATCGAGTGTAGATGAAAAACGTTTTTTGCGACCACAGGACTGAATATTGTTCATATATCTAAGGACGGTTCAAAGAAATGAGATCGCCCCTCGCGCCAAGACTTTCGTCAGGAATTTAGAGTTATGCTGAACATTTGTGCGTCCACAAGCAAAAACAGTTTTTGCGAATGCTTAATGCTTACGGTCAAGGAACTTACGCCTTCGATACCCTAGCTTAAACCAAAAAATAGGTTAACCCTCTGCACATAATATTGAAATATTAAAATGCCAAGATATCCATCTTCCCATAATGCATCTAGGAATTAACCAATTCAGTCTCGTTTGGCAAAGCTCGTTGAGCTCTGCCAAACAAGATTAAATTAGTTATTTTCCGAGTTTCGCTATGGAAAAAAATGCAGCTTGCAATTTAGGTATTTTGACAGACGGTAAGAGGGTTAAGGTTAAGAGGACGCCTCCACCTACCAACATTTTTCTTGACACGCTAAACTATTTTATATGGGAAACATTTATGGTCTCAATATCTAACCAGAAAAAAGACCAATTACGCCGTTATTTTATTAGACCGACTGCTATGCACAACGAGGAGACATCTGTCCTATTTAATGATTTAATATTCCACTGCGCAGTTATGAGTACTGTGTTTACAGCGCTAGAGGTAGCTTTTGTTCTGGGAAATCCAACTATTCATCGAGTCTCATTGTTTGTCAAAAAGCTGTTACCTTTGAAAGAACTGAAAGAGGCGATTTATCACAGGACGTGACCGATCGATCAATATTTTCGTACGAGCACTCATTGATGATAGTAGTTGTCGCGTACATAATAAAAAAAAAACGAACTACAAGGCTTTCATTACGTCCGCGGACCGGTCATTTCCACCCGATTTTGATGCTGTCGCGATCTCGTCGAATTTCTCAGTCCGCCATCTTGTTCACAACGTTGTAAAATCTCACCACTTGTGAAGGAAACGTTAAAGCATGTGTAAAGTATTGTTTGAGTTTTTAATTATTCAGCGTTGACTTCGAAATATTACCTTTATGAAATATCAATCTCCATTGCCTCAATGTATCCTGATCAGATGGCGAGCTGACCGGGAAAGAGATCGCTTTTGTAAAAACTGTAATACATATAGAATATTTCCATAGTAGCTTGGTATACCAAATGTTCATCAGGCGTGGTGAACATTTGTTACACCAAGCTACTTTGGGTATATTTTATTTATAACATGAACGTCAGATTATTAAGAGTTTAAATGTTAAATAAAACAATATTTCTCGATTCTACTGAGCAGCAGACGTACACACGTGCGAATCTGTTTTGTTTACATGAGCACCGGTGGGCGGTACTTCCGCTGTCGATTTTATCGCCGAAACGAAATGGAAAAAGAAACGCGCAAATCGCGGGGACCTTTATCATTTTAATAACATAATAACATACTATTTCGAGTTATGGGTGCTTTATTGACATGAGACGGCGCATGTTTGTTAACGTTTGGTATCGTATGAGGTAAACTCATTTAAAAAACGTAATAAATAATTGCCGCTTTCATTTCGCGCTTCACGGGGCGACGAGCGATAAAATTAGACAAGTTTGCATTCAGGCCGAGGTCACCAAAGGTCGTCTTGGCTGTAGTTGGACTGTAGGTGTAAATTTCGACTACTGAAATCCCATTGCTGACGTGTTCACTACAGACCCGACGTGTTCGCCACGGTTGGTGTTTAAAGCTATAATGTATGTCATAGGCTTTTCGTATATGGAAGAATAGGTAGTCATGGTATAAATGCATGTATGCACTACCGATGTCCAGTTTCAGCATGTTTATGTTTATATTTCTTGGGGTATAACGACATTTTCAATAGCTGGGGTCACATCACGTCAGATAGTTTTATGGGCGTCCCCACCCCCCCCCCCCTCCTCCCGACGCGAGATTTATTTTTGGCGCCGCCACTGGCCGCCTTAGCAAAGGGTACAATGCAGATGCCACGGGCAAGATCGATTTCGGTTTAACCCTTTGAACGCCTGGTGATATCTTCCAAGTCAGTTCAGTGGCAGCAATTGGAAGAGTCCATATTCATTATTTCGAGGGTAAACCAATTAATCTTTTCAACGTGTAGCATTTGGGCTGCACGTTAAAACAATTGGTTGGTCTACTCCACACATTGACTTAGCAGCCATCCTACTTAATGAAATTATGTTGTATCATTTTCCTGAAAAGGAAACACGATCTTTTGGGTTCAAAGGGTTAAAGTCCAATGTTCGAACCATCGATCCACCGTGCTCCCGACTCCTTTAGATATACAGTGACTGTCAACAAAAACTGTGGTAGTTTGACATCACGTGCACGGAGTTAAAATCAATAAATACTGTGAAAATTCATCACATCTGCTGTATCGAAATAGTACAATTATGTTAATCTCCGATTAGTAGCGAATCTCAAGTAGGGATAGAGAGGGGGCTTCCGTGATCTTGTTTTTCCGCATATTCCCATCCCCTCTATCCATTTTCACGCAACACACTGTACTCGGAAATAAAAAAAAAACAGTACGTTCATTTTTTACAATTAATAGGCCCAGGACGTGTATTGTCTTCAGCGGGCGTGTTCCAGGTAGTTCCCTTCGTTCAGTCAATAACAGAGTGTACCGTTGAGCGAAATTAGTTTGTTATTGATGCCATATATGCGCCTTATTAAGGCGATATTTTTATAGCATCTGCGCAATATTTTCGAAATATTATGGGGTATATCGCACGACAAAGGCGCTCGTCACCATTGGTAGTTTTTGTTCGACAGGGAGAACAAAATGCTAGACTATTTTTATCGACCTTATGACATACACAGAACGACACAACTGTGTGAATGGGTTAATCGATATGGCACGAGTGCCAGCGCGGAAGGGTAGAACGAGTGGCCACCGGCCTCGAGTTTTTTCCTTCCGCGATGGCACAAGTGACATATCGATTAACCCATTCACACACGTGTGTCGTTATGAGTTTCAACAGGCCTTCGCGTCTATAAAAACAATTATTAAAAGGATATTCAGAAATTCATTCGACAACTATTAACAAAAAGAACACATTTTATCGCCAACCAGATTTGCGAGGAGAACCCGTGTTACCATCTCCTGAGATCCAATGTGTTCAATGTGCTTACTGGCACAAATAACACATTGGAACTCGGGTGATGATTTTAGCTGTCGTTAGAGATACAAATTGTCATTGCTGTGCACCATTTATAAAAAATTCCAGTGAAATTTCGCTTCTATTTAAAAATATTCCGTGAACGATTTACGTTTCGCACATATGTGCGGAGCAGATTTTCATTTCCGCACGGTTTTGTGTTGCTGTAGATGGTGATTACATTGAACTAGCGTTTAGTAAAAACTTTTGCGCGACCCTTTTCGCCTCCTCATGACCGAGTTTTATTTACGTGTTTGTAACAAAAATTCTGGTTACCGAAACGAGTTTTTTGATTTCAGTGCACCATGTGTTTGAGGAAACAATTGCATGCAAAATTAAAAATAATAATTATCAAAATAAATCTTAAGTTAAACCTTAATTCTTAGTATGTATTTATTGAGGTTTAACAACACTTTAACAGCAAATGTCATATCGTGTCAGTGACAGTTTTGGGTGGAGGGAGCTGGAATACCCGGAGAGAACCACGGAGCAATGACAAGCAGCTGTCCTCTACCCAACATCATAAATCCGTAGTGCAGCACGCGTAGGGTTAGATTGGTTGAAGACATGCAGTACACCTAACTACACAGCGGCATCGTGCCCCCCATGTGGGCAATCGGGATGAGGTGCCTTGCCCAAAGACACAGCGCGGGAGTCCGAATCGATCGCTCAGACGGTCATCCATCCTAGGACGAATCGGGCTCGACGTTGCTTAACTTCGGTGATCTGGCGACAACCAGTTACCGCAACGCCACCGCGCCTCCTAATTCTTATTTAAGACAGCCTAGATAACACATGTAATCTACACAACGGTTTGTTGGTGTCGCGCACTTCTTTCTTCCAAGTTCACTTACGTGTATGGTTTTAAAAATTAAAAAAACGGTGTTCTAACTCGTGGTTTTATAACACTTTTACTCACGTTTCTTGGTGCTTTGTAAAACTGTCTATTTGCAACCTTAAATACCTTTTGAGGATGGGGTGTCTCATATTTATCTTTAGCAAATCAAGATAACCATGAATAACATGGAACACTCCGGTATCTGACAGTATCTGCATTATGTTTCACGGTGCGCACACTTTTGATATAATGAAAATAAAGAAGTTTACAGAATATCAAAAGATGGTGGAAACGCCGTTTTCTTATTTTGAAATGAGTTTCGACAGAGAATAATAATCAAACATTCAAACTGATTGCGAAAAAATTGTTAAAAAGCCAGCTTATCTATTTTTATACTACTGTACAGGCAAATGCCCGAAGTATGTGAAATTATTCGCGAATCGATGATACAAATTCATTAACATTTCGAAATTTTATTTCCCTTTACCCAACGAATCGGCCGCATCCGCCCGTGTAATATGCAAATTCAACAGTTGGAAAAAATATTATTTTTCAAAAAATTCCAACAAAACCATATCATGTGACCCTTCGTTGGAACGAGCTCGTCGAGCTCGTCCCAACGAGGGGTCACATGATATGGTTTTGTTGAAATTTTTTGAAAAATTTGAAAAAATGATATTTAAAATAATAAGTTTTGATATCGTCTGCGTTGGGTAAATTACCTTACTCTTAGCCTTAAATTTCTTATCAATTTTGTGAAATTAAGGAGAGCTAATTTTCCCCTAAATCTATTCCAATGACAAAAATTTGTCATCCATGGTGGCACCCGAAATGATAATCACTAAAACTGAGCGGCCGTGAACAAAGTATTATTGTTTGGCATTTCCTGCAGAAAGTTAAGAATGAGAAATAAACAGACAACCCCCCCCCCCCCCCCCCCCCCCCCAGGTGGTCTGATGAATTTGGGGCTTTTAAAAGTGTGTATTTAATTATTAGCGTATTTTGGACGGCATGGCGGCTCATTAATTCCTGCGTTGTACTTCGGATCGAAACGTCCTAGGTTCGATCCCGACCTGCGTCATCTGTATTGTGTCCTTGGGCAAACCCCCTTAATCCCAACTGCTAATGTGGGACGACGATGTGCCAATGCGCACTGCACATCGAAGAAACTCATGTATTTCTCCGATATAAATCCTGTTTGTTGCGGGTTAGTAAATTTGAGAGTCCATCAGCTACTCGCCGGTGCTCTGTGGTTCTCCATATGCCTTCTACCACCCGTAAAACTGTTATACATTATATGCCTTTGGCTATTGAAAGTGTCGTCAACAAAATAATAAATAAACTGACAAAACTATTTGGCCTTGAAAGCATAAAGATGCCAAAATACAATGTTAAAGCAGTGCAGATGGCACCTTTGAGTTTTTAATGCAAAATTTGTTCACACAAGCGATATAATGGTCGGCCGTGGGACAAACCTAGGGTGTTATGACACGATCACGTCTCCGTATTTGATTTTGTGGATGAAATGAAAACGGATGTTTCTGACCCGAGTTTATCGAAACGTTGGATTTTAGACCTAAATCCTCATCAATACTTGGAGTTTAAGGAGCCAGTGACACGAGAAAAAAGTGAAGGATGCATATGTTGTTTTAATGGGTTTAACCTTTTACCCAACGCAGACGATATCAAAATTTATTATTTTAAATATCATTTTTTATTTTTTTTCAAAAAATTTCAACAAAACCATATCATGTGACCCCTTTTTGGAACGAGCTCGACGAGCTCGTTCCAAAGAGGGGTCACATGATAGGGTTTTGTTGACATTTTTCGAAAAATAATATTTTTTCGGCTGCTGAATTAGCATATTACGCGGGCGGATACGGGCTATTCGTTGGGTAAAGGGTTAACAACACTTTCAACAGTCAGAGTCGAATCGTGTCGGACAGGTTTACGGTGGATAAAGCCGAGGTATCCAGAAAGAACTACCTTGCAGCGGGAAGCAAATGTCATGCTCCTCAACTTACTAACTTGGAAAAAGCCGTGTCAGTAGTAGTTGAAGGCAAGTGCACCATCGACGAGCAAGCAGGTGTAAGTACACAAATCAGCCTTTCTCTAATTTGGGCAATCGGGATTAAGTGTCTTGCCTAAGGACACAATGAAGTCGTTGCTGGTCAGGATCGAGCCGGCGACCTTCCGGTTTAAAGTCTAATGCTCTAACATCTGAGCCACCGAGCACCCGAAGAACGTCGAATAATGCGATCTGTTAATTGCGTTGTAAATCGGGGAGGGGGGGGGGGGGGGTTCTGGCAAAAAATTACGGATACAAGGTAGACATTTTTATATTTTGGGGGGGGGGGGCACCACCCCCGGAATGCAAATTTTTGCCAGTCATGTCTTGGACACCCACCCCTCCCGCACAGTTTTTCCTCAAAGACAACTGGACCCCCCCTCCCAATTTATAAAATCGGTTTAACGAAGTATTCAAATTACCTAAATAAAAAAAAAGAAGAAATAAATAAATACTTTTCCCAAACATGAAAGGTGCCGCCAACCAACATGTCCGATATCTCGGCCCTGCTCTTGGGCATCCAAGGCATCCCCAGCCACAGATGGCCCCAAAACGATCTCTCCGCATATAAAGCCACAACGGAAATGCAGCATCAGGCCCCCAGGTAACCATTGGAACCCGCCTCCACCAACTGAATTGCAGATATACTCCTCTTCATGTTCCAAGCAACGCAACCCTTACCCCGATGTCCAACATGTCTATGCTGTTCAGACACCAGTCGAATCCCACCACCAAGAAGCCCTGCCCAAAATATATTGTTCCCACCTGGATATCTTCAACTGTCCACAAGAAATAGTTCTTTTTCATTTCATTACTTTTCGGTTAAATGTTTAGTTTGTACAGCTGGTCTGAGAGAGACCTAATACTGAAGTTCTCTGACCCATGCCAGGGTGGATTGTCTGAGACGAATTGCCTTTTATTTATTTTTTTATGGTAGTGTCACTAGAATCATATTTACTTTGAAATTATACACGTTTTCCACAATCAAGATTTTTATTCTATCAATCTTCCCAATTATTCCATACATGGAAGCACACTAGACCAATGGCATGAGGCACCCTAAAGCTTATAGAAGAATCAAATAATAGGAGCTACAAAGCACTAATAAGAGGCAGACTGCCTTAGTAGAAATATAAAGGAGTGGAAATCATGACCAAATAGCTGGGAATTACTTTTTTGTTTTGCAAATTTTTGCCAGATCCAGATCAGGACCACCCCCTAATGAAGTGTAAAACATGGGGACAAAATTCTAACATGGAGCCCCCAACACATTATCAATGTTCTATTCTGTTCTAAGTTATGAATCTAAGCATTTGAATTCACTTTGGTTGTAATTACTTGTCTGTAAAATGATATTTGGCAAACAATTGCATGACACCGGCAAAAACAGCACGTTGAGGCTCGGACCCACACACCCACCTGGACATTGTATCCTGGCATTTTTTTGCGACCCCTCACCCCTGTGTAAACAGTGATTTGTAATCACGCATAACTTGTATGTTTAATTCGTTTCACAGGTACGTGTCAATCCGCTTATTAGCTTAAGACTAAAGCACAGCAATTCACCTTTCAGTTTAAACAAACGAATGCCAACTGAAGACTTGTGTCATCACGAAAACCAGCGACTAAATAATCAACACTTGTTCATTGTGTATCTGAAGAAGCATAGTGTTATGTACACACAGACCAACAGAAAGTTATTACCACACACTGTGCGCACTTTCATTGCACTTTGATTAGAATGGACTAATAAATGAGAGAGGATTTTATGTCGCATTCTACAGAAGTAATCATTTTCATGTCTCTGGTGGGGTCTAATGTACGCTTTAAACGAAATTAAAATTGAGAGCGTGAAAGCTGGACCACTTTCCTGGTTGTTCGATTACATCCATTAAGACATATCATTTTGCATTGGTGAACTGATTCACCTCAATTGCCTGATAAAGTCGACTTCCGTCGAACGCCTTGTAGTCAAGCGGTTTATATAACATAATAATAATAATAGACAGTATTATCAACAGTCGTTTGGTTGAGTAGAGGTTACAATATCCGACCAATCACACCTCGCATCTCGGATGGGTTCGTTCCTGAAACATTAAGGTGATTCTAAAGTCATGGCTGCCAACATGGAAGCCAGAAACACAGAAAAATGTGAACATTTCATTGAACAATAACTTGGCAACGAAACAGCCTTGCCCTTGGATACCAGGGTTGGGGGGAATGGTCATGTCACATAGAACGTGATGGGACCCGAAAAATATGCATTTAACAAATTTACGAGTCATTTGGAGACATTAGAAAATGTGTACTGTCAAAAAGTCGGAAATGGCGTGGACAGGTTTTCAAAAAATAGCGAGACGCCTCACCTTCCAATGAACAACCAACGTGAGCTATCAGTAATGTACTGCAGCAGTTGAGTCTTAATTTTTAATAAAACACATCGAAGATAGGACTAAGCACGTTGTCAACCTGGGTCGTTTCAGTCTCAAAAGTGTCCGCCATGTTTACGGTGGGAAATTCAAAACACTGAAGGTTGTGGGCAACATTGCGACAAAAGATCTCGCCACATGTCCCGTAAATTCTCATGACAATGCCACTGCTGAAATTCTGATTGTCGATATATCTCAAGGGAGGCAGACTAATAGAGGCAAATTGCATTGATTGTCTGTTCTACGTAAATATTCTTCCCTCACCAACTGAAGCAATTAATTTGTTTACAAGGATCGACCTCGCCATTAGTTTGTATTCATGCGCCAAAATTACCAACAGAGAACAAAAAATTCAATTTTCTTTAATTAACAAAACGGTGACATATAGTGGAATTAGAAACCCATGTTGTATTCTTTCGTTGTTGAAATATTCGTAAACTGGTTGATTTTTCACTTCTTTTAATCGCAAATCGGGGGAACTATTCTTCGTCATGTAATATTGATGGTTAACTTTATTGGTCTGTCATTCGGACCCGTTTCGGTCTGGTTTCGGTGAGTTCCAGAAATAATGCTCTTAATTTTGCGATCTGGTGTGATTTACATTGCGAATCATTGTAAACGATGCATTTCATTAAATTTGTTTGCAATCCACAAAGATCATCGATAATTTCGAATAATCTGTGGGCTATTAGACTCATGCCTGCAAGTGTTTGTTGATCGAAGTTGTTGTCACCGGAAAGCCACATGCGTTGGTAAGGCGCTTGTTCAAAGTGCGAAAAATAATAATTTTTTCTTTCTATCCACCCCACTAGAATCCCTATCACAAATAAAATATGACAGAAGTGTGAACATGAAATTTTTCTCTAGAAAATTATTTTATTAGTCGTTGCATAGAAATTCTCCACGAAAGTGAAGTATGGCAACACACACAAGGCACAATCGAGCTTAAAATTTTTGGGAACGGGTCAACTCGCTACCGGGTCAAGTCGCCACGGGTCAACTCCCACCAAAAAAAAATAATACAAGGTAGGTTTCTGACACAACATGAGTTTATTCATGATCCAAAACATGGCATTTAACACATTAAAAAACTTTTATACATTAACCACCTTATCGGATTTTTTCAATAATTGGACGAATATTTTATACATTGAGCACTGTAAGTATTGGTCAATCGATCGACTTATTGGCAGAATTCAATTCCATAACTTCCCTTCGAGCCTGCATGTAGTCCTGGTAGGTGATTCCAGTGTCACACTTTTTCAACTTTGAAAACTCCTTTTTTTAGTTTCCAACCAATAACTTGAGCTGTAATTGGCAGAATCAAATAAAATTTGTTGTGTAGGTTCAGCAACATAAAATGCAGGTCAAGTCAAATCAGGGTTTGATCCAACAATTTTTGCCAGAGTTATGTCCCTTTTTCAATTTTGAAAAATTCCATTTTTTTTGTGGTGGGGGGGGGGGGGGGAGGTGTGGCCACGCAGTCTTTTATTTTCTATTATTGGGATTTGACGATACACTTTCAACAGGGTCATTTCATGTCAAGACAGTTTTACTTGTGGAAGAGAGCAGAACAGATATATCACTTGTATGGCTAATATTTCCAGGGGCGGTCATCTAGATTACTGATTAGTGCAGTGTGCCATACTTTTGAACTGTAAATAGTTCCCTGTGCAAAAATGGCTGGATCAGTGCATGCAGTGGTCCATCAAAAATTTAAATAAACATACAATTGGATTTATTTTTTAAAAAGTTATGACTCAACTGTTGTTCTCTAGTGCACATAGAAAACATATTCTTCAATGTGAGATTCATATTTTAAGTTTTTGTGGCAGGAAGTTGACCGTGAGTTAGGGATTTTCAAAAGCATTTTTTTGGTGAGTAAATTATTTTTTTAAAAATTTTTATCACATTTTTGTAATCTATTAGGTAGGAAACAATCATTCATGTATTAAATAACCATTACTATTGAAAAGTAATGAAAAAAACATCATGTTTTCGACCTGTCCACTCAAACGACAATCTTCAGTTTAGAATCACCTTAATTGCATGGACTTTATGACCGATGTCGCCATTTTGTAAATAATTCTCAATTTCTGTATTTTCCTTCATTAAAATACACTAAAGTTATGCAGCTTTGCAGCTGATGGCGAACGGATAACATCTATTTTTCACACAAATTCGGCTTAAAGACGGGGGTTACTTCAAACCCAGCTTGAATGAATAGTTGTAAAATTCGAGCGAGGTCACTTTGTTTGAGAGGACTGTAACATTCAGCGTCAATTTTTTTCCCACTTCACACGACTGTATTATTTTAACCCTTTGAACACTTGTGGCATATTCCATATCATTTCATCGGCAGCAACTGCAAGCGCCCATATTCATTATTTTAGTTTAAACAATATTTATTGAAAAAATCGATATGTATACAATATTCAATAACAGTTAATAGAAGCAAACGAAGTGTGAACAGCAAGCAATAGAATTGTATACAAGTAGGAGATAGACAAGGTAATGTGAGAGAGGAGATCCGACAGAAAGCTTACAGCTTATGTAAGTCGTCTCCCTCTTGGAAGACCAATTAATATTTTAAATGTGCAGCCCTAGGGCTGCACATTGAACATATTTATTGGTCTACTTCACTCACTCACTTAGCATCCATCCCATTTAATGACATTATGACGTATCATGGTCCTGGACCAGAAAAACGGGCTCACGAGTTCAAAGGGTTAAACCTTCTCATCTACTTTGGCAGAAAATAGAAATTTCCCCTGGTACCTGAATTGAAATCCTCCATGAAATACCACATTAAACAAAGTTTCAAAAACTTTAATTCGACCTTTCAATTTTCCGTGACGCCAAACTCAAAATCCAACTCCATTCCAGACAGGGCTGAAGTATACGGAGCTGGAGGAACATTTTAAACATTAAGGCTATCCAGATAACAAGCGCCACATTCCAGAAGCGTTCTCTTTAAATACACTATTTTAGGGGGGGGGGGGGGGGGGTACTCTTTTATATTTTGTCTCAAACATGTTAAAAAATCACTTCTCCCAGTTTTGTCATAACTGTTTAAGGAGCTAATTTATGTTTTAAGAGAGTATTTTTTAAGAAGCGCATTTATATTTCAAGCTAGGTGATCTGGTAAATAACTGCATATATCACTCCATTCATGCATCCGAGGTCAAATGACAAGACTCGGAATAGACCGGGGAAACGAACGACGAGCGACCAGATCACTGTGTAAGCGCAGTTAACGAATAGAAACACGACAATTCAGAATGACTGATTATTGTAACAGTATAACTTTTATCTGACGATGGGTTTGTATTTAAAATTGCAACAGTCACTTGAGATGGGCCTGTTACAACCTACTTTGTAAAACAAGTTGCAAAATGTAATAATTATTACAAAATGCAACTACTTGGACGAGAAGAACGTTGCAATATGCAACTAGATCGAGTTATTTGTGTGCAAAGCACACAATGGTGTATCCCCGCATTTCCTTAGCAACACCTTAGCATCGTCTTAACGTTTCGAATCAATTCCCAATGAGCCTTTCGCTGAAAACTGATTTTCTAACGATAAAAGTGGTTCCACTGGAACCACCTGGGACAAAATCAAAATTCCGAAAACTTCATACACATCTGTGATGCTACATGAACACATTAGCATAGTTTATACGATTCAAATTAAATATCCTAGAAGACATTCGATGAAAACTGATTTTCCAATGATAAAAGTGGTTCCACTGGAACCACCTGGGGCCAAACCAAAATTCCGAAACCTTCATGCACATCTAGAGATGTTACCTGAACACCTTAGCATAGTTTTAACGTTTTAAATTAAATACCCTTTGAGCTGTTCGATGAAAACTGATTTTCTAACGATAAAAGTGGTTTCACTGTAACCACCGAGGACATAATCAAAATTCCGAAACCTTCGTGCACATCTAGAGATGTTACCTGAACACATTAGCATAGTTTAAACGTTTCGAATTGAATACCCTAGGAGCCTTTCGATGAAAACAGATTTTCTAACGATAAAAGTGGTTCCACTGGAACCACCGGGGGCCGAATCAAAATTCCGAACCCTTCATGCGCATCTAGAGTTGTTACCTGAACACATTAGCATAGTCTAAGCATTTCAAATTAAATACCCTAGGAGCCTTTCGATGAACACTGATTTGCTAACGATAAAAGTGGTTCCACTGGAACCACCGGGGGCAAAATCAAAATTCCGAAACCTTCATGCACATCTAGAGATGTTACCTGAACACATTAGCATAGTTTAAACGTTTCGAATTGAATGCCCTAGGAGCCTTTCGATGAAAACTGATTTCCTAACGATAACAGTGGTTCCACTGGAACCACCGGGGGCCGAATCAAAATTCCAAAACCGTCATGCACATCTAGAGTTGCTACCTGAACACTTTAGCATAGTTTAAGCATTTCGAATTAAATACCCTAGGAGACTTTCGATGAAAACTGATTTTATAACGATAAAAGTGGTTCCACTAGAACCACCAGGGGCAAAATCAAAAGTCTGAACCCTTCATGCACATCTAGAGTTGTTACCTGAACACATTAGCATAGTTTAAGCGTTTCGAATTAAATACCCTAGGAGCCTTTCGATGAAAACTGATTTTCTAATGATAAAAGTGGGTCCACTGGAACCACCGGGGGCAAAATCAAAATTCTGAAACCTTCATGCACATCTAGAGATGTTACCTGAACACATTAGCATAGTTTAAACGTTTCGAATTCAATACCCTAGGAGCCTTTCAGGGTGTGACGTACGTACGGACGGACGGACGGACGGACGGACGGACGGACGGACGTACGGACGGACGTACGGACGGAGATCACGACAATATCCCCGCATTTTTGAAAATGCGGGGATAATAATTATTACAAAATGCAACTACTTGGACAGGAAAAACGTTGCAAAATGCAATAAACTTTTTTTGTCAAAGGGGCACTTTTTTTTAAAGGGCAAATCGAAAACTAATTTATGTTTTTATACAACTATTAAAATAAGTTTTTGTCTCTATGAATCTACGACTGTCTTCGGGTATGTTATGCGCATTTCTACGTGTATTTGAGCGAGTTTCGTATATGTTCGAAGTTTTATTTCAAAATGAAAGTACTTGGACTGGAAAAACGTTGCAAAATGTAATAATTATTACAAAATGAAACTACATGGACTGGAAAAACGTTTCAAAATGTAATAAATATTACAAAATGCAACTACGTGGACTGGAAAAACGTTTCAAAATGTAATAAAATATTTTCACGCAGACGAATCAAACTAATTCAGTGTATTATACAATTATTAATAGCAAATTGTATCTGAATGTCTTAGCCAAATGCTGTCTATGTGTGTTGTTTGTAGAGATGTCCACTGGTGATCAGTATAGTGGCGATGACAAGAAATGGCTAGTGATCGTCTATGGAGATCTCCAGTGATAGTTGGGAGCGAGATAATGATTAGAGGATTATGAGAACCAGCCGCACTAAGACCCCCCCCCCCCCCCCCCCCCCCCCCAACATCCTCTTACGAGAAATGAACATTGGTGATCGCCATTGACGATCACCAGGGAGGCCTAGTGATCGCTTATGGCGATCTCTAGTGATCGTTACTAGCGACCATCAGTGATCATATCCCTGTATGAGGATGAGAGGGCTGTGAGGAGAGGCATCATTGAGTCCACACCTCATTGCCATCACATCCATATCGCGCTCCCAACGATCACTAAAGATCACAGACATCCATACTGATTGGCAATAGCGATATCAAGTGATTGTTGGAGCGAGATGGGGATGTGAGGGCTATGAGGTGAGGCCTCATTGGGGCACCTCCAAACAGCCCTCTCATTCTCATTGGGAAGATGATCACTGGTGATCGCCAGTGGCGTTCACTATGGATTCCTAGAGATTGCTGATGGTGCTCTCTAGTTGGGGGCGGGAGGGGGGGGGGGTGATGAGGATGTGAGGGCTATGAGAAGAGACCTCATTGAGGCATCGCCCCATAGACCTGATTGGTCTTCGAGTATTCCGACGGAGAGCGCCACTGTCGACGCCCCGCCCAGAAACCCTGGCCTACTTTACAAGGACCTAGTGACGTAGTGACCCAGCGACGCCGAGACCTCCAACGAGTGGCCCGACCAACAGCGACAAAGTCCCGCTCTCTCTTCTCCCAACGGTGAACCTATCTCAGAAGCCCTCCAACCAGTGGCCTGACCTAGCGACACAGTTGCCTCACCCCTGCTCCCAACGTTGACACTATCATAGAAGCCCTTCAACCAATCACCCGGCTGAGAGTGACACAGTCGTACTTTCCTCTGCTCCCAACAGTGACCCTATACCAGAAGCCATCCAATCAGTGACCCAATCGAAAGCGACACAATCACTTGGCGATCCTACCATGGTGTAGGATAGCGACAGTCACATTTTACTGTGGGAAATGGCACTACTGACAAAAGTTCTGTGCGAAATGGCATAGGGTAAGGCAACTTGGTCTGAAACGACAGTGGCGAAAGGCTATCACTGTGCGGACAGTGTTACGAAGGTATTGACATAGGCCGGGCGGTATTGCTGGGCCCAATCAACTTCCAGTCACTCACCTCTGTGGACATCGACGGCGGTCAACGTCGTCATGACCTTGCGTGCTGTCCATGACGTCGCCGACGTCATAGCTACTCTAACCATTTTTCTCTATCGATTCCCGACTTTCCTGCATCTTCGCAAACTTTGCAGTGGGCATCCACACCCAGCCTGCGATGCAAACGATGCGAACCGTACATAGACAGTCGACCAGAGTTGGCAGATGAGCTTATAGAAGTTGTGTCAGCGATATGAATTTGGAAGGGGTGTGGGCTGGGGTCCGGGTGCAGATGGGGGTCAGGTAGACGGCGACATAAAAAACCCTTTCGGGAACATACCATACTACTCGTGCAGGATGATAGGGAAACAAAAATACTTTACTTTGCTTTCCTTGGGTTTTATGGATTTCATTATATTACCTTAGCCATGCATCAACAAGAAATCTTTCCAGGCAAGTTGTTTCATGGTGAAAATGTCAGCTTTAGTGGGTTTTAGGGTAGGCGCAGGGTCAGGATAATGGGGGGCATTGGCAATCCTTTTCATAGGAACTATTTGGCAGCATATTCGAAAGAATTACAAAGGATAACATAGAATAAAAATACAACGCTTATTAGTTATTGGTAATTAGAAAAACAGAATATATAGAGGATATTCACGAAAATTTGATGAATACCGAAAATATCTCGTGAGTGGCTAAAAAGAAATATGAGGATCTTCACGAGCGACGCAGTCGCGAGTGAAGATCCTCATATTTCTTGTAGCCACGAACGAGATATTTTCGGTATTCATCAAATTTTCGTGAATTTTCTTTTTATTTAATGCTCTACGACTACAAACTCTCCAATTTGTGGCCTTTATTTGCCATTAAGGCGCAAAATTTATGGGCCGAACCGGCGTCCATACAAAAATTACAACAACCAAACTCCAACCATTGGCATGTGTGAATATCCGCACAAAAAGTAGTCCCGTCTTATTTCTCCCCTAACTTTACGATTTACCAAGGCTGGCGAATTGAAATAATCGCAATGTGTTTCGAAGAAAAAGAACAATAACAAAAAACACCACTTTCTTATTTTCAATAACAAAACACGTCATTTTATTTTTTTTGAACTCAATGCACTGAAGACGTGTGAAGTTGAACTGAAGAAATTTGAAAGTGATTTCGGCTTTTCGCTGGAAGGTGAATGAGAAAGTCAAACTTTGAAACCGCTGATTTAATGAATTGATTTAGTCACTGTCACTATCAATTATTCGAATTCGTTTGTATTTGGGACTCTGGAATTCATTACTGATGTGCTGACTCGTTTAAAGTACATGTGATTCGTCATCCGAACCTACGATGAAATATCGATTTCTAAATATCATTTTGATATTTCGTTTTGCCGACCGACAGGGGAATATGACTTAATTTTTCAGCGTGAATTGATGCCTGAGCATTAAATAAAATTAGTTTCACAAATATAAACAAGTACAGGTAGACAATGATTATAATTGAAACAGATGTAGTATTAATGCAAAACTGTGAAATGGTTCGGCATCACTATTCCAAGTGAGAGCACTAAACATTTTTTTAAAAAATACTTTCTTGTACGGAGATGAAATCAGTCAGTGGTGTAATGTCACGCCTTCTGAGGTCTGACACACATGAGGAAAAGAAAATTTCGTGATTTGTGAGTGCATACCAGAAATAGCCCACGCGTCCCCATTGCAACTAGTGTATTTTAGCTCGTGAAAGTAGCTCGCAAAAATAATGTTTCCCATGCTTCTCGCTGCCACCCGTGAGATATCCCTTGCATCCATTCGGATATTGTTCTTTGGGTTTTCGAATTTTCGAATTTAATTCGTAAATTTAAAATGAGAAATGATTACAAGTAGTCTTTTTACCAGTTGTAGTATATGTAGTGCTCCCCTGAATCTGAGGTCTTGAGAAATAATACTAATAAAAACAAAACGTTTGAAAGCTCAAATTAATATTGCTATTTGTACCCCATATGCCCCAAACAATTGAAATCTGATCCAGAAAAATAACCATCACCTGTGCTGCTTGCGTTATCGTCCACTTGGTGTTAAAATGATATTGCAAATTATCTGAAATTATCAGTTCACTAATTTCATGAAACTTCAATTATTCTGCGCATTCTGCCGTCATTCCAGCCATCCAAAACTTGCTGTCGCAATTATACTTTACTGAAACAACATAATTCAAAATTGTCTGGAACAGTTTAAATTTTTTAACATTTCTGCCTACTCATCAGACACTTCACTACGAATGAACGATGACGACCTTGTCGACTTCACATGAAATAAACAGTTTTAAAAATCAGAACCTTTTAAATCCATTCAATGAACCTGTTTTTTTTTTTGAGTTGGGAAGACTTTCGACCTCGTGATAACAGAAGCGCACAAGCCAGTTCTGTTGGAAAACGTCAATCCAGTCTAGTGCTATCTATTTCTTTGCGAGACGCACGTTGCCGCTGTATGAAGTAAATTGCAGTCATACCACAGCCCCCAGTTTAATCGATCGAAACCCCACAATAGAAGCACCACAAATTACCGCAAGGGTTGAAATCGTTGGGAAGAGGATAATTCACTGTTAGGAAGCCTGTTTTCTGGGCATCGTCACAAGAACCGGACTCTCAAGACGTCTTGTGATAAAATAGCCAGCAGAGCAATAGCACGCATGTGCCTGCTCGAAGATGGGGGTGATAGAGTGTCTATTCTGAGGCTCCTCGCGAGCTTTGTCAGGCTCTTTTTCGACTATGCTGCTGTAGTCACACACACGTGCCGTGTTAGCCGGACTAAAGCTCACCAAGTCAACGAGACAGGAGCCCCCAACCACTATCGGTGCTCGGCACACTCGCATCATTCAACTCAGAAGAATCGGGTCTGGAAACACTCTTCGAGCGCCCCGCCAACTTTGGGGAAAAGACCCACTCACCTCTAATCGCGAAAGATCTTATAAAAGGGTACCAAAACTTGATATAATCCATCCCGAGTGGAGTGGTGTCTGGGAATGGGCGTGCCATGTACACCTGGGACTTCGTGCCCGGCTGTAAACTGAACACCATCCTTCTGGTTGTCGCCAGAAGCGTTAAGGTGACTGATTTACGACCCAAAGTTATTCATTTTCCTGCCCCTTGCATGCTGGACACGCTAGTGGTATGTTATGTAACCAGCTTATCCTCACCCACATCCAGATCCCTGCTCCTCCCGGACCCCAGTGCCCCAATGTCCTGTCGCTAACACAACAACTTTCAATGGTCAACTCTAGTTACATGGCTATGTACAGTGCGCACCGCTTGCATCGCTGGTCGGTGTGGATGCTTGATGCATGGTGCATGTGAATGAAAACAAAACAGGTATCAAGAGGGGAGCTATGACGTGCCGTTGAGTAGCCCCAATCCTAGATTAGTACGACTACCCTTGGGATAGCTTTGTTTGCTGGCTCAGTCGTCCAGGCTCAGTGATTCAAGGCGCTCAATATCAACGGAATTTGTGGACAAAAGTCTAGTAATCGACTTTCCAGATGACAATGGCAATTCCCTTTAGCACTCGGAGTATGTCTGGACGCCGCAGCCCGAGTCGCGAGTAGAGGGCGCCTGTAGTTCGCTTCGGTGACTCCAAATGGTGGTTGAGTATTGTGATCTCATTCCTCTTTCTTCTCCGTCTCATGGGTGGGTGGCTCTTTGTGTTTTGGTGGCCTTCCATTTCTCTTGTTCCCGCCTGTCTTGGCTTACGAGTTTGCATGAAAAATATATAAGTAATTTAGGATGTAAGTGAAGCTCGCGCCCATATAGACGGCCACGTGCGCCTTCATTGTGCGTAAGCATCCCCCCCACACACACACAAACAAACAAAAATGAATAACAAGTTGTTCACCCAAACAGTTCAGCTGCTTCACTCGAAATTTCTTTATTCATTTCAACGAGGTAAAGCGGAGCGTGGTGGCACATTGACTATATTGTCGAACTTTAGACCGAGGGTTCAAAAGTTCGATCCGGGTCCGTGTCACTCACCCTGTGTCCTTGAGCAAGACTCTTAATCCGGATTGCTTATGTGGGAACACGATGGCAAAGTGCACACGCCTTCAACCAATGCTAACTCAGGTTAGTGCGTTGGGTGGTCTGACAGTTACTCGCCGCTGTTCGACGGTTCTATCCCAGTACTCCGGCTTCCTCTACCGACACGATATGACCCTGTCTGTTGAGAGTGCCGTAAAACCGCAATAAATAACAGTGCGTCAAAGCCAAGTAAAATCAATACACAAATATCAAACCACTACGTCCACCAGACGTTTCAATGTTGGTTCCCGATTTATACACCCAAAATCTTAAAGAGTGACATTTCTATAAATCGCAGCGCTACGATGTCTGGTGGTGATTTGTTTTTTTTTGCGGTTTATCTGGTTCTGAGGAGTTTACTAAACGAGTTCAATACATCAGGTATGAACCGAACCTTGTCGGGGAACAACGTTCAACAAACCTGATTTACTTTACAATTTCTGAACTTTCATTTTAACAGGTGTGGATGGGGGGGGGGGGGGGGGGGGGGGTCAAGCTCATATTTATCGTGTGTCTCAAGCCCCAATAACGACGAGCTCGTTCCAAATAGGGGTTATATCCTATGTTTTTGAGACAAACAATGAAAAAATAATGAAAATTAATTGACGATTTTCGTGAATAGTGCTTGCCGGTTTTGGTCGTTACGTTGGGTAAAGGGTTAAAATGTTATTTAATACTTTACTCGACGCACACTACATGTATATCACAATTTAGAATTGTGATTATTTTTTGTGAAACATATTTTCCAAAATTTCAACAAACGGAGATCGGATGACTTTCTGACCAACTAATTGTAAAACAGATTCATCACGTACTTGTCACTTTGCTACATTCAGAGTAAGACAGCAACAACACAAAACGTTACCTTGATACGTGACAATAAAAGATATATATTTCCTAGACTGACTAAGTATAAATCAAATTCGCTCACTACAGTATATATACTACTCAATGTTTGCTAATCACCAAGTATATCCAACTGCCTGTTTTACGTTTTAGTTGAAATATTGTTATGAAAAGTGTATATATTTTTTATTTAATTATATCTTTAATGATTTAAGTACAGAAATTAAGATTTTATTTGTGTTTGACATTGTTTTTTAGCTTTTGAATACGATAGCCATGGAAAATGGATATTATTGGTGAAAGAGGAAATCTTTCAAATTTAACAATAAGTGGACGGAGCGAACTGGTATGAGTTAAATATTGAGTATGAGACCCATTACTGTTAATTACAGCTTGACAACGTATTTCCATGCTCCCAATCAGGTTCCTGATAGTCCTTTGTGGGATGTGGTTCCATTCTTGGACCATCATGGCACCAAGCTCCTGGACACTTCTTGGCTTGACTGGACGGGCTGAAATTTGCAGGCTGCAACTCATTCCAGACATGTTCGATTGGATTGATCTCGGTACTCCCGGACAGCATAGGCAGCATGAAGACGGTCATTATCGTCCATCAGAATGAATTTATCACCCACTGTACCCGCATACAATCTGACGTGGGCATCCAGGATCTCATCAACATACCGCTGTGCAGTCAATGTACTACGGTCAAGGTCACAGAGCTCCGTACGTCCATGCCAGCTGATGCCGCCCAGAAAATTATTGACCCTCCACCATAGCGGTCATGACCAGCAATGTTGGCTGCATGGAATCGCTCTCCTGGACTTCTCCATACCCTAGAACGCCTATCCGTGTAATCGAGGCAGTACCTTAACTCATCTGTGAAAAGGACATGTCGCCACTCTTCTCTGGTACATCCAACATGGTCCATGGCCCATTCATATCGTGTCTGGCGGTGGTTCTGGGACAGCGGAGTGCGAATACATGGTGTTCTCGATCGGAAACCACCTTCGTGCAACCTTGCCCGGATAGTCTGCGCCGAAACATTTACCCCGGATGCATTCTGAAGGTCCCTGCGAAGCTAGGTTGCTGTTGCAAAGCAGTTCCTTCGAGTCTGAATGATCAAAATCCGGTCTTCAGCTGCGGATGTTGCCGTGTCTCTGCCACCACCATGCCGTCTTTCTGGTGTGCAATACTGGTGAAATCTTGCTCGAGATCTGGTGATCAGCGTGTGGTGCACACCAAGGGCTTCACCAACCTGACGATGCGTAGCCCCTTGCTCCACCATTCCAACAACCCACCACATTTCGGCTTCAGACAAATGTCTTCTTACATTTGCATTCGCCATGGTCAATCATTAAAAGGGTTTGTGTTGAAATGAGGATTGAATACCCTACACATGTCATGCACATGTAGATAGTACACGAAAACATCATGAAAATCATTGTGATGTGTTAAATATGCGGTGTTTAGCAAACTTGAGTAGTGTATAATTGCGATCGGTTTGCTATCACGATCCCTCTCTAAATATCATCGATTATTTTTGCCAGAGATGAATGTCACCGCCCCTGTAGTACTTCATGTTCTACATGCCCTTTCGTCCCCCACCCCACAGACATGTTAGTGCTTTCCTGACCAATATATCGGAATCCCGTCGCGGTTAATCTCATGGTATCGAATACAAAATAAAGTGTCAGTACTTCTTACAAACAAGAACAGGTAAAGAAAATAATTATAACAACTATAGCTTACCGACTGAGAATGTCACATCTGCAACAGCTTTAAAACTACTCCGAGTGTGTTGTCGTAGGTGAGAAAACTGTTTGTTCGATTTCAGGAACAGCACACATGTAATTAACATTCGCTGTAATCCGCGCCTCAAGTTTGAATGAACACCGAGTCTTGACTGTCGTGGAAAACTACGGCATTGATATTAATGTATGAGAAATCGTTATTTCTGAAGATGCGGAAAATATTCACGATGTTGCTACATTCTCCCGTTGACTGTGACGATAAATAGTTCATTAAGTAATTACCCGATGATCATGTTTTGCGAGGACTGGTATGCAAACAGTTGTTTGCGATATCATAGAAGTTACATGTGACTTTGGTGGGTCTGTCGAGTGTTTGTATCGTTCTACTCTTGGACGATATGTTCTCTCCGTCTCTTGCTTGGGAAAGTAAAACTGACGAACGGAATTGACAGTGCGTTTGGAAAGTAAGCCCTAATACATGGAAACTAAATACAGATAACTACAATAGCTAGTTGATGCGTGTTAAAGCTGAAACGGTTAACCGATTAATCGATAAGTCAATGATCAACATCTTGATCGATCCAAAAAGTAAATGATCGATTAATCGTTATTTTGAACTACTGTATTATATGTGTTTACAAAGGAACAAACTTGCTCCAAAACAGGCAAACATTATCACACTGACTCACATAAATCATATGAGGCAGAGTAAAGCATGCAAGTTACTTGCTGACGCACTTGATCAATATACTGCATCAGTTGCAGGGAACTGTCATTCTTAACCCTTTACCCTCTGCGGATAGCAGACGATACTTGCAAAATGAATTAAAAAATTACTGAACATATTTTCAATTTTTGTCTCAAAAACATAGCTTATGGCCCCTCATTGGAACGAGCTCAACGCGTTCGTTCCAATGAGGGGTCGTAAACTGCTTTTGAGACAAAAATGAAAACATAATAAATTTGGATAGAGATTTTTGTATATAGGACTAGTCGGTTTTGTTTGGTAAAGGGTTCATGCTGTAAATCGTCAACAGTATGGCAGTTATTCAGATATCTATTTGGACATGTGATTAATCGGTTAACCAAGGCTAATCCACGTGATTAATCGATCAAGGCAACCCCTTAACCGTTTCAGCTCTAAAGAGTTTATGGGTCGTCTGATCCCATTCAGTTAATGAGGTCAGAGGAGTCAGACGATCTAGTCTTCGACGTCGTGTTTAATCTGACTGAGCAGGGCCAAGTACTATAAAACTTTTACAATTGTATTTTAGCGAATTCTATTTCCTCAGTTAAATATAAATGACGAAAATGAATCATTAGCATTTTTAGAAAGTTGAAACATCTTTGGAAATGTTAATGGTTCATTTCAATTAGTTATTTCCACAAATAGAAAATACAGCTCTGAAAAACACATTTGTGGAAGTTTAATAGTTTTGACCACTGGTTTCGTCAGCGGGGCAGAATATGACAACCCAATTTAATTCGAATGTTGAATTTATTTGATAAAACGGAATGTCACACCTGAAATGTAGACTAAAAATAATGTATGGATGTTTGTACGGGGAGTTCAGCGCCAAGGAAGTCGAATTTTTATTTCATGTTAGAAAAATTCTCGCTTCGAAAACCTCCGAACGGCTGTGACGTCATAGAAGGCTCGTTTTAGATAGGAATGGTCCGGATTTGGAAAAGTGGAGACTCTCATTCGCCAGAATTGATACATGCATGCACACTACAATATATTTATTGCTGCCTATCAATCCAGGAAACGGATTTCTCATCTTTTTCAAATCCATATTATGCCTGTCTGAAAAGAAACTCCTGAGACGAGCACAAACTTTCGAGGCGACAGATTAATAAACACAAATTTAAAAAAACAAGTGATGTTACGCTGTACATTGCATCATTGGAGATTCATTTAAAGGTGCTTTACTCAAGAATTTTGATGAAGCTTATCTGCCTCAAAACGGAAGTGAATCTGTTTTCTTGAAAGCGATTCGCATTGAGACGGGATATAATAATAATATTGTCTTTGCCCTTCCGCTGATTTGTCGCGATTCTCTAAGGAGGGGTGTTCATCAACACAGCCCCGCCGGCTTTTCCTCAGCTATGGCCCCTCTTCCGCCTAATCTCCCAGCATACAATCAAAAGTTGTTTCATATGTCCCACCACTGGCGCTTTCTCGATCTCTCCGGCTATATAATTCACCCTTTCTTTCCCTCAAGACATTCCTCATCCACTTCTCCCTCATGTTTTCATCCCATTTTCCCATTAGTTTCCCAAGGAGTCTTGTTCCACACGGGAAATATATGGGGCATTCCTAAATGAAATGGCCCAGTGTTTCCGTTACTTTAAAATTAAACATTTCACACGCTTTTTCCTCGCCTATTCCGATTCTCCCCTTCAACTCCAGTGACTTTTAGAGTGCACCTTTCCCTTGATACAGATTCTCACCTTATAGATCCTATAAACATCCAGTCCCGTAAGATATAACTACGAGATGTACAATTTCAGGAGTTATGGTATACATCTTATCTGGTTAATGTAATTTGGTTATATAATTTAAATGATCATAAACTAATTATAACAATAGTTATCCAACCTATGTGGTGACGTCTGACAATTCCATGTCCGGTTCACGGTGCACAATGCCATCGTTCCCCGAATAAGTCCTTACAAATCGAACAACCCTGTTGCAGGCATATAATGAAGCCGCGTTCCTGGATTAGGCGTCTTTTCGTCTGCAGTGGTCAACAACGATGGTGCATTGCTGCCGCCGCTGCTGACGAGTTCTTTTCATCAGGAAAGAATACACAGTGTATTTTTCAGATTGACATATACAAACAATATAGGATAAAGGTAAGAATAATCACTAGTCTGGTCACTGGCGAGTCACAAGGTCATTTCATTGATCGGCTCAGATCGGAAGGATTAATCTCAATACCTACATCGTCTTATGTGATTTGGCCACTCTCGTCTCGTCAGCTCGCAAGAACACGATGACTCAGATCAAAATTAAATCAAGGTTAGATGTAACAATGTACCTGGACCAAGCTTTTCCTCCATTTTTTTCGGGGGGGGGGGGTGCGGATGGAGGGGTGGTAGGTAGGCTTTAACTTAATCTCCTTTCCTGTTATTTGTAACTGTTCTTGAGATAATTCAACTCTCGTCTTCAGATCAAAAATGAGTTTAAGATCATGATTGGGACAGATCTAAAAAAAAGTATAAAATAGTACCAGCTCGAAAACTGATGAATTTGTCTTTTTTTACCAAATTTAATTATTTTTTTCATTTTGATTTCAATTTTCAGAAGGTTTTTTTTCCATGTATTAAACTTTATTACATTATTAAGTCTATATATTACAATATTACAGTCAAACTGTGAAATCAGTCATTTCGTGAAATGCCTAAAATTTTCAGTCATTTCGTGAAATGCCTGTAGGGGTCAGTCATTTCATGAAATGACTGGAATTTCCAGTCATTTCATGAAATGACTAAAATCTATGCCCAGGCATTTCACGAAATGACTGGTATCTCTTGAATAGTAGTCATGGTGGGTTTTAAATGACTGACATAGAGAGACGATGGAATCAGTGTGACTCAGCATAAATGCTGACGCATTTGAGAAACTTAAACATACACTTTTGCTTCCAGTCTGCATTACGGTCCTGCGAATCTAAAACTTTGGGGTAAATCGAACGCAGAAACGAATCAGGGATGGAAGTTCGAATCGAATCGAACTCGAATCGAATCGCACGGCCCTCATGATGCAGATATTAAAGGAACAAAAAGTCGAGATTTCGAAAAAACATTTTGACCGTTTAACAAAATCAGAATTCCGGTTTTGCAAAAATACCCTTAGGTTTCATATATCATTCGCATGAAGGGGTCCGATTCGATTATCGAATATTTTTAAAAACATAGAGATGTTTTTTTTTCAATCCGAACTAGTTGGCCTGTTACTCACGGCCATTTCGTGGCAATGCTAGTTTCCATATTTCTTCAAAATCAGCTTTCCCAGAAGGACAAATGCGAAATTTGTGTTCACGTGGGTCTACCAAAAGCATACGAGTCAATGAAATTGCCGTTGTCGATGAACAAGCTGTGGGTTTTATGTTTACAAAACTACAATTTGTTTCAAATAACACAAAGTTAGTTTTTGTTTATCAAATTGTGCCCAATTAGTTCTAAAGTAATGCACAGCTATTGTTCGTGGTAGTCATTTATTCAAATAGCAGCAGAATTAAAAATAGAAAACGCATGTATTCAGAGATGAAGTTACAGGGATTTCCCGGATTTGTTTATCCCCGGGTAATTTCGTTAATATCTTCGCAATGTCGTTGTTTCTGACATTCCGCCTGCACTAAATATTTTAATTACAGATTTAAGTAATTTCACCTGCTTCCGATGTCTGTAACTTTGCGTGCAGTGTTTTGTTTTTACATGCTCTTTCACATACAAAGCAAAAGTGAGAGTAAATAATTTTTTTTTTCAAATCAGTGTCTTACTATGCCCTAAATACGGAACAAAACGTGTGTGGAGTACGAGGGGACTGGAATCAACGACCCGAGTTAGAGGTCTTCGAAGTATTAAAAAGTTCCTCAACAAGGATTCTTGATTCCTGTACCATGTACTCTACCAAGTTGTATTCTGTGTTTATACCACGATTTAACATGCACTAAAGGCGCATTTACAAGACGATAACTACTCCCCGAGTGTATATACTCTCCGAGTAAATTTCTCCGCACCGAGCAAATTTCCGTCCATGTGAATCCAATTTCGACCATATACTCGGAGAGTATTTACTTTCTCGGGGTGTCAAAATACTCATGGTCCGGACATGAAGTATTTTCTTAACTCCCCGAGTATTTTCGCAATTGTTCGCCATGTAAACCGAAAACAGAAATACTCCCCGGGTACGTTATCTGCCCCATGTGACATGGAATCATGATTTCGTCACGAATTGACGTCATTCTGTGCACGTGTTGATATCAATCGCTGTCCGTTGTCATTCTACGTCTTTGGCTCACGGAGAAAGCAACGATTTTGCAAGTTCATTACAAAAAATGGCCAACAGCAAGAAATCAGAAAGAGGTACAGCCTGGACCGATGCAGAAACGAATGGGTTATTAGACATTTGGCAAGAACGGGACATCGAACTTCTGTTGGAAAATCCGAAGTTAAGTCACAGTGGAATATATGCGGATGTTACTTCTGCCCTTGGTGACCTGGGATGTCACCACACAACCGACCAGGTGTGGACCCGTATAAGAACTTTGAAGAAAACTTATCGTGATTGCCGAGCAAGGTTACTTAAAAGTGGTGGTAGTTGGAAAAAGTGTAAATTCTATGGCAAGTCGAATAAGATATCAAGTGGCCGGTCAGCGTCTTCTCCACTCAAAGTGATTGATAGCGGAAAAAGACGAAGACAGGACGACGATTAAGGCCTATCAGATACTAATGATAGTGAACGCAATGATCTTGGAGGATGAAGCTGATCAACCTCGGCGCGACAGTACACAGGACACACAACCAAAGAGTGAAGTATCTTCTGCCGATGTAGATGGAAATGCAAGTGACAAGACGGCCGAGAAACTACTTGTGACAAAGAAAACAACCTTCGAAATGCCAGAGAAAGAGTCGTTTTGAAGTAGCTTTGGGAACAGTGATGGATAAATTTTCGAGCTCGAGTGAAAAGTTGGAAGCAAAACGTATAGAATTTGAAAAGAAACGAGTTGAAGTTGAACTGAAGACGGAAGCAGAAAAGCTTAGAATAGAAGCTGGCGGGCGACAACGACATGTAGATAAAACTCATCAATTCAGTATGATGGAGATGATTTTTAAGATGACAACTTATAGCCGAACACAAGCATCTGCACCCCACCAGATGTGTTTTCGACACGTCGAAGTACGCCAATATCAAGAGCAGCTCCGAATAACGAAAATGAGATTATTTTATTTGACTCAGCGGCATCAAAATCTTTCTATGAATTATAAAGTGCGCGGGAGTTTCACATACTTCACTGACCTGTTCATTATTATGGCAATACACGGTACATTTTTTATGTTTGTTTCCTCGCCAATATGTCCTGCTGAATGTATGTAACAATGTGTTACTGGCAATTAAAATTATATCCGATCAATTTAACGCAGTGTACTAGTACCGTGATTTTAATTTCCTCCCTGCCGTATGTACACACATGTACTCGGACTACATCGGAAACCCAGAAACCTTTTAGGGACCTAGGACCACATTGTGCCGTTTGTGTTACACCAAGTTGTGAGCGTGCGTGTGCCTTCTATTTCGCAGCAACATCGCCATCTTGAACTATTTTGAGTGACTACTGGCGTTTGGTGTGAAACGCATGTGAATCCAAACTAAATTTGAAAAAATACTCCCCGATTAAAATAAACTCGAAAATAAACCCCGAGCAAATTATACTCGGGGAGTATATCTCGTCATGTAAATGCGCCTCAAGTGAATGAAGATACATTTACAGCAAGCTATCGCATTCGTCGGTCTGATAACTTTCCTGCTTGACACTGTTTTGTTTCGTTCACAGCACAACGCGTAATCAGATGCGTTCGCACATGAAGTTCGTACTCGTAACCCAGACTACATGTCTAGAGTACGTAGCACACTTCCCAGTATCTGTATTGTAGTGGTATAGTGCATCTTCTTACAGTACATCCATAAATATTCTCCGCCCATGCATTGTATTTAACCGCGACTCATCTGCTTGGGCAAGTTAAAATCTTCGGAAGCGGAAAGCCCTGGAACTTATACTGACACTTGAAACTGTGCAGTCATGACCAGTTGGGACATTTCGATCAGCGGTATATTGTCAGTTACGTAAGCGCATTCTAACATAAAACGTGTATAAGACACCTTCACACACAATATCACTCGAGAAATGAAACAACAACAAAACAATATGCCACTTAACGCACCTCCCCTCCCCGACCTACAAAGTCCTATATTATCGTATCATATGTTGCTGTTGATTATTTGTTAATGCAATTGTGGACTAAATCATAACTATAATTGTTTAAGTTTGACAGGCGACAAATCGTTCCTATCACTGATTCAATCCTCAGCTTGCAGTACCATCGAAATGCCTCGATCAGCCTCTATATTTCATAACGGAACAAGCAGGCCATGACATGATCTCGCGTGTCCAACATTGCTATATTCGAAATATGACATATACACAAAAACTGTAGACTTGTAGATAAACCAACTACTTGCTTGTAACTATAACTTAATCTTGTTTTACAGTTGCTGTGAAATCAGTAGTTCTCAAGTATATTATACATGAGAACTTCTGATCGGTGTTTTCTCTCGGCGTGTTACAACTGTAATCATATTAATTATCAAGCACCTCGTTTACCACGGACCTGGTACTCTTTATATTAAAAAGAAAACGACTTCACGTGACACAATTGGACTTTATTAAGTTGTGAATAACCACGCCTCACCGTTTGGATTATAGCCCAAGAACATTAGGTTTCACTAGGGAAAAAAATCGGAGAAAGCTGATTTTTTCAGGGAATGTCGAGTACATGTCACTGAACGATTAGACAAAAGTCCCCTAAAATCCCAGTTGAGTTTTTTTTTCTACAGCCTTTTTTTCGAAAACGCGTTTGAAAAAAATCAAAAAAAATCGCACGAACTTTGTAACCTCGAATTGATCCAACTGTATTTTTTGTTTACGCATATTTCGAGCTTCATAATGTGTAATATACATTTACCTAGAGGAAAATGTGCATTCTGTGACAATTTCTGCGAAAAATTATTGAAAATTCACAAAAAAAGTATCGGATTTACGCAAAAAATGACGACTTTCCTAATGGATTTGCCCAAAGGGTCGTAGTACAGAACGGGATGTTAGTTGGACAGACGATAAAAAATCCACCACCATTTGAAGACTTTTATCATTGCTTACAAAATAGACATTATGGAAGACCCCCTCTGCTTCTGGCAGAGTTCCTCTTTTGGCATAAAATTCGTCAGCATGAGAACTCAACTATTTTCGGGCTTGGGACCGAACAGACACGTCTGTGTCTGGCAGCATTAGATCAATAAATAATATTTACAGAATGTACAAAAATCAATAAATAATATTTACAGAATGTACAAATCAATCAACATGGATTAAGTTACATTGACTATTATCAACGCTATATACAGAAATGACATGACCTATATACATATTATTCATCGAACTCAGAAATTTCCGACAGGACAGTGTTTCTGTGGTTGTTACAAGAATGCGAACTGCAATTACACAAACCTGAGCAAGAGAGTCCTGCCTTCTTACACCCACACCTTTTTGTACAAGCACTCTTGCAACCACAACTGATCAGAGTCAGTAGGTTATCGGGGGCACATGGCTTTGTAGCTGCAGTCGGTACAAGAAGTCCATTGTCTAGCGACCACCCCCAATCCGTCGGAGGAAGCGAAGTGCCCAGCCATTGTTGGACCTGGAGATAACATCTGTAGACATGTTGTTGTGCAGCATCGCTGCTTGGTGGGAGTGAGGCTAGGTCGATGGGTTTATTCAGTTTAGATTTTGCTACATAACGCTTGTAAGTGACATATCTATATTGGTCGAGAGAGGAAACAGTTTTACTCCCGTATAAGATCAGGAGAAGTTGTTCCCCGGCAGCGGCTACTGCACTTGGTGTACTGTCATCCGCCAAAGTTGTGTTGACATACTGTTGTGAGTCGCTAGTAACATCGGAGACAATTGTACTGAATACTTTCTTCTTACCAACTCGAAAGAGTGCAGAAGTAGTGTCACAACCACTTATAGAATGTGCTACAAGGAGGTTGCTTCTATGGTCACCCATTTTGGTTGCTGTTTCACTAACTGAAACTAGTAAGTTTGGGGTAATGGAATACATCATGTGAATATTACATCCCGGTTGAACTCGAGAGGTAAGAATGACTAACAAGTCTGTGTCTGTTCCCACAACGACAACATTGTTGTCATCTTGAGCGATGTCAAGTGCAGTTTCGGCTATCGGTACATCAGCATCAGCCTCGGCCTGCCTGGACTGAATATTGATAGCAGATAGCTCCTGCATTAGAAGATCGATCAGTTGGGTTTTGTTCTTGGCATTTGCAAGGAAATCGGATTGGGGTGTGGTGGCTGGTAACTCGGGTGAGATATTGATATCAATGGAATACCTGTCTTTAGATCTACGGGCTTGTTCCATGCCCTTTGTCGACATTGTACAAGCATAACCATCAAAAACAACCACGAGGTTCGCCCCAAAATGTCTCACTAGATAATTGGAATATGATGTACATATGTCCTTATATGACGACTGTTTAGGCCATACAACTGCCCTCAATAAAAATCCACCATCTACAACAAACAGAGAATGTTCTGGGATTTTAGTTTGCTCGGAACCGTATGTTTTGAGGATCTTACCGAGCGCGCTTTTCTGTGTCTTCCTCATTCCAGCAGAATCAAACAATGCTGGTGGTTTCGGGGCGAGTTCATATTTGAGATACTCTTCCATCTCTGCTTGTGACTGAATAACACATGTGATGCGGTTGAACAGAATTGTGGGGTCAATCACTACCTTACTTCCACGGACTTTGATGCTATTTGCCATCGATGCGAAAGACTTCACAGTGTCAACACGTCGTAGTTTGATGCTGTTGAACGTTTTGCTTACAACA
This sequence comes from Pictodentalium vernedei, assembly GCA_031216915.1. Taxonomy (NCBI): domain Eukaryota; kingdom Metazoa; phylum Mollusca; class Scaphopoda; order Dentaliida; family Dentaliidae; genus Pictodentalium; species Pictodentalium vernedei. Next base: position 501,749,113 of record CM062297.1, on the reverse strand, counting down.
TTCGATACGCAACATTCACCAATTTTGCGAACTTGGTCACAGTTCACAGTTTCGTCGGCCACAAGCCCGGTCGCTATAGAGACTAATTGTAGTGGATCTCTATTCTGAAAGGGGGAATGCACTCTGAGCCAGTTCAATAATTTGGTGATATCATTGGCATCAGTCAATTGTGAACTTTGACGGAGATCCCGATGTTGTTCGCCATGACCAGTGTGAACATGAACAAAATTTTCGAGAGCATTACATATCGGAAGGCAAAGAGGTAGTCCATGTACCCATTTCGCAACAGTGCTATCGGTTATTCCCCTGCCATGTGTGAGACCACCAGGGAGCTTGAACATTCTCATCAAACACTGCTCTATGGTCTGATCAGAATATATCCCGTCCCAGAATTTATCTGAGCGCCTCATGGTAAAGTAACCTTTCTCAGTGAACAACTTCAAATCATCCTGTTGCATTATTTCTGTTAGCTCATTCATCTGCTGCAAATAGAGAGGAGAACTTTTTGCGTATGCAAAATGACCACCTGCGTGAAATACTGGAATCATATTGCGAACACAATATGAGTGGAGTTCCCAGTCGCCTGTGCGCTCTGCTCTCAAGAACAACTGGAGAAGACCTATTTGCTCGTAGTATTGTACCCAAAGCTTTCCTGGGCGTGCACACATTACATGCCAATGCATCTTGAGTGTAGGCGAACACCACATTATGTGATTTAATCGAACATGGAAATTGAAACAATGATGCTATAATACGGTATTTGAATGAGAAAAGTCGATGCCGTTTGAATTTGAGTTTAGGGGGTATGGTTAATATATCACACGTTTCACCAGTTCTTTATGGAATAAATGACTATTGTTATATATCATTATAAAGCCATTGCTTTTCTGCAATTTTTGATATATAATTTAACTCCCAAAGTAGTCGTAGATTTGATTCAATGGACGTTGTGTACCGTTGTGTGTATGAAAACAATAAATTTTTTTTCGTAATTTTGTACATTTTCGTGAATATTTCACCATTGACTGTGAGGATTGGTACAAAGTTGGCATTTTCTGTTGGGGATATGTATTCTCAATATAATTCAGCACGATATTTATGATTCTCACCCTACTAAGGCGAATAAGAATGAGAAATATGGAGCTGGGTCGAATTTTTTTTTAATTTGTTTTTTTCATCAAAAAAACGCTATAACTAAAAAAGCTCAACTCGGATTCGCGGGGACTTTTCACACTTTATCCGCAATGTGTGTCCCGGAAACATATAAAAAAATCAGCTTTCTCCGATTTTTTCCCTTACTTTCTCATTTTTATGTCTAATGTGCCTGGACTATTATTCTCCACTTCATGATGTCCATACCCCAGCATTAACCCCTAACGTTATCACAAGTGATGTCCTATTTTAGGACTCGGATTTGTCAGTTATTTATTTTTATCTTTCTCTCTTTGTGTGTGAAGAGAAGGCCATCCTGAAGAATTCTCCTTAGATTTGAGACCGAGTGAACCTGCGTTGGCAATTTTTTAAATTTTTTTTTGTTTGTTTGTTTTGTTTTAGGTTTTTGTTTTTTTTTTTTTTGTTTTGTTCTGTTTTTTTTTTTTTTTTTTTTTTTAAATACTTTAAACAAATAACTTCAGGTACGAGCTGTGCCAGTAATTTCTTGACTGGTCTATTTTGAGCGAAGCAATAGTCTTCTATGGCATTAACCGATGACACATGTGTCATATTGAGGCACAAGTTAGTCCTATAATGGGTTTATCGTCCCCTGAGAACCAATGCGCTTTGTGAGCCTAATGGCATGTCGAGCACATTACTGAGCTGGTTAATTTCTAACTGGTTTATCTCAATCAGAACCAGAATCCTTATTGAATTGACTGACCCTGCATACGCCATATTGAGGCACTATCTGACCCTGTAATGATGTATTGTCCCCCTAACCCCCGGGGTTGAATGTGGTCTGCGTGCCTAATGAAACATGGGTCACATTGGAGATCAGGGCAAGTTGTGTCTCTTCAGCCACTGTTTCATACTCAACCAACTACAACTGTGGTAAGCAATAAATGTTGAAACTCTTACTTGCATCGCGCGAAGCGGTCGCTATTTTGCCTATACAAAATTGTGATTGAACAAAATGGAATTCACTGAATATTTGTCACTGTATATTGTTCACTGTGTATAGATTATGGAAAAGTTTCGAATCGTTGTGGAACGTTAGGTATGTTGTGGGGGTCCACCCCATTAGCAATTGCATAATAGAATAACCATGTTGAATGGATAGTACTTTCAAAACACATACCAATCCTAGTACCATCGGTGTCAAATTGACATATTTATTGCATTCGGTTTTGACTAAATTGCACTTCATTGAATACAAACCATGCAACTTGTCGGTAATTAACCCGATAGTCACTGCATTCCCATAGCTTCCTTGACCTACACGAATGTGGTGTCCGTACGTACGATATATCTACGTGGTCTGCCTTGCCTTGCGTGACAAAGCTTCACGAGCTGTATCAAACAGGACATGGTAGATTAAATGTTCAACTGACAGAATATAGGAAAGCGATTAATTTTCTGATAATCGAATACTCATGTTAGTTGAATAATTCTCACTGGCCGAGTGGTTTTTCGATTAATACAGGTCGCTGCTCCACAAGTTAACGTACAATACACCAAACTGGATTTAAAAAAAGATCATACCATCATAATAATAATTCCCCAGACTAAACCAAATGAAAATCAAACCTGGCTTTCTTGAGTAGATTGTCCAGATTTAGGTTACTGTGTCATCTACTACAGTTTCTGCACTTTTTTTGTAAATATATTGTATGACATCTCTCACCATCTTCATCGAACTTTGGCATTGTATTTTATTGTACATATTCTTGACAGCATGATCATGCATTCTTATTTCGAAACTTCATATTGCTCACTAGAACCTTATTTACCAGTACTTAACTTCGGAACTAACCTTGGAACTTGCCCTCACCTCCCCATACAACACTATGGCTAACAAGATTACTTGAAATTCAAAGCAACGATTCTTTTGATTTCATTAGTAAGTTCAATACAACTGTCATTGGTAATTCCAATGATAAGCCCTACCCAGCGTTCGCTTTGATAGAAATTGTTTGCAAGTACTATAGCCCGAAAGAATTTGATACGACTGTTGTAAATGAAAATAAAACTCTGTCTTTACTCAACAACAATTGTCGAAGTCTGAACTCTAACTAGGACAACTTCCATAACTTAATTTGCGATCGCCAGCCATCATTCCACTTTCTAGACATTGTCGGAATAACAGAAGTGTTTGATGTTGGAAATATTTAGTACACCCTCGAAGGCTATCGTCCGCTAGAAATCCGCCTGCGCCCCGACCGAGACGATGGCCGAGGAGGAGCTGCCATGTTCGTAAAAGAGTTTATAGGCTACAAAACCCGTAATGATCTCTCAGTTTTTATCCCTCATGTTTTTGAATCCCTGTTTATAGAAATTACTTCCAAACATAAATGTATAGTTGGTATAATTTATAGACCCAACACAGCCCCGAAAGCCGACCTTGTTTTGTTTCTGCAAACGCGTACAGTTGACCAGTAAGATAAATAATGAAAATAAAAAGGCCTACTTGATAGGAGATTTTAATATTGATCTTCTTAGTTTTGGTAGCCATAACAAAACTAATCAATTTATTGATTTAATGTTTAATAATAATAATACTTCGGCCGGCCGCTGATTTGTCGCGGTTCTCGTATGAGAAGGCCTTGGTTACCCATGTTCTACCAACTGCCTCCCTATTCCCGCGCTTCTTCTCTCCTCTCAACACTCGGAGACGAACTGCCTGATGACATCCCTTGCCCCATTCTTCCCAATCTCTCCGATTAGTATATTAACCCTCTCCTTTGAGTTGCCCCCTAACCACATGTCCTTCATTCTCCCATCCCACTTCTCCATTATACTCCCCGTGAATCTTGTTCTTTTAGACTGGTATTTTGGGCATTCTATAAGAAGGTGTTCCAGGGTCTCCACCACGCCCACGTTGCACATCTGGCACTCCTTGTCACTGTTTTTCCCCTCAGCTCCAGGGACCGCGACCTCAGCTTGTAACAGTGACCCCCAAAGTTACCATCAAGGTACTCTTCAAAACCAGGCTTCTCTTTATCACGCAGGCCACGCACAGATCTCTTTGATTTGACCCCCTCTCGCCAATTACGGTTACAATCCTCCATGACCCTTTCTCTGACGATCTTTTTGTCCTGGTTTGCCCCAACGTCAAGGTCCGAGATCTCCAATGAGTAGTTTTCTACTAGCTCCCTCACTTGGACCATCCACCCCGGCTTGATATTTGAGTTGAAAGTTCTCAGGAACATTACTTTAGTGCGGGTTTCATGTCCGTCATCACAAAACCTACAAGAATTACAGATTATTCTGCGACGCTAATTGACCATATATTTTGCAATAGAAATGACGCTAACAAAGCAGGAATAATCATCACAGACGTGAGCGATCACTTTGCGACATTTTATGTCGACGAGATGGCACGTCGTAGTTACACATGTGAAGAACAATTTGAAAGATCTTTTAAAGAGGAGAACTCATTGAGATTCAAAAACATTTTGTCTATTTGCGACGTCCCAAATATATGTAAAGCAACTTGTCCTAATGAAGCGTATGACAATCTGATTGACAAACTCCACCAAGCCTTCAACGCCGCCTTCCCCTTGACCAAGGTATTTGTTTCCCCCAAACGGGTAAATCGTGAGCCATGGATGACTGCTGGTCAGCTATAATCCTCACTAAATAAGGAAAAGCTTCTTAGAAAAAAACTAAAAAAACCCTCAAACTACAATGTTGAACAATATAAAAACCACTGTTGTATTTTCAATCGCCTGAAACGTAGTTTGAAGACAGACTACTATAACTCTGTACTCCTGGAGAATAAACATAACGTCAAGAAGAACTGGGAAATTCTTCGTAAAGCCATAAACAGATCAAATCGTACACCAAACTTACCTTGCACCTTCAAGGAAAAAAAATATGGAAATAACTGATCCTGAAGAAATAGCAGAAAAAATCAACCTTTTCTTTGCTAACATCGGAAAAAATGTAAGCAAACAAATACATAGTGTTAATTCCGATTTCTCGGAATACATCAAGTTTAATAACGCCGAGTCATTTTTTATCTCACCTACAAATATACAGGACGTTGTCCAATGTGTAAGTGGTCTACGGCCAAAAATGAGTAAGGACTGTGACAACATCTCTACCAGTCTGTTAAAACTATAATATCAGAAATAGCAGAACCATTAACCCATATAATTAACAGTTCATTCTCAGCTGGAAAAGTCCCTGATAAAAGGAAAGTAGCAAACATCCTACCAATTTTTATGTCTGGCGATAATAAACTCTTTAACAACTACAGACCAATCAGTATCCTTCCTGCTCTCTCCAAAGTTCTCGAAAAGATTATGCACCGAAGACTGACCAATTTTCTAAATGAAAACAATCTAATATACCGATATCAATTTGGATTCCGCAAGGGACATACAACGTTTCATCCATTACTGCATCTTATAAATAACTTTACAGAAACAAATGACAGACCAACCAAAAAGTGCACAATGTCAATTTTCCTTGATTTCTCCATGGCCTTCGACACGATAAATCACTCAATTCTGTTACAGAAACTGCAGCCATATGGGATAAGGGGTGTTGCCAATTCCTTGTTTAAAGACTACTTGTCTGGTCGCTCACAATTCCTCTCATACAGGAGTAAGTCCTCGGATTTCCAGCCTGTGGTCATGGGTGTCCCTCAAGGTTTTGTTCTCGGGGCCATCCTATTTCTCTTGTACATAAATGATATTAGTGAATCGACGCTTCTAAAGATACTGCCATTCGCTGATGATATAACTGCATTCACCTCAGGTAACAACCTGGACACCTTAATTGACATTACGAATAATGAAGTGTCAAAAATAAGTGATTGGTGTGCCGCTAACAAACTCCTCCTGAACGCCAGCAAAACTAAATGCATCTTGCTCCATCCACAAGGCTCAACGAATGTTGCGGGTAGGTATATTACTGTAAATAGCACAAGCATGCCTTTGGTTGGTAACACTCATGACGATAAATTCATAAAATTTCTTGGCATTAATATGGATGAACATTTGAGTTTCAAACACCACGTTTCAGCCGTTTGTTCTAAAATACCTAGGGCCACGTATGTAATAAATAGTGCGAAAAAAATACTCCCCCTCAATGCCATGAAGTCCCTGCATTATACCCTGATATACAGCCACTTATTGTACGGGATTCAGGTCTGGGGTCATATACCGGACACTAAGAGGATCTTCAAACTCAAAAAAGGCAGTTCGTATTATAGGAAATAAAAGGAATAATGCACGCACAGACCCACTATTTAAATAACTTCAAATTCTAAAATTTGAAGATCTGCACATACTGCAAGAAGTTCTCCTCCTTATGCATGACTGGTACAACAGCAGATTAACGGATTGCTTCAATGATACCTTCAAAATATATACAAATCCATCGGGTGTGGATACAAGGCAATCAGGGGTACTCCAAACTTCTAAACCAAGAATACAATTTTCTGCTAAACTCCCGCCACACACATTTCGAAACTTATGGAATCAAGTCACGCCCTAAAAGCAAACTCTTTTCAGGCCTCAATTTAAGAGAACTCTTGTTGAGGGTTTTTGATTCGTACCAGACAACGGTAAACTGTAATTACCCATGGTGTCCTGATTGCTAATAGTAAACAAAACAAAAAAAAACCAAACACAGCCATCAACATATTTCTATAACAGCAAACGTCTATAATAGATCCTTTCGTTCTTTGCGTGCGCGAGAATGGGAGAAACTATAGCCCTCACCGAATTATTGCTTAGTGTACTACTTATTGTATTAATTATTGTACTAATTAACATGTCGTATCCCTTGTCTACGTCGTTGTACGTTGGTGGGGACGCTACAGAGGTATCAGTGGTGAATTCTCCACCCGACAAGTTTCTATTACTCGCGAATCTGGGCCTCATGAACTGGCGATGGGTTTTTGGCCCGTGGTGGTTGGTCTTATCCAACGGTTCACGAACTGCCGGCTCATCGGCGCTTTTTGTATTCTATGATTGGGGGTTGATATGCCCTCTTGTGCACTGGTAGAGTTTTTCTCACAAACCGTTTACTATCCACCATAGTATTATTCCAAAAGAGGTTCTATCACTAAACCTGATGTGCCAATGATAGAAACTATAGCCCTCACCGAATTGTTGCTTAGTGGTATTACTTATTGTATTAATTATTGTACTAATAAACAAGTCGTATCCCTTGTCTATATCCTTGTATAGAAGTGAGTACGCTACAGATGTATCTGCGGTGAATTCTCTACGCGATAACTCGCGAATATAGGCCATAGGAACTGGCGATGGGTTTTCGGCCCGTTGAGGTTGGCCTTATCCAGTGGTTCGCGGACTGGCGGCTCATCGGCGCTTTTTGTATTCTATGTTCGGGGGATTGATATGCCCTCTCGTGCATTGGTAGCATTTCTCTCACAAACTGTTTACTATCCACCATACTATCTTTCCAAAAAGAGGTTCCGTCACAAAACCTAATGAGCCAAAAATACAAACCTTGCTGCCATGAATATCCTTTTCGTCAAAAGGGAATGGCAGGAAGACAGCCTTTCAGGCTAGGTCATTTCCTTGCAACGCATCCATCTGTAACCTGTTTTATTGTTATCTTGTATATTTTTTATGCTGCAAATCAATCAATCAATCAATCAATCAATCAATCAATATGCTCTCTATTAGATGCGGTGGGCAGTTCCAAATCGTCTGGAAAATCAGAATTTTGTCCAGTGGATGTTTTTTGAACATTTTACTTATATTTTGCAATAAACTATAATCGCAATATAATATTTGCTCTTGTTTTCACAGAGTTGGACTTAATAGCTCCCGGTGCTAGTTACCTCAAGTATTCCCGTGATTATGCGAAATTTCCTCATTATAGAAGAATATTATGTCAATCGACAGTATTGTCCGAAAATATCCTGGTGTACCCGGGTATTGAATTTTAAAGACACTATCATAAGAAGGCATTTCGCATACAATTATTCTATTCTAAAACAGTGATAATTTGCAAAGAATAATGCTGATTCTACACGAAAGACAGGCGTTTATCTATTGGTTAGCGTGCATCCTTACCTGTAAATCTGATAGCCTCCTGATACATACGGAGCCGTCTCACGATATTTCCATGACACCATTCTGAAATTTCCTGTATCACGTTGTATCGTTCATAAAAATCTCGCCTACGTGACACAGATTTATACGGTGGCTGATTTAGGCCACCCTCAATACTTTTTTTTTATCTCGAGATCTCGAGATAATATCTCAAGATCTCGAGAAACTATCTCAAGATATCGAGATAATTATCTCAAGATCTCGAGATAATATCTCAAGATCCCGAGATAATATCTCGAGATCTCGAGATAATATCTCAAGATCTCGAGAAACTATCTCAAGATCTCGAGATAATTATCTCAAGATCTCAAGATAATATCTCAGGATCTCGAGAAACTATCTCAAGATCTCGAGATAATATCTCAAGATCTCGAGATAATATCTCAAGATCTCGATATAATATCTCGAGATCTCGAGAAACTATGTCGAGATCTCGAGATAATATCTCAAGATCTCGAGATAATATCTCAAGATCTTGAGATAATATCTCGAGATCTCGAGAAACTATGTCGAGATCTCGAGATAATATCTCAAGATCTCGAGAAAAGCATATATAATCGGTGTCACCCTTTGATCATTAGCATGGATACATTCAAACTGTTTATTCACTTGTCGCATCTTTTCCGACAGCAACATATTCGTGCCCCCCCCCCCCCCCCCCCCCCCCATGACAATTACACGATTCCACTCTTGTCACCCAGAAAACTTATCAACCAATCACCTTGTTGCGAAGTTATGAGAGCCCACCAACTCTCAGTCCAGCACTAATATAAACCGAGTCCCGTCATCCGAACTTGCACTTGCTGGTGTCTTGTTCCCACTCCCTGCCCAAAGTGTCAACCTAGCGCCCGGTACCTCCTAGTGCATACTGTAATGATTTTTTACCCTAAAACTCCTCCCAGCCCATGCTGATTGTAGTGATGTTTACCCTAAAACACAAAGTTTACTCACTACTCACCCATAAATACTAAATATGTCCTTCCAGCTCCACATTGAATGGAGTGATTTGTACCACAACTCACAGAGTTTACTCACAACTGTACAAGACACAGACCCGTAAATACAAATAGCTCTCCCAGCTCCACACTGAAAGATTTCATCCCCACTCCCTTGATGGATTTTTCACCTACTTTCCTCTGTGCTGACTGAGACATACAACATAAGTTTAACTCCATTCCCGAGTCGATTTTGACCGAGCAAACTGACGGTGCTACCCGATGTATAATAACCCAACACCAGCGACAGCTATAAACCTACCCTAGGATTCCCTTTCCTCTCGTTAGTTTGAAAAGTCTGGATTAGGCGTAACTAGTTACCTCCTGCGGATACTGCTTCCGGACGAGTGATTAAGGACCTCACGTATTACCAACGTCAGTGTTAGAAAAGGGCTTGCCCAGTAAAAGGCTACAGATGCTAGACGAAACCGTGAATTTATGGTCAGTACCCAGCAATCTCCTGACACACAGGAGCCGTTCTCACAATTACACACCCAAACTGAAACCCATAATCCTGAGCCCAAGAGGCGAATATAATTCCCCCTCCTGTGAATCCCAAACGTGGCAGGATGGGCATGACTAACATTGTTTCCACACAAAACCGAATTACATGTAGTAATGAAAAGACTGACCTTTCACCCGCCAAGTGATCCCATACTCTCAACCGGTCACAGGAGAGCCCCCCCCCCCCCCCCACCCCAACCAGTACTTGTGACCCCTATCTTCAATATCAACTCATGTTTGAAAAGTCTGGTTTAGGCGTAACTAGTTACCCCCTGCGGATAATGCTTCCGGACGAATGATTAAGGCCTCACGTATTACCAACGTCAGTGTTAGAAAAGGGTATGCCCAGTACAAGACTGCAGAAGCCAGACAAAACCGACAATTTATGGTCAATACCCAGCAATCTCCTGACCCCCAGGACCAAATTGAAAAATTGAAACCCATAACCGTGAGCCCATAATCCTGAGCCCAAGAGGCGAATAAAATCCCCCCTCCTGTGAATCCCAAACGTGGCAGGATGGGCATGACTAACATTGTTTCCACACAAAACCCAATTACATGTAGTAATGAAAAGATTGACCTTTCACCCGCCAAGTTTCAACGGTCCATACACCTTTCACACTTATCCAGGGAGATACCCGGAAGTGACAATCCAACAGTGAAGTATCCAGTCCCGCGCATATAAAGAAGGACAACTTGAACCCATTCCAGTATCTCCGAACGAGATGAAGCCCCCTCAACGTCGTTTACTGCCACCCTTAACCATCTACAACATGACACCCCAATTAACAATACGATCTTCCGTGATCATATACTCTCAACTCTCAACTCTCAACCGCTCACAGGAGATCCCCCAGTACTTGTGACCCCACCCCCAACGTCAACTCATGATTCGACAGTAATACAGGACATCCCGTCCCATAAGATTGATTGGTCCCCTATGTTCTCACCGGTTGAAACCCATTCCAACCTGGGAAACCTTAATTTCGCCATCCATGAGAAGATAGTTCCACCAGGACCACGCGCCACTCCCTCTTAACTCACAAGATGACACAGACACACACCCAATTTATGAGAGCAACATCTTGCCCACCCAAACCCCGATAGCGCATCACACCATTGATTTGTCCTCCAACAATACCCAACTATGAAAACACCTTTCATACTTCTCCAGTGGGACTCCCAACAATACCCCTCAAAAACGACACCACTGCGAACCACCCTGCAATGATAGTCGAAACTCAAACCCGTGAACATACCGCCCGCACGCAGCATTTGGATGAGAAAGTTTTCCAGAACTTTCAGTGTTTAGACTCAGATAAGAAAAGGAAGTGGTGATGCACCCAAGCTAGGCAGAACTCTCCGGGGAGGAGGGCATATAGGGACCAAGAGGCATCAGATTGCCGATAAATCGGAGATTTTGGGAGCTACACAGGTCAGCCGGGAAAGGGGCCCTTTGTGGGAAAGGGAGTAGCGAAAAGGATGGGGTGGATGCGTTGTAACTGAACTGGTAGGGATAGACGATGCTCTCGTGTCATGAGAGCATCTTTCCCTTATATCATTGGCAGGATTCAATCCTCTGGAGGATGGTCCCTCTTTCTTTTTAGGGTACCAGGAGGAAGGGAAACTGTTGTTGCTCCCCAAGGGGGGGGGGGGGTGTTTGATATAGGGTGGAGGGAGGCACCAAATGGCCAGATCTACGGTGGGGATGCTACTATGGGTATCTTTGGGGGAAAATCCCTTTATGGGACCGGGAGTAGCAAAATAGAAAGTGGGGTGCTACTTGTTGTTTCAAATGTCGCGGGGACATCTTTTCAACACAACATTGCAGGGTTCACTGTTTGGCGGGAGGGGCATTTTCGCTTATTTGGGAGGACCGCCAATTGGGTCAAACAGTTTTTGGGAGCTGTAGCAGCGATAGGTCAAACCGGGCGGTATGTTCACGAGTTTGAGTTTCAACTATCATTGCAGGGTGGTTCGCAGTGGTGTCGTTTTGAGGGGTATAGTTGGAAGTCCCACTGGAGGAGTAAGAAGCGTATTCATAGTTGGATATTGTCGGAGGACAAATCAATGGTGTGATGCGCTGTTGGGGTTTGGGTGTGTGCCTGTATCACCTTGTGAGTTAAGGGGGAGTGGTCTGTGGCACGTGGTCCTGGTGGAACTATGCTCTCATGGATGGCGAAATTAAGGTTTCACGGGCTGGAATGGGTTTCAGCCGGTAAGAACATAGGGGACCTATCAATTTATTTATTTGTTGTTGTTTAAGGTCACATATTTCTGCGCAATGACTAATCATGACCATAACAGTTTTACGGGTGGAGGAAGCCGGAGTACCCGAAAAGAACCACCGAGCAACGGCGAGCAACTGTCAGCTCCCCAGCATATTAACTCCACACAAGCAGGATCGGCATTGGCTGAAGACAGGTGCACCATCAACATGGAGTACGCCTTAGTACACAGCGCCACCGTGCCCCCACGTAGGCAATGGGGGTGAAGTGTCTTTCACAAGGACACAACGCGGTTGCCGAACCAAGGACCTCTCGGCTTGTAGCTTGCACGTATACCTACTGAGCCAGGGCGCCCCCAGGACCAATCAGTCTTATGATACGGGATGTCCTGTATTACTGTCGGTTCATGAGTTGATATTGAAGATAGGGGTCACAAGTACTGGGTGGGGGGGGGGGGGGGGCGCTCCTGTGACCGGTTGAGAGTATGGGATCACGGATTATCGTATTGTTAATTGGGGTGTCATGTTGTAGCTGGTTAAGGGTGGCAGTAAACGACGTTGAGGGGGCTTCATCTCGTTCGGAGATACTGGGAATCGGGTTCAAGTTGTCCTGCGCGGGACTGGATACTTCACTGTTGGAGTTGTCACTTCCGAGTATCTCCCTGGATAAGTGCGAAAGGTGTATGGACCGTTGAGACTTGTCGGGTGAAAGGTCAATCGTTTCATTACTACATGTAATTGGGTTTTGTGTGGAAACAATGTTAGTCATGCCCTTCCTGCCACGTTTGGGATTCACCGGGGGGCGAATCCATTCGCCTCTTGGGCTCACGGTTATGGGTTTCAATTTTTCAATTTGGTCCTGGGGGCAGGAGATTGTTGGGTATTGACCATAAATTGTCGGTTTTGTCTGGCTTCTGCAGCCTTGTACTGAGCATACCCTTTTCTAACACTGACGTTGGTAATACGTGAGGGCCTTAATCATTCGTCCGGAAGCATTATCCGCAGGGGGTAACTAGTTACGCCTAATCCAGACTTTTCAAACCAACGAGAGGAAAGGGAATCCGACGGTAGGTTTATAGCTATCGCTGATGTAAGGTTATTATACACCCAGTAGCATCGTCGATTTGCTCGGTCAAAATGGACGCGGGATGGGGTTAAAGTTATGCTGTATGACGGGTGCGTGGAATAACAGCGTGTCAAGAGACGATGTGTCTCAGTTACCAAAGTGGAAAGTATGTGAAAAATCCACCAAGGGAGTGGGTGATTGGTTTCACTGTAGGGGTGAAACCTTTCAGTGGAGTTGGTGGAGTTATTTGGTATTTACGGGTCTGTATCTTGCAAAGTAGTGAGTACACTTTGTGAGTTGTGGTAAAAATCACTCCATTCAATGTGGAGCTGGAAGGAAATATTTGGTATTTATGGGTGTGTGTCTTGTAAAGTAGTGAGTAAACTTTGTGTTTTAGGGTAAAAATCACTACAATCAGCGTGGTGCTGAGAGGAAAAGAAGTGAGAAAACATTGAGTTTTAGGGTAAAAAACACTACAGTATGCACTAGGAAGTACCGGGTACTGGATCAACACTTTGGATTTGGAGTGTTAGACAGACACAAACTTTTCATCTTGTAAAAGAGTGAGAAAACGCTGTGTTTTAGGGTAAAAGGCGCTACAGTAGGTAATGGGAGGTACCGGGTGCTGGGTTGACACTTTAGGATTGGAGTGGGAACAAGACACCAGCAAGTGCAAGCTCGGATGACGGGACTCGGTTTATATTAGTGCTGGACTGGGATTTGGTGGGCTCTCATGACTAATACGCAACAAAGTGGTTGGTTGATAAGTTATTCACTTTTCGGAGTGACAGGAGTGGATTCGTGTAATTGAATATGTTGCAGTCGAAAACGATGCGACAAGTAAATAAACAGTTTGTGTGACAGGAGTGAATTCATGCAAATGATCAAAGGGTGACACCGATTATATATGCTTATCTCGAGATATTATCTCGAGATCTCGAGATATTATCTCGAGATCTCAACATAGTTTCTCGAGATCTCGAGATATTATTTCGAGATCTTGAGATATTATCTCGAGATCTTGAGATATTATCTCGAGATCTTGAGATAGTTTCTCGGGATCTTGAGATATTATCTCGAGATCTCGAGATATTATCTCAAGATCTTGAGATAATTATCTCGAGATCTCGAGATAGTTTCTCGAGATCTTGAGATATTATCTCGAGATCTTGAGATATTATCTCGAGATCTCGAGATAAAAAAAGTATTGAGGGTGGCCTAAATCAGCCACCGTAGATTTATTTTCCGTTCACGAAAATGAATTTCCTTCTTATCTCATCGCTCATTACGCGGAGGTCTTGCACATACGACAAAATATATTGTAAAACAACGCCTGGGAAGATATTTACGCAGTTTTACGATGATGAAGAAATTGTTGTGAAAACGACATCAATAGATAAAATCGTCACTCAGTTAGTCAATTCGGCTGAGGCGGCTGGCTTCGACTATTTAAAAATCCGTACTTTGTGAACAGATTCGGGATAACTAAAGGGGTTCTACGACTGTACACCCTTGTGCTACTTGGGCTGGTTTAAGAACAATCACTGATGAAAACAATTGCTTTTTCCTTTTTTCAAACTTCGGATAAACCAGCATAATTCCTCATATCCCACTCGGCCGATGCGGATGGTTTCGACTAGTTAAATATCCATACTTTGTGAACAGGCACGGGATATCTAAAGATGTCCCATGACTACAGAGCTTTGTGTGCTTACTCAAGTAATCCAACTACCCGGATTGTGCATTCGGCACACACTTTTTGTATCATTAGGAAGTAATGTCAGCTTAACCTGCTTTCAGGGAGGTCCTCTATTATTCAATAAATTGAACAGTGGCAAACTGGTCAGATTTAGGTACATCTGTTCCCTACTGCATGCTACAGGAGTTCTCACTAGGTTAAACAATTCCAGCTCAGAGCTCGAATGAAACATTCCCCTCTAAGCGTAATCGACTAGATGTTGTATCTATTAAGTCTTCAAAATTTACCATCCAAGTCCAAACACTATAACCCATTAATGGTAACACACATGGAAATAAACTACAACCGGAAGAAGGCCCTCTAAAAATTATGAAAAGAACTATTACTGCTTAACGCCTAATGCCACGAAATACTAATGATTTTGTTCGATGGAGCAAACCCTTTTATTCAGAATGAATGCATTTTATTTTTAAATTTAAATCACAGCATCAGTGTCGAAAGATGACTAGTCTTGAAGGAGACCATTTTGGAACAGAAACTAATATACTGAGTCAAAAAAAGAAAGTATAATAAACTTGGAGTAGTAATTTTGTTAGTATTGTCGACTTTAAGCCCAAACAAATTATTGGAAATTCATATGTCGAGTCTAGCTGTCTGAATTTGCATAATTTCATGTTCTTCCTGTTGCCAGCGTCAATTCGGACATGGTGTGAAACGAAAAGTTCACACATGCAGTCAGTAGCGTGTACGTCAATCGTTTGCCTCTTGGATGGCGAGACATCGGCGGCGCATGGACCTGATAAGTCTCTGGATGTCACCCTGTGCTATTACGTTCCACTCCTGCCTTAGAACATTACGTAAATCGCTAAAGATCATGAAGTCGTACACGACGGTCCAGTTGATCCCAAAGTTGCTCGATTGACGACAAATCTGGCGAAAGTGGGGGCCAGGGAAGAAGTGCGATGCTCTGCTCCTCAAGAAAGTAACGACAGATTCGCGCCACGTGACATCGGGCATTGTCTTGCTGGAATAACTACAGTCCGATGTTACCGCTGAACAACAGGACACCAACAAGAATGTCGTCCCTATATCGCTGTCCATTCAGATTACCATCGATGAAGATCAGCTGCGTTCGATGGTGTAAGGAAATTCCTACAGAAACCATTACACTACCCCCTCCGAAACGGCCGCATTGCCATACGCAAGCATCAGAAAACCGTTATCGTCGTTGGCGATACACTCTTGCCCTACCATCAGCGCGCCGTAGACAAAACCGTGATTCATCACTAAAACGAACTTTGCTCCAACGCTGCTGAGTCCAGTGAGCACGCTGATGTACCAATTCCATTCTGACGGTACGATGACGTTGAGTAAGGATTGGTCCGTGCGTGGTATGGACGCCTACTTCGGATGTCGTGTTCAGTGAGTCTGTTGCGGCCTGTTTGTGCACTAATTATATTGTTAGTTCTGCCAGGAGTGATTGCTGCTGTCCTCATCGCCGGAAGGAAGCGGCCCGCAAGTGAGACGTCCTGATGTGTCGGTTGCGTGCAGGGGTCGTAATTCTTGGTCGACCTGAACGCGTTCGGTCGGCAGTAGATCCAGCTGTTCTATACCTTCCAATGAGACGGTACAATGTGGCCACAGTGACTCCGAACTCAGCAGCACGCTCATCTGGAGGTATTCCACCCTCATACATACCAATGGAATTGGCATTTTTCAAAATGTCGGAAGACAAAAACTAGCATGTTTTTTCAATAATCCAAGCTCTCTAGCACAACATAACACAAAGAAAATCGTCGGTCATCCGACATTCATTTTTACATTCTCGGGTAGCACGTGCTATTTTGAAATCCGTAGGAAAATTGTATACAGTTGGGTGGACAACAACAACATGTCATTAAACTCTTTGCACAACTTATTGTCTACAAACATAAGAACTATTATATTTCATCCTTTATGCTATGTTTTTACATTTGTTTCTATTATACTTCGTTTTTGACTCAGTATATATTTGACCCACAGACGAATAGAAATAGGGCCAATGCTGAAAATTAGTGGGCTCCGCAATTTATTTAAAAAATACCTGGTCTCCTCAACTTTTTTTCCATTTTCTCTTCTCTTTATCTTATTTTCAATAAAACCAGAGGAATAGATAGGAGTCACTTTGATATGCCCATTTCGGGGGCTGTTTGACAGTGGTACTCACTTTCAGTGTGTATTCTTCTTGCGTTATTAGGTGCCACCTTTTACTAGAAGAAGGAAGTGATGAAAGTTGAGAAAACTCATTAGGGATAGTATAATAGGGGTAGGGGTTATCAGGCCACTGCTCACCCATATACCCTTACTGTATTAACACTCAGCCCTTGCGGATGTCTCCATTTCAGTCCACATGAAGATGGAGTTTATGTTTCTCAGTATGTTAAGTCCACATGACGAAGACTATTAAAATAACTAATAAATATGACACTGTTGTGTCCGAAACAGTTAATATGTGTTTGAAACATGATATGAAATTAAAATAAAGACATAAACATTGAGGAAACCATGCATTTTTGTAAATTAAATTTCAGAGTATCCTATTCTTTGGCTTTAGAGAGATGGGATTTTGCGTACTCCTCACGGTGTTGAATAGATGTTTGTGAATAAAGTCACATCAAATAGCAGTACTTCAGTTCGGTCACATGGTGGAACAAAAAGGCGGTCATTGTCAAACAATGAGTGGACACATTTATCTTACTATTCTGCAGTAGCAATACCGAACGCGGGTTCTTGTCTGTCTTTCTACCGCATTTGTAACCGTTTGTAACGCTCAGGGCGTTTTCGACCAAGAAAATTCTGTTATTGTTATTTAACCAGAAAAAGCGAATACGTCACTAAAATGAAATTTCTTTTTCGCGGGACAAATAGAACTGAAGAACGTATACCGAATGTTCTTACCGTTTTCCCGAATTTTTCCGAGCACCCTTTCCATCTCTGCTAATCTCATCATCGACATACGGAATATTTTATAACAAAAGTGTACCATTACAAAGATGATCTCATTAACTTTTGTTAACGAAAGCCACTTGGGAGCTTTATTTCATATCGCTCTTTAATCACTGATGCATGTTTCATAATGCAAGTAATTTCGAATCAACACTCAAGGAGAGGTATTTATGAGTACACTCCTTTAGCTTCTACAGATTATTCATTTATTAAAGTGAATTATGAAGAAGTTTTGTGATGAAACTTCACGCAATCTGAAATTCTTATCTAGAAAAGTGTAATCGATTCTCGTGTTGAGAGATCACAGCAATATTAATATCGGAGAAGCATGCCGTTATGTTTATTCACGCAGGGAACACTTGGTCTCAAGAGATTTTAATTTAAAATCGGTATTGCGTAAAATGTCATATAGCGAGACTATGAAAATACCACAAGTGTTGCCATTTGACTTCACCTGTATTATTTTTTATACAAAGCGCATTTTTATACAAACTCATTAACTCCCTTCACTCTGATGTCAAAATATCCAAATTTGAAGTAGCCATTTTTTCCCATAATACAACTGGGAATTTAACCAATTCAATCTTGTTTGACAGAGCTCAATGAGCTCTGTCAAACAAGATTGAATTGGTTAAATATCTAGTTGCATTATGGGAAAAATTTGCACCTTGAGCTTTAGATATTTCAACATCAGTGTGCAGGGGGTTAAGCGAGAGTACCGTGAACACAAAAATGGGAAGAGGATTTCAAATTTATAATTCCTATCCGGTGTCCTCCTTCGACATGGTAGAATTAGTCACATGTCTATATTCCGAAGGCTCAATATTTAAAGGCTATTACTTGGTTAGTTTCATATCGGCCGAGATATCAGTGCAAGGTAACTTCATGTCAACCTGAAACCTCTTTATTTATTAAACCGAATGAAATAATTACAAAATATTTTACAGTTTTCTGACAGTGCTATTGTTTTTCATTCTTTTCATAAAGTCAGAAGCTTCATCTTCTTCCTAGTTTCGCTATCCAAAGGCCATGGCTTCCCCAGTGGGGAAGCCGCGACGTTCGGATTGCTGAACTTTCTTTTTTCTCACTTCGACGAATCTCCGCTTACGAATCCGAAACTTAGTTTGCGTTGAATTTTGTGTACAGCTCTCTTTTTTCTCTTAACCCACCCAATCCTTACTCATTACAATAATTTCTTATCACACTAACGTCTCCTGTTTCCCTGGTAATTCACTCTTCACTCTATGCACCTAGTTAAGCGTTGAAGGGGACAACTCTAGCTTGGTTCATATCAGCCAAGATCGGCGACGTATCAACGGAGTCTGAAGTCATATCAAGCGAACTCGATCATGAACAACACTGGGAGAGACAAAAAGTCAGAAGGCCTAATATTTCGAAAGCCCACAAGTCCAAAGGCACAGTACTTCAAAAGACGGACACCCTCCGAATTACTAATACTCAGACGGTTTGCAAGACCGTCCAATTGTCACATCTTCGAACATCGGACCTTCGGAGTATTTGTCCTTCGGAAAATTGGGTCTTTGGGGTAAATAACCCTCGGACTATTGCGTCGTCGGAATAGTGGACGACAGGAAAGCAAGCTCTTCGGTGTATTAGTCCGTCAAAGTATCGAACATTCGGATCATTGGGCCTTCGGGATAATGGTCTTTCGATGTTACTTACCATCGCAGTTATGTGTCTTCAGAATAAAAGGGCCGGTGCCGAAGGATTTCAAATACGAAATGCAAAAATGTTGAATATCATATGCTTTTGTCTAGTAGCACTCATATTTATTGATTCGATCTTTATTTCGCAGTATTTTATTTGCTGAACTCGACTGGGGCAAGTGTGTCACGACCAGATCGCGATCCGATCAAGACGGAGACGATCACAGTAATTTAAAATGATTTTGAAAACGAACAATATAACAGAAATATCTATTTTTGTAACTTTGGCATACTAATTCCAATTTTCAGAGTAACCCAGGAATGTGCAACTCTACAACTCAGGTCTAAGAAGGATCACCCTCATCATGCCCCTGTTTGCTTGAAACATGCGTGTCTAATTTACGAATTAACCAGAATTTCCAGAGACAACCGATAATTGCAGGGCGTAACTAAAGGCGTGGTAGGGATACTTCCACCCCCCCCCCCAATATTTTTTTTCAGTTGGGATATTTTCGTTTGGATTGAAGTCTAAGATATCGAATCGATCTTTTTAGTACTAATGATACAAGATTTGATAATTGGATCGATGTCACACAGATACACAGAGAAAACTAGACTGGTATCCGATTCGGTGGTTGTGTGCGTGTGTGTGTGTGTGTGGGGGGGGGGGGGGGGGGTCGCAACGAGAAAACGAATTGCCATACGTGCCAATTAAATCAGAACCAGAAACCCGCGTGTCATGACAGATACATTTCTAATAGCTCTTGAGGTTTTATTTATTATAATCCAGACTGACTGATATTAATAATTATCCCTTTCAGGACTGGTGGTGTCGTCCATGTCAGTTCAATGGCAGCAACTGGAAGAGTCCATATTCATTATTTGGGGGAGGACCAATTGATATTTTCAACGTGTAGCCTTATAGCTGCGCGTTAAAAATATGTATTGGTCAACTCACACATTCACTTTACAGCCATCTCTCTTAATAAAATTATGACGCATCAAGTTCCGGGCCGATAATGCTGTCTGTCTTGTTCAAAGGGTTAAAAATGAATCATCTTCAAGAATGCCTTAGACGAATGTATATTTTGAGGATGACGGAGCAAATCGAGGTTACAGACACAGTTGGTCATCTCCTGGACGCCCCTGGGTAATTGAACACAACATCCCTGTGAGGATTTTGGATTTCATTATCGCGCACACCATTTTCAACATTTGAGGTCGATTGGCCAAAACTCTCCCACCTCTTGTTTTCTACTACCTTTCTGCACAGTTGGTTGATTCTCATTCCGTAGACAGTGTGGTATATTTGGTTCAATGGCGCAGATAGTTTTATTTGCGGGGAAATGTGTCTAAATGACATATGATAGAAACTAGTAATGCAGAAAATTCTCGCTTTTTATGGTCCAGAAATTTTATGGGAGCATACAGTTACCGTTTTGTTCGTCCCTTCGCCCATCCTATCTCCCGTTCGTCCATTCTCACTTTGTCAAGTCCATGAAAACCATTCAATAGAAAGAACTTGCTCATACTTCACATACTGATTGCCCAGGACCCACGGATGTGTCACGGCGCAGACTCAAGATCATAATTTCAAGATCAAGGTCACATATTGTTCTTGCGTTTTAACTTTGTCGGGTCCATAAAATTGTTTAAATTGACAAATTTTCTTCATACTTTACCAAATGCAAATTATTCAGGGGTATATCGTGACCTTTGCCCAATATCATAATTTTTTCCGGTCCATAAAAATGAATCAGTGGAGAGATATTGTTATTACTTCTCATAATTCTTCCTTCTGACATAGGGGTGGGTCATGACCTTGACGCAATGTCAAAACTCAAAAGTCAATATCACAGACCGCTCACCCATTCTAACATTGTCATGTTCATAAAAGGTTATTCAATGGGTGATCGTATTCATATTTCACACACTGCACGTCCCTTGTGGTGTTTTGGTGTATCATGACCATGACCCAGGATCATAATTCTAGGATCATAGTCAAGGACAGGTCGTCCGTCTAACATTGACCAAACCCCCAAAATGAAAAGCTATTGTTCATACTTTACAGAACGCTTGCTCATGACTCAAGGGTATACCATGATCTTGGTTCAAGGCTAAAACCAGCAGGTCCAGGACACTCACCAAATGCTGTAAAAACTCTCTCTGGTCTATACAAATGATTCAATAGGCAGATCTTCTTTATACAATGTATGCTGATGACACAAGTGTACAGCACGGTCGCCGTGGACATGTCACTTTCCACGGGTGGGCAATATTCCCACGGACGCAATAATATTAGATCCCAAACACTAATTATAGGAATAATCATCAAAACTTTAATTAATGAAGCACCGGGTACAACCCGGTGCTTCATTAATTAATATTTTGCTGATGGTGATTTTTATTACCTGGATAACGCACGCATCACTACGATTACGACCAGTCCACGGTGACTGCGCTGTATGTAACTTTAAGGTCACAGATCTTTCGTCTGTCATGATATGCACTGAAACAAAACAAATGTTTGCAGATTTGTACAAAAGCAATGTTCACTTAAATTCTGACTGCTACGCTTGTTTGGTAGCTTTTCTTTCAATTGTACTGCTCACTATAGCAGATATGCCTTCTATGTTGGCTCATATTCGTGGAGTGTTAGTCAGCATGGTTGACATGTTCTTGTTTAAATCTAGACACCGTTTTTATTTTAGATTTCTGTTATTCCTAAATCCTGTTGTTGACCCTTGTTTATAAGATTAAGTTTCAATCCCTTATCCATAATTATTCAAGTATATATCGATTATTGTAATCTGTGTGTTCAATATGCTGACAAGAGAAGTCATTATATGTCTTTCCGAGAGAGCACATTAACATATGACAAATTACAAGAAATAGTTATTGATCCATCCAATTTATTATTACAGTTTCTGTTTTCTCACACATAACAAGTGTATCCTAATATATACGTAAATATAATGGAAATATGACAGATTGGCTTGGATAATCATGGTAATTTGTGTATCCCAACGAATCGATTTAACACATGACAACAAAAAGCGCAGCTTTTCCCAATAACTAATTGGCATGTAGCATGTTATCGGCCTTCACAAAATGGGTGTCGGGCGCGGAAATCCCTCAATAAAAATAAGTAAATCTGTGATTACAAAGTATAAGAGAGAATTTCGATTGGATTCGGACTAAATCGCGATCCAGTTGATATTCTCTGTTCGTTAACCACGAAACAATCTCCCCTCCGAAAACGAAAAACGAGAACATTGTATCTGAGATTCTGCTTTCGTTTGCTACTATTTATTTATTTATTTATTTATTTATTTATTTATTTATTTGTTTATTTATTTATTTATTTATTTATTTATTTATTTATTTATTTATTTATTTATTTATTTATTGGGTTTAAAGACACTTTTGACAGTCATGGTCACCTCGTGTCGGACTATTTTACCGATGGAGGAGGCCGTAGTACCCGGAAATAACCACCAATCCGCTGCCAAGTCCAATGTCGTAACCACGGAGCCACCTCACTTATTTTTTTTATGGGATCTTGATTTCGCATTATTTTATTTTTGAAATACTGACCATCTGTTGTAAGCGTGTCGAGATCGGATCACGATCTGATCGCGATCTGATCGCGAAAAAGGCCACTTTCGTGATCACAGAGCTGCCTATTTACACATCAAAACTTGTTTTTGCAGGAAAATGTCAACTAAATTTCGAAACATCACATAGCATTTAGGGAATTTCGTTATGCCTAATCCAAACTTAGTTTTACTGTGTCAGCCGTTTCCTCACATAGAAGCGACGGGGGTACAACAAGTTCGTCCTATTATTATTAGCTGTTCTAGCGAAATAGGAAGTAATGAATCCAAATGGTATTTACACAGGCGAGAACTTGCTAATATTAAATGTGAAAGTGGTGTATACGAAAAAGGTTCAATAACGCTACATTCCAGCTAGATCGGTTTTATCTTGATGTGCTTTGTGGTCAGTCCTACTTCTGATTAGTATGGCGTTGATAGCTGTTTTTGTTGGTAACGCGGAACTGTAAATGTTCATAAAGAAATTACGAAGCTTTAAAATTCGATTCAATTCCAAATCGTCTCGATTATTCGATTCAGTACGATTTAAGTCGCGCTGATACGGAAAGTTTCGATCCAACAGTCACAAGCGGTCCTAACACAGCACTACAGATCCTTGATGACTGCAGATGTTCTAATCATTATCGGAGATTCAATATTGAATTGTAACGTCCTTTTAATCGTTGTTTTATTGTGATGCCAATCCAAACTCTCTCTGAATTCGCGTTATTTTATTCTCTATCGTGAGAGTCAGTTTTATTGATTTCAACTGTTATTGCATTACATGTAGGTGATAAACACTAAATAATATTTTCGTGATCGTTTGATAATGAAACCGTTTCCATTATACCATCTGAACGAATGACCGTCATAACGGATGCCATAATTAAATATAACAAGAGCTTTTGCTGATGACAATTATACCCCCACTGCAGTGCTGGACCTATGAGGCAGAATTAAGTAAAAACAAAGTAAGGACCCCCTCCCCCCCCCCCAAAAAAAAAAAAAAAAACATGAAAAATTGACAAAATAAGGACTGTAACTCTAGTAAACAAGAGGCCCAAGGGGCCTGAGGGCGCTCACCTGACATGTTAGCCTAAATATCAACCCCGGGAATTGATTTCAACAGGTACCATCTGCTCCTCCTAAGAAAAGCTTATACCAAATATCCAAAGATTCTGATCAGTGGATATAAAAAAGAAGATGTTTAAAGACTATTCCTCATATTGAACTAAGTTACAATTCAGGATCCCACAGGGAGCCCATATATGAACTCAGGGACTTGGCTTTCACAAACTTGAATCTCACTCCCCTAAGGATGCTGCCCACCAAATATCAAAACATTCCGACTGCTGGATCTGAAGAAGAAGATTTTTAAAGAAAATTCCTCATTTGAACTAAGTTACAATTCAAGCTCCCACAGTGAGTCCAAATAAGGACCTAGGGACATGGCTTGAACAAACTTGAATCTCACCCCATAAGGATGCTGCATACCAAATATCAAAACATTCCGACTGCTGGATCTGAAGAAGATTTTTAAAGAAAATTCCTCATTTTGAACCAAGTTATAATTCGGACTACCACAGTGAGCCCACATATGAACCCATGGACTTGGCTTGAACAAACTTGAATCTCTCCCACCCCCCACCCCCCCACCCCCCTAAGCATGGTGCATACACCAATATCAAAATATTCTGCTTGCTGGATCTTAAGAAGAAGATTTTCAAAGAAATTTGCCTGAAATGCACTAAGTTCAAATTTGGGCTCCTATACTGAGCCCAAATAAAAACCCAGGGGGGGGGGGGCGATTTGAATAAACTTGAATCAGATCCATCCCACAATGTTGCATACCAAATATCAAAAGATACTGCCTGCTGAATCTGGAGAAGAAGATTTTTTAAGAAATTTGCCTGAAATGCACTAAGTTCGAATTCGGGCTTCTATAGTGAGCCCAAATATGAATCCAGGGGGCCGATTTGAACAAACTTGAATCATATCCACCCCACAATGTTGCATACCAAATATCAAAAGATTCTGCCTGCTGGATCTGGAGAAGAAGATTTTTGAAGAAATTTGTCTGAAATGCACTAAGTTCGAATTCGAGCTTCTATAGTGAACCCAAATATGAATCTAGGGAGCCGATTTGAACAAATGTGAATCAGATCCACCCCACAATATTGCATACCAAATATCAAAAGATTCTGCCTGCTGGATCTGGAGAAGAAGAGCTTTTAAGAAATTTGCCTGAAATGCACTAAGTTCAAATTTGGGCTCCTATACTGAGCCCAAATATAAACCCAGGGGGCCGATTTGAACAAACTTGAATCAGATCCAACCCACAATGTTGCTTACCAAATATGAAAAGATTCTGCCTGCTGGATCTGGAGGAGATGATTTTTTAAGAAATTTGCCTGAAATGCACTAAGGTCGAATTCGAGCTTCTATAGGGAGTCCAAATATTAATCCAGGGGGCCGATTTGAACAAACTTGAATCAGATCCACCCCTACAATGCTGCATACCAAATATCAAAAGATTCTGCCTGCTGGATCTGGAGAAGAAGATTTTTGAAGAAATTTGCCTGAAATGAACTACGTTCGAATTCGAGCTTCTATAGTGAGCCCAAATATGAATCTAGGGAGCCGCCTTGAACAAACGTGAATCAGATCCACCCAACAATGTTGCATACCAAATATCAAAAGATTCTGCCTGCTGGATCTGGAGAAGAAGATTTTTTGAAGAAATTTGCCTGAAATGCACTAAGGTCGAATTCGAGCTTCTATAGGGTGTCCAAATATTAATCCAGGGGGCCGATTTGAACAAACTTGAATCAGATCCACCCCTACAATGCTGCATACCAAATATCAAAAGATTCTGCCTGCTGGATCTGGAGAAGAAGATTTTTGAAGAAATTTGCCTGAAATGCACTACGTTCGAATTCGAGCTTCTATAGTGAGCCCAAACATGAATCTAGGGAGCCGATTTGAACAAATTTGAATCAGATCCACCCCCGCAATGTTGCATTCCAAACATCAAAAGATTCTGCCTGCTGGATATGGAGAAGAAGATTTTTGAAAAAATTTGCCTGAAATGCACTAAGTTCGAATTCGAGCTTCTACAGTGAGCCCAAATATGAATCTAGGGAGTCGATTTGAACAAATTTGAATCAGACCCACCCCACAATGTTGCATACCAAATATCAAAGGATTCTGCCTGCTGGATCTGGAGAAGAAGATTTTTGAAGAAATTTGCCTGAAATGCACTAAGTTCGAATTCAAGCTTCTATAGTGAGCCCAAATATGAATCTAGGGAGCCGATTTGAACAAACTTGAATCAGATCCACCCCACAATGGTGCATCCCAAATATGAAAAGATTATGCCTGCTGGATCTGGAGAAGAAGATTTTTGAAGAAATTTGCCTGAAATGCACTAAGTTCGAATTCAAGCTTCTATAGTGAGCCCAAATATGAATCTAGGGAGCCGATTTGAACAAACTTGAATCAGATCCACCCCACAATGTTGCTTACCAAATATGAAAAGATTCAGCCTGCTGGGTCATGGAGAAGATTATTTTTTTAAGAAATTTGCCTGAAATGCACTAAGTTTGAATTCGAGCTTCTATAGTGAGCCCAAATATGAATCTAGGGAGCCGCCTTGAACAAACTTGAATCAGATCCACCCCACAATGTTGCATACCAAATATCAAAAGATTCTGCCTGCTGGATCTGGAGAAGAAGATTTTTGAAGAAATTTGCCTGAAATGAACTAAGTTCGAATTCAAGCTTCTATAGTGAGCCCAAATATGAATCTAGGGAGCCGATTTGAACAAACTTGAATCAGATCCACCCCACAATGTTGCATACCAAATATGAAAAGGTTATGCCTGCTGGATATGGAGATGAAGATTTTTGAAGAAATTTGCCTGAAATGCACTACGTTCGAATTCGAGCTTCTATAGTGAGCCCAAACATGAATCTAGGGAGCCGATTTGAACAAATTTGAATCAGATCCACCCCACAATGTTGCATTCCAAACATCAAAAGATTCTGCCTACTGGATATGGAGAAGAAGATTTTTGAAAAAAATTGCCTGAAATGCACTAAGTTCAAATTTGGGCTCCTATACTGAGCCCAAATATAAACCCAGGGGGGGGGGGGGGCGATTTGAACAAACTTGAATCAGATCCATCCCACAATGTTGCATACCAAATATCAAAAGATTCTGCCTGCTGAAACTGGAGAAAATGTTTTAAGAAATTTGCCTGAAATGCACTAAGTTCGAATTCGGGCTTCTATAGTGAGCCCAAATATCAATCCAGGGGGCCGATTTGAACAAACTTGTATCAGATCCACCCCACAATGTCGCATTCCAAACATCAAAAGATTCTGCCTACTGGATATGGAGAAGAAGATTTTTGAAAAAATTTACCTGAAATGCACTAAGTTCAAATTTGGGCTACTATACTGAGCCCAAATATAAACCCAGGGGGGGGGGGGGCGATTTGAACAAACTTGAATCAGATCCATCCCACAATGTTGCATACCAAATATCAAAACATTCTGCCTGCTGAATCTGGAGAAGAAGATTTTTTAAGAAATTTGCCTGAAATGCACTAAGTTCGAATTCGGGCTTCTATAGTGAGCCCAAATATCAATCTACGGGGCCGATTTGAACAAACTTGAATCAGATCCACCCCACAATGTTGCATACCAAATATCAAAAGATTCTGCCTGCTGGATCTGGAGAAGAAGATTTTTGAAGAAATTTGTCTGAAATGCACTAAGTTCGAATTCGAGCTTCTATAGTGAACCCAAATATGAATCTAGGGAGCCGATTTGAACAAACTTGAATCAGATCCACCCCACAATGTTGCTTACCAAATATGAAAAGATTCAGCCTGCTGAATCTGGGGAAGATGATTTTTTAAGAAATTTGCCTGAAATGCACTGAGTTCGAATTCGAGCTTCTATAGTGAGCCCAAATATGAATCTAGGGAGCCGCCTTGAACAAACGTGAATCAGATCCACCCCACAATGTTGCATACCAAATATCAAAAGATTCTGCCTGCTGGATCTGGAGAAGAAGATTTTTGAAGAAATTTGCCTGAAATGAACTAAGTTCGAATTCAAGCTTCTATAGTGAGCCCAAATATGAATCTAGGGAGCCGATTTGAACAAACTTGAATCAGATCCACCCCACAATGTTGCATACCAAATATGAAAAGATTATGCCTGCTGGATATGGAGAAGAAGATTTTTGAAGAAATTTGCCTGAAATGCACTACGTTCGAATTCGAGCTTCTATAGTGAGCCCAAACATGAATCTAGGGAACCGATTTGAACAAATTTGAATCAGATCCACCCCCACAATGTTGCATTCCAAACATCAAAAGATTCTGCCTGCTGGATATGGAGAAGAATATTTTTGAAAAAAATTTGCTTGAAATGCACTATGTTCGAATTCGAGCTTCTATAGTGAGCCCAAATATGAATCTAGGGAGTCGATTTGAACAAATTTGAATCAGATCCACCCCTCAATGTAGCATACTAAATATCAAAAGATTCTGCCTGCTGTATCTGGGGAAGAGGATTTTTTTAAGAAATTTGCCTGAAATGCACTAAGTTCGAATTCCAGCTTTTATAGTGAGCCCAAATATGAATCTAGGGAGCCGATTTGAACAAACGAGAATCAGATCCACCCCACAATGTTGCATACCAAATATCAAAAGATTCTGCCTGCTGGATCTGGAGAAGAAGATTGTTTTAAGAAATTTGCCTGAAATGCACTAAGTTCGAATTTGGGCTTCTATAGTGAGCCCAAATATGAATACAGGGGGCCGATTTGAACAAACTTGAATCAGATCCACCCCACAATGTTGCATACCAAATATCAAAAGATTCTGCCTGGTGGATCTGGAGAAGAGGATTTTTGAAGAAATTTGTCTGAAATACACTAAGTTCGAAATCGGACTTCTATACTGAGCCCAAATATGAACCCAGGGGGCCGATTTGAACAAACGTGAATCAGATCTACCCTACAATGTTGGATACCAAATATCAAAAGATTCTGCCTGCTGATCTGGAGAAGAAGATTTTTTAATGTTTTTCCCATTGCCTACAGTGTTAAAAAGTGCTGACTCAGCACTTTTTCAAAGTCCTGAAAAAAGTACCTTGTGATCAAACCGATAGGGATTTTTTTTTAACTATTCTATTCTACTGAGTAAAAGTAAGCTTTACACAAAATAAGAATTCTATGTGCCGTGTAGTTTTGGAGATATGGCGGTTTTAAGGTTTTTCCTATTTTTAGCTCCCGAGGTTCCCACGGGGCAATGAGAATTTTTTTTTTTTGTTGCATCAATCAACTACTTATTATCCATTATCATCTCATATCAAATTTGGTTCAAATCCACTTCACGGTTCAGAAAATAGAAATTTTAGGCCTGGCCAAAATGTTTGCCCCTCCCATAACGAAGGCAAATAATGCCCAACAAACTTTTCTTGAACAAACTTGCTTCTAAACCTCAAATGGACTCTGTATACCACATATCAAGTCTCTGCTACTGGTGGTTCATTAGAAGAAGATTTTCAAAAAAATTGGCCATTTTTTCCCCACACCTGTGCTCAATGTGAGCGGAAACCTAATTTGGATAAAAATCAAAATGCCCCTATATAACCACTACTTCCATGAAATTTAATTAAAATGTGGCCAGTGGTTTAGGAGAAAGAGGCTCAAACACCACCTTCACGCAGGACGACGGACGACGGACGACGGACGACACACGACGGACGACGGACGAAGAGTGATAAGAAAAGCTCACCCTGACTTTCAGTCAGGTGAGCTAAAAATAGGCGGCAACCTGTTTATAAAATGTGCCGGAGCGGTAAGTCACAAGAACCTCTCATAACAAATTTAATTGAAATACATCCACTCACTGCTTAGATATCACTGTGGAGGTATAATATTATTTAGTTTGAACTTGGTACTCAGCTGTAGTCATTCACAAATGTACCTGTGAATCGTCATAATCGTGTAGAATGTTTGCAGAGAGAAGATGTAGTAGTAAAATGTTTGGTAGGTGGAATCTTGTACCATTGATAAGTAGCAGGTATTACTGTTTGCTTTCCACAGCGGAACTTCGTTGTGAAGAGCAGTGATTGTTGTAACCAACGCATTGTGTAGCAGCTATTAGTATTCCAATTGACTATTTTAGGGCAAACCTTATAATGTTGGTACGTAAAAGGTTTTTAGCCGTTTTTCTGGCAACTGTTGAGCTGAATTAGAATCTGAATGATGCCAATCTGTAAATTTTGGGCAAGTCGAGATATTTAAGATGACGTCCAAGATAGCCGTCAGAAACTCCCAACATTCCGCTACGTGCTCCAAAGTCGCATAGTTGTACGGGAAATTGTGTAAACGACACAACAACTGGTGTAGGTACATATGTTGTACAATATTCATTACTATATCGTCAAATGTTTATATACATGTTGATTTTTCGTATTTGCCTCTTTTTGTGACCTTGATCTTGGTTGGTCAGTCCTGATTTTTGTTTGTCGCACAGACTCTAGTCAGGGTACATGTTATGTGTACCATTTACCGAGATGTCGTCTTCCACTAAGTAATTGTAGCAAAGACACTAACAAGTTTATGTGCATGTTGATTCCATGTGTCGACCTCTATCTGTGACCGTGGGGGGACAATCGAGAATGTATGACCCTGACACGACCGAGATGACACCTAATGTGGCCTAGACATTGGTGGGTCGATCTGGAATTGTGTTATCGACACACTGGCTAGTTGTGGTCCATATGTTGTGTAACTTCTAATTAGATATCCACTTTGGACTTTCGGGCTGGACTCGAAAATTTGTGAATGCACATTCCATATGTTGACCTCTAACTGTGACCTTTCCTTTGGAGGGTCGGGTGTGGATTTACGTGACAGACCGTCTTTTAGTGGTACATATGCGGTGTTGATTTCATTATATCTCTTCCATTTGAAAAGTTATGGACCGGACACGAACAAATTAATGCACACGCTCATTCCACGGGTTGACCTCTATCTGTGACCTTGACCTTGGTGGGAGGATCATGGATTGTTTACATGACACACCGTATAGTCCCGTACATATTTTGTGTAAGTTTTACTGTGACATATAAACTTACAAAAATAGTATTTTTGGCGACGATCCCTTACGGCATATTGGATACCTCGAGTTGTCCAAATTCATTCATACAGGGAGGCGTCATTCACATTCGGATTCAGCGCATAGAGTCACCGTAGAAACTCTCAACAAATCTTTTCCCGACATTGCAAGATCACATCCATTGGCTGCCGTACTGTATCTAATGGGTTAACTATCGGATAAACATGGCTTCATAACAGTGGATTGGTCATGTTCTAGGCATGGATGATAAAAGTGACCATAACAATATTAAAATGTATGCAGAATGCTATGGAAGGGACACAGTGATTGTAAAATACCAAAGTCTGTGTGCTATAAGCTGCATTGATATCATTTACGTTATTGTCTTGATGAAAAAGGTTAAGGAAACCTGGGTAGCCATTGGTTAGCTAGCTTCCAAAAAATATTTTTTAGCAATTCCTTCTTAATTAAAAAGGACCTGGAACAATACGTCAACGGTGCTCGTTAATCGTTATTTGCAGATACCTGAATGTGGGACTGATGAATGGGAATCTTAAAGCTACAGTACGATCGCCGTGGACCTGTCGTTTTCCACTGGTGGGCAATACTTCTACGGTCGCAATAATATTAGATTCCAAACACTAATTATAGGAATGATCATCAAACATTTAATTAATGAAGCACCGAGTACAACACGCTGCTTCATTAATTAAAATTTTCGTGCTGACATTTTTTTTGTACCTGATAAACGCATGCGTGGACATCACTGCCCACGCCTGGTCCACAACGAATGTACTGTATTAAGGTTATAAATACCTGTGCCACAATACATATGATACAGTGTTGTCAAGATGAAAAACGGAGAGAGAATTTCGACCTGGTCGCGACTGGGTCGCGTTCTGGTATAAAATCTCTACTCACTTACGTCAACACTGTCCAACCTCACCTGTGGAAAAAAGAATACTTGAACGCAGAATCTGATACGTTATTAGTCTGTGTGAAACACACAGACTATTGTTTTTGGACGGTTTCTTTTTCTTTCTTTTTTTCCTTCTTTTTTTCTTCTTCTTCTTCTTCTTCTTCTTCTTCTTTTTTTTTCTTCTTCTTCTTCTTCTCCTGTCTTCTGTCTTCTCATCACTATTTTGTCCGCAAGATAACTCGAAAACGAATTGCCCTATCTCGTTGATTTTTGGCATGCTGCTAGACAGCCACAAGTTCTCGGCAAACTATGTTTTTCAGATTCCTGGGGTATCGGGGTGTCTGTAGGGGTGTTTTGAAAGTGGGTCACGCCCATATCTCAGGCGTGGTATGACCTACAGACCTGGGACCGACACCAAATGAGTCGACACTCGATGGAGGTTCAAAATATGGGTCAAGGTCACGGAGGTCACCTAGGGGTCATTGAGTGCATTTTTCATAATTGCTGGAAATCACATTTTTTGACCGCCCCCCCCCTGAAGCATTCCTGATGTTCACACATGCAATTTGATGTAAAAAAAAGTGGGCGTGGCCAAAATTTTTAAAAGTGGGTCACGCTCATATCTCAAGCATGGTATGACGCATGGACATGGGACCAACACCAAATGAGTCGACACTCGATGGAGATTCAAAATATAGGTCAAGGTCGCGGAGGTCACCTAGGGGTCTTTAAGTGCATTTTTCATAATTGCTGGAAGTCACATTTTTGGACTCCCCTAAAGCATTCCTTCCTGATGTACACACATGCATTTTGACGTTAAAAAGTGGGCGCAGCCAAAATTTTTGAAAGTCGGTCACACTCATATCTCAAGCATGGTATGACATATGGACCTAGGACCAACACCAAATGAGTCGACACTCGATGGAGATTCAAAATATGGGTCAAGGTCACGGAGGTCACCTAGGGGTCATTAAGTGCATTTTTCATAATTGCTAGAAATCACATTTTTGACCCCCTAAAGCATTCCTGACATACACACATGCATTTTGACGTAACAAAAGTGGGCGTGGCCAACATTTTTGAATGTGGTTCACGCTCATATCTCAAGCATGGTATGACGTATGGACCTGGGACCAACACCAAATGAGTCGACACTCAATGGAGATTCAAAATATGGGTCAAGGTCACGGAGGTCACCTAGGGGTCATTAAGTGCATTTTTCATAATTGCTAGAAATCACATTTTTTGACCCCCTAAAGCATTCCTGACATACACACATGCATTTTGACGTAAAAAAGTAGGCGTGGCCAAATTTTTTGAAAGTGGGTCACGCTGATATCTCAAGCATGGTATGAGTCAACTATTGTTTTTGCACGGTTTCTTTTTCTTCTTCTTCTTCTTCTTCTTCTTCTTCTTCTTCTTTCTTCTTCTTCTCTTCTTCTTCTTCTTCTTCTTCTTCTTCTTCTTCTTCTTCTTCTTCTTCTTCTCCTGTCTTCTGTCTTCTCATCACTTTTTTGTCCGCAAGATAACTCGAAAACAAATTGCCCTATCTCGTTGATTTTTGGCATGCTGATAGACAGCCACAAGTTCTCGGCCACCTATGTTTTTCAGATTCCTGGGGTATCAGGGGTGTCTGTAGGTGTGTTTGGAAAGTGGGTCACGCCCATATCTCAGGCGTAGTATGACCTACAGACCTGGGACTGACACCAAATGAGTCGACATTCGACGGAGGTTCAAAATATGCGTCAAGGTCACGGAGGTCATCTAGGGGTCATTGAGGGCATTTTTCAGAATTTCTGGAAATCACATTTTTTGACCCCCTAAAGTATTCCTGACGTACACACATGCATTTTGACGTAAAAAAAGTGGGCGTGGCCAAAATTTTTGAAAGTGCGTCACGCTCATATCTCAAGCATGGTATGACGTATGGACCTGGGGCCAACACCAAATGAGTCGACACTCGATGGAGATTCAAAATGTGGGTCAAAGTCACGGAGGTCACCTAGGGGTCATTAAGTGCATTTTTCATGATTGCTAGAAATCACATTTTTTGACCCCCTAAAGCATTCCTGACATACGCACATGCATTTTGACGTAAAAAAAGTGGTCGTGGCCAAAATTTTTGAAAGTGGGTCACGCTCAGATCTCAAACATGGTATGATGTATGGACCTGGGACCAACACCAAATGAGTCGACACTCGATGGAGATTCAAAATATTGGTCAAGGTCACGGAGGTCACCTAGGGGTCATTTAGAGCATTTTTCATAATTGCTAGAAATCACATTTTTTGACCCCCTAAAGCATTCCTGACATACACACAAGCATTTTGACGTAAAAAAGTGGGCGTGGCCAAAATTTTTGAAAGTGGGTCACGCTCATACCTCAAGCATGGTATGACGTATGGACCTGGGACGAACACCAAATGAGTCGACACTCGATGGAGATTCAAAATATGGGTCAAGGTCACCGAGGTCACCTAGGGGTCATTAAGTGCATTTTTCATAATTGCTAGAAATCACATTTTTGACCCCCTATAGCATTCCTGACATGCACACATGCATTTTGACGTAAAAAAGTGGGCGTGGCCAAAATTTTTGAAAGTGGGTCACGCTCATAACTCAAGCATGGTATGACGTATGGACCTGGGACCAACACCAAATGAGTCGACACTCGATGGAGATTCAAAATATGGGTCAGGGTCACGGAGGTCACCTAGGGGTCATTAAGTGCATTTTTCATAATTGCTAGAAATCACATTTTTGACCCCCTAAAGCATTCCTGACATACACACATGCACTTTGACGTAAAAAAGTGGGCGTGGCCAAAGTTTTTGAATGTGGGTCACACTCATATCTCAAGCATGGTATGACGTATGGACCTGGGACCAACACCAAATGAGTCGACACTCGATGGAGATTCAAAATATGGGTCAAGGTCACGGAGGTCACTTGGGGTCATTAAGTGCATTTTTCATAATTGCTATAAATCACAATTTTTGGCCCTCTAAAGCATTCCTGACGTACACACATGTATTTTGAAGTAAAAAAGTGGCCGTGGCAAAAGTTTTTGAAAGTGGGTCACGCTCATATCTCAAGCATGGTATGATGTATGGACCTGGGACCAACACCAAATGAGTCGACACTCGATGGAGATTCAAAATATGGGTCAAGGTCACCGAGGTCACTCAGGGGTCAATGAGTGCATTTTTCATAATTGCTGGAAATCACATTTTTTGACCTCGAAATGCTTTCCCAAAAATTCAGATGTGCATTTTTTCATGAAAAAAGTGGGCGTGGCCAAAATTTTTGATAGTGGGTCACGCTCATATCTCATGCATGGTGCGATGCATGGACCTGGAGCCAACACTAAATAATTTGACACTTGATGGAGGTTCAAAAATGTGGGTCAAGGTTACGGAGGTCACTTGTGGTCATTGAGTGCATTTTTTCAGAATTGCTGGAAATCACATATTTTGACTCTCTAAAGCATTCCTGAAGTCCATACATCCATTTTTACGTAAAAAGTTGGTGTGGCCAAAATTTGTGAAAGTGGGTCATGCTCATATTTCAAGCATGGTATGATGTATGGACCTGGGACCAATACCAAACGAGTCGACACTCGGTGGAGATTCAAAATTTGGACCAAGTTCGAACAGGAGTCACGAGGGCTATTACCATAATTGCTGGAAATCATATTTTTGAACCTCCTTGTGCATTCCCTTGATTAGTCCCTTTGAATACTGTGAAGATATATACTTTTTCTGGTTTCTTGGAAAAAATTAACTGATTTTTGAATGAATATCTATAAATACTGTCATTGAAAACCTAGTTTTTATTTCTTTAAAACTATTTTATCCCCAAAATAAGCTTCTAAAGTATTCCCATTACATTCATAGAGGGGCACGGTGGCTAAGCAGTTAGAGGTGCAGGCTGCAAGCCGAGAAGTTTTCAGTTCGAATCCTATCTGCGGCAACTGTCTTGTGTCTTTGGGAAAAAACACTTCACCCCCATTGCCCACATAATGGCATAGTGATGTTGTGTACTAAGACATACTGCATGCCGATGATACACTTGCACTAACCCTGCTTGTGTGGAGTTAGCATGTTGGGGATCCAGACAGTTGCTTGTTGTTGTTTGGTGGTTCTCTGTGTTCTCTGGTTTCCTTCATCCATAAAAACTGTACGACACGAGGCGGGCCTAGCTGTTGAAGTGTCGTTAAACCCCAATAAATTAATAACATTCATAGAATGTCTTCTATGCACTGTTTGTCAACATGATAACCCAAATACAATCAATCCTATCTCAATATTTTTGGTATACTGATAGAGTGCCTGCCATTGGTATTTGGTCATCTATGATTTGGAGGCATGTGGGGCCTTCGGGCTCTAGATGTTAAAAATATGTTTGCAACATTTACTGGGAAATGAGTTAGCTGAAGCAGTAACCATTATCTAAAACAGAAATCTCCAGAGAGATAGCTGAGATAGAATTCTTTGTTACATTGAACAGCACTGTATATTTATGTCGCATCATGTTACAAAACTTCAGTCTCAGTCATTGAAGAGAGAGAGAAACCTTCACGTTTCAAAGCATTTTTTTTAAAAATCTATTTATTCTCAATCATAACTCAAGAGAGGTTTTGGGATGGAGTGGTGTGTGGCTTTCTCGAAACACCTATAACAGCTAACAATTATAAAGTAATAAAATGGAATATTTGAATGGTCAGATTTTAACCCTCTTAATACTTCGATGTGAGTAAAAAAATATCTTTAATATAACTCATGGCTACAGAATGTTTTTCACTCTCTTTTCTGAAACATTTAATTCTATGTGGAATGGGACACCTTTTCATTGTGCTTTCCAAACTAAGGGATTATTAACCCTTTAGCCAACATAACGGCAAAAACTGGTCAGCTTTATACACAGAAATGTCTATTCAGTTTTAATTACTTTTTCATTTTTGCTTGAAAAACATAGCTTATGACCCTTCATTGGAATGAGCTCATTTTTTAAAAGATTATTTATTTATTGGTGTTTAATGTCACATACTTCTGCACAGTGGTTTACCATGACCAGGACAGTTTTACGGGCGGAGAAAGCCAGCTTACCTGGGGAGAACCTCCGGGCAACAGCGAGCAACTATCAGATTCCCCACATACTAACTCCACACAAGCAGGGTTAGCATTAGTTGAATACAGGTGCACCATCGATGTGAAGTACGCTTTAGTACACATCGCCACATGCACCCACGTGGGCAATGGGGTGAAGTGTTTTGCCCATGGACAGAGTGAGGATCGCTCGACTTGCAGCCTGCACCTCTGCCAACTCGGCCACTGCGCCCCCATTTAACCCTTTACCCAACGGAGACGATAGCAAAATTTATTATTTCAAATGTCATTTTTTTCAAATTTTCCAAACAATTTCAACAAAACCATATCATGGGACCCTTCGTTGGAACTAATATTTTTTCAACTTCTCAATTTGCATATTACGCGGGCGGATGCGGCCGATTCGTTGGGTAAAGGGTTTTAAGGTCACATATTTCTGCACAATGGCTAACCATGACCGTGACAGTTTTACGGGTGGAGGAAGCCGGCGTACCTGGAGAGAACCACCGAGCAACGGCGAGCAACTGTCAGCTCCCCAACATACCAACTCCACACAAGCAGGGTTAGCATTGGTTGAAGATAGGTGCACCATCGACGTACAGTACGCCTTAGAACACATCGTCACCGTGCCCCCACGTGGGCAATGGGGGTGAAGTGTCTTGCCCAAGGACACAACGCGGTTGCCGCAGGTGGGATTCGAACCGAGTACCTCTCGGCTTGCAGCCTGCACCTCTACCATCTGGGTAAAGGGTTAAAGGATTAAAATGGAATATTTAAAGCGAATATTTTAATCCCCTGAAAATCTTAATATGGGGGCACGGTGGCGCTGTGTACTAAAGCGTACTGCACTTCGATGGTGCACCTCTCTTCGAAAAAATCATTGAGAATAATGAAAACCATTTCCATTCTCACAGTGTTGTTCTGAACACACATGGATATAGATGGTACCTCGGTATTTTGACAATGCCAATAAGTCTTCAGACAGGCTCTTGGGGGTCTTCAAGGCCTTTCAACGTCTACATTCCAACATTACTGAACCTTTTTACTTGCAATATATTTTCCAGAGGTACCATGCATGCACTTCATCATTGCCTTGCTAATATGGACATTTGCCATCATCTACAAATATGGCAGATCCGGAGTTGGTGGAGCCAATATTTATAAAGTAGTTTGTGCTCATACTTCAGGTTTAGTATGACCTATAGTAATGGTACCTACACCAAATGAGTTGAAACTTGCTGGAGGTTCAAAATGTGGTCCACCTCTATGCGGTCAAGAGAGGCCATTAAATGCATACTTTTTCTTCCTATTGGGAATTTCATTTTATACCAATTAATGCAGTTCTGAAGATTATACATGTATCTCATCATTCAAATAAAATGGTAGTGGCAGTAATGTCCATTTCTGATTCCTTGATCGAACCCTATATATGGTGTGCACACATATGCCTTTTCGGGTTTCTTAGAAAAATTGTTCTGATTCCTGTATGAATATTTTCTCCATGAAAGAATTTCACAAAAAGCAGTGGGGAGAAAGCTGTGACTGTCAAATACAATAACATGATCTATTTATTTAATCTCATTGTACAGAATTAATTCCCAAACCAAGTTAATATAAAAACAAACAACTTGATAATGAAGAATTCCAGTGTACATGTAATTGTAAAACTACACTGGAGGTTTGTTATTTAAACCTATCACAATACTGTCAGGATGCCGGTAAAAGATACAATACTGACATAGTTGAATGTTCTGTTAACTGTGTTAGTGCTATGACTGTTTAAAATTAATTTATTAGAGAAGTTCTAGTTTTATGTATGCCTTGTTTAGGTCACTAGATGCTATTTTAAGAGCAGGCTTTCAAATGAGCTCTTGGGGTTTTTTAAGGTTTTTATGACAATATCTCCGACATAGAGTCTATGCACCCTTTGTCAGCGCGACAACTCAAATACGGACCGTCCTATCTCTATGCATTTTGGCATGCTGGTTAACAATAACCAGTTTGCACTCATCTATGTTTTTTTCACCCGTTCGATCTGAATGTCAGTTGACAGATCTGAAGTTGGTGGAGCTATTATTTCAAAGTGGGTTGCGCTCATTCTTCAATGTAGATGTGGACATGGGACTACACCTACTGAGTTAAACATTGCTGGAGATTCAATATATGGTCCACCTGAATGAGGTCATCAAGTGCATATTATTCAGAAAGACTGGGAAATGCATTTACACCTTAATGTATTTCTAAAGTTTATGAATGTATTTCATCACTCAAATTCATGGGCAGAGCCAAAATTGTCCATTTCTGATTCGTGTATCGAACCCTTTAAATGCTGGTCACATATATGCCTTTTCTGGTTTCTTATAAAAATTGTTCTGATTCCTGTATGAATATCTGTAAATACTGTTAACGAAAAACCCATTTCTGATTTGTTAAAAAATATTTTACACCAGAAGATAAGCCTCCACAAATTCTCTTTCTGTAGAGTTTATTCCTGATACTTTAACCCTTTTCACACAGACTTCAATTTACTGGATGCAGTAAATTCTTTTTCTCTAGTTTTCGTTTGTTTTTCAGGATTTTAGTCTCGATCTCGCAATATTTCATTTGGGAAATCTCGGGAACTTGGTGCAGATGTGTCACGATTAAATCGGGTGTGCGGCATAAATAATTAAATTGCACCAACATCATTCTGTGAAGGTTAAATAATTTATACTTTAGTTTTCCTCACACAGCTGAACTCTCTCTCTCTTCACTCTCATTGAAAGTTAATGGAATATGATTCAACAGTTCCTGAAAATTTCACGTAGCTGCAGTATGGATAAGCAACTGATGAAAAAGTGGTGGATATAACTCACCCCGAGTTTTACTCACTTAATTCATAGTACTTTGATCACAAAAGCAGCCCCTTTTTGAGATTATATTGCGATAAGATCACGATTAAGAAACACTTACTTTAGCGGGTAGAGATTTCCTGTATAAAACACCGATAAATCGATGCCTAATCACCTCAAACAAATGACAAAATGACATTTCAGATTCAATGTGCTCGAATTTATTTTTCGACAGGTGAAATTCCACAGTGCTGCGAAGAAGAGAGCAGACAGAATATTTCGACTGAATCAAGACCCTGTGGTGATCCGATCGAAATTCTCCTTTCGCTTTGGTGATCACAGAAGTGTGGTAATATGTGTTACATTATCACTTTTTACTTCACAATAATCCACATCTGATCACCTTCGAAAAGTCATAACCAAACAAAACCCTATCAGACACAATTGTTAATAATTTACTCATAGAATATTTCAGAATTGCAGGTGCCAATCGGGGCAGCGTAAAGTAGATATGAATTGTTTCCAGAGAGAATGATCGGTACATTGGGTGTGCGTTTTACTTCGAGTGTGCCCCAAGAGGCGAAGTGTTTTCTGCGCTTAATCGCGAAGGCAAAAGCACTGGGAAATGAAAAGATCGAATTAAAAAAGAAATTATCAAATGAATAAGTTTCGTCATTCAAAGCATGTGAAACCAGCTTACCAAACCGAAGATACGCAGAATGTGTAGAAGTTAGTACATATATATGTTTCCGTGTATAGCATCTCGGTTCTGAGTTGAGAAGAGACAGACCAGGAATTTGAGATTAATTTTCCATAATACAGGATGTGTAGTTTGGGATATTTGGTCATGTCAAGCAATCTGACCAAGAGTTCATTCGGTCGCCACACTGCTGGTTTACCGTTTCCGAAGTTCGCAAGTCATGAAACGTCACACACGAGAAAATGGAGAAATTTACACGAATGAACTTCTGCGCTTTGTGAATAAACATCATATTAAACCGAATTAGATAACCTAAAGTATGTTCATGTCAAATGAATAAGCAGTTATGGACTGGTAAATAGTTGATGTGCGAACAATAAAATCAACTGAGGTAAAGAACTGTTTTAGAAAACAACAGCGAAATCACTATTTAAAAAAACCAAACCGTTCATTCGACGCAAACAACCTAGAGGTATCTTTAACACAGGATATAACTTACTTGTTTAGGCTGTACAACAGTTTAGTCATTTGTTTGATTTTTGTGGTGTCTTTTTTCTATCAGTGTCTGGTGTGGGTGTTGTCCTAGTTAGAATTGTATTTAAAATATGTACCCCCGTGGGAACCCGCATGGGAAGTGAAGCACTGCTTGTTTACTATGGTCAACAAGCTATTTTTACTTGCAAAATAGGACCCGGCCATGCTCAACAATGCCTGGGTATAAGCAATTGGCTTTACTTGAATGTATATCCATGTCGCGGTCACGATAAGCCATTGTGCAGAAGAAATATGTGGCCGTGAACTCCAACCATATTTAAATCTAAAACATTTGCAGGCACGATCTTAACCCTTTACCCAACGAATCGCCCGCATCTGCCCGAGTAATATGCAAATTCAGCAGCTGAAAAAAAAAAAATTCGAAAAACTTCAACAAAACCATATCATGTGACCCCTCTTTGGAACGAGCTCGTTCCAAAGAAGGGTCACATGATACGTTTTTTTTTAATTGTTTGAAAAAATTAAAAGAATTATTTTTAAAATAATAAATTTTGAAATAGTCTGCGTTCGGTAAAGGGTTAACTCATAAGGGAAACATAACATGAAGAGGACAGTTTCGGACTGAAAACCAGAACAGCTTGGATTACCTCAAAGTAAAACGATGTAAGAGATAGAACTCGCACAAGATGTGAAAAAAGAACAGATTTGTTGACATCATATACTGCATACGACGTAAGCACAAGCAGTTATTTCTAGTCAAGTGACGTCATTTGACTAGAAAGAAAAGCTCACTACTATTCAGACTGTGAGCGCACATGTGAATTACACGGTGGCCGAGGAGAATTGACTTCCAGCTTCCAAGAATTTACATCAAATTTAACATTACGTCTCTGAGTGATCACCCTCCCCCGTTGGCATAATATCAAGGAAGATTAGATGACTATTAAATACTGACGCCACTGAACGGGGATAGCAAGAGAGGCCAGACGCGCTGCCCATCTCATTTGCAAACGACATCGATATGCAGTGCGTGGCGGGGTGTGGGGAGGTGCAGGTACGTGGCAGACAGTTCAGCACGTGTAACGTATGAAACCGATGTGAACCAAATCGCGTCACAGCTACTAACCATGTTTTCGAGAACATTAGCTCCAACTCGCCCACACTTTCTGAGAGGTTCAATACCCTCATTGCTCCAAACCTTTGGTGTTTGCATGTTTCTCTGGGAGTTTTAACCACCACTTAACCTCCTCTTGTTGTGTGACATCTTCATTCTCACCCCAAAACACTTTTGTGTTTCATCCGTTACGCCTGTATTTTTTTAAATTCCAACTGTGACGAGAATCAGTTAATAGATCATGCACATTATCTAGCGGAAAATACCCACCATTCCCAATGGAAGCATACATGCATCAGCAAAATAGAAGACGCGCAATACAAAGAAGGATGCAAACCAGCGGTAAATAATTTCCTTCAACACCGTTGATGTCAAGCGAAAGCCGTAATGTAAGTGCTATAACAGATTTTTTTTATTTAATTTGTGTTGAGTTAATGGAAAAATGTAAATTGTCACAATTAAACATTAATTGTGCAGTTAAGAACACGACCTCTAAACTAACACCCTCTTTTTTGATAATTTAGTGTAACCACGTAATGAAAGCAATTTCATCAATTTTGTTTTTCAGCATTTACACTGCTTTTTTTAACTTTCGTGGCTGGCAGGACACCAAGTTCTTGGTGGAAGGTAGGTGCATTATAGGCGGTATCAAACCAAGAACATGATGCTACGTTGCCTTATTATTGAATCGTATACAATACTCATTCACAAAACGTGTAATCGGGGGTATCTGAACAACTCTTACTGGACGGGAAGGCCTGTAGCAGCAGATAGTGTCGATATGGGGGACCAAATTTCACAGAAAAGCCACGCAAAATATCAAATATCCCACACCTCTATCAATTTGGAGTAAACTTTATATACCACAACGAAAACTAAGAAGTGCGTCTGATAAACCATGCACACATATCACCACCATCACTCCACCACCCCCCCCCCCCCCCACCATCCGAAACTTCCACTGACATAAAAAACAATGTTTCAAAATACATTCGCATTAGTGCCTGAGATTACGCCTTCATCGAGCTTGAATGTCTCCATCAATACTCGTCACTGCGCCTGAAGATTATCAGCTACTAATGTCTCCAGAGAACCATAACACCCGAAACAGGCACTGTGAAATCATTGGCTCCCCTATCGGCGATGATATTTTT
Organism: Pictodentalium vernedei; assembly: GCA_031216915.1. Lineage (NCBI taxonomy): Eukaryota > Metazoa > Mollusca > Scaphopoda > Dentaliida > Dentaliidae > Pictodentalium > Pictodentalium vernedei. The sequence goes on along the minus strand of CM062297.1, from coordinate 501,705,657 downwards.
CATGACAGCTAATTGGCAGGACACGGGCGCATCCATATTCATTATTTTGGGTGCGGCAAATAGTATTTTCACCCTGCAGCCTTGTGACTGAATGTTGAAAATATTAACTGGTGTACATTAGACATTTAGCAACTTGTTACTTTATGCAATTTGTGCGTATCATAAATTAGGATTGTCCCTTGAACTCTTACGACGAAACAACTTTCTCATAAATAATACAGTTCATAGAAAGTAAACATTTAAGTGATTGAGTGTTGGAAGCCCAAATGTAGGCTTTACTTAGAAGTATGAGTATCACAAGTTTAAAGCTTCATATTCTGTGAATGGGTTTCATATCATCCTTGAAGTGACATAATTTAGTCTGCAAGGACTTACCTTTTTACAATTGATGGGAGACTGCCCATAGGCAAATCGTAACCCGCAAAGACATGAGAACAAATTTTGCTGACCAAATATTTAAGCACTTTACCACTTAACTTCAAATATATTGCTCTGTGAGGTTTAATGGGCTCTATCAGTGAATATTGGTCCAGTTCAATAAGTTTATGAGAGAGAAAGCAATTTGCCGAAAATCAGAGTATGGGATTTAATGTGTCCATAAACGGAAACGCATTGGAACATTTCTTATCAACCTACCTTACACTTGTTTACTACAGGCTTGCACTACAGTAGAAGAACCCAACTCGGATAAAATACTCTCTATTTTAATCTTTCCCAAGAGATTTGAGAAAGAAAAGTGGTGTAAAAACACCACGAAAAAATAAGCCAAAACTGGGTCGAGCGCCATCGGTGCACACATGGGTAAGGGAAGCTCTTGTATTAGTACAATTCCACGACTTCCGTTAACCAGTGCGCAAGCAGTAATCAAAACCATCCTTTTTTGTGCGTGCAACGTGGTTGACGTGTTGCGCCATCTTTGCAGTGTGATACAGTGATAATTCAACTCGTCGATAATGGTTTTCCTGTGACTGGATTATGGATCTGAAGATCGTATAAAAAAGGACTGTGTTCTATATATTCTCGTTAATATTTTCAACCACATTCTCATTGTATATTGTTTATATATTCCGTTTTCGTGAATGTTTTTTTCGACATCGTGTCAACGCGGTTCGACAATGAAATTTTTCGGTTGATAAATTTAAATTGTTATTGGAGTAAGGTGTCAATGAAGGACTGTCTGGACAGGATTTCTTCACTCTGTTGAGGGCTGAATTTCTGGGGGGGGGGGGGGTCGGCTCCTGTCGGCCGTCTGGGTTCTGTCGTGTACCCACCGTTTTTTTTTTCTGCCACCGTCTCTCGTAGTTGAGGGTGTTCTTCTACTTTCTGTATCTCTTGAGTTAACCTTTTTCTTCTACTGCTCTCACCTCTGTTATTTCCAGTTCGTTTCCTTTAGGGCAATTCCTTTTGCCCTCGCCTTTGGCGCGTTCTCGTGGCTGTTCCTCCCGCACCCGCGGTTGGTGTGGAACGCTGTCGTTTCGGGGCCTCCCGACCCGACCTCGTCTGGTGTGAGTTATACCCCCTCCGTGGGGGATGTGCAGCTCCTCTCGCACCCGCTGGGGGGGGGGGGGGGGGGGGGGCGCTGTCGTTTCGGAGCCTCCCGACTCCACACGTCTGGTGTGAGTTATACCCGCTCCGTTGGGGATTTGCAGCTCCTCCCGCACCTGCGGGAGGGGGGGGGGGGCGCTGTCGTTTCGGGGTCTCCCGACTCGACCACGTCTGGTGAGAGTTATTCCCCATCGGTGGGGGGGGGGGTGCAGTTTTTTTTACCGTGGTGGATACTGTTGGATTTCTGGTGAAGAGATGTCTGGTTCCGGGACTATGCGCCCTCTCCAGACGACATCTGAGGCTGTCACTAGGGTTGTGACTCCTCCTTTGGAGGCCGAGCTAGGCGGCTCTCTCCCCTTTTCCGCCAGTTCCAACAGCTCCCGTCGTATGTGCTGCTACTGCTGTTCCGTCTACAACGTCATCGGGCACCGTTTTAGCCGGCCTCGGCTTATCCCTGCAAGGGTCTGCAGGGATGTCTGTAGTGTGGTTGTGGGGTATCGGCCTCAGCCTTCCCCGACTTCAACTCGGCGAAGTCGGAAGTGGCTGCCGACTGAACCCTCTACTGTGGTCTCAGCGCCGTCGAGTACGTTTTGTAATTTTTTTCCGTCTATTCATTCTGGTCACACGGCCAGTATTGCGGGACCAACGCCTTCTTTGCAGCCTGGGCATTCTGCCCCGCAGAGGTCCGCGGCAACTCTCCTGAGTTCCCGCTATATTGATCCTCGGGGTGTGTCGTACATCTATACACGTCTGCCCTCAGATGTTTCGGCTGCCGCCCGTCGCCCCGCTTCGGGTGTATTGGAGGATCGTGACCCTTCGCTGGTTAAGAGGGTCAGGTGTGAAGTCACTTTGCTGGTTCGTCCCCATGTCGAACCGGCCGGTACGGGCAGTGAGCTTAGGGAGGCCCTCTCCTTACTCACTTAGGTTCTGTCAAGAGCCTTCCCGTTGCTTCCCGTTGCTTCCAGCGAGGCAGCGAGTGGTTTCCAGGCGCCCCTATGGCGCCGCCTCCCGGGATTGGAAACAGGCCGCTTTCTGATCCCCCCGGTGTGACTACACCATGGGAGGCGTCGGCTGGTTTGCCCACGATTGGCTATGTGTCTTCCGACTCCGGGGAGGAGTCAGACATCCTTGATGTCGAGAGCCAGCAGTCTTCTGACTTGGGGGCAGCTCTTGACTTTGTGTTTGGGTTCTTTCCGAATCTCAAACCATCAAACCAGCCGACAGTGGCAGCCAGGCTGCGATCATCGATCGCGCGCCTACAGCCCGTGGAGTAACCTGCTTCTGGGCGTCTTCGGCTTTGCCAGTCAGTACAGGTGGTTGAAGCATTTTCAGCCTTGGACTCTAAGCTGAGTTCCAAGGCTATGAAGGCTCCGTTCTTCCCCAGGGTTGACACCTTTTTGCCTTCGGTGCGTTATCGTTACTACGATTTCGCCAATCCGTCAGTCTGCTAGACTTTGACGGTTTTGGATCAGGACTCCAATTCCCTCGGGCTTTTCAAGCCCAAGTCTGCCGTCATTCCTATGACGACTCTGGAGTCCATGTTGGGCTTATCGAGAGAAATGCTGGGTATGCTTTCTCTCTCCGATCACGTGATCTCTACCTTAGCTGCCTCTCTGCCTCCAAATGGGTTTGACGATGTACAGGTTCCTTTGCGTGTGCTGTCCAAGGAGCTCATGCATCTTACTCACTCGCATGCCTGTGACACGGCTATTTTGGAACTAGTTCGAAGGGACTCTGTGCTGGACACAGGCCGATCCCTTCCCGGGGCAGCGCGCTGCTCTTCGATCTGCTCCCTTGGCATGTCCGCTACTGTTCCATGGGCTCCGTGTCGACGGTCCGGGATGACGTCCTACGTCATTCCAAAGATCAGCTGCTGCTTCGTCAGCTTGATCAGCCTTCCAGGTGAATCGGGAACCGTTCAAAGCCTAACAAGTATCCTTCTGCTTACTCTGCGAAGCAAAGGGCTGATCCTTCTGCCACCGCTTCTACTTCCTACTCACGGGGTAAGGCTAGAGGGAAGTTTCAGGATTCTTCATTCAGTAGAGGAGGTGGTTTCTCCTCTCGCGGGCCTCGTCGGGGCTCGAACTGCAGGTCCTCACCTCTATTCGTCCAGGTTGGAGGAAGGATAGCAGAGTTCGCAGACCGTTGGGCCACCATCACATTCGATCCTTGGGTGTTAGATGTTGTTCGGTCCGGGCTGCGAATATCCTTCCGAAGGCACCACACTCTGTCCAGAGTGCCTCTTCCAACCACAGTTCCTTCAGACGTTTTACGTCGGGAGCTTTTGTCCACGGAGATAGACAATCTCCTGGCCAAGGGGTCGATCGAGGTCAAGAACATTCAGTCGTTGGGGTTTTATTCCTGCCTGTTCTTGGTGCCGAAGAAGGTCGGCCGAATCCGACCGGTTATCGATCTGAGTATCCTGAACCAGTCTATCATTGCTCCCAAGTTCAGCATGGAGACTTTCAGGTCGGTCCGCCGTTCCATTCACCAGGGAGATTTCGCTTCCAGCATCGACCTGCGAGACGCTTACTTTCACGTTCCGATTCATCGGGTGTCGCGGAAGTAACTCAGGTTCGCTTTTCTGGGGCGAGTTTACCAGTTGAAGGCCATGCCATGCCTTTCGGCCTCAACCTGGCTCCTTGGGCTTTCACCCGACTGATGTCGCATGTGATAGCCTTCCATCGCACACAGTCCAGGGCATATTTTGGCATATCTAGACGATATCCTCCAGAGGCATTCCAATGCTGCCTTACTGGAGTTGGAGGCATTCCAATGCTGCCTTACTGGAGTTGGATGTCGACACTCTGTTGAGCTTGCTCACGTCGCTAATATTCAGAGTCAACGAGGGGGGGGGGGGGTCGGATCTGGTCCCTTCTCAGACGTTTTGTCATCTGGGGATGGCCTTCCGCACTCAGTTCAATACGGTGGCGGTTCTACAGTCCAAGGCTGTGATTCTCTCAGCTTTTGCTCTGACTCTATTCCCAGGCCACATCCGCGACAGCACGGGGTTTTCTCCGGCTGCTCGGTCTCTGCGGTTCGGTGACGGATCTCATTCCTCTAGGTCGGCTGCATGTCAGACCTCTCCAACACTTTCTGCTCAGTCGTTGGAGGCCGAATGTCGATTCTCTGGATCTGGTGCTTCAGTTACCAGAATCTCTTATCCTCACCTTCTCCACTGGGCGAATGATCAGTGGATCACGCAGGGTGTCCCGTTGGACTTACCCACGTCCGATCGCGTTCTGACGGCAGATGTCGGCGATCTCGGATGGGGTGCGACGGGATGTGGGAGCAGGATCGGGCATCTCTACACATCAACCAGAAGGAGCTTCTTGCTCTTCTTCTGAGTTTCAGGCAGTGGATCCCTCACCTGTCGAATCGCCAGGTCCTTCTGTTGTTCGACTATTCGACAGTGGTTGCTTACATTCGGAACCAGGGCGGCACGCACTCGGTTCCAATGTACGAATTGGCTCGGGATCGATCTTCTACTGCTCGCTCAGGATGTCAACGCCGGGGTGGTTGTTCGTCACATTTCCGGTCGTCTGAACGTCCTAGCCGACTCCCTGTCCCGACGGGGCAGGTTCTTTTCCACCGAGTGGATGCTCCACATGGCGGTGTTCCATTGATCTCTTTGCGACTCGTTGGAACCATCGTGTGGACACTTTCGTGTCCCCGTGTCCAGATGCTCTGGCTTTCGCCGTGGACGCTCTGGCCCTCCTTTGGGACGGTCTTGTTGGCTACGCCTTCCTGCCGGCTCCGATTCCGTCTCAGGTTCTAGCCCAGATATACTGAAGTTGTAACGGAGAATGGACAGTAATACCGTTGTAATCACCAATGTGTTTGTTCTTCTCGGCATAGACTCTCTTGGAATGTGATGCATACCTTAACCATTTTAACCCAGTAATTCACAATTTTGTTTTATGACTACCCCGAGTATCTCCTCAAATGAGCGTCCAGCGACGTCACTGACGTTCTGAGATTTTTTACAAACACGAAATAAAAAGACTAGAGACTTGGCGTTGAATACTCCAGACAAACATACTTTCTTTTTGTTTACACTCCAGGTGTCGAATTCAATGTTTAATGATCTGTGGGCGTATAATAAATACATTATTACAACAGTTAACCCTTTCCGACTACAGTTATCGTGATGTTTTAACGTCACGTAGAATCAGGCTTTTGCGACGTCAAACGCAATAGTTGAAAGTCGGTACACGTAATATTACGTACAGTAATAAAAAACGCACGGGCATTTTCGTACGTAATATTACGTACCGAAGTCGCAAAGGGTCAATTGATTAGGGTCCTCATAATCTGTCTCGTGGACGAGACAAGACCAATTATCGTGTTTGATCTGGCTGATTTGTCGCGTCAACTCAGCGAAATCCGATGACCTGGATAATCTGAATGCCTTGTCCGATAAAATGCTATCGACAGCACAATGGACGTGTCCATTTTCGCAAAAAGGTGTGAAAACATATAAGCTGAAAATGAAAAAAGTTCGCATCTTGTATTTGTATTTGCAAAAGTCATATATAATTATACTGTTTGCTTATGTGTGTCCACAACTACTGCAATTATAAAAGTGAGCAGAGCATTTTAGCCAGATCGTGACTGTGTCGCTCATTTCGCCTTTTCTGCCCGCAGCACTATAAAATATCACCTGTCGATAACGAAACGCGAACACATTGCATTCCAGGGACTATTGTCGTTTCTTTTTTTTTTTTTTTTTGATTCAGTTTTGAGTTTGCACTGTTTTTCATTCTGGTTATCTCAACCCATCAGTAAAAATAGCAAACATACTGCTATCCGATCAATGGAGAGACAGTTTTTTTGTGAACAATGTACAGTAGTTTGCTCTAGTAGCTAATTCAAACTATAATCGATTGGACATTATTTTATAAGCAGTTGTACCATTATGTGAATTCGAATACCTTTATCGGTGAGTATAGTGAAATGTGTCTCATGGCATATTGATGAAGCTAGATCCTGAAAATATATATTCCATCTTGAAAATAGACAATAAGATCTGAAAGCCTCCAGTATAGTCTTCTCTTGAAGTTTCAGCTTCAAATATATCATATACGCAATACTCACGATACACATTTACGATAGAATTCTGATCTTTATAGTTCAAATGTTCTCGCTATTTTAGATATTATTTGAACGTTCCAATCTCATGCTTGGCATTTTGTTTTTTTTGGACGCACATGTTACGAGCCTTGTAGATCATTTGCGCGTCAAATGAATAACGCGTGTTGCACAATCGCTTGCGAACAGGTAGTTTTCAATACATGGTCGGATTTTTCTTTTCCAAAAAGGTTCCACTGAAACTGTTATACCTTTGCAATAGCGTTTTTATGTGATGTAAACGGGATCAACTTTCTGTATCTATACACCTGGAACATAACTAAGAACCCCTTGAAACGTTTCATGACAGTGAAGTTGCTGTAATTGATTATTATATTTTAATGATTGATATGTCCTGCAGTACATTTCATATAGTGAAACATTATGATTCTGGTTGACAGCGAACCCAAAACATATCCACGTGAAGCATGCTTCCCACGAATGTCACAAAAAACACTATCATCGACATGCAATATCTGATATAAAACAAGAAAGTTTGTCACTTCTTTTATCAATAAATGCTGACAAGGCAAGGAGGAGATTGTCAGAGGCACTACGATGGCAAATAGTTGGCATGCATGCAACAGGCATGTCATTCAAAGCTATTGGAAGACAACTTGGCTATAGTCATTCTGTCATCAACAGACTTGTCGGAAAACAACAAACCAACGATGTTAATGACCAACCAAGGCCTGGACAACCCAAAAAGACCTCTACTCGGGAAGATCTGAGTCTGGCACGCCTCGTTTGACGTGAACCTTTTGCATCAAGGGGGGGGGGGGGTTGAAACGTCTTTGGCTCTCCAACAGGCGTTTGTGCAACAGAACTGTCCAAAACCATCTGAAAGCACTAGGTATGAGGACCAGAAGGTTCATCAAGCGTCCAGCTCTGTCCGATCAGCACCAAAGACGAAGTTTGTTGTGCTATATGGCACGACAGCATTCGAATCTCGGGACGTGGAGGAGAGTCCATTGGTCAGACGAGAGTAGTTTCCTGCATCGCGTCAGAGATGAGAGCGTGGAGGCATATCAATACTGCTTCCGTGCTCATGAATATCAGACCTACTGTTCATTATGGTGGGGGATCAATAATGATCTGGAGATGCCTCTCTCATGAATGTAAACGTGATATGGTAACTGTACGTGGGAATCCCAATGACCATCAGTACATCCGGGACATTCTCAATCCAGTTGTCGCGCCTCATTTTGACAACCACCCGTTGGCTACTCGCCCTGTATTCATGGACGACAATGCAAGGCCACATCGTCCCCATGGTGTGAGAGCACCGTAGGAATGCAATTCACAAGCTATGTTTGGGACTAACGCGCCTCTACATTAGAAAAATGCACATTTAGCAAATATACCCATACGCCGGCAAGTTTGTTGAATATGAAGCCGAAATGCGCACTTTTCTCGATCTTAATGCTCGCATTTCTTGAAAAAAAACGTTGGTGGCACATGCCTCAGGTAAATACAGAACAGAAAGCTATGTTTGCAACTAGCACACATCATCATTAAGAAAAATACACATTTGCGTTTCGATTACAAATTTACCCAAATTATATTTTTGACGAGAAAACTGAAAATCGATACCTGATATTCTATCTCAATGAGAATACCAATCGCGTACGTTTCTTGTACCCACGTTGAAACGAATTGAAGTTATTGCCTGGAAATTAAACCTTTAAACGAATTTGGCTTTGGTTCGTACCGTCAACATTGTTCAGGCAGTCACATTTAGTTTCACCAATTATTCGATGACAAATTCTTTGACACGTATCAGTGCGTAATTATATTTGTTGGCGTTTGGTATTATCTGGGCCTGTTGAGTTTCACAATCAGAGCAAAGAGGCTGCTGGTCGCCACCTTGCGTTTCATTTTTGAATTCGTTGGCTCACAGTACAAACCGTGTTTCTCAATGCATGATAACGAAAGCCAGTCTACGTTTTTGGGACAGCCTGTAGATATTACCCGTTGATTGCCATAACGTTTCGCGAAAAATATGGCGGTCATTGCAGAAATTTCATTTTTGCCGATTCCCAGTGCCAATTCATTTGATACACTATGTAGACTGTTTTCCTCATCTAGTCGATGCATGGTTCCATATTCAGGTTGTGGGTTACTCTCTTTCTTCACCGATGACTGAAAACCTGTTGGAGCTAGAAGCCTTGATGGTATTCTGTGATGAATATTAGACACCCAGTTCCCCACTTGACCCCTTAATTTTGCAATGTGAGTAACCCTTTACCCAACGCAGACGATATCAAAATTTATTATTTTAAATATAATTTTTTGAATATTTTTTCAACTGCTGAATTTGCATATTACGCGGGCGGATGCGGCCGATTCGTTGGGTAAACGGTTACCTTGTTTGTTGGCATCCGTATATGAGCTAGAGAGTTTCATCACATTTCGTTAAGAAATGTCCATTTTTGAGGTCGTGTTGTATTTTCCTTTTTTCGTGTTAATTCCTTTCGAACACTCAACAGCTTGAATTCTTAGTTTGAACTATCCATAATTTTAAATGCAGTCCCCGGGTGACACCTACATGTAAGTAATTTAAATACACCCTTGAAGTGGTCATCATGGATTTCGTTCTTGAGCGTGTTGACAACGTATCCAGCCCGAAGCCCCAATATGCTGAATTTGAAATTGCATATACTTATTTGGGACGATAGCTAGATGTGAGCTACGTGTCGATTTTCGTCTCGTTTCAGTAAAATTGTCTATCGTGGTGGTCATCTTTGATTTGTTTCATTATTCAATGGCTGTTGGCACACCCTCGTTTCAGTATTCCGCATTCCATTAACACGTACGTCCATGCACTTTCTGGGTGACATCTTGACGTGAGTTACTGATTTTCTCTATTACGTTCCAATCGCATGTTTGTTGGTTGGTACCTTGAACTTTGCACAGAATCAGTCGGCTCACTCTACAGTATTTATCCATAGGTCGATGATTTTGAAATTCCAACCATTTGTTTGACCACATCGGGATGTTCTCTCTCGAGTTTCATCACTTTTATAAAGGACCACTGCCACTGCAGAATCAGTCGGCTCACTCTACAGTATTTATCCATAGGTCGATGATTCTGAAATTCCAACCATTTGTTTGACCACATCTGGATGTTCGCTCTCGAGTTTCATCACTTTTATAAAGGACCACTGCCACTGCCATGGCCATTTTGGATTTTAACAATTATCTAATGGCAATTACTTTGCCGTGACAAACAACTTTACCACTCATCCGATCAACACACATTTCTATTTGCTATTTTAAGGTAAACTTTCTACTTCTGTTATAGAAGTTTGCTCGCAACACAAACTCAGGTTTCATTACATGCAGCCCAGTCGATTCGTTCGGATCAATTTTCATTTTAAATGCACCCTCTATGCCCCAGGTAACAAATTTTGAAAAAATAACGACCCAGAAAACGTATTTCGGGTAACCGCGCAGGACCACTCAGTGCCTATTCTTGTTCGATAATTCAGTTTGCAATCGTTATAAAAGAACTGTTTGAGTTCTGCAATCATCTTTCAGTACGTTCGTTGATGACGTTCCGCCTCTCCCGCGCACCCAGAATGAACACATAATGCAATAAAATGTGACATGACAGTCAGATATAAGATTTAGTTTCCTATTCCCATACTGTGTTTTTCACTGGCATGAACTTTTTTCGGCAAAGATAATTGACATTTAACCAATATACAAACACGTATTATAGACGACGCTCGCTTTATTTTCTTAGAAAACAAAAACAAATATTTTCATATCAACACATGGATTATGGTCATTCATTGGAACGAAGTCGACAAGACTGCCCCGATTGATGATATTAGCTAAGTTTCGGAGACAAATTTTAAAAACGAAATAACTAAATGTGAATGACGACTTATGCTCTGAAAAGCATTGGCTGATATGACCGGTACGTCATATCGTCAGGGGGCTTCAAAATGTCATACCTCGAAATTTCAAACTTTTCAGGTTAGTTAAAAAAAAGGTCATATATACCAATCACTGGAACACAGAAAAGAGTTACAGAACGTCTTCAACTTCAATGGAATACGACATTTGGAGAGTTAACGTAGCGTAACAGAAACAATAAAACATTTTGGAAATGATTATATCTCAGCTATTTTGTGACCTGTGCCAACCAATCTAATTTTTTTTTTGCTTAGGCTTCCCGTTTGTAGAGCTGGAAGATTATATTAGTTTGCCTCTGTTTCGGTGAGAAACTGGTTTTAACAGATAGACTCGGATTACGTTTTCGATTTCGGTATTTGCTTATTTATTTTCACAAGAAGCAACGACAATAATAATTAACACTTTTGCTGCCGAAAGCGACCATTGTCATCTGTTTTATGATGATTATCTGTACGTTCTTGTATGCGCAGATCAAACCTACTATTTGATTAATTATTGGAAAGGGCTCAGGGAGCCCTTTCCAACAGCCCTTTCAGGGAGCCCTTTCCAACAATTAATCAGATGATAGAGTTTCAAGCATGTCATAAATTTTTTTAAACTTTATTTTTTTTGATATTTTTTTATTCAGATTAAATGCTGTATACATATATATATCTCTGAGTAAAGACGTTGATACAGATTTTTTTTTTGTTTATTAAACTTTCTCGCATACAGGCGTACATAAAGGTCCGCTATATGCGGGTAAAGTGGCAGTGGCAGTGGCAGTGGCAGTTAAAGGGTTAAAACACGGTTCCATTATAAAATGGAAGTTAACGTGACAGAAATGCCCCTATAAATCTGGGAAATTTTGTGTGTTTGCTGGCCTATCACAAGGGAGTCAATTGGGGGAGGGGCGGAGGGGAGGTGTGACATAAATCGCCGAAAATAAGGCAAATATTCCTGTTCTGAAACGTTGCATCCAGTCACAATTCTCCAAAGCTCTCATTATAATAAATAAAACAACTAATAAGGATAGAAGTGCAATATACTTAACAAAAGATTATTTTATTACACATCCATTAAACTTTGAACCCTTGTTTAACGCAATCGCCGCTATGGCATAAATGTTTCTGCATTTAACTTGTGATGTGCAAGCCGGAACTTTTTCCCCGAGCACCGTTTAGATTAGTTTCTTTCCGATCAAGTCATTAGTTACGCCTCAAAAAGTTTCCAAATATCGTTATACAGTTATCGATCGTCTGTGTTTCTCTCAGCTGTTTTGAAAATCCTTTCAAATTTGTACTTGTATTTTTAATATCAGCAATAGCGACCAAATGGTTAGGCGTGAATGGACACCAGTCGAAGAGAAACAGAGATACGAATTTCAACAAACACGTTCAATAGAAAAGATAACGAATGTAATTTAGACTGGTTCCCAAAAGGTTGTTTTAATTTGTTATCGATCCATTTGGTCAGTATCGTTTCAAACAAAAATAATGGACTCTTAACGTTTGGGTTTAAAAATCGGAATTAAAATTTGTTTATTTAAATGAATTTTAGCGCACCCGGATGTGTAATAAATACAAAACGCGATATGGATGTGTGTTTGAATCGGTGGGTGTTTTACATAATGAGTTGGAATGGCGTAGTCATATTTCGCGAAATCCGTAGGCTCAAGCGAAATATGACTACGCCCTTCCAACTGGTTATGTAAAATACCCAGTGAGTCAAACACACAACGCGTTCTGTCTAGTTATTAAATATGTTTTACTTAAATCTATATTTTGTTCTGTTTTCATCATAGCAATCTGTCCTCAGTTGGTCGAATTTACGTTTTGGTGAAAAAATAAATGATTTTATCTCCATCATTTTTAAAATTCCACCTTCATTTAAACAGTGTTTCCTAATAAATAACATATATGATAACGAACTAAACAATGTACATTGATTTAATCATATCAAATACTGAATCCTGTTTCTCATACAGATCTCCAGTCGAAGCGTTACTCTGAAGAGACTTGCTTACAGTTTCTACACATCAATTCATAATGCTTCATGGAATGCTGAAAATTTATGATTGAAAATCTGTACACAACGACCGTATTTTCAAATAGTCGATAAAACTGTTTTTTGGTCCTTTGTGCAGTTGGGCCTCTATTCACGTAAAGTTTCGAATTCATTTAATATAGGTAGAAACGATGCTTTACAGACAAATACAAAAAAAAATGCTCAACTCCGAAAACCAACGGACAAGCTCCTTTGGAATTGTTGCAAGTAAAGACACGCCACACTCCAATAGGAAGAAAAGAAACTTGGATAAAACTCGCTGGACAGGAAAAAGGGAATTACACTTCATTGCCCATTCCAGGGAAGTAAGCATCAGTTCATGTGAAGTTTTCCACACAGTGCTTGGAACTGCAGGTTTCGCAGCCACCGTTAAAGGTGCGAACTCTCTTTATTGTTCCAATGACCAAAGTGCGACGGTTTTGAGGAACTGTGTGCCTGTAACGTTTGATTGATTCAATCTGTGAGGGACAAGCTTATTGCCTCCGCTTAAAGGACATGGTTTTGAAATATGACAGTTTAGAATTATCACACCGAGGTTTTGAAAAAAAAAATGCTTTGAAGATACGACATTTAGGAATTACATGTGAAGACACTTCGCCGTAACAAATTGAATCTCTTCTTATACACCGTGTGTAATCGGATCTGTATGTTCCGAATGTTTTCAAAAGGGATTTCGCGCCAACATGGGAGAGAGGACCTTTTGGGAGACTCTGTTTTTTTATTAAAATGCATTTTGGTGCAGTAATGTTCAAATTTGTGGAACGCGTTAAAACTTCTTTCAAAAAGAATATTTCTATTCCTCAAATCATTGAAGCTTGGTACCAGTCGCAAAGTCTTGAAAGGATATTTGATTACGTGTTGGGATCGATTCTATACGGCATCATTGAACGAAACTATTAACAAATAATATATTTCTATTTTTCAGCTTATGCCGAGACCACGTGGTGACCACAGTTGATCCCCATTTCACCGCCTCTTTGGAAACGGAAAATAGTCTTTGAAATTGTTAAACTATATGCTGTTAACGTTTCCAATGGGATGAAATGTATGAGATAAAAGGCGATGGTTCAATAACCTTATACTCAAATCGTTTCTGGGGTTCTACAGTTGGGTTCAAAGACATGCTTTTACACTTTGCTTTTCGATTTTGTGTAATGTGTTGCAGAATCTCTCAATATGTTTTTAGCCTTCATTCAAGACGAGTGTTGAAATATTAGTAAAAGAATTACAGCTAAAATAGATCCGAGGTTTACAAAATATAAAAAAGTTAAGTACTTATCGTCAAAATTAACCTTTGAACCCTGATGGTATATTCCATGTCAATTCAGAGACATAAACCGGTAGAGTCTATATTCGTTACTTAGGAGATGACCAATTAATATTTTCAACGTGCAACCGCAAGGCTGCACGTTGAAAGTCTTCATTGGTCTACCACACAAATTCATTTAGTAACTATTTACTTTATGTATTCAGGTCATATCACGACCCTGGGCTGGAAAAGAGGCCTTTCTGGTTCAAACGTTAATCATAATCTTTATTGTATACAACCTTTTAAGATAGAAAGAAGTATCCTACAAATATATTTCTTTATCATATGACTCGTCCGTTTTGTTCACTTTAAAACATTTGATATTTTATTTTCACATTAATCAGTGATAAATAAAGTCTTCCGTCAATTTCATTGGTCAATTTCAAAACTAGACAATTTGATTGGCTGAACAAAATACAACTGGGCCACATTTTCATAATTTGCATAATTAGAGTTGGAAGCTTTCATTGGTCAATTTCAAAACTGGACAATTTGATTGGCTAAACAAAATACAACTGGGTGACATTTGCATAATTTCAGTAGGGAGAATTTACGTTATCTGTCCTATTTAGGGTGGGTTATATTGTATTAATCTTTTACCTACAAGAAAAACGCAATTCTTTTTTTTATATTTTCACTTTTTGCTTCCAAAACATAGGTTATGACCCCTCATTGGAACGAGCTCGACGAGCTCGTTCCAATGAGGGGCCATAACCTATGTTTTGGAAGCAAAAAATGACAATGTTTAGTTATACGAGGATGTGTTTTTTCCAAGTTTGCCGTCTGCAACTCAAGTTAGGTATTGGGTTCAAAAGTCATACTAAGTGGCTAATTTGTGCGTCATATGATAAATAGAATCAATGATAAATAGAATCAATTGAAACTCGTCCGAATTTTCCGTTTGGGCTCGCCAGAGGCTCGCGAAAACGGAAAATTCTTAGACTCGTTTCATAAATATTATATGAGAAAAACACTCTTTCCATATCCTCTATATATCTATTGTCCTGATAAATATAACAGAACAGAAGATGTCCGCCGAAGTGATGCGCATTTCCAGTACGCTTAGCTCGATAACCCGAGTGTTTTCGTCTCAGTTTTGGTGCTCTCATGTAATACATATTATAATTACAAATACAACATCGCATGTACCATATTTTTTGTGGCTGAGAATAAATTAAACTAACCAAAACACATAACAAAGTAATACTACCAACCGTTTGAGTAGGAATCACAACTTACTCCCCCGTGACTGCAAGGAGATCTTAGCTTTCAGTTGTGTCTTTTGGCTGCTCGTGAAAAACTTATATTTCCTTCTCGTGACCATGCGGTAATTAGAGCGCCTACTAAACATTAGTATGTACCGTCTATATACTGCGCCTATTAATTGTGATTCTACAGTTTTCAGATATGCACAATGTGTAAGAGATAACAAAGACAAAATAATTCGAAAGAATCGTTTCAATACCCTGTGGATTCTCTCGTTCTACGTCCATCAGCTGATAAAGTTTAAATGTGTCACTTTTCTGTCTATATATCGTAATGATTAATGTCAATTTCAGAAAAGTGAAATTAGTTTCAGGTGCTCGGGGATATATTCAGAAGAATATGTTCCCCATATTCAAAGGGCAAAGCGATTAAATGCCCCAAATCGAATGCTTTGCCTTTATTACTTTCGTGGGTGTGTCGGTTTGAAAGCGTTGATTGAGCTGTGTGTCAAAATGGAAGACTTATCTGTTAGAACAAAATACGATCGACTGTCATTATTATTGCTCCGATCCCCACATTTCGCATGTTAAGAATAATTGTTCAGATGATAATGACAGACAAACATTTCAAAGTGGCTCAGCGGTATGAATTGTGTCACGTCACTATTTCACCTGGATCAATAATGGCTGTTATCATGTCTAACCCGGAGGAGTTATATGAGCTTCTATCAGACATTTGACGTCCGTGTTAAGCGCATTTGAATTTTCCCCACGGGTCCACTGTACATCAAAAAATTTCATGTGGGGAGGTAGATTATGTATTGAGGTATTCGCCATATCCCTGGCAGTGCTTGACGATATCACGATATATTGATTAGAGCAGGCAACACATTTAGCATCATTAGCGATACCACTGGCTTTCTGAAACAGACACAAATGCAGTACAAGTCGTTCATAAAGGACATCAGAGGTTCACGATCTGTATATAATGCGGGGGTATTGTAAGTAGAGATGTATGCATGATATAGGAGGGGTATGTAATCGCCACTCGGCCAAGATGATACCTCGAAGAATTTAGTTTAAACAATATTTATTCAAAGAAAATGCTATATGTTACAAAACTGAACAACAACAAAGTAACAGCACAAGGCACCACAGCTCACAATATAACATATATTTAACACTAAACAAATTGCTAACTGAAGTAGGGATTTGACAGGAAACTTGGAGCTTATGTGAGTCATCTCCCATGAGCAGTATATTTTTCCATTAAAAGAAGGAATGTGGTCACGCTTTTGCATTCTAATTTTTCGGCGGTCGAGAAGAGAAGAATCGCAATGATGAAGGCACGGTTGACTCGACAAATACACATCTTGGTGCGAAATATGGAAAGAGTTCTATCCGTATACGAACAGTCGCCTAAGACTATAAGTCCGTATGGCGAGCAATCCCGACTAGTGTAGATATGAACGTAGTCCATCTAAGTTTCTGCCACATCAAGGGCTACGTAGGACAAAGTCTTAGATTAATAATAATGTTCAAAATGGCATTACAAGAACCAGTGTGATGACATTGTCGCTTTGGTTACGGGAAAAATAATTTCAATAAAAAAAAGAAAAATAAATAAAAACTTTTAATATCTTGAATCTGAAGTATGAATTTCTGCATGATCAACAACACCAGTATCGAGGTAATAATATGTTGCGTGGACGAGAGATTACGTCTTGCTCGACATCGGGAAATGTTTGGTAGGCTCAGAATCTGTTTTTGTTCTGTCGTACAGACTTACATGTACAAGGTGCGATGAGTGGGTGAGGATGCCGAGGTATTGGCCACACAAGTTGCCAGACGGATTGGGGTCCATGGAGGCACTAAATCTGTCATTTAAGTAATTGCATTCCTCTCACTCAGAGATTTGAGGACATTACAATTTTAAAAATGTCCTGGGATATCACACCCGGGAATTATTCCGATTTTGCACCGGAAAAGTTGCATATGTCAGTTATGTTCTCGGTTCCCCATTTCATACTCTGCATATCACCACACCGAGAATCAGACCACACTGTGAGCGAGAGATTGTCAAAGGGTCCGGGCACGTAAAAGATTCAATCCCGGGCCAAAAATACATCTCATCGGCTCTACTACTTGCTCACGTGTTTTAAAAAAAAACAAACAACACAGAGGGATCACTTCGAAGAGTTTTTGAACCGAGTAAAGAAAACTTGTAAATTCCCACATCCTAACACGAATTATAGACGATACCGCCGAGCATCGATTATTTTTCTGAGATAACCTACATACGGACTGTATACCGTGCTTGGGTACGTTCACCACAGACCCATTTTTTTTTAAGTTTGAGATCTACGGATTTTTTTCTAGCATACAATACAGCCTATCCTCGTTAAAATTAGTTGCCTGCAGTTTAAAGTCAAGGATGTTGTATCATTTCAATGTTTGGTTTCAAAGTTCAGAGGTCTGCATACCCCTGTTAATACAGGACATGGATACCTAAAATGAAATGCATGACGTTAGAATGTATGCCATTCGAGGTATGTGGCGGTTGTTTACATTATTAGTTTCTGACCGATATTTTGTGAACTCTACAAAGAACTGTCTGTGCTACTTCGTGAAACTTTCGCTATCGCAAAATTAGTCAAATAACTATAAACATATTGCCACTTTCTTCATACTGTGTCAATCGTCTGAACAATAAACACTATTTAAGATAGGGCTCGATGGACAACAAATGTGAAACGAGATTTGCTGATACTTTTGTCAAATAGCTTGTGAATTGGGTATGTGGAGATATAACTGCATGTACATTAAATTTTAATCTGATACATCAGTTTCTCCAAACACTTCTTTTCAGTATACTCATCATTGAAAAAGAAAAATAAGTTCACTGATTGGTCAAATGTAGACTGTATTTATAACATGGTCGGACCGATTTTCCGACAATTATACTCTTTCCGTGGACTGTGGACTCAGTAATGTTCGAATGTCCAATAACATCCAATCCTACAGAGGGACTGCATACCGAGGTGGAAATAGTTCATGGTGCACTCAGTTTACTCTTGCGCGACACCTAAGCTTTCGTGTCTGGTAGTTTGTTTACATTTGTTCCAGCGACACTGTTTGATAAGTTTTAAGCACTACTTAAACACAATTTTATCGCCCAGTACTTCAAAATATTTTCTGCTTTGAACGTTTTGGAGCAGTAAGTGTTGTTTGTTATTCGATCCATTGTGGAACTGTTTAGAAGGCCTGACATTTTGAAAATCACTCTTGAGCGAATAAGGCGAAAAAGGTTCAAAGGACGACCCAACCCCACCAACCCCCCCCCCCCCCCCCCCTCCTCATTGTATAACAGTCAGTTGACTCTGATGGGAAGCACCGTACTGGAGGTTTTTCTTCAGTGCCATTCATTGGGAGCTGCCGGCCACCATTCTGTTAATCCGACTTTAACAAACGTTTGTGTCTGAGAACAAATGCTTGAACACACAATCAAGAAGAGGTGGAGTGAGCAATTATCAAATTACATTGGCACTGGTTTCTAGCCATGTCCTGACTGCCTCAACAGGCAGCCACAATTTAGTTAGAAATCATTGTTGGCCATTAGAAACAAAAGGGCGTGATATATTAGAATATCTGGAAAATTGAGTTTCTCCTTGTTTTCAAATGTGGCGAACTGTAGGGCGCGATGCTGGATCGTTCGGCTGATTAAACGAGGTTTTAGACCAAGTGATAAAGAGAATGTGCAGCTTTTGGCAAGTTTATAGTAAAAGTTATAAAACGAGTTTTGTAAATTTTACCTGAACCAAGCCAAAGCCTGGAACTGGGGAACTCGTTTCGTCCATTTCACTATAATGCGTGGATCTGGTGTCCATCCACTAAATATACTTTCGATATGAATGCAGACATAGAAGTTTTCCTTAAGTCTCTGTCCAGTGTGTTCGTGGAATACATCTCTTTCTTGGAGTTTCCTGAAAAACTAAGTACAGAGTGGTGGCCGAGTGGATAGGTACCCTGTTCTCTTATGCCAGCGGTCCCCGGTCGGGGAAAGTTCTCGAGGTGCCCGAACACTCTGTGTCAGCATCAACTGATGACGTTACAGCTTTCCGTGTTTCCGGGTTGGGACGTATAATGGATGTCCCCTTTGTGGGGAGAGACGCACTCCGTGCAGGTTAAAGATCCCTCCTCAGTCTTCTAGAAGAGCGATGCTCGAAGTTGTCGCTACGGAAGTCATCCGACATACCTCCGCTATTGGGCCAAGCAAAGGCGTAAATAGAACTTGCTCGACAAACCTTGTAACATGAATATGCTTAAAGACAAAAAGTAAGTTTTCATTCTCTCAAATCCTTGGCTAATATTAAACAGTGACAGTCCCAGTCCAGAACCTTCTTTTTATGGAATTACCGTAGAAATATTATTTTTCCATTCAACAATGTTACAACCAAGACTTTGGCATTGATTCTTTGTAAACTTTGGGGGAAGAGTTTGTTCAACGGAAATCGGAAGATTATTCTACATTATTTCCGTCGCTATTCAGTGAGATTGACAACCATACCTCCGAGATCCTCTCTCTCTCTCCCTCTCTCTCTCTCTCTCTCTCTCTGTCATTGTACCTTTGTTACGCTAGCGTTCCTAAACTTTTCGAGATTTGGTGCTACATTTTGACACCCCTAAGCACTTTTGTCCAAGTGACCAGTAATGTATTTCCGTCCCCTCCAATCGCGCTTTAATCGGATTTAGCACATTTTTTGGTCGGATATCTCCGTTTTGGCAGTCATCAGCGGGGTCAGCTAATCTACATACTATTCAGTTTACTCTGCAGTCCCAGATAACATGCCATTCGGTTTATTTCCTACTGATAACATGAAGCAAATTTCGAGGATACTCAGAACTTTCTAATCACTAGCAACGTCAGGCACTTCAGCTGGTAACATTATATTTGTGTAATATGTTCGAGGTATCCCATCAGAACTGCTACAACATGGGAGTTGGGAATATTCTATAATAAGAAGTGACCTAGCCTGTTTTGAGGGGGGGGGAGGCGGCGACGATGACATGTGAAAGTCTGTGTGGGGCTTCGTCGGCCTTTACAAGCCCTCATTAGGACCCTTCGATCGTTGCCCCCTTCCTCACAATCCATTGGAGGTTGGAGGAAGGACAACGACCGCAGGTTCCATACCCCCCCCCCCTCACCCGCGAGACAATTTTGCAAATTTAGTCCTCCAAGAGAGAGTCTGGGGTATTTGTAGTGTGTGTAACCCCATTTTTACAGACCAATTTTGGACACTATAACGTGTGAAACTTGTGTTGGACCAACGTTTTCATGGGGGGGGGGGAGGAGGGCAGCGAAACTTTTAGGGGTCAAGTGCCCCCAGCACCAATCTTCCGTAGCTGCCCCACTGTGTTACATCAATTTTTTTAACGGAAATGGTGACGCAATGTTCTCATTATTTGTTGTCGAGCTGGAATATATTTATTGATCGCGTTTCGAGAATGATCCAAACATGTTATACTCATATACTTCGCTCCACATGGAGAATGGATCAGAAACACTTGCGCGCACTTACACACTCAGACATACGGCTTGCACTTTTCTTCTATTTAACCGCAATATTATTTTAACACAGCTGCTATTTACTGGTATTCCCTTGGAAGCGAGCCTAAATTATTAATTGGAAATACGTGGTCACGTAATGGCAATCACATCGAATGACGAGTGTGCATACCGTCGCTGTAAATAATTGTTATAAATAAAACATTAAAGTCTGTAATTAATTATTTCAGATAAGTGTTTCTGTTAATAGGTTTGTGAAAAAATACTCATTTTGTCTATGAAAACAGTGATCACTCCGCATAATTGCCCATTATTGCGAGCAACTCATAACAGAACGATTCGTCCGGCAGAGTTCTTCAATCCATTATTCTAAGCAGGCCCGAGGCTAGGATGGGGTGTTGAGTTTGTGGAGTCTGCCACTTCATGGCCCTCTCATTCGGAAATTTAATGTCTGTCCGACAAACTCATAACCTCTCAGACACCAACAATTTCTCTGAAAGCTCCAAGTTGAAAACAATGACGATATTGACCAAACCACGATTTTCATCGAGTAAAAAAAACACTTATGTTTCATACAGCCTTCATATAAAGGCGCTCGTCCGTTTATAATAATTATTTTTTTTAGTATTATTATTAGTAGCAGCACTATTATTATTACTATTATTATTAGCAGTAGTATTATTAGTATTATTATTATTATTACCATTTGTTATAAAAGAACTTTTCTAGTCTGAAGTCGTTTATTGTTGTTTTAAAGAAGTGCATTGAGTTAGGATTGAAGCTCGTACCCGTGGTCAACGACTATGGAACACAATCGGAAAAATTTAACTCTCGTCTCACCATGTCGGGATTTTTTAAGTTCCTAGGTTCAGGTCTGAGTCAGGGAAATGGGAGTGCTTTTGGCATTTACCGTCTTTTTTATTTCAATAGATATGCTGTTTGGAGGTAACACTATTTCTGATCATTACGCTGAAAGTCAGTAAATTGAGCCATATTGTTTTTGAAAGCCAGGTTGTATCTTCTTTCCAGTGGATGACAATTTTCGCCATGGGAAGTGATTTACATAGGAATTATCGCACCTGAATTTTCTAAAGTTGTCAGCATATTTAACATTAAGGCCGAAAGGGTATGGGAGTTTGATATAAAACTTAAAATTTTGAAATGTGAGCGATGTTGTATCGTCTTTGTTGTCATCATTTCACAAACTCCATGCATTTTCCTCTAGATTAGTCCATAGAGATTGTTACCATTATGTGGATGTACAAAATATGTATCCGAGTCTCGCTCCGGGTTCTCAGTGTAGATCACGACTCGTCGTGATCTGCCCTTAGAACCCGGAGCAAGACTCGAATACATAGAGATTATTACCATTATGTGGATGTACAAAATATGTAAACTAGTCGAGCTCCGGGTTCTAAGGGCAGATCACGACGAGGCTCGGATACATATTTGTACATCACATAATGGTAATAATCATTTTATCTTACAATATATTGGGGATAAGTCAAGAATGTAGACGAATATACAACGAACTATTTATTCGTACGAATGAACAAAAAGAAAAAAAAATGGAAGTCACGCGAAAGGAACGTGCTTGTATCCGACCCCTGATACACACAACTGTATCAGGGGGTCGGATACACGACACTTGCGGAGTTAATACAGACAATATACATGTTGATTGTAAGATAAAAAAATACAACAGCTGTCTTTTACTGTTTTTTCCAAGCAATTTGAACGTGTGAGTATTATCTTCTTTTTAAACTCTCTTAGGATAAGACAATAGCGCTTTCACCATCCTCTGATGTTCTGTAACTTGTTTCTTGTTCATTATATCAACAGTGTTTCGCATAGTGGCATTTTATACAGACACTATCCTTTCCTTAGACATATATCTAATGCTAAAGACAACGAAAAAGGCAGTTACAAAAGACAAATGTCATATCGCGTTACTTTTGTTCCTCCTTTCCCTCGAAAATGGATACAACTTACACAGTCGATTTTGATGAAAGATATTGAACCAGCTCGACACCAGAAATATTGAATTTCACAGTGCTGAGTGCTATGTCGCTAAGCTGTGACAGAATCCACCTCGGTGAATTCTCATTACAGTGCTGATTTTAGTTGAGAAATGTTCTTATCTCTCGTCGTGGGACTCAGTGGTATTAAAAATGCTCATGCAATTTTCATTACCAAAGACACTGCTCTTCTCCACTATCTCGGTAATTACTGCAGTGACTCTTTAAATACAAGCCTGCTCCGTTGCCAATTGCGTCACCATTTTTCACAAAAGAAATAGATAGATCGAAAAAATTCGGCTATTTCCGCATTTCAAACGCGATAATGGCTTGAGAGATAACAGCCACGTCCTTGGTTATCCCATATGGAGACCGACATTTCAGCACTTAATTTGTCAAAGGTTCCCGTCGGATGAACTATTTATAAATAGTTCCAAGAATCATAACATTTTAGGATTTATTCCTCATAATTGAACTTGAAGATTCTCAACATTTTTCCCTTTTTTCAAACCGTTCACACGACAAAATATTTCGGGTATTCAAATATGACCCATCTAATATGTTATTTTTTATATATACACCTGTATTCTTTGGGTTTTGAGTTTTGGCATATCTGATTAAGAAAACATAAAACAAATGTTTCATACGTACGAACAATAGCTATTGAAAACAGTTTGCAGGTGAAGTTAATTGAGAGAGTCCAGCGCATTATTTACAAATATGCCATTACGTTTTGAATCGCGACATTCATGTATTGGAAGTCTTGAGATGACCAAGTGCTTTGTCGGTGTGCCGGATCGCTAAATGACTAAAGGTCTAAACTAAAACATATTCAAGCTGATAGAGCTTTACGTTGTCACATGTTCGTGATGTTTGATAAGCTCTCCGTATTTTGGAGGTGGACTTTTCTTAATGCTGTGATTGGGTTTTTGGGTCACTATAAATTTTCAAAATCCCGTCGCAACGGCGTACTGCAGGTACTGCAACAGTACGTGGAGAGTGCATTATCATTAAATCAGCCGCAGAGTGGAGATTCCACCGAAGCAATAATTGCAAATTTGTCGCAAAGTATAACTAGCACAAGCAAAGTTTCAGCCAATGGACCTCCGGATTAAACCCGCAGGTCCATTGGCTGAAACATTGCTTGTGTTTTTTATCGATATGTCTAAAATTTGAAAGTAATAGTTTGGGTGATAACTCCACTCCGCGGGTGATTTAGTTACAATCCACTCTCTACGTACTGTACATCTCTTTTTCCGTGTTATCGATCCATATTTATCTGATTTCACTCTTCAGTACAATAGCGGTGGACTGGTCATAATCCACGCGTGGCCAATGATGTCCACGCATGCGTTTACCAGATAATAAAAATCACCCGCGGAAAATGTCCAGTCCACTACAGTCGTACTGTACGATAACACTATTTGTCTGTCCCATCATAAAAAAACTAAATAATTTGATAGCAAACCTTTGGCCTTTTTACAGAAATCAGACTTGTTTCATGGGGTTCTCTGATGGACGATTCACATAACATTTTTTTCTACTGCAATTTGTGGTGTTTTTTGTTTTGTTTTTTTTTTTTGTTTTGTTGGTGAAGAGAGTGGGGAAAACGTTTTTGAGCTCTTCTTCCCCCATAGTCCCACCATCCACTAAAAATTAAATTCGACTATAACAGTTTTTTTTGCTTACA
Organism: Pictodentalium vernedei; assembly: GCA_031216915.1. Classification (NCBI taxonomy): domain Eukaryota; kingdom Metazoa; phylum Mollusca; class Scaphopoda; order Dentaliida; family Dentaliidae; genus Pictodentalium; species Pictodentalium vernedei. Next base: position 501,681,224 of record CM062297.1, on the reverse strand, counting down.
ATGGTATTAGATGCACCATCTATTAATAACTAGAATGTCAGCCCCTACACTATGCTAAAGTGTGTAACATAATTCACTTTACAGTTGTGTATTCACTGGTAAGACTCCCTCAGGACAATTTCATGAAAACCTCTCAAGGATTTAAAAAAGTACACATGGAACAATGTTTACTTGTCATACAGCGCCAGTCAAGATAAGTTCTATGTTATATGACCAGCGACTACATTAAATTATTTCCCAATTTGTTTAGTTAAATAGTTTGGTTTAAACATATTTTATTTGTCAAAATTAACAAAAAATGATTGGACAACAAGTGCAGAACACTTTAGGTACACCCTCTTCCTGAATCCGATTAACAGGTAATTGCAGCATTTGTTCAATCCATTCACATCAAAATAAACAGTTACCCTATTCGAGATCGCAACGGTCTTATGACGCCAGATATTCAGAGAAAGAAGAAAAGAGTAAGAAGAGAAGATGAGAAGAATTGATATAATGTATTCATGATTGAAAAAAAACGAAAAAAATGAAAAAAGTAAAAAATGAAGTTTTTTTCAGCCAATTCACAAAGCTGTATCGCGCCAGAAGAGACCCACAACTGCAAGGTTCGTTCAACATTTTGTCATCACATATAATTAAATGTTTATGGAGAGTTTCCTGGGAAAGTGTTCTATAAGAAAATAAATAGTTCATGTTCTATGGTTGTGTCTCATTCATCTTCAATTTTAAACATCTTTGTAAAGTTGAGCATTAATATTATCTCATGATGCACACAATATGAAATTGCCCATAATTTGCCGCAAAAGCCACCAGTGCATGTTGTCATTATGAAATTTATATTGCAAAAGGGATGCGAAAGCCAGCCAAAGAATGAAAAATTGACAAGTTGGGGCATAGATTGGTGGGTTGGACAAAAATGAAATATGTGTGTTTCCCGTCACGTTCCAGAAAAATGGGACGGGTAGGTTCGTAGGTGATTTAATTAAAAAAGTACCACTTCCCAGCAGAATTTTGTGTTCAAAGAGGTCTTTACGCCCTCGATACACAAAATTGCTGAATATTTGAATGTGAAGCAAATATAAAAAAGTACTTTGTCAGAAGAACAAAAAGTACCCTAAAAAACAATAACTACAAGTGCTGACACTTCTTTCAACGGTGACATCAATAAAATATTTAAGATAATAAATAGGGTAAGCAGCTACAAGGAGATAGGAACCCCACCTACTTTCTTTTTTGTTTTGCCGTAGGAAATGCTGGTAGAAAGCAAAATATGCCAAGTGTACACTTTTGCCCTAGTGACACATTCCCAACATATCAACTTTTGTCCTAGAGCCCCATCCCCAACGCTGGGTTTATACGATTGACCGTAAATGTTTTAAATTGCCACTTTTCTCAATGAACGGTGAACGCAGAATTTCAGCAACATATATCTGTAGCAAGTTCATTACCTCCACTTCTGGCTGAAGTGGCTGAACATGATGAGATCAATTCGTTTCTTATTAAATGTAACAATCAATTAAATAAATCTGCGGTGTTTAGTTGCCTGAGCCATTCTTGGATTGCGAAGTTTTGTAGGCAAGCAAAGTGCAACGTCGATGTAAATCTTATCATTTACCGACTCACATATTATTGTTTCTAATCCCATAACCCCGGGGGTCATAAAAATAAGTGGTTGATGGGAATAAAATTCACTTAAGAGTGCTCATAAAATGGTCTTCTTTGATTTTGGAGTGCAACTTCATGTGCAAACCGGCATATGGCAATGTACTTCTGTAGGCTGTACTGTTCTAATCGAAGTTAACTGCGGTGGGATGTTCGGCATATTATCTGTACGTCTTCGACCATTTGAGAATTTCTCTCGGCCAAAAACATTACATTTTTTTATCCAAGAAGGAATAGACATTTCCACCTTCATGAGCACAATATGACATTTCCGCCTTCGTGGCCACATATATGTATATAGGTCTACTAATGGAGCGGTCTGGACTCAAGGAGAATCGTGATACTGTCCTGTTCTTCACCATTTATGTCATCAGAGATTCAGAACATGCAATGACATTTCATTGGAGAAGTTTGGGTTTATTCCGACATTATGTGCTTTTCACACATCTGGGTGGTACATTCGTCTCCGTTGTCCATTATCTTTTCTATGTTTCAGACACTTTCAGGTTCAAACGAAAGCATGTTTAGTTGACAAAACATGCGTTCAGTCTAAACACGCCCCGTTTATAAAACAAAAAGCTCATAATGTGCGGGTTCCATGCATTGCTTGGAACGCAGGGGCGGAGCAAAGACACAAGACACGCCGTAATTACATTATATTATATTATATTATATTATATTATATTATATTATATTATATTATATTATATTATGTTATGTTATATTTATATTATATTATATTATATTATATTATATTATATTATATTATATTATATTATATTATATTATATTATAAACCGGCCCCAGTAGTGAACATTATTTGCATTATGTCAAGAAATAGTTTTTACATAAATATATTTAAAATAATCAATGGACTCCCAAACAGATCTGCTCCATAGTCCAGGCACATTAGACATAAAAATGAGAAAGTAAGGAAAAAAATCGGAGAAAGCTGATTTTTTTATATGTTTCCGGGACACACATTGCGGATAAAGTGTGAAAAGTCCCCGCGAATCCGAGTTGAGCTTTTTTAGTTATAGCGTTTTTTTTGATGAAAAAAAGTTTTTTAAAAAATTTCGACCCAGCTCCATATTTCTCATTCTTATTCGCCTTAGTAGGGTGAGAATCATAAATATCGTGCTGAATTATATTGAGAATACATATCCCCAACAGAAAATGCCAACTTTGTACCAATCCTCACACTCAATGGTGAAATATTCACGAAAATGTACAAAATGACGAAAAAAAATTTATTGTTTTCATACACACAACGGTACACAACGTCCATTAAATCAAATCTACGACTACTTTGGGAGTTAAATTATATATCAAAAAATGCAGAAAAGCAGTGGCTTTATAATGATATATAACAATAGTCATTTATTCCATAATGAACTGGTGAAACGTGTGAAATATTAACCATACCCCCTAAACTCAAATTCAAACGGCATCGACTTTTCTCATTCAAATACCGTATTATAGCATCATTGTTTCAATTTCCATGTTCGATTAAATCACATAATGTGGTGTTCGCCTACACTCAAGATGCATCGGCATGTAATGTGTGCACGCCCTTGATGTGTATATATCAAAGCAGTGGAGATTGTGTCTTCGTCAGATAAGTTGACAAAAGTTTTCGTTAGACTCGGCGGCTTCCATATGATTATGTCATATTTAGGGGCAATTGGTTCGATCATGGCTGGTAGCGGCTTGGATGAACTTTGGGGGACTGTTTATGCTGGTGGGTCAATCCATCATTTGATCAGTGGTCATGCATATTCAAGAGCAGTTCGTGCCCATTTGCTAACACAAATTGCCATTACAAAACTTGTGTTTGAAGAAAGCCGAACACTAGATAACATTGACTGCACAGAAGTCAATGAAATATTCTGTGGACTTGCCAGAGGTGACTGTACAACAGCTGACGCTGTCAATCAAGAAAGTGTCAGCCATCTACTGTCAAAATTACACGAACTGCTCCAGAATGCGTCCGTAGGACGCACAGGAAAGCTTTGGGTACAATACTACGAGCAAATAGGTCTTCTCCAGTTGTTCTTGAGAGCAGAGCGCACAGGCGACTGGGAACTCCACACATATTGTGTTCGCAATATGATTCCAGTATTTCACGCAGGTGGTCATTTTGCATACGCAAAAAGTTATCATCTCTATTTGCAGCAGATGAATGAGCTAACAGAAATAATGCAACAGGATGATTTGAAGTTGTTCACTGAGAAAGGTTACTTTACCATAAGGCGCTCAGATAAATTCTAGGACGGGATATATTCTGATCAGACCATCGAGCAGTGTTTAATGAGAATGTTCAAGCTCCCTGGTGGTCTTACACATGGCAGGGGAATAACCGATAGCACTGTTGCGAAATGGGTACATGGACTACCTCTTTGCCTTCCGATATGTAATGCTCTCGAAAATTTTGTTCATGTTCACACTGGTCATGGCGAACAACATCGGGATCTCCGTCAAAGTTCACTATTGACTGATGCCAATGATATCACCAAATTATTGAACTGGCTCAGAGTGCATTCCCCCTTTCAGGATAGAGCTCCACTACAATTAGTCTCTATAGCGACCGGGCTTGTGGCCGACGAAACGGTGAACTGTGACCAAGTTCGCAAAATTGGTGAATGTTGCGTATCGAATGTTGTAAGCAAAACGTTCAACAGCATCAAACTACGACGTGTTGACACTGTGAAGTCTTTCGCATCGATGGCAAATAGCATCAAAGTCCGTGGAAGTAAGGTAGTGATTAACCCCACAATTCTGTTCAACCGCATCACATGTGTTATTCAGTCACAAGCAGAGATGGAAGAGTATCTCAAATATGAACTCGCCCCGAAACCACCAGCATTGTTTGATTCTGCTGGAATGAGGAAGACACAGAAAAGCACGCTCGGTAAGATCCTCAAAACATACGGTTCCGAGCAAACTAAAATCCCAGAACATTCTCTGTTTGTTGTAGATGGTGGATTTTTATTGAGGGCAGTTGTATGGCCTAAACAGTCGTCATATAAGGACATATGTACATCATATTCCAATTATCTAGTGAAACATTTTGGGGCGAACGTCGTGGTTGTTTTTGATAGTTATGCTTGTACAATGTCGACAAAGGGCATGGAACAAGCCCGTAGATCTAAAGACAGGTATTCCATTGATATCAATATCTCACCCGAGTTACCAGCCACCACACCCCAATCCGATTTCCTTGCAAATGCCAAGAACAAAACCCAACTGATCGATCTTCTAATGCAGGAGCTATCTGCTATCAATATTCAGCCCAAGCAGGCCGAGGCTGATGCTGATGTACTGATAGCCGAAACTGCACTTGACATCGCTCAAGATGACAACAATGTTGTCGTTGTGGGAACAGACACAGACTTGTTAGTCATTCTTACCTCTCGAGTTCAACCGGGATGTAATATTCACATGATGTATTCCATTACCCCAAACTTACTAGTTTCAGTTAGTGAAATAGCAACCAAAATGGGTGACCATAGAAGCAACCTCCTTGTAGCACATTCTATAAGTGGTTGTGACACTACTTCTGCACTCTTTCGAGTTGGTAAGAAGAAAGTATTCAGTACAATTGTCTCCGATGTTACTAGCGACTCACAACAGTATGTCAACACAATTTTGGCGGATGACAGTACACCAAATGCAGTAGCAGCTGCCGGGGAACAATTTTTCCTGATCTTATACGGGAGTAAAACTGTTTCCTCTCTCGACCAATATAGATATGTCACTTACACGCGTTATGTAGCAAAATCTAAACTGAATAAACCCATCGACCTAGCCTCACTCCCACCAAGCAGCGATGCTGCACAACAACATGTCTACATATGTTATCTCCAGGTCCAACAATGGCTGGGCACTTCGCTTCCTCCGACGGATTGGGGGTGGTCGCTAGACAATGGACTTCTTGAACCGACTGCAGCCACAAAGCCATGTGCCCCCGATAACCTACTGAATCTGATCAGTTGTGGTTGCAAGAGTGCTTGTACAAAAAGGTGTGGGTGTAAGAAGGCAGGACTCTCTTGCTCAGGTTTGTGTAATTGCAGTTCGGATTCTTGTAACAACCACAGAAACACTGTCCTGTCGGAAATTTCTGAGTTCGATGAATAATATGTATATAGGTCATGTCATTTCTGTATATAGCGTTGATAATAGTCAATGTAACTTAATCCATGTTGATTGATTTGTACATTCTGTAAATATTATTTATTGATTTTTGTACATTCTGTAAATATTATTTATTGATCTAATGCTGCCAGACACAGACGTGTCTGTTCGGTCCCAAGCCCGAAAATAGTTGAGTTATCATGCTGACGAATTTTATGCCAAAAGGGGAACTCGGCCAGAAGCAGAGGGGGTCTTCCATAATGTCTATTTTGTAAGCAATGATAAAAGTCTTCAAATGGTGGTGGATTTTTTATCGTCTGTCCAACTAACATCCCGTTCTGTTCTACGACCCTTTGGGCAAATCCGTTAGGAAAATCGTCATTTTTTGCGTAAATCCGATACTTTTTTGTGAATTTTCAATAATTTTTCGCAGAAATTGTCACAGAATGCACATTTTCCTCTAGGTAAATGTATATAAGACATTATGTAGCTCGAAATACGCGTAAACAAAAAATACAGTTGGATCAATTCGAGGTTACAAAGTTCGTGCGATTTTTTTTTATTTTTTTCAAACGCGTTTTCGAAAAAAGGCTGTAGAAAAAAAGAGCTCAACTGGGATTTTAGGGGACTTTTGTCTAATCGTTCAGTGACATGTACTCGACATTCCCTGAAAAAATCAGCTTTCTCCGATTTTTTCCCTAGTGAAACCTAATGTTCTTGGGCTACCATGCTAGTTCAAAGATGAAATCGTAGTGGCCATAGTGTATCACACACTCAGGAGCGAAGCCTTGGTGGTTTGAGATGTGTTTGCACACGCCGATCATTATTCCATTCGGGACATTTCCGTATAGTTTGGTGTCTTATATAGCTTATGGTTTGGTGTCTTATATAGTTTGGTGTTTTATATAGCTTATATATCGATTCGGTCTTGCTAGTAATCAATTACTATTTTTACGAGATTTGATTTGCTACTTGGACTTGTCACACACACAGTCCTTCAAACAAGTTGCACCGATTCGAACAACTGTGTGCCCAGGTTCGAGTACGGTACATGTTAATTGAATAAGATGTTGGGTCACGACTGTCACCTTATATATTGTATTTATCCATAAATAAAGTTCCAGGACTTATGAGTTTTGTTTAACCATAATGCTGACTGACTGATATTTCAGTTTTATCAATAACGCATGCCTTCGAGAAGGCATGTCTTGATAATGTGGTTGGAGCATTTCAACGGTCGAAATTTGAGTGATCACTGATAAAATAGTCCAACTAAACCTGCCTCGTCGAAGGGATGCCTGGATGATATTGTTGGAATATTTGTATCAGTCAGGACTTTATCCATCACAGTCCGAACGAAATAAACCCATGTCCTCACCCAAATCTGTCCTCTTTGCGACGCCCTGGGGAAGACTGTTATTTTGTGGGTATATACTGATAACAGTAAATGGTCACTCGTACAGATCACGTCGGTGACATCCCTGTTTGTCCCACTTTCTTAATTTAAGTAGGGACATACAGTGAGATGATTCGGAATAATTGATTAATCCTCTATGCGCTTGATCAAAGGTTATGACTTATAGTTCATTTCACTTTAGCAAGTCAGGTTACTGAATACATCACTTAATTAATTGCCCAAATTTCTGAATAAACATACATAACATATGTTACACTAAATTTACATTTAAAACTGCATATCTAATTTTTCTAAAATAAAAATAGCACATTTAATATGATAAATAGAGGATATGGAATGAGAGTTTTTCTCATATAATATTTATGAAACGAGTCTAAGAATTTTCTGTTTTGGCGAGCCTCTGGCGAGCCCAAACGGAAAATTCGGACGCGTTTCATAAATATTATATGAAAAAAACACTCATTCCATATTCTATTTATCATATGACACACACACGCACAAATTAGCCACTTAGTATGACTTTTTAACCCATCACCTAACTTGAGTTGGCGACGGCACTTGGAAAAAACATCTTCGTATAACTAAAATTTTTCATTTTTTGCTTCCACAACATAGGCTATGACCCCTCATTGGAACGAGCTCGTCGTGCTCGTTCCAATGAGGGGGTCATAACCTATGTTTTGGAAGCAAAAAGTGAAAATATTTAAAAAAATGAATGGCGTTTTTCTTGTAGGTAAAAGATTAATACAATATAACCCACCCTAAATAGGACAGATAACTTAAATTCTCCCTACTGAAATTATGCAAATGTGACCCAGTTGTATTTTGCATAGCCAATCAAACTGTTCAGTTTTGAAATTGACCAATGAAAGCTTCCAACTCTAGTTATGCAAATTATGAAAATATGGCCCAGTTGTATTTTGTTCAGCCTATCAAATTGTCTAGTTTTGAAATTGACCAATGCAATTGACGGAAGGCTTTATTTATCACTGATTAATATGAAAACAAAATATCAAATGTTTTAAAGTGAACAAAACGGACGAGTCATATGATAAAAATAAATATTGATAAAGAGAAACACAATACATACAAAATTTCACAGCTCATGTGTAAATCTTCCACTATGTGCAGCTAGATTCCATCTGCAATTGTCCATTGATGCACTCAAAGGACGAAATTTAGATATAATGCTGTCAATAATTTTCTCCGTTATCTTTTCCGCGGAAAAATACTATCTGCTCCAAAATGAATCTGAAGACACTTCACTGTAACGATGTTTTTTTGGAGCAGGCCTGTATGACTTGTCTGTTAATGTTGCGAAGTTAAGAAGACAGCCTTAAAATTTGATAAAGTACGCACGTTTACTAGCATTTATAATCAAAAATGCAAACAATATAACTATCCTTATTCTGCCAAATTGAATGATGATGCGTAGATGATCAAACGAAATGCCACACACAAAGGTGGGTAGTGGCCATCGTATGAAAGAAACTATAACAAGTTGTCTTAAGCAAAGTTGGAGAACCGGGAAGAACAATCACACGGTGTTAAATAGAGAAATTGGGACAAACGGGGATAAACCATGAAGACAGTTGCCAGTTATTTTTACATCCTATAGAATGGAAAGGAGATATTTCGGATCGAATTTTTTTTTAAATGGACTTATTCATAACTGCCAAATCAAAAGTACATCAACATAAATTATTCAACGTGAAAATAAATATTGTCAATAATAATAATTCAAATTAGCTTACGTTTAAAGTTTAGTTAATGACTTGAATAGATTACTTCCAACAATTTAATCTGCAAGACACGGTGGTGCGTTCAATTTGCTATTACCGTCAATATGGATTTTTCTTGACATACGAAATGTGCGTATCGAACGAAAAATAAATAAGATATTCTGACAGATATGTCAAGCGTTATTGTAGCCAGATTCCAACGTTATCTCACTAATATTCATAATCGAATGATGTAAGCCAAAACGTCTATTTGTAATCTCTAATCAAATTTAGTGTCCCGATATGACGAGTTTCAATTTTTTGGCTGATACCCTGAAGTATATCACAGAAAATAAAAGATGACATTCATCCCGGTCTGCGAAACAGAAGAAATGGATGTTTGGAACTCAGTTGACGCGATATTAGGATGTTTTGGTGGACCTTTAAGATAAATTATTCGGTGGGAAATGTATTTAACCCTTTAAACACTGGTGGTAGCTTCCATATCAGTTCAATAGCAGCAATTGGAAGAGACCATATTCATTATTTTGGGAAAGACCAATTAATATTTTCAACGTGCAGCTCTGGAGCTGCACATTGAAAATATTGATTGGTATTCACCACCCACTCACTTAGCAGCCAACCCCCTTAATGAAATTGTGGCGTATCATGTGCCTGGGCCAGAAAAAGGGCCTCTCGGGTTCAAAGGGTTAATATTCCTAATATCGTGTGTGCAGAAACTTTAGAAAGGAAAAGTGGATGGGCGAATCGGTAGAATAATCTGTGATGAAAAAGAAAGTTGATACAGACACTCCATGTGCTTTACCTTTAGCGTGATTTTCTGCACCGGTCTTGTTTTATTTGATCTTTTCAAACCATCATTTTATTCCGATTTACTTTGTATTGTTGAAAACGCTTTTCAGAAATCAGAATGTTGACCTATTAATCTCTCCTAGTGTGGAACAAGGCCCCATTTTCAATGCTAAAGCACTGCAGATGGGGCCCTGTTCCACTCAAAAAGCGTAGGACTTAGAGCCTGCTGATTTTAAAACATTAATTGCTTTTCTCATCTATTACAACTGTTGTACTGTGATTACAAAATCGGACATAGAATCTCGCCCGCTTTTTGACTGTGCGATCTGGTCGAAATAGTATCATCGCCCAACCCCAACCCCGCCAAACGTTGTAGGAAATCACCTGTCTAAAACACAAGGGAGAATGCAGAATCGCCTCTTCCCTTTGTGCTCTCGGTTCGGTCTTGATTTAGTGATATTTTATGAATGAAACCGCGACTTTCTGGTGTGTGTTCGCGACCCAATCGCGCCAAATCGAGAAAGAGACCACAGCTGCGTTCTCACTACTGGAATTAACTGGTCGATGGGTGAGATTTGCAAAGAATGGGATAGACCACTGTGAATTCAGAAAACTAGCGGCCAGTTATTATAATCTGACACAAAGAAAATAAAGCATTCTACGTTTCCGAAAGTTTGTGAAGGGATAGTATCCGAATTGAGGGAAAATCGTAAAATTAAACTAACTCTTTGCAGACTTTTCAGGGAGTACATTTTCTCCATAATACAACTAAGAACTTAAACAATTCAATTTTGTTTGTCAGAGCTCAATCGAGATTGCATTGGTTAAATTCCTGCTTGCGTTATGGGAAACAATTCCGCCTTGAAATTTTTATATTTTCTTATCAGTTCCCTGTGCGTTAATTAAATAGCTCCAGGAAGCGTCTTGTGTTTCTATTCTATTATCTATCTGATAAATGCGAGATAAATGAAATTAATACCCCAAGGATGACGGTAATGTACAGCATCTTCAAAATATTCGACAAATGACGTGTGCGTAATCTGTTTATTATCCACTCCTGTATACACAAAAAGTAAAAGTGGCACTGGCATGGTTCTTATCTTTTGTTGATGTTTAGTGTATATGGGGAACAGAAAGAGGAGGCACCCACAACTATTTTATGCTTTCAAAACAACTTACTATGTCCGGTCGTGTCATGCACAGGTTACTTGCCTTTTTACATCTCTGTTCCACGGCCTCTTCACGGTTTGGGTCTTCTTCTTCAACCATCTTCTTGGGCTTACCTTGGAGAAGGTGTATATTTGGGGGTGGTAGAAAACGACCCAGCTGGCAGAAGGTGTAATCCATTGGCCAAGTGCATCTAACCTTATATTTAGAGGTAATATGCCATGTGAATGTGAGCATATTGACGCATACGGGGGAGTAAGGAAGCATTTTGGACTCCGAGGGGAAGGGAGGCACGACCATACAAGGGCACCTGTTCACTGATATACATCACTGGTGGCTCATATGTTTTATTGGTATGGTAGAAATACAATACACAAAGCTGTGTGCGGACACAAGGACTCCTCCACATGGCGAAATCTGCATATTTATGCTCCATATACAACGATTTTATTAAATATAGAGCCAAAAATGTGTATTTTTCTCCACTTTAAATTCCACATTAGAGACAAAACAACTGAGGAAACGATAAAGAGCCTGTGCAAGCCCTTTCCTGCTACTTTCCAAAAACATTGCAATGTCGGGTTAAAAAATAGAATGTTGGCCTAAACACACACACACACACCCTCACACACACACTCACAACACACACACACACACACACACACACACACACACACACACACACACACACACACACACACAAACTCTCCGATCCCCCGCCCGCCCGCCCGCCCGCCCGCCCGCCCGCCCGCTTGTAATCATATATACCTTGAATGTGCCTGCCTCCCTTCCTGTCTTTTCGCCCGCCCGCCCGAGACCGCCCGCCCGCCCGCCCGCCCGCCCGCCCGCCCGTCCGTCCGCTTGTAATCATATACCTTGATTGAGGTCAGAAGTGGAGGGGAGACATGCACCTTGTGCCTCCCTACCAACCCGGCTGTATCTCATCTCCGCTACCTCATACATGGGAAGGTTCAGAACAAAAAATACGGCTAACTTAACTTTTTTTGAGTGCATTTTCTTAGATATTCCTGCTATATGGCTCTAGGCTTCCAACCACCTGAAATATTTCACATGAGAGAATCTAAACAAAAGCAATGACCTAGTTGAGGGCTAGACTGGTTTCAGGTCACCACAGTGTCGACTCTCTGAGAGAATTGTGGCTTGAGAGTTTGTGTCCAAACCAATAAAAAAGTTAATTTGTGACATAAACCTTCTGGAAGCAATCGTACGTCAGAGCGGCAATGCAGAAAATAATGTGTAAAACTGGCTGCTAATTCCGCCCTCTCCAGGAAATTGACCGCTCATGCAGCAAATTTCATCAATTATTCTTGTTTTATGCATTAGTGAAAATTCTGCCAATGGTGATTAACTATGTAACAACCTCAGAAACTGGTATGCGTCTGAGATGCAAGCGGTCTTTCAATAAATTAATTTGTGCCTCTGAGAAAAGAACTGTATTCAATACGTCAGAAAACCGAAGACGCAAAAACAAGTTGCACAGTTTGTGTTTCGACGGACAACGTTTTTCGGTTTCAAAGAAAGCACACAAGAAGTATGTCAAACGTTCAATCCACAAATCAGTTATTGCAATGTGAAAGAGCAAGACTGTGCTGTTTATAGCGTTTAACATTCTTCACACTGGTGTAAAAATACTAATATTTCAAGAAATGAATTGTTCCCATAATGCAACTAGGAATGTAACCGATTCAGTCTCGTTTGAAAGTTCTGAATGAGAAAGTCAATCGAATCTGATGAGGGGCCAATACTAAAGAACTTTTATAATTGTATTTTCTAGTTATAATGTTAAACGGGTTGAAATGAACCATTAGCATTTTGAAAGATGTGGCAACTTGCCAGTTGGCCGCCGTAGACTGGTCAGATTCCACGGGCGGGCAATATTTCCACGGACACAATAACATTAGATTCCAAACACTAATTATAGGAATAATCATCAACAATTTAATTAATGAAGCACCGGGTAAAACCCTGTGGTTTAATAATTAAAATTTCGCTGCTGGTGATTTGTATTACCTGGTAAACGCTGCTCTCGTGTGAATTACAACCAATCTCCAACGACTGTACTTTATTAATAGATAGCAAATACAGTTCTAGAAAATACAATTGTAAAAGTTTTATTGTACTGGTTAAATGCCTTAGTTTGATATTTCAACATTTGTGTCTAGTGGTTAATCTGTCCGCGAAAGTGAGAGGTGGGATTCTCATCCATTACGTAAATAAAAATAATTGATCTAATTCGTTCTCGATATTATCAGACTTATTCTCAAGTATTTGCTCATTCAGTCATTTTTACACCTCCAAACAACCTGTCCTTTTTATGTAAATGGAAACAGACTTGCGAAGTAGCAGACGAGGAGATATAAATTACTTCACACGTTTTGAATTGCCTGTCAATTGACAATGTCCCTTGATGGTTGGCGCGTGATTCAGTGAGGAAATGAACTGCGAAAGAATACTAAACGTATGGGTTGTTGGTAATGTTCAACAAGTGTGTCACTGTTTCTACTTATGTGTCGAGAAAATATTCACTTGATAAAATATTCTATTGCGGTTCATTGTTATTCGGGACCCATTAGGAAAACAGTCAACTATTCAAATAATGCTGTTACAATCGCCTTGCCATAGGCAAGTGTCTCGTTATACCGCCCCACCCCCACCCCCACCCCCCCCGGTACATATTGTTCTTTAGAAAGCTTCTAAACAAATTAACACTACTCCGCGACTAATACCCATCCAACAAAAGAAAGTGGACATAGAAGGTCCTTACGTGTAACATGGAACTGTTGTGAGTCATTTTCGACTGGAAAAAAAACATGCCATGGCTCTTTCTCTAAAACAGCGAGGCATTACTGAAACTGACATGGACATGGATGAAACACAAACGGCGGTGTAAAATGTGGTGGGTACACCCAGTGGTGGACTGGCGTATGGGGCACCGGGAAATTTCCTAGTGGGCACCCCCTATTAGGAGCCACCCAAGGCCACAAACTTACGCAGCCCAAAACCTGTTGGTGCATGAACTTTCGTAAAAATGGCCAAAAGGCGAAATGGGCCTGATTGCATAGACTGCCCGTTTATCGAAATGACCTCTATTTGGCCTGCCAGTGGCAGCCACAGAGAGAGCATTTCTATATACCAGCAGTCTAATTTGCCATTGGCCGGACAGGTGTGAGGAAACGGCTTTCTTTCGGTTCGAAAAATCAAAATGTTCTTCCATTTGGGCCTTTCTATGGTCTGCCTGATGAGTCCTGCGACCCTTTGGTGCAACCATATTTGCCAAATGAGCGACATAGATAATACAAAAAGGCCATCGAAATGTCCTCTGTGTGGACATGCCAGCCACTGATCGCTCAGATACAAGGAAGCTGCGTTCTTCCCGTGCGAAAGATCAAATTTATGTCCGGGCCTGGGACCCATGCCATCCTTGGATACACTGTCCTCAACTCTTTTCCGCAGACAAGCTGCATGTCAAAGAGAAAGTTTAAAAAATTGAGTGTCAAAAAATATGTCAATATGCAGGAATTACATGAATACTTCCTTATTTAGATATTGTGATTTAACGACATTTCGACAGTCTGGTCCACTCCCTCTTGTCGTTCAGTTTTATGGGTACAGTAAGCTGGAGTACCATGAGAGAACCATCGAGCAGCGGTGAGCAACTGCCTAACTAACTCGACACATGCAGGGTAGCATTGATTGAAGGAATGCGCAGCATTACCCCTTAGTACACAGAGCCACCGTGTCAACGTGGGGAATCAGTATTAAGTGCCATGGCCAAGGTCACAGCGCAGTTACCGCTGGTCAGGGTCGAGCTGTGGACATTTCGGTTTGGAGTTCAATGCTCTAACCACTAAATCACTAAAACACCGTGCACCCATCACCGGAATACTTTATCTGCAACTGAAGTTAGTTTAGACCCTAAGACCGGTGCATTCTGTCTTCGTTCCATTCCTTCTTCAGCAGCAATCGTCCAAACCGAAGACTAGCCTTCGGGGTGTAAGATGTTTGAAGAAGAAGCAATGAACCAACTCATGACCTGACAGTTGTCTACACACCAGAAATGGGGCAGTAGTGTGTATTTGTACAAATGTTAATATTCGATTATGATCTGTTGAGTCACCAGCATAACCTACAGGGGGCTGTTAGCCGTGTGGGTGAGGGTATTGATATAATTACATGGATACACATCCCACCCCCATCTCCTCCCACCACACACAATAATTATCATTGTTCTCCACTCTAGGAGGAAGGGATAAGGAACTTATGTTGATCATTTCTTTCAAAGTTCCTCTCACACCCCAAGCCATCGGAGGTATGAAGAGTCTTAAAATATGCACCGGTCATCGTACAATAGATGGAATTAAACGAGTGTGACTACACTGAAAATTATAGACTTTTGCCAGAAGCATTCGCGCTAATGTCCAGAGATTGCAATGTAAATTAACATCACCTATCTAGTCCATAGACTTAATTAGATAATCATATCTCTAAAGCGTTTCTCTTTTTGTAATGTTACATTGAACATTATCGAATAAGAACAGAGAAATGTAATGATTTCTGTGAAGAGTGACTGACTAAGAAATGTATTGTGAGAAAATATACCTGGCATCTGTCATGAACATGTTTTTTGTTTGGGGGGGGGGGGGGGTCTTTAAATGTGTTATATAACCACGTTCTGGCTGTTCGAGAGTCGACATGGCTTAATTTGATAAATGAATGTATAGTTTGCAGAGAACGCATAAGTAACATGGCTATCCTATTGTCATAAAGATGAGGCAGCGTTGCTGCAGGTTAAAGATGTTAATTAGTTTGGCTAAAAAATTGGCTCGTCTAAAATAAGGCGTCTATCGACGTGCAAGATACCACTTTGCAAAAACGAGAATTTAAGAGTCGAAATCGTACTGAAACAAACATTGCCCCAATGTTCACTGTACATGAGCACTTTTCTTTTAGTTTTCGGTGATAAGTATGATAAAAGCGACAAATGGATCAATCGGCGATAATTTCGTCGACGAATATAATAAATTATTGCGATGAATTGACGGTAACATGGTCTGCCTTCATGTTTATCCGACACGCAAAGCGGCGAGGTGGAACATACACTCTGAACCACAAGCCCCAGACCATATTACCTTTCAAATACGGCCTTACCCATAGCCAAAATTCACATCATAAAATGAACAAGGCAACTTTTAACGACAACGATTTTAGTTAATAAGCCATTCCTGTAGTTCACGGCGTCAATGGGCAAATAATTAACTAATCAAATAAAAGGTCGAGGTCACTCCTGATATTCATTTGTACACGATTGAACGGACCACAGAGTGTTCTTGGTGAAAGGTAGATGCTATTGGATATTTTGGTTAACCGAGCAAACCTCAGACTATGTTACCACCACTTCATCGCAATAACGTATATGTTTCAATAAGATGCTACCCAAAGCCCACATTGTTGAACGAGCAGGACAACTATGATCGATAACAACTTTAGCAAGCAAACCGCTCGTCTAAACCACGGCGTCACTGGAAAAATAATCAAGAAATCAGATAACTATCTGGGTCTCTCAATCTTAGTTCACGTCGTAACTTGATTTGAAATTTAACCTTTTACCTAACGAATCGCCCGCAACCGCCCGCGTAATATGCAAACTGAGCAGTTGAAAAAATTAAATTTTTCAAAATATTTCAACAAAACCATATCATGTGACCCCTCATTGGAACGAGCTCATTGAGCTCGTTCCAATGAGGGGTAACATATGGTTTTGTTGTAATTTTTGAAACAATTAAAAAAATGATATTTAAAATAATAAATTTTGATATCGTCTGCATTGGGTAAAAGGTTAAACAACACTTCACTGAGATACGCCATGCCCAGTTCCTGTTTCTGGTGTGGCGCTTTTGCATCGTGTGTCCGCTTAATATTAGAGCATTTTCCCCTATGGTGTGACCTTATTGGGGTGCCTCATTTCGCGCGATGACGTGACGCGGTAACACATGCTACGAGAGCCATAGACTAAACTAGGCGAACTTTTAGATTATTTGTCTTCTTGGAACGCATAGTTATGTAATGGTTGGTTGTCTGAAATAAAAATAAATGAATGTCTCGCTTACAGAACACAAATGGAGAAGAAAAATTTACACGACTGTTATTCATCAAGTAATTGCAGCAGATCTACATACTGCGTTGTGATTGTGTGTAGATTCTTCATTCATCAAATGAACCGGAAATACAATCGGAAGAAGGCCGAATCTTTTCTGGTTCGAATTTAGATTAGAAAGTTAAAAAACTGATAAACGCGGTGGTAAACATTCATGGACAAGGGTCATCATATCAACAACAAACCAAGAACATTGCCAGTTATATTAAGAAATGAGGACCTGTGAGAAATTATTGCTGAATCGTATTCGGTGTCAGACATTTCTTCGATATCATCCGGAAGTCATATGCTTTGATGTAAAAACAATCGATAATTCCATACATCGTTTTCAATCCATCCATGTGGGATTATATTGGATTATATTTTCAAACAACATCCACAAAACTGCAGCTGAAAAAAAGAAATTTTGTTGGATCTATTCTACGAATTCAAAGCGCTTTCATCTGAGGACTTAACACTTCTCCTCTCTTATACGTTTAGCAGCTACATGACTGAATACGCGCAGTGTTTGTAGAGTGGCTGTGTGCTATTTTATCCCCACAGTCGACTGGAGGATTAAACCTTACCGGTATCATACCAATTAGCGTTACAGAGTGAGGTTTGTTTCATGTGAAAAAAACTCATCCATCTCTTGGGCCTCCAGTCAAATTATGTAAAGAATTCGACGCCTTTCATGGCCTACAGCCAGTCTACCCCATAAATAGCCCATCTCCTATGTTTAGATTTACTGTAATATTTCAGTTGATCGGAAAAGCGAACCTATGGTCGCTTTTCCGACCAACAAAAATATTACAGCCGATTATACTTGAAAATACCATAAACATTTTTCTTTGAATTAACGTTAGAAAAGTTTCTCAATCAAGACTGAAATTGAACGAATCTTTGATTACGTACCGAATGCCATAACGCATTTTTGTTTATTTAATGAATGAAGAATCACCACAGCCGTAGTTTTATAATTGCGTCGCGAGGTTCTAATAAGTGTGTTAATATATCGATGTCTTCAATGTGAAATTAATACAACTTGATTGGAAATTATAACCGGGGGACAAAAGAATATTCGTATATATTAGTGAACAAAACGACTTCGTTTTTCGTCAAAGGTGGTCTGCTCGAAAACTTCGCGAAAAGTGTGTAAACAAACGGCATATAACATCGTCGAATCCCTTAACCAATTTGACTGTTCACCTGCAAACTTGAATGCACTGGTTACTGGGTTCACCGTTATTTAATACGCTAAAGAGACGAACATTATACGTTTTGCTTCGAAAACACAGATTAAACCCTTAATGGAAAACATCGACAGGTACCCACAAATGAGAGAGTCTAAGGGCATGGATTGCTTCGGAAATGGAAACAATTATATATAATACAATTTGAATGGCGATACTAGTAATTTGCGCTGTGTGGTCGATACGGTGCGGATGGGGTAAAATGGAAAAACAAATCGCAAAACACACCAGTGCTACTTGGATAATGTATACTATGGAATGTTAAAATATACAATTGGACGATTGGGTTTTCCAAACCAATGTATGCGAATGAATCGCCGCGTACAAAAAGGATATACAACAAATGGTCGAACTATTTTCTATCTATTTGTAGGTCGCTTCACAAAAAGTATAAGCCTTATATACTGCTGTGTTGTAGGACTAACCCATTGAAACAGAACGGCCGCTTTTTCCGATCCAGGATCGTGATACGAACTGCATTCATACAGTCGAGAGATGTTCTGTGAATTTCTATGGCACACCAAACAAGATATTTCGAGCGTTCAGCACCAAATACGAATACTGATTCTTCTACCTGTTGATGACAGTGAATTTGCATGAAATAAACCATGAGGATCAAGAGGATTAACCTTTTACTACTTTTGTTCCGCCCTCCCTGCATTCCATATTTATTGTTCACTGTGCCAGGTGTTTGTGGACAGGTAAATTTTCCATCAGATAGTTGTATGTAAGTACTTAATTCTACGAACTGCACCTCAGAAGAAATCAGCGACACTTGTATTTTTCAAATTTCCCGGATGCCATATAATTAAGAAAGGACGCTGGTTTTGTGTACAATGGCATGGCGTGGGTTCGAAACCACGCCGAGAGAGTTTTTCCTTCGGCACCAGCCGCCTAGCGAAACTGTACTGAACCACGCACACCAGTCGGCCACCGATAGACTCCACCGCCTGTCGGTGGCCGAGTGGTGTGCGTGGTCCAGTATACTTGCGGTTGGTACCGAAGGAAACTCTCTCGGCGTGGGTTCGAAATTATATCGTCCCTTGAACGTACAAAGTTACCAACGTTAGCATCACATTTTGCGAATAATTTAGGCGAGGCGAATTGGCCGTGTGGTCCACCGGGAAAATTCCCGGTCGGCCTCCTATTGGGTAGTTCCTGCGGCCCCAAAAATGTATGCAGCCCAATACCTGTAGGTGCTTGAAATTTCGTGGAAATGCCCAACAGACGAAATAGATCTGATTACATGGAATACCGGTATTTTGAAATGTACAATGAAATGACAGTCCACAGAGAGAACATTTCGATGTACCAGCAGTCTTGTCTGCCACTGATCGCTCAGACACAATGAAACAGCGTTCTTTTATTTTGAAAAATCAAAATTTTCTCCCATTAGGCTGAACTATGATAGGCCCGATGACTCCGCGCACCCCAAGCCCCAGCTGATACCATTCTTGCCGAATGAGTGAGGCAGATGATACAAAAATGCCATAGAAATGTCTGTTTGAACTGCCAATGATCACTCAGATGCGATGAAGCAGCGTTCGTTCAGTTCGAAAAATGAAAATTTTCTCCGGGACCGGGGTCCGTCTTGGCTCATTTCCCGGTAACTTTTTTTGGCCCAGTCCGCCGCTGAATTTAGGTCACAATGTGTTTATTTTGACTACAGAAATACAGTAATCGCTAAAAATGGCCCTAAATTCCCACTGAATCCAAGACAATGCATACATACAACATATAAAAATATCTAAAAAAGCATCCTTCTGAAAAAAGCTTCCAATTAGATCGTTAGAACGTTTTTTTAAATAAAATTATAACCCATTAGTCTAATAACCCACAAATTTCGTAAAGTATCTGAAAAATATCACGCGCTGAGAAATTTGTTTCTCGATATATTACGAAATGTGTACACACTAGCTGAAATGGCTAAACGTCGATGACGGTTGCCAAGAAAAGAGAAGCATCAAACACATGCTGGTTTTAAAGTCAGATATGAAAGTCAAAAACCATCTTTTGTTTTTTTCCATGAAAGCTGCATTACATCTCAAACAAAGAGTTGGTATTTACCAAAAATATACTCTTCTTTCGCAATAAACACCCCTTTCTAAGCAAATGAACGTTGTAAAAAAAACACAACCGTTTGTGCTTTGACGTCAAGAGAATTAAATTGAGACTGCCTCTTTTGAAAACACCTCTTCTTCATTAAGATTTCTCATTAGTAGTTTAAGTTCAAACATAAATGAAAAATTACCTTTCTTTATTATTTATGATGGAAAGATATCGAAGGACGTTTTTGTGGCAGAGGCACGTTCGAGTACAGAAATCTCTTAATCTTTGAGATGTGTAGTGAACGAATTGAACGGAACATGGAGCTCTTTATTGTTGCATATTTCTTCAGATATGCGTACACTTTATGGAATTAAAAGCCCCTTTCTTCACAATGTTTTTTTTTTATAATTTTCGAAAAGAATGCAACGGGAAAAACGTTCTCTTTAAAATTCAATATTAACCCTTCGCACACTTATGTCAACATAGCAAACTATTAACCCTTTACCTAAAAAGAAAAGCAGACGACACTTGTAAATAAAATACTTGAATAACCAGTTTCTTTCATGTTTTTATCACAAAACTATAGCTTATGACCCCTCGTTGGAACGAGCTTAGCGAGCTCGTTCCAATGAGGGGTCATAAGCTATGTTTTTGTGATAAAAAATGAAAAAATAATGAAAATTGGATAGTATTTTTTTGTGAATAGCGCTGACCGGTTTTGGCCGTTACGTTAGGTAAAGGGTTAAGTAGCATTTTCCCATAATGTAACTGGAAATTTACCCAATTTAGAGCCCAAGAAGTGTTTTCAAACGAGCTATAATTGGCTAACCCTACGCTATTCACAAAAATTACCATTCGATTTTCATTATATATTTTTTATTTTTGTATTAAAAACATAGCTTATGACCCCGCATTGGACCGAGCTCGTTGAGCACGTTCCAATGATAGGTAATAACCAATATTTTTAAAGCACAAAACGAAAAAAAATAATTATTCTAGAATTTTGTTTGCAAGCGTCGTCTTCCTTTCGTGGTTGATAAGTATTAACTTCCAGGTACATGTGTTTAATCATTAGAGATGTCCTTTAATTTACTATCGCCTGCAGAAAGCCCTATCTTTGTACGCCCCAAGCCAGTGACACTTCCACTGACCGGCTCAAAACAAACTGAGAGAGCTGCAATGACACGAAATGTGATTCCTTCCACAAGCCCTTCTTGTGGTTGTGTGCACTGTTCGTGAGGTAAAAAGTTCAAGAATCAATTGTGCGTCCACCGTGTTCCTGTCTGATCTGCGCAGCAGAAGAGCTTGTCCGCGTTTGCTTTCCACAGCATAGGTAAGACGTGGTCTATGAAGAACAGAGTGTCAGCCTCGACCACAGAGAATGTTAGGAATCTTCACAAAACACAAGTGATTAATTGTGGATATAACGCTACATAAAGTTGCAAGTTGCATGGAATGTAGTAAACAGCAATACCGGGATAAATTATAAGGGCACAGATAAATGTTAGGTGCATCAACATTTCCTAACGCGGACTCTGAAGTTGTCGATAGAATCATGTACCCTGACTGGTGTAATAATGCAGACAAGTCAACGGAATTTTGCACTGACTACCAAGAATTTTTTTTTTTTTTTATTTTTGGTATCCAGGTTGAAGGAAAGAATAAGGACTACATTTATTTAAGCAATTCCTGGTCTCCTCCATTTTTCTGTCTTTGTTTGTTTTTTTGGGTTTTTTTTTTGTTTTTTTTTTAATTATTTTCATTCCATACCATATTCGCAACATAGAACAGCGGTTTCTGGTCTAACAATGTCATTTGTATTAATTAATTTAACCGGTTTCGTTCTGTTAACATCACATGCTCAGAAAAAGAATCCCCATCTTGAATTGAACTAAACTGGAAGACAACCGTAATAGTTTAGGGTATGTACAGTACGAGTTAGGATTAGGAATGGTCTGCTAACTCCTCATACTATACTGGCCCTAATGATTTCTTCCAAGTTTTATCAGTTTGTTACTAGCAACCGGGGGCCCTTTATAATGCAAGCTGAATACACATAGCAGGAAAGTGTGTACCAGTGCAGCCAGCCCCGAAATAGGTACATAAATATGATAGATATGGGTTATTAAATCAATTTGTTTCTCTAAATGTATTGTAAATATGAAAGAGAGTAGTGGAGAGTGGTAAAATGTCGCGAAGACTGGGTATTTGTCTTAATAAATTGCAGACTGTCTCATTCTACAGTCTTACCGTGTTCAACTGTGGCCATGAATTTATATCTGGAGAAAGTAGACAGCATCGACTTCATTGTGAAATCTCTAGTGTATTGAACTCATTGTTTCTGTGTATGAGAAACGAAGTGGATGCTTCTCATAATTTCCCATTACGACACGACTCGTCAGGGATAGATTATTATAACCATCGACCGGTGTGGGAACAATTGGGGATATCTCGTGTTGGGCAAGATATTTAAGCCAAACACGAGACAAGCCCCGAGTCTGGCTGAAAGTCCTTGCTTCGAGGAAGAGATTTCGCCATCCCACATCCACAATCCTCCATGGATAATTTTTATCATTATTAATATCAACTGTGTAAAAAAGCTGGTCATAATCTAGCCTGTCTATCTTATGCAGGTTAGCGATTGGTAAAAACTAATCACATATTCCGAATGGGTGACAAATAATTTAGAACACATCACAGGTTCTTTTAAAAAATGAATGGCATTCTACATAAAGGCGGAGGGAGAGCGGTGGCTCAGTGTTACGGTATTGGACTTCAAACCGAAAGGTCCACGGTTCGATCCCCACGAAGTGTCCATGGGCAAGGCACTTAATCCAGATTGCCCTCGCAGGGAGTGTCGGGGGGGGGCACGGTGGTGCTGTGTTCTCAGGCGTAGGTGTACCGCTCGTTGATGGTGCACTTGTCTTCAACCAATGCTAACTCTGCTTGTGTGGAGTTAGTAAATTACTGAGTCTGTCAGTTTCATGCCGCTGCTGCATGGTTCTCCCGGGTACTTCGGCTTCCCCCACCCGAAAAAACTGTCCGTCACTAGGTAACTCTGGATGCCGAAAGTGATAAATAAAATAAATAAATAAATAGACATAAAGGCAGTCCCCGCGACTGAGCTTCTGATGTTAATATTTGCATATACATGGAGTTGAAGTTTCTGTTCCAGGCCTCCATCCAGGGACGAACGTATGTCATTAGTTAGCTGGTGGTAGATAGTCCACATCCGAAGTGACATAAGCTTTTCAAACGGATCTCGCTTATCCTTCACGGCACTCCAAGATAATATTAGTATACAAACATAAGCCCAGAACAAGCAAATATCAATTGCTTTTAGGTCAATACAGTAATATAAGAATGTTTTACAGTGTAAAGTTAGAAGGTTGGCCTCGATGTGGCTGATATCCAGACTCTTGAGAGTAATTAGTCTCGGTAAAAGATAATATGATGGGCATTTGTGTCTTCTGAGACGCTGGGCTTTAACATGGAACCAACTGCCTCTGTCTGGGTTACGGTCGACAGCGCAGTGAAAGAGAATCAATTCCCACTTTGCGTACCGTAACTTACAATATTTTGCCGTCTCCATCCTGTGTCAGTGTGACAATATGGTAATTAAAGTGGATCACGAAATTGGCATAAATGACAAACAAACGATAGAGTTATTTAGTGTGCATAAAATCGATATTGATGGTACGATGTATTGGATTGGTGAGAAGTAATTAGAACTACGGACCCTCTGAGACCAACACAATGTAGCCCCATTTCCTCTCCTCCACGACATATGTGAAGTTGGTTGTTTCATATTCCAAATAGATGGATATTTGTAGGCTATTCAGGCAAATAGTTTCCAATCAGCAAAATTAGCCTTCGAAATCGACAATATTTAATGCCATTGGTAACAGTCACTACCATGGCCTTTACCGCGACAGAGTCGATTTACATGGATAACTGGAGTTCAACACCGACTCACACACCACCAAACTAGCAGCCATTTGTGTCAGTTTTATGTCTTTTTGTAGGCCTTTGAACAAGCAGCGACTGTCTCTGTCTATCTGTCTCTGTCTCTCTGTCTCTCTGTCTCTCTCTGTCTGTCGCTGTCTCTCTCTCTCTCTATATATATATATACATATCCCCCCCCCTCTCTCTCTCGCTCAATAATGTTGGATAGATTGGACAGTTTCATTTCGCAGGTGTCGAACTCCACCAGTACTACATGTATTTATTTATTGGTATTTATGGTCACTTTCTGTACCTTTAACTATATCAGGATCGCAAGAGATGAATCAAGTCAAGTTTAGCCTATCGTTCAAATCTATGCTACCACCTTTTAGGACAACTACCTAGTTGGTTCCGGATCCTACTTATCTGGGTACTATACCCAGTACAATATGTTTTAACTTCACGTTGGATCCAAGTGTTTCTGTTAGAATACATTTGCCCATTAGTCTATTTTTTATCAGACAATAGTACTCTATCCAAATGGACAGAACATGTAGATGTTGAAACCAGTGGCGTAGTAACCGGGAGGAGGGGTGGGGTGGGGGGGGGTTTGTTGGTTCGAAGGGTATTTATCCCCTCCTAAAAATGCAAAAGATATGGTAATTTTCGTCCGATTTAAACATTATTTCATCATCGTGTTCAGCACACATATGTTAAGTTTCTTTCACGAACATATCACTGCAAAACTGACTCTATTAACAGGTTTTACCGAACGCAAAACGCAACTCGAGAAACGGAATTTACTGCACCCAGTAAATTCAAGTCTATGTGAAAAGGGTTAAAGTATCAGGAATAAATTATACAGAAAGAGAATTTATGGAGGCTTATTTTCAGGAGTAAAATATTTTTAAACAAATCAGAAATGGGTTTTCGTTAACAGTATTTACAGATATTCATACTAGAATCAGAACAATTATTTATAAGAAACCAGAAAAGGCATATATGTGACCAGAATTCAAAGGGTTCGATACTCGAATCAGAAATGGACATTTTTGGCTCTGCCCACAAATTTGAGTGATGAAATATGTTCATAAACTTTAGAAATGCATTAAGGTGTAATAAAATTCATTTCCCAGTATTTCTGAATAATACGCACTTGATGACTTTGGTGACCTCTTTCAGGCGGACCCCTAGGTGACCTTCATGACCTTGACCCATATTTTGAATTTCCATCAAGTGTCGACTCATTTGGTGTTAGTTCCAGGTCCATTCATCATACCACGATTGAGATATGAGCATGACCTACTTTCAAAAATGTTGGCTACGCCCACTTTTTTAACATAAAAATGCATGTATGGACCTCGGGAATGCTTTTGTGGGGTAAAAAAATGTGATTTCCAGCAATTATGAAAAATGCACTTAATGACCCCTAGGTGACCTCCTTGACCCTGACCCATATTTTGAATCTCCATCAAGTGTCGACTCATTTGGTGTTAGTCCCAGGTCCATTCATCATACCATGCTTGAGATATCAGCGTGACCCACTTTCAATTTTTTTCGCCACGCCCACTTTTTTAACGTAAAAATGCATGTATGAATCTCAGGAATGCTTTGGGGGCAAAAAATGTAATTTCCAGCAATTATGAAAAATGCACTCAATGACATCTAGGTGACGTCCGTGACCTTGACCAATATTTTGAACCTCCATCGAGTGTCAAAAAGGGTCAAAAAATATGATTTCCGGCAATTATGAAAAATGCAGTCAATGACCCCTAGTTGACCTCCGTGACTTTGACCCATATTTTGTACCTCCATCGAGTGTCGACTCATTTGGCGTTGGTCCCAGGTCCGTAGGTCATACCACGCTTGAGATATATGGGCGTGACCCACTGTCAAAATTTTTGGCCACGCCCACTTTTTTAAGTCAAAATACATGTGTGTACGTCAGAATACTTTAGGGGGTCAAAAAATGTGATTTCCAGCAATTCTGAAAAATGCACTCAATGACCCCTAGGTGACCTCTGTGAGCTTGACCCATATTTTGAATCTCCATCAAGTGTCGAATCATTTGGTGTTGGTCCCAGATCCATACGTCATACCATGCCTGAGATATGAGCGTGACCCACTTTCAAAAATTTTGGCCACGCCCACTTTTTTTACGTCAAAATGCATGTGTGTACGTCAGGAATACTTCAAGGGATCAACAAATATGATTTCCAGCAATTCTAAAAAATGCACTCAATGACCCCTAGTTGACCTCAGTGGCCTTGACCCATATTTTGAACCTCCATTGGGCATCGACTCATTTGGTGTTGGTCCCAGGTCTGTAGGTCATACCACGCCTGAGATATGGGCGTGACTCACTTTCAAAATTTTTGGCCATGCCCACTTTTTTACGTAAAAATGCATGTGTGTACGTCAGGAATACTTTAGGGGGTCAAAAAAATGTGATTTCCAGTAATTCTGAAAAATGCACTCAATGACCCTAGGTGACCTCTGTAACCTTGACCCATATTTTGAACCTCCATCAAGTGTCGACTCATTTGGTGTTGGTTGCAGGTCCATACGTCATACCACGCCTCAGAGATATGGGTGTGACCCAGTTTCAAAACTTTTTGGTCACGCCCACTTTTTTTACGTCAAAATTCATGTTTGTTCGACAGGAATACTGCAGGGGGTCAACAAATGTGATTTCCAGCAATTCGAAAAATGCACTCAATGACCCTAGGTGACCTCTGTGACGTTGACCCATATTTTGAATCTCCATCAAGTGTCGACTCATTTGATGTTGGTCCCAGGTCCATACGTCATACTACGCCTGAGGTATGGGCGTGACCGACTTTCAAAAATTTTTTGGCCACGCCCACTTTTTTACGTCAAAATGCATGTGTGTACGTCAGGAATACTTTAAGGGGGTCAAAACATGTGATTTCCAGCAATTCTGAAAAGTGCACTCAATGACCCCTAGATGACCTCCGTGACCTTGACCCATATTTTGAACCTCCATCGAGTGTCGACTCATTTGGTGTTGGTCCCAGGTCTGTAGGTCATACCACGCCTGAGACATGGGCGTGACCCACTTTCAAAACACCCCTACAGACACCCCTGATATCCCAGGAATCTGAAAAACATAGGTGACCGAGAACTTGTGGCTGTCTATCAGCATGCCAAACATCAACGAGATAGGGCAATTCGTTTTCGAGTTATCTTGTGGACAAAATAGTGATGAGAAGACAGAAGACGGGAGAAGAAGAAGAAGAAGAAGAAGAAGAAAGAAGAAGAAGAAGAAGAAGAAGAAGAAGAAGAAGAAGAAGAAGAAGAAGGAAGAAGAAGAAGAAGAAGAAGAAGGAAGAAGAAAAAAAGAAGAAAAAAAGAAAAAGAAACCGTGCAAAAACAATAGTTTGTGTGTTTCATACAGACTAATGACGTAGCAACCGCGGGTCGTAGACTGGTTCGCCACAAAGTTAGCGTGGCATTATTCAGTTTGAAACTACTGTGGAAGCCACCAAATTGTTAGTTTTAACAACAGATTTTGAAAAAAACTTTCCTGAAGGAGGTCGCCGCTCCTTATGCTCTCCACTGGGCGAGGCAGGCGTGCCCGGGGAAGAGCGCGAAAAGGTTTGTCCTCTCTTGTCACTACATGACGGATAACCTCATTCGACCAAGAGAAAGTAACCCCCCCCCCCCCCCCGCCCCCTCCAATATTATTTTCTAACTACTCCACTGGTTGAAACTCCCTCAAATCAAAGGTTTTACCCTCTGTTTATTCATAGAACACTTATAACTCGCTTAGAACCGCCGTAAACAGGTCAAAATATTACTCATGAGCGGTGTCGGCATCCACACGAATTCAGAATTAAGGAAAATAGAAAATTATATATACTGAGTTAAAAAAGAAAGTATAATAAACTTTGAGGAGCAATTTTTTTAGTATTATCGACTTTGATCCCAAACAAATTATTGTAAATTTATATTTCGAGGCTAGCTGTATGAATTTACATCATTTCACGTTCTTACTGTTGCCAGAGTCACGCCAGGACGTCGCATGAAATGAAAAGTTTATACATGCATTCAATACCGTGCATGCCCACCGTTTGCCTCTTGGATGGCAACACATCGATGGTGCAGGGACCTGATCAGTCACTGGGTGTTACCCTGTGGTATTGCGTTCCACTCGTGCCTTAGAACATTACGTAAATCGCCTAACGCCTGAAGATCATGAAGTCGTACCCGACGGTCCAATTGATCCCAAAGATGTTCGATTAGCGACAAATCTGGCGAAAGTGGGGGCCCGCCCGGGAAGAATTTCGATGCTCTGCTCCTCAAGAAAGTCACGACAGATACGCGCTACGTGACATTGCGCATTGTCTTGCTGGAATAACTGCAATCCGACGTTAGCGTTGAACAATGGGACAACAACAGAGTTAAGAATTTCGTCCCTATATCGCTGTCCATTCAGATTATCATCGATGAAGATCACCTGCGTTCGATGGTTCAAGGAAATTCCTGCCCGAACCATTACACTACCCCACGCCGAAACGGTCGCATTCCCGCACGCAAGCATCAGAAAACCGTTTTGCTCGTCGGCGATACACTCTTGCCCTACCATCAGCGCGCCGTAGACAAAATCGCTAAAAAGAACTGTGCTCCAACGCTGCTGAGTCCAGCGAACACACTGACATATCCATTCCATTCTGACGGTACGATGACGATGGGTAAGGATTGGTCCATGGTATGGACACCTACTACGGATGCCGTGTTCAGCGAGTCTGTTGCGGAAGTTTGTGCACTGATTCTATTGTTAGTTCTACTGCTGTCCTCGTCGACGGAAGGAAGCGATCCTGGAAGCGAGACGTCCTGATGTGTCGGTCTTGTGCAGGGGTCGTAACTCTTGGTCGATCTGAACGCGGTCGGTCGGTAGTAGATCCAGTGGTTCTATACCTTCCAATGAGACGGTAAATAGTAGCCACAGTGGCTCCGAACTCAGCAGCGAGCTAATTTGGAGGTATCCCAGCCTCATGCATACCAATGGCACGCAACCTCTGATTTTCGGTTAAGCTTGGCATTTTTTAAAATGTCGGTAGAAAAAACTAGCGTGTTTTCTCAATAACCCAGGCTCTCTAGCACAACATAACACAAATAAAATCGTCGGTCACCCATTGAATTTGACATTCGCGGGTAGCACGTGCTATTTTGAAATCCGCAGCAAAATTGTATACGGTTGTGTGGACAACAACAACATGTCATTAAACTCTTTGCACGATTCTTGTCCACAAATATGCAGCATTAGAACTATTATATTTCATCCTTTATGCTATTTTTTCACATTTGTTTCTATTATACTTTCTTTTTTGACTCAGTATATAACCAATCATTATTTTTGTAAAAAAAATGAGGAAAGTATGCGGGAAAAATAGAAGAAAAACACAAATAAATGAAAATAACGTTAGATTCTAAAACTAAAGAATTTTTTCCCCAGTGGGCAGCCAAGTATCTTGGCCACAATCGTTGATAGTTCGTCTATATGAGAGATACCAGACCACTTTCACCATGCAACGATCTTGCTGTGTTGGAAAGTTAGGGGAGCTGGAAAATTGAGTTATTTTTCGAAAAACTTCAATTTTTATTGTAAAAAAGTTGATTTTTTGGAAAATATTGGGTTTTTCCAAAAAATATTTCTATTTTTAGCCGAAAATCCTGGATTTTTCCGGAAAATGTTAAAAATTAGAACATTTCTGGCTCACTTTCGACGGAATTTATTAAAAATGTCTAAAAATTCACCAATTTAAAAAATTAACTTTTCATAAATTTAACACCGACTGTCTCCTGAGAAAATTCACTTTTTCATAGAGTTAACACGGACTTGCCATTTGAGGTGATTTTTTTCGAAATTTCTCATGAATTGATTTTCAAGATCCTGACCGGGAGCAAAATTAGCACTGAGATTCCCATTGACAAAAATTCCAAAAAACATGGCTCTTTTTTACGGTCGTAGATTGAAGATGCGCGATCGAACGTCAATTCCCACGGGAAAAAAAAAGTGTCTGATTCGAGCAGTGAATTTATACGGTGAACTAGAACCTCCCGGTGATAATGTAGGGGTTGTTTGGCATAGAGAGAGAGATCGCTTGTCTGAGTCGAAACAATATATAATTAGCTTTACGGCATGATCGGGAATGGATGGATGGATCGCGATTGAAGATGTGCGTGTGTTATATTATGAGCTGTGAGATGAATGAAAAATTAAAAAATAGTAACTGTTTTTGTCATTAACGAAAAAAACTGTAAAAAAAGTTGTTATTTTATTGTTTTACATATATAATAAGAATGAGAAAAAAAAAGGTGTTATTTTATTTTTTTACATATATAATAAGAAGGAGAAAAAAAAAGTTGTTATCTTATTTTTCACATATATAATAAGAAGAAGAAAAAAAAAACAAAACAAAACCAAAATATTTTTTACAATTAATAATTATTATCATTTTTAAAAAAAAAAAATTCAGCAAAACGACAACAACAAAAAATAATCAGTCATGAAATCGACAATACCTAAACAATCCGCATTAAAACTGAAGAGAGTCGAGAGATATTGAAAGTTCGATAGTAAAATTTATAGACTGCAATCGCACGACGCCATCGAAGTGAAGGACGTGGAGACGAGTGGGTTGAGAGAGGAATACGTCAAATTTGCATTACCTTTGAAATTGAATGAGACTGCCCTGGAATTAATGTATGGATGTCAAGACGATCTTTTGGCCATCCTCTCGGAGAAGATAGAAAATTTTAACCCAGACGATCTGTCGCTAATCTACGGAAGTAATATATATCTGAACGTCTCTAAAGAAGTGGTCGACAGATTGAATCCGATCGCCGGGGAAGAACGAATGTTCGAGAGGGTGAATCTGGTTTTCCAATGGATTTATCAGCGGGGAGACGATAGCTTTAAAGTTAACATGCTCGTCACGGATGTGAAATTATGAAAAAAGAGAGAGTTAGTTCATTATAGATTGATTTTACATCTCGACGCGAAAGCTCATTAAAGTGTTTATCATGACATAGTACTCGTTTTTTTCTGTGTTTTTCTGGTTTTTTGGGGGAGTCGGGGGGTTTCTTTCATGACAACAAAAAAAATATATATTCATTAATAAGAAGAACAGTTCGCAAATATTTTTTTTTTTTTAAACTAAAAGATATTATGTATACATATTAAATAAGAAGTTTAACACACACAAAAAATTCCAAAAATAAAAAACATATATCGTGGAAAAAAAATTATATTTGTCTACCATACCCGAGTCGAAAAAGTTCTGTAGAAATCTAGGAATTAAAAATTGGAACTGTTACGGAACCAAAGGACGATTGATCGAATCTGTGTGCGAGGAGACCTGTGATCTCTCACTTGTGAAATTACAAGCCAAAATGCATCAGTCATTGAAATTGAAAGGTGTCGAATACATGAAAAAAGATGAATGCACTGGTCATTTTCTCGATGGAAAGGGAATGCATGAAAGATCTGCAGCAGCAACAAAAACAACCCGAATCTCAAAAAATGAGAAGATAGCGACAAAAACAACCTGAATCACGAACAAAAAAAATGAGAAGACAGGGATGACAAAACAACGCCAACAAACGACCATGGAGGAAATTAAGAAAAGGAAGGCGACCATTAAACGAAAAGTGGTGGAGCGACAGAAGATTTCGAAAGAGAATAATAAAAAAATGAAAAGCAACGCAGTTCGAGATGACGATTCGTTAGAAAAAAAATGATGGATGCAATCGTGAGAGCTCTGAATGAAAACAAGGGATTCGATGTGATAAAGGGAATCATAATCAAAGCGTTGGAGTCATCGTTGATTCCGATAAAACGAGACGTTGCTATCAAAGGATTTTTTAAAACTTTCGAAGCGATTTCCGGTCTTACAAAACTCAATCCCGAATCGTTCATGGAATGGGCGAAGGGTGGAGTGTTGGGCGCATTTCGAAAACATCTAGATAAGGGTCTAAAAATAAAAATGATATTGCATTGTCTGATGAAAAAGGTCAACGCGAACACGGGTGAGAGTGTGGTGCAAGATGCCCATTTTCAGTCTAAAATCGAGACTGTGTTTAGAGACGATGAATTAGCCGACGTTTACGAAGTGATGAAAGATAAGATGTTGGAATCTATGGCTATTTATCAAAACAAGGGAAGTGGCTTGACGTTCGAGAAGATATTGAATCTCGAGATTCACGTAGACAGACGCAACCCTTTGAAAGTGTCTTCCTATATAAAATTGCCTGATTTCGTATCTTATAAAAATGCCGTGATTAACATGAAAAATGAAGATGATAGCGAGTGTTTCAAATGGGCAATCACATCAGCCTTATATCCCATAGAAAAGAAGAATGCTCAGAGAGTTTCCAAGTACGCAGAGACTTGTAAAAATATTGATCGGACGGGAGTGCCTTTCCTGACAGGGTTGAAAGACATCAAGCATTTCGAAAAGCTAAATCCCACCGTGGCCGTGAATGTCTTGGGATACAACGATAAAAAATGAATAGTCTATCCTCTCAGACTGACTTCGCACAAAGATAGAGAAAAGATCGTTAATTTGTTATTAATTTCCAAGAGTGACAATCAACATTATTGCTGGATTAAAAATATGAGTCGATTGCTGTCGAAGCAGACTAGTAAACATAAGTGTGAGAGATTTTTCTGTTTCAACTGCATGGATCTATTCCATCATCAAGAATCATTGATGCATCATCAGGAATATTGCAAATAAAAGCAAGTCGTTGTCGTCGAAATGCCCAAACCTAACACTTACATGGACTTTCACAACACAATAGAAGATTAGAACCGCCATTCGTCGTCTATGCCGATTTCGAATGTTTCACCACAAAAATGAATTCTTGCCAGCCCGATGAGCATAGGAGTTACGCCCAAAATAATAGAAGCACGTACCTTCAGGCTATTGTTATTACATGAAATGTTCTTTCGGAATGCGATGACGTGGCTCAAAGATTCGTGGAAGAGTTAAAATCAAAAATTCAAAAATTATACGACAAATGTAACAAATCCAAAGATATGATCATCACATCAGAGCAACAGCGAGAATACAAAGAAACCACCAAATGTCACATCTGTAGACAATTATTCGATAATAATTGCAAACATAATAAAAAAAAAGTTACCACGATCACTGCATGGGTCTGTTTCGTGGTGCTGCTCACGAAAATGTAATTTAGGATTTCGAGATGCTCAATTCTATCCAGTGATATTTCAAATCTCTCACACTACGACAGCCACCTGTTCGTGAAAAATATGGGTGTCACCGTGGGGGAGTAGAGCTTCATCGTCCAAAGCAATGAAAAATACATTTCATTTCCTAAATGGATGGTCGTCGATAAAAAAGTCATTAAAAAGATGGATGGTGGATTGAGTGAGGAAGCAATGAGTTTCATCCATTGAGCGATACGTTTCATCGACAGTCATAAATTCATGTCGGCCAGTCTGGAAAAATTAGTCAGTAGTTTGAATAGGGAGAAATTTAAAATCATGAGTACACAGTTTGATAATCGACGACAACTGGTGGATGTCATGTTGAGGAAAGCCATCTACCCTTATGATTACATGAGTGATCTCGAGAAATTCGACGACGTCGCTCTACCTCCTAAAGAAGATTTTTACTGGAAATTATACCGGTCCCACATTTCCGACGACGGTTACGAACACATGCAAAAAGTGTGGAGATTATTTGACATGAAATCCATGAGAGATTATCACGACCTCTATCTGAAAACCGACGTGCTTTTTTTGGCAGACATGTTCGAAACTTTTCGCCGGGTGTGTTGTCGATATTACGAACTGGATCCGGCTTGGTATTTCACAGCACCCGGACTTGTATGGGGTGCTCTTTTGAAGATGACTGAAGTCCGATTGGAATTATTATCGGACGTCAACATGTTGCTCATGTTCAAAAAGGTCGTGAGGGGTGGCGTCTCTATGATTTCCACCAGATATGCCAAGGCTAATAATTCTCACATGAAAAAAGACTTCAATTCAGAGAAAAAACTTGCAAATACATACAGTATTGGGATGCTAATAATTTGTAGGGTTGGACCATGAGTCATCCTTTACCGATCGGAAATTTCAAATGTGTTGAAACGTTGGACGAAAAACAAAAATGGAGAGACTATCCTTGTATTCTAGAAGTCGATTTGGACTATCTGAAAACATGACACGATCCACACAACGATTATCCGCTGGCTCCCGAACGGATAGAAGTGAACGACATCGAAAAACTTGTTCCCAATTTAAATCGCAAACGCAAGTATGTGGTCTATTGTGAAAATCTGAAATGTTACATCGCTCGCAGGATGAGATTAATCAACGTGCATCGAATCATTCGATTCGATGAAGAGCCCTGGATGAAAAAATACATCGATTTGAACGCGAATTTAAGAATGCAGGCTGAGAGTGACTTCGAAAAAGATTTCTTCAAACTCATGAACAATTGTGTCTATGGGAAATCTATGGAAAACATTAGGAAACGAACCAACGTTCAACTCGTCACGTCTGAAGAGAGGTCTAGAAAATTAATCTCGAAACCCAATTATCAACATAGAACCATATTCGACGAAAATCTAGTGGCCGTACACATGCAAAATACACATCTAAAGTTCGACAAACACTGTGACCTTGGAGCGATCATCTTAGACGTCAGCAAGAAGTTGATGTACGAGTTTCACTATGCTTACGTCAAAGCAAAATTTGGTTCGAAAGCCAAACTATTGTTCACCAACACGGACAGTCTAGCTTACGAGATAGAGACTAGAGACGTCTACGAGGACATAGCACCAGACGTGAATGAATGGTTCGACACGAGTAATTATCCCAACAATCAACCATCTAAGATTCCAAAGGGCATCAATAAAAAGGTGTTGGGTAAATTCAAAGATGAGACCCGTTGAAGACATATCACAGAATTTGTGGGTTTGAGACCGAAATTGTACGCTTATCTCCTCGACGTTCAAGAGATGTAAAGGCATTCAAGCGTGTGTGACGAATAAAAACATCACTTTCAGAGAGTATAAAGAGTGTCTTTTCGAAGATTCGATGGTGTATAAAAAGATGACTGTGATTCAAAGCGAAAAGCACGAGATGTACACCAAAGAAATCAATAGGATTGCGTTGACGGCCGACGACGATAAGAGAATTATATGTGACAATAAAATACACACTTTCACACTCGGACATTACTATTCCACGATAATTTAACAAAATCGAGAGGATGAATGCAGTATGACTGAAGACATCGAAATGTTGTAAGTTTAAAAAGACTTGCGAGTTTATACATTAAAAAAAGAATAAAATAAAAAAAAAAAATAAAAAATTTTATAAATAAGAAGAAAATAAAACACATCCGTAGAAGGTGTCGTCTTACCCAACGAACCCCTATCCAACATTGATCTGTCAAAAGTGGCAAAAGATTTAAAAATCAAACATTTTCGAGGTGTGTTTTCTAGAGATGCCTTACCGAGAAAAAAAGACGATGATTCGGAATGTGGAATTTTAAATCTGGACGATATCGGAGGTGAGGGTATGCATTGGGTGGCGTGGTTTTCGAATAAAATTATTATTTTGATAGTTATGCAATCTCACTGCCGATAGAAATAAGGAACTATTTAACGCCAGTTATTTGGAATACTGAACGACTGCAAGCACTGGATCAAATGTTTTGCGGTCACCTGTATCTCTATGTTCTCAAGAGATGATCGGAAGGAGATCACTCAACGATTTACATTAAAAAAAAAATTGATATATATATAGAGAGAGAGATATATAAATAAATTTTTTTGGTTGTTATAATTAAAATAATAAAAAATAAAATTTGTAAACAATAATAAAAATAACAGAAACACAAAACACACACAAACATGGCAGTCGATAAATTTTGTCACGCTGACGATAATGAAGGTTCCTCTAGAAATAAAAGAAGAATGGTCGAAGTTGTTAGTGGTTGTGGTGACATTGCCAGCTTGGACGAACGATACTTCTGGAGATATGGACCTCGCGAAGAACCTTCAAACTTAAACAATGAGAAAATCTACAATCTTCCCGAACCAATCGATCTGTCAGATGCTGTGACTAAAAAATACGTCGATAGAGGAGATGGAAATTTCTGGCAGATGATGAGAGATAATTACGTGAATAAAGACTTGAAATCTAAATGAGTGGTGTATGTAGCGGATCCTAGAGATTCGACTGATGTCGCCACTAAAAGATATGCAGACGATGCTCATGGGAGATTCAGTAAAATTCTGAGAGATCGCTACGTTCTTAAAGTGATGCAGTCTGAATTGAACGCAAATTCTAACAAGATAGCCAACGTGCCCGTTCCCACGAATCCTAATGATGTGTCAACCAAACAATACGTAGACTTGGAACTGAGAAAGAATAATATCGACGAGCTAGAAATGAAATCGGATCTGGATGCAGGATTCAACAAGATATTGAATCTGTCCCAGATCGATGAAATGGATGAAGACTCGACGGTTGTCAACAAAGGCTACGTGGATTCTGCCCTACAGGATTCTCAATCCTATCTGGAATCTCAAGTCGACGAATTATATCTGAACAAAAAATCCGGAGGAACCATGGAGGACGGCATCGACATGGCTGGTTACAATCTATTCAGTCTCGACGACAAACCGGAATTGGTACTTGGACGAAAATACGGTCTGGAGAAAGGGTGAAATCATGGAAGGCAAACTGGACATGGGAGGACATGCACTCACGAATCTACCGGATCCCACCCACATGTCGGATGCCTGCACTCAGATGTCCGTCGTGGAAAAGATAAAATATGTCAGACAATTTATCACAGTTTAGGCCGAGGAGAGCGGTGCATTAGAAGTGGAAAAAGCCAAATGGTCCTTTGGAAACGGAGGTAACAGACCGCTTCACGGTCTGATAGGATATCCCATGCCAGCGGGAGGTCAGATTATTCGAATGAGTCTGACTTCTACAGACTTGAGCAATAGAGCAGTCGTCAATCTCGTTGTGAATGGTGTGGAAACTGATAAGAGGTACAGAGTCGAAAAGATGAAGGATCAACACTCGAACACTAGCATCTTCAGTACGCCTCTCAAGGAGCAGATGGGGGATAGGATCAATTTCTAGATGGAAAAACCAATAATCCCGCAGCCGCCACTTCAGTGGTCTCTCTGTTGATCGAACTCAATCCTCTGAACAAACAGTGAAAACCAACAAAAATTTGAAATAATCACTTTTTGTGATGTAGCGGAGACAACTAAAGAAAAAAAAGATATAATTGGATTTTGAGAAATTGAATATTCAATCTCCCAAAATCCAATTATATTTTTTTTTTTATTATTTTATTCATTACTTTTTTTTTTTGTTATTTTAATTTTTTTTTAATTATTATTATTATTTTCATCGAATGATGAACATTTTTTGTCCGTCTGATTCAAATTCTAACTTTCTATCCAACAGGACTAGGGCTAAAGCCTCGGTTCTCTTTGGCACATTCCTGTTGAATTGCATCTTGATCAGAATGCCTAAGACACTACTCTTGAGTAACGCGCTCTGTTTACTAATGTCGAATATGAACAGGGGATACATCGATTTGTATTCGGCGGGAGTGATGTTAGGATTACCCATCAATTCGTCCAGTCGATGATATTTCTTTCTGAAATCGGCGGAGTCGCCGTATAGTCTGCATAAATCGTTCTTATCGAAAGAGGCGTTATAATTGATGGCTGGATATCTCGTGGCGTTTAGATATACCTGCATGTTTCTCAAGTGACAATGATCGAGCAGGGAAGGGTTTTTCTCTTGAGACCCATCCCTATCAGTCTGAAATGCCACTACGATGAATTGTGGTCT
This sequence comes from Pictodentalium vernedei, assembly GCA_031216915.1. NCBI lineage: Eukaryota > Metazoa > Mollusca > Scaphopoda > Dentaliida > Dentaliidae > Pictodentalium > Pictodentalium vernedei. Next base: position 501,643,018 of record CM062297.1, on the reverse strand, counting down.
TTCCGAAGCAGATTTCACGTTCAATCTCCAATGGAAGTGATTGGTGGATGATGGAATACTAGCCGTGTTACACCAGTAATTTGCTCTTTGGTTCTATGATCTTGTAGAGACGTACTTTCTCCACAACTGAAGGCAGCATGTGTGGAACGAACGAAGATATCTTGTTCAGATGTATCTTACCCGCATCGGTCGTGGTGGGTCTCATGATGGCTTCGTCGTTTCCTTTTTGACTCAATGTTAGATTGTGTTTGAATCCATAGAGAATCTTATCGTAATCTTCCACGAATCCGAATATGTGTTTCAGAGGTATCCTGAACGAAAACGCTCCTCTGGGTCTCGACGTCTTGATGACACAGTCGAATCCCGTGGCGGCACCGATATTAGCTGCACTCATGTCGGCGATTGTGTCTTTCACCCACAATTGATTGAGTCCTTTAGATTTCGAAAAATCGTCTGGATACATCAAGAGTCCATAGATCGTGGTGGCTTGTCCGGGATGAAACACGGATTCTATCTCTTGTCCCAAGAGCATATATTTTATGTTACTGAACAGATGCATCATGCCAATATTGACTAGAGTGACTAACTCGTCGTCGACGTAATCGCTTCCGTCTTCCTTGGTGAGACGTCACTGTATCACTATGTAACTTTCACTGGGATGGACGAACAGATCTTGAGTCTCAACGTTGATTCTTATCTCACCCACATTGTTCAGACTGGTTCCAGTCACGGCTTCATACTAGTGAACTTCGTATTCTTGAATGCTTTTGTCTCTCAATAGACCTTCGGTTATATCTAATACATTATTCGTCATATTTTTTTTTATTTTTTGTGTTAATTCGTTTGCTTTTTTTTCTTATAAATTATTTTTTTTAATTATTATTTTTTTTTCCTTACTATATATGTGTAAAAACAAAGTGAAGGGTTGGTTTTCAAAACACTGTCTTTTGCAATTCTTGTTCGTAAAATGTTCCAGTGATTTCTCTGCTGCCATATTTGTCATCCTCTAATGCTTCTATTTTGCAAGTCACTGGTTCTGTGTAAAATATTCTAACAATCTTAAAGATTTTCTCGGTCCAGTGAGGAGTGTAACCTTTCACGAATAGTGTCTTATAAGAAGTGATTCTCACTCGATTGCCGACTGCAAATTTCGGTGGTCTAGACACCTTCTTGATCTTAATCCTTTTGGGATAGAGATTCGCAAAGACGCGTTTTTCGTTTCGAGAATCACTAGCTTCCACAGGCATCATCTTGATCGATCTGTGTCGCATGTTGTTGTATTCTTCGAACAGTTCGTCTAGAACGTCAATATATTTATTGGTCTTATTGGCCGTTAAATACTTGTACATTTTTTTCCTTCATGGTTCTATTCCAACGTTCGATCACGTTAGCTTTCCCTTCGTTTTCGACGGAATAGAGGTCGACCAACGGATGAACACGACTGTTGTAAAATTCCTTCCCCTTGTCCACCCACAATTTATCTGGTTTTCGAGAAGACAATGCGAATATACTCTTCAGAGCCTCGGCCAAGCAAGCTCCCGAGTTATTCTTCAGAGGTCTCATCCATCCATATTTCGAAAACACGTTGATGACCGTCAGTATGTATTTAACGCCCTCGTTCTGTCTCGAAACCGATTTCATGTCGACCAGATCGGCTGACCAGATCTGATCCAGACCCTTCACGAACACCCTTCTCCTTCAAAATTTACACATGACAGGCTTGTGTAGTTCGTTCGCCTATTCATTTGTTAATAATTTTTTCTGGACACTTTTTTTGTTTTATCACCCCATCCAAATCGACATTTGGTACCGATCACTTTACCAAACAATGAACGTTCGAGTCTCTCTCTCCTAGTGGGATTCGGTATATTTTTCATTTGCATCAACATGTTTTTATCGCAGATTTGATTACGAGTCTTGACGTTGGGATGTTTAGCGTAGCACAGATCCTGAGCATAAGTGACCGAATCCAATCTATTGATGGATTTGCTCGAAGATTTAGGAGTCAGATCTCGATTCAATCTCTTATTTAATTTCGTGCTGGGTCCCGTGGATTGATGTTCTGGCACATGCATTTCGAAGGGTAGATTATTAATCAATTTATTCGCCAGGCCAGCACCGCATTTGACGAATTGCATCTTGGTCGAATCTCACACATTACACTTTCCACGAAGCATGGGACTTTTATTTTTTGTCAATTTTTTTTTAACGTTAACCATAATGGTAACTCTATTGCATATGATGCAGTACATTTGTTGTTTTTCGTATATATTTAATTATTTATTTTTTCATATTTTTTTTTTAAATTTATATATATAATTTATTTTTTTTTTTATTTTTTTCTTTTATATATATTTTTTTTCAATCGATTGCTTCCAGAATCTTTTTGGGATCTAACAATTTACGAAATGATCGTCTCTCTTCTTCCCTACCTCTTTCTACGAGAGAATCCTTCATTTCTTCCTTGATGATCTGATGAAGCGTGACTCTTATATTCGCTTTCATGAATTCGTATTTTTGTTTTTCGTTCAATATGTCGCAGAATTCGCCGTCCGAAATCCTACCATCTTTCAACACCAGGGAGATCTTATCCAACACGGTGTCGATCTTTGCATCGGCTAAAATGCTGATGTTTTTGTGCTTCCTGGCCTTTACAGATAATTTTTTAGTGATTACATTTCTGATCATACTAAGGAATCCGACAGTGAAAGCCAATACTTCTACGGCCAACATGACTGGAAGAGCAACGAAGGCGGCTGATAATAGACTGATTCCGGCAACATTCACACCCATAGAGGTCACGATTAGAGTCAAATCCACACCATTCACAAATTTCTCTAATCTCGAATATTTCTTATTGAACGAACGATGATAATCTGTCTCTAGCATTAGATACGATTGAATTCTATTGATTTGTTCGATTCGATAACTCTGCCCCACATCGTCACTTTCTCCTCGTTCTAGCGGTGATGGTGGTAGAAAAGGTGCCACGGGCTCGATGTCCGACTTCTCTAACGATGGATAGATTTTTTTACTTCGAGTTTCCATTTTCATTTTTTTTTCGTTATTTATTTTTTTTCTTTATTTATATCTATTATTTTTTATGTATTTTATTTTCATTCCTTATTATTTAATGGAAAATTTTTTAGTGGTCTCCCCTTTTTCAACAAGAAATCCCAAATGCATCCCCTGTCTTCAGTGGTGAGACATCGATGCGCTAACTGCAGCTCTTCCAATTTAGTGGGCTTGGGTTCTCTGACGCAAAACACGAATTGATTCCAACATTCGAACACGTCATTGCACGTCATTGCATCAGACGTAACCCAATGCACGCATGAAATACATAGTGATGATGTCTTCCCATTCCCTCGTAAGACACAAATGATTAATGTGATTAATGTGATTAAATTCTCTTTCCTCCCAACAGCCGAGACATCTTTCATGCAAGATGTCAGGAAGTTGTTCGTTCATGCAGATCATGTAAACTCTGCACAGCAACCTTTGAAGAAACCAAGTACTCGATTCCATGGAAGTGTTCATTTTACTCATAATTATTATTATATATATATTTTTTTTTTATCCTCTTATTATTTTTTTTTCTATTATTTGTTTTCGTATTATTTGTATTTTTTTTTTTTTATATATATTAGTTTTTTTTTTATAATAACACATTCTATTTATCACATCATCAATTGAATGAATGAATGCTAGTCATCGTCTATTAAGATCCCTCATATTATTATAAGAAAGAGATGACATTCTTTTTTTTCGAAAGAAGGATTTTTTTATGCATTTTCATATTTCGATATAAAACCATTATTTTTTATCGTCATCGTTATCGTGAGAATGATATGGAAAATAATCCATAATGATTTCTAACCTTTTAGCAAATTTGATCCATGATCTATTTGACGCGAACGAGTGTAACCTGTGAATAAATTCGAAACACGTGCAAATGGATGTTTCAATATTTTCATCACCACCACCATGATCGATAACTATGTTTTTCACGCAATAAATAATGTAACTATATTTTGTGTAATTGTAACGTTTTACAAATTTCAAATCGTATTTTAAATGATCTAGGACATCTATAATCATGTGATAATCTTGGTAAGACACATTTTTTTTTCGTTCGAACACTTCATCGTTTCAATATTTTCGAAATAACTTCAATTTAAGAATATGAATAACAATATTAACGAAAACAACGATCCGTACCCATTTAAACATGCGTCGTGTATGATTTGTTCCAAATGAATTCTTTCTAATGCATACTCGTGTAAATATTTAGAAAAAGCTAAAAGTTTTTCATAAAACGAATGTTTTGTTAACACGTCTGATGGAAGATGTGTTCTCTCCTTTTGTTTCATTTTTTTTATTGTTATTTTTTTTTAAATTGCTATTGTTTTTTAAATAGCATACCCAAAAGGGGTATATTCTTAAACGGCGAATTCTGACCAAACAACAAACCTTCACCGATCAGTTCTATATTCTCTACAGTCTTTAGATAGAGACCATCTCCATGGAAAGCATTGCCACTGCCCTTTCTCACGGGTTCTAGATACAATCCTTTACCTTCGACGTCTACCTGACACACGACTCCTCCCTTTTTCAAAAACAGTCCATTTACCCTCTTCTTCAAAAACAATTCTCTATCCATTAATTTGTCGACTCCCGAACTAGCGAGTCCCGAGAGGGCTCCCACGCCCAGAGCTGGCAAGACCATCTTCGTGAAAATGGGTAATGCTTTGGCAGCAAGTCCCGCCAATAGCGGTAAGAAACCGCCTTTCATTCTCAGATTGTATCTCAATTGAGTGGGACTCAGTCTCACTGTCGTTCCCGTTCGATTCCGAATTGCTTTCTCCATCCTTTTGATTTGAGTTTTAGTCCATCCAGACGATCCGATCACTACCGCCACTCACCAGATAACTGAATTGAAATATAATGGCCTTACCTTGATTACTCAATGCTCTGCAAAGTTTAGCTTTCTGTCCTTCAGATATGTTCACGTTTTTAATTATGTATTGACTTATATATTTTTATTTTTTTATTTGATTATATATTTTTTTTAAAATTGTTAATATTACAAGTTTCTTTTTTTTAATTTTGTTTATTTCTTATATAATATATAAAATAAAACCTAAAACTTCTTTAAATAAAAAAAATTATATAATTTTTTTTTTTCTTTTTTTTTTAAGATATTTTTCAAATTATTTATTATTATTTTTTTTTCTCTCTGATGTGAAATCGTATAGTCACTCTCTCTCCAGAAGATCGAACAGATCGCCGTTCTGAACTGTCAACGTGGTTTCGATGCTATACAAACGTGCCCAGAATCACGGGTAGATAGACAAGATTTCGAGGTCGCTCCATGATCTTGTAACCCGGAAAAACGTCCAAAAAGAACGAGTAGATCGTAGGCTTAGCGCTACCGTCGATGTAACTTTCTGCGATCACGTTGACATTCACAAAAATGCTATTGACCGCGAGAATGTCGACCATATTTTCGGATGCGGCATGACCTTGGTACATCTTTCGATCGAATCCCAACATCTTGCCAATCGAATCTTCTGCACTATAATCCACTTGAAAATTATCTGCCAGGTCTAATATCGTCTGTAGAGTTCTCGTATTGGGAGCGAGTCTTACCATCTTGCTTCCGAGCCCATCAGTCTTCAATCTCGTCTGGATGTGACGGTTCAGATCGTCTATGATGTAACTCCCTTTGGGAAATCTAATCCCGAACCAACCCACACCACTGGAATACTTGAATGCATTATTCTTTTCGGTGACGCTGGGAAACGAATGCTAAGTCTCGAGATTAACCAACGCCACCTCGTATCTCTTTTCCTTCTTCAATTCGATGGAAGGTTCGAATTTCGTAGTGAATCAAGTCGTGTCGTGACTCACAACGATTTGAAAGGACTGTTTCGCAGCCGTATTCTCGACTATCTGTTTGTTCTAATAGATGTTCTGACATTTTTTATTATTATTTATTATTTATTATTTATATATTTTTATATTTTATCGATATTTTTTTTATTTTTATTTTTTTTAGTTTCTTCTCTATTATTATTGGAAATATAAAAAAAAATCGTCGAATCCGCTTCGATATTTTCCGTTGTTAAATTCGCTAGTCAAATCGATCACCACGAACTTGTGATGTTCTTTGCCCCACATCTTCTTGCATAATCTCCTGAATTCTTCCCTGCTCAGGGCGTTGGCCACGTGATCTCCATAGATGTGATTGAGATTCTTGAGATCCTGATGAATGAGGCACAGAAAATTAGCATTCTACCTTAGCGTCTGTCTGGGCAGTCAAAAATAATTCTGAGACAGATAGAAACAATCCACGTTGCTGTGATGTCCTCAAACGTAATACGATTCGCATCGATTCTGTCTCTCCAACAGCAGATCATCGAAGATCATGAGATTCTTATTCTCCAACTTCAACTGTCTGGGATCGGGAACGTCGTCAGAGTTCTCATAAAACAGACATTCCACATTCGAACATTCGGCGTTTCTCCTAGTCAATTCTCTCGCCGCCCCTTTCAATATATTTGAAGTCTCGTGTCCTTCGAATTCGTCTCAATTGTCGAAGATTCTCGACATGACGTCTTTGGGTAATTTACATATCATGCACTCTCAAAGCAATCTGTATTCCAGTTGAAACAGACTCTTGCAAGAAACGAATAATCTGTCGTAATCCAACCAGCCGGGTCGCAACAATAGATTCTTCAAGAGATTGGTCTTTCCGCAATTCGATTTTCCCACTATCAGACCTGTTATGCTCTTGGGAAAGAACTCGTTATTCGACCTCTTGGTCATCGCGTCATTCTAAGACATGTCTTTGATATCCATTATTTTTCTCTCCAGTTTTTTTTAAACCATGTTTTGAACTATGTTTTTTTTCAATTTTTTTGTATTTTAATTCCTATTTTTATATATATTATTTATAAAAAGTTTTTTTTTTTATTTATAACTCACCTTCAATCCCGATCCTTTCGTCATTTTAGCCAAGTCATGTATCGGTACGATGTCATAAAAGTCTCGCCAATGTCTCGATTCGATTCTCGATCGTTTGGCAGGTGGTTGTGGTGGAGCTAGCAATTTATTAATCAACGCGTCGGCGCCTCTCTTGCCAGCTTCCGAAGCTATTCTACCGCTCGATTCGGTCATCGCTTTCTTACCCGCATCGATCACCGTCTTCTTTCCAATTTTGAGAGTGATCGAGGCGATCTGTTTCACGGTGTCGCCAGTGAATTTACGAGTTAAAAATCGCACCATCGAATCCACGATGCCCGATCAACCGTAGACGTAAGATCTAGCATATCCCTTGTTATTTATCACTAACACTTTTTTTTTTAAAATTCGTTTTTTTTATTATTATTTTTTGAACATATATTTTTTTTTATTTACTTAATTTTTTTTTCTTTTCTCTCACTATTTTTATTATTTCCAACGATTCATAAACTCTTTATAATCCTTACTAGTCAAGACCTTCTGCCTCAACAATTCGTCGTACACGCTCACTATCTCGTTATCCACTCCAGTGTAACCGGTCTCTCTGCTGGCCATCAACAATCTCAATCTCTCCAACAAGGCAAAGGGATCGCGCGGAAGAAATATCGTGCCGGTCATTCCCTTTCCAGTCATCGATCTCACGAATCGGCCAGTATCCTTCCATATGGGTTCCACCACGTGCTTCCACTTGTAACCTCTCCTATCCTTCGGTATCGTATCTTTGGGATCGTTGTTCTTCTTCATTGTGTGGGTCTGAACCAGAATGTGTCCGTAATTTTGATCATCCTCATCTGTGTAATCTCTAGGTTTCTTGTAAGCGAGCAGATCATACAGTCCGTCGGCCATTTCGTACCTGTTCAGACCGACGACCAAATGGTCGTCTTCACGCGATATTTCCATGTCACCCACGAAAATTTTACCGTCTTCGCGACGAAATCCGTACATTAGATCTTTTTCACTACTACTATCATCGTCAAATGTGACGCTGCTAACAATGCTCGAAGCGTCGCTACTATCGACGTTACCGATTCCCATCGGACTAGCGGCTGTAACGTCGCTATAGACGCTACTCCGACGAGAATCGGTCGTGCTTCCCGTTGGAATGTAATCGGTGCCAAACTACCGGGGAGCGATGCCATCCTCTGAGAACCTTCTTTTATGGGTCTCAATTCCTCGACGATCTCTTTCCTGGCTCGTTCCTGAACATCGGTGACGGGTCTGAACAACTTGGTCGTCTCTCGTCTCAACACCATCTCTCCCAATCGCCTGGCTCTATCCTGCGCGTAAATATTCTCCTTAATCCTTACTAATTCGCGAACCTGCTCGTCCCTTCGCTTCGAATCTCCGATGTGTAAAAACATTGTTTTATTTAATAATTTATTATTTTTTTTCTTTAATGATAAAAACAGGATTTTTTTTTGTATTCTTATTTTTTTAAATGTTGTTTTATACATATTTTTTTTTATTTTTTAATGAAAAGAAATCATTTTTTTATTTTTTAAATTTATCATCATCCGTCTCACAACTCATAATATCACACACACATCTTCAATCGTGATCCATCCATCCATTCCAGACCGCGCCGTCGAGCTAATTATATATTTTTTAGACTCGGACGAGCGATCTCTCTCTCTATGCCAAAAAAAACCTACATTATTACCGGGGGGGGGGGGGGGGGGGGGTTCTAGCTCACCGTATAAATTCGCCGCTGGAATTGGACTCTTTTTTTCCGTGGGAATCGACGTTCGATCGCGCATCTTCAACCTACGACCGCAAAAAAAGAGCCATGTTTTTTTGGAATTTTTGTCAATGAGAATCTCAGTGCTAATCTTGCTCCCGGTCAATATCTAGCAAATCTATTCATGAGGAATTTCGAAAAAAATCACCTCAATTGGCAAGTCCGTGTTAACTTATGAGAAAGTGACTTTTTCAGGAGACAGTCGGTGTTAAATCTATGAAAAGTGAATTTTTTAAATCGATGAATTTTTAGACATTTGTATTTCCCCATACTGTAACTTCATAACACAGCCAATGAGTGAACTTTTTACTATTAACCCATTGATTGCACACTGACGCTGAAATATTAAAATTTCAGCTCCCAAATCATACCCAACCAAACCTTTGAAAGACATAACAAAATTACTCAACCTCTATCGGGACAAAATGCATTAAATATAAACTAAGAGGGTTACGTGCCAATAGTCGGGAGTCCAACGCTTCGAGGTACCAATATTCCGAGGGCCCAGTACTCGTAAGGTCAGATATTCTGACAGTCCAATACTCCGAACTACCATTAGACTTACAGCCTATTTGCCTGACACCAACTGAAATATATTAGCTCAAGCACATAACGCGATGACCTAACCGACTTCAAAGACACAAAATCAAAGACACAGTCATTCAAGTCACTGTGTAAGACAAATTGTGAATTTACACTCGACATGAATAAATAAAGTAACACGAAGTGATATCCGTTCCAGCATATCAAACATAGAGTCATTACGCAGGTTTTAACGCATTGGTAGAAACGGAAATGTGACATGCCCCGGACATAATATGTGAGACGTAACTGATGCTTGCCTATCGGGATGGTCTGCGCGTTGGGTTCGTGAGTTGGTGGCACCATTTGTGACCCTATAATTAGTTCTATATTGTATTCAAATCCAAAAAAAATTCCGCGGCGTGCCGGCTGGATATTTTCGTGGCTGAGGAATTTATTGACAGCCAGTCGAACGAAATTTGCGGCTGGCTATAAATCTGAAGGTACACGGTTGGCGGTGGCTCGTAATGGCGGATTCGTGTCTAGCTGATACGCCTCAGGCCAAACTCTAGCATTGTCCCATTTTTTTTAAACAGTACAAACATATTTTCTTCATGTTTTCTCTTTTTTAACTGATTGATGGCATTATAATATTGACATTTATTTTTTTTTCAATTGTTTCATCCCAAATTCCTCCTGATGCAACTAACACCATGCGAAGGATAAGGGCAATGGCTGCTTAAATGCATAAAGCGTACCATAGTGCGTATGTATTGCCCCAAATATAAATTTTTCATAACCGCTCTTCGTCGGACTCGGGGCGATTGGGTTGGATATTCACGCCCTCACACTCAAATCGCAACTCATGAATCCGTCTCTGTCCTCACCGTTATATTTAGTGACTGAACTGTATTTATGAGATGCAAGCTCCTTCTAAGTATATCGAGGCGGAAATGACCGATTTGAAGGGTGGATGGGGTGTAAACCCGATTTGGCCCGACTGTAATGTCTTATGTTTTGAATAATAAAATATTCCAACTACATCATCGAGGCACGCCCTCTTTGAAGTCATGGGTTGAGGATGTAGTTGGAATATTAAGCAGCTGGGATTACAGTTAAGTTTTAATATTTCTGGTAAATGTACTTGTGGATTTATTTATTTATTGATGTTTAACGACACTTTCAGCAGCAAGGATTACATCGTGTCGGAGAGTTTTGCAGGTGGAGGAAGCCGAATTACCCAAAGAGTGCCACAAAGCAGCGGCGAGAAACTTTCAGACTCCAAAACGTACTAACTCCCCACATGCAGAGTTAGCATTGTTTGAAGGCAAATGCACCATTGACGTGCAGTACGCCTTAATATTAAGCGCCACCGCGACCCCTTTGGGCAACCAGGATTAACTTCATCACCCAAGGACACAACGCAGCCACACCTTCTCAGGATCGAACCGTGGACGTTTCGGTTCGAAGTCAGATACGCTAACAACTGGGTCATCGCGCTGCTGGATTTCTGGATAAAGAAAATATACATGTAGTAGTCGTGAGGCAAATTCTTGTTTAATTAACAAGAAGAATTCCTTCCAGAAAGGCCATTCTGGTTCCCAAACTGTCCAAATCGAATGCCGCAGCCTAGTGTCTTGCAAATCGCATATTGTCTATTTGAATGGAATCTCAAATCGAATCTAGCTTATTATTAAAAATCAAATCGAACCTCGAATCGAATACAGGTGTCTTGAAGACCCGACTGGTAAAATATTCGAACAACATCATCAAGGCATGCCTTCCTTGAAGGCATGCCTTGATGATGTTCTTGGAATATTACCCAGTAAGGATTTTTGTTCAAAAACAGAAACGGGTGCGTGAATTCTGCACTGGGCACTACACGGCGCTAGCCGCTAGCAACCGGTAGCTCATCGTCGATGTTGCTTGGGTACTTTAAATTTGCTTTCATCAGTGGTGGTGACTAGTGAAACTGGAATTAGCATGATGGTATTGGAACAGATGCTTTTTATGCTAATATAGAGGAAATTACACTTGGTATTTATCTTCAACATTATTTATGTACAATTTCTAGCCCAGCTATACGTTTTGTTAGACGACCAAGATGACTAATACCAAACGAAATTCCGGTGAAAAGATTCGAAGGAAAACGAATCGCGCAGCCGATTTCCAATCGAACCGAATAACACCTCAAGATTCGAAATTGAATCGAATATCGAAGCTTCGCAGGGCTCAACCACAGCCTTCCTGAGAAAGTACACGGTTTTTAGCAAACGCGAATCGGTGTCAAAGACTCCAGTCCAGAAACACCATCTCTCAACTACTGTCGCCCAGGGGGCTCAGATCCACAGTACACTACGGGAAAAATAATTATTATTAATTTATAATTGCTATTAAAATAGCCTGTGTCCGTCCGTCCGTGAACCCGTGTGTCCGCCCCACTTTGGTTTCCCGATGATAATTTTAGTCATATAGGTCAAGTTAAATTAAATTTGGTATGTAGGTGTATCAACATAAAATACAGGTCAAGTTAAAATCGGGGTTTGGTCCGACATTTTGCCAGAGTTATGTCCTTTTTTCCACTTCGAAAAATTCATTTTTTTAAAAAATACCTCGCATTGCGCACTTTTTTTCGGGGGGGGGGGGGGGCATGTGGCCGAGTGGCATTTTATTCCTGTGGAATACGAGTATAGTTACACCAACTGCCTCCCAACAGTCAAAATATAGAGGATCTCTAATCAGTCGCGATTTCATTTCAAATCGTGGCGAATTTAAGATTCTTTTCATCATATAATGTAATTTAACCATTTCATCTAACATGACTACTAAACACAATAATCATCGGACACATTTTAGTATTTTGTCAACTTTTGAATCGGAAACATAGCTTATGGCCTCTCATTGGAACGTGTCCATCGAGCTCTTCCCAATGATGGGCCATAAGTCATGACTCTGAGGCGAAAAATGAAAATGTTTAGTTAATCAGGAAGTGTTTGTTTTGTTTGCAACTGTCGTCTGCTCTCTGTGTCAGGTAAATAAGGTAAACAGTTAATGAAATATAAGAGAAGATTAATTCATTTCTACTTCCGACTCACAACGTTGTGACGTCGATGTTGACTCCTTACGTAATAATTCCGGTATTAAACGTGATTGATAACGCCATTTTCCGTATCGAGCTATTTGATGGTGATTGAGGGATAGAAATGATTAAGTTACTTTGTCTCTCGCATCGAAGGTTTCATATTACAAGGTGGCAGGTGGCGGATTGAGAACCTTTCAATGAATATACAAATTAAATACCTGCTTGATTCCGGCGTCTCCTTCTCCTTTTCATAAACGACAGATAGCAGTGGCAAATATTCTTCAATAGAAGGCTACTCCGATAAGAAACAATACTCAAAGTATGTCTGGAATAATCGACTGGGCTTGACAAATATCCGCAGGGTGGTCGAATGTAGCATTTCTCTTACGGCCCTTGTCATTAACTTGTCAAAGCCTGAGACATACTGTATTCGATTTCGTCTCTCTAGACAAACATAAATATCTGTCATTTGATACTTGATAATTTCCGCGGAGTAGAATCGAAGAGAAGAAGTCGAGATTAAGTCAGACGTATATGTTGCGTGAACGCTGTTATTTTTCTCAAGTGAGTCGCGAGGGGCTACTCATTACTACCGATCTCGGTTCCTGGGTGATAAAGGAAGAATTTGCAGCGATCGATCAATTCTTAATGCAATTGCGCGGGACGTATTGTGTAAAGTACTCCCACCGAGACATGAAGTAGTGTTAGGAGATACTTCAAATTAAAAAAAAATCAGAACTGTGGTAAAGGGTTCATACCATTTTGAAACACAGAGGAATGAATTGTTTTTTAATCAAATTTGATGACCAAGTGGAACAAGTGACAACTATAGTTTCAGAGATAAACTAGATGGTTCTGAGATCGCAAAGTGAATTGCCAGAAGTCGTTCAGCAAAGTACGGCCAACGCCGGAGCGCCCAACCACGAGGGGAAGGAGTCTGTCGTCCTTTAACGTACTAAGTCGCTCGTTGTTGATGAAATATGGCAACAATAGCCCAAGCGTTGAAGTGACGTAAAAACCTCAATAATGGCGTTAACCCTTTACCCAACGTAACGGCCAAAACCGGCCAGCGCTATTCTCAAAAATCGCCAATTAATTTTCAAAATATTTTCATTTTTTGTCTCAAAAACATAGGTTATGACCCCTCGTTGGAACGAGCTCGTCGAGCTCGTTCCAACGAGGGGTCATAACCTATGTTTTTGAGACAAAAAATGAAAAAAATTAGTTATTCAAGAATTTTTTTTGCAAGTGTCGTCTGCTTTTCATGTTAGCTAAAGGGTTAAACCGAAACACACAAAAAACTCCAGCTAGCTCTTAATTTTGGTGTGCTCTAAAACATACTGACATTTCACAAAAAAATTGACGCATTTTGTTTCTGACGCTATGACCCCCTTTGGACGTCACCTGAGATTTCGAACACAACGTCTGGGAATTCCCTAGGAGGGCTCCACATTTTTAGATATGTTGTTTGTGGACATTATCTTCCGCAAAAAATCGAAAGGCTTGGGCTCAAAATAATATTAAAAATAAAAGGTATATCAAATAACTTAATATTGGCATCGAATGTCTCAAATTAAAGTGAAAAACAAAAAAGATGCAGAACTTCAAATGACCAGAAATAGGTGTGGGGAGTTCCCTGACCGTATCCCAAATAAATAGATCGCAATTGGAGCTACAGACGTAGGACTTTTAATGAAGAATGTAGAATATTGGCTAAACTTCAAAGTTCATAACTGTATCGCCTATATATATGTTATAAATAGACTCACGTAAATAGGATTTTAGTGAAAATTGAGAAATATTTGAAATGACGTAAACGTCAAAATTGACGATAAATCGAAGCACTAAAAAGCAGATTATCTTTTCATTTTTTTGATCTGTACAACATACTAAATTTCATGAAAATCGGCCCACATTTAACGTTTGATGACGTCGACATTAATAATGTCACCCAAAGGTTCGTCCAGACCACTTCATAATTTGCAATGACGGCCTCATATTTTCAATAAGTTTACAAAATTTGAAAGGAGGAGGTTTGATACAGAAATAGTTATTAATCCTTTCAAGACTGGCGCCATGGAAACTATCATTTCAGTCAATACTGCCAACGGCAGAGTGGGCGAAACCATCTTGGTTTATTGGAAGGTTCTGTAATAATTTAATCCAACAGCTCTGTGGAGCTGTTGGATTAAATTATTACCGAGCCTCGCTTCAGATTTTTGTTCTTTATATCGTCTGCTCGTCCAGTACCATTTTTTTCTTCACGCAAAGATTTATGCGTTCCGGGTTGAAAGGGTTAAAAAGTAGTGAAAAACGTTGGAAGGTTCGTTGTTGTGGATAAATGTTGAAAATAAAAATCTAACTCAGAATATTCCAAATTTGGTGACTGTGGCCGTGGTTCGCTGAAGGAAAACAAACATGAACAAATTAAAAATAGGTTAACGATCGCTGTAAGTCATTTCCACTTGTTTGAATGATGTAATAACCCTTCTGCATTCTCTGATAGATGACCCTTTCCTTCGACATATAAAACCTCAAAACTATTTTGATAATTAGTAATTAAAACTAAGTTGGGTGCCCCTTTATTTGTTTATTACAGCTTAGCTTCGCATCAGCATCTAAAGCTATGTCGTGGCTGCAAAACGTTATTTACTGTATTATGGGCCTGTATCTCTATTGATAACAAGATAATTGGTTAAATCTTCCATAGTGTACATTGCAATGACATTGAATTACATAATGGGTCCAAAAATGAGTTGATTTGGCCGAGAAATGGCTTTATACCATGATTACATATTCTTTTGTACATGTATATAAAAAGCCTATGACACAAGCTTTAGCTTTAAACATCAACAGTGGTGAACACGTATGTTTGTGATGAACACGCCAGCAATGGGATTCCAATAGTCAAGATTTACACCTACGCTGCAACTGCATCCTAGTTGACCATTGGTGACCTCCACCTGAATGCAAAATTGTCTAAATTTATCGCTCGTCACCTCGCGAAGAATGAAATGAAAGCGACAATTAGTTATTACGTTTTTTAAATGAGTTTACATGTAGCTCGTAAGATACCAAAAATTAACAAACATGCGTTGTCTCTAGTTAATAAAGCATTCATAACCCGAAATCGTGTGTTATTAAAACGAAAAAGGCCCCGTGCTTTGCGCGTTTATTTTTCCATTTCGATTCGGCAATAAAATTGACAGCTGAAGTGCCGCCCACCGGTGCTCATGTAAACAAAAACAGATTCGCACGTGTGTTCGCCAGCTGCTCAGTTAAAATCGAGAAAAAATAATAGTGACTCTTAATAATCTGACGATCATGGTATAAATAAAATATACCCAAAGTAGCTTGGTGTACCGAATGTTCACCACTCGTGGTAAAGTGGTGTTAAACCCTTGCCAAAGGCTCGCGGTTAACACCACTTCACCAATCTATGGGTGTATTCTGTATGAATCTTTTGTGAGTCTGTGTCATGAAATAGGTCTTGAACAATATTCACGCTGTCGGGTGTCAATTTAGCCAATTACACTAAAATTTCATTTGGCACCAAACAATGTTTGTTGGCTAACTTTTGGGCACCACAAAAGTTTATTTCACCTGTGAAGCAAAGCACTGTGGCCGCGGAGAGCGCGATCGATTTGTATCACTTCTTTAGTTAATAATATGCTAGAAATAGTATTTGGACAAATGTCAAACTTTAATTTTCGGTGAGTGGTAATGAGGCATTGTTTTTCTTCAATAATACATTGTAGGATATCAACATTATAAGAGGATGCATTCAATTAAATGATTACTTCATACTGATTCGAGCCACTCGCGACGGTATGGATTATTTATCTAATTAAATTCTGCCTTCTCTAAAGATTCGCGAAACCCATTTGCTTAATAGTAATTAGTCGATTAATCTGTTATTATCTGAGTGCAGCAGCAAGTGGCCGTACTGCCAGTAATCAAGGTGACCAATAATTAAAACATTGAGGCACCAGGCAGTTTCGAGGCAATGTAAACACTGGTCTTGAAGAGATCGGCATTATAATATATACATTTATACAATGATTACCAAATCTACTAAACATGAAAAGCCTATGACATATATTTTAGCTTTACACACTATCCGTGGTGAACACGTTAGAAATGGGATCTCAGTGGTTAAAATTTACACATACAGTGGAACTACATCCATGTTGACCTTTGGTGACGTCGACCTGAATGCGAACTTGTCTACATTTATCGTACGTCGCCTCGCGAAGAGTGAAATGAAAGTGGCAATTATTTATTACGTTTTTAAATGAATTTACCCCATAAAATCCAACAATTAACAAACATGCATTGTCTCATGTTAATAAAGCATCCATAACTCGCAATAGTATGTTATTATGTTGTTAAAATGAAAAAAAAGGTCCTCTTTCTTTTTCAATTTCGTTTCGGTGATAAAACAGACAGCGGAAGTACCGCCCACAGATCCTCGTGTAAACAAAAACAAATTCGCAGGTATTCACGGAAAAAATAATAGAGAATCTTAATAATCTGACGACCACGGTATAAATAAAATATACCCAAAGTAGCTTTGTATACCAAATGTTCACCACTCGTGGTGAACATTTGGTACACCAAGCTACTCTGGGTATATTCTATATATAAATAGTATAAAAACAGTGCTCGACTGTCAACACTTGTTGACAAGGAACACATTCTTGTCGCATATTAACCTCTAACAAAGGGTTTACGGAAATGAGCTTCAAACCGAAAGGTCCACGGTTCGATCCCATCAGGGGTTACTGCGTTGTGTCCCTGAGCAAGGCACTTCATCTCGATTGTCCATGTGGTTGGTACGATGACAGTGTGTTCTATATGTCACATGTGCACCTCCTAAATCACCACATCGATATGACTAACAACTTTAACACTATAATGCAATGGAACTTTTGGGGTTTAACACGAATTTTATTGAACTGAGCTTTTTAAGCCAAATATAACCAAAAAACCTGATTTTGCCTGCGGGAAACACTGTTTAAGAAACCTGAAAGTCAAGACCATTCAGCTTTTTAGGATATACTTGGTATTGTACCCGGGGAGTTGGGAGTGGTCTTCATTCTCGAGGAATGTCCGTCTTGGTTATAGGCGGCATTGTTTGCTGCTCCGCGCCTTTAAAATCAAATTTACAGTGTGTGGTAATACGCCTAACTTAAGACAAGATGCTTGCATTTACATGTTCCCCATAATGTCTGGAACTACGAATTCACTAAAATTCAACTCAGTTACTTTTGTTGGTTGAATTTATTACTCATAACCAGCTTCGGGGTGATTCTGCAGCAAAGAAGACGCGAAAGGGAACGACTTATTTCAACATACGATGCGTGGCTATTTAACCCTTTGAATCCGAGCGGCCACTTTAATGGTCTAGAAACATGACAGACAATAATTTCATTAAGCAGGATGGCTACTAGTGAATGTGGGATGGTTGACCAATAAACAATTTCAACGTGCAGCTATCCTTGAAGCTACTAGTGAATTTGTGTTGGTTGACCAATCAACATTTTAGCGTGCAAATTCTAGGCTGAACGTTAGAACTATTAATGGGTCTACCCCAAAATAAGGAAAATAGACTATTTTTTGTTGCCGCCAGTGAACTGACATGGAAGATACCACCAGGGTTTAAAGGGTTAATAATGGATGGGATACTTACCTAAATGTCTCACCTGGTTCATACTGATCATCTGATCTCATAGTTTCACCATCGAGGCAATTAAGACTCTTCTGCTGTGTGTTGATGATTTTTTAATTTGATTATAGCAGACAAAAGTAGAATGCTATTGAGTACAAACTTCAACTATGCCTGACAAGAATTCAGTAGGGTCCACCAAATGGTTTAAGTTCTCCCAGAAGAGCATGTTCATTTTTGTAATCTCGATACGGAGCTGAAAATAGTCGGGAGTACCATAAAAACTGTTAAAGAAGTGAACTTCCCGTGTTAAGATTTTGACAATAAACTGAATTTCACTTGTCATATAAAACAACTAAACACCCTCTAAAGAAGGTTGTTTGCACTGATTGTGGTGCTGACAAAAATATGGAGTATGGGTTTGTGTTTTCTTAAGAAAAAAAAACACATAAAACGGCTTTATACAATCCATAATTATGTTTTTAAAATTGGCCTGGGCACATTTAGAATTTCGCCAATAAATTCATTGTTCGCCGAGTCCGGAGAGCCGCCTAATCTCTAGAAGTGTAGAATTACACTTTCACTGAAATATGTATCCAATTTATTGAAGACCTAATTAACCCAGCGTATGACTGTATATTGAATCCTCCAAATGTTGAATGTTTCAATAGAAGCCAGAAACATATTACTCCATTCAGAATTTGTATTAAAATGCGTATGGCGCCCGCCACACTTGAGTGAAATACGGTATAAGCGACTCAGGAGCCACACATTCCACCTAGGCATTTTATAAAACTCAACGTCATTGTGATCTTAATTATATGAGACAAAACTGTAACATATAAACAAAGATATACTGAAATAAAGTCTAGAAATAGAGCATATAACATTATCAATACAAATAGATCCAAAGATGGTGATGAAGTATCAATGGCTGTTACATGTGATTAGATCATCCCAGTCAGAACACATAGTATTTCCATTGCTGAAATCAAAGCTTTATAAAGTACACTCGGACACATAAAAAATAATGAATGTCTGACCAATATGATGTCGCCGTTTGCCGGCTACCTGGACATGTATGTATCTACGGTAATCACTTCGCAGGTAGTGGATCAAAACAGGCTTTAGACAACGCTACCGCCGATTTTAAGATTCTAGGATTACAAACCACGTATCGATGAATTCATCACTTCTTTGTAGCAGGCAGATTGGGGTGGAGCAGAAAACAGAAAGCCCTAACGCCAGCTACTCGTATCTGTTTCAGAAAAGTCCACGCAATGCTGAAACAATGTCATATTGATCAGGGAAGACTTTCACATTCCTTTTGGTAGAGGCTATTTATTTATTTATTTATTTATTTATTTATTTATTTATTTATTTATTTATTTAGAGAGAGAGAGAGAGAGAATGGTCGAGCAAGGGCGAGAAACTGGCAGATTCCCGAGCGTACTGACTCCGCACAAGCAGAGTTAGCTTTGGTTGAAGACAAGTGCACCGCCGGGGTGCAGTACGCCTTGCCCAACGCATATGCCCCTGGCGGGAATCGAACCTCGGACCTTTCGGTTTGAAGTCCAAATCGGTAACCACTGAGGCACCGCGATCCCATGGTTCCGATGGTGGACCATAAACAATGTTATAGGAAAAAAGTATTTTATTTCTGTTCGTGCCTTTAGCTGAGCATTGCGATCTCGTCTCTTCTTCGATGGAGTGTTGTGCCTCCCTTCGGCGGATCCTCTCCGTCAACGAGGATCACACAGTGAATAACGAATTGCAACCTTCAAATCTGCATGATGACAACTTGGAGAAGGGAGAGGATGATTTTTTTAAAAGAAAAAGGAATAAAAAGACAAAAAAGATGCCACTAGAACAGAGACTATACAGCGTATTTCATCATTTTACTGTTGCTGTGCGGTGACGTGATATACACAATATGGTGGTGTGTTCCCTCAGTGGAAGGACACCGTTTAATGGTCGTTATATCGGTAGCGATTTATTATCTCTTCATCTTTGTTGGAACTGTTGCGACAAACACATGTGTACTGAACAGTTTTCAAAGTACTAAAAGAAAAGCACTTAAAATATATCTGGCTTACATATACGTGATTCAAATTAATATTTCTTTTTTGTTGCTATTATTTTCTTATTTCTGTTTTTTTTAACAAAAGCACTACTGTTGATGAATCCATGAAGGGTAATCAAGCTCCACCCCCTCTTGGGTGCAACTAGGTGCCATCTATAACGCTTTCGTCTTGAAGGTGGCGCCTAGTAGCACTGAAGAGGGGATGCATTCTTAACTTTAAATTTAACTTGCTGACAAATAAAACAACCAGTAATTCAATTTTCTGTTCCCCGCAAAATATTCTATCTCCTTCAAACACTAGTGCCAACAATATTGATTTTGGTTTTGGTAGCGTCAATAATTTTATGAAATACACTATACCTAAGGAACAAGGATTTGTGCGGGCAAAAAAGCTTCATTGGAACATGTTAGCATTCAGTGACTGAACCGACAAATCACAGAAATGGAATTGACGAAAATGGAAAATATCGGGATCTGAAAACTAGCCTTTGAAAAAATATACCCAGAAACTCTTCCCATTTTTCAGCGCTTCACTAAAAATAAAATGGCTTCCGGAAAAACGTAATTTTATCAATGTATTCCTCACATATCGTTTGAGCTTTTTACTTTTGCTTTATGAGTTTTTTCTTGGCTTCGGTGTTCCTATGTTCTCTCTTTGATAGACAGACAAATGTGTAGAGAGGTTACACCTTCTAAAAATCTCTAAAAGGATGTAAGAACTACAAATTGTTCCCTCAAAAGATCAGTAATGAAGAAAAGGTGCGTTTCACATCATTTTGAGGAGGTGGTTAATAATTTTCTCTGCGTTTATTGAGCCATAAGAGAATGATGGTTCACACAGTTTACTTTTCTGTGTGCGGGTGGGGGGGGGGGGGAGGGGGGGGGTGGGTAGTCATTCTGCGAATTGTGTTCCTTAAATTTATCCAATATTCCTTATACAAAGGGTTATTTGTTTGTCGACAGTTTTGATAATAGCCTTGGCGTCCCCACATGTTGGAATTGATTGAAAACTTGAAGAGACTTGTTGAAAACACCGGCAAAGGATGTTCTTATACATGTAGGTATACCTACCTATACCTATATCTAATATCAGGGCGTCGCAAACCCAAGTTGCCCCACCTGTCCTGTCTTATGTTCCGACTAAAGAAGACATATTCCAATCGCATTATCAAAATATGCCTAATTCGACAGCATGCCTTGATGATGTAGTTGGCACATTAGTCAAAGGGATTATAGTTTGAAGTCGCAAGAAATTTGTTTGTGGATACATACATGTAGTAATCGTAATGCATGACTTCCCAGCATCGTATTTAATTATATCGTACTGGACGAACAATTGGGCATGCTAGCATTCCAACATCCCCAATCTGCCACATACCTCTATTTGCATGAGACCGACAGCATGTTTGACATAAGTCCAAGAAGCAAATATAATCCCGTAAGAAAGAACATGATCACCAGCATCAATATCTAAGATCTCAATCCTTATAAAAAAGTTGCGACTAGAAAATTATCGGAGGTATCACACCCTCGCACCCGCCATAATTACAGCCTACCTTATGTCACCATGCAGAAGTGTGGATGTAAAATGAGTTTTCCTTCTCGCTAATTTCGCAGCACATTTACACAAATTGGTCGAGACTACATGAAACAAACATTGTTACTTCATGGCGGTATTATGAACACGAAAACAAAATAATTAACGGAAATGGCATCCGAGAGGCGAAGTTCATTTATGAAACATGAGATTCTTCAGTAGTTGGGCCGAAAAGCAGGCAATGAATTTTGACTAGAGCGCGAGATCCAGTCACAATCCTTTTAAACACACTCCCGTACGCGTCTGTTGTACCAATTGTAATAAACTGTATGCAAGGAATATAAAATTTTGCTCTGTTATGTCATGTTTGCTCAATGGAGTATTTTTCTCGTTTTTTATTTATTTGTGCTTTAGTATTTCGGGTCAATTTCAGCATTTATAAGGGTAGCAATACCAGAACGCTGATGCACATATTTTTTTTACAAACAGAAAATTTCTATTACAATGAAAATACGAGATAAACAAGAAATGGTGAGGAATTTCGGTATTAATTTAATCCCACAGGTATATTTGGCCGTGGGGCTAAATTACGCACAAAAACAAATTTGATTGTCGTGTCTTCCTGTATGAAGACTTTTACTAGAATGAATCAAATCGAGAAAACGTCAACAGTGTTCATAATGTTATACTTTTGGCAGTTTCTGTGGGTTGGGATAACGACTGCATTTTGTCTAGTGTTCGATAATACTGCTTGCACCTTCTTGTCCAGCCATTTTTATTTTGTTTTCTCTCTGTAAAATACTCCGGTGTGCAACATCTTGTTGAAGTGCCTGTGTACATTCACATTGCACTCAAAACATGTGACTTTTCAAAAACAAGTTTTATGTTTGAAGCAGGACACTTTTGATAAAAAAAACACGTTATTGTTTTTTAAACCACATCTCTCTATCTTTATCTCTATCTCCCTCTAGCCCAAATCATTTCAGTCGAATCCACCACATTGTTGTCATTGTATTTTGATTGAATATTTGGAAACAAAGATTGTTAATACATTGGCTCATTTTGTTGTAAATGATATTCTATTAAACAATTCCTTTCAAGAACTCGATGTGGAAAAGTTTAAGGGCCAAGTACGCAATGTCAGATTAACTTTACAAAGCGCTTTATTTTGGACAAAAATATACCCTCTGCTTTTGGTACCCTTAGCTAAGGCAAAATACAGGTGCAGTGGTTCGCATTAGTGGTGGGTTTTCTTTTGTTTTGACAAGTTTATAAAACAATAAATTCATTTTTATCCCAAACCCATCGCGTTCATCGCGAAAAAAAAATTCCGTTGAAACCATATTTAACTTGCGGACAACAATCAATACATATTACTGACTTCCAGAAGTCTCCATGTATGGTACTGTAATTACAACGGTAGAGAGAAAATTTGAATCAAGAGCCAATGCTATATTATTCAAAAAAGTAGGGGGATATCCAAACTGATGTTGATATTTTCGAAAAATGGTATTGGATACCCGTGATTGGACACATCAATATGTTACCAAGTTTAGTGTGGATCATGCATGTCACCGGCCCACGAAACCTTCGTGTGGGTTTTGCACACGAGCGCCGGGTAACCTCTGTGGGGTACGTTTTGAAATTTTAATTTGTACTAGACAGGCTTTTTCGGAGGTCTCATCATATTTTTCTTGGTTTTAACTCGTTCATCAATAGTTCCTGATCGAAACGTAACTTTTGAGGTATGCGAAGACGACACGTGACGAACGTTTAGGTGCCGTTAGCATGTTGGAAACTGGCAACAGACTGACTGCAGTGGCTCAAATTCTCAACGTTATTCAATCGTTGATTAGCAGGTTGTGTTCACGCTACCGTCAGACAGGCAATGTTGCTGACAGACGTCGGTCAGGCCTATCAAGGGCGACAACTGCTAACCGGATCGTTTCATCCGAACCACAGCATTAGGCGACCGCCATCAAAATGCCTCAGAAAATGGACAGCAGCTGCACCGAGCACCAGATGTGCAAGTCAGTGGTCAGACCAATTGAAATCGTCTACGGGATTTGCACGCTAGACGACCTCGAATAATTCCACGTTTGACTGAACGTCACATCGCAGCAAGGCGTAATTGGTGTGGAGCAGGACAGCGCTGGGCCACTGGGCCAATCGTCCGTGGAGCAATTAGGCAGCACGATCGTTTTGGTGGTGGATCGGTTATGATGTGGGGAGGCATAAACATTACAAGCAGAACAGCATTACATGTCATCCAAGGAATGTCACAGGTAGTACTACTGTGACAACATGTTAGCAGCTCATGTTGTGCCATTTGCACGACGTCACGGCCGTCGATTCATTTTCCAAGATGACAATGCAAGAGAACACATGGTCGGTGTCGCTACAGAGTTCCTCCAGGAGCAGAACATCACTACACTACCTTGGCCAGCACTAATTCCACACCTTTGACCAATCGAGCACGTCTGGGATATGTTTGGCAGGTGCCTACGGCAACTACAACAGCCCCCTGCCAATGTCCAGGAACTCGCCGCTGCACAACAGGAAGAATGGAATAACATCAGTCAAACTCACATTAGACGTTTGGTGAGGAGTATGCCACGACGTCGGATCCGCGCTTGTCTCGCGAGCCGAGGAGGATTTACAAGATATTGAGATCTTGGACTGAATGTGATAAATTCTCTGACTGATCGTCCATGTCTTCTACAGCTCAGTGCGTGGAATGTGAGCTTGTCCGACATCAACATATCGTTGAAATCATTCACCAGATGTCACAGTGCAATGCATGAACTGTCTTTTTGATGAAAATATAAATATATTTCTTCATATGTCTCACTTTTATCAAATATTCCCTACTTTTTTTTATAGTATATAAAACTTTTACAATTGTATTGTTCATAATAGTATTTTCTTCTTGTCAATATAAATTTATAAAATAAATCATTAGACTTCTGGTAAATTGCCTCGTCTTTTGAAACGCTAATCGATCAATTTCAGTCACTTATTTCCATAGACAGAAAACACAATGCTGGGAAGTACATTTGTATAAGATTTATAGTATTGGCACCAGGTCGCACTCTGGTCATCGCTACCAATTTTCTTCGTAGGAAAAGTCAACCCCTTAATTGCCCGAAGCGGTCAGTATATTTAACATTGAGGGTATACACACTTCAGATAAAGATGGAAATTTCGAAATGGTAGCGAATTCTTGTCATCGATGTGCGCATTATTTCACAGACTTGAGGCAGATCAGTATATAAATACAGAAGTTGGCTTTTTTACAGTTGTTTTCCAGTCTATTTGAACTTTTAACCATTATTTTCTGTTAAAACAACTTTAAAAAAACATAAGAAAACGACGTTCTCACCATCTTTTGTTGTTCTGTTAATTTTCTCATCATGTTCCTTATATCAACAGTGTGCGCACCGTGACCTGCATACACAGAAAGATACACGCGCGCGCGTGAAAGGGTAAGTCGATATAGCACGAGTGCCAGCTCGGAAGCATATAACGAAAGGCCACAGGCCTCGAGTTTTATCCATCCGCGAAGGCACATCTGTGTTTATTACACGCTTTCACGTCTATAAAAAACATTATTAGAAGGACACTCAGCAATTCATTTGATAACTATCAGCAAAAAGGACTCATTTTATCGCCAATCAAATTTTCAAGGGTAACGCTTGTTACCATTTCGTCCCCTGAGTTCCAATGTATTCTATGTGTCTACTGGGACGCAAGGGGCGATTTTTATTTATCGCTGTCGATTCACATTGTGGTTGAGGTGCGCGATTTGTAGAAAATTTCAGTGAAATTTCGCTTCTTTATAAAAATAGTCCGTCAACGATTTCCGTTCCACACATATGAGCAGAACAGATTTTCATTTTCCGCATGGTTTAGTGTTGCTGTAGATGGGGATTTCGTAGAACAGGCCCGTAATACAGACACTGTCTTTTCTACTAATATAAAAAGTTTATGAGGTGCGATTTGGGAGAAAGTTGAAAATTACTGTAAAAACACATTCGCTAAAGAAATAGTTAAAATGGACGTCAGTGTTCGGAGGTGTGAGACTGATAAATATTCTAAATAACGGATTGATGCGAAAACCAGTATTTCTATTTAGCTGGGGATAATGATAGAAATACACGGTGGGTGAACCAAGTGAGGGAGTTCAAAGAGAACTATTCAATAGAGTTATCGGACATAGAAGTAGGTACAACCCAAGGTAAAAAAAAACGTCGCCGAGAAAAAGTCATGGAGAATTTTAAGCGGAATTGGCGAAAGGGGGTCAAAGCAAATAGATTTTTGGGTGACCTGCATGATAAAGAGAAGCCAGATTTTGAAGATTACGTTGATGGCAGCTTTAGGGTGGGGTTCGCTGGTTCTTAAAGAAAAATTGGGAAGGACGGTGGAAAGGAGTGTCAGTTGTATAATTGAGGAGTAGTGGAGACCTGGAACACTTTCTATTAGAATTTCCAAAATGCCAGACTAACAGAATAAGATTCACTGAGAGTATAATAGGGATGTGGGAAGGGTGAATGGAGGATACGTGCTTAGTTAGTGACACAAAGGAGAGGATTAGTATGCTTGTCGGAGAGATTGGGGAGAATGGGGTACGGGATGTCATCACGCAGCACGTTGCCGGGTGTTGGGAGGATCGGAGAGACGTGGGGATGGAGGGGGGATTTGGAAGCACATGGTTAATCAAACCCTTCTCCTCTTCCTCTTTGCTATTTTTAATAAATGAAAACGTATTACTCTAGGAAAAAACATTTGGGCATTCTAAAATGAAACGTTCCAGGGTCTCCGTTACACCTGAGCTGCACATTTGTCACCCTCTTTCCTCACCTTTCCTAATTTGTTTCCTCAAATTGAGTGACTTTCACCTCATATTTGAGCAACAAAGACCCCACAAACGATCCATCGAGGTACTTCTCAAAAATTACCGCACTGTTTTTGTATAACCCGTCTAACGAGCTCTTGAGCCTATTTTCAGCTCTCCCTTTCCTATTGCAATCATCGAGAACCCTTCCTCTGTTTAAACTCCCCCCTTCTTCACCCATCCCCCTTCTAAATGACTAAATCTCCAGTATCAGTTGAATAATTCTCCATTAACTCACTAACCTACCTTGTCTACCCCGTTTGAATGTTAAAATCCCATACATAGTTAAATGTCGTCTTAAACTACCTGTTGTATAGAAGATTTACCAGGTAATTCAAGTAATATAGTTTTTTCCCATATCTATTCGATCACGCATCCAACCAATTTCCCTCTAGCCGCTTCCAGAACGGCTTTGTTCCATAAGTTGTACTTGGCAACCCCAATCTCTCCTAAATGTTTTTTTTTCCAACGAACACCTTGTTAAAGTTGTTTCTTCCCAAACAATAACTTGTTTCTTAATTGGGTGAACTTTCCTACTCGTCTAATACTTTCAAGGGAGATACTTTGTCAACAGTTGACTTTTATGACGATTTAAGTCAGAGATGGAGAAATGTTTAACCTTTTTTCCTCCTTTCGACACTGTAGAATCTCAATTGTCACAAACAGGTTTGTGAGAATATTGACTATCAGATGTTGTTGTCATTTAGTTTTCTTGTTTTATCTTAACTACGCAGTAATTTAGTTTTGAAATTCTCCCACGGTGTGTGTCCCGATTAGACGGCGTGCTAATGCAGAAAGGGTTACAAACTATTCGTTTGTTTTTTTTTTGTTTTTTTCTCAAGCCTGGTGTGTCGAGCGACTGGTGAGGCCTTAGCTGAAAGTTTAACGACAAGGCCGTGATTAATATTTGGCGTAGTACGTATTAACTAAAAATATAATAAAATATTTATTGTGAGATGTAACAATCTGAAAATGTGTTTATTGCACGTCTACTATTTTTCCCTTAGTTTCATATTTACAAATTTGTATGGAGCACGTGTCCCATACGGATTTCTGTTGACGGACCATTTTTCCACCTAACGTCTGGGATCAATCAAAAGAACTAAATTCCGTCAATTTTCGAAATCGGCCAATCGTCACGTCCCATTTCTACCCATATCAATTTGGAAGCTGTGTTGACAGACGATAAATCGAATACCAATTGGAAAGATAAATACTTTTAAAGTGTGAAATTTTCTGTGCCCGATGTTTGAACTTTAAATAAATGGATTCCCTGTCACAGATGAGCGTAATAAACACCGATCGCCATGATTTGTAAATGTGTCCGTCAATACGGCAATCGTGCCATCGTGGACGGATAGAGCGAGAGACACAGCCTCTCGTTCTATATTTTAGATGACATTATTATCAGGCCTGCTGATAAACGTTCAGGTATTGTTGTGCAGGAATAAACGGACTATGTCACTAAGCTGTACGAGGAAGTAAAAAAAAAGTGATTCATACTGGGAAACCGATCGCGACTTAACTGTTCAATCAGAGAAAAAGGTCAAGTCTCTACTCAATGGGATGTCACGGAAAGGTGCAATATCTGTTGAGTTGAAAGAATATAATTATGTACCCGCGAAATTCATTCTTTTACGGGACAACTCAAAGGCAACCCGAAAATCCACAAGGCGAACGCGCCCTTCAGAACATTAGTTAGTAGAAAAGGGACCGCTACGGAGCGGATAGCTGAAGTCGCCGAATATGAACTCAATCAATATGTGGTCGAAACACCAAGCTTCATAAATGACACCGTGGACTTTTTGAATAAAATAAAGCATTTCAAGGACATCCCAAAAAATTCTCTTCTGTTTTGCTTTGACATTTGAAAATTATATTCGTCAGTACCGCGAGTGGAGGGTATGCAGGCATGTCATGAAGCCTTTGAATATAGGACAGATCCACTGATTCCAACTGACTGTGTAATGGAAATGATCCAAACCGTCCTGGACAATAATAACTTCAACTTTGGTAACAAGCATTTCGTTCAAACGGATGGTGTTGCAATCGGGTCACGATTGGGTAAAAACTATGCCTGTACGTATCTCAGAAAGTGGGATGAGGATTTACTCAGATTTGACAAAAACCCGCTAATGTACAAGAGGTGCATAGATGACGGCTTTGGAGTTTGTACGCATGCTGAAGATGAACAAAAACAAATCGCTGGACACGCTAATGCTATGCACCCAAACAAAAGTGGAACAGGTATTCTGCAGAACGCTTGGAGTTTTTGGATACAATGATTCATTTATAAGGAGGCGAACTATACACAGACCTATACAGGAAACCTTCCGATAAAATGTTGTTCCTGCATAAGAAATCCAGCCACCCATCACATGAAAAACGGTCAGTTTTCTTCAGTTTAGGCCTCCGTATGCGGCGAATCTGCACACGGCAATCGGACTATTGGAAAAATCGCGATGATTTGAAAGGTCAACTGAGGAGAAGAGGGTATAGCTCAAAATTTATTGAGAGGGAGTTACGAAAGGTTGACCCTATCGATAGGAAGGAACTATTCCAGCAACGGAAGATAAAAAAATAAGAATAGTGAAAGGGTACCCCTCGTTACAACTTTCAGTGATTCCTTAACAAACGTAGGGGAAATCACACGCAAATGTCTGGATGTATAACACAAATCAAGTCGGATGAAGAAGGTATTCAACGAGCCGCCCCTCATATCATACCGGAGAGACAACAGCATCAGTGATATTCTTGTGCATCGAAAAACGAGTAAGCTGACATCACCACCCGTTGAACTATGCCGTGATTCATGTAGCATCTGCAAGGTTTTTTCTTTTGACTCAGGAGGTAATACGTCTCACACCAACACTTTTGACGTGTGTAAAAAGGTGAACTGTAAAACTGCGAATTTTATTTATTGTTTGGTGTGTAAGGTTTGTCAGGCAGCGGTATACGTCGGAGAGACAGAGAGAACCGCTCACGAGACGAGAGATTAACTGAAGTCTTCAGGGACATTAGGTTGCACGATCATATGCCCAGTTACATCCACTTTCCCAGACCGGGACATTCATTGAAGGACGCTCACTTCAGTATTCTTGAGAAGGTATATGGAGGTAAGCAACTCAGACTCATACGTGAAGATTACTGGTGTATGAAATTGGAAACGAGAACGGGGACAGGATTTAACACACGGAACAATAAAACATTTCTGAAGCTAGCAAAACTGATGAAATCCTTTGGTCGAAAGCTTTTAAGAGACCAATTTGTTCATTTATTACTTTGGTCCCTTTGTCTAGACCTTATGGAACAGAGTGACATGGTAATATTTCGACAAAGGAGTGCAGGAGTTATTCAAAAATGTTACTGCCCCTCTCTTTTGAATTTTAATAAAACAATTTTGCCCCAGCTGTGAACGTTCGTTAATAAATACAAGGAGACATGATCTTTCTGGAAATCTCGTCCATCTATAAAGTAATGTGGAAGGTCACCAGGTCAAGAGTTAACAATTTACACATAACTGTCCTCAGATCATTTCTATCAACGTCTAGGACGCAGATCATGTAGTCAGAGTTTTACGGGATGTATTGCGGGAATGACAGGAAGACAGCCAATCTGGCTATGTCATCTCCCAACGGTATAGATTATTACTTCTGCATATGTATTACACATAGTAAGAAATGCAACTACATGTACTTAAAAATATGCCGTTAAATAAAATATCTATCTATCTATCTTTCTTTGGCGTCCAATGTGCGCAGCAGAAAAATTGTTAGACGACGACCAGCTGATTTGTGTGTTGAGGCCTTCGGGGACGGCGGTATTGATCATGTATAGGATCTCGTCTTCTTTTCGGCGCACATAACAGAAACAAAATAATAAAAATGAAATAAAAATGAAAAAACTAAAAACTAAAATAAATCAATATAATCTTTGCCGATTTAATTGTAGAATGCATAAATTATTCATTTCCCACACCCACTCACGAGAGACCGGTTAGGTCAATATATGTTGGAGTGTTCGGTAG
Source organism: Pictodentalium vernedei (assembly GCA_031216915.1). Lineage (NCBI taxonomy): Eukaryota > Metazoa > Mollusca > Scaphopoda > Dentaliida > Dentaliidae > Pictodentalium > Pictodentalium vernedei. The sequence goes on along the minus strand of CM062297.1, from coordinate 501,612,441 downwards.
TGTTTAACAAAGGGTGCGGTATCGGGTCGGATGGTCCTCAGCCCATAGACATATTACATGTACATGATTGTACAACATGTTCAAACAATTTAGAGAATGCTGATGTGTGACTACAAAGGCATTCCGGCTGATGATATATATTCTCCAAATGTAAAGAAATGCAGTAACCTTTGGATAATGAATTATACCTTCAGATGGTTTGGTCTTTATATTTTACTTCAACCATCTTCCAACGCGATGACTAACTTTCTGGATGAAATGTGGTTGAAATGAACAGCAACGGAAAAAAAAAACTAACCAAAACATGACGAGATCATAATACAAGCTCCAAAAAACAATGTCTAACAGGAATAGTTCTTCATATGAAGATATAATATTTAGAATAACTTAAAAGAACAATGTCAGTTGTATGGAAGGTATATTATAGCAATCACCCCCTCTCTCTGCACACACCTTTTAATATCTTCCGTCGCTCTATATCAAAGAATCGGAGAAATGTCATTTCCATCTACCCATATCTAAAATATGTTACCACCCTGGCCGAACTTTGGCTAAGTTAAATCCGTCGAGGACATTTGTGCCCCCCCCCCCCCATGTTATCCAAAGCCATCGTCCCTCCTCCCCACATACACACACTCTAACACTTGCATCGGGCTTCTGTTTATAAAGAGATTTGACTTGATACAAACTGGAGCTATTTGATTTATTATCTTTATGTTCAAATACAGCCCCTCGACCACAGCCCACCCCATTTCAGTCCATACACATTCGGTTTCCATACACATTACGTTTGAGCTCTCCACCCTCTCATTATCTGAATATGGCTGGCTTTCCACTCAATTTCCTTCTGCCTGTCGTGACTGTTTCCTGGGAATATCAGATATTTCCGTGATAAACGCGCCGTATTCAAAATGTTAGGCAGTGAGAATCTAGAAGAAACGTTCTTGATTAACAACTGGCCGTGTACTCAACATTTAATCTCGGGAAGTGCAGATATTCGCAAAACAGCAATCAAAGTGCCTAGGTTTGTCAGATGATTAAAGTATAACGTGCTTCGTATTGTGCATGCATTCCTAGTACTAAACCTGCAAAGCTGAAGATTTTGTTAATCATTTATAACATTCTTATCACACATTTTTCTGTCTACCCTTTACCCAACGCAGACGATATCAAAATTTGTAATTCTAAATATTATTTTTTCAATATTTTCAACATATTTCGACAAAACTATATCATATAACCCCTCATTGGAACGAGCTCGATCAGCTCGTTCCAATGAGGGCTCACATGATATAGTTTTGTTGTAATTTTCAGAAAATTAATATTTTTTGTAACTGCTGCATTTGCATATTAGACAGGTGGATGTGGCCGCTTCGTTAAGTAAAGGGTTAACTACTCGCGTTAAGAAATCTGATGTTGTTTAACTCTTCTCACACGGATATAAAAAAACAGAAAATTCAAGCAGCAAATGGTTCCCATAGTGTAACACAGAATGAGCCATGACAACTCAGTGAAACACAATTGAATTGTTTAAATTCCAAGTTACATCACGGAGAATATATTCAGGTCGGAATTATATTTCTTCCTCAGTGTGCAGTGAGTCAACCCATGACATAGCAGACGACTCTTTCATTTTTTTTATTTTAAAATTGTTGATAGTTGCCTCCCAGAACATCATTTACTATCGTCCACCTTTATTGAGATGGGCTCGTTTCGACGAAGGGTCATATGGTATGTTTATTCAACCAACATATCCAAGGAAAATGAATATAAGTAACAAAGTTTGGGGGGAGATTTTCATTTGCAGCGCTGGACTGGAATGGGCATTACGTCAAGTGAAGCATAAACGATAGTACGTTTCAAATATTGCACATTTTTAATTGCTCAGCAGATTAAACCAATAAGGTCGATACCGCGAACATGAAATTACAAAAAACGCGTGTACTGTCACCTGTGCTCTCTTACGAGTTCATCTTCTGAAATAAAATGGGTGATTGCAGCCATCCTTGACTTTTCTTGTCATGAAAATCGACTTTCGATAAAGTTATGTCACCTAATTTTATTGGACTGGCGAGGAAGATCCAGTCTAGAATCATGAACTTGTTGAGAAAGCACAATGACATGAGTCGAAAATAATGCGAAGTTTCCTTGTGTTATTTCCAATAAACCATTCGTTTATTATAAGGTACAATCCGAAACATGGCATTTTAGTATAAAACTGTTTATTGCTGAAAAATATAAACCGTAGCGTGACAAATAGCATATAGAGTCGTGGATTCGGCAGTTAGCTTTTAAGCTAAAAGTAACCGTCTCCACACAGAAGACAAATTACATTTCACGCACGACATTAAGCAGACGGGTAGTATTGTGTTTAGTAGTTCTTTGCTGAGGTAGTGGCTGTGTAACTGGAAGCGAATGATTTCGACCAAGGATCAAGAACCAAAGCCCCATGAAGGCGCCAGCGATTGCTGCCGATTGCCGAAAGATTCAGAAGGGCATATAATTGTACCAAATATTAACTTTCATAGTGGCAAGACCAATAAGAGTTATATGTAGATATGGATTTCTCGAAAATGTGTCGCATCAATTTCCAGGTACATGTATCGTGGATTTGTGGGAAATCGTATAGCCGATTGGGCAACATTAACATCAGGGGTCATCCAACACATGATGGTAATGATGTGTAAACGCTGAATATCACTTTCGGAGAAACATTTTTGTTTTCATTCGTTTTTATTCAGATAAAAAAAAACTGTACAAGTGTAATAAACATAGACACACAGATGTAAAATTAAAAAGTATAATTACACACATGTACTTACGCAACTACATGAGGAAACAAAGGTCTATATGCTTTAAACTGTATTCCAGCAACATTTTGGGGATCCAGACATACTTTTACTTTGCGGTGTTTGTGGAACAGAAATGCCCTAATATTAGTTACTGGTGGTAATACATTGAAAGAATATTGTCTCAAGAGAGGCTGATGTCTTGTTTTAGGGAGACTACAGAAATGAAAAGAAAAAATAAGTCGAGGTCTATTGTCCAGTAACTGACAGATTATCTCAAGTAGGTGAATACGGCAGAGCTTTTTAAAGTTCCCATCTTGTGTGAATTAAACGGGATTGTTTTCGGAATAGATGTGACGGGAGTACAGTTCTAATTCACAGTGTCCACGCAGAACTTCAATTAAACCATGGAAGCTTGGCTGACACCTTCTCACCTTGCAGGAATAAATTAATTTTTTGTATAGAAGAAATAAGAGGGCAGAATTATTTTCTCGTGACAAAAGAGTATTTTTATTATTATTATTATTATTATTATTATTATTATTTGAATTCTGATGAGCAAAATAATTTTTTTCAAGCATGCAAGTATGAATTTCAGGTATCTCAACGTAGTAAGCCGAGCCCATGCTCTACAGCTAATGTTTTCAACGTGATTTTGCCGGGTGCAACTACTGTTTTAGATAACGCCTAGGTGCTTATGATGACCACCCTCGGTAATTTGTTCATTAGACAAAAAAAGTGAAGGATGACCAGCTGATACTGTTTTACAGGATACAAGAATTGTTTCAAATTTCTGTGTTCTTTATCTTCATCACGAGTTGTGCAGAAACTAACCATCGATGTGTCTATTATTGGATTTTATCCAAATCTTTACTTATAATTACTGAGGCTTGTAGGGAAATTTCGATCATTAAAAAAGGGAAGTGTCATCTGCAAAGAGACGAATCCTGCTCAACAAATTTGAAGTTATATCATTAATGTAGACTAGAAAGAAGAGAGGTCCAAGTATGAATTCCTGTGGAATACCAGATCTTGTTTCCTTCCAGCCTGAATATTCCGAATTTAAAACTACTCGCTGTTTTCTTGCCGTTAGATAGGCCTTTATAAATTCTAGAAGACCTGCTGTTATTCGAGTTCACGATTTACTGACATCACCGAAAACAACACGGACATCTTTATCGTCATCACGAGCAGTGCAGAAAGCATTATGCAGGTCAGTGAGCTGAAGAACAGTGGAATCCCCCTTTGTAAACCCCGACTGGATGTAGGTCAGGATATTGTGGTCTTGAAGAAATTGCCAAACTTTCTGAAATATGCATTTTTCAAAGACTTTAACCAAACGGGTAACGAGGGATACTGGACGACAGTTGGGAAGTAAGTTTGACGGCCTTTTTTAACACTGGGGTACCATTAGCCATATTCCATTACGTTTGTGAGTAAAACCTAGTCAGTAATATATTGAATTTTCCCGTGAGCGGCTCGGACAAGCTACTTCGATACTCCTGGCGTAAACGTGGACTTATTTAGTCATGTCCCGATGTCTTCGCCGTTTTTAATGACTCTAACGCTTGGACTACATCTGAGACGCTCATGGTCACGGAAGCAAGAACTGCTAACATTTTACTCAATATCAAAATCCATTAATTATGCACACATATACACCATGCGGATATGTTATATGTCTGTGTGAAACACACAGTATATTGACGTTGTTCGTCTTCTTCTTTGTCTTCTTCTTCTGTCGTCTATCTACTTCCTTGTCCGCACCATAACATGAATACGAATCTTCATATCTCGCTGCTTTTTGGCATGCTGACAGACAGTTAATAGTACTCGGTCACCTGTGTTTTTAGGTACATGAGCTATTGGGGTGTTCCTATGAGCGGTTTCAATTCGGCTCACGCTCACATCTCAAACCTGGCATGGTCAATGGACCTGGGATCAAATGAGTTGAAACTGAATAGAGGTTAAATATGTTGGCCAAGGGCAATCAGCTCACCGGGAGTCATTTGGTGCATATTTTCAGAATTGCTAAAAATCTCAATGTATGACCCCTTAAAGCATGCCCGAAGTTCGGACATGTATTTCTACACTATATTTCTACACTCTATTTCGTCACTGCAAATAGAAGGTGGACAAAAACTATTGAAAGTGGATCACGCTCATATCTTAAGTACGGTATAGTCTACAAACCTGGGACCAACACCAAACGAGTCCAAATTAAATGGGGTTTTAAAATATGGGTCAAGGTCAAACTGGGGCATAGAGCGCATTTTCAGAAATGCTGAAAATTGTATGCCCCTAATGTATTCAAGGAGATCATACATTTTTTTCTGCGCTCAGAAAGTGAGCAGGTGTATTTCATCACCGCAAACGTGGGTGGAGAAAAAACATGAAAGTGAGTCACGTTTATTTCTCAAACAATTTATGGCACGTGGACCTGGGGCCAAAACCACATGGATTTATATTCAATGGGGGTTCAAAATGTTGGACAAGATTACTGAGGTCACCCATGGGCTATTGAGAGCATTTTCAGAATTGATTGAGATGGCATTTTGACCCCCCCCCCCCCCCTATGCATTCATGAAGTTCATATCTGTATGTTTTGCCTCAAAATAGTAGGCGTGGCCAACATTTTTTGAAAATAGGTCCGTATCAAGCATGATATGAACTATTTACCTGTCACCTGGACAAAATGAGTCAAGACTCAATGGTAGGACAATATATGGGTCAAGGTCACTGACGTCACCCTGAGGTCATTGAGTGCATTTTTATCAGAATTGCTGGAAATTATATTTTGTGGTCCCAGACTCATTCCCAAATTTCATGCATGTATTTTACGCTCGAAAAGGTGGAAGGAAGGGGGAAAACATTTTCAACATGGGCCACACTCACATCTCAAGCTTGGTATGGCCTATGGACCTGGGACCAACACTAAATGGGTTAAAGTTCAATGGAGGTTCAATGTACATGTATGTGTCAAGATCAATGAGGTCGCACAAGAATCATGGATGTATTATTTCAGTTCTTTGGAAAGCGTTCAAGGTTTTTGCATGAAACCATTCATCTACAGTGTACAATACACAACAATGTATTTCTTATTTCTTCGATATCCATTTCTACTTCCTCGTTGAACACGTTAAGTGATATACACAGAAGCTATTTCTGGATTTCTGAATATTTTATCTGATTCCTGTATGAAAATATTTTTTGATTTCCTTATTTACTTTCTACTCCTGAAAATGGGAGGGCGGTGGCTCAGTGGTTACGACACTGGACTTCAAACCGAAAGTTTAATGGTTCAGTCCCCGCCAGGGGTGACTACGCTGTGTTCTAGGGCAATGCACATTATCCCGATTGCCCATGTGGGGCACGGAGGCGCTGTGTACTAAGGCGTACTGCCCGACGATGGTGCACTTTTCTTCAACCAGCGCCAATATCCTGCTTGTGTAGAGTTAGTACATTGAGGAGTATGACAGTTGCTCGGAGGTTCCCTCCGGCTTCCTCCACCAGTAAAACTGTCCGACTCGAGGTGACAATGGCTGTTGAAAGTGTTGTTAAACCCCAATAAATGAATAAATAAAAACTCCTGAAAATAATTCGCCAAATATTATCTCTGTATACTGGTCACTGTGAATCCTGTTTCCCTTGTTTAAAAGACATTTTACAAATTTTTGGGCCGAACCAGCCTAGTTGTACCCTGGTTCTGTTTCTATAATACCTCGTATTCATTGTTTGTACACATACTGCTTGCTGCATTATTTTGCCACAACGTGGGTTACATTTAAGACAATCGGCGTCCTTGTCGATGTATCCTTACTTAGTTAACTTCTCATAATTGAAACTCGTATTATTTGACGTTTAACTAGCGGGATTTACTTTACTATCATCGCATCACTTTTTATCATCTCAAACTTCAGCGACACTCAACATTGAATTGAAGTTTCTCTCGTGTACATTCGGCATTCAATTATTTGGTTACAATACACTATAAGTAGTACGTGATGTGGTTTTCACCCCTAGGTTGCAGGATCTCATGCAGGATCTCATGTGACGTCACAGTCACGTGACCCAGTGGCGCCATGTTGTATTGTCATGGTAGTCCGCGTGAGCGGCCGTGTTGTGACGTCATTCCCATAGTGATACGTGATGATAGTGTACATGCACAGCGCGTGTTGTTAGGGTGGTACGTGTTTCCGTGGTCCATTTTTATACTGGGGGCCGCCATCTTCGATTCTATGGTAGCACGTGGTTGCTATGCTACCCAAACAACCTACAACAAGACAGGGGTATGTTCGGATAGTGTGTTCGATTGAATCGGAGTATCACGGATTACCACAAACAACCCGACAATCCCTCAAAATCACCAAAATCCACCCCAAACTACCGAAATTGACTTTATTTGATACGGATTTCCCATTTTATCGGCATAGAACGTAGTGCTATGGTACCGAGGAGGTACCGGAGGTAAGTTTGATTGAAGTGGAGTTTATTTCTGGAACGGATTTTCCCAGAATCTCTTTTTTAGAATATACCATGCCTTTTTTCCCATTAAAAGACACGTTCCTTTGGTTATTACCAAGAATCCTCTGGTTTTTCTATCCATTATTTCAGTTATAAAAGTAGGGCCCATGTACATGAAGGCAAGGAAGCTAACTTCAAGTCCCACAATATACTCATGTGAGGATCTACCTATATGTTAAGCTAAGGGAATCCCTTTTTGTCGTATGAGGTCTAATTTACCACCCTCTTAGCCTCATTCCTGTATTTGAGGATACCTATGACATGGTATTGTATTGTTGGAGGATATCTTTTGATATCTTTTGAGGATATTTTTTGAGGACACCTTTGGTATTGTACTACTCATTGATAACAATACAATTTTTACAATTTAATTTCTTTTATTCAACAACAAAAATACAACTTTTTATGGAAACTTCTATGGTATGCAGATTGTCAGATGTTCATAAACAGTCTTTCTGCAGTTTTTCTGCAGATTGGAATCTTCTCAGTGGTTTATAACAGTCTTTGTACAGGCACAAATGGTTGCTTGGTCGCGGAGTGACATTGGCTTCAGCTAATAAACACACACTACATTTTGGTCTTCGTGAATCTTATTCTTCTTGAAATGATGTGTCCATTTCTTGTTTGATGGCCATTTCTTCTTCTTCTTGAACTTTTTCAACGTCCATGAATTCAGGTGGTAAACTATGAATGTAATAACAATCTGGAGAATATTTTCTGTGTTCTTCCATAACATCATCCTCCGTTTCCCAGAAACGAACAATAATACCACAATGAAATGTCTTGAGACGATTTTCCTCCAATACATACTTGATGTATTTTGGTGGTCTTTGTTCTGGTGTCTTTCTTATTTTCTCTTCTCCACGTAATAACTGATCCAGTACTGGTGGGTGAACATCACGAAAATACATTTCGAATGAAACGCTCATTCTCTCTAGAAACTCTCTTGGATTCCTTGTTTCTTGGTTTCGTGATTGATAATCATTCAGTTCCATCCTGATCAAACATGGAATAGTGAACATTCTTCAATCCGTTTTATCTTCATTCTTCTTTAGTTTTCTTTATCTCTTTGGTTTGGGTTCTCATATTTCAAGGCTTATCTTCTTTACAATATCCACTGCTTTTGTCACTTGTTCCCAATCTCTTGTGGTAAACTGGAACCCAACATCGTTCGAGAACAGTCGAATCTGTAAATCGTTGTTAAGTTTGAAGACGGTCACATTTGTAGACATCATTCTTCTTTGGCTGTCGAAACACAAATGAACTGAACACCAAGTGCACCCTTTTTAGAGTTTGTTCGTCAATACAGCGACATCTAGTGGCTGGTTTCTACTATGACGTCATTAAGCATCACATCATTATCCATTAGATCAGTCATAAACATGTTGGATATGGTTTCTATCGGTACACCGCGACAGCGATGTTTCAAGTAAAACAGGCAATATTGTCCACACACTGGTAACGGTCCTTGAAGGCGTTTTGTATTATACTTCCAATATCTGGAATTCTTCTTCAGGAAATTCTCGAATGGTTTGTGTTGTGGTGGTAATCCATAGGAATCAAAGTACTCTGTGCTGTGGTGACTCACAACGATAGCCACCCAATGTACTCCGTTTCTGTGGTCTGGATCCGAGTTGGCTATCAAAGCCACTGTTGGCTATCAAAGCCATCTTCTTGTGTAATGCTCATATTTCCTTTCGGCACTGAAAACACCTTGGTTTCACATGGTCGATAGGATATTTTGCCGTTGCTTTTGTGAGTGCTTTCTCCCGAATGATTGGAGTCTCTCTTTGAGTACAAATGTGGATACATCTAGAATTTTGTATGTATGTATGCATCAGCTATCAATGCGACAGTATCTTTGGCTCTGTTCATTTTAACATGAATATTAACTCCATTCAGCAAGTAACGAGTTTGGAAAAACATGTCCAAATGTAATCTACCAGTCATGTCCACGATTTTACTTTTCTCTATAAATTTCTTTCGAAGAAGAAATCCCTTGTTATCATCTGTCAAATCTTCCATGTGTCCGGCTGTATCCTTGTACCATAATGCATTAGTCAGTTGTGACTTCTTTGCAGCTTGTCCATAACTCAACAAAGTTTCTATGAAAGCTCTGTAGTGATAAGTGTTGTTGGAAGGAGATACCAGTTTTTCATTCAAGCTGATATCGATTTGATTAAATAAGGAATGCATCTATAAATTGACTGGGCCAACATTGGCATCGGGTGCAATTGATGTCCCACTGGATCTACAACCTTTGCTTTAACATACAAGTATGTCTGTGCCAAATTCAAATAATCATCTTCTAAGCCTGCAATGTGGAATTCTATTGGACCACTGTTTCCTATGGTCGCCAAAGGCCTGTGGTCTACCCATAGCCCATGTTCCACACTAGTCTGCGTTGGTGGTATGGAAAACAAGACGAGTTCGCTGTTGACACACTCACAAGATTTTTCATTGGTGAGAGACATCATGCACCGAGAATGTCTTGGATCTGTACAGTTCTCCTTCTTTTTGTCGATTTGCGAGTTATGCGTGGTGTGGGCCTTTTTATATCTATGAGATAAAATACGCTTTAAATTGATAAGTGATGATTGCACCTGCAGAACGTGGAGAGTGTATTATCACTAAATCACCCACAGAATGGAGATCCACCCAAGCAATAATTGCAAATTTGTTGCAAAGCATAACCAGTACAAGCAAAGTTTCAGCCAATGGACCTCCGGGTTAAACCCGGAGGTCCATTGGCTGAAACGTTGCTTGAGTTTTTTGTCGATATGTATACAATTTGAAAGTTATAGCTTGGGTGACAACTCCACTCTGCGGGTGATTTAGTTACAATCCACTCTCCACGTACTGTATATATAGACTGAGCTTTTCCCACCAGAATGCATTTCCATTTAGAGAAATAGATTCCCTTATTAATATATAAAGATTTATATAGCGACTCACTATGCCTGCTCAAATCAGAATGAGAATTTCGGCAAGCGAAAAGAGACATCAATTTGAAATAGATGAACATAAATATAAGGCTGCCATGAAAAGGTTAGCCATGGCCGAGCATCTTGAGAAGAAAATAACTAACAAGTTGATCTTGTCTGAGATTTAACATCGGCTCTCCATAATGAAATGTAAGATAGATCAAAGGGCCGGTGCTGTTGGGATGGAAAATCTTAATAAAAAAAGTGAAAGACTAAGACGGAGAGCTAAGCTCCGTCAGAGAACAGCTGATAAACTTAAAAATAGGAGAACCAAGCTCAGGTTGAGAGGATAGAAACTCTAGCAAAGAAGGAACATATTATTCTCCCCGCAACAGCCTAATACCACCCTATTAGAACATGCTCTGTAAGGTTATGCTAAGTCATACAATGTTTCAATTACGAATAGTGCAAGTTTGATTGAACAACAGTTCTACAGTCATTTGTGAAACCCTATCTCACGACCTGAGGTAGGTGAAGGTGTTGAAGGCCCTAATCACCATTAAAATACTGTTTAACAAACCAGCTGGTGCTGATGAGGTCACATACAAGACTGCATATTTCAACAACAAGGCTGACCCCATTATAAATGAGCATGAAAATGTTCCAAATTGTTCATACCGCTAATAATCAGATTCAGGAGAAATGCAATAGGTGGTTGGGTGAGGAATCAGGGTGGATCAGTAATGAAATACTAGATCACTGGTTGAATATTAACATTTATCAACCATTAGGTGGTTCCTCATACATTCAACTACCTCCAGAGCTGCGAAATGCAAAAAGGGCATCATCAACATCAAAAATGAAAATGGCAATGAGTGCTTCAGATGGTGTCACTTAGCTCATAAGTATCTAGCACCTCACCACTCCGAAAGAGTTACTCACTACAACAAACCCAAACTTATTCAGACACTGAACTATAGAGGTGTCAGTTTCCCAGTAAAGACGAAGGGTTACAAGAGAGTTGAACTACAAAACAAAATATGTATCAGTGTGTGTTGGATATGAAAAGGGGCAAACCTACCCTATCTATGTGAGCAATGAAAACTTCGAAGACTGCATGGATTTACTTCTCACAACCCAAGGTGAAAATCAGCACTATTGCTTGATCAAAGATTTCAACAGTTTCATGTTCAACAGAACCAAACATAGGGAGAGGAAGCATTTCTGCAGATGTTGCTTACAGTGCTTCTCGTCACAAGATGTTCTTCAAAAACACAAATCCTTATGTCTGGAGATCAATGGAAGATAGGCTGTAAAGATGCCTCCAGAGAACTCCACAGTGAAATTTTCTAACTTTCATAAGCAGTTGGAAGCGCCATTCATCATCTATGCAGACTTCGAGTCCCTCATCGAGAAGACTGATGGCTGTGACCCCAATGTTAAGAAGTCCTACACAAAAGATTTACAGGAACATACACCATGTGGCTATGGCTACAAGTTTGTGCGCTGTTATGATGATAGTTTCAGCAAGCCAACACAAATCTATAGACGAGAAAAACCCTGCATACAAGTTTCTCCAGACACTGGTTCAAGAAGCCAGTTACTGCACTAGAATTAGAAACACTCACTTCAACAAGCCTTTTAAAAAGTCAGTTGAAGAAAAGCAACTCTTTCAAGCAGCTACACACTGCCACATATGCTGTGGTAAATTAGGCACCTCAGACGATGAGAAGCCCGTAAGAGGCCATTGCCACGTCACAGGCAAGTTCAGAGGAGCTGCTCACAATGTTTGCAATATCAAGTACAGGCTGACTGATAAAATTCCAGTGGTGTTCCACAATTTGAGGGGTTACGACAGCCATATATTACTCCAGGAGATGGGCGAGTTTGTAAAGGAGAACCCAAATGTGGTAAATAAAGGTGAAAAGGTCGTCCACAAAGAGATGAATCTAAATGTTATCCCTAACAACATGGAAAAATACATGACACTCATGATGGGTCAGCATTTTGTGTTCATAGACAGCTTCCAGTTCATGAGTTCATCCTTAGACAATCTTTCCGCCAATCTGACTGATTTCCCTATTCTCCAGAAGGAGTGTCCAAACCATTATGAACTGCTTACCAAGAAAGGGGTTTATCCCTATGACTTCGTGGAATGTTGGGAGAAATTCGAGATGACCACCTTACCACCCAAAGAGGCTTTCTACAGTCAGCTGAATGATGAATGCTGAATGATGAAGGTATTTCAGATGAAGACTACCTTAGGGCAAAGGATGTTTGGAGCAAGTGCGGCATTAAAACATGGGTCAGTATCATGACCTATACCTCACAAATGAGATGTGCAGATGTGTTTGAAAGTTTCAGAATTGCCTTCAGTATTACAAGCTCGAACCAGCCCACTACTTCACCAGTCCCGAACTTGCTTGGGATGCTGCACTCAAGATGACTGGTACTGAACTGGATCTGATGAGTGACGTTGATATGTATCAATTCATAGAAAGGCATGAGAGGTGGTGTAAGCTATACTGCTAAGAGATATGCCAAAGCAAACAATAGGTATCTATCAGACTATGACCCATCTCAGCCTCCTTCGAAATACATAATGTATCTATATGTAAATAACCTGTATGGATGGGCAATGAGCCAGCCCCTTCCCACTGGGAAATTCATGTGGGTAGACCCACTCAGCTTCAACTTGGGAGACAAAACTCGGACCAAGGCTGTATACTTGAAGTTGATATCGAATACCCAGTGGAGATTAATGATCAGCACAATGACTACCCACTGGCACCAGCGCAGATTAATGTGAAGCAGGATATGCTATCGCCTTACTGTAAGTCCCTCGAGAAGAAGTTGGATATTAAAGTAGGTGGGATTCACAAGCTGATACAGACTCTGGCTACTAAGAGAAAATATGTACTCCACTATAGGGACTAGCAGTTGTATATCTCCTTGGGGTTGAAGCTCACAAAAATTCATAGAATCCTTGAGTTTGATCAATGTCCATGGCTTAAGGAATATATTGACTTCAAAGGGAACTGCTGCAAAGAATAACTTTGAAAAAGACGTCTTCAAAATGATGAACAACAGTGTGTTCGGCAAGACTATGGAGAATCTCAGGAAGAGGGTTGATGTGAAACTTGTTGTGAGTGAAGAAAAGCTGAGAAATCTAGTCAGCAAGCCTTCGTCTCATCAAAGATTATCAATGAGGATCTTGTTGTAGTACATAAGGTCAAGCCGTGTATCCTTATGAATAAGCCAGCATATGTTGGAATGAGCATCCTAGACCTGAGCAAGACACTGATGTATGACTTCCATTACAACTACATCAAGAAGAAATACGAGCACAAATCCAATCTAGTATTCACAAACACTGACAGCCTGACATATGAGATACAAACAGAAGATGTGTATGCTGACCTGTGGAAGGATAGGCATCTCTTTGACAACTCAGGATACTCACCATCTTCTCCAGTCTATGACCCCACCAACAAGAAGGGCATAGGCAAAACGAAAGATGAGGCTGGAGGCGTGCAACTCACTGAGCATGTGGGACTGAGGTCTAAGATGTATAGCTACACTATGGCTGATGGAGGCGGTGATAAGAAGGCCAAGAGTGTGAAGAAGGGTGTTAGCAAAAAGGATATCACACATGAGAACTACAAGGAACCACTGTTCCAGCAGCTTCAACTCAATCACAAGATGAAAACTATTCAGTCTCAGAAGCATCAGCTTCATTCATATGAAATCAACAAGATCAGCCTGAGCTGCTTTGATGACAAGCGATACATACTGGACGATAGGGTGCGCACACTGGCTTATGGACATTACAGGTGTATATAATCCCTTATTAGAGATATGTGTATGTATGTATATAAAATGGACCCTGTTCTTCTTTCAGAGTTTATTAAGAATTTGCAAGTCGAAGCTTTGCTCTGTAGCGAGGGATGATAAATGTAAAGTATTTGGTGATGAGATGGTTATCGATGACTATCAGAGGTTATGTAGGGGGTGTGGGTGCATAGACACTAATTATCAAGAAGTAGCCCTAGCAATAGCGAGGGATTATAAATGTAAAGAATGTGGTGATGAGATGATTATCGATGACTATCAGAGGGTATGCGGGGGTGTGGGTGGATAGACACTAATTATCAAGAAGTAGCCCTAGAATAGAGTGCTACATTAGAAAAGCATCACCCAACCTATATAGACAATTTGAAGCTGTTCTGAAAAGGTTGCAAGGTACAGAGAGCAACGCGTGCTCACGATTTGATGCGGACTATATGGAGGCGCTGAAACCCAAGCTGAATAGGGATTTTACCCCACCTAACATTCACAAACACCTTCCCAACAAAGACCCATAATATCTCAACTACATATGCTTTAAGCTGACTGGGGAGAAGCTATTCATAGAGTTGTGTCATAGAGAGTTGCTAAAGAGAATGGTTTCCAGGTGCTATGATGAATATTATAATTTAGACAGGAAAAGACGATGCGCTTTACTTATTTTGAAAGTCGTAGTCGATTGCTGCGCAGCTCTGAGTTATATCAACCCATTCATATACACCCCATTTAAACCGAGTAATAATGTATACAACAAGCTGAAGGATATCTGCACTAACTAATTTCTACAAGCAGGTTGAGGGGGTGGGATCTCTTATAATAACCCTAGCGGTGATGAGTATTTAATTAAACACCCCTTTCGGTGTCTCATCAGTGGAGCTTCAGGGGGTGGTAAAACCAATGTTTTGCTCAATCTGATTGACAAGCTGAACTGCTCTGAAAGATTTTACTTATTCGTTAAGTTGAGGGGTTGTGACACTTTATGTGATGATGTACTAGTACCTAAGCTACAAGCCGTTGAAGAAAAACGTGGTGTACCCATTCTAATGGAATACTGCTGTGATTTGGATGACCTTCCTGAGGTAACATCTACCGAGATTGACAGTGGCTATCAGAATTTGATGGTGTTTGACGACATGCTGGATGAGGATACCGAAAGATTGAAGAAAATCTCTGCCTATTTTAGTAAAATGAGAAAGAAAAAATGCTCTCTTGTCTTCATTGGACAGGACTATTTCCAAACACCGAAACCCATCAGAAGGAACTGTAATCTCTTCGTATTCACCAGAAACACCTCAGAAAAAGACTTGTTGCAGATTCATCAAGATTTAGCAACGGGGATGTACTTTGAAACCTTTAAATGTATGTTTCGAGAAGCCGCTGCTGATCAATCTGTTCTAGTAATTGACCCCCATGCATCCAGAGGCTAAATTTAGGAGGAATTTTACCCAGGTTTGGTCGCCTGTGTGATACTACCCAGTGGGAGAGATTATACATCAAAATAGGAAGCGAGCTAAAGGCAAAGATATATCTTAGTTTCTTGTGTAAAACTAACCAGTGAGCAAGATTATACATAAAAATAGGAGTGGAGCTAAGACCTTGTGTAAAACTAACCAATAGGCAACAACATATAGGGATTTTAGTCGAAGCATATAGTATAGCATAATTATGCCTTTCAGAGATATTGACTACAAGAAGCTTAACCAGTCTAGAGAGCTGGAGAGTGCGCTAAAGAAAAAGATAGCAGTGAGTGATAAGTCTATAGACTCTTCCCTGAACCTCAGTGAAAAATAGCCACAGTTGAGCTAGTTACAGGTAAGATCCTTCACCCAAAAGTTCATCCAATCAATGAGCTGATCAGCCAACAAAAGACTGTAAAAAGTCTGGCTCCAGTATTAGATGAGATAGATGCTTTGAAAGACGAAATCCGCAATTAAACTACAGTTCTGGAGGAACAGCATCAGTTACTAACCCCATCAACAGCCACGCTGGCAATAGATGGACCAGAAGCTGGAATAGATCTTTATGCGGGCTTCCATATAGCAGAGAGTGATAAAGATTAGAAGAATCTTAGTGAAACAGACCTAATCTAGGGCATCACGTGGAAATGGGCAATGTCCACAGGGCTGTACCACAACTAACTCAGCTCTTGAATTTTTAACAATTTAATAACAGCTGAAGGAACTCTGAAATTACAATAATAATACACATTTATACAACTTGTCAATTATTCATTTTTCCTGTAACAAATCCATAAGCATTATCATACTATTTTATGATACCTGTACACATCTAAAATTCTACTATGGAATTCTGAAGTACAACAGTATGTTTACTTCCCAAACAAAACAATCCGCCGAGTGATCAGTAAGAACACCCCCCAAAAATAATGCAATAGTGTTATTGATACTGCCAAAGTGAACTGGTTTCAAGCTTCACTTGTGTCTGGTGTTGTAGCCAGACACAAGCAAGGCTTGAATCGAGTTAGCAATAACAAATGTATAGATTAACACTTTATCCAACACTGTTTACTCTGAATCCCTAATGTTTTGTTAAAATGTCCTTCTTACTTAAAAAAACATAAATTAACTATAAACATCAATACTGTAGCCCTCTACTGACACACACCCATTTATAAACAACTTACTGGTATGTACACAAAATCTTACCAGATTGTGGATCTGAGTTCCGCCGTCACACCACTACACCACTATCCAACACTCTCCATTCTCTCTGTGCTGTGTATGTTAGCTGTAAAAAACAATACCCATAACCATTCATGCGATCTGTTTAGTGTAAACAATTCAGTCAAGTCAATTCGTCAGTCGGTAGTATGAAGCAAAAATACGACCGTAAACAACGATGACAAAACAAAGAAAAAATCCACTGATCGAATCTGAATATGAAATAAATAAACGAAGTACAATCGAAAATAAATACCTAAGGTGGAATATATACTAACCAAACGTACTATCAAGATGTAGATTATTTTAAACAGGTGAATAATATTGTATGAATTCGAACAAACTTTCTGACATTGAAGAAAAACAATAACAATTGAGCCTTCCTGTCACGTGGCCTCCAAAAACCCGCCAAAACCTATAGAAGCCTGTTACGACAATCCATACACATTTCATATAAACCACAATCGACTTTTAGATAATGAAAGAGGGGCTCAGTAGATGAAAACTAAAATAAAATATTTAATTAATTTAAAAACAGTAATAAAATCTCATCTGCTACATGCTCCCACTGTCTGGAAAATGATGTCTCATCATTTCATAACCTACAAGAAACATTAAATTGAACTGAAAAGATGAAGTACAAATTGTATTAAACATATCAGTTAGCTATGGTAAATAACTATCACACATTTCACTGACCAAACTGTAATGCATTCTTTGTAATTATCATTGATACTGGTACTCTTCCTGGAACTAAAAATTAAAAAAAAAACAATATCCAACATAAGGCCTTCAGATAACCAGTGTAACTGTTTTCCTGAAAATGAATCAGATACATTGATGTTAATCAAACGGGGCAACACAAAAACATTCCCCATTTTCCTATACAGAAGAAAAAAACTCCAGTCTCTAAATGAACCTGAAATCATATCCATTAACTTGGAAAAACTGAAAAAAATAGTTCAAAGGTAAAGCTATATTAATTTTTCTGTACTTCTGCATACATCAAAAAAAAAAAAAAAAAAAAAAATCCTGCAAGCTAAATATATATATATATGGCTGATCCAGTAATATGTAAGCAGATGATTAAAAAAACTTAGGTTGAACAATTTCCATTAAAAAAATATGTACACAACAATTGTTTAAAGTGGAACAATACTCTTTTGCTCCCCTCTTTCAAATTGTGTACTACACAATTATATCTATATTAGATTATTTATTTACATAGTTCTTTTCAATGTCGTGATCTGTATTATGATCAAGCAGATATATAGGGTTTTTTTTTTTAATTCAGTACCAACTAAATAATAAATATATACATTAAAACTTCAGAATCATTTCATTACAGCTTCCCAAATCCTGTTGGCCATATCAGTAGTCACTCGGTTCAATACACCAGAGGATAATAATTTACCCAAAGCATCTGTTTTCTGGTCTACTGGTGTAGAACTCACTTCACTACAATGATATGCCTCCAGGTATTTGGGGCATCTTCTTGTCCGTTCTGATTTTCTTGTAGCTGTACTGGGTTGTGTTGCTTGTTCATATGTCAATTCACCTTGACCTGTGTCCTGCTCCTCAACAGTGTTCCTAATACTTTCATCTGTTCTTGTCCTTTCATCCTGAGTTGAAACCACTCTCTCATCACCAGTATCACTACCACCTCTTATTTCAGTTATCTGTGTAACTGGTTCTATAATTTCTAATGCTGCTTCTTCTTCGTCAGATTTGTGGGCGTCCCCACCAATATATGTCAGTGTGACATATTCTTCATCTGAGTCAGAATCCTCTGCGACGTCGCTATTTTGCATACATTCTTCTTTCTCATAATAATCTGCAACTACTTCAGGTTGCTTACTCAATGTAGTCCTTGGCTTAGGAATAGGCTTATCATCTCGTTGCCTTAACTTGGGAACCGGTTTGGTTTCCAATAAGTCATCTGGTCTCCCAGGACCAAGTAAAAGAAGGTGGTTACGGTGTAGAGTCCTCTCCCTACCATCTGGTGATTTGATCTTGAACACAGGTATATCTGGATTGGGTTGTTCAGTAACTTGTGATTCCTGTTCCTCGTATTTATCTGCTATTTTGTGTTTTCCTTCATGTGTCAGAATCTTGACTAAAACTCTGTCACCTACATTTATCCTTGATGCCTTTGCCCTTTTATCATAATATGTTTTTTGTTTATCTCCAGCCCTAATAATGTGTGCTTCGACTGTATCTCTAGCAAACTTCATTCTCTTTCTAAGATGTTGAATGTAATCATCTGTGCTCATATTCACTCTATCGTCTATACCAGTATCAAATGTTGTGTCCACTGGTAATTTGGGCTTGCGACCAAACATTAACTCAAATGGGGAATACTTTGTAGTTTCATGTTTAGTGCTGTTATAAGCATACACAAGTGGAGCTATATATTTTTTCCAGTCAGGCTTTTTATCTGGTTCCAGGGTTCCAAGTAAATTCAGAAGAGTCCGATTAAATCTCTCTGGTGTTCCGTTACCACTTGGATGGAATGGAGTAGTTCTAGATTTATCAATACCAAATAATTCACACAGTTCTTTGATGACACAAGATTCGTAGTTTCTCCCCTGATCGGAATGGATTCGTGCTGGTATACCGTAATGTAAAATAAAATTTTCATAAAGTGCCTCAGCTGTTGTTTTTGCTGTTTGATTTCTTGTTGGTATTGCTAATGCCAGTTTGGTAAAATGATCTGTAATGACCAAAACATTTCCGACACCTCTACTTGGTTCTAAAGTCAAGTAATCCATACAGACCAACTCCATTGGATATGTGGTTTCAACATTAACCAGTGGAGCACGGATGTTTACATCTGATTTTCTTCTTAAACAGCGGTCACATTTCTTTATCCAGTGCTCACAATCTGCTGTCATACCAGGCCAGAAAAAACGTTCTCTTAATAAAGAAAGAGTCCTATCTCTTCCTGGGTGTCCGATGTCGTTATGTAAACCCATTAGAGCTGTCTTTCTATATATGGATGGCAGTACTAACTGCAAAATACTTTCATCCTTATCCTTGAGTTCTCTATATAAAGTTCCCCTAAGAATTTTAAATTGTTTGAAGTTATTCTTCATAATATTATCTTCTTTATCGTAATATCCCTTGGGTAGCCGCATATCGATCTTTGCTCTTAGCCATTTTCCGATGATGTTATCTTCCCTTTGAGCCCTCCTTATCTCTCGAAGTTCTACTTGAGCTAATTCTGTTGATGTTTCAGTAGCTTCAACAATATTAATAGATGCAGATGGCAATACATCTATGTACTGAGGAACATTAGTCTCACTACATATAGCTTTCACTGTGCTGTTTTCAATCTTGATCAATTCTGTGTCTTCACCTTTTATTCTATGATATGGGTATCTTGACATACCATCAGCATCGGCATTTTTAAAACCAGCTCTGTATAAAATGTCAAAATTGTATCCTGCTAAAGCTGATACCCATCTTTGTCCAGTTGCTTCTAGTTTGGCAGTAGTCAGCACATGTGTTACAGGGTTATTATCTGTGTACACAACAAAATGATTTCCAATTAAGTAGTCAGTAAACTTATCCGTCACGGCCCATTTCAAACAAAGAAACTCAAGTTTGAAAGCAGGATAATTCTGCTCCGATTTGGATAAGCTTCTGCTTGCATAAGCAATTACCCTTTTCTTAGAATCATGTTGTTGGTATAACACAGCACCCAGTCCTACCATACTGGCATCTATATGTAACTCAAAAGGCTTTGTAAAATCCGGATAAGCTAAAATAGGAGGACTCGTAAGTATTTGTTTGAGACGATTAAATGTTTCTTGTTCAATTTCGGTCCATTTCCATTGTTTTGCTGGGCTTTTCCGATTCTTCTTTTGAGTAGTTGGTGGGAGCAGATCATTTAATGATCTCACAATTTTAGAGAAATCTTTCACAAAGCGTCTATAATATCCAGCAAATGCTAAAAATGATCGAAGTTCATTAGCATTAGAAGGAACTGGCCAATCTTTTACTTTCTGAATCTTCTCTGGATCCGTCTCGATGCCATTTTCGCTTACTACAGGTCCCAATAATTTCACTCATTTCTTAAGGAAGAAACACTTTTCTGCTGCCAGTTTCAAATTACACTCTCTTAATCTTGTTAAAACAAGATCCAACCGTTCTAAATGCTGTTCCAAGGTGTCCGAAAAAATAATAAGATCATCGAGATAGATGACGCATATCTTCATATTCATGTCGCCAAGACATTCTTCCATCAATCGTTGGTACGTAGCTGGACTATTGGATAAACCATAGGGCATTTTAATAAATTCGAAAAAACCAAGTGGGCCTACTGTGAATGCTGTTCTCTCTCTATGTTTTTCTTCTACCTCAACTTGCAGGTACCCACTCTTCATGTCTATAGCACTAAAATATTTGCTATTTGCCAAACAATCAAAAACTTCTTCTACTCTCGGAAGTGCATAGGCATCCTTAACTGTGCGATTATTCAGCATTCTGTAATCCACACACATTCTCAGTTTTCCATTCTTTTTCCGAACAAGTACTATGTTTGATGCCCATGGAGATTTACTTTTCTGTATAATGCCTGCGGCGAGTAACTGCTCAAGGTGTTCTCTCACCTCATCGACCATTGAAGGCGGTATACGCCGGTACCTCTGCTTGAATGGAGTATCGTTGACTAGATCAATCCTATGTTTGATCAAGTCACATCTCCCAATGTCGCCGTCATCTTTGGAAAAAATCAAGTCATGTTTTTTTAACAGAGTTTCCAACTTCAATTTTTGATCACCACTGAGATCTGATTCAATGTGAACCTGGTTCATAATTCTGTCATCTTTCTCTTCATTGATTTTGTTGAAGACTGATTCATCAATCAAAACAGGCTGCAGTTCACAAAGGATGGTTTTTGGTGCAATGGTTACAGTCTGTGTTGTAACGTTGGATACATTCACAAGAATTTCTCCATTCCTCTTGTAATTATAATGAATTACAGTTGGCATAATCTCAATAAAATCCGGAAGTCCTGACTCCTTAGTCTCTTGTAAAATAGCATTGGTCTGTTTATATCCCAGTTCCTTGCCACAGTAACCTTTAAGGTTAACTGACTGATTTGGTCTGATAATAATTCTTTCAGGTTCAGCCGACCTCACAATAGCTATCCGATTCTTGTTTCGGTTAAGTTCTTTCCGACGTAGGGAAATGCACCTAAAGGCAAGATACCATGGAGTATGCAAATTAGCTCTCTGCAGATAATTTTCACCGTGAACTGATTTACAATCACTTAGCAGTGAATCAAGTATATTAGTTCCTAAAAGAACTGGTATTTGTGAGCTGTAATTTGTCTCAGGAGTAATTAAAAAGAGGCATTCTTTTTCTGAACATTCAGGTATTCCAGTAGCCGATAAACTGGCAGTTATATATCCTGAATAAGGCAGTTGACTTCCATCCGCACATTCTATATTAAGTATGTCTTTTAGTGGCAGGAGTGGTGCAGCAGACAAATACTGTTCATAAAATGGTCGAGCTATCATGCTTACACAGCTTCCGCTATCAATTAATGCCATGGTTTTGAGACCATTTATACTTACCTCAGCTTCAGTGGAACTGCCTACTAAATTTGGGTTTTGTTCTGTTCTTTTATGTACAGTGCCTCGGTTCAAACCCCCAACAGAGGCACACACTAGTTTGGGCAGTCCTTTATCTTATGCTCCTCACTGTCACATTTATAACATCTCGGTCGAAATGTTCGACCAGCGACAGGTCTTGTGGGTGTATAATTGCCACGACCTCTGTCTCTATATTGGCCTCGTCCTCGGCTTCTATTCTGTTGTCCATAAAAACCCCTGGTATAACCTTGGTTATATCCTTTGTAATAATAGGGATCACTACTGACCTCACTTTGCTTTGTTTCCTCCTTTTCTTTCTCCAGCCTATCTATCCTGTTACTTAGTTTTAGAAGTAAGTCTTTTACTTCACTAAGTTCACTTTTCTCTTGTGGTTTGTTTGCAGCTTGACACTTGGTCTTAACTTCCTTTGTA
Organism: Pictodentalium vernedei; assembly: GCA_031216915.1. Taxonomy (NCBI): domain Eukaryota; kingdom Metazoa; phylum Mollusca; class Scaphopoda; order Dentaliida; family Dentaliidae; genus Pictodentalium; species Pictodentalium vernedei. The sequence goes on along the minus strand of CM062297.1, from coordinate 501,589,645 downwards.
GCATCTTCATCTAACTGATTTTCTATTTTCCTAAGTTCAACCTTGAACTTGTCATAGTCTAAGACCGTGTCAAATTTATATGCTGCGATCTGTCGGATATGAGGCTTTAAACCTTGATATAATACATTTCGTAAAATGTCTTCATGGGTTGACGTCAAAACTTTTAACTCAACAGCCTGAGAAAATAATTCTTCAACCCTTGCAGCATAGGTTGAGATATTCTCATTTGTGTCCTGGCTGCAGGCATAAAACTTCCTGGGTATGGATTCTCCTGTCTCCAGCATAGTATAAGTTGTGCTGAACTTTTTCATCACATCAGCCAAGGTTACATTTATGCCCATTCTTCTCAATATATCTGCTGGTTTGCCTTTGCAAGAGCATCTAATTGCTATCAGTAGCTGATCATCAGTGTAATTACCTGTAACAGATAAACAATCTACCTCATATTTCCAGGTAAGGTAGTTGACTTCCCCTTTACCAGGCTCTCCATAAAATAAAGAAATCTTGGGAAGTCGCTCCACGAAATACTTGGGCTTATCACCATCATCTGCTTTGGCTTTGTGCATCTCATGCACATAATGCTTCATGTAAGTTTCAAACTGCTCTGGGTTTTCAACTTTCGGAGGAGGGACTTTTAACCCTTTCATCATTTCAAGTAATTTCAGATCATCGTCTGAAATATTTTCTCTAGTGACTGACATTTTTCTTTTTGATATATGTATATTGCATATAGCAAAATTCCTTTTCTGGTCTAGGTATGTATATAAACAACAAGTACCATTCTTATTTTGATATGTTGTTAGTCATACATATTTAACAACCAAAAATTTTGTTTTGGTCATCTGACACACATATATATAGTAATCAAAATTCCTGGTTTGATTGTCAATAGAATTCAAGTGTTTATAATATACAAGGGTGAATACTATACTCTCATACAATGTGAGTACATGCTTGTTGAACCATAAGGGATAATGTATTGTATGGTAGATTGGAGAAAAATATATATATATTTTTTTTTCTGAAATACAAAATCAAAATATCAACATATGAACAACATCCATTATTGCCTAGTCATAAAGAAAGACAACCAAACATGTATATCTTTGACAGCATCAACATCGGTTCATCGGCCATCACCACACCATTCCATTGTTCTACGGTTTCAATACTAAAAAAATATATATATAACCTTACAAGAAATACATGTACAAATCCATCATCACCTGTGAAAAAAATAATTGCAGCAAAATATTTATGATACCTCAGCACCAGGTGTCCAGCCACACAGCAGTATAATTCACCTCTAACAGTGCAAACGTCCTCGGAAAAAAAGATAAGTTTTGGAATTGACACTTGTAGAGAAAACAACACAATCAAAATCTTCTCTAGTGATGCATTCTGTCCTGTAAAGCTGCTGTTAAACTACCATGAAACATGCTATAAAAATGAAAGAAGAGAAAACAAAAATTTAAAAATCAGTCTCAGGTGGTTCAATGTTACTTTCAGCAAGTAAGGCTATGCTTTGGCAGAAAAAAAAAATCAACAGAAAGGAAAAAAAATATTCAAGTCTGTTTCAACATTATTAGTAAAAGCTTCAATTTCAATATCCGACGAAGAATATATTCCCTGAAATGTCAACAATACATTAATAGATTTCAGAAAAAAGAATTGTTGCACTGGTCATTTTGAAGTAAATTCAACGTCAAGTCTAAACATCTCCTAAAAAGTGAACAAGTCAGTTCAAAGAAATTGACCTACATTTTTATGGAGGTGAAATAGCAACAAATGTAAACAAAGTTACATTATTCCTAAGTTCCTAAGAAAAAAACAAATAATAAACTACTTGTTCCTACAATAAATATCAATTTAGTGTGTTGGTAAATCAATTAAATTGAAATTAAACTGACCCAAACAAATTGCTTAAATTCATCATCAAGAACAGCTATGCAACTGAAGGAAACTACACAGACTTTTCCAACTCAAAGTAACAGCCATGCAAATGAGGAGAAAGGTCACGAAACGTCACAACAGAAAAAGTGGAGTAGCCAATGAAAAATGTAAACAATCAAAACATCATGTGACATCACATACTACAAGCCAATGAAAAGTTACAACTACTGTATCAATGGAATGTCATAGTAAACAATGAGTAATTCTTGTTACCCTTGGCTAAGCAGTTTCTAAACGTAAACAAAGGCTAAAACAGAGCAATGTAAACTAGGCAAAGTCAAGTTACATGTCAAAAACGTCTTTTGTCCAAAAAAAAAGGAAAAAAACAAATCAGTGCTTTTACAAGCAAAAGTTATCCCTTCATCAAATTAAAATTATATGCAGAACGAAGTGAATTTCATTCATTACCATGTTATGACTTGGACCACAACACTGAGATAATCATTTGTATCAGGTACAGTTGGGAACAAAAATATTTATATCTTATTATGTTCAATCCGTGTCACCAACTCAAAACAATGCAGTAAAACTGGTTTACCACATATTGTGTTTCGGAGACACTGATTGGGAGGAAAAAATCCAAACTCTGAAGAAATTACATATATAGTGTGGTCAAAGCTATAAAATATATCAGACTCACCCAAGGCTATCGTACCTCACCGTGAAAAATTAAAGCATACTCCTACACATATCTCCAAATCCAATGAAAATAATATAATACACAGTCACAAAACAAAGTTCACTGCAGTGTAGAATGTCTAGCTGCTATTCTGTCGACGAAGGTGTGAAGAATCCATCCATCTCTGTAGGTGTCAAACCAACTGTTGGGCGCCAGTGAAACAGACCTAATCTAGGGCATCACGTGGAAATGGGCAATGTCCACAGGGCTGTACCACAACTAACTCAGCTCTTGAATTTTTAACAATTTAATAACAGCTGAAGGAACTCTGAAATTACAATAATAATACACATTTATACAACTTGTCAATTATTCATTTTTCCTGTAACAAATCCATAAGCATTATCATACTATTTTATGATACCTGTACACATCTAAAATTCTACTATGGAATTCTGAAGTACAACAGTATGTTTACTTCCCAAACAAAACAATCCGCCGAGTGATCAGTAAGAACACCCCCCAAAAATAATGCAATAGTGTTATTGATACTGCCAAAGTGAACTGGTTTCAAGCTTCACTTGTGTCTGGTGTTGTAGCCAGACACAAGCAAGGCTTGAATCGAGTTAGCAATAACAAATGTATAGATTAACACTTTATCCAACACTGTTTACTCTGAATCCCTAATGTTTTGTTAAAATGTCCTTCTTACTTAAAAAAACATAAATTAACTATAAACATCAATACTGTAGCCCTCTACTGACACACACCTATTTATAAACAACTTACTGGTATGTACACAAAATCTTACCAGATTGTGGATCTGAGTTCCGCCGTCACACCACTACACCACTATCCAACACTCTCCATTCTCTCTGTGCTGTGTATGTTAGCTGTAAAAAACAATACCCATAACCATTCATGCGATCTGTTTAGTGTAAACAATTCAGTCAAGTCAATTCGTCAGTCGGTAGTATGAAGCAAAAATACGACCGTAAACAACGATGACAAAACAAAGAAAAAATCCACTGATCGAATCTGAATATGAAATAAATAAACGAAGTACAATCGAAAATAAATACCTAAGGTGGAATATATACTAACCAAACGTACGATCAAGATGTAGATTATTTTAAACAGGTGAATAATATTGTATGAATTCGAACAAACTTTCTGACATTGAAGAAAAACAATAACAATTGAGCCTTCCTGTCACGTGGCCTCCAAAAACCCGCCAAAACCTATAGAAGCCTGTTACGACAATCCATACACATTTCATATAAACCACAATCGACTTTTAGATAATGAAAGAGGGGCTCAGTAGATGAAAACTAAAATAAAATATTTAATTAATTTAAAAACAGTAATAAAATCTCATCTGCTACATTAGGAATTTAAATGATTTAGCAAGAGACAATGACCAAAACAGTATTCAGCAATCCATTCAGCGACTCTCGAGGTTTTCGAAGATGTTAGGAGCTCAGAAGAGTGGAATCAAACGAAGATATCACCCTGCTCAGCAAGACATGGATAGACTTGCCACTATTGAGCAAGAATTGGCATCTATAGCCAAATACAGGAACGAATTGAAGAGACTACAGGCAACGGGAACGGGACTACCCATAGGGAATTACACTATCCCACTAAAAAGATTAAAACAACACAATATTTTATCTATGAGATATGCCAAAGAGCCCAATAAAATGGTGCCTGCTTTTGGAGCTAAATGGGTGACCAACAGTGTAAAACGTGTGGTGGTAAAACCAACTGCTAAGCAGCATCCAGACCTTCTCAGGCTAATGCAATCAGATGTCCTGGGGTCTTCACCTCAATGAAGGAGATAACTGAGAGAATTCAAGTGCTGCTGGGGGAACTAGCGGCGGGCAATACATCAATACAATTAAAGAATGAACTGGCTGATTTGCTTCACTACCTCTTCAAACATAGAAAAATCAAGAAGGCTGATTACAAGTCAATGCTCGATTTAGTCAGAACATAGATATAAGCATGACTACGTTGCAAATCTCAACAGTTAATGCCAAGACTGAATCAAACAGCAGACTTTGGTATGTTCTCAATAACCCCATGAATCTTAACAACTATATAGCTCTAAGCATTATAAATCTTTGGTATAACTGACGGAATATTACTCAGCAACTGAACAATGATGCTGTCACGTATTAGACGCATGAGGGTGGCTCATACCAAGTCAGTCTCCCTGATGGGTCATACACAGTAAAGACTAATATGAAAATACGTGACACGTAATGGTGCACATCCAATATTGTTAATTTCGGTAAATATTGCAGGCCCCAAGCAAGATTTTTCAGGAAAGAGATGGTATATATCGCAGAAATAGCAGCGGTTATGTGAAATATAACAATTTGCCAAATCGTGTTGTACAGCGACATGCAATAAACACAGAACCACACATATATGTTCATGTGTTAATATGGCGACAAATATGGCAATCGAGAAATTTTGAAAGCGTGCGGAAGGATCAAACTTCAGACAAGCTACAGTAAAACAAACCTTCAGTTTTTAAACTGACAAAAGATCATAATTCAATGGCAAATAGATTCATTAGGGTTTAACAATACTTTCAAAAATCAACGCTATATTATAAGCGGGATTGTACGTCAATTTCAATAACTAAGGTTATTATATCACGTTGTTAGTTCCCAAGATCCTTCCCATCCTTCAATACCTAGACGAGCAAAATAGTCGTACGTGGAGTCACTCGTTCAGGCAATTACTTTATGGCTCATTTGTTCGATGGGATTCTGGTCGTTCGAGCAATCTGAGAGGGTTAGCAAGCCTGTACTAGTGCTAGTAATGGTACAAGGCCGCAAGAGCGGACGAAGACTGCGGGATTTGGTGACTACTGTAAAATCTAATTATAGGACAGACGATGGCAATATTGGGAAAATCAGTAATAGTGGTGTTGGAGATATGAAGATCATGGAGAGGTCTAGAACTGGGCAGATGCTAGGAGCCAAATTATCATCAGATATATATAGTACTGCATCATCATGTCATAGGTATCCTCCTATACCCCGATGGGCATTAAGAGCCGTAAAAGAAATCGCTCTTTCGATACTCATCTGCTCAATGGGATTTGAGTCGTTCGAGTAGTGACTTTTTCAATAATTGCTCAAAAGCTTATTTGCTCGATAAGATTCGAGTCGTTCGAATAATACCTAACCCTGCTTGATTGTATTTTGGGTTTGAGGATCATAGAGGCCTTCGTTATACACAGGAAAGGCAAAAACAAAGACGGCCAAGATAAAATAGTCTGCTGGGGTAGGCAGAAATGGGACCAGTAAAAGGCAAAACAGGCCAGGAAATAGGATAAACCACAGAAAATATCGGGATAGATAAAATACCGAGACTATGGTGCACATCCGAAACAATAAAGTTAATCTTATACAAATGAATGCGTCTATTGTTGGGCAAAAATAAGAATTCTAGGGGACAACAGATAGAAACCGAATATTTAGTGGGAAATCCGCGCTAGTAAAAGAACTGTTGGATTTATTTGGGTAATTTTACAAAGTATTCGAACAAATACAATTACTCATACCAGGAAACGCACCTTAAAGCACTGTATGCTACTCTTTTAAGCCCTGTATTGAGAAATCCGTGTCAAATAAAGTTGTATTGATGGTTTAGAGAGATTGGCTGGATGTTTGTGGTAATTCGATGTATTCTAGTTCACTTCAATTTATCCACATGAGACCTCTCATCATTCATTTAGCACTACGTACTACTATTATAAACCCTAGGTGGGGGTTTTCTAAGTCCGTCTCGGTAGTTTTGGATTATTAAGAGGGATTGTCGGGTTGTTTGCTGTAATTAAAATTACTCCTATTCAATCGAACACACCCTCCAAACTCACCCCTTTCCTACTAGAAGGTTTTGGGTCACATAGCAACCATGTGCTACCATAGAAACCAAGATGGCGGCCTCAGATATACAAAATGGACGACGTACACTCGTCTCACCTCAACAAAACGCGCTGCGCATGCACGCTAGGACCACGTATCACTATGGGGATGTTGTCACAAGATGGCGCTCACGCAAGCTAACATGACAACCAAAAATGAAGTAACTGGGCCATGTGCCTATGATGTCACATAAGATCCGGCCAATGTGGTCGATCGGGTACATGATCTACTACTAACATCAAACCGAGAGATGCACGGTTCGATCCCCGCAGGGGTTACTGTGTTGTGTCATTGGGCAAGGCACTTAATCACGATTGCTCAAGTGGGGGCACGGTGGCACAGCCATGGAGGCGTTCTGGGGGCACATCCCCCCCCCCTACAAAACAAAAATAATTCCGATAGGATCACCGATCCAATGTCGAGTTGTGACAGTACAAAAGTGTGTATAATCATTATCATCTTATCATCCGGAAACTAATTGTTTACAATTTACTATGTGAAGGGTCACTGTCACCTTGACCTTTGACTTACTGATTCCAAAATAAATAGGGCTCTTTCTTGCAATAATGCCAACCTACCTATGAAGTTTCATGAACGTGGGTGGAACCATTGTCAAATCATCATCTGGAACCCAATTGTTTACGATTTATGTTCAAGGTCACTGTGACCTTGACCTTTGACCTAGCGAGACCAAGATAAATAGGTGTCTTCCACTCACCTAGGCAAACCTACCTGTGAAGTTTCATGAATGTGGCTTCAACCGTAGTCAAGTTAGCATCCGGAAACCAATTGTTTACAATTTACTATGTTGAAGGTCACTGTGACCTTGACCTTTCACCTAGCAAGTCCAAAATAAATAGGGTTCTTCATCTCACTGATGCCATCCTACCTATGAAGTGTTATGAACGTGGGTCGAACCATTATCAAGTTACCATCCGGAAACCAATTGTTTTGATTTACTATGTTCAGGGTCACTGTGACCTTGATCTTTGACCTAGTGAGTCCAAAATAATAGGGTTTTTCCTCTCATGAACGCCAACCATTACGTACGTATGAAGTTTCATGAATGTGAATTTAACTATAGACAAGTTATCATCCGGAAACCAATTGTTTATAATTTACTATGTTCATGGTCACTGTGACCTTGACCTTTGACCAAGCAAGTCCAAAATAAATAGGGTTCTTCCACTCACCGATGCCAACCTACCTATGGAGTTTCATGACGTGGGTCGAACCATTATCAAATTATCATCCGGAAACCAACTTTTTACACCCGCCCGCCATTCACCAAACTATAAGTCGAGCTTTGACTTCGTCACAACTTGACTAAATAAGAGGCCCCAAGGGGCTGTAATCGCTCACCTGCCAAAGTGGTTCAAAGAAGTATTTGGGGTCACGTTCAGTTATACATGGTGCATCAACTCTACAAAGGATTGAAGTCATGAAAGGCAAATTTTATGGAAAAACACTAAGGAATCGATTTGAACAAACCTAACATGCTCCCCATGCCACCCCACCCCGCCCATAGAGAGCCCAAATAATAAACCAGGGACTCAAATTGAACAAACTTGAACCTGATCCCCCATGAGATGTTATATACCAAATACGAAAGAATTCTGGCCGGTGGATCTGAAAAAGGGGTTTTAAAAGAAATGTCCTCACATTGCATTAAGTTAAACTTTGGGCTCAAACAGGGAGCCAAAATATTTACCCAGGTAACCAATTTGAACAAAACTGAAACTGCCCCACCGCAAGATGCTGCATACCAAATATGAATGGATTCTGACTGGTGAATCTGAAGAAAAAGATTTTTGAAGAAATTCCCTCATATTGCACTAAGTTAAAATTCAGGCTGCCATAGGCAGCACAAATATAAAGCCAGGGACTCGATTTGAACAAACTTGATTTGCCCCCCCCCCCCCTATAGATGTTGTATACTAAACATGAAAGGATTCTGACTGGTGGATCTGAATCTGAAGAAGAAGATTTTTAAAGAAATTTCCTCAAATTGCACAAAGTTAAACTTTGGGCTCCAATAGACAGCCCAAATACTAACTGAGGAACCCGATTTGTACAAACTTGAATCTGCCACCCCCCCCCCCCCCCCCCTAGAAATGTTGTACACCAAATATAAATGCATTCATACCAAATATGCAAGATTTTTAAAGAAATTTCCTCATATAAAAGCAAGTTAAAATTCGGGCTCCTAGAGGGAGCTCAATGATGGTTCTAGAGAAGTAGATTTTTTATTTTTTAAAAAAAAATGTATGGGTGCTAGCAGAGTAATGCCCCTTGTGGTTCGGCGCGGCAAGGTTATTTGTACAAACTTGAATTGACATATGATAAGGAACATGCACACCAAATTTGGTTCAATTTGGTCCAGTAGTTTGGGAGAAGTCAATAATGTAAAGTTCACGACGGACGGCAAGTGATAAGTTAAGTTCCCTTCGGTGAGCTAAAAATCAACCATATGCTCCCCCCCCCCCCCCTCCAAGTTAACCCATCTAGGGAACATCAGGCAAGACATTTTAATATCGAGATATTTATACTTGCAGGATGTATAAGAGGGAGGGGTGCGTAATAGCAGATGTATGTGTGATATCCGACTTATCTCAATTTAATGACACCAATGTTGTCGATTATTTGCCAGACTCGAGAGAGAAAAACGTCGCCGGTGTTCGGTCGAGGATTTACGAAATAACGTCGCCGTTATTTGGTAATTTATCCGTTTCTTCTGGTCCGGGTTCGCTATTTAAAAGAAGAATCTCTTGGGGCGGTAGGAAAATAGGAATCGTTAACAAAAGTAAGACAGTAATATTATTTGATAAGCAATTGCTGCCAGTTTTAAAAAGCATAAACCGGCTATTTCTCTTCATTTTGTATGATATCATTGGACATTCTCATTTAATTCTATTCATTTGGTTTCCTATTTTCAGTCGAATGTTTCAACAAAAAACCTTCACTATGAGTCCATGAGTTTGTGAACGCGCTATACATTAATAGCGAAATTTTAGGGGTTAACGTTGAAATATCAACAACAAACTTCGGATATGTATTATTTATACTGTTTTCAATCAGAAACCGTTCATTTGATATTTTTAGGACGAGTAGTTCATTTGCGGACTCTTTGGCCCGTCTTGCGAAAAATGAGTCCGTAAGTTTGAAAAGGCGCTATACATTAATAGTAAACTTTTAGGGGTTAAAGTTGAAATATCGATACCAAACTTCGGATGTGTATTATTTGTACTGTTTTCAACCAGAAACCATCCATTTCAGAACATTAACCCCCATAGTTTACTTGCGGTCTCTTACGGACTCTTACGGTCCCTTTTTCTACCTGTGGACTCATTTTGGAACTACCGGCGATGCGGATCATTTCTATAAATAGAGTTGTTGAGTTGACGTTCGTTTCGTGATTGATCACAATTCAATGATTCACATAGATTATTATTGTCCTCACACAAGGTGAAGGGGAAATAAATTTGAAAAAAGAGTTTCAATGTGGCCTAATTATTGATGCCTGTCACACGTCCTTAAATAAACAAGAGGCTCCACGGGGCCTGAAGCGCTCATCTTGAACAGAACACAATTTAAACCGAGTCCAAGAATGAGTCAACATAAAGCAAGCCATCTCCATAGGCTACACTGTCAATCCTTGAGTCCCTCGGGAGTGACAAAAATAATCTGGGCATCATGCCTTTTCTTCGGTTGATCATAAAGTAAAATGTAGAGCTCACCTACGAAGCCCATTGATACAACCTTTGTGGATTAATCTTAGTTACACGCCTCTAGAGGGTACTGAATACAAAATTTTTATTTCTTCAGCAAAATGGCCAATTCCGGCTCCCATAGAGAGCCCAAACATTAGCCCAGGCTCTTGATTTGACCACATTTGAATCTGACTTCCCTAGAGATGTTGTGTACCGAATATGAAAGCATTCTGACTGTTGGATCTGAAGAAGAGAAATTGTAAAGAAATTTCTTCGAATTGCACTAAGTTCAAATTTGGGCTACCATAGCGAGCCCAAATATTAACCTATGGATCCGATTTGAACAAACTTGAATCTGACCCCCCCCCCCCCCCTAGAGATGTTGTATACCAAATGTGAAAGCATTCTGACGAGTGGATCTCAAGAAGAAGATTTTTGAAGAAATTCCCTCATATTGAACCAAGTTAAATTTCATGTTCCCATATGGAGCCCCAATTTTAACCTAAGCACTCGAATTGAACAACCTGGAATCTGACTCCCCTAGAGATGTTGTATACCAAATATAAAAGCATTCTGACTGGTGGATCTGAAGAAGAAGATTTTTAAAAAAAACTTACTCATATTGCGTTAAGTAAAAATTTGGGCTATCATAGTGAGCCCAAATATATACCTAGGGATCTGATTTGAACAAACTTGAATCTGACCCCCTAAGAGATGCTGCATACTAAATATCAAAGCATTCTGACTGGTGGATCCGAAGAAGAAGATTTTTTTAAATTACCCTCCATATTGAACAAAGATAAAATTTGGGCTTCCGTAGAAAGCCCAAATATTAACCTAGGGAAGTGGTTTGAATCTGACCCTCCTAACAATGATGTATACCAAACATTAAAAGATTCTGACTGGTGGTTCTGAAGAAGAATTTTAAAGAATATTCCCCATATTACCCTATGTTAAAACTTTGGGCTCATGTAGAGAGCCCATATATGAACCAATGAGCTTTATTTCAACAAACTTTTATTTGCCCCCCCCCCCCCCCCAACTCCCTATGAATGCTGTATACCAAATATCAAAAGATTCTGATGATTGGTTCCGGAGAAAAGATTCTTTTAATTTTTGCAAATATGCTGACTCAGCATTTTTTCGATGCCCATTATAGAGCACCCTAACATAACCGATGGCAATTGTTTTTAACCATTCAATTCTACTGGTCCTAAGGATACTTCATACCAAATAACAGCTCTCTGTTCCATGTGGTTTGGGAAATATAGGCGTTTGAAAATATTTCTATTTTTAGCTCCCTGGGTTCCCATGGGGATGCAGGATTTTTTTTTTTTTTTGCTTGGGTCAAGTACTTATGACCTAATAATACCAAACACCAAATTTGGTTCACACCGGACCATCGGTTCAGAAAAATAGAAATTGTGGGCGTGGCCAAAACACACTGGTTCTTGAAAAGATTTTATAAATATTTTGGAGCATTTTCCCCCACTCCCTCCCTATGGGAAACTGAGAGTGTATGAGTTGAACAAAAATGAAATGCCCCTTTGGGACCATCACTCACAAAAACTTTCACTTGAATTGGCCCGGTGGCTTTGGAGGAGAAGACCAAAACATGGTGTTGACGGATGACGGACTGAGAACAATGAGATTAGCTCAGCTTGACTTTGTCAAGATGAGCTAAAGAAGCCAGTTTTCTCAGTTAAGGCACCGAGAGTCATTGGTATGGTACTGACAAAAACATAAAACACTGCTTTTTCAACAGTATGACCAGTTCTGCTCATGTGGTATATCTTAGCACTGTTAAAATGCCAAAAAACATCCAATATTGATTCTGTGGTGCTGTGCTTGAGCAGCAAGTATCCAATAGGGCACTTTCACAATCTCAGATTTAATCCCCACAAACACCCATCCTGATAAAAAGTGTGAAATTGTGGAAAATATGTCTCCAAGGAGGATGAATGAGATATTTGCTTAAAAATTTTTTTTTTTTTTTAGTGTTTTGAAAGTCTACACAGAAATAAAAACTGACATACAATGGAAAGTTTTGTTAGAAGAGCCAGGACAAGATTGTCAAATGGAAAAAAAAAAACCTCAATGGACCCTGAGTTCTGCAGTACCTAAGCAAATCATAGGAAACTGAGAGTGTATGAGACTGACTTTAGTTTCCAAAACATACTGTACAGTCTTTCCAATTGTTTCTCATCAACTGAGGCTTCAGTATGGGCAGGTGGGTGGGGGACTTGATTCAAGGAGAGTACAATATTTCACAGCTGTTACTGTAGTTTTGTGCTGTAACATGGGAACCGTGACAACAATGCCCGATCTGAACAAAAATTGATCGCATCTCTTTAATTTTGGGATTCAAATATCTTTGTCAAGTATAACCCTTCAGAGAACTTTTTCCGACCCCAAAACAGGAGGTTGTGCATCAAATAAGAGGTAAAATTTAGTACTAGACTACTTTATTAGTACTAGACTGTGCACAAATGCCATTCACTCACATTTGCAACTTTATTGCGTTATTTTTTCCACTGTACCCCACACCCAAATTGGTGTTCTAAAATACTCTTTCAATGAAGAAATTATTTTCTAACACTTTTTAACCCTTTACCAAATACAATGGTCAAAAGCTGCTGGTGCTATTCACAAGTATTGCCATTCCATGTTCATTATTTTCTTGTTTTTTTGTGTCAAACACATAGCTTATGACCCCTCATTGGAATGAGGTCATTCCAATGGTGTAAAAAGTCATGTTTTTGACACAAAAAAATAGTAAGTCAATAAGTTTGTGGGCAAGGGTAATCAGTTTTTCATGTTACATGTAAGTAAAGAGTTAACAGCATAATTCAGGCAAACATCTAAATGCCAGTAAATAAAAGTGCAATATGGGTTTTCTGGCTGTGGGTTTGAATGGTGATTTGGAAGGGGTTGGAAGATTGCCCCCCCCCCCCCCCTCTGCCCCTGTACTATGATGGGGAACCATGGTTTAATTACATTTATTAATACATGTGTACATGTGGGGTAAAATAGGTTGTTATTTGGCATTTGCTGAGGGCTGTAGTGTGCCACTGGAGGCTAAACTTGCTCAAGATGGGAATTTGCTTGCAATATATAGCACTTATTGCTGATGATGACAAAAATATACTTTTCAAAACAATAAAAAAAGTATTGTAAGGTGTGTGGTACCCCAATGAATTTTTAAATGTGAAATAATCTCTCAAAATAATAATTAAATCAGGTTCGGAAGCCAAATTATGTATTTCCTTAATCAACCCCAATCCTATCAAAGATACATTTTACCTCTTTCATGTGACAAAAGAGTCATTTCTGCATGAGAATTCAACTTTTGGCTTCCACTGAGTTAAAAACATGGGAAATTTGTTCTTTTAAAGAAAACTGTCCAATGGCTAAAAAACTGCTGTTGCCTCCAATACATTTTTCTACTCTGCTTTGCTCTGTTACCTAAAGGAATTCATGTAAATTTTTTTGAAAACTAACCCAATCCCCAAATAAAACTAAAATCTGCATCAGCATGTAATACTTTGAGGAAAAAATTGTCTCCTTTAACCATACAGCAAGACAAAGAGTGGTGTTCCAACCCCATGAAACCATATAAATGTCAATTTTGATTGAAAAATTGGGGTTGCAGCTACATGTGTATAATTCACCAATATCAATAGACAGTACCATTTTGTCCCAACAACTGATGTCAAATTTTCTTCAACATACTGATGTGGCAAAATATAGCCTTCAAGGTGCCCCCCTAGTATGCCCCTTTTTATCAAAACCTATGATAAAATTCATAAATTAATTGATGTTGACATATAACAAATCTCTTGTGATATTAAATTTCCAATTTGTGATAATTTCTAAATCACTTTCTGGCTTCTGAAGACATTTCACATTGAACTTGATGAATGTTTTGCCATACTTGTGAACAAAGCCTCACTTTCTCAGTTAAGACACCTAGAGTCATTGGTGTGGCACTGACACAACATTAAACACTGATTTTTTCCAACAGCATGACCAGCTGAGCACTGCTCCTATGTTATAGCATAGCACTGTTAAAATGCCTAAGACCATCAAATATTGATTCTGTAGTGATGTGCATGTCCCGCAAGTACATGTACCCACAAGAGCTCGTTTACAACCTTGGATTTAATCCCTGCAGGCACCCATTCTGGTAAAAAGGGTGAAATTAGGGAAAATACATGCATGCCTAGTATCTAGTGAAGATGACTCAGATATTTGCTTCAGGAATGTAGTGCTCTTTAATGTTTAATATATTTGTGTATGGGTGTGTGTGTGGGGGGGGGGGGGGGGGGTGGGCAATTGCCAGTTATTGAAAATGTAGAACTGTGCAAATGGAAACAAACCAACACTTTGCATGATGGACAGACAGACATGCAATCACATATCTTGAAAGAGACAGTCTACATGTACATAGGAATGGTATGATGGACAGACAGACACACATGCAATCACATATTTTGAAATTGACATTCTACATGTACATAGGAATACTGACTGACAAACAATGAAAAATATAGGGAGAAGAGCCAGGACAGGGTTGTCAAAAAAGAAAAAAACTCAGTGGACCCTGAGTGCTGCAGTACTAAAGCAAATATTAGGAAACTGAGAGTGCATGCTGTTAACTTTCTCATCAGCTGAAGGGTTTAGTATGGGTGGTAGAGGGACAGTTGTCAGTACAGTTTTGTGCTATAACATGGGGACCCTGACAGCACTAGTATCAGACTACTATATTGGTAGCTGTGCACAGAAGCCATTCATTCACATTTGCAAGTTTGTTACTTTTCCCACTGTACCCCCACCCCCTTTTCCCAAATTTATGTTCCAAAATACTCTGTGAATGAAGAAATTGTTTTTTAACATTTTTAATCACTCACTCAATGTAATGGCCAAAACAGGCTAGCACCATTCACGGAAACTGCTATTAAATGTTCATTATTTTTGCACCAAAAACATAGCTTATGACCCCTCATGGGAATGAGCTCATTCAGCTCAATCCAACGGGGGTTTCATAACTATGTTTTTGACGCAAAAAAAATGAAAAGAAATTAGTTATTCAAAAGTGCGGGCTTCTTTTCATGTAAGGTAAAGGGTTAACATCATAATATGGAGAAAGCTTCTATTAATCATTCACTCATTGTAATGGCCAAAACCGGCTAGCACCATTCACCAAAATTGCCATTCAATGTCAATTTTTTTTTGCATTTTTTGGCATCAAAAACATAGCTTATGCCCCCCCTTATTGGAATGAGCTTGTTCAGCGAATACAAGTGAAGTATGGGTTTTCTGGCTAAAATGTTTCGATGGTGATTTGGGAGAGGATTGGAATATAATTGGAATCTCCTCTATCACAAGTACAATGAGGGGAAAGCATGGTTTCATTAGATGTGTTAATAGGGTAAAAAAGGTGGTTACATGTGTACATGTATTTGTCATAGGTTATAGTGTGCTTCTCAGTTCTGGATGCCACACTTGCTCAAGATGCATTTAACTGCATTATTTTTGGCAATATATGGCGTTTATTGCCGACTGTGACAAAAATATAACTTTTCCAAAAATAAAACAGTATTATTCAGTCTGTGGTTCTCGAATGAACATTTAAAAGTGAAATATGTGTAATATCCAAAAAAAATATAATTAAATCAGTGTTGGAAGCCAAAATACATGTACATTTACTTATTTCCTATAATCAAACCCAAACCTTTCGAAGGGTAACCTACAAAACTTTTCCCTGACAAAAATTACCCCCCCCCCCCTCCCCCACAATCATTTTCACACAATGCGCAAAAATCCCCCCCCCCCCCCCCACACACACACAATCATTTTCACACAATGCGCAAAAATTGCCACCCCCCCCCCCTCCTTGTTCCTCCCTCCATAATTTCTGGTGAACAAAAATCCCCCCACCCCCTAATTTTTTAGAAGTACATGTATATTTAAAGCCATACAAAAATGTCCAAAGCTTTTTACCACTTGAGGCAGAGCACTTGTCGCTTCAATCAATGCTAACTTTGCTTGTGTGGAGTTAGCACGTTGGATAATTGCTCACTGTTGCCAGGTGGTTCTCTCAGTGCACTTTAGTTTCCTCCACCCATAAAACTGTCCGACACGAGGTGACACTGGCTGTTGAATGTGTCCTTAAACTCCAATACCTAAATAACTGTGTTGATAAATAGTTATTGAGGCATGTTTTCTTATAAATAGTGATGAGTGTTTACGTAATTTACAAATTAAATACATGAGTCTTTAAATCCTTTTGGACTGCCTTTTAACCTTTTGGTGTAAGAGGCCGAGGGGGGGGGGGGGGGGGGTGTACTGCTCTTAAAATAATGTGAGAGAATGTGGTATTAAAAAACTGTGGGAGGAATTTTTGCTAAGTGTGTAAAAATGATTGGGGGTATTTTTTGTAGGGGGGATTTTAACCTACATTCTAATCCTTCCAAAGATACATTTTATCTCTTTCATTTGATAAAAGAGTCATTTCTGCATGAGAATTCACTGCTTTCTTTAAAAACTACCCCAATCCCAAAATAAAACTAAAATCTGCATCAGCAGACAATAGTTTGGGGGAAAATCTGTCTCATTTAACCATACTGCAAGAGAAAGAGTGGTGTTCACCACCCACCCACCCCTCCACACAAAACAAAATGAATGTCAATTTTTATTTAAAAACTGGTGTTGCAGCTATATAAATCACCAATATCAATAGACAGTGCCATTTTATCCTAACAAATTATGTCAAATTTTCTTCTACATATTGATGTGGTAAAATATAGCCCTGAATGTGCCCCCTAGACCCCCAGCATACCCTTTTTCATCACAAATTATGATATAATTCATAATTTAATTGATGTTGACACAAAACAAACCTCTTATGATATTAAATTTCACATTTCTGATAGTTTTTAAATCACATTCTGGCGTCTTAAGATATTTCACATTGTGTTTGATGAATATTTTGCAATATTTGTAAAAAAAATAAAATTTTAAATCCCTCACATTTCTTAATTACGGCACTTTGAGTCATTGGTATGGTGTGTCTCTGATAAAACATTACACATTGATTTTTTTAATATTTTTCCAACAGCAAGACAGTACAGGTCATATGTTATCTCATAGCACCATTAAAATGCCTGAAACCATCAAATATTGATTCTGTAGTGCAGTGCCAAATATTATTTAGAGGTCGGTTTTGAGGAGGTTGGTATTTAGGCTTTGCCATTTTTGGAGAAACATACTCAAGTCTAAATATCAGAATCCCCACCTCCAGATGTTGGTCAGACGAGGAGGGCGACATTGACAAGTTTGAAAATGAATTCAGTTCTATTCTGGTTGCAATGCCTAAAGCATCCAGGAATTAAAACATTGTTTACCAAAACACAGCGGAAGTGTGCATGTAATTTAAATGGGAATTCCGAGTGATTCTGGTATTTAGTCATCAGGAAAACACGTCGGATCACAAAATTGGCTGGCCGCTACACTGTAATTCTGACAGTCTTAAACTGACATTGTATTGTATCATTGGTAAAAATAGTTCATAGACTGGAACTTGTGAAGAAAAATCTAGGAAATAAATGAATAGGTACCGTTGTTCGCGTATGTCTGTTTCTGTAAACGTTTACTACAACAAGGCTGCATGCCCATGTTTTGAGAACAAAGATTTCCCCAGACCTTACGTCAACATAACTTGAATTCATCCGAACTCCGGCTGTTTCTAAGGAAATCGCGCTAAGTTCCCCACAAATGAAAAAGGCCCACTAAAAGTGTCAAAAAATCACTTGTTTTATTTTTTATTCGTTGTCAACAATTTGTGAAGTGTACGTTCTCAATTAAAATTGGAACTGGGCTTTAAATCTGACGAAACCGGCAACGGACGGCATTGGCACTTCGAACTTTCAAACAATACCTAACTCGCCAACAACTACCTAACTTCGAAAGTCACTTCATTACTTGATTATTTATCATAGTTTCCAGCATTCTGCAACAATATATTTTACATAGTGCCCTTTGAAAGGCCCAATACAATTAAGTATCCGTTACAGTGATTCTGTTTTTTTTTTGCCAGTGGGAGAGCCACGCCGCCAGATGGCACCCCAAACTCTGTTGCATGGTATATAGACAAATTATAAAATCATGGACACGTACCTATTACCTATGTGCGCACACGCCACTGCGTGGGTGTGCACTATTAACAACTTCCTGCATCACATTATGGAGAACAATAGACATTTTGATAGCACAAAGAACAAACAATCAGGTGAGAGATATGTGATTCATCTATTTGAAAATACTGCCTATAACCGAATAACACTTAAAATTGGGTCTGGGTATACAATAAGTTTCGGTGAAGGTCTGGGTAAGGTGTTGGGTGCTGATGCTAATACGTTCTACAACCAAACCCCAAACGTTCCGAATGTGACTCAGCTGGAAAATGTGACCAGTGTTCAAGTACATTGTAATTTGGTTTATAATAAATATCAAGCTGACTCATTTCTCCTCTGTAGCTTTCACCTAATAGCTCTTTTGGCTCTCTTCTAACAATCACACCAAGATAGCCCCAGTGGAGGAGCACGAGAAATGCAACAGAGAATGAGTTGGAGGTATAGCTTACTGATCAAAACGGAAAAAGTACTACCTCTGGAGGATAACTGGGGTGTAGTTTTAAAAATGGCTAACAAAGACCTTGTTAGGATTTAATCCTGAGAGATATTATAGGTCGATGTGGTATCACAGCAACTATGGATATGTCAGTCCGACAGGCAAAGGTATGAGTGATGTGATTAGACTTCTTCTTCTCAAGTTTTAGTCAGCTACCTCCCTCGATGACAGCAGCAACTAAAAAATAAGCCACAAGCATTGCCTCACAGGGAATAACAGCAGCTGGTGATAGAATCGGCGGTGAATTGGCGAACAGAATTGCACCAAAGAAACAATCCCCAAAGCAGCCGGACAGAAATGTGATCTTAAAAGATTTGAAATTTGCTATGGCACCAAACTCTGATCAATTTGCACCAAGCCCTGACCAACATGGGTTTGGAAGAAGAAAAACGAGGAAAGGAAGGGGAATCAAAATCATGCTATAGGTTTAGTCAGAACTATATAAATAGTTAAAAATGGACTACCAAGACCTTTCTAATTTGTTTGACGAAGAAATCAGTTTGCCTAAATATTCACACAAAAGATGGATCAATATACATCCCACTCAGAATACAATTGGCGATAATGGAAACGGCTTGACTAATGCTGTTAACTATAATTGTAAGACTGTATCGGACAAGCTGCTGAATTATGGTGATGAATATATCCTACTCACTGCTACGGCTTCTAGAACTGATCTTGCTGCTAAGTCTGTGACACCCAAAGGTTCATTTGCTTTTATCAATCAAGCAGTAGTAAGAATTAATGGAGCTGAGCTGGATAATTCTAGACTGAACTTTATCAGCGTTGCCATTCTTAACAGTTTGGAATACTCCAATGACTATGTAAGAGTGGCGGCACAATATTGTTTCAGTAAAGACACATCAGAAAACTATGAGAATAATACTGGACATAATACCAGAAAGGGGCAAATCCCTAACCCTCGCAACAATCAAATACAGTTCAGTGTGAAAATCCCTTTGTCCTACATATCGGTGTTCTTCAGGTCTTTAGATTTCCCTTTGATTAATCAAGTGTTCGAGTTTGATATCACATACCGCACTGACAATGCGTTGTTAAGAGAGGATGACAATGCTGTTGATTGTGCTTTTAACTCTGCCGTTATTTATCTTCCAAGGGTTGGGCTAGCCAAGGAGTACGAGGAAAAACTGTTCAAGAGAATGCAAGGGGGATCTATGACAAAAACTCTTGTATGGAACCGGCTTCATTATCCAGCAGAAATTGCAGGTGCCAATGACCACCAAGACATACAGTTGGGGGCTTCATTAAACGGAATGAGTAAATTGTATTGTGTAGCCGTACCGACAGCGAGATGGAATAACCAGCAGTACAGTGAGAGCACGTCAAACACATCAATCACAGTCATGAGCATTGTCATAGATAGTGAGGATTTTTTCCCACAGGATATCCAAAGCGATATTGAAGCGTATGAAGTGGTGGCTGAGAATTTCAATATGGGAGGAAAGGATAAAAATACAGGCGCAATACTTGACTACAATGATTGGCTAGCAGTTCACAGGTATGATGTATTTGATCTATCAAGGCAGAAGGTATTTGAGAGGACGGCTCAAACAACTAGATTTAGAGGTACATTGCCGAATAACACAAGACTGCTGTTCTTCATAGCTAGAGAAAAACACATTTAACTTTACAAATCCTTCCGCAACCATGACCATGTTTAATCTGAACATTATTATAACCATCTATAAACCAGCTGAATTTGCTTTAACAGAGTCAAATTAACAAACTTAGAAAAGGGAAAAGAAATGGAGAGGCTATCACCTTGGAGTTGTCCTCACAGCAAATTGGTGGTCAGCACCAGCTATATTTGTCAGAAAGGCAAATAAAGGCACCCCAGAAAGCGCCTCGAGCTGTAAGAATTACGTTCTACAAAACACAGACGGGGGCACAGAAGGGAGGCTTTCTTGGAGCTAATTTGAACGTTGCGAGGACTCTGCTTCCCAAAGTTTTGCCTGTGCTGGGCACACTGCGACTCAGTGCGGCAACAGGGGCAATATCAGGAGCTACACATAAAGCTACTACTGGAAATGGTGTAATACCTCTCTTCTTCACGAGAAAGGACACAAATGATCTTTTGGGTATTGTGAAAGAGCTGGAGGAAAAGGTGTGCTACCCTCAAACACCTGCCAAAAGTGTATGTTTTCCATTTCAAAACAAGAAGGAGGGTTCATTGGCACTCTGATAGCGTCACTCGCTGGCAGCCTTTTACCTACACTTTTAGGTGGTAAAGGCTTGAGAAGAGCAGGGCGTGGACGAGGGTTGAGGAGGGCGGGACAACTAAATAAAGATGAAGACTCCCCTGACAAGCCTTGAGTTGATGAACTACTATGAGGGAAATGACTACTTTTGGGGGGGGGGGGGGGCTTGTAAGGGATAACCTGCCGGAACTGGGGGAATTGTTTTACATAGTGAATTTAGATAACCAGGAGGGACCTGGCACTCATTGCGTAGTGTCGTCTTCAACGTAGGTTCCGGTTGTATTTACTTTGATAGTTTCGGAATTTAACCACCAGAAGAGGTTTTGGATCGGATGAGACAGACTAGAAAGAAAATGGTTCAAAACTCCTTTAGAATCAAAGATATCAACTCAGTCAACTGTGGCTTCTTCTGCATGTATGTGATTGATGAGTTGCTTAAAGAAAGTCGGTTTATTGATATACTAACCAACTTCAGTCCAAGAGATTACAAGAAAAATGATAAATTAATCAACGCATATACAAGTATATATAAAACAAAATGAACTCATACTGTGTTAAGTGTAAGAGATCCACGCCTACTGTCAGTGTTCAAGTTGTAAGAACTAAGAATGGCAAGTATCTGCTCAAAGGTGTCTGTAGTGTGTGTGGTAGCAGAAAAAACAAGTCTGTGTGTCTCAAAGAAGGGCAGGGACTGCTAGGAAAAGCGTTGGGGATTGGTAAAATACCTATCTTGGGTGATATTCCTTTGTTGGACACTCTGTTTTAATACTAGTTACAATATACGATGAATGATTCTGTAATCAACAGGTTTCTGAATAATCTCCCATTTGAGATGCATTTATGGGGCCCCATCATGGGGACATATACGGGGGCTGGTCCTGGCACTAAGCATAAGGCTCGCCTTAAAATGTATTTACAAACAGGGGGCACAAGCCACGTATTCAAAAATGCATCAGACAGAGCTTGTTTTTATCATGTTGCTGCTTACTGTGCATATAAGGATGTAGCTAACAGGCACATTGCTGATAGAAAAATAATGGATGAGACTATTAAAATTACTAATAACACCAGTTTAGATGGCTATCAGAGAACACTTGCTGCTGCTGTTTATAAATTCTCTGAAAGGAAGATTCAAATGGGTCAAGGTGTAAAAAAAAAGATAAAATTATGCTGAAAAAGATTTATTACAATCCAGCTCAGGGATTTTCTTCAGTAGCTGAACTATCCCGAAGAACTGGCATAAAACCTGGGGATGTCCTTAGCTGGTTACAGGGACAACAGACTTTTACCAAACACAAGCCTTATAAAGGTAAGCATCTCACTAGAAGAGTGATGGTGAAGGGTGGTGATAAACAATTTCGAGCCAACTTGGTTGATATGAGGAGTCTTTCGGCTGCTAACAAAAACACAAACTATATTCTAACAGTTATAGACGTAGTTACGAAATATGCATGGGCACTCCCTATCAAACAGAAGACTGGAAAAGAGATATCACAAGCATTCAACAAAATATTTAAACAACGAAAGACCCAAACGTTGCAGACAGACAAAGGTACAGAGTTTATTAATAGGGACACTCAAGAGTTGTTAAAAAAGGTTGGTATCGATTGGTTTGCTACAGAAAATGAAATCAAAGCTCAAATTGTTGAGAAGTTTCATAGAACTTTAAAGGACAGAATGTTCAGGTATTCCACTGCTAACAAGACTGAGCACTGGCTTGTTGTATTGCCTAAACTTACTGAGAACTACAACACCACAGATCGATCAAGATGACACCCATAGAAGACAGTAAAAATAAAAATGAGGCTGTGGTTTGGGAAAATTTGTACGGAGATATGCCACCAACAACTCTAGGGTTGTTGAAAGTTGGGGACCAAGTAAGAATCTTCAAACTGAGAGGCACGTTCAAGAGGTGTTATACAGCAAACCATACGGATGAGGTCTTTACTAAAAGTCAAGTGCTTCTAACAGTCCCACCAACTTACAGGATAGTGGATGCTAATGGCGATATTGTGCGGGGTTCATTCTACAAAGAGGAGTTGTCTAAATTTAGCCAGGATTAATAATATATGTACAATGAATGTATTTGTGTTTATACCACAAGAGTGGGAAACGGATGAAAAAGATGGTTCAGATCAATATGCTACCAAGTAGGAACTGCTTAACTGTGTGCAAAATGAGGCTGATGGTTCAGTTGATCTGGAGGGTAGGAGGTTGTCTGGATCAGCACTGTCTGCCAATCCTGGAGATGCGGCAAATAAAAAGTATGTGAACGGGAAGCTTGCGGAAAAAGTAGCGGAAAAGGGTGGTAGTGTTCTGGAGGGTGCTATAAACATGAATTATAACAAATTACTGAATCTACCATAACCTACTAAAGATGGAGGTGCTGTACCGAAAAGTTATGTTGATGCTGAAGCCCTTTTGGAGTTAGGTGGTGCTATGTCAGGCCCCATAGATATGGGTGACAATAAAATAATTAATATTGCTGCGCCCGAAGAGTCTAAGGATGTGGTCAGTAAGGAATATCCCAACAGTCGCTACAATCACTTTCAAAACCAACGATATGCATAACTGATGAAACTGTCGGAAAAATTAGTGCCGAGACATTCAACTTTTCCTTTGGAGCTAAATCATATCGTTACGCAACTTCAAATAAAGCAGACAATGGTAAAAATGGAGTAGTGATGCCTGCATCTAGTAGAATTAAATATTTCACAGCATGCTCAACCGACACCAGTGATAATTCTGTTAAAAGACACAAGGGTCTTAGTTTTTCTATAACGATTAATGGTATTGTGAATGTCGATTCTCGGTGTACAGCAACAATCCAGGAGGGTAACAAGACAGCAGTTAAACAATTATTCCTTCCTCCATTGTCAGTAAATGCTAGTGATAGAATAAATTTCTACAGTAGAAGTGATAGTGATTTTAGCCTAATCTCTATAACATCTGCCTTCATAGAACTGAATATGTAGTCTTAGTCTGTCTTATAATATATTGAAGAGTATCATGGAAGGAAAACAGAGCTTATATCCGAAGTCCCGAGTGCTCCACTGAGTGGGGATGATTACAGGCTTCAGAGAATTAGCGAGATCGAGCAGCTGTTGAAAAACGGGGTAAACATTAGAGAAGGATTGTATAAGAAATACAAAAGGTTTTGAATGCTTTACAGGCTGTTGATGGTGTATGTCGCAGTCTCGGCATGGGTTCTACAGTTACCAGTCTTGATCTTTTAGCTACTGGAGTGGGTGCTCTTCTTGCTTTGCCATTGCGGGGTGTAGGCATTGCTACAGGGGCGTTGGGTGTGATTGGGAAGGTAGCAGAGAGGAAGATGGGCGCTAAGATTAAAAAAACATGATGAAATAAGAGTCTTGGCACAAAAAAACTTAGTACAATAGCTGTGAAGGTTGCTAGCGCATTCGAGGATAGGTGCATAACAGTCGATGAATTTAAAAACATCACAAATGAACAAAAGCAATATCAAGAAATGAAAAAAACGATACGAAAGAAGACTATATCAGCCAAACTGACTGGAGCACGAAAACAAAATTGTGCGGGATGCCCTCCAGAATATGTAAAAAGTGGAAAATCTCAGTAAAATTTACAAACACGTATACCAGGCAGCCACCGCCGCCATACATGTGAAGAAGATTCCAACTTGAATAATACAGAAGTTGAAGAGTGTGGGAACTGATGAGGATGTCTTGTAGTGGTTTGAGGTTCCTGAGAGAGTACTATGTTAGTACCCTCAATGTGCAAAGAGTTAATCAAGTAAATGTTATATCTTATTTGCGGTAAAATGCACTGTTCTTTTATCTGGTAAAATTGTAACTATGTGTGCGTCGTAAATTGTCATCTTAAAAAAAAGATAATACTGGTGAATATGTAGATTGTAGCCCATTAGGAGTAATTTATGTCGCGCCGGAAATAGCGTGGCAAATATTTTAACAGCTTGGGTCATATTGTGTCGTGACAGTGTTACGAGTACTGGAGAAACCACCGAACACTGTCAGACTTTCCATCTTATTAAACCTACAGAATCGGGTTAGCATTGTATGAATACATGTGCTCCCAGTGTATAAAATCATTTACTACACTGTAACCATATAAAATGTCGGAAGATACACTTATGTACATAACAAAGTCAATAATAAAGCTCTTGTATCTGTATAATTTACAAATCGGTTTTCGCCTATAGTTTTGAATAGGTCACATTCCTCAGTGATACGGTAGTCGTTCTAGAATTCGCATCTGACTGATAGGAGGAATATGGCAGGCGAAAGTATCAAACATATTGAATTATTTTCAACGGATGCGATTGATCAAGCTACACAGAGAATTTTATCAGATGAAAACAAGAGAAGGAAGTTGAATTCAATATTAACCTTTACCAAACATGAGTCTCAAAAAAATATGTTATAACCCCCTCATTGGAACAAGCTCGGCGATTGACCGCCTAGGACATTGGAATAGGGTGAATGGCTGGGGTGTTGTCCTAGAATTCGCAGTTGAACAAATACAGTCTACTTGGGTTGTGGCACTGCCCCTCTGGAATGCCAGCGTGGAGGCTGCTGCGGCCGTTTATGAGACGGAATACTGGGATCTGAGGGGGCTGTCCACGTACCTCCAAGTTATATACTACTAATAGTTTTGTATGAAACTCGCTGAAGCTCTTCGGTGTAGAACGACCCTTTCAATACTTCCACATTATCATCTTGTAAGATGTATGTGATTGGATGTCCTTTCTTGGTGGCTACACTGTGAATAACTCTTCGGTCCAATTGGGCAAATAACCTTTCTCAAAAGTTTTCTTAACTTTACTGATTCTCTTCTGTCTCCCACTTTGTACTTTGGTTTCTTGTATTTATATATTGTCCATACAACCTTTGCCAAACCTCTTCTTGATTTTCAAAGTTCACAGCAATGGGGGCCATACCGATACTACGATGATGAGAATAATTATATGATTTCACCAAGTTTTGAAGTGGAAAAGTTAGTGTATCGTTCTTGGTAAAATAGTTCCACATCTTGGTTTTCAAAATTCTATTAAATCTTTCTACTATGGAACATTTTGTTTCCACATTTGGTGTAGTGTTTAGAAATTTTTTGCCTTGATCAGTTTGTAATTTTTCTGGTTTACGACCTTGTTTGAAAATTTTAGTAAAAGCTTTTACTATGGAATCATCAAGTTTGTTTTTGAGGGGTATGACCCAAGCATATTTACTAAACACAGCTGTACATGTCAACAAAAAATTTGTGTTTTTGTTGAATTTACGTATGTTTATTACATCTACCAAATCAGCGTGCCATTGTGCATCTAAACCATTAACTATCACTTCCCTTCTAGGACATGTACGACGAACAGGTTTGTGAAGAGTGTATGTGTCTTGAGTCTCCAACCATTTTATAACTTGTTTAGTCTTTTTTCGTGGACGCTCTACGAAGAGCGTCTACACCACCAAAACTACCAGGCACTCCAGAATCATAGTACAATGCCTCCATGACTGCCTTGTTCAAGTGTCAACTATATTTATACACTTCTTCGGTCCACTTTCTCGTTTCTGTTTTCTTTCGTTGTTTACGTTCCGACTTTATCGGTGCCTGTTTCATAAAATTCCAACGTTCTTTATGACCAATCAATTCTTGGGGTATGTTACTACCTCGCAGGGCTTCGGCCAACACCACCCCTTTGCTTGGAATGATTTCCGTCTTCTAAGTAAAAAATCGTTTAGAAGATCTGTTATATTCGACCCTTCCCATGTTTGATCTTTGTGGACTAGTTCGCCCTTCTCATTCCAAGATATATTTGGGTCACTTCTAATACGATTCAACAACTGTTCCTTTCTCTTCATAGTCATAGGTACAGAATCGAGAATGTCTTCGTCTTTATTATCTTTCTCAAGTTCGACTTTAATGGATCGAGGCACAACTGCCTTTTGTTGAAAGGTCAAGTATCTTTGTAAGACTTGATTATAATGTGTCATCTTTTCGTCGGATGTGAGAAAAGAGGCATCGAGAATATCTCTCATTTCTCTATCCAATGATGAAACAGCCAGTTCATTCGGTTGTCTCGGAGTCTCTTGTAGACGTTCCAATAACCTTAGTTCTACTAAAGCCATCTTCTTTGCATATTCCATTATCCAAGAATACCTTTAACAGCACCCAATAGTACAGGAGGTTGTAATGCACCCCAGAACCCCCCTTTCTGCAAGATTTGTCTCTTTCTTTTGTTAGAGGTACTTTTATTTGTCACTGCCCTCACTAGTTGTTTCTGACGAACGAGTTTGGTTCTCTGAGCTTTGGTCAGAGGTACTGCCCCCTTCAGTATTTTCGAGGCACAGTCACACAAACAGGTCATCAATTCTTTGTCTGCATGTTTTAGTATGGATTTGATGAGTGTGGCTTTCGATTTAATAAGAAGCTTGAGAAGAGCGATGTTGCGCTTGAGACAGTCAGACATACTTCTGACTTGAGGCAGACTTGTTGCTCCCCTTTTATATTTTTCGGAGGTACACGTACTGGGTTTCCCCTGGAAAAAAATTGACTTCTTAATCTCATGTGTTCAGGAGTATCTTGTTTGAGATCGATTAAAAGGTAACTATATGGGATCGAAGTGGCATCTTCAAAAACTTCTCTCAGAAACTTGGAAGGACCAGGATACATCTGTGCTGCCAACTGTGAGATCTGAGAACGATCTCTAGGATATAATGACTATTGAGAGCTACAGTCCTATGAACTTTATTTTTGTCGAATACATTTTGAACAATGTACATAACACTAATCTTAAGTGATGACTACCTTTAGTAAATAATCTACACACTCGAACATCTACATCGAGCATCAGATCATCCAATATGACTAAACTATCAGATTTTAATTCTTGAGGGAGACCCTCTACGAATTCTATTTGGGGTAAAGTATTGTATAATGGTTGCCATTCACTATAACACCAAATGATGTGACTTGGAAATGGAGAGATAATATCTTGAATGTTTTGAATAACACGATTTACAAAGTATGATTTACCACAACCCGTGGGACCACACAATAAACAAGTGAATGGATGCTTCCAGCGAGGATCGATTTTTGTTGTTCTATGTGGGTACTACTCCCCCTTTATACCTTTTGGGGAGGTGGCCATAATGGCCACTGAACGTGAGTACTACTCCCCTTTTTATACCTTTTGGGAAGGTGGTCAATTTGACCACCCTCCAAAAATATTTAGCATTGGTGGCCCTCTGACTTACTGGCTGGGGACAGGTTAAGTTTGTTTGATATTTGTCAAGAAGATAAATTTCAAATAACTTAAGCATCATTACCACCTTTTTCTCTTTTTTCTTCATTTTATACTTTTTTTTTCTTCTTTTTTTGCATGTATTTACATATTCAGACTTAGTTGTTTCTTGAAGGCCATGAATTCAATCACTAAATCCATAATACAACGTCTCTGTTCATTTGTGAGAGGTTTCTCGAACATAATTATCTTCATACTCTTTCTGTACTGATGGTGGATTCATTCCAAAAGTATTATGGTGCCACATTAGATGGACATCATTCTTGTTAACTCTTTCAAGTGCTTCATTAAAACATGTTACAATCTTCTCGTCTTCAGACATCATGAGGCATACATTATGCTGAATCTGACTTCGGTGATCGACTGTACATCCATAGCATTTTTCTTTCACTACAGCGTCAATGTTATTTCCGACATAATGAGCATACGCCAAGCAAAGTTCATGTTGCAAGCGAACTTGCCTGAGTTCACTATCAATTTCATAAACGATCAATGGTCGTGGTTGGGTTATTGTCACTGGGATCTTCTTCTTCTTCAAAGGTGGTTCTTGAATAGTTTTTTTTTAAGTCTCATGGTTAGTTGGTTTAGTGTCTTCAGGTTTAGCAGGGTCAGTGTCTTCGGGTTTAGCATCTTCTGTTAAAGTTGTTTGTTGGGTGTTGATTGCTGCATCTACTTCTATTTGGGACTTCATTCTACTAAAGATAGAGCAATACCAGTCTTCGTAGGATAAGGTTTCTGGTCTTTTCCCTCAAAGTATCTTCTGAGATGAATTTTCAGTTCACCCTGGTACTGGGTGACGTTAGCATAAGTCTGCTTGGTGCCAATTCGGAACATCTTCTCTGGTCAATGGTTCGATCGCGAATGATGCCAAGTCCATGTTTTGCCTAATCTTATATATCTTTGATGGACGTGCTTGAAAACATCACCCAGTTCAACAAATTTTGATCCACTTTTTGATTCTTGGCTGGGGTTTGTTTTTGTTTCCTATAGGATTATAGGTTAAAGTTGGGAAATTTAGAAAAATAGTACAGAAGACAATGGAAAAGAAACACAATGAGAATACACACATTTGATTCGTTGATTAACTTCGATCTGATTGGTCAGTTTGGCGATCAAACTGCAATCTTAATCATTAAACTCAGTTTGGCGATCAAACTGCAATCTTGATCATTAAACTGTAGGATATGGCCCTCTGCATTTTATACTGGCTTGGGACAGGTCAAGCTACAAACCTCTGTCCAATGGAGATAAGCCAAATAGCTCGAGTGCATTCCCACCCCCTACAGTTCGTACCCTTAAAAAACATGTCCAACTTAGCAATTCAGAAGTTTTGTTCATTTCTCATTTCTTTTAAATAATCACAGCAGAGAATTTCTTTGTGATGATAATGATGATGATGATTTATTCCTTTGGTTATACAATAGGAGTAGCCTAAAAGACACCAGGAATCAACTTTTTTTTTAAATGAAACTAAAAAGTTTTATATGAAACTAAAAAGTTTTGAATGAAACTAAAAAGTTTGTTACAAAATGTGTATCATCCGGTTCCAATAGGGTTAACCTAAAAGATACAATGAATCAACTTTTTTTGAAATAAATGGAACTAAACAGTTTTGAATGAAATTGAAAAGTTTTGAAAGAAACTAAAAACTTTTTTTTTAAATAAATGGAATGAAACTAAAAAGTTTGCTACAAAATGTGTATCATCTGGTTCCAATAGGGGTAACCTAAAAGATACAATGAACCAACATTTTTAAATTAAATGGAACTAAAAAGTTTTGAATGAAATTGAAAAGTTTTGAATGAGACTAAAAACTTTGTTACAAAAACAAAATGTGTATCATCTGGTTCCAATAGGTACAACCTAAAAGATACCATGAATCACCATTTTTTAAAATAAATAAAGTTTGGAATGAAAATAAAAAAGTATCCTCCACTTCCAATAGGGTCAGCCTAAAGTATACCAGTAAATTACAACATGATGATGATAATGATGATAAAAACTATCTGTATTAGAATAAATAATACATTTGAGAAACAAACTTTCAATCCATATCTATGTATTGCCTTGTAAGACTTGCCATAAAGGACTTTATGAGGACTTGCCATAAAGGAGTTTAGAGAATGTCATATAGGACTTTTTAATAAGAGAAAAAGACTGCCATATAGGACTTTATAAGGACTTGCCATAAAGGACGTTTTAGTTTGAGAAAAAGACTGTCATATAGGACTTTATGAGGACTTGCCATAAAGGACTTTAGAGACTGCCATTTAGGACTTATGATGACTTGCCATAAAGGACTTTAAAGAAAGAATGCCATATAGGAGTTTTTAATAAGAGAAAAGACTGCCATACAAGACTTTTTAATTAAAGAAAAAAGACTGCCATATAGGACTTTATAATTAGAGAAAAAAACTGCCATAAAGAACTTTAGAAAACAATTTTTGTGAACCTAACATGATTGAGTAGACTACCTAAAATCCATTACGTCTTTTAGGACTTTTTGGTCAACCTAACATGATTGAGTAGCCCACCTAAAATCCATTACGGCTTTTAGGAATTTTCGGTCGACTAAACAGAACTTTTTGTAGGTAAAAGCTAGACTGTTTCTAGTTGTAGAAAATACGAGACTCACTGAATTGTTTCTTCTTTAAATCTCTAGTGGCATGGTGCTAACTCCATCTTCTTCTAAAACTCTTCGTTTTGGGTAGAAATACGATAGTCCATCTCTGCTCTGCTGGTAAGTATACATAGTGTTGTCATTCATAACAAATCCTCGGTTGATGCCGGATCCACTTTGTTGAGTCTCTAAAACTTGCAAATATTTGTCTTTCGTCAAGTCATTGTGGCGTTTGCTGATTCCTTTACAACTAACTTTATTGGTGGCACCGAAACAATAATATGTTTTACTACACAGTCCAGCAATGCCGGTTCCTTGTCATTCTACCCTGAACAAACCCGGGGTTCTCCTGTCAAAACGCTTTCTTTCTTGGCAACATGGGGGTGACAGCCACTCTGTGCCTTCTAATTTGGTTTTCATATACTCATCTCTGTGGAAATCACAACACTCAGATGGAAACCACTTGTGATTCTCTTTGTAAAACTCTACTCTCTTCTCTGGTTTCACTAATTCACCAAAAGATGGTCACGAGGTACATAGATATGCAGAATCTGTGTCCATATCAGCATATTCGAAATCTTGGAGGTTGATAAAATTATCGATGACATCATAATAGAACTGAAGCATCCGGAGTTTCGCATACTGGTAAACAAAGAATCCGATGTGAAGAGGCAGATCCTAACTTGATGGTCTTCTTGTTGAGTTCAACTTCATATAAAGTTTCATCTAATGGATTCAAGGCTACGAAGGACATTTCATTTAAAGCTTTGGTGACTTCTTCATCATTGAAATAGCACACACGTCGATGCTTCTCTTTGTTGGTAGCGGTTTTGCCATATCTAGAATTTCCCAACAGGTTTATGGTGTCGGCAACGATCGACTTGTCAGGGTCAACATCTCCTTGTCTTCTAGCGTTAGGTACTTCATCTCCAAATTTCTCAAAACATCTGCTTGGTTTATATTGGATAACCTGATAGACGTGGTCAACTTCAGTACCATGCTGGAGGTACTACTACAGCAAAGGGGTTGCAGACAACATTTTTTTCTGCTACATAGCTTCCGATCAAACTTCTACGGGGTTTCTTCGTCATTCCATTCTTCTCAGCAGAGGACTTCATGTGTTCACCAGTATCATCTATGGAGATATCTGTATTCTTGAAGATAGGTGTCATCTTTTCAAAGTACTCTTTCAGGTGATTTGGTACATGTATATCACATTCAGCCAAACCAAACAGTTCACCGGACTTCACTTTCTTCAATACTTCTCCATCTGTCATAGCACCATCTATTTTGTCCGAAAAAGTTCTCTTTCAGGAAGGCTTTGAGTGTGGCATCGGTCTTCTTCATCTCTCTCCACTCACACTCCCAGATTTCGATAAGTCTATAGCCCAAATCGGTGATGTACGGGTGGCTTGTAGCAGTTCTGTCATGGGTTTATCTCTGACTTTATTATGGAGGATAGGAAGCCCATTCTTATCTTTCATGCAGGTATGTCCGTGCCAGACACAGCCATGTAATTCTTATGCAGTCCGTGTCTCTTTGCATCAACCATCAACAGGCAACTGTCTTCGACCAATCATTTTTTTCAGCTCCGTTAAACTGATGTGGATGTCATCTCTCATCGATAGAAACTCTAACCATTGTTCGGCCATTTGATACTTCATAGGATGTTCTGGTTTAAACAGGTTTTCTTCACGTCATCTAATACTCCAATCCGTTGGCATTTCTTGCATTAGTCACCATAGATATAATGCATTCGCATCAAAGCCTATAATACTTCCATATGGTTTTGCTTCTCCGCCATATTTTGTTTTTCTGATTCGGGTAACACTTTTCTCGTGGTACCGATTGAAGATAATTGAAGGTCCACCAACGATATTATCTCTCACTAAGTGATGCAGGTCTTTGTTTTTCTGCTTAAATAACGTGAAGTAGGTGTCATCATTCATGGTCTGGAACAGGTATTTCAACGTAAGGCCCGGAACACTGATACCATCTTTAAACATGCCGATGAAGCGTTCTTGATAGAAAGCAAACTGCTGGTCAACTGCTTCAAGGAATGGTTTTACATCTCGGTTATTATACCAGATCAGAAAATCACGGAAAGTTGTCATCTCCAGGTCGTTCCATACATGCTGGCAGTACTGGTATTCGTCTTTGGATATGTTTTCTTTCTTGAGACAACTGTAGAAGGTTTCATGGTCTGGTAGGTGGTCTTGGTCCAATTTGTCCAAGCTGTCGATCCATTCATATGGTAAAAATCCCTTTGTCACGGAACAGCCAAATGCTTTCAGAAACTTGTCACAGCTGAATCCTCGAGCGAGGTAGTGGCAAATATCAACAAATTTGAAAGATTCTGTCGCGACGCACATGTAGTTATTGGATTTCTTCACTGCAAACTTGAGTGGAATCTATCTCTTCAGGTATGCCATCAGTTCACGCTTGACTACATTCATGTCGTATGTTCCAGAGTTGAATCCGATGATGGGCATCTCTTGCAGGTAGTCTTCCAGTAGCTCTGGCTTCTGCATCCAGCGCTTCATCAATTTTCTGCCTGAGTTTAAGTAAAGTCCACGCATGATAGGTCTGCATCAGTTGGTGGCAATGAGAGGAAATATCTCTGAGGTATGTCATTATTTCTTGAAGAAGTTCTTGAGAATTTCTGTTAATAATAAAACACTTCGGTTCTTGGTATTCTGAAACATTACTACATATGCTCACACTCAATGGTGTGGTGTTCTGCTTACCATATCAGTTTATCACTGTCGGAAGGTAGACTGGACTTGACAAACTAACATTCAAAATTAAAGGTTGCACGGTATGGATAAAACTTCTTCTCTTCAGGCACTTCTATACCTTCGTCTTCTAACAGATCAAAAACGGACTGGGATGGATGGTATACACCGCCAACATACTGGTAATTCACTCCATCTGTACATGTTTTCTCGTGACAATTTATTGTCCAAGAGGTCTTCCATAATTTTCCGCATTTGCGGCATTCAAACGATTTTCAGTATTGGTCTATATCGATGATGTAGCTGAAATGGTTCTTGTAGACGTTCACATACATGGTATTCTCAAAATGTCTATGAGATCTCTGGACTAGTTTGACAACAGTTTGGTCATCATCATTCTTAACAATTTCATATACTTGGTTATTAACTTCAAAACATTTCTCCAAGTCGGGTAATTCGGCTAAAGTTACTCCACGGAATTCATTCTTTGGCTTCTTTGTATATTTGCTGCACACGGAATCTGTTGTATAGTTGAGATTATGTGCTGTGGAACCACTCCATAGAGCCAAAACATGGGAAGATACACAGGTTGTCTTCGTAGGTAAACTGGCGTTGTTCATATTTCACCAAAGCATTTACTGCTTTGTTCTGGAGAATGTAATCAGGAAGATCTTCTACTATTCCAATTGGGTGGTCTTTCAGCTTATTCACATTAAAGGTGACGTTGGTAACTCTCTCCACAAGCCATTTGGTGTTTGGTCGTTTTAACTTGGCCCATTCCAGGACACCTTCTTCCATGACATCATCTAGGAATTCTTCAAAGTCTTCTTGGCAGCATACGAGATGTGGAACATCAAGTACCCGGGCGTTGGTTTGTGATGGATGGTAATAGTTCAGTTCATTCGTTTCATTGTGTCTCAGGATAAAACCAAAACTAAGATTAATTTTAAATCTTAGGTGTTGTGGCAGAAATACGGTAGTCATCAATTCATCATTCATCATCTTCAGGTTCACATCATTGATCCGGTAGTTGTACTGGTCCTAGACTCTTCTGTTCATCATATGGCGAGCTCTTATAGAACTCCAGTTATCTTCGTATACATTCAAAATTTCATCAGTCTCCTCTTCGGATATCATATTCTTGTCAAAATCAATCGGTTCAACATCATAACGGGTAGTTGTCGTGGTCCGTGGTAGTTTGGTTGGTCATCTCTTCGCTTCATCGGTCTTCCTTTTAGCTGGTACAGGAACTGGTCGGTGGGCGATGCTCTGGTGCCGGTTAAAATGGAGTAGTTAGTTAAACTCCTGGCCGCATTTCATGCATGTATAGATCTCCAAACATTCTTCAGGTGGTTAAGGAGATACTCCTGTCTCGTAAAGGTATTGTTACAGTTGGTGCAGTCGTAGGTCTTCTTCTCTCCATGGGTATTTCTGCGATGGCGATCTCGATTCGTTCTTGTAGTAAAGGTCTTCCCACACTCTTCACAGGCATAAACATCAGTCCTGGTAACGGCAGTAGCAGCATCAGGCTCCATCTCCATAAATTTTTTGCGAAGGCAAAATTGTTATAGTAGTAATCTCTAGCGATGTGTTCAGTTCGAAGGATCGAAACAGAATGACGTGACGTTA
The DNA here is from genome assembly GCA_031216915.1 of Pictodentalium vernedei. Classification (NCBI taxonomy): domain Eukaryota; kingdom Metazoa; phylum Mollusca; class Scaphopoda; order Dentaliida; family Dentaliidae; genus Pictodentalium; species Pictodentalium vernedei. The sequence goes on along the minus strand of CM062297.1, from coordinate 501,554,228 downwards.
CTCTTCTCCGGAATTTATCTCTACTTGACGGACGTTTTTGAAAACGTCACGACGTCGCAACGTTTTTTCCTCGATATTTTCATTCTCGGTGGGCGTTTGCGTTTGTTTCCTGTAGGATTATAGGTTAAAGTTGGGAAAATTAGAAAATTAGTATAGAAAGTAATGGGAAAGAAACACAATAGGAATACATTAATCTGATTGGTTGATTAACTTCGCTCTGATTAGTTAGTGTAAAAATGTCTTGATCCTCATTAAATTTATTATTTAAAATCATGTAGTTGGGGGTCATTTAAAGAAATTGCTAAATATAGACCCCAACAATTAGTTAGGGGGTCAGTTAAGGATGTTACTAAAAATAGAGCGTCCGAATTTATAAAGATATAGTTTCACGTAAAAGCAGAGGATTCTGGGTAATGACCAAAGGAACGTGTCTTTTATTGGGAAAAAACGTCATGGTATATTCTAAAAAAAGGAATCTGGGAAAATCCGTTCCAGAAAAAAATTCTACTTCAATCAAACTTACCCCAGGTACCCCCTCGGTACCATAGCACTACGTGCTAAGCCGGTAAAATGGGAAATCCGAATCAAATAAAGTCAATTTCGGTAGTTTGTGGTGGATTTTGGTTAGTTGGAGGGATTGTAGCGTTGTTTGTGGTAATTCGTGATACTCCGATTCAGTCGAACAAACCCTCCAAACATACCCCTGTCTTGTTGTAGGCCTTTGGGTAACATAGCAACCAAATCACATACTACTACTGTATGGAGGGGAAAACGCATTTAACAGAGCATAAAATGAATGAGATCCGCTGATAAGTTATTGAATTTGGAACCCTTGTAACAACCTGTAGTGTAATATTCAACCAGTAGTGTAATAAAAATTAACCAGCAGTGTAATAATCAACCAGTAGTGTAATACAAGTCAACCAGTAGTGTAATAAACTTAACCAGAAGTGTAATAAACATTCGTGAAAACCAACAAGTTTTCAACAAAATTTGAAAATTTTTTGAGGTGGCTCAAATCATAGTTTGTGTACATCTTATCGATTTTTAATCACTTTATATCTTACTCTATATAGGAATAGAAGTAAAGTAGTTCACCATCCGCATAGGCTGGGAAACATGCAATGCTACGGAACAAACCGACCAAACTACAAATTGAGCCCCAATCCCCTTTCTAATACACGATAGACAACATATCCCAGTCAGAACTAACAATAGCAGTACTTTTCTACAAGTAGTCTCAACCACTGAAATAAACAATATTTATACATGTGGGTATTTACTTTTTTACACACTTTTATACTTAGAACCCAAGCAGATTTTGCTGCACCATGCTTTGCATGTCACACCTGTGTAGCCATTCCATGTCGCCTCTCAGCCTCAAATCTGAGAATAATTTACTTTAGGTGCGGCAGGAAGGCGGACAATCTTGTCCATGCCGCCCCTGTACAATACATCTATGCATTTGTATTTAACTTGTTTGTAAGAAAATTGTACAAATAAAATATCTATCTATCCATCTATCAGCGTTCACTTCGATCTATGCAGTCTATTCGATATTTTGGGCTATAACCGCCCCCTGTGATAACATGCGCTCAAGTTTTTTGGGACGCCGCACTGTTACGGCTTTTGACTTCTCAGTGGGATCACATTGAGTATTTGCCCATTACAGTTTTGAGGGTAATAAATATGTTCACCGGCGCTTGGTAATTTTTTTAATTTATCCAAAATTGATGCCTTGAATATTGAAGAACAATGTTTTGAATTTTATGTAGCGTTATAGTTACTTGGGCCACATTTAATCAACACCTAGAAAAACGTTCTGTTCTTTTGGGGCTTTGCATCGCCTGCAACTGACCTTAAAACTCTATAAGCAAATTCAAAGCAAAAAAAAAATTGGCAACCGCTCACCTTTCACACGGATCATATGACTTCAAGTTTAAGCGAACGCCGCCCAATAAACGTATCTCCATTTAATTGGTGGACGCAAATAAGTTATACAGGACACAATTACTTTACTACGAAAACCCTGTTGTGTATGTCAGTTGAGTTAGATATGGCCAAGCCAGTCCCCCTTAAATAAAGGATATGGCAAATGACCTTAACCTTTTCAGACATAATGGGTTTTTCATAGTGACTTCTGCACTTAACAGTTTCCAAAATAGCTCATAGCCTTTTTCTCACACCAATTTTTTAACAGTTATTTATTAAAAGGTCAGCAGCGCTCGATCCTGACCAGTTGTTACTGCGTTGTGTTCTTGTGCACGGCACTTAACATCGATTTCGAATGGGGAGGGGGCACGTTGATTTTGTGTACTAGGGTGTACTGAACGTAGATGATGTCCTTGCCTTCAACCGCTACTAACACTAGTTGTGTCGAGTTAGTAAGTTGGAGATTCTGGCAGTTGCTTGTTGCTGCTAGGCGGTTCGCTCCTGGCATTCTGTCTTCCTCCACCCGTAAAAGTGTTCGACGCGATGTAGCCCAGACTGTTGAAAGTGTTGTTAAACCCCAATAAAAAATCAAACGATCATTAGAATACAAGAGGTGTGATCTTACATATTTTCAAATAACTCAAAAGGTTACGACTTATATCCTGATTTGTCGAGAAAAGTGTTATTTAGACAACAATAATTTCAGAGGGAGAAAAAGATGTATGGATTTAATTCAGGAGGGTACATGCGAACTAAAATAAAGAGTCTGTTGGGTAATCAGTCCTGATAATTTATCGACATCACAAGACATGGGGTGGTTAGAGCTTAACGGGACTATGAGGCAGGTACCGTCTGGCTTTGTAGGAAAACGCGCCTCCTTCTGACTAAAAACATAGTCGAGCAGCTAGGTACAACCCCTATGGGACCCCCCCCCCCCCCCCCCCCAGGACCGAACGATATCGTTTTTTTTTTCTTGTACCTGGACATCTCGAGAGTAGATTTTCAGATGTTAACAAGAAATCATCCTGGCCGGATATGACGTAATCCAAGATGGCGCCCATGAGGGTGGGTCAGTTTCGAGATTTTACACCATCACTAATGTTTCTCCATTACGTAAAAACTACAAGAAAGTAGAATAGAAACAAATGTGAAAAATAGCATAAAGGATGAAATATGATAGTTCTAATGTTGCATGTTTGGGGAAAAGAAGTCGTGCAAAGAGTTTAATGACAAGTTGTTGTTTTCCACCCAACCGTATATCATTTTGCTACGGATTTTAAAATAGCACGTGCTACCCGAGAATGTCAAATTGAATGGGTGGCCGACGATTTTCTTTGTGTTAGTTGTGCTAGAGAGCCTGGGGTATTGAGAAAACACGCTAGTTTGTGTGTTAAGACATTTTAAAAAATGGAAAGGTTAACAGAAAATCAGAGGTTGCGTGCCATTGGTATGCATGAGGCGGGGATACCTCCAGATGAGCTCGCTGCTGTGTTCGGGGCCACAGTGGCCACTATTTGCCGTCCCATTGGAAGGTATAGAACCACTGGATCTACTACCGGCCGACTGCGTTCAGGTCGACCAAGAGTTACGATCCTTGCACAAGACCGACACATCAGGACGTCTCACTTGCGGGATCGCTTCCTTCCGGCGACGAGGACAGCAGCAATTACTCCTGGTAGAACTAACAATAGAATCAGAGCACAAACTTCCGCAACAGACTCTCTGAACACGGCATCCGCAGTAGGCGTCCGTACCGCGGACCAATCCTTACCCAACGTCATCGTACCGTCAGAATGGAATGGGTACGTCAGCGTGTTCGCTGGACTCAGCAGCGTTGGAGCACAGTTCTTTTAAGTGACCAATCATGATTTTGTCTACTGCGCGCTGAGTGTATCGCCGTCGAGGAGAACGCTTTTCTGATGCTTGCCTGCGGGAATGCGACCGTTTCGGAGGGAGTAGCGTAATGGTTTGGGCAGGAATTTCCTTGCACCATCGCACGCAGTTGATCTTCATCGATGGTAATCTGAATGGACAGCGATATAGGGACGAAATTCTTAAAGCTGTTGTTGTCTTGTTGTTCAACGTTAACGTCGGATTGCCGTTATTCCAACAAGACAGCGCCCGATGTCACGTGGCGCGTATCTGTCGTGACTTTCTAGAGGAGTAGAGCATCTTACTTCTTCTCTGGTCCCCACTTTCGCCAGATTTGTCGCCAATCGAGCACCTTTGGGATCAAATGGACCGTCGGGTTCGACTTCATAATCTTCAGACGTTAGGCGATTTACGTAATGTTCAAAGGCAGGAGTGGAATGCAATACCACAGGGCGACATCCAGAGACTTATCAGGTCCATGCACCGTCGATGTCTTGCCTTCCAAGAGGCAAACGGTGGACATACATTCTATTGACTGCATGTGTGGACTTTTCATTTCATCCCATGTCTGAACTGCGACGTCCTGACGTGACGCTGGCAACAGTAAGAACGTGAAATTATGCAAATTCATACAGCTAGACTAAAATTGCTGCTCAAAGTTTATTATACTTTCTTTTTTGACTCAGTATATATGAGATAAGGAACTGGAATTAATTCATTCTTATTTCTGATACCTTTCCCCGTATAGTAATATCAATCAAGTGAGTGAAAATCCAACATGGCCACCAAAATATGCAACAAAATAGACGAAAATCGTGTTTTTCGACACTTTTTTTCGCAAAAAATACAGTCATTATAAAAAAACTGGAAAGCTGTAAACTTTTAGATGTTAAGTTGATCGCTAATTATTCTCCGATAATACCCAGCGTGAACATGCACCATCGAAAGCTGATGTGGAAAACAAGATGGCCGCCAGTGCGACCACCCGTTTTCAATTATCCCGCTTATGTAATGGACAAGTTTACACAATCTCAAGTTGTACGATGGCTGCAGATATGATAAACCAATCAAGTTAGTGAATATCCAAGATAGCCCCAGAAAAATGCGCCGAAACTGAAAGGCATCAATAGTAGATCATGTACTCGACCGGGCCCCATTGGAAGGACTTAGTGGTGGACCTAGGAAGTTACGTCATGTTACGTGACCCAGTTACGTTGTGTTTGGTGGTCCCGGTAGCCCGCGTGAGCGGCCATCTTGAGACGGCATCTCCATAGTGATGTGTGGACTTAGTGAGAAGGCTCAGTGCGTGTTGTTAGAGTGACGCGAGTTTCCGTCGTCTATTTGATTGATGATACCTTTGGAGAATACCCTTTGAATCTATCTTTTAGAGGATACTTATCAGAGGATATCTATCTGAAGACAGTTATGGTTCCCGGTGTCTGTTCAGTTCCTTGCATCTAGACCTCTTCGTGGGCTTTATAGCTCCAAGACCGTCACTGCTGACTTGTCCAATACCGGCATCGTCTGTACTATGATTAGCTTCTACTGTAGTCACTCAATCTCGTTGTCCTCTTCCAGCCTTTTACCATTACCACTAACACGTAGCACTAGTGCAGGCTTGTTAACTATCTCAAATTGCTCGAACGACTAGAATACCATCGAGCAAATAAGCCATCGAGAAACTGCTCGAAAGAGTGACTCCTCTTACGACTGTTATCCATATCTCGGTATTGGGGATACCTATGACATGGTGATGTAGTACTGGAGGATATCTTTGGAGGATACCTTTTAGAGGATACTTACCTGAAGATAGTTATAGTTCCTGGTACCTGGTCGGCCTGTGGTTTTTATAGCTCTAAGACCTACTACTGTTGACCAACCCATATTCACTATCATCTGTCCTGCCATTAGCTTCTACAGCAGTCACCCAATACTATAGTCTTCTACCACCCTTGCAGCCTTGAACCAATATTTGTGACTTGTAGCGCTACTACAGGCTTGCTAATTATCTCTGTCTTTACTCTCCACTCGGCCAAGCCTTTAACATGTTGAATAAGATCGCTTCATGGTCCCCACATGCACCATTTTATACAGAGTTCAAATCGCCTGTATATCATTTATAGACATAAACATGGTATGGAAGGAATTCTCTAAGTGGGATTCCATGCCGGTTTCGTAAAGTGGGATTCTGTGGTAGAAGACTATAGCATTTGGGTGACTGCTGTAGAAGCTAATGATAGGACAGATGATGGTGAATATGGGTAAGTCAACAGTCGTGGTCTAAGAGCTATAAAAACCAAAGCCGATCAAGTACCAGGAACTATAACTCTCACCAGGTATCCTCAAAAGGTATCCACCAAAGGTATCCTCAAATAGTACATCACCATGTCATATGTATCCTCCAATACCGAGATGAGGACAATAGTCGTAACAGGAATCACTCGTTCGAGCATTTACTCGATGGCTTATTTGCTCGATGGGATTCTGGTCGTTTGAGCAATCTGACATAGTTAGCAAGCCTGCAGTAGTAGTGCTACAAGTCAGTAGTAATGAAACAAAGCTGGAAGAGGACTATAGGATTGGGTGACCACAATAGAAGCTAATCATAGGACAGACTATGGCTGTATTGGAGAAGTCAGTAACAGCGGTCTAGGAGCTATAAATTCCATGAGGGATTGGGGGTGGCGTGGGGGGGGGGGGGGGGGTCTAGATACAAGGAAATGAACAGACACTAGGAACAATAACTGTCTTCAGATAGATATCTTCCCTTAAGTATCCTCTAAAATGTAGTCTCGAAACGTATCCTTGAAAGGTAGCCTCAAATAGTACACCATCATGTCATAAGTATCCTCCAATATCGAGATGAGGATAAACGAGTCGTAAGAGGAGTCACTCGTTCAAACAATTACTCGATGGCTTATTTGCTCTATGGGATTCTAGTCGTTCGAGCAATTTGAGATAATCTGCAATGGTGTAGTAGTCCTACAAGTCAGTAATAATGGTACAAGGCTGGAACAGGACTATAGGAAGGAGTGGGTGACTACCGTAGAAGCCAATCATAGGACAGACGGTGGCAATATTGGACAATTCAGCATTAGCGGTCTTGGAGCTATGGAGGCCATGGGGAGGTCTAGCTGCAAGGAACCGACCAGACACTAGGAACCATAACTGTCTTCAGATATATATCCTCCGATAAGATCCTCTAAAAGGTATCCTCCAAAGGTATCTCCCCAGTACTAAACCACTATGCCGTAGGTATCAGGCAATACTCAGATGAGGATAAGGGTCGTAAGAGGAGTCACTCGTTCGAGTAATTACTCTATGGCTGACTTGCTCGATTAGATTCGAGCCATGCCTGTTCCACTCACTACTCTATAGCTTATTTTCTGGATAGAATTCGAGCCATTCGAGCAATATCTGTTCCTGCTCGATTGCCGCTTGGCCTTGGGAATCATATAGGACTTGCTTATACACAGGGAGATAACTCTATATGGATATCCACATACTATGGGAATATGGGAAACGAAGCAATCTGACCGGTAATTATAAGTCATGGTTGGGGTAAGAGGCTGAAACAGAGGCATCTGAGACTAGATAGGCAGCTGATATAGTTAGAATAGGGCCAGTTACAGACAAAACAGATAGAAACCGAGGATTCCAAAATAGATAAATAGGAAGTATCTTAACCAGCGAACTACTCCAGTTCGATCGAACTTACCCCCGGGAGACCCCTCGGTCCTATAGCACAACGTGCTACTATTATAAGCCCAAAATGGGACAATCTAAACAAATTGAAGTCCGTTTCGATAGTTTTGGGAGGTTTGGAGGGATGGTCGGGTTGTTTGTGGTAATTATATTTACTCCTAGTTAATCGAACACACCAAAACATACCGCTGCCCTATTTCAGGGTTTTCGATCACATAGCAACCACGTGTTACCATAGAAACCAAAATGGACTACGGAAACACGTGTCACCCTAACAACATGCGCTGCGAATACGTACTAAGACCCCGTATCATAATGGAGATGACGTCACAAGATGGCTGCTTACGCGGGCTACCAGGACAAGCAGACATGACGTAACTGGGTAACGTGACATGACGTCACTTACTAGGTCCACCACTAGGTCTATCCTGTCGGGTACATGATCTACTACTGATTCTCTTTAATTTCGAGACTTTTTTTCTGGCGGCCCTCTTATATTCACTGACTAAATTGGTTTTATCCTTGGCAGAAAAAAGTGTCCAAAATACTATACAATTGATTCCTATGCCCTGTATATTTATTTCCGCAACCATCGTACAACTTGAGATAGTGTAAACATGTCCATTACAAAAACAGGATAATTGAAAACGGGTGGTCGCACTGGCGGCCATCTTGTTTTCCATATAGGCTTTCGATGGTGCATGTTCATGCTGGGTGTTATGAGAATAATTTGAGATCAACTTAACATCTAAAAGTTTACAGGTTTCTAATTTTTTATCATGATTGTTTTTTTTTTTGCGAAAAAAAGTGTCGAAAAACTCGATTTTCTTCTATTTTGAGGCATATTTTGGTGGCCATCTTGGATCTTCACTTACTGGGTGGATATTATTATACGGGGAATGGTGTCAGAAACACGAATGAGTTAATTTCTGTTCCTTATCTCATATAGTTTTTTCCGTAATGGAGAAAAATTAGTGATGGTGTAAAATCGCGAAATTGACCAACCCTTATGGGCTGTATCTTGGATTACGTAATATCCGGTCCGGGTGATTTCTTGTTAACATCTGAAAATCTACTCTCGAGATGTCCGGATACCTGAAAAAAACTGTCCCGTTCGGTCCTGTGGGGGGAGGGGTGGGGCATAGGGGTGTACCTAGCTGCCCAACTAACATTTATAGATTTGTAATCGTTGTAGCAGGTGCTCATTTGCAGTGTAACACATCTCGACACAGTACGATTTGAAGCAGTGAAATCCACACGTTGAAAAGATAAGTGGCTCTTCGAATTCAGCTGCATGATGAGTTTTTCAAATTTAAGAATTCCCGCTGGGAAATTGAATAGATTAATGACAGGATAATAAATATTGATGACGTTTGCACTCACTAATTACTTCGCCCAACGGGCGTTTTATTTTGATCCCCTTTCTAAAAAACAAACAGTACTTTGTTTTAATTGCAAAAGAGCAATACAAATATAATGCTGTTTATATGCCAGGGGAGAACAAAGATAATGATGTTGATATCAAACACGGCTAGTTTCGAATCTCAGTGTCGTTATCTTATTCTCTTTCTCCCAGCAAGCTGATGACCAGGTTTGTACTGTCACTTATGGTAATTTACTTCACTCCTTTAGCGTACGATTAATATATTGGTTTCACGGGCGGATCGTGGAATTAAAATACGGGGGGGGGGGGGGGGGGGGGACTGATGTGATCCGACAGAGTCCTAGCATCAGTCGACGAAGGCGACTGCCGCACGTGCCGAAGGACATGCGTTTGTGTGGGGGTCTTTTTGATTTTTAGGTACTCTCAGGTGGCTACCAAATGCATTCTGGCCTCTAATTGAATATGTCCGACGGCAAATGCAATTCGATATTTGTTAGAAAGGCCATGTCACACCATACACCTATACAACATTTCATCAATTTGCCTCTGCTATTACAGGAGTTATGGTCCGGATCACGATGGACATGTGACCGACGCACCGACCCACCGAACGATCAACCCATCGACGGACAGATGCAATGCAGTATACCCCACTTTTTCAGAAAGTGGGGCATAATAAGTTTAAAGATTGTTGTTGGCACTGCGGTGTGCCACAATGGGAACTCGACCGGTCAACTCAACTGGAGATTCGCAGATTCGGGGGAACGGCCAGTTGAGTTGACCCAGCGAATGCCAGAAGCCCTCAATAAAATTAGAACTGGGAAACATTCGCGACTGGAAATATTGGCTCCCCATTAACATTAACTTCAAGTTTCGGGTATACGATGTAAAAATAATGATACCAGGGACATACCATTTCTTCGGCCTTTTGGCGACAAAATATTCTTTTATACTTCGCTTCATTGCGTCCCGCTTTCGACTATCGATTTTGCAGACAGTGGATACGTGCAGATGTGACTGTCGTCAGTTCTATAAATAACCGATATTCTGCGAATTCTAAAAGAGGATCATGTCCCTTATTTGGCAACGTGATGTCATTAGTTAAGTAGGAGCGTTATAGGACAAGATTGTGTGGAATAAGAGCATGACTTTTTTAGTGGGCTGAGGAGGGGGTGGGGGACTAGTCCCCCCCCCCTGGATCTGCCCTTAGACCCGTTTACCAACGGGCGTTTATTTACTTCATCCATTCAGAAATACGGTTAAATCACGGTTAAAACACGGTTAATTCACAATACACAGACCCAACGGGCGTTTTATTTTGATCCCCTTTCTAAAAATCAAACAGTACTTTGTTTTAATTGCAAAAGAGCAATACAAATATAATGATGTTTATATGCCAGGGGAGAACAAAGATAATTATGTTGATATCAAACACGGCTAGTTTCGAATCTCAGTGTCGTTATCTTATTCTCTTTCTCCCAGCAAGCTGATGACCAGGTTTGTACTGTCACTTATGGTAATTTACTTCACTCCTTTAGCGTACGATTAATATATTGGTTTCATGGGCGGATCGTGGAATTAAAATACGGAGGGGGGGGGGGGGACTGATGTGATCCGACAGAGTCCTAGTATCAGTCGACGAAGGCGACTGCCGCACGTGCCGAAGGACATGCGTTTGTGTGGGGGTCTTTTTGATTTTTAGGTGCTCTTAGGTGGCTGCCATAATAACCCAGAGTCAGAACATCTGGAAGTTTGATCCACAACAAGGAACTAATAACCAATACATATCAATACAATATTAACATAAAAACCATGTACTACCTGCTGTCAAGATTTACCTTGCTTGAGTCCACCATTTGCCATTTTGTTGTTTAGTCTTTATTTTTATTGTCTCTGGGGTGACAGGTAGACAGTCATAAGATAATGTCATTCCCCACAGTATACATTTGTACATTTACCTTTGTTTTTTGTAACCTTGTTTCTTTCTTTTGTATATGTATGCTATGGAACAAATATTGAATTGAATTGAATTGAAACACATGAGTAAAGTTCGGAAACTCAACTGCAGGTGGATGGTGGGGATCTTGTCCTGGTACAGTACTGTGTCCACAAAATGAGGACAGTGAATTCCGTTCGGATGGCTACTGGGTCATGATCCGATCGAAATTAGCTTTCCGCTTCCCTCCCCACGACGCTGTAATATCTCATCTGCCTGACAAAAATGCGAGAAAATTCAATCCAAGATGACAAGTTCCTTGGATTTTTAACAAGCCTCGATTTTGTAATGTTTTCTTAAATCTCGATTCGCTGATGTATAAGGGTGTCACTATGCCGTTAGTAGTAGGAGATGTGGAAATCGGGCATCATTGGCCGGACCCTGGAAGGGACTCCGGAAGTGACGTCATGTCAAGTGACCCAGTGGCGCCATGTTATGTTGTCATGGTAGCCCGCGTGAGCGGCCATCTTGTGGCGCAATCTCCATAGTGATGCGTGATATTAGTGGGCATGCGCAGCTCGTTTTGTTAGGGTGATACGTGTTTCCGTCGGCCATTTTGTATACTGGAGGCCGCCATCTTGGTTTCTATGGTAGCACGTGGTTGCTATGTTACCCAGGGGCATCTTATATGAAAGGGGTATGTTCGGAAGTTATGTTTCTTTGTACGAGAGTAATTTCCCGATTCGTAGAATTACCACAAACAACCCGACAATTCCTCCAAATCAGACAAAGCGATTTTATTTGATACGGATTCCTCCCAAAATCCTTTTTAAGACCTCCATACCATGGTACCGAGGGACCCCGGGGAGGGTTCGATTGAACTAGAGTAGTTTTCTGGCTCGAATTTTCCCCAGACCCTCAGATACTTCGTAGAATTACCACAAACAACCTGACAATCCCTCCAAAATCACAAAAAGACTTTTTTGATACGGATACCCCCAGAATCCCTTTTAGGACCGCCATACCATAGATTTTAATAGTAGCACGCAGTGTTATAGTGCCTATGGAGGCATCCGGGGGTAAGTTCTATTAAACTAGAGTAAATAGAATTACCACAAACAACCCCATAATTGTTTACTTGGCTCAGATTACCCAGTAAATTCTCGGTTTCTACCTATGTATCTACAAGCTCTGTTATGGCTTCTTTGTTCTCTGTATTTTGACTTCCATAAACACGTTTATGCTCTATTGTACATATTACAGGTAGCACATAGGTACATGGTGGATATGACGCCGATCTCGATAGATATGAACCAAGCGAGAATTGACCCCCTTGATGCGGTTCTAAGCGCAAACAAAATATTCATAGCTATTCATAGAACTCAATCCGGAATTTTTTTTTCGTTACCACAGATGGCGAAGTGGTTTGAAGCAGTGTTTTGAACGCTAAGGGAAATAAGTGATGGCAACAAGTAATGAATAGATGATAGACGAAAGTTGTACAAAACATTTAACACAAACTAATATCACACAGAGTCGCAAGCAGAGTTTCGTCGAAGTGAGAGAAGAGGTATTTCAGCTGTCCGAACGTCGCGGCTTCCCCAAATAGATATGTATTTTACTTGTCTATTTTATTTTTATCGTCGAAGAGTCAACCAAGGACACGTCCATTTTGATAAACTTCCATTGGGAGACTCTGCACCTAGCGTCTATTTGTTACGTTTTCGTGTTTTTGACAACTTCGATTTTACAATTTCTTGGCGAGAAAAGTCGCTCTTTGCTGGAGCTAATACTATCAAACTTTTATAATTGTATTTTCTTTTTTTAAAGTCATAACTAGAAAATGCAATTCTAGAAAATACTATTGTAAAAGTTTTATAGTATTTTCTAGAATTATATTTTCTAGTTTTGACTCTAAATAGGTTGAAATGAACTATTAGCATTTTCAGAGATCTGGCAATTTCTCAGTTGGCAAATTGACATATCTTTTAAAATGCTAAAGATTCATTTTAGTCAGTCATATTAATAGGTAGACAATACAATTAAAGAAAATACAATTATAAAAGTTTTATAGTATTGGCTCCTGGTCGAAATTTCGTGTCTGCAATTGTAATCGCTGTACGGTTGAGCATACATACATGTTTAAGACTGATGTGACATGTGCTTTCACAGCCTAATAGACCGCTAGTTCGCAGGAAAACATCACTGCTGTTAGTGTGGGATACCGCTGATAGGATTATACAGCTCCACCATTTCGCCCGATCTTGGGTTTGAAGAAAATTTGGGGTTTTCAATCTTATTTTCAGTTTTCACTGACATTCAGCGAAATATACAATCTCAAAGCATTTCTGATTTGATACAAACGTTACCAACCGAGGTAAGTAAATTCCTACATGAGCCGTTGTTTACATACGATTGGCTCGGATGTAGTGAATACATTAGGTTCCCAGTCGGTTTAATCTGATTCTCGTTATAAGGAGTGATAAATCCAGGTGAGCGCGGCTGAAACATGACTACTCGGTATGAAATGTAAAGATACTGTTTAAAAAGATATACTCTACTTGACAACTGATCTTTTGACATGTCTGAACACAAAATCGAAGCGGAAACTGCACAAAACTGTGTATTTAAAAATAAAAGTTTCCATGGATGTAGTCTCATTATCTTTATTGCGTTAAATTATTTATAAAAAAGTGTCCTCAGCTCCGTATCATTCAAGCATGCTTGCCTTTGTTGGCGTTTGCTTTTGAATTTTGACAAGGTGCATGTAATGTTTGAAGAACGAAATCATCCTAGTTGCGACTTGTGGGAAGTAGGATTGCGAGTCTTTAGTGTATTCCTAAAGCGCCGACAACATAGAAGGTAGTGTAGATGTGAACGGGGATTATTCATTTGGTGTAGAGTGGGACGATTTTATATCATTTTCATCAGATGATCGCGGAAGCAATGCACATGCCTGAATCAAATTTTTGCCAAATCATCGATAATTTATTTCCATATCTTCGAATGTCACAATGAACACAAAAACATAATTTCACGCGACAATATTACACGCATTATTATATTCTAGAACATATAGTTAAACATTGTTTTTATTCTGAGTGCACGATTTTATAAACCAGGAAAGAAATATCTCACGTAATTTTCCTTTTAGCGATTACTAATTTGACTCACAAAGGGCCACACTACAGAACAAAATGTGCATTCACTACACCTAGACCAAATAAGGGAAACGGACGAGGTACATAATCCTGATTGCACAAGTGGCGCTATGTATTAAGGTGTACTGCACGTCGATGGTGCACTTGTCTTCAAGCAATGCTTACTCTTATCGTGAGGAGTTTGTACGTTGGGAAGTCTGACAGTGGCGCGCCGTTGCTCGATAGTTATCTCCGGGTACTCCGGTTCCCCACCCGTAAAACTGTTTGACACGATGTGCCCCTGGGTGTCCAAAGTGGCCTTAATACCAAAAAAGTAACGAAAATATTGATTGACCAAGGAAGAAACTTGAACACTAAACTAGCCCACACTAAACATTGAGAACACCATGTGTCGCCCTTAGGCGTGTGATCCTAGAGTAGAGAGCTGATAAACAAAACAAGCTCGATGTCATTGTCGACCTGCTGAGACTAAAAAACACATTTTTGTCCACGTCAACCTTTATTTATTTGGTGTTTTAGCTATTGTATCACGACTGATACAATGATGTCAAATACTGTAATCATACTTAAATACTGTATAAAATGAAATAATGAGACGAGAAGTGCGTTTACGTGCACTCTCAATAAGAAATGGTTTCGTTTATACCAACAACTATGTGCAATGTCTCGTCCATCGAGTAACAGATAACATTTTGAAGCCCATATTCTGTAACTTTAGACAATAATGGCGTACTGCACTCTGTATGTCTCCAACCGGATTCATGGAAAACGCCATCGAGGTAACAATTGATATTTACGATCAAAATATTCATTTTAGGAATCATTTAAATGGTAATAATGCAATTGTGACTTTGTGAATTATATTATAAATACTGCAATTAACCACGTCATGATTCAGACTTGTGGGAAATTCAACGTGACTGGGTAGGTGATTTGGTCTACAGAATACAGAACAGTGATCACAAAAGCAATTTGTTTCTCAATCAGATCGTTTTCGTGTCGAGACACGTTTAGTCCAGTCCATCGGAATTTCGTAACTAAATATTCATTCCGCAGCCCCGGGGAGAACCACCGAACAACCGGGAGCAACTGCCAGACTCCCCAATGTACTAACTACTCACAAGCAAGGTCTGGATTGGTGGAACACAAGTGCGCCATGGACGTACAGTTCGCCTTAGTACACAGCGCCACTGTGCCGCCACGCGCGCAATCGATATGAAGTGCCTTGTCCAGTTACCCCTGGCGGTGATCGAGCCGTTGACTTTTCAGCTTCATAACCACTGAGCCACCGCGCCCCCTATCGGTCTAGAGTACCTGAGTTTGTGTGATCTAAGCATAAACCCGAGGACTATAGACCGACTCATCATGAACAAAAGCCTTCTAATTATTTTATTGTGCTGAACGACATTCTGAATATTGCAAGAAATGGGTTAAATGTGACATACAGTTCAAACTATTAACAATGTCGACAAAATCTGAAAACGTCATTTGAATGATGTCTTGTCGTACGAATGACGTCGCGCGAATAAATTTTTAAATCTATACTAGCAGAAAAAGAAACGCAATTTGTTTCCTGTGGTGATTTTTTCAAATGTGTTGTGGACGATAATTTGATTGTTTGGATTTTGATGTTATTTCTTCAGTACTGATTAAATTTTTACGAGTTTTATTGTCTTAACACCGACGGCGTTTGCTTGTATAACGTTCAAACGTGGGTACCCTATGCCATTTCCTGGTCAACATCAATGGTGGGTTGTGCCAACCCAGGACTTCTCTAACTCTCCTTACCATTGACCCTATCAAGTTGTTTATGGCCATTTGTGGGATGCTATTCCACTCCCCAAGAAGGGCCTGTGTGAGCTGAGCGACCTCAACGCACGCATCAGAATATCGTTCACCTCGACGTCGATAGCAACGTTGTTGTCCCTCTGCCCTGTAAAGCATGAACTGAGACTCGTCAGTGGGCCAAGTGAAACCGATCTGGTACATGAGCCCGCCCGCACCCATTGCAATCGACGTTTACGTCGCGTTGGTGTAAGTTTCGGACCAACATTGGGACGTCGGTAGCCTTAAATTGAACTCCCGGAACCGATTCCTAACAGTTCTTGGACACATTCGGCGACCATGAGTGCTTACAACCTGACTCGGCCTCTCCGTCGGCGTATGAAATCGGTTATGGAGGTGTGGGAGGCGTATTCCTCAATCTTGACGAGGCGACCTAAGGCGCGGACGTTTTCTCCTGTGGCGGTTAGCTAATCTATCTGTGACTCTAAGACGCCCATCTAAATGAGCTATCGTTGACTCAAGGACCCCAGATGTCTGGGCGACAAGACGTTGCGATTGGCCCTGCATAATTAGAGTAATAACCCTACCCTTATCAACTTCGGACATTCGCGGCATTTTGCTTTTCAATCGAGTTGAAATGAAATGTTGTGCAATCGATGTGTACTGTTCAGAACTTCGATTCGGTATAGTTTTCAAGCCCATAGCACGTGAGAGTACCCCGGATCCATGTTTTGTCGGAAAATCTGTTGAAAGTATGCAGCGTCGCACGTGGTCATGGTTGACCGAATTTTAACCAAAGACTCTTTAGACAGATCTCTGCGGTACCTATGTGTCAACGTTTACTACATTTGGTTTACGGATAAAATTATATTACCAAAACCGAACTTGCGTTTGTTTTTCCGCCAGTATACAAACTCCAAATGCAAAGAAGGTCTGTGTCGAACGAATGCATAATATTCATCGGGATTCGTATAAGTAATCAATCTAGGTGGAAAACCATAGCACGAACATTAACGAATTGTGGGGACAGAGTGAATAAAAAAAATCAATTTTTGGACAATGTTGATATAAAATTACGCGGAAGGAATAAGAATAGTAACCACAATTTGGACTAAAGTCTTAACAACAACCTCATGGAAGTCGGGAAAACAGCAGGTTTTTTATATTTCAGTGGCTGAGTGCTAGAATGTCCAATGTCCAATAGGGGACATAGAACATTCTATCACTCAGGCGACGATTTCTCGCTGACGTTGTTTTGAATTTGCTGTTAGTTGTGACGGTACTTTTGACTTTGTAGTAGAGATCAATTTAACCGTTCACAGTTGATATTTTAAAATCCGATGCAATAATGATAATCGAACTTGCGATACAAATTGTATTTTACGGCATGTTTCTTGGATCCCAGAGCGACGAATCGAACGTTAAAACAGTGTTGAAATGGAAGTAACATTATGTTAGGTCAACTGCTTGTCAATTATTTTAATGGGCCTAAAAAAGTTAAAACTCTGTTTCTCAGGCCGCCTTGCATGGTACTTTGGCTGCCGCATGCTCTCTTGTTATAACCATTGCCAATTTAAAAAAAAAAACAATAATTAAATGGTTTATATCTGCTATATCACCTAAGTTAATAACATTCATAAATATGTCCCCTTGAGTGCAACAAGGGCATTGCAATGCTTTATCATTTCAAAGCCTTCTTGCACTCAAGGAACGAGATACATCAACACCCATGCTATTCTGTACATTATGATGATGATGCCTAAACATAAAACAATCCTAGAACATTAACTTTTATGGCAAAGAAATAATTACAAAAACAAAAATATTAAATAAAAAAAAAAACGGCAGCCCAATTGCAATTTTACAAAAAAATGGCATGAGAAAGAGACAATCTACTTCACGGGGCCTTTTCCTCTTATTTTTTTTTTCAACATCTCCAATGGACTGATTACTTGTTACTTCGTGTTACAGTAATTGTTCTGCTTAAGAAAATCCCAAATGTGTGTAATAAACAGAATGTCATTCATTTGAGCTTCGCCTCTTGTGATATTCTTACGCGCAACCAAACTATTGCGAAAACATTAACCCATTAACAAGCTTATGCAGTTACTTGTGTGTATATCAGATTTAAAGATACAAGGGATGCAGAGCACTGTTTTACAACAGATCAGGAGCAAATACAAGGAAATTCCTGTATTCCCATGGGTGTGTTTTACACGATCAGCACTGTCTACAAATTTCTCCTGTGCGAGTCGTTCAAACAATTTGACAAGAAAGTTTCGCAGTTGGCCTCTTAAAAGTTCCACTGGAATGCCACGCATCGCTGTCTTTTAGGAGGAATATTGTTGATTTCTTCGCAACACTCAAAAGTTACTTTCGTCGTTGCGAGTAGTAAGTAATGTGGTTTTCATGCCATATTTGGATGACCTCAATGGATGACCTCGGAAGTAACGTCATGTCACGTGACTCAGTTGCGCCATGTTGTGTTGTCGTGGTAACCCACGTGAGCCGCCATAGTGATTCATGATGTTAGTGCGCATGCGCAGCGCATGTTGTTAGGATGATGCGTGTTTCCATCGTCCATTTTGTATACTGGGAGCTGCCATCTTAGTTTCTATGGTAGAATGTGGTTGCTATGTTACCCAAAGGCTTCTTATAGGATAGGAGTATGTTAGGAGGGTACGTTCCTTCGTACAAAAGTAATTTCCCGTTTCGCAGAATTACCACAAATAACCCGACAATCTCTCCACATCACCAACAACGACTTTATTTGATACTGATTCCCCCCTCCCCCCAAATCCTTGTTAGGATCCCCCATACCGTACTAGTTCCACGTAGTGCTGTAGTGTGCGTTCGATTTAATCGGGGTATACTCCAGTAGAGTAGAATAACCTATCAGCTGGAACAGCTTTGCTTATTGTTACTATATTTAGCTTTTCTGGTCTATTCTTGTTTGTTCTGACCCTATTCCGAGTACTCTTGTTATTTCGTTTATCTAGATCACCCAATCAGTTCACTTGACTGGCGCTCACTAACCAATCACTTGATTTCTTAACCTGTATGCAGAGTTATCTCTCTTCTGTATAACAAAATCCTATATCATTCCCAAAGTCAATAAGCTATCGAGCAGTTACTGACACGCCATTGCTCGAACGACTCGAATCCCATCGAGCAAATGAGCCATAAAGTATTTACTCGAATGAGTGACTCACACATACGCCTCTTAGCTTCATTTCGGTATTTGAGGATACCTGTGACCTAGTATTGTATTTTTTGAGGATACCTTCTAGAGAATCCCTTTTTTTGTCGTATGATGCCATGAGGGCCATGAGAAAATCCCTCAATGAGGTCTAATTTACTATCCCTCTTTTGAAAAAATCCCTCAATGAGGTCTAATTTACTCTCCCTCTTAGCCTCATCTCGGTATTTAACAGCCATATCCCGTGGCACCCCAATTTTAGCACCCCTTTTTTGAAAAACATCTCACCCTCGGCACCCATTTTTAGTCGTATGAGGCCATAAAGGTTATGAGGAAAGCCCTCAATGAGGTATAATTTACTATCCCTCTTACCCTCATTTCGTTTTAGGCCATGAGGGCCATGAAAAAATCCCTCAGTGATGTCTACTTTACTTTCCCTCTTAGCCTCATTTCAGTATTTAAGGATACCTATGAGTCAGTTCCAAACTGGCGTCTATAGGGCTCCTATACAGCTCATATACAGGGAGTCTTACCAACGGCTTCCATCTTATCTCCAAAACTCCAAGGCCACTACTTGTCTATGGTCTATCTATCTTGTTGCCAACTTTACTGGATCTGCGAGGAATCCCACTTACGGAATTCCTTATACAGCCTGTCTATATGTATACGTGTTATACAGGGGAAATGGAGCAATCAGATTCAGCCTCGATCGAAATTATAATCGGGAGACTCAAGACTGAGATAGGTATAGCTGGAAAGTAGTGTTACAAGTCAATATTAATGGATAAGACATGACGCAGAACGGTAGCCAGTAGCAATGGTACAAGGCCGCAATGACACTAGATTGTCGTAGAAGCTAATGTCAGCAGTGTTATTGCATTGGATGTGGGGGTTAGTTTTGATTTTGTGTTCATGACCTCATAGTGCGCAAAGGTGGGTCTGGGAGGGGAAGTTAGATCCGTCAAACATGCTAAACCGAGCGTCATACAATCTCTCTGCCTTGTGGCGAGCGAGTAAAACGAAAGAAAATTTATGTCTACCAGTATTTCATGGCCTTTATCCAATTTAACACCGAATTAAAACAAATGTATACAGATAGGTTTGTGCAAGCCAAACAAGATTGCAATCCAGCTATTTCTACATGAATACATCTAATATTATGTCGAAATTTAACAGAGTGTCTGCAGAAAATACGCCATTTCATTACACTCGCACTCGTCTTGGTTGATTATTGACGAACTTGCGATGCTTTATAATTATTAAACATTTTGTTTGCCAAAGAAAAGGTGGGATTTACTCAAAGTGTGACTTTTCAACTCGTGACCTGTAACTCGATATTACAGCTTGTTAAAACTGCATTTATTATTGCTGCCTTCTTCCACGAAAAACGCACGGGGCACCAGCATCGCTAAGTACCCTAGCCTTTTGCTCCTTCGTCGCGCCTAGACATGAAAAATTAAGGAAAGACCTTAGATACAGTCTTTGCTGAGGATCGAAAGGGTCCTGCCCCACACTGTCCCCTCACACCTTCTGTACGTAAAAACATTTCAAGTTGCTCGAGGAGGTTATTTTTTTCAAATCTGCACCTATCTCGCATGTTTGGGTGAGTAATACAGAGTTGCGTATCCCCTTCCATTGGGCAATTATTTTGCGGCTAATCGGGTAGCAGCGTTTATACCATTTTTACAGTGGGAGCGGGGTGGGGGGGGGGTGGGGGTGGAGCGGGGGGGACGAGAGGGGGGGGGGGGGGGGTACTGAAGGACTGCTGAATTTCTCCATAGGCCCAAACCTTGTACAATGGAAGGGTTTTTTCGTGCTTTTATGATAAATTTTCGGATAACGGTCAAAACGTTTACGATAGAATGGTAGTTATTCATTCAGTTATTGGGGCTTTTAACGACACTTTCGACAGTCAGAGTCACCTCGTTTCAAACTGTTTTACGGGTGGAGAAAGCCAGAGAGAACCACCGAGCAATGACTAGCAAATGCCAGACTCGCCAACGTACTAACTCCACAAAGGGAGTGTTAGCATTAGTTGAAGACAAGTACTCCATCGACGTGCAATACGCCTCAGTACACAACGACTGGTATTTAGATGGGTGATAGGGGTGGAGGATTGAAGAGGGTTTCTATTCTTCGTTAGTTGGGGACGATATCTTTGAAATTATAAAACTCGAGGTTTCTAGCATAATAATTAAGTGGGAGGGGGGGGGGGTCCGCATTTAGTTATTTCATTTGAAGCTTATTCAAAAAAAAAAAACATGTAATATTTTTATAGTTGAAATAAAACTTGAAAATATTGTGTTCATTGTTTATAATCTCCTTATTGGAGGATTTTGTATCAATGGTCAAACATGTGTGTCAATGGCCAAACGCTTTCTCACACATATATTGTTTGTGCAATAGTTTGTGGGTGATAAAGCGAAGAGATTGCCATGATTGCATTAGTAAGTCATGTCTTTATCTGATTATCATTGAATTGTACTCATTCTGTTTCGTCACAAGATTGTGCTTTATCTTTTGTGTAACAATGGTGAAACACATTCTTACACATATATTGTTCGTAGAAAAATTTAATGCAATGTCGAAGTGGCCTGAGGAGGGTAATTTCGTCAATAGTAGTCACACGATTTGTCTCTGACTTGTAATAGAGCAAACAGTAAACAAAATTATATTATCTGTTTATGTAACCACTTTTGGTTTAAATGTTTGTGGAACAATGTTATTTATTATTTCGGTGGGGTGGTTGTTGGAGCAGGGGGGTGGATGGATGTAGGATTGGAAAATTCTCCATTGTTTTGTTAATTGAAGAAAGCCCTGTTTAAAATTATAAAATCAAAATTAAACTTGAAATTTAAAAAAAATTCAACCTCAAACTGGTGACATCCGAAGTTTTGGTGGGCACTTTAAGATTAGGCACGTAGTGTGAGGGGTGCGTATAAGCCTTGGGGCACACGGTGTAGTACATACTTTGGGATTTGGGCACAGAGGGTTGGGAAGGACTAATATAACACATGTGAGACACATGTGGAGATTACATGACCTCGTATTTTGACCCTGACAGTAAAATAGAAGTTGGCATAAACCTAGTTATAAAAAGTGTTATACTTGTTCAGGCCTGCAGTCTCTCATGAACACACGTACTAGATTTATTAAAAAATAAATAATGATGCAGTTTAGAGCCATACATTCACAAAAAATCACAAAAAAGTGTCCCCGGGTTTTACAGAAACAAAGAAAAAAATCCTTTAACGGGATATAATTGTATAAATGTTTTTTTAGCAGGTGCCTTCTCGGGGGAGATTTCAATTGTATGTAGCTTTGTGGAGCTTGAGAGTTATTGCGCAACAGATTCAAAAAATGGTCCTGCGAAAGACACCTCCGATCACCTGCGGTAACTAGATCGCCGGGAACATGGCTAAGCATCTAAGGGGAAGAAGATAGCAGAGGCCTTTTGGAGATTAAGATACGTTGGAGCCAAACCATTCAATGATTGATATAGAACCGTTAGAATTTGAATGCAATTTTTTGTTCAAAAGGAGAGAGTAAGTTGATGAAGTAGAGATATGATTTGTCATGACTTGTTCGTTCTGAAAATAATTGATGCTTCACAGTATTGTACGAGTTGGTGCCTGTTGAGGAGTGTGTGAATGCAACCATAAAGAGAAAGTTGCAATAATCCAACCGCATGTAACAAATGCATGTACCGATTAGTTTGCGTTCTTCTCATCAGCCATGATCCACACCCTTGCGATAATTCTGCGTAACATGGGGGTCGTCTGCCAGATTATCGTCCAAGAAATTCCTCAGGTTGCACACCGCGGTCTATGGCGAAATCACACTGCCATCGAAATGAAGGGGAATTTTTAATAATGTTAATATAACTTCTGTTTTGTCGAGGTTGAGTTTAGGAAAGTGGGATGTCATCCAGGACTTCATGTTGGCCACGCAACTTTCAGTTAAACCACTGTCTGTCTCTCAAACTCATGTTAACACTTTGGTGGGAACAGAATACATTGAAAGATAAACAGACGGACAAGCTATTGACCTTGATGGTTGTCATCGGTAATGCAAGTAGTAATTTTTGCCGCCAATTTACATCTGAAACATGTTTTGTCTTAGTATGTCAAACAATTGTACATTCTATTGATACGGATGTTGATGATCGACTATCGGTGTTACAGATTACGTTGAGTTTTAATGTCTTTACATAGTTTCCGGGTGGTTTTAGTTCCGAGTTAACACAAAATATTAAAGCTGGGAATTCTCTTCAACAAACGTTTTCTCGGCGTTTGAAGTCCATGCAACTTTATCATTTATATTTGACGTCA
The DNA here is from genome assembly GCA_031216915.1 of Pictodentalium vernedei. NCBI lineage: Eukaryota > Metazoa > Mollusca > Scaphopoda > Dentaliida > Dentaliidae > Pictodentalium > Pictodentalium vernedei. The sequence continues at coordinate 501,530,923 of CM062297.1, read as the reverse complement.
TACATTAAGGCATCTGTTAAACATATTTGGAGCTACGTTTCTACAATAGGAACGCCGCAATACTCACGCTGGCCCGAAACCCACTCTGCCACTTTTTAGCTAATCTCGATGGTTTTTAAACAAAATGTTTTGATTCAGAAAACTTCATGTAGGATGTGGGGTTGAGGTAGTTATTTGAAGTAGAGAATTGCGCTGCTTTGGCATGTTCGAAGAACTGCACGCTTGTATAGGTTTTCGCGCTATTGTGCACGGATCAAGCTCGTATTTTTCAGAGTGATTACTGATGCTTTAGATGCGTTTGATGGACCTCAGTCCCCCTGGAAGATTCGTGTAGGCAACCAGAGTGTAGAACAACAATATGCAATAAACAATGAATAATACAGTAATGCCACATAATGCAATTAAACACAGCGCATAATGTAACAAAACAGCGCATTATACAATGGAATTTACTAACGCAGTATGCAATAAAAACACCACATTGAGGAATGATTGATCTAAATTGTTTACTACGTTTGAATGGTAGAAAAGGAGGTCACTCTAACCTGCGGAACAACGTTCTTGCGCACTCTGATAGCCAACTCAACACGTTGTCCTTCATTTTCAGTGTTGTAATTAAGGCTGGCATAGTATACTCATTTCAGTATAGTTTGATGAACGGTGTTACACTAGTTCCGGACTGACCACTCTACTATACAGGGATTATTGCGCCATTTGGCACTAGTGACAATCATTTACATACCACCCCACCCCATCCTCCTCGTTGGTGTTTTGAAAAAAAAATCAGCGACTTAGATTTTGTTTCGGATGAAAGTATACTGAATCTACTGTGAGACATTCTTCGCGCTGTCCTCTCGGTTACTAAATTTAAAAATAAACGGCCAGATACCACTCGATCGTAGCAGACTCACGACGATCTGCCGAATGTTCACCTATTTTGGGAAAGCAGCACTTTCGTGTTCAAGAACTTACAAAACACTTCTGCTGATTATTTATTATTTTTTTTTTGCAGTCGCTATCATCGTTATCATTGGTAAAATTGGAATACATAACTCATGTGATTTTCCCGTAGCACTAATGGTGTGTGACTTGGCGTTTCAAAAGTTGCTTAGAACGTTTCCGCTTTCCCACCACAGAATATATCCTGATCGTGGGTCTCTTTTCGAGATAGAATGTTTCAAACTTATCCACGGAAACTTTTGTAAAATAAATGTCCAAAATCACAATGATTACGCGTGAAAGTAAAATCGTTCAGGAAAAAAGGGACACGGCACCATTAGAAAATAAGGTAATCCACTTATAGATTACATTAATTGTTTTGTTTGCCCAGTTTTCGCGCCACGTTGGTTGTTCGTCAAGGTTGTTACCCAATAGCAGCAATGGCATGGACTTGAAGTTGCAAAATTACTAGTAAGTCTGTTACTGAGATAAAATGTTTTAAACTTACCTCCAAGGAAGCTTTTGAAAAATAAATACCCAAAAGACGGAATATTTACGTGTGAGTGTAAAATCGGTCAAGGAAAATGGATGCGTGAACAAGAGAATTTAAGAGAATATGCATATAGGTTACCTTAATTTAGGTCCCTGCGAATCTTCGAGATTCGATTCAGTGTACAGTTTTTAGTTGCTATTCGGTTCGATTCGAATCGACGGCATGATTTGTTTCCGTTCGAATCTTGTCACTGGAATACAGCTTTGCATTAGTCATCTTCGTCGTCTCTCAGTTCGTATAGTTGTGGTGAAAAGTGGACATAATAATATTGAAAATAAAGACTGAGTATAGTTTCCGCTATCTAAGCAGAAACAGCATCCGCACCCATGACACCAGCAATGCTAGTTTGAGTTGCACGAGACACTACCTCTGTTGAAAGAAAATTTACAGTTTTCAGGCAATATCAACGATATTGATATATGCCTACCACCGATGATTCTCGCATCCGTTTCTATTTTTGAACTATAATCCTTACTGGGTAATATTCCAACTACATCCCCATGGCATGTCTTAGACGAAAGCATGCCTAGGTGACGTACTTGGAGTAGTTTATCAGTCGGTACTTGAGCCATCACTGCTGAACAAAAATAAGGATTACAGCATCTCTTTCCACAGTCTGCCATCTTCAAGACGCCCCTTATTCGATTCGAGATTCTATTCGAATTGGAATAATAAATCCGATTCGATTCGAGATTCGATTCGAAGCGAAAATTGGTTATGATAACTCTACGCTCCACCCAATAAGCATCAAACAAGGTTAATTGTTTATTTGTCCAGTTTACACGCCGCATTGATTGTTTATTAACATGATAAACGAATATACATTTTCACAAATTCGAAAGAACTTCCAATTTTTTGTCAGTAACAGGCTTTTTGGTGCTAACGTATGGATTTTTCTACTCTTTGTGACGTCCAATCAAAAAATTACCTAACTATTTTGTCAGGTTCCGTACACTCTAAAATCAGTCGAGTTGAACAAGAACCCAAATCAACTGGGTTGAGTGAATATGGACCCATCTAGGTTCATATTCATTCAACTCAGATGATTTGGTCTGTCTTTTAACGCAACTGATTTTAGTGTACGTAGGTTAAAAGTTCTTGGCTTTTGGCGGCTTTAATGAAGAGCCTAAATTCACTTCTGACATTGACAAATATTCGAGCCTATATCACGTCCTTTGAAAACTATTTGAATTCATGATAACCAGGCCTGTACCATAAAACCCTCAAACTTGCTATCGTTAGCTTTGGTAAAACATGGTATTAGCAAATAATGTGCGTGGAATGCAACGGGATATCCATTTCGATGACATTTCTGTAATCGTGTTGTGTAAAAGGCTACCATCCCATAATTTATAAATGCCATTACTCATACAGTCTAAATCACTTTTTAATATTACCCTTACACACCTATTAGTCGTATGTTCTAGTTACCGACTGGTCAATTTTACTTGTCTTAGGGCTTATGCATAGAAAACTAGCACCTGGTGTCATGTACTGGTGTTTATTATATATAAAAATACTGGGTTGAGATGTGAACAGATCAATTTAAAATACATGTATCGAGATTAAAAAATGAGACACATAAATAATGGAAATAATGCACATACAAATTAAATTTAAATTTCATGGATGGGAGACACAAAAAATAAAAATAAAAATAAATAATCCCACAATTACATAGTAACCTGGCTTCAGTAGGTGACAAACACAATCTAGAAACTCTATGTCAGTCTGTTCATTGTTTAATAATTGCTCTTTTAATCTCGTTAACCTATTTTCCGCCTCTTTATAAACTCTTTTTCTCTCAGGCGGAGTTGCCCCCATATACGATTGAACAGTTTTGACCCTCTCAGCGACTTCATGTTTTTATAGTTTCCGAAAGCCGATAAATATCGGGATGATGGTGTGGAAGATTATTGTCCATTCTTGGTTGAAATGATTGGAATAGGAAACCTTGCACCTTCATCTACTCATGTTGTCACCATGTAATCATTGAAGGCTGCTCTATTTGGTCCATCAAGCGTCAGTTTCATGGCATCCAACCATGCGTCCTACATTTTATCTATAGGAAGAAGTGAAAGTGAAGCTGAAGTGAAGCTGCCCGGCGTACCCACTCCTGTATTTCCTGGTCTTTGTATGCTGTGACTAGTTCTAAGTTCGAATTTTCATCCAGATAGATTCGGTATAGAGACGAAGCATCCTTTCACTTCAGCATGAGAAAACTCTCGCCGAATTGACCGTATCGCAGCCATCTCGATGTCAATCTGTACTTTTGATGATAAAAGTTGATTATTCAGTTTTTCTTGAATTGCAGTCTTGAGACACGTAAATATTCTGCAAGATGCGCTAATTTGTCAATCTCGCAGTAGAGCATACACGAAAGGAAATGTTGTAGTTCCCCCTCCTTATAAGCAATCTGTACAGTTGATCCCCAACGGATGGACATGGTAAAAGGTACCATTCATATAAACTGGGTCTGCTGCCTGGAGGGCCCAAAGTTGTTCTTCTGTTGAGAAAGCGAGAATCTCTTCTGAGTAGCCATCTTTGATGGGCAGAAATGATCAATCGCCAAATGTGTTAATCCATGTTTTTTTTCCCAAGCTCACCTGTGAAAGACTTGATGAATTTTTTGAATTGTAGTTCTCCTGTGACGATACAGAGCACTTTTCATACTGGGATAGCTCGAAATGATACCTTCTTGTTAACCAATCTTACCAAGTTGACTGATTTCATCACTGTAGATCATTTACAAAGGAGTGGTCTCCTCTCTTGCTCTTATTCTCATTTTACCGAAAAATCCTGTAATGCGTGTTTTCTGGGGGTTATTGTGCTCTGTAACACTCCTGATATAGTCTTCAGCAGTTGTTAAGATATCTTTGCATGACTTTATGGCACATGTCCAGTGTTGACATGACTTCCTTGTGTCATTTTTGTTATATATATATAGCCATCCAATAAAACTTGCGGTGTACCTCGACGGGATAATATGTACTCTACAAGCCGACTATACCATCTTGGGTGTAACTATATTCTTAAAAAGTGAAAAAAATGAATAATGTTTATTCAATGCAAACAACACTATTCAAAGAAATGCAATCTAATAGAAAAAGTAACTCAGCTGGTGATGATTATATAAAACAAATATGTCCTGTTTTTATATTAGTGCACTAAAGCAATATCTAGATAGATCAAACAAAGGAAGCCAACTACACTCTTTTTATTAAAGAATCTCCAGTTTTTTTAATTAAAAATAAAAAGCATTTAATGAATAATATACCACTATATGTCAAGGGGATACAGGTTGTTAACACTATTTTATCAACCTCAAAAGTGTATGACTCGTGGCATACTTAAAGTGTATGGCTAATGGCATGTATACCTAATGGACCTAAAGTCATAACAAAAGGTAATGAAATATTGTAAGTGCAAGATATCGATCGTGTGTAGATGCGTGTTGTACATCATGCACTTCTACCTGCATGTGTGGTCAAATTCCACCTGACCATTCTTTTAACCCTGTTAAACGCAACTTCTTACGTTCTACAAATTCATCATTCTTCCTAAAGGCACGTGACTGAATTCAAACCGTGGACTCATCTCAGTTATTGATTAAACGAACCACGATATGTAAAGAATTTGCTTAGCATAAATGTTACAGGTCATCTACTTATCATAATTTCTCCACCAAAAGCAGAGTCTGTTTTCTTTCATTCGATCAAATCTGGGATGTGGTGGCGGATGTTTACTTCTAGTTCTAAACGGCATCCATTATTTAATGGGTAAAATGAAAAATTAGATTCAATGACTGATTGATCGATTGTTTTTGAGAATTTGCCCCATCTGTTAGGTAAAATGTCAAAACGCGTTGTATTTGTAAATGCTCCAAAAAGTAGCATGTTCGACTATATAAATGAGATACAATTAAGGACTTACCTGAAATCCACGAATCATCTAACAGTCAGGCCCTTAGTTTTCTGGGCGCAGGACAGATAGGTCACCGGACTGGCCAAAACACTCGGACGAGAGAGAGAGAGAGAGAGAGAGAGAGAGAGAGAGAGAGAGGGGGGGGGGGGGGGGGGCAAACGAGATAGGGAGCGAGAAGACTAGTGTCCCTAAATATATTCCTATGTGTCCTAGTCAACGTTTCTCAATTTTACATCTCCAGTCGTTTTATCGAACAAAATCTCAAATTGGATCTAAAAAACCTTTACCATGGATACGGGTTATTTCTTAATTTTGTAAAGCCTAGGGTATTTATTTCGGCTTACTATAATATGGTACGCCATCCTCCTTTCTTCCTCCCACCCGACGAAAGTAACACAAAATTGCGAGACTACTTCAGCACACGTAGGTCATGTAACCCACTCGACAATATGAACACACCCTTATTTTAGTCATTTTGTGTATATGTTGTATTGAATGTAGATAACTGTGGAATGTATACATTCAATGACCTAAGTATTGAAAGTGTACATTCAGTGGATGAACCATGTAATGTATACAACCAATGGCTTGTGGTCATTTAATGTGTAAAACAGGTTGTTCCCACACGAAATGTAATTGTAGAAAACAGGAACTTCTTTGTAACAGTCGTTGCCATAACAGTTTATCTTGTAAGAACAAATAAGGTGGTTTCATGCTGTTTGATGTTGGGTTTTATTTGTGATAGTTGTTGTGATAAAAAGTTTTGTTCAGGTGACAATTAAAATGTTAGAAATTAGTCGATTCACTCTTTTCATCCACCATCTACATTCCATGATTGGGTCTATTGAATGTACACAATCGATGGTTTCGGGTATTGAATGTATATACATCAGCTGTGGATTGCATACATGATTTGGCCATGGAATATATACATTCAATGATTTGACTCATTAAATGTATACATTCCGCGGTTATCTACATTCAATACAACATATACATTCTGGCAGCTACAAAACAGTCCTGGATACCATACTTCGCAATTGTGTGCCGCATTCTGCCCAGTCCCGATTTTGGCTCACTACTTCACGAAACGACCAGGACCACTGAGTGCTATTTGTGGAAACTGATTTTCAAATGGCGTTAGTTGTTTGTTTCTTTAGTTTTTAGTCCCAAAAGCCAGTTTATGGCCGCTCATTTATGCATTTCCATCACTCTGTTCGAGAATACTATTATCGTATATATTTCTGATGTTGCTCGCTCGTGATCTGCGACATTACCTGAATGAGCTCGGAGTAAGGATAGAAGTCATACGCAGAAGAATTTAAATCCATCATAAACAAAGATAATAAGACCGTATGTTCAGACAACAGACATACTTTCCCCTGATTCTGTATATAAAAGTAATATCATAGACAAAAGTCACACAACAAACAATTGGCCTAAACCTTCACCATTTCTTCGGAAGATGAACGAATCCCTCAATCCCTCTGCATTGGAGAAGGCGATTCAAGGCATATCTGGAAGGGTTAAACGTGTTAAAATATAAATCTGGAACGGTTAAACGTGTTAAAATATAAATCTACTGACCTTTTTATCGAACGTGAAATATATATCATATAATTTGTTGAAAGTACAAAGAGATTAGATGCAGTGGTAAAAGTATAAGCTCACAGAATCCTCAACAACATCCGAGGTGTTGTAAGACCTCGTAAGATTGTCGATATTGCTGAACAAGATATAGTACAAGCAAAAATTACTTGGACTAGTTTGGCTCAAAACAATATCAGTTAGGAAGAAGATGGTTTTGAATCGCAAAGCACATTTTCAGAAGTCATTCAAAGAAGCACGACCATGGCCATTTTGCGGCCAACGCCGTTTCGGCTGCCAAGTCTGATGTGTATTTTAGTGATATTTCCCAAACTTTGAAAGAGAAGTGTTAAAAATAGTGTTGAAAAGAGAAGGTAAACACAAAAAAACGCAAATTTGGCATCGCTTGCCTCGGGCGTCAAAATTTTAATTCCAAAATGGTGGGCAACAATTTCAAAGACCAAGAAGTCGACGTTGAAGTTTCAAAGATGTGTAAATTGTATATGCGGGATACTGTAATTTCAAAGGTAGAATTTTAATTAAATATGACAAAAATAGCCTAAACTTCTAAGTGACGACAAATTAAATAACCCCAAAACAGCTATCTCCTATTTTTTAACATTTAAATGTTTTGATCTTATGCCCCCTTTTAAAGTAACTTCGGCGTTCGGTCATAACCGTTGCAATTTTCAACGACGGTATCAGATTTTTGGATCTGTATTTTGTTGGAGATTATATTCCTCTAATTTCAAAAGACCGATGCTCAAAATGAGGGTAAAACTCAAAGGTCATGTGAAAAGCGTAAAATTGACAGGGCTGGTATTTCATGGAAATCGGCCGCAATTTGTTTTTGTTTTTTTTTTTGTGACGTGGACATGAATTATATCCTCCAAAAATTCCGCTATATCCCGAGATAATATGATAGGAGGGCACCACACTTCTAGTTATGGTTTCCGGTGGAGATGATATATCTAAAATATGAAAGAGAGAGATGTTTGATACTGCAATTGATATTAAAAAGATATAGAAAAAACGTTAAAAGTGACGTCTGTTTGGATAAAGGTCAAATATCGGACAAAAATGCATGATGGCATAACTAGAAATCACCATTAATCAATGTATCAAATTCGGTTACTAATAGCTCTAAAAATATGGCTGTAGTGTGCCGAAAAAAATAAAATAGAGAGAAAAAGCTAGCGATCCCAATAAGTCATTTCAACTTCGTTGGATGACTTAAACAAAGTAACATGCTTTCCCCCAAAACATATATATTCAATTTCAATTCACAACAGCCATCCAAATCGCTGAAAATGGGATACCCACAAGTCTGAGTGGATTTCTATATCCCAAATGTACTTCGATGTTTCAAATGTCAATAGTGCGGAGGTTGCCTGAAATGGCGCAGAGGTCTGCAGCCCTACAATGTTGCGGATAACCACGCAATTTATTAACTGTTAGGGCAATCATATGTCCCTCTGAACAAATTTGCAGGCTGTCGCGGTACGCGTAAGGTTGGATAAGACGATTACATTATGTTCGATTTATGTTTCGCTACACAAAGCTCTTAAACGTAATGATCTTCAACAACTTGTTCACCAGTTTCCAACATGATACATTTTGTCATGTGATTTATGTGATCATAGTCCTCAGTGGGGTGATTTCTGCAGTACGGAAAACTTAAAAGGTGAACTAGTGGAAAGACTATTTCAAAATACGGCCTGCCTCTCCTGTCCTGTGTTGTTCAATGACTGGTCAGACACATACCTGCATCCCGTTTCTGTTGAATATACGTCAGTTGATCTTACAATTGCATGTCCTATCTCCCTCAATTTTTCTTGGAAGGTTGAAAATGACATGTTCGTGAGTGACCAATTTTCATTGTGTTGGAAAGTGTGGTTTCAACAGAAGATGGGAGGGTTCCCCAGTGAATCTCTAAAAAGACCAACTCTAACACTTTCTAAATGTTTTGTTCTGAATAGCTCACCCAGGCGAAATTTCAGTAACATGCTAACCAACTGAAACATTCCACCAAGGAATTGCTTGAAATTGCAAACGAGACCGTTCGAGATCTTCGAGAAAATCCAAAACGTTTTTCCATATCTTGGTTCAATAATTATTGCAAACAGGCTATAAAGGGTCGCTGGAAATCTGAACTGGACTTTAAAAAAGTCATTAACTACAATTAATTTGGACAATCCACGTATGAATGGGCAAAAGCAAGAAGACTTACTAAACAAAAACGAAACGTTCTTGGGGAACCTATGTTTCGAAACTTAACAAAGACACACCCATCACGAAATTTGGAAAATGATTAAACAAATTAAACGTAAATATTCAAAATTACATGTGCGACACCTCAACGATAACAACACGCCAGGTAGATCGAAAAAGTAAACATCAAACAAACTGGCCTCAACAATTCCAAAGATTTCGTCGTCAGAAAATTGTAATCTAGAATTCTTTAAATTAATAATATACAGAAGATTAAATTAACCTCCGACAATTAAGACGATTACAATGAGCCTTTTCCCTGTGGAAGAGTTAAATAACTTTCTGTATAAAAGAAAATATTCCGCCACAGGACCCGATGAAATACACTGTAAACCTTTAAAACACCTGCCGAGGTCACTTTAAATGTTGCTATCAATTTTCAATGACACATGGATGACTGGCCATTTTCCACATGACGACGGCTATCTCGGTAATTACAGACCCATTGCACTCATAAATGTTCTGTGTAATCCCATGGAAATGATAATCAACGATAGACTTGTCTGGTTTCTGGAATTGAGCAATCTACTTACAAATGTCCAGTGTGGTTTAAGGGGCCAGAAAGAGTACTGTGGATCATTTGGTGAGACATGAACTGTTCATCAGTAATGCCTCTACCGGGAATGAACATGTGGCCGCCATCTTCTTTGACCCGACGAAAGCATATTATACAACATAGAAGTATGGGATTTTAAAAGATCTTATTTAACATGGAGTTGAGGAGGTGTATGCTTTCTAAGAGGCTGTCAGGTTCGCGCACCGTGTACTAATCCGGTATAAAATTGGGTGTACCTTGGGGCAGCATTCCTTACGTTACCCTGTTTTCTTTTAAAATCAATGACATCATTTACGCAATTGAGAATATGGAATAGTTCGCATTGTATATCGATAACTTTTCAATTTGCTATAGTAGTAAAAAATTAAATGTCATCAAGCGTAAACTTCAGTTAAGTTCAAACAGAATTCAGAAATGGGCTACAAAAAACGGCATCAAGTTCTAGAAGACCAAAACAAAGCGTATTCACTTTTGTGTAACCTCGATCCGATAATTAGTAGAGTAGAGTACTACAGAAGTTGTTAAGGATACGACAATCCTAGGGTTGGTGTTTGGCAACAAACTGAATTTCATTTCGCGTATAAAACGACTAAGAATAGGATGTTAGAAGGAATTTATCCCCCTTAGGGTAGTTAGTAGCACTGACTGAGGTGCTGACAAAAACACAATACTCCAAATATATAGATTACTCGGTGGTCAAAATTAGATAACAATCCACAGACCATAATAACTAGAGTCAGAACATCTGGAAGTTTGATCCACAACGAGGAACTAATAATCAATAAATATCAGTACAATATTACATAAAAACAATGTACTACCTGCTGTCAAGATTTACCTTACTTGAGTTCATTTGCCATTTTGTTGTTTAGTCTTTATTTTTATTGTCTAGGGGATGACAGGTAGACAGCCATAAGACTGTCATTCCCCACATTATACATTTGTACATCTACCTTTGTTTTTTGTAACCTTGTTTCTTTCTTTTGTATATGTATGCTGTGAAATAAATATTGAATTGAATTGATAACCATCGTGTGGCTCACGGTTCTGAGATGAAGAGGTATCACAAGCCAATTCATGCAATTCATCATAGTGGAATTATAATTATTCTGTGTGTTTTTAGAACATAACCAATAGATTAAATGCTCTTTGAAGCAAAGGAGCTTTTTCATGAGAAGTGCAGAATTAAACTGTCACTCCAATATGTTTCTAAACTTTTAGCTAATCCATCAAACCCCGCTTATAATTACGTCTCCGATCCTTAAAATGTTGATTTTTTAACAAACATCCTCCTTTGGGAATTAGAATTAAACCTCATATGGAATCCGCCATATTTGAATCAGATTCGATAAAAGGAAACTGTGGGCCACATATTCCTCCTTTGCATTTTAGGAAACCTACTGCTATTTTGGACTTGCTTCCTCGAAGATATCTGGGACAAACTCTCAGCAGTTCAAACAAAATTATGCCGAAATGAAGTCCAAGTATAGCACATGCAAAAGGATCTACAAAGATCGATCTAAAGATAGTGACACAAAATCATTAGCTGTTGTAACTGGTGATCAGATCAACTCTACCAGAATACCAAATGAAAGTTCTATTTTCACTGCAGAAATTAAATGCTTGTTGTAGCGCTTGAATAAAAAAGAATGCACAGGAAAGTAAGTCGAATATATTTTCTGACTCTCTTTACTCTTTGAATTCTTGACTCAACCACAAGTTGATGGGCCCACTCACTTTGAAACTTCGTGAGAGGTTAAATTCTGTCATGTCTGACAAATATGACATAGTGTTTTGCGGGTTGTCTAGACATATTGGTATCTCTGGTAACACCACGGCAAACAGAGCTTCGAAACAGGCTTTATGCAAGCTATCGCTGATTTTAAAATTCCCTACAGCGATTTAAACCACGCATAGATAGTTACATTAACTCTATGTGTCTTGCGGGATGGAATGGAGAGACAAATAATAAGCTACATCGCTTCCGACCAAATACCAATGATATATATACGTCTAGTAACCTTTGTAGAAAAGACCGTGTACTATTAACACCATGTCACCTTGATCATACAAGATTTTCAAATTCCTTTCTGGCAGATGTTAACAGCTGGCCAGAGTGTCCTCATTACTAACAGGTTACACTGGAACACATTCTTTTACTTTGTGTTAATTTTAGTCATGTCACTGGGTGGTATTCCACTGTACGATATCTGAGAAATCTGTTTTATCATACCATCCCGCACAAAACTATATCATTTGTTAGAGCAATTACATTTTTGTAGAAAATATAATTGTTTCGTTGTTTTAAACTAGGCTCTTCAAGTCTCAAATCACAGGGTTGATTTACCGGGTATTCACAACACTGGTATTACCACCCATTACTCTTCAAAGTATTCCTGCCATTAGCATTCTATTGTGATTATATGCTCTTTTAATCTCTCATTTTCCTTCGTAACTGACAATGACGTGTTTTACTTTTTACCTTTTACTCGCCACGATATAGCATTAACTGATGATGTGGCGTTAGGCATCCGTAAATAAACAAACACATAAGTACATGGTCCATCATTGGAACGATCATGTTCCAACGAGATCTTAAAACCCACATTTCGAATGTAAACAAGCACATAGTTATTTAGGGAAAATAGAATGTGAATGTCGTTTTCATAGGCCTGTGCCGGGGGTGGAGGGGGAGGGGTGTTATATCATGCGGGTGGATGCAAGGTATGGACGTTTCCATAACTACCACTCACATGTAATCGTCATTCAAATTCAATTTTTTATTTTCGTCTCAAAAACATAGCTTATGATTTCTCATTGGGGCGAGCTCATTGAACTTGTTCCAAGTAGGGTTTATAGGCTATTTTTAGAGACAAAAAAGTGAACAATTTTAGTCATTCAATAACTGTTCTGACAAATGCCGCCTGCTGTTCAAATTGGTAAAGGTGAAAACGAAACAGGCTAGGTGATATCAGTTAGGAAATATAGCCAGTAAGCGGGGACACATAGTCTTGTGGAGTTCAGATGTGTTCTGTTATATTGCGGAAACTGTATCTAAATCGAACTGAGAATCTTGTACCTTTGATTCTACTATACTGTCTTATTTTATTTCACACCTCAAAGGATCGATCTTTAGTTTTCAAGTAATATATAGCTCTTTGTGATACCAGTCGGACTGCTTTGTTTCACTTTGATGTCTATACGTTATTGCTTCCTGATCAAACTGGTAGGTTAGCACATTCTTTTACTTTGTACCAATTTTAATCATGTCAAGCGGTGATTTTTAATATAGTATTTTTGTGGATCTACTTGCATAACACAAACGAACATGATTCTGGCGTTTTTGAAAGAAAGTAGCCTTTTAAATAAATTTTAAATTGCTTTTGGTCTTTCCTTTTTCATGTCTATTAATCAGGTTTATTTAATACTAATAATATAATAATATATACATTTATCTTATAGGCACGTATTTCCCCCAATAGACGTAAAAAGATCTAGACAAAATATAAATATGTATTGAGGGCAGCAACCCTACGTGCAATCACCAAACTCGCCGAAATAAATTAGACCAGATCATTTCTGCCATGATGATATTTTATATATAGGCCTACCATGCGTTAAACATAAAAAAAATAAAATGGAGAAACAGACAGCGAAAACACTACTATATAGTCCGGTAGTCCATAGCACAAGTGGAACAATGAATGGGATTATGTCATACACATCTCGATAACGTAATACCACAAAGTCATGATCTTCATTCATAAAAAATCAACAGACTCGTCGATATGTGACCAGGAACGAGGTCTCGACTTCAATACATCATCTCGGAAACTCACCTGGTGATAAAACCCTATATGTATATGGCGCCGAAATTAAAAATGAGCAAACATGGCAGTATGCTTATTGTAAGGCGTTTCACATGAAAATAAATAAAATTCGTTATCTACTACAAGTGCAATATATAATTAGTCTATAAAGGTGAGCTGTGCGTTACCTTTAACCCTTTACCCAACGCAGACGATATCAAAATGTATTATTTTAAATATCATTTTTTTCAAATTTTTCAAAAAAAATTTCAACAAAACTATATCATGTGACCCCTCGTTGGAACGAGCTCGTTCCAACGAGGGTCACATGATATGGTTTTGTTGAAATGTTTTGAAAAATGATACTTTTTCGACTGCTGAATTTGCATATTACACGGGCGGATGCAGCTGATTCGTTGGGTAAACGATTGAAGACAACAGTATTTAAACAGTTCTTGGGCTTAGCAAAAGTCATATCTAATTTCAAATGCCCTTGTGTGCCATTCCGCGGGAAATAATCCACGTAAGAGAAAGTTCTGTCCCCAAATGTTTTGCGTTTGTTGTTTGCAACATAATATTTATTAATTTTTTTTGTATCACTGTCCATTACTGTCATATTATCTGCTTTTAAACAATTATTTTACCACATTTAATCAAATGACAAGACTGACACTAAATCTCATTTATCGCCAAGTGTAGTCTGGGATGCTGATGAGGGCCATCTTGTGGCGTTAAACACCAATAAATAATTACATAATGCATGATAGGAGAACTGAAATAAGTTGTGATAATTTGTGTTGTAGTGTGTGCAGTACTGTGTGATAGCAAACTCGCCCTCTTTCTCGCTCAAATTGCGATACGATTGGGAATTATTGATACCGTTTCGGGATTTCGGAAATACAATATTTTTACATCAAGACTAAATTAGAGAAAGCATCCGAAAATAGCGTCTTGTGTTCAATGTACTCGTGTTTCGGTTTCGAATTGTGAAGTTCTATAAAGTATTTTGCGTAGGAAAGTAGGCAGTGAATACTGAAATGCGACCAATCCTATAAAACTTCTGCAAATGTATTTACCAGTATTTTTTTATTACACCCCCGTAACTGTATTTCCCACGGTCACCTAGATTTTGGGGACATGCGGTTGTTTTAAACAGAAAGATCTAGAGCGATCCGATAAAAAGTACCTTCGCGTGCAAAAGGTCTCTTGGTACACTGGTCCATAGCGTTCAGTGTAAAATAACCAATGAGAACCTTCAGCTATATTTATCAATCGGATTTACCAGTAAAAGAGAACTTGTTTAACAGCTCCCGTTATACTCCTGCGCCACTCACACTCGTTCAGTAATCGTTAACCCATTCAAAGTGTGATTATGTTTATATCTTTCTATAACTATAAGTGGTTGAAATAAATCATTAGCGTTTTAAAAGACATGGCAATTTACCCTCTTGCAAATTGCCATGTCTTTTTAAATTCGTATTATTCCTTTATATTCGCAGGTAAAAAATAGAAAATAGAATTTTGGAAAATACAAAGGTTCTATAGGAATGACCCAGTCACAATCTGATCGAAAATTCCGTCCGCTTTTATTATTACTATACCGTATCTTTTGTGGAAATAAAATGTGATTAACTGGTTGAGTGATGAAAGCCACTATCAGAGGTTTCAAAAAATGAGAGTACCAGGGCAAAAACCTTGCACATGTTTCATATTCAGTCATATGCAAATATAATTTGTTGACATAAATTTGTTTTATAACAAATTATTGGTGAGTGCCTGTGGACACTCTCCAATAATTTGTAATCAAACAAATTTTGATTAACAAATCCAGACCACCAAAAATAATCTAACCCTAAAACAGTTAATCTAATTGAAGCCAACAAGCACTGGAACATAACCAATGGGTTTCTATCGCGCGCCCATACCCACGAGTAAATGCATTACTCTGCGCTTCATTGCCGTTGAAACCAGTCAATCTGTGGACAACTGCCCTCCAAGTAAAGAGTGAACTACATTTTAAACCAAATTAAAGGATAAGGAATATGGTTCACATCTCACATATGACTTGCTTGACAAAGTCGATCTGTTAAATATGTCCTAACGATTAAACTACGAGCGTACATGAAAATTCCAATTTAGGTGTGATGATTTTCCTCAGTAGTCAGGAATCACCTGAGCGATGAGTTATGCAGTTTGTTCAGGTCTATTCGGGAGAATTGTGACTGTAACCTCAATACTTAGGTTTTCCGATTACCTGGACAGCGCAGCAGGAGCGTCAACAAGTTTCAGTATGATGTTTGCCTGGGTATTGAGACGCTGTTTGAATTATATTGCACCATCAAACATAACCCTTTACCAAACAAAACTTGTCGATATCACTTGTCTAAAGAGTTTTCAAACAGAAGTTTACAATGTGTGTTGATAGCTGATTGTCACTCAATGGAACGATCCACTGAGTTGTCTGGGCGTATGTTTTTGGTAACAACGGTTGAAAACAAACTAACAACATTTAAATGATCGAGTTTCTGTTTGAATAGGACCGTACTGAGCAGTTTCAGTACGTAAATCTGTACCGTTGTGGAATTCGAGTAGGGTTACATTAGAACTTAACATGTCTGCGATGGGGTTTCAGACAGAGTCTGTAATAACTGGCGGCTCAGGTGTCTGTAGGCATTTGTGAACGATATTGTGAGATCAAAACATTTGATTTCGAAGAAAGAAAATGAAAACACAATCAGCTGGTGAAGTGACCTCCTTGCTTTTCAGGGTGGTATACCTCTACAAGTTCGTGCAAATACTATCTCACATACTTTGCCCATCTTCGGCGCGTAAAGTGTGTATTTCAATGAATGTATGATATTATATGTTACTACTTCATGTTTCCTTCCGTAACAATACCATAATTTTGTATTTTCATTTCCCCAAGTTTTACAGACACGGTTTTAGTGTTGGTGAAAAGATGTTATCATACTGAGGAACATGCAGACAATTACATGCATACGCAGAAAATGACGTGCATACTAATCCGAAAGGTCAGTATTTCTTTTGTTTGCTTAACAAATGTTGCCAGTGATATTGTTTTCTAAATTATTAGACATTTGTAGCTTTTGCCTCGAAAAAAATCACTTTATATCAACAGAAGCAGCTTGGGGATTTCGTTCCAATAAGAGCTCACATGCCTTTGTTTCGACCGCATGCATTGGTAAAATTACGCAGCTATTCTTATATCCAGTACAGGGCGGTTCAGACTGATTTGTCTGGGAAGGGGCACGTAAAATGAAGAGAAACACCAGGATGATAAAATATATAAATATACAGTTTATTTCTAACAGGCATTCACATATTTTGGATAGTCAGACTACTCCGCATTTACAACAAATACTAATATAGATAAACTTTGATGAACAGACGAGATTACAGCATCTACAAAAATAGCTGGACTGACAGAGATGTTAACCCTTTACCCAATGTTACTACCAAACCGGTCAGCGCTACTCACAAAAATTCACAATTCATTTTTCATTATTGTTTTCATTTTTGTCTCAAAGGCTTAGCTTATAACCTCTCATTGGATCGAACTCTCGGAGTTCGTTCCAATTGGGGGCCCATAAGCTTTGTTTTTGACGCAAAAAATTAAAACAAGTTAGCTCTTCAAGAATTCTGTTTGCAAGTGTCGTCTGCCTTTCGTGTCAGGGGAACGTTTAATACGTTTTTCGTTCTGTGCTATTCAGTGTTTCCTGATGGTAATTTATGCTCCAACAAACCCATGTTCTCCGTATAAGCAATCCTTCTCCATATTCCATTGAAAATGAAGTGTGTTTGCGTGTTTCGGAGTTCCTAAGTGCCACTTGACTTTCATTTTACCGCGCTCCGGACCGCCATTTTTAGAAGCGATATTTTTATATGCCTCACCATCCGAGCATTTTGCTCATCGGGAGCTGTCACAAACATCTCCTGGTGGATGATGCGAGGATATGGAATAGCTCTATTTTGTACCTATCTTTTCCATACGCTCGCACCCACACATCTTGGCGCTGGGCGTTTCCTGAACTGTATCGGGAGCGCTTAGTTAGAGAGGGGAATGACGAAGTCCCCTTGTGATTCTGGAGTTCAGTTGTTTCATTACCCATGAATATCGGACAAATTAGTTCCCTGACGTATTTTATTAGTGTTAAGGGCGAAAAGTCTTTCTGCTGGACGATTCAACTTGAGGCATACTCTCAATGGAAGTGACGTCTTCAGGACCCATTCTTGTGAGAAGAGGTACATTTCATGGTAACTTCCTATCCCTCTGGGTTTTTTATTGTTCTTTTTATTTTATTTTATTTTGTTTTTGTTGTTTCCGTTTTCCCGATCAAACTATTATTTTCTGGTATAGCATATTGGATTAAACATAGAACTACACAGTTCGATATCAGGACGGAGAGAATCTTGTCAAGCAGCATATTGTATCACCCGCTACACTATTACAAAAGTCATGTTTCTATCCTTTCCAGGAGCGCATTTTCAATGTTAAGAGTTCGCTGAAAAGACTTGAGCGTTTGCATGGATGCCGGTGATATAAGGTTGGGCGGTACTTCTTACCCGAGAAAGGACGCAAATAAAATCAATAGTGGGTCTACATTTCAATGCGGATATTTGGAAGAAGACGCTGCATTGTTTTTTTATGGCACGTGTTTTGCGAACAGCAAACGCGCAGTTTTTTGCTAGGGTGACACTTCTTTATCCTGAGAGGGAAGCACCGTTTTGCGACCTAAGACCAAACATTTCTAAGCTAATATGAAACTACCGAGATCAAGAAATACATCGACATAAAAATAATGTCGAACTTTCTGTAACATCAATACAAAATTACTCAACATATACTATTAAAAAAAGTAGGGGATATTCAAACTGATGTTGATATTTTCGGAAAATGGTATTGGATACGCGTGATTGGACACATCAATATGTTACCAAGTTTAGTGTGGATCATGAATGTCACCGGCCCACGGAAACTTCGTGCAGGTTTTTCGACTGTGGGGTACGTTTTAAAATTTTCATTTGTACTGGACGGCGTCTTTTCGGAGGTCTCATCGTTCTTTTCTTGGTATAAACTCGTTCATCAATAGTTTGTGGTCGAAACGTAACTTCTGAGGTATGCGAGGACTGACACTTGACGAACGTTTACGTGCCGTTGGCATGTTGGAAGCTGGTAACAGACAGACTGCGGTGGCTCAAATTCTCAACGTTACTCAATCGGTAATTAGCAGGCTGTCTGCACGCTACCGTCAGGCAGGCAACGTTGATGACAGACGTCAGTCATGGCGTCCAACTGCTAACCAGGAACGTTTCATCAGAACCTCAGCATTACGTAACCGCCATCAAAGTGCCTATGAAATTGGACAGCAGCTGCACCGAGCGACATATGTGCGCGTCTGTGGTCCGACTATCCGAAATTGCCTACACACCTGGAAATTGTAAGCTCGACGACCTCGAATAATTCCACGTCTGACTGAACGTCACATCGCAGCAAGGCGTAATTGGTGTGGAGAACGTTAGCGCAGGGACTATCGTCGGTGGAGCAGCGTCATGTTTTCCGATGAATCGAGGTTCACTCCCAACTTCCACGACAGGCGAAACAGAGTGGTGTGTGGCAGCGGCGGAACGAACGATACCATGACGTAACCGTTAGGCAGCACGGTCGTTTTGGTGATGGATCGGTTATGGTGTAGGGATGCATAACCATGACAAGCAGAACAGCATTACATGGCATCCAAGGGTGTGGTGCAGTGCAGTACTATCGTGACAATATATTAGCAGCTCATGTGGTGCCATTTGCTCGACGTCACGGTTGTCCATTCATTCAACGCAAGAGCACACTGGGCCCGTGTCACTACAGAGTTCCCCCAGGAGGAAAACATCACCACACTGCCTTGGCCGACACTAAGTCCAGACCTTTCACCAATCCAGCACGTCTGGGATGTGCTTGACCGGCGCCTACGACAACGCCAACAGCCCCCTACAAATGTCCAGGAACTCGCCGCTGCACTGCAGGAAGAATGAAATAACAGCAGTCAAGCTGATATTGGACGTTTGATGAGAAGTATGCCACGTCGGATCCGGGCTTGTCTCGCAAACTGAGGAGGGTTTACAAGGTATTGAGGTCTTGGACTGAAGGTGGTAAATTCTCTGACTGACCGTCCTTGTCTTCTACAGCTCAGTGCGTGGAATGTGTGCTTGTCAGGCACCCAGTTATCGCTGAAATCATTCATCAGATGTGACAGTGCAATGCCTCTACTGTCTTTTTGATGAAAATGTAAATATATTTCTTCATATACCTCTCTTTTATCAAATATACCCTATTTTTTTTAATAGTATGTTATGAGTTGATGCCCGCCTTTAGCACAGATCTACATTTACAGTGTCATGACAACAATGATCGATCTTTTCGTTAGCATCTTTACTTTGCTCGTTATTTTGACTTTCAGATGCGCCCATTGTACGATCTTGATCATGTTCATGGCGCTATAAAAAAGTGAGACTTGAATTGTATGTTCTGGAACAGGTCAATCTAAGGAGTAAGACTAGTCACAGATAATAAATTTTATCTTGTCGTGTTGATAAATCGGCTTTTATTTTATCACATAATCACACCAAATAGCTCGTTATTGAAAATATCGTTCACATCACGTCTGATGAGGAAATGACGCCAAAAGCCAACGTCTACGTGGTATCGTTGTGAGTGATTTGGTTTCGGAAGTAGAGTTGAATTAACCTTCTCTCATTTGTCAATAACCGTCTACATAATACAAACAGCAGACAGCATTTCGTCGCCTGAGTGCTAGAATGTTCTATGTCCCATAGGGGACATAGAACATTCTAGCACTCAGGAGACAATTTGCAGGAAACATCCTAAATATTTCCACTTTTCGTCTCAAAAAACACAGCCTTACGAGCTGATTCCAATGAGGAGACAAAATCTATGTTTTTGTGGCAAAAATTGAAAAAAAGTTCTAAAATAAGGACTCAACCTTGTTCACAAAATTCACTCTGAGCCGAGATAAACGTCGGCTCAGAACGACTTTAGTGAACTCGGTACAGAAATTCCATATGAAATCGCGGCTTATTAGAGATTCTCTATAGAGAATATTTTTCTGTTTTTTTTTTTTATGTTTTTACTTTTGAACTCATTCTCCATGAACCTTAAGCAAAACAGAAAATAAATCCGCCTGGATCTCTAAATTGCTCACATGCATCTTCAGCATCATGTTATCGGATTCCGCGTTGAGTTCCGTGCTTCCTTGAGGCGCTGGTGCCGTCTGGTGTGCTGGGACATATGGGATGAGTATACAACACGAAAGTAAACAGGATTTAAACTTGTTTTCAAACAGCAGGAGATACAGAAAGAAGCGGTACAGGAAAGTCTACATATTTTGTGAGAGCTGGCGAATTGCGGTATGTACAACACGACAGTATTTTCGGAGAGTAGACCCATTCGCTCGGCACTGTTGCGGGGGGGGGGGGGGGGGGGGCGTTGATGAGTGAATGAACTTGGCTGATGAAGAAACTATAAGGAGTAACTTTCTTTGAGTTCTGGTGGCTAGTGTTGGGACTCCAGGGAGTGACTGTTTTTGCCGTATGACTGTTGTTGCTACAAATAGAACTGATATCAATCTCGTCTTCTTTTCAACAACTGCCTACTATTGCGAAAACTGTGGCTGCCATTCGATTGGCACTCCGTCACCTCCAGCTTTTATTTGGGTAGCTGCAATCCTACTGCTGTCGCATTTAATAATCAATTCTAGAGCCTTGGGAGATTTTTATGACCAAGTTCAGAAGACTGGGGGAAAATACATTTATGTAATAGAAGCTTTACGACGACCCAAGTGAATATTGTCATAACAAAATATGTTTATGAACTTTATACAATTCTGAAAGCATTCAATGTCGCGTGTGGAAGCTGAAATTAGTTTCTCTACGACCAGAATAAATATTTACTTAAAGACGTATTTAGCAGTCGGCGAGAAGTATTTAGCAACTGTGATCACACAAGTGGTCTCTTTTGTGGTCCGATCGCGATCCCATCGCGACACTCTTACGCCAGTGTACCGAGAATTCCAAAATAAAATACTGCGAAAGCCACGGAAAACAAACGAACATAGCATTTCAGATTCAATGTTATCGGCTCTCTTTTTATATAGGTTACATTTTAGACTGGTGTGGGGAGAAAGTGGGCAGAGATGTTCGACCGGATCGGGACCCAGTGGACCTCGGACGAATTTCACTGCACGCATTTGTGATCACGGTAGTACACATGATAAACAGAAAAATGATAACCCATTGCACAATGATGTAGAAAAAACCCTCATCTCTCAAACAGCACGCTTTCCCACAATTTAACAAGGCAATTAACAAATTTACATTTGTCCGACAAAACCCAATGACCTCTGTCAAATTGGTTAAACTCCTTATGGCATTAAGGGGAAAGAAAATTGACAAGTTGAAATTTTTGATATTTCGACATCCATACGCTGAGGGTTATTATGATGGTCAGTAATACGTTAATGCTAAAGACTTTTGCCATATGTTGTAGGGTTGAATTACTTCAGCTCTCTCCCTCCTCAGCTAGAACTGCAAAATGTATTTGCCGTTTTTCGTTGATTATTTGTTACATGGCGATTTTATTCGGGAGGAGAGGTTTGAAATTGTTAAATGTTACATCGCTGGACAAATACCAACGGAGCCGTTTAGCATTACATAGAAAGTAATCGCTTGACTGGAGTGGTTACGTGAAATAATTCATGAGAGGTGAGGGACCTTGTACAAATACGAGTGCCCGATTGCACACGAGTGTTTTACAATATAGTCCCTCGCCTCGAATGAATTATTTCACGTAACCAGTCCAGTCAAGCGATTAGTCTGTTTATTACTTTTCATTATTGACGATAATTATATCATTTAACCCTTTACCTGACGTAACGGCCAGCGTTGTTCTCAAAAATCGCCAATTAATTTTCATTATTTTTTAATTTTTTGTCTCTAAAACATAGGTTATGACCCCTCATTGGAACGAGCTCGTCGAGCCGTTCCAATGAGGGGTCATAACATATGTTTTTTAGACAAAAAATGAAAATAATAGCTATTCAAGATTTTTTTTTGCAAGTGTCGTCTGTTTTTCATATTTGGTAAAGGGTTAAAAAAACAAAAAACAATGAAGTCCCCATTACACCCACGGCAAAGCGTCTTTGTTCGCGCGTACGGATACATGGCCTACTTGTTGATTGCATAATTCACTTGTGAAGTTATCGTTTATAATCAAACCTGGGAATCCCAGAAAATCACACTTTGTAAAGTAATCATTATTCTTATTTAGCATATATTATTTTTCCCCCAGAATTGCCCATTACCAAGCTCCGCAGATGTCTTCAAACTTTGGTGAATTCACGCCGATTTCGACCGGTATGAACCAGCTAGAGTTGCCTGCCTTGGTGCGTTTTTAATCACAACACATTTATTAACATGGAAATTGTTCGTCGTTATTCGTCGAACGCAATCAGGAAAATTGACGCTACCAGGCATAATGGAGTAGTCTGAAGCTGAGATTAGTGTCGTAAGTGGAGATTCGGTGGAATGGTAGGAATGATAGTTCAGCTATCGGAACGTTGCGGTTTCCCCAGTTGAGAAGCCACGACGTTTGGATAGCTGAATTAGAAGAAACCTCGAACTTAGTGAAAAGAATGAGAAACAATAGCATTGTCGGACAACTGTAACAGATTTCAGACCATTCTGTAATTATTTGTTTGGTTGTATGTATGATGAAGGCCTTGTGTTACATAACGCAGACAGTCTTTTCGTAACCATGTTTATATCAACGTCGAGCCGTCCATCTGATACTACCATTCAAGAGAACACTCCAAATGTCACAGGAAAAACATTTTACCATTACCTTATCAGCGCATACCCCATCGCACTGCCTTGGGGAACTGTTGGAGCTTTCAAAGTTAGATGTTGCTACCCCTGCCTCCTAAAATCACATCGTCTCAGAGAAATAAATGTCTTACTCCACATTCGTGCAGACGAAAATGACACACATTGATGATAAATGTGGTTAAGCTGGCTCCTTACATTGCTGGCCACAAAGTTGAAATATTGTAACTGATTCATGCATGGGGACGTGACAACCGTTACGTATTCTCAGTTCTGTATTCGACATTCGTTACCAACCGATTTTATCGTTGGTAATGAATGTCGAATAATGAACTGGGAATACGCAACGGCTGTCACGTCCGTTTCGCGCATCGGTGTTATGTTCTTTGAAGGCAAAATGGGACATTTATCGTATCACTTATAACATGAAGCATTTTGTCAACATTTTATGAAGACTTACGGGTAAGTGTCTGGCCGGTCGTAATTTTTTAAAATAGTGCAAGCAACCAACGCAGATGGTATCTTCATTACAGAGTTCGTCCTGAATGTATAACCGTGAGTCACCCAGCAAATCTACAACGTTGCAGACCCCGCAGCAACGGGTTTAAGCCTGGGTCAATACCTCGGTAAATAAATCAAGAAAACAACGAAAACTGAATGATAGAATTGTGGGTGAGGACATGGAACTAAATACACTTTTATCAGACACTGCTTCGTTAACGACGAGGAAAGATTAACACATATACATAATTATGCCGCAATATGCCCGTTTAGCAAATCCACACAATCCACAGTGACGGGAGAGAATTTATTACAGAATGATGTGTCTGAATTTTCTTCCCGGAAATTGGTAAAATTTATGTCGCTACAAATAAATATATTACATGCATCATTTTTAGATCGTCTGGTGAATATTTCTAATACCTGTTGTCACGACAGATATAAGAGAATATATCCTACGACGTGACGCACAACATTCAATAACTTTATATTGATATCACAGTGCGTTTTCGACGTTTGGGTTCTTAAGTTGCAATTAAAACTTCTTTAGCAATTAAACATATCGACGCATATTTTCGACAATGTAGTGGTGTTATCTCATTCATGACTGCAGTGACATTTAAGACCTCTCTCGCGGCTATCAAAAACTTAGATGCCGGTATCTCATATTTTGAAACCACAGGTTAGCGTATTTTTTTTACATGGATGATTATTTTAAAGGTATTTAATTAATGTTTATTGAACATTTGTTTCGAGAAAAAAACCAGACTCAGTACTGTGATCACAAGAGCGTTATTTTTCACGATCAAACCGAAATCCGACAACGACTCAGTTGTGTTTTTGCAAATAACATACGGCAAAATCAAGAAAATAGCACCCGGGTTTCAGCGTTTCAGTGTTCTCGCATTTCTTTTCGACGGATGAAATTCAACCGTGTTGTGGGGAAGAAGACAGAGCGAGAATTTCGGCCGGAAGTTGTGATCCAGTCGAAAATGTGAGCTTTTGTAATCGCAATACTGCAATCGTTATTTTTTGCACACACGTTCTTGACATAACGAAACTAAATACATATTGCCAGGGTGCTGTACGGTGTATTTGTATTTCCAGTTGAAATTATAATTCAGATTAAAAGACAGTGGTATTATCTGTGCCGTCATACTTTACCGTTAATACAAACAAAAGAGATAGAGAATTTCGACTTGATTGGAACTGGGTCATCACTACGTCATATATTTCCACTGATATTTCGCGGTTACCCTACATGGTCAACTGATGTCATTAGATAACTGCTGATATTAAAGCTAATAGCTTCTTGTTCTGGAATAAACAGGTATTGATGAAGTTCTGAGAAGCAAAAAGAACAGAAATTTCAATATGAACATTTCAATTTCGTTGAATTTGAATTTGACGCTTTTGATGCATTCACACACATGCGCAAAAAGGGTATGCGAGATCATGTGAGTTTAATAGAAAACAATAACGAATGGAAGGAAATGAACGAATTATTCAACACTCAACCTTGGGTTCAACCGTAGCTAAGGCCTAACTGTAGCTGTCTTGGAGACATACAAAAGTATATCGTCTCTTCAGAGGAGCATGAAGCCATCTGCAATGCTAAAGACGATATATGCATGGCTTCTGTGACCACACTTCTGTGCTCAAGGTGAATGGTGTACATTTGCGTTCATGACCACCACGTATTTTTCCTTTTTGCCGAACATATTTTCACTCTCACTCTCCATCAAGGTTGCAAATAATTAATTTTTTTCAGGAAAATATATTTTTTACAAAAACCGGGATTTTTTTTTTTATTTCTCTTTTTTTCTAATTCTACTTCAGCTGCCCGTTGGAACTCTCAGAATTCCGAGAATTCTATGTGATGCTCATACGATTGTCTCCCATTCCACTCAAATTGCCTGTTTGTTACGCAGCTGAGATCAGAAGCTGTGTCGTATGAATCCAATCTGCAAAACACACAGCCACTCATATTGCAGTCTTTGACAGTCCAAGTTCAGCTACCTACAAAACATTTTTTAACACCACATATCCTGTTACGCGAAACATGCATCAGTATCTTTATATACTGTAAATGTGATATCTCATCTTCATTCTTTCATCACGATGTCTGGTTCCCAAGTGAAGTACACAATCCAATACACAAAATTAAACACCAGAAATATCAAAGGAAACAGGTACCGCGATACCTTGTCAACCGTACGCGCTTTCTGTCGACTCTGTGCATTCTTTAATGCTCGTCTGTTTAGCATGTTACTCCCCTCCTGCAATTCAAAAATAAGATGTAAATAAATCAATAAACCAGTTCTCTAGTGATCAGCCAGATTTGTTCTTTCTTTTTTCCGAAGTGGAGGGAGGTACAGTAATAATCTATACTATATTTTAGAATGTCTGTCTGTCTGTCTGTCTGTCTGTCTGTCTGTCTGTCTGTCTGTCTGTCTGTCTGCCTGTCTGTCTGTCTGTCTGTCCGCTATAGAAATGAATATGGGGCCACCCCAAGTGTCCAACATGGGTCTACTAGGAGTACTTATTTTATGGCGGAGGTCATCGTCAGGTTTAAAAAAGTGTGTGGGTGGGGATGAGGGTTGGGGTGTAGGGAGCACCAAAAGTTATGACCAAATTTTTTTTACCGATATAAATCTTCAAACGGGTCTACTAGGGGTACGTTTTTATCGGGAATCTAATGGTGTGGTTTAAAAAAGAATCGATGGGGATGGGGTGTAGAGGGGCACTAAAAGTTATGACAAACATTTTTTTTTCACCGATATAGATCTTCAAAGGGGTCTACTAGGGGTAATTTTTTACCAGGAATCTAATAGTTAGGTTAAATAAAGTGCCGGGGTGAGGTGGGGTGGGGTGTAGAGGGGCACCAACAGTTATGACAAAAATTTTTCTCACCGATATAGGTCTTCAAAGGGGTCTACTAGGGGTAATTTTAATACTCTCTTCAGCCCTAGCAACGCCGGGTAACCCTGCTAGCAGTACATATTTTGAACTTATCAGCTGGCTAGAAATGTCTGATCAGAAACCATAATGGACCGATAACCTGGCAATAGACTTTCGATAAAGTTGTTTCCTCTGAAATTATTGACGGGCGAGGAAGGTTCAACGAAGAAACATGTTGTTGTTGAGAAAACTCCTATGACATCATAGAAAAAAAAAAAAACTGTCTTTTATTTTCGTTTATTAAAAGTTAAAAAAGGAAACTTTTTATGGCAAGCTAATTGGAAGCAACTAAGTAAGTGTTCATTTGGATTCTTTGATTGGCAAGTGTGTTTTTTACAGTAATTTGCAAGTTTGTTGTCTTCCCAGAAGAAAAATAGCAAATCTTTCTTCCAATCTCCTAGACTTTTATATTAACAGAACGGATAGTGTGTTCCTTATATGCCACGATGTTCACACTGTCATGTAGTGAAGAGAGAAAAAAAAGTTATGGAACATCAAATGATGGTGAAAGCGATGTTTTCTGATTTAAAATTGGTTTAAACAGGGAATAAATGTCAAACGTTCAAACTGATTGGCAAAAGAATAGTAAAAAAACAGCTCTAGTATTTTTATACTACCCTATAGGAAAACGCCTGAAGTTTGTGAAATGATGCGCACATCGATGATACATCGTCGATGACATTGCGAAATTTCAATTTTTATATGAAAGGTATCTACCCTTTGTGTTAAATTTACTGACAACTTTAAAAAAATAGGGATAGCTAACTTTACTGTAATTCTCTTCCAGTGACGAAAATTTTCAGCCATGCATGCAGCTCAGCTTCGATTCTGTTAAAAATGTCGAAACGGAGACCGAAAGAACAGAGCCGTGGAAACTAGGAAGACGGAGGGTTGGGGGTGCACGTGTTTTTATGTTCTAGTAATAAATGAGAGAGAGAGAGAGAGAGAGAGAGAGAGAGAGAGAGAGAGAGAGAGAGAGAGAGAGAGACATACAGACAGACAGACAGACAGACAGACAGACAGACAGACACAGACAGACAGACAGACAGACAGACAGAGGCAGAGAGAGAGAGAGGAAGAGAGAGAGACAAATTTGGCCAGCATTATTTTTACCAATCCGTCATTGCAGTCGCACTGAGAATTATCAGGAGCGGGTGCACAGATTATTTACTCTCAAGATGTGACCGAACATTCCTACGTGTGATTTGTCTCATCTATGACCTTTAGAGCAGAGCAAAATGCACATTTTGGCTTCATATGTTAGAAATATTTGCACTGGGCCAAAACCGTATTTCGGCCTGGTGGGTTTACTTGATAAATGTGGACACGAAATGTGCACTCTTTTCAACTGTACAGAGGTGCGTTAATCCCAGCCATTGATTCCAACACCCCTGCGAAAGTAGGCATTAATAACACCAAGTTTTGTTGCACAACAGTCGAAAGCAGTTTCAGTGCTAAAACACGTTAATCGCAGAGAAATTGAAAAATAGTTTAAACTCTTACAGCAAGTGTGCAGAAGCTGGCAAGACTATGTCAAAACGGCACTGTGATTACAAAAACGGGCAGAAAATATCGATTATTATTTATTGGGTTTTAACGACACTTTTGAACTCCAGGATCCCCTCGTGTGTAACAGTGTTACGGTTGGAGGAAGCCATAGCACCTTGAGAGAACAATCGATCAACTATCATACTCCTCAACGAACTAACTCTGCACAAGCAGGGTTAGAATTGGTGAAAGACAATTGCATCATCGATGTGCAGTACGCCTTAGTACACAACGCCACCGTACCCCGCGTGGGCAATCGGGATGATGTGCATTGTCCAAGGAAACAACACAGTTACCCCTGGCGGGGACCGAACTGTTGAACGTTCAGTTTGAAGTTCATTGCCGTAATTACTTAGCCACCGCGCTCGCAATCAGTAAGATTAAACATTAATCCAAACAACTGGGTTAAGTGAATATGAACCCAATTGGGTTCATATTCACTTAACCCAGTTGTTTTGGGCTCATTTCTAACCCAGCTAATGTTAAACTCGCTGCCTGCCTTTCGTCTTACAACACCTTATATGTGCATATGTCTTGATGAAACGAAATGCGAAAACATGAACCTCAGATGATATTTTTGTTTGTTTCTCATCAATTGATTTTGATTTCGTAGTATTTAGTTTATGAAATGTCGAACCACTGGTGTTACTGGGTTGCGACCAAATCGCGATCTTATTAAAAGCGATAGTGTGATGACCATTGGGCTGAAATGCGTTCATAAAAAAGTGTGTAATGTTTAACCACGCGTAACAGAATTTGCGAACTGAAAGTACACAAATATGTCAAGTTGCTTGCTTTGAGAATATTTATTTATTTATTTATTTATTTATTTATTTATTTCATTTTGGATTTAACTACACTTTTGGTAGCCCGCATCACCTCGTGTCGCATTGCTTTACGGGTGGAGGAAGCCGGAGTACACGGAGAGAACTACCGGACAGCGGCTGGACACTGTCAGACTCCCCAACGTCGTAACTGCACATTCGCAAGGCTGGTATCGTTGAAGGCAAGTGCACCATGGACGTGCAGTAAGCCTCAACACACAGCGCGGCCGTGCCTCCGTGTGGGCAATCGGGATGAAGAGTCTTGCTCATTGACTCAACGCAGTTACCCCTGGTCAGAACAGTACCATGGATCTTGCGTGTTGAAGTCAGATATGCCACAACGCGTTTACTCCTGGTCAGAATCGAATCGTGGACCTCGCAGTTTGAAATCAGATGTCCCAACAGCTGGGTCACCGTGCTCCATGCTTTGGGAATAAATTGCACAAAAATATTTTTTTTTAAAAATTAACTGGGTTTTTTTTTCCACCGTAATACCAGCGCCTGTTTTTTTTTGTTTTTTTTTCACCGTGACAATACACATCATTTTCTGAACGTTCTTAGAGATATCATTCCATTAATAACTGTTAATCATTTACCAAAGGAATCGACCGCTTCCGCCAGCGTAATTTTCAAACTGAGCAGATGAAAAAAAAAATTCAGAAAAGTTTCACAAAACCATATCATGCGACCCTCAATGGAACGAGCTGGTCGAGTTCGTTGCAGTGAGGTGGGGTGGGGGAAGGGGTTATTGAAATGTTTGAAAAAAAAATAAATAAATTGATTTTGATTTTGTGTGCGATGGGTAATGGATTAATGGCTGGTATTATCAAGGTAAGGAGTACAAAAATGATATCGCTCTATCGGCATCAAATGGCCATTACAGAAATATCATCCAAAACACATCTAATAGACACGAGACGTTAGAAGTCAGCACGACGTCATAACATTTCACGTGGTTTTGTTTCGAAGACAGAATTGAACTAATCTTCTCTGGTTTTGAAGTCATTATGTAATAAATTGCAAAATATGTCATAAAAATAATTTCAAATGCCTCACGATTTGATATGAAATTTTTTCGAACTTTGTTCACTGATATATATATATAAACGCAGGTGATCGAACTGGGGATCGAACCGGGGGCCTTTCGGTTTGAAGTCCAATGCAGTAACTACTGAGCCACCACGCTGCAAGGGTGTGTGTTTAGACCGGGAGTTTAAAATGAATACGAAGTAACGAATACATGATACGCGATAGTTTCTCAGTTGCTGTTCTCGGAAAGTAAAGACTTTTCAAATAGTCCATCTCGGATAAAAAGGGACACGCGCTGCCCCATAGCCTCAGGGCAAGGGTCAGCTGCCCTACCGTTTGTGAATTTGATCCAGAACTGTCATATGAAATGTCGACTAATTACAGATCTCCTAGGTTTGTAGTTTCCAACAACATCATGCACTCCGTGCTTTTAGCATTATGCCATAGAAGCAATGATCAAGCCGAAAAATTTTACCGAGACCAAAACCGAATTACCAAAAACCGCACTTCTCCAGTAGAAACGGAAGTGACACTCTTTTCGCTCTCTACTTCAGTGGGAGTTGTTTGTGTTGTCGTACAAAATAAACCGAGAAATGTCGGCTTTTCATTGACACGAGAAGTCTGTCAGAATGGATGGAAAGAGAAAACGAGATAGATTTGCATTTTTTTCCAAAAATAGGAATATATGACGGAGGTTAACCTATTACCTAATGAATTAACGAATCGGTGAAAACTGCGCTGCACAGTTCACAGCAATGGCCATTCGTGGCGTTTTTAAGATGTATAGACACATCCCAGCAGGGCAGGAAATACCTGTCCGTGAACCTGTAGCTTACACCACTGATCCCTCAACAACTGTATTGTAGGAACGTCAGCGATAAAACGTCGCCAATGAAAGCCACCCCGAGATGGCGTCAAGTCAACTCTTCCCACAATACATGACGTTTGATGAGCTCAAACTGTTAAGCTGAACGATGGGTAAATGTGCAATGACTAACCCGATTGACAGTTTTCTCAAAAAAAGTTAAACAAAGATTAATATGTATTTTCGGAATGATGGTTAGGTGTGCATGACGTAACCACATAGCGGTCCAACATCTTTTTTCAGCCTGGATCCTTGAAACTTTGCCATCGCATCTCCTTTTGTCGTTCTCACAGCATTCTGACCAAATTTAATATGTCTGACAGAGTTGAAATATAGAAATTCATTTGTCCGAACGATACGATGCAAATAGTGCCAGGGGCGTCACGAAGACGACCGACTGGAGGTGTGGGGTGGGGGTAAGACTGATTTGTCCAACTGTGAAGGTTGAAGTCCCGACTGATTAATTTTCCAACTGCATCTTCAAAGCATGCCTTGATGATGCTGTTGGAATATTAGTCAGTTGGGATAAATGTTAAAAAAATCGAAGACTTCTTGGAAATTAATTAATAAATACAAAATATATATGTTGTAGTCCTGACACAATTTTCAATTAAATTGGTCATGCTAGTAAGGGAGAATCGATAGGTAAGACTCGATGGCAGGCGAAAATGCCCCGACTGGAAATATTTTGGGGGAGGGAGGGAACCACCCCAATATTTACGCCCTGGATAGTGTCCAAACAATCTTGTAATATTTACACTTCTGTTTGCGCAGTGCAAAAGAGTGAGCATGTAGATAATGTGATAATATGTTTTTTTTAAATTTATGAAAATATACCAGGATAATGGTATACGGAAAACATTAACAAAAATATTCATTAAAAGAATAACAATAATTACACCTTTACTTTTTGTATTTTGCAAGGCAAAATTAGGCCAGTAATGGGACTATATTTTATTACGAAGTTTACAATAATTTTGTTTCTTCAAAATGTTATATCGATAGCAACTGTTGATTTTCTTTTGTTGTTTTATCACGCAGTTAAACTCAACTGAACACCCATTTACTTGCTCATGATAGCAAAATAAGCCATTGATTTTTCTGAAGAGACCACCTGTATTATCAAATGATTCGCTTATCTTAGATACATCTCCCCATTAAAATAACTAAATTTTCCAAACAGGTGCACATTTCAATACACTCTGGACTAGACACGGATAAATAAAGAAAAAATTCTCTAAAACATTGCTACCGTTTTGTTTTCTGTTTTGTTAGTTATGTAGGGCTCCGTTATTAGTTATGTAAGGCCACATCAACATGTCTAAGTGAAGAAATTATATAACAACATCTTTCGACTATCCAGAAAACAACTATCTATGCCACATTGACTAATTAAATGAAGGGACCTTTTGATCACAGTACAGATCTATTGTTGCCACATTAAACAATAAACCAAAGGTGAAAATAGCGATCACATATAATAATGGCATGTAATGTTGATTAAGTTGGGCATGGGATACATGGGGTAACTATTCGCCGCCCTGCAAATATGCAGTTGCTTTTCCGTGAAAAATGTATGTCGGTGTACTTCCCACCAGCACATAAATTTTATTTTATGATTTAACACTTACGCTGCCGAAAGCGACTATTGTCACCGATTTTGTGATGATTATCTGTAAGTTCTTGTATGCGCAGATGAAACTTAACATCTGATTAATTGTTGGAAAAGGCTCAGCGAGCCCTTTCCAACAATTGATCAGATGACAAGTTTCAAGTGTGTCATAAATTTTATTAAGCTTCCTCGCATACAGGCTTACATTGAGGTCCTCCATATATGGCTAAAGTGGGCGTGACAGTAAAAGGGTTAAGCAATGAATACACATAGAAAGGTGTTGCTCAATTGGGATAGAAAATCACTTCACACAAGTCACAAACTTGCTAGAGTCACGAGGTCTACCAATTAATGGAACACACAAGGACATCCGCCATGACTAATTAAAATATTGATTAAGCGTTTATAAGTGAGGGTTTTTTTTTATTTATTTTTAATTTATTTATAAATTTATTTTTCTAATTATTTATTTCTTTATTTATTTTCATGATAGCCGGTACTTTAGCGTTTGATTACTTACAAGTAACCAAATTATGCGCACCTAAGAGCGTGGATGGGATATAGATACACCCGCGCCCGTCTCCTGTTCACGAAACCTGCGGATAGAAGAAAAGTTCAAGAGGAGAAACCTGGTATAAATTTTGAGAACATCTCGACTATTCGAAAATTCTAAATCGGTCCAACAAGAATTGAATAGTTGAGACGACTTCGAATTGAATCGTATCGAATTTCGAAGCTACCCAGGGTTTTAATCACTGAATTTATTTTAATGGTAAAATGGGTAAAACCATATGAACCATTGATTCAATAATTGCAGTGACACTCCACATCTGTAGAAGATTAATTGCTCGGACGATGCATTATTGATGACAACAACGAGAGATTGTCGTCAGCGAACGCATCAAGGGAGATTATTAGTTACACCCTGCTGAAACACCGTGTGGCGAATTTTTTCCCTGCCCCTTCAGAGTGTCGAGTTTTGTTTTATCACATAATCCTCAAACAGTATTCCATGACGGAAACCTTGATAAAAGTAATAATTAGAGAAACTGAAAGAAACACATCTTCATTATTAAACAAAAACTCAAACATTTATCAGCCTTCAATCCAAGGACATTGAGAAATGACGTTGTGTGTCTTGGAGAATCGGGGACACCATATCCAAACTTGTACAAGTACTTTAATAAGTTTCACTGAAGAGGTAGTTCATATAATGAGATAGGTTGGTTGCAACGGATCTGAAGTGTAGAAACACCACAAAAGAATCCCTCTGCTCGACAATAAAATCGGACATCGGGGGTATGTACACGTCTTATTTCAAGTTTTTGGAATATTCTTATGGAACAATATTATTCTCATTTTGTTTGGGAGTCTGAATGTTTATTATCACTGACGAAAATGTTGGAGGCGATGGATGAAAGGGAAATCGACGAAGTGTACCATAGAATGTTTGTACACCCGTTTTAGCTGTCACGTGATATTGTCATACACCCCGTTGAACTTCGTACACTTCTTCGGAGTTAAATGCACCGTACTGGATGTGCTGGGAAGCTTGTATATAATTTTAAAATGGTAATAAAATATGTTCTAACTATGCATTTCCCCAACAGAGATGCATGTGTACATACTTTAGGATGACCTCCAGTACAACAATTCTGACGATTCGTTGCGTCAAAATTATATTCAGTGATTTTATATTTCTGTCTGCACATTGGTTTCATTATAGTTAGCATTTGTGTCGATTTCACACTGAGGGTCAACTCAGAGGCACCACACCATGTAAACCTGCAAAAATAGTTATGGATCTTTCATAATGTGTCGCAAAGCTCCGAATGCTCGCATCGCATTTAGTGTGAAAATACCCCTCATCATCAACCGATTTGTATAAGTTATCTCCGCCAACATGTATGGCATATGGAGATTTAATACCTGGATGCCGGTTTTTAAACACCGAGCCGCAAGCGAGGTGTTTAAATGAGACATCCAGGCATTAAATCTCCATATACATGTTGGAGGAGATAACTTATACGTTTTTGTCCCGTTTTAAACACAATACAACTTAGTGGAAATAAATTCTCAGCTCCACAATCACTTGGACCGAATTCGTGATAACCATTTTGTTTTATAATCGCAGAAGACAACAGATAGAGTTACATCCCTTGGGTCGTTAGGGAAACGAGTAAACAGTATTTTGTTGACATATTGTCCCCTGAGTTCCAATGTGTTCTAAGTGCCTATAGGCACATAGAACACATTGTTACTCAGGGGACGAATTATTTGCTCTTATTTTGTTTTTATGATTGTATTGTCGGAAATCTGATGATATTTGTGACTATTTTCTGTTTTTTTGGTTCGAGTTTTATAATGAGGCGAGCGGAAGCGAAAATCTTTCATTGAAACCATATTCCCCCGATGTTTCGCATGCGCATATACCCTGGATGTTGTACGCTCTCATATACCTTGGATGTTGGGCGCACCCTTTGTCATGGCTATTTATCCAAGGCATTCTGACCAATCAAATGACAGAATTTATCGGGATATAGGGACAATATTATTTATTCCCCAACTGAAATACCAATATAATCGGTCGTAAGTAACAATGATTTCAGCAGTATTTAGAAATAAGAAAAGAAGGAAAGCCGCTAATTGCATAAGTGAAATGAAATATCTGATAAACATGCGATATACATGGAAGAGGCAAAGTTAATCTCAAGCGACAGGCCCAGAAAGTATCGTAATTTTCAGCAAGTTGAGACGAGTTATTTCCCATATGTCATTCGGTTGTTTTACATATTTATCGTCAACGATGATTTCCGAGGGGTATTTTCTGATAGTAGCATTGATTTTAATCGTGTTATTCCATAATATGCGGTGCTACATATTTAAAATATATACAAACAGATAATCGTACAAAGAACTTCTAGGATAGGAAGATTATTCCCTGGAAAGATAGAGAGCGGAATAAGATCCGGAGGCGGTGGCCCGTTTGTTGACCTCACCCATTAAGATAATGGCGGGGGGTTATATGCAGGGACAATCTGCTGCCATCAAGAGCTAATCTTATCAAAGGCCTAGTCAGTTGGTTTGGTTGCAGACTGTTGCATACAATAACGCTATTAATCATCTAGTCGGTCTGCACCCCCATCAAACCAAGATGGCCTGCTATAGATCAAATAATTAATTATATTAACTAATTCTAATAACTGTTGATTTTATAGTGTTGTTTTCCCAATCTCCACAAGACCCATCTGCATTGTATGCACGCACATGTTTTAACATTCACAATATCAGTCAGTACCACATTTCATTATTAAAACTAAATTTGCTAACCCTTCCGCAAAGACATAGCCTGTTTGAAGAGAAGTCGATGAGGAAAAATAACTTTCGTACTTTCAAACAGTATCATATAAATGGCCTGAGCAAATCCTTCCAGGGCTATTTAACTCTTCTCCTGATATGAAATGCATGCGATACTTGCAAAACAATTTATTGAATAACTATTTGTTTCGTCTTTTGCCTCAATAACATAGCTTTTGTTATTCAAAAATATAAAATAAATAATATAGTTCGAATGGCGATTTTTTTAATAGATTTGGGCGGGGTGATTGTTGCCTCTTCGTTAGTTGAAGGGCAAATGGAACCAATGAAAATATGGCACGTACATTTATATGTATAGCAGTTAAGGAAGAAATGCGATTTGTAGCAATTATGTGAACAATGGCCAATGGCATCAATAACTTACTCCATTTTCTTCTTTCTCTGTGCCCATCGGACCGAACATGGACATGCGTCTCTTTTCCATTCTCGAGAGAACATTCACGTAAGCAAATTCTATCAGACCAGCGAAGACGAAAAATAAGCACATCGCCATCCAGACGTCTATAGCTTTTACATAAGAAACATGTGGTAGTGATGCCCGAGCTCCAGAACTCTGCGTCGTCATCGTGAGAACTGTTAGAAGTCCCAGAGATATGCGAGCAGGGATGGCATCTATGTCTAACCAGAAAGACACCCAAGATAGAATCACAATCATTACACTAGGGACGTAAACTTGTGTGATATAGTATCCGTAATTTCTTGAAAGGGCGATTCCAATATCTATACAGGTGTAGTTGCCTGAAAAAGATAATAATAAGAACACAGTTAGGTGTAAAGGTGTACAGAGAAAACAAACAGAAATGAAAAGGCTTCTGAAAGCGTTTATCCGTTCAGCATTACATTTACATAAAAATACTTTTTGCAGGGATGGGCAAACAATCCGGGGAGGTTTTGTGGTCGATGTTTATTTTTTATTCCCAAACATCAACATGAAGACCTGCTTTTCAGCAAAGAGAAACCCCGACTCGTTAGTAAAAATGCTTCTGATACTCACTATACTTTTTAGAAATTATAACAAAGGCTTCCAAGTGTCTTCCCTTCCTCCTTCCCGGCACCCTTCTAGCAGTAATCAACTCTCCCTTGTAATATATGAAACGGCGTTCATATACTTTTTGTTGGATTAACAAATTGGCTAGTTAATGCGGAGACGAAAGAACATCATTATATCTCAAGAGATAAACGAACTATTTCATTGGGTTACGTTGTGTGAATCACTTGCAATGGCATGGTAAAGAAAAATCGAATAACTTAATAGAGTGTATGAGAGACAGGGGTCGATACATATCAAAACAAATATTGTTCGAAAAATACAGAAGCGGCGAAGGGTTCCCTATTTCACCCCCCCCCCCCTTCCCGTTTGTGGTCACCTATATGCCGAAAGAGTAAGTAGCCCTGGATGAACCCAATTGCATTTACTGTGTGTCGAGTTTGTGTCGCCATGGACTGATAAAAACCCCAACTGATGTTGTCTCCCCTTCTACGCTCGTTACATCGGATACAACACACTGTCAAAGGTTGTTCAAACAGCAAAACAGCATGATTTTTGTACCCTGTCAGTTGATTACTATGGGGGTCTTCAGTTTAAATTGAGCACAGTTTAAATTTCTCTGATTGAATGGAAACAGAAAGAATTTTCAAAATACTTGAATCAATAAGAAATCGAAGAAACTGAAATAAATATAGTCCGCGCATAAAGGCACCGCTATGACGTACTGATTCAAAATTAAGATATAATACCGGGAACGGGAATTTCTGCGGATCCAGGTTCTGAACGTCGATCACGATACCCAAGAAATTTCATACACCACCGTATCAACTATTGCCAATAGTGATTGCAGCGAAAACAATTTCTTCTGAGACCAGCAACGGCCTTGGCGCTATGGTTTAATCTCGCGAACAGGAATTTCACGGTTACTGGTTCTGAAAATGAGTGCCAATCCCCGGGGAATTCATAGACTTGAATCGGGAATCAAAGGTTGCGCCGGGACTAATATTCACAAGCAACAACCGGAAACAACAACCGGAAACAACAACCGGAAAATTCCCGTGTCTGACTTTCAAAAAGAAGAACCAGAAAACTCCCGTTCCCGGACTTAAACCCTATTGCAAATAAACAAAATATTACATGCCATTTCTTTCATAATCAACATGAAATGGTCAAGACATTGCATGCTTCGTATGTTTTGTAGAAAGAAAGACGAGTGGTAGCCAGTTGGAATTGTAGTAATGCTCGACGAGGAGTATTTATCAGTGAGATTCGGGAAAAGTACTGCATGCTTATAGCTATATTCTTCGCTTCTTACAGTTACATGTATATGAATAACGTTTTCGGCGCGTATAATTACCACATAGAACATAAATAAACATTATGCACAGAACTATATAGTATCTAATATACTCCGCAAGTAACTAGGTTTTGTAGGAAGGAACCCACTACAGATCAGGACAAATCCCTTTGAACTGAATTTGACCGGTATTTGAATAATGATTTCGATGCGTCTAATTACTACATGGAACAACATAAGAACATTATGCATTGAACTATATAATGCACCATTAGAATCCGCAAGTAATTACACTTATATATTTTGAAGGACAAAACACACTACAGACAGGACAAATCCCTTTATGGCCAAGCGGAAAGCTGAAAGATGGACAAAACTCGATGTCTATTTTTGATTATTTCATTCAAATCTTCTTTTTTAATTAATTTGATTTATTTCTCCTATTCATGTATTTCTTTTATTATTAATAATAGTTCTGTATATCAATATACTATTAATTTATTTTGTGTCTCTGTGTTGGGTGTGGTGGGGGGGGGGGGCGTCAAATGAAAATGTAGTATCTATTATGTTATTTTTGTATTTCATTTGTCGATATTTGAGATGCTGGAGTGAATCCTCAGGGCCGTGGGGAGGATACAGAAAAAAAATTTCAACCGGATCGCGGCCCGGTTGAAATTCTCCGTGCGTATTTGTAATCACAGTACTGGTAAATATGTATCGTGTTTTCTGTGTCTTTCTGTGGAGTTCTATACTGTGTTATCTCTTCTTTAACATCAGATTGGATCTGTGACATGTTGCATTTATAATATGCATGTATATGCAAACTGTATGTACAACTCACAAAAGCTTTCCCTTTCCGTGGAGAGGTCTTTCCAATAAACTATAATAAGCCAATAATTTGGTATTGACAGAGCCTATTAAAGTTGGACTTTCTAGTGATGTTATTGTCTTATATTCATTTCCGCGAAACTATTTCTAGAGTTTATGTCAGATAACTTAACTGGTACCAGTCAAACATGCAAGTTCACTCTGCAAGCGACCAGGCTACGTACTTGCAGACTTGTCTATATATCACAGTGTTTGTTTTGAAATGTCCAAATAAAGTTACACTAAGTCTAAAGATGATAAATTGTAGTGGTAATTTTGCTGATTACAAGTGCATTAATACCTGTCAAACATTAAGATCGTGCTTATCATTGACTATGACCGGCTACTTACATGGATAGTGAATTACCACTGGGACACACGTGGAGTGGAGTTTCCACTGACAAAACAATTACTGTATGAAAAGGTATACGAATGACTAGCAAAGTTTCAGATAATGGATCTCCATGCTGAACACACAGGTCCATTGGTTAAAACGGTGCTTGCCCTTCTTATGTGTTATCACTGGTATCGACATTTACTGCCTAGGTGGAATATCCTGTTGGCAAATTGCCATATCTTTTAAAATGTTAATGATTTATTTTTGCCAGTTATATTAAGAGGTAGCAAATACAATTCTATAAAATGCAGTTGTAAAAGTTTTATAGTATTGGTTTCAGTCAGATCAGTGAGTACAATTCGTCAAATAAACTTGAGTATTTTGCACTCAGAATTTGAGACATATCAGAACCACTGTCCCCTTTCACTTGTTCTTTGTTTCTTCATTTAGATTTTGTACTGGCTATTGTTCTGTCATGATCTGAAATTGTCAACACATTAACATATTAAGATATTTTCTTGTAGGTACCATGCAACCTGTTGCTCTGAAACTATACACTCTCTTTCAGATTAAAAAAAACTGTCAGCGGGAACTGGATGCAGCCTGCGTCATGCAGGTCACTCTTAATTTTCTCTTGTAAAAGAATAATTTATTTTAGGCAATATTACTAGGTTCCCATGTATGCTGTATCATTGTGTGGCCAGCCATATAAATCGCAAATATGCATAGACAAACCGTGGAATGTACCACCCAAAAAAAAAACCTCAAACGTTTGCAATAGCTTTAGAAATATGGCGTTTCGGACGGCTAACCTGTGTTCAACCCATAGGTTCATTAGCTGAAACTTTGAAGGTTGTTCCAAAACCTTTCCACAAAATATGACTGTTTGTGTCCTGACGCAGTTTTGATAATTTCTCTTGGCAGGTGTTGCAACAAAAAAAAACCCCGCCGTATAATATTGTGAGCAAGTATATTTTAATAAACAATTTAGCTCAACAGCAGAAAGATGGCCACGGGCCTGCAAGGATATGTTAATTGAAACTTAAATCGTAACATAATTTCTGAAAAATGGCATTCTTGCAGGGAGATTTTGAGGTTCAAATTTTGTTTCGCTACTTTTTCGGATTTTGAATGAGAATTCGTTGCTAGAGATAAACTCTTGGATAATAATGCCATTCAATATCATTCAAGCACATCACCCTCAAAGTAGACTGTTATCTCTTAGACGTTCTCCTTTCGCATTTTTGTTGGTTACAAAATGTGACAATATTTTCTATGCAAGCATTAAATACATATTAAAACAGTCACTGGCAATTTCGATGGCGTATGTGTTTCACGCGTTGCAATGTTTACTTTCCGACATTCTGCTGTGTCCGTTGCTGATAATTCTGTAAATCTAATTCTAGCTTAAAATAGTCCAGTAACTTTTGTTGTGGTGTATCCGATGTAGCGAGAGGACACGGCACTGCTTGTAGCTTGAGACTGTATTTCATTCTTGTTTCGCAACTCAGTCATCTTAATTGTCGAAGATTCACGGATTAATCAAACCTCTGCATTGGTCATTGTGTAGCCTTTGTATTATTCAGCGTGTGCGCTTAGAAAAAAGCGAACTATTGAAAGAAAACGTTCAATAACTCTATAAATTTACTTTATAGTTTGTTTCCGTTTGTTTATGATATGCCACTGTAAATATTCAAGTGTTGCCCTTAAGTCAGTTGATATGGTGGCAGAACTTTTATTGCTAGGCGATTGGGTGTCGTAGACCCGGGATCGACTCCCGTCGGTGCCAAGTTGCGACAATCTGTAGAGTTCAAGGTCCGAACAAGAGAATTGGAAGTTCAGTGGCTCGGACCGAGGGCAGCGACTGATGAAGTTCCTACCTGATATTGGCGATATTACTGTAAATATTATGAAATAAATGGTCTGCACCTTATCCCAAGGAAGTAGGGGCATTTATGTACATATCTCACTAGATTTGGATTGAACTCGATGGGTGCTTCGGGGCAATTCAAATCTAAGGGCCTTGTTTGAGAACCTCAAATGCGAATTCATCAAAACTAAAGTATGCTATTCGTGTATTTCAACCTCTGTATGTGCCTACCCGAATTTGTAATGCACGTAGATCTTGGTTGTGACTTAAAAAAATTTTTTGAGGATTGTCACGCAAGTTATTTTCTGAGCTATACATTTCGTTATATCAAATACTGACACAGAAACCGATCACTAGACCTCTTAATATTAAAGGTATAAAAATCAATTCGTGTGACGAAACTAACATGCACTCTCCAAGATCACCTGTACTGCAAGCAAATATCCTTACTGTACAGTCGCCGTGGACTGGTCGTAATCCACGCGTGGGCAGTGAGGTCCCCGCATGCGATAACCAAGTAATAAAAATCAGCAGCAGCAGCAAAATGTTGATTAATGAAGCACCGGGTTTTACCCGTTGCTTCATTAATTAAATATGTGATGATTATTCCCATAATTAGTTTTTGGAATCCAATATTATTGCGTCCGTGGCAATTTTTCCCACCCGTTAAAAGTGACCAGTCCACGGCGGGCGCGCTGTAACAATATGGCAGAAGTACTTGAAACCGATTAATGTTACTTCTTCCATACTTTTTTGGAAATGGCTATTTTTGCTCAAAGTTCCATCACATGGAAACTTATAGAGGAATGTTCATATGCAGTGGAGACAAGTCCTGTTTTCAGAAGGAACGTATTCAACTTTTTATTTCCTATTTTGGAATATTGCGTCGTCCATGATGAAAGATGTCTTGTTTTAGTAGCCTCAATATCTATGGAGACTAATTAATACCTGTAACCTGAAGTTAAATATATTAAGCGGTCTACTGTGTACGCCAAACCAACAGTCTTTGGAGAAGCGATCCCAAATACCAGTTCTTCAGTTTATCATTAAGGTGCTATATAAGTAAACAAATACCAGTTTACTATAACATTCCCAAGTTTGTCACTGCATGGCTTTTAAACAAATATTAAAAGAATTATCCATCAAAATTAAGGTTAAGGTTCTGGTGTGTAAAACACGACCAATGTGTGTTGTTAACACGGACCGTTGATGGAAGGTATGTCTGTTTTTGGATATCTACTACCTTATTCGCACCAAAACTGATAATAAACAAACAACATCTGGGTAAATATACTTCAGATACCTATGAACAAAGATAGATACTCAAAACACTTCAAGATCTAGAGGCAGGGCTACGTGGGGGAAGTGCAAATACTGTATGCTTTCTTTTGTTTTCTATTTGTGTACGTTTATGTCAATGTCAGCAGAGGCAAAATACACTGATATATACATCTGGAACTT
This sequence comes from Pictodentalium vernedei, assembly GCA_031216915.1. NCBI lineage: Eukaryota > Metazoa > Mollusca > Scaphopoda > Dentaliida > Dentaliidae > Pictodentalium > Pictodentalium vernedei. Next base: position 501,487,837 of record CM062297.1, on the reverse strand, counting down.
AATTAAGCTCCCCTGAAATGTTTCATGATAGTGAAGTTAAATTACTAATTATTATGTTTTAATGATTGCTAATTTCTTGCAGTACATTTCATCTAGTGAAACATGATGTGTCTGGTTGATAGCGTACCCCAAACATATCCCCTCGTCCACGCGCAGCATGCCTCCAACGTATGTCACAAAAACACTATCATGAACATGCAATATCTGGGTATAAAACAAGAAAATTGGTTACTTCTTTTATCAATAAATGTTGACATGGCAAGGAGCAGACTGTCAGAGGCACTAAGATAGCAAATCGACGGCATGCATGCAACAGGCATGTCTTTCAAAGCTATTGGTAGACAACTTGGCTCTAGACATTCTGTCATCAGCAGCCCTGTCCGAAAACATCAACAAACCAACGATGTTAAGGACCGACAATGCCTGGACAACCCCAAAAGACCTCTCCTCGGGAAGATCGGAGTCTGGCACGCCTCGTTAGGCGTGACCCTTTTGCTTCAAGTGGGTTTGTTAAACGCCTTTAGCTCCCCAACAGGCATTTGTGCAACAGAAATGTCCGAAACCGTCATAAAGCACTGGGTATGAGGTCCAGAAGGGTCATAAAGCGTCCAGCTCTGTCCATCAAAGACGACGTTTGGAATGCTGAATGGCACGATAACATTGGAAACCCAGGATGTGGAAGAGAGTCCATTGGTCAGACGAGAGTAGGTTCCTGTTTCACGTCACAGATGGTCGCATGAGAGTGTGGAAGCATAGAAAAACTGCTTACGTGCACAGGAACATCAGACCGACTGTTCCTTATGGTGGAGAATCAGTAATGATGTGGGGATGCCTCTCTCATGATTACAAACTTGATATAGTGACTGTACCTGGGAATCTCAAAGGCCATCAGTCCATGTAGGACATTCTCAGTCCGGTTGTCGTGCCTCATTTTATTCATGGACGACAATGCAAGGCCACATCGCTCCCATGCTGTGAGAGCATTGCTTCAGAACAACGTTATTACAACAGTACCTTGGCCTGCAATGAGCCTAGATTTGAATCCCTTAGAACACATCTGGGACTTTCTTGGACGTCGTGTGCAAGCAAGGGTTACGCCTGTGCACTTTTGGCAGTTTTGGAAGCTGTATTACATGAGGAGTGGCAGCAGTTGCATGCAGACCGTATCAGAAAGCTCACTAGTAGCATTAGGAGGAGGATTCAGGCTGTCACCCGGGCACATGGTGGCTACACTCGCTACTGACGTCAGCGATCAAGGAATCAGAAATTTACATTACTGACTCTGCCACTTATTTGAATGATGAGATACATGTACAATCTTCAGGGACTGCATTAGTTTTCATAAAATAGAATTACTAATAGTTCTAAAAAATATGCACTTAATGACATCTGACCGCATTGAGATGGTCCACATTTTGAACTTTCAGCAAGTTTCAACTCATTCGATGTAGGTCCCATGTCTATAGGTCACACCGAGTCTGCAGTATGAGCACAAAACAATTTAAAAATATTCAGATCTGCCATATTTGTAGATGGTTGGAAATATTCATACTAATTGTCATTTATTTAGTGGGGTTTAACGGAACTTTCGGGCCAGGGCCACCTCATGTCGGACAGTTTTACAGGTGGGGGAAGCTGAAGTACCCGGAGAGACGCACCGAGCAACGACGAACAACTGTCAGGCTCCCTAACATACTCCACACAAGCAGGGTTAGCATTGGTTGAAGACAAGTGCAGTTCACCTTAGTACACAACGCAATTGGCCTGAAGTGTCTTGCCCACGGACACAACGCTGTTGCCGCAGGTGGGATTCGCTCACACTCTATGAATGTAATTGGAATACGTTGGACGCTTATTTTCGGTGCTAAAATAGTTTTAAAGAAAAAAGAAATAGGTTTTCGTTAACATGTGTTTAAACATATTCATTGAGGAATCAGATAATTGTTTTCAAGAAAACAGAAAAGGCATATATGTGCACCACATTCAAAGGGTTCGATCAAGGGAATGCATTAGGGGGTCCAAGAATGTGTTTTCCAGCAATTCAGAAAAATGCACTCAAAGACTCCCGGGTGACCTCAGTGACCTTGACCCATATGTTGAACCTCCATCGAGTTTCGACTCGTTTGGTGTTGGTCCCAGCTCCACAAGTCATATCATGCTTGAGATATGAGCGCTACCCACTTTCAAAATGCTTTAGTGTAAAAATGCATTACGAACTTCGGGAATGCATTAGGGGGTCCAAAAAGTGATTTCCAGCAATTCTGAAAAATGCCTGAGATATGGGCGTGACTAACATTCAAAACACCCCTACGGACACACCGAATACCCCAGAAATCTGTAAAACATAGCGCGCCGAGAACTTTTGACTATCTGTCAGTATGTCAAAAATTCAACGAGATAGGACAATTCGTTTTCGAGTTATCGTGCGGACAAGGACGTGCTTAGAAGACAGAAGACAGGAGAATAAGAAGAATAAGAGGAAGAAGAAGAAGAATATAAAAAAAGAAACCGTACAAAAACAATAGTCTGTGGTTCACACAGACTAATTATAGAACATGACATAAGTACATTTTTTTTCATTTTCCCTTGTCAGGTTGTTTCGTTTACGTCATGAATGATGAATGTGTCTGGAATTTTATATAAAGTATTGTCGAATTTGGACATAACATTTCACAATGTTACACAAAAAATTAAAATGTGACACCATCATTAAACAAATTCCGGAAATGACGAGATTACGCGGAGCACGCTTGTATCAAGGAGTTAGATGTCAAGACATATTTTTTTATTTTTTGTGTAAATATATATGACTCAAATGTAAAACATTCTCATTACATTTGTACTTTCCTCAAATAACGATGGAAATGGCTAATATGCTGAAGTAAGAAACAAAGTACAGTGCCGATGTTAAATTATTTCTTTCAATCAAAAAATAATCGTTTGCCTAGGAGAAACGTGGCGATAATTAGCGAAATGCGCCGTCTTCAAATCATGTAATTCACCATTCCAAAAGCACCTGTTTAATAAAAAAAAAACAGTTTAAGGCAATAGGCCAGATAAGGCTGAGTGTAACCGTCGAACAATCAAATGGGCCCTCAGTTCTACATATTTGTCTGTGAATAGATATCATCTTATAACGTCCATCGAAATCGTTAATCGTAAAAACCACCTGATGCAAGTCGGTACCAGCGAACGAAACTATTTTCTAGAACACCATTAAAATGCCGAGATTCTTTCACGAAAACGTGGAAGGAAGGAAACTTCCTTAAAACGATATTGTTTTGGCTGAGGTGTTAAATTTCAAAAAGTGTATTATTGTTCAAATTGATTGCTTTCAATCTGCTATGTTCTGGAAATAAACGGGGATAGTCAATTCCCCCATGCCCTTGGGAACTCGTATTTCGTGTGTGGCTCTTCACAGAGACCTGTATAGTTTCACAGAGTCACAGAGGTTAAAGAACGCTAGTTATAATTATTAAACAGCTAAGAGCTATGAAGAGCTGCTTGTTTGTGTTAGAACGTTTGTGTTAGAAATGTTTAATGGGAGAGAGCTTACTGATGTTCACAATAATATAACTAAATTTTGAATACGTAATTGTTTGTCAGGTGGAGGCCAAGTTAACACTACGAGGGCAGATTTAGTGAATGTGCAACTGAAATAAGGCGGATCTCGCTGCCCCTTTCCTACCCGGAGCACTGTAAGATCCCTTTTATGGAAAATTGATTACTAGAACCCTACACCTTACATACTATTTTCATTTGTTTTTCGTGCTTCCACCTTTCTAAATATTTTATTTATAAACTCTCAATCCCCTGGCGTAAGCCTGTCCGGATGTGGTTGATAAAAGACACCCTTCTGTGACAACGTCTTGATAAACGTGGCAGATAAATCCTCCCGGGGGGGGGGGGGCGGGGGGCGGTGGCGGTGGCGTTGGGGTAACCGGTTCTCGTCAGGGCACCGAAGTTAAGCAACGTCGAGCCCGGTTAATCCTCGGATATGGGTGACCGTCTGAGCGATCGAGTCGGACTCCCGCGTTGTGCCTTTGGGCAAGGCACTTAACCCCGATTGTTTACATGGGGGCACGATGACGCCGTGTACTAAGGCGTACTGCACGTCGATTGTGCACATGTCTTCAACCAATCTAACCCTGCCCGTGTTGATGTAAGGGGTTACGATGTTGGGGAGCTGGCAGCTGCTCGTCGTTGCTCGGTGGTTCTCTTAGGGTACTCCGGCTTCCTCCACCCGTAAAACTGTCACAGTCATGATATGTATGTGACCTTAAACACCAATAAATAAATAAATAAATAAATAAATAAATAAATAAATAAATAAATAAATAAATAAATAATCCTCCCGGGAACGAACGCGTCGTGTCCGTTGCAGCGGAATGTAAAAATCTGAAGTTCAGGAAAACAATAAAATATTCGATTTATTTATGAAAATACAGGTATTTCTGCAAGCAGAGTCCTGACCGGGTATATGTATTCCATGTATGGACAAACACTCACTGTCTCCATATTGTTTCGTGCAGTCACTTGTTTGAAAACCTTTCCATTGAAATTGAGGCATTCTCAGTGTTTTGGGCTTGAGAAGAGGATTGTCCGACCACTTAAAAACGAGGTTTTCTGTTGTAAAACCATCTGAAAAATAAAAACATAGGAGTAGCTTAAATTTATTCCAAACTTGTGCGCAAAGATAAATTCGTAGTTTTACTGTTTGTTACTCCAAGAAGACTAAGTTCAGAGTACATTATTTGAATATTCTTCGTTGAAGAAAGTTCGCATGTTCTCGGTCGTAGCAAATGTCGCTATCTGCGGAAGTATCTACAACGTCTTGTTGTACTAAGGAAACACATGAAGATATAACAGTGAAACAACAATCATCCCACAACATTACTGTGATTACAATCCTGGTGAGCAGTGGCTGAGCCAAAAAAGTTTTTACCGAGGAGGGGCCAAGTTGGATGGGAGAAAGCCCAAACCTGGAAATAAGCAGACTATCGTGTGCAGAATGAGGTCCCCAGGGGATGAATTTAGTTATGCTATCCTGCATTGCAGGGTAGCATTACTAAATTTACCCTCTGTGAACCTCATTCTGAATCAAGGTCGCAGGCCTAAACAGAAACATGTACCCAGAGGATAAACTGGGGGATTCTAGCCCACTGTATGAAATACTATCAGCAAATTCATCCCCTGGGGACCTCATTTTGTGAATGACAGATTGCTTATTTCCAGGCTTAGACAAGTCCGGGCGGCCTTTTAGGATCAGGGCATTACATTCAGATACCGAAGACATATGCTTGGGTTTCTAAGACATGAACAATGAAAGGAGGTATGTTTGTTTTTTCAATGAGGAGATTTCTCTCAGAAACACATTTGAATTTATTTTGCTTTCAAATAAAGCCGTCTGGTGGCTTATGGACCAAAAACCATCAGGACGCTTCATTTGGAAGCACAATTCGAATTGAATAGAGAGTAATCGCTTCACTGGACCGGTTACTTGAAATAATTCATGAGAGGTGAGGGACGTTGTGCAAACACGAATGCGCGAATGCGAATGCGCACGAGTGTTTTACAATATAGTCCCTCGCCTCGAATGAATTATTTCACGTAACCAGTCCAGTCAAGTTTTAGTCTCTAATATATAGATTATGACCCCTCATTGGAACAAGCTCGTTCCAATGAGGGGTCATAACCTATGTTTTTGAGACAAAAAATGAAAATAATAGTTAGTCAAAAATTTTTTTTGGCCAGTGTCGTCTGCTTTTCATGTTATATAAAGGACTAAAAAAAACACACAAATGAAACAATGAAGTCCCCATTACACCCACGGCAAAGCGTCTTCGTTTGCGCGCACGGATACATGACACAATTGTTGATTGCATAATTCACTTGTGAAGTTATCGTTTATAATCAAACCCGGAAATCCCAGTAAATCACACTTTGGAAAGTAATAAAAGGAGATAATGTCAGTCTGTCATGACATTATGCGAAATATTTGACCCATGCTTTGGCAACAAATTACATAAACGTACATGGCTCATAATTATCTTCTTCCGTGCTTGCAAATCATTACTGGATACTGCTGGGTGAGTATGAGAATGAAAAAAACAAACAGAGACAGTGTTAGGGTGTGTGTATGGGTGCATATGTGTAAGAGAGACGGTGGATGTGCATGTGTGGTGGACGGGGATTGAATGGGGTGGTCGAAGTATACGTTTGGGGGGGGGGGGGGTGCAAATTCTTCCTATGCACCCTGTAACGACGCCACTGACAAAATGCCAATTTCAACCGGCTTGCGATTGAATATATTGTGATCAAAGATTCAAGTTACTGAAAATTAATAAAGATATATGAATAATATACACAAATTGTTTCCTTATTGTAATTTAAGGTGGATACCTTGCTGTACAAAAACATTGAGGAATATTTACTGTTAAGACGCTCAAAGCAAGAGAAGTTCATTCAGTTTATTTCCAATTCTTCTGTTGCTCGGAATTTTGATTTCTGTTCGAAATTATCACCTGCCTTTGAAGGCATGGTAAGATGACTTCTTGATAATGATAATTTTGTACATAATACTCTTGATGCGATGGTAATCGTTAAAATGCTATTTCTAATCCATTATTCAGATAAACTTTGACTTATTCGAGATTTTATGTTCGGATGTATTGGAGCGTAAATGATTGGTGTCATTTTATTGGTAACTCGCTTTGTGAAAACGGTTTGGAAATAACAAACCTTCCTAGCAATGAGAAACACAGATATCTGACAATCCATTATAGAACATTTGTTACGAGGCGTTTATTGCACCCACACTTATGTTACAATGGATGTTCACGTCTTCCTTCAAAGTTATAGGAACATGTATTGAATCGCTTCTTAGTATAAACACATGTTGTGCCACTCCAAGTCGCCTTGATCTTTACGCAGTGTGTTCAATGCAATGACCAAGAGGTATTGGAGTTACTTTTACTGAGATCGCATAAGAGTTCTCTCCCTCGATCGGATCGCAATCTGGCCACAACACAGTTGCAATGTTGGGTCAAAATTTAAAAAAAAAAAAGTAGGGCCAAATTAAGAGAGAGTACCTAACACAAATGAAAACAGCGTAGCTAACGTAATGTGTCCGTAGTTCTGTTTGACAGATGCTATTCTAGTGCCTTGTTAGAAGAAAATAGTGTTCTGAATTTTGATCAAATCACGACTAAGTCGCGATTCGGTCGTAATTCCATGCAGGCGTGCTATGGTGACAATATTGTATACTTGAAATGTGTTTCAACCCAGTGAACGCGTGAGCCCGCTTTACCATCCCAGTAACATGATGCGTCATGAGTTAATTAAGTAGAATGCCTGCTACGAGAATGTGTGGGGTAGACCAATCAGTATTCTCAATCTGCAGCCTCGCGGCTGAACGCTGAACATATAAATTGGTGTACCCCGCAATAAGGAATATGGACTCTACCGCTTGCTTCCATTGAACTGACATGGGACCAGGGTTCAAAAGGTTAAAATGGATTGAAATGAGATCTGATTGCACTGTGTGTTTTAAAGGTGTTGATATTCCGGTCGAACTTCTCTGGCCGCTTGTCACAATAACAATACTGTATGCTTGGGACGTGGTTTAATATGGCTTGTTTTGAACTATGATTGCCCTTATAGCGGTGCATTACATTATAAAAAAAATGTTTTTATCTACCCTGAGAAAAAAGTTTATGTACTCATTGAAGTTAGAACGTATTCGGAACTTTGAAGAGCGACATTGCTGACCCGCATTCCTGTTCAAAGGAAACATTCTTCGAACTACTAAGTGTGCTTAATGTTAGATGGCTCATTTCAAGCGACTGGCCAACAGTGTTTTCTAACATGCAATTATTTTGCGGAATTGTTCGCTGAATGTCATTCTAATTAGCCCTGCGATGGTTAAAAGCAATGTCATTCTATTTAGTGCTCCGCTGAGAACGAAAGGGGTGGCCGCATTTAGTGCAAGAAATATTAACGCCACTGAATCATTTGTTAGTGCCACTTTTTGTGTTGTTTTGTCTGTGATTTGTTTTCCTGTGTAAATTATGTACATCCAACGAATAAGAAGTCTTCAAGCACTTCTGAACAGAACTTTTCTATTGGTTCTGGCACTAATACCCTTAATGTCCTTTGCCAACAACGAAGAGTTTGGGTCCCTTCCATTGGAAATATCGCATCAAGTTCATTATCATGCGTGCTTTCAGTAGATGTTTTGGGTGACAAAGAAGAAATATAGAGTCAGTAAATATATTGATCATATATACAAGCGCCATTTTTTAGAGTGTATTGTCTGTTTCTTTATAGTGTTCGGTTTGTCGCCACTTTCAACTGCCATTATAAAGTATTGTGATGAATTGACGGTAACATGGTCTGAGGTTTGCGGCTCGGAGCTTATGTTCAACCAAGACGCGAAGCAATAACGTGTATGTTCCAATTAAACACTCATCACAATAACGTATATGTTCCAATAAGACACTACCCATAACCCAAAATCTACATCGTGAAACACGAGAGGCTTATTTACTAAACTTGTCATCATTAAAATGTTGCCTTGTTCAAGGCAACTTTTAACGACCACAGGTTTAGTAAATTAACCTCTCGTGTACCCCACGACGGCACAGGGTAAATAATCAATTAACCAGATAAACTAATTCCATCTCAATTCAAATCGTAAATCGGTTTGTGCTTAAACAACACTTCATCCGGAACACCGACTGCTGTACGCGTGAACAATTCAGAAAAATGAAGCGGCTTGCTAGTCACTCCGTTGGTGAAGCAATTACGAAACGGGCGACGTCATTTCAAATATTTCGCGTGGTTACATAGACGGTAACATTTGCTACTACAGCCGTGAACATTAAAAGAACTACGCCAGCTCTTATCCATTCAGAAGGCGAGGATTTTACTCTTATTGCAACATCGTCATATGGTGTCCAAAGGAATTGATAATAGAAACCTTTCGCACAATGAACGACGACTGATGAGAATTACGAAAAGACTACGACGTCACTGGAATTTGGGTTCTTCCTTTCAGCTGTTGTTTTCTCTTATCCGTAGTTACGATTACGATTTCGCATTAAAACACGCAGGTGTATCATATTGCAGAAAGCTTGAGAGCGTTTCTCGGCCTCTTAATGTGGGGGTTCACTCTAAGAATATGTTCTTAAATCGAAATCACCATGTGGCCTAAATTTCCATCTCTTACTGGCAATCAAATCATTCTTCGCCCGCAACACGAGAAAATTGCGAAACGCAAACGGACTCGCAGTCGTCAATCCTGAGAAAAGTTTTTTTACCGCCCATCGAATTTACTAACAAATATTAACCATTCGTAATTTTTATCAGTCGCCGTTCATTATGCGAATGGTGTCTATTATTCATTGATACGTATATGGAAATATCTAATGAGTGACTCTTTCGTATGAAAGTTCTGACTCACGATCAGTAAAATCAATCCGAGCCGAGGTTTAATTTTAGTGACCGCGGTTAAACGTGGTTAAAATTTTTTTACACCAATTGGCAGATAATTTGAGATCCTTTTTATCACATAATATACAGTTTAAACCTTTACCTAACGTAACGACAAAAAATCAACCTTGGCGATTCAGAGAAATCGCTAACCAAATTTTTAAATAGTGTTTTAGCTTATAAAACACTCATTGGAACGATCTCAGCAGATCTTTACAACGAGGGGTTATGCGTCATGTTTTCGAGGCAAAACAGAAAATATCTTAGCAAATGTCGTCTGCTAGTCACGCCTGATAAACAATTAACGGACTAAATGATTTCAAAAGCCGAGACGATTAATTCAATTCGTCTTCCGAAACTTACTCAATCACATAGACGTTGAAATCTGACGTCGTGAATTTATTAGGGAATGAAACGTGTTACGAACGATATTGCCGCAATGGGCTTTTTATGCTGATTATCCGATAGAAACTGTAGCCGCATGTTTGTCGTCATGCATTCACGGTAACGACAGAGCTGGTTGGGAACATCAAGCCAGATCTTTCAACGAATGGTTCTTCGGACTTGTGCAACACTAATTCTTAATAGTCATATACCTACCTCACACAAACATTTATTTCAAGATATTTGTACATTTACATATTGCAAGTACACTAACTACCCCCACAATCAGAACATCTGAACATAATGGTCCATCCGTTTAAAAAGACATGCCCATAATGTAACATCCCAGTAGTGCGGGTGGGAGTTGGGCTTGTAAGTGTCAGGGGTTAGTGTGCATTATTGACGATTACAGCGAAAAAACAGAGGAGCAAGCACACTCTTGGATTCTGCTAAAGTAAAAGAGCTGTCCCAAATATTGATATGAACCGACTCTTCCTTTACAGTAAGAATAGCGATTGTGTCGTCTGAAATTATGAGTGATTTCATAGTTTATCACTGTCGCCTCTTTCGATTCTTAGCATTTCATATTGTGTCAAGGTTTCACCGAACACTAAGTGAAATAAGTGGTATGTCTCGTATGTTTGAGAGCACAGTTGGGGGACCCCAGTGGCACCATGTTGTGTTGTCCTGGTAACACGCGTGAGCGGCCATCTTGTGACGCCATCCCCATAGTGATAGGTGGTGTTGGCACACATGCGCAGCGCGTGTTGTTTGGGTGATACGTGTTTCCGTCGTCCATTTTGTATACTGGAGGCCGCCATCTTGGTTTCTATGGTAGCATGTGGTTGCTATGTGACGTGAAACCTTCTTATAGGTATGTTCGTATTGATTGATTGATTGATTCTTTATTTCACAATAAAACATATACACAATAATAAACAATAATGACAATAATAAAATTACATGGAAACACATATGTTTATTGTGGGGAATAACATAGCCAAATTGGCTGTCTTCCTGTTATCCCCAATTTAAATTCTATAGCAACACTTTACTGGACATTGTGAAATTCTAAACAGAGTACAAGTACTACTGTATATTACTTGAAACATACACATGGTATAGGACTAATATGGGACTTGATGGCTGCTGTGTAATTCAGACTCCCCACCTCCTCCACCATTGACCAGAGCAAAAAAATTTATCTATCTCGAAGGATGCGTTTGACTGAATGGGAGTAAATCCAATTACCACAAACAACCCGACAATCTCTCCAAATCACCAAAAACGACTTTATTTGATATGAAGCCCCATTTTTGGCAAATTATTGTAGCACGTAGTGCTATAGTACCGAGGGAGACCCCGGGGGTAAGTTCGATTGAACTAGAGTAGTTTTTAGGTTCGGATTATCCTCAAATCCTCGTTTATTTCGTAAAATTACCACAAACATCCCGATAATTGTTTACTTGGCTTGGATTCCTGCAGAATCCTCGGTTTCTACCTATGTGTCTACAAGCTATGTTATGGCTTCTTTGTTCTATTTATTCTGACTTCCCTAAACATGTTTATGTCATGTGTACACATTACAGGTAGCACGTAGGCACATGCTGGATGTGTCGGTATATGCTTATGTGAAAATGCACAATGTGACACATACGGGTATTTGAGGATATCTATGACCGGGTTTCTATAGAGCTCCTATATGGTTCCTAGCTCCTATATGGCTCCTAGTTCCTATACGGGTAGTCTTACCATCTTATCTCCAGCTATCTGCACCATGATTTGGCTCTATTGTAGTCATCCAATACCATATAGTCTTCTGACATCCTTGTAGTCGTGTGCCGTTATTACCTGGTTCCATAAGTATTCCAACGACCTGTTTACGCCATGTGTACACATTACAGGTAGCACCTAGGCACATTCTGGAATTGCCGATATGTGCTTATGTGGAAATGCACAATGTGTCACTCTGTGCACTAGCACATAGGCACACTATGTATGTGCCGATATGGGCTTATGTGAAAATGCACAATGTGACATACTGCACTAGCACATAGGCACATACAGGTATTTGTGCATACCTATGTCCCAGCTCCTATATGGCTCCTAGCACCCATATGGCTCCAATACAACTCGTATACAGCTCCTATACAGGTAGTCTTACCTGGAGTGACTTCACATACTGATCGAACGACTCGAGTATCATCGAGCATTTATTTATTTATTTATTGGTGATTAAGGTCACATACTTATGCACAATGGCTAATCGTGACCGTGACAGTTTTACGGGTGGAGGAAGCCGGAGTACCCGGAGAGAACCACCGAGCAACTACGAGCAGCTGTCAGCTCTTCAACATCGTAACTCTGAACTCTGCACCGCAGCACAGGCAGGGTTAGATTGGTTGAAGACATGCGCACCATCGACGTGCAGTACGCCTCGGTACACAGCGTCATCGTGCCCCCATTTAGGCAATCGGGGTGAAGTTATCATCGAGCAAATGAGCTTTTGGGCAATTGCTCGATCGAGTGACTCGCACATACGACTCATAGCCTCATTTCGGTATTTAATGATACCTATGACCCAGCTCCTATATAGCTCCTATATGGCTCCTAGCAACTATATGGCTCCTATACAACTCGTATACAGCTTCTATATAGGTAATCTTACCTCGAATGACTCCACCTACTGCTCGAACGACTCGAATCCCATCGAGCAAATGAGCTTTAGAGCAATTGTTCGATCGAGTGAAATGAGCTTTAGAGCAATTGCTCGATCGAGTGACTCGCACATACCACTCACTCATAGCCTCATTTCGGTATTTAAGGATACCTATGACCCAGCGCCTATACAGCTCCTATATGGCTCCTATCAACTATATGGCCCCTACACCACTCGTATACAACTTCTATATAGGTAATCTTACCTCGAGTGACTCCACCTACTTCTCGAACGACTCGAATCCCATCGAGCAAATGAGCTTTAGAGCAATTGTTCGATCGAGTGACTCGGACATAGGACTCATAGCCTCATTTCGGTATTTAAGGATACCAACAACATGGCTCCTATACATCTCCTATATAGCTCCTAGCTCCTATACAGCATCTAGACCACCCATTATCTCCAAAGCACCAAGACCACTACTTGTCTACAACTATCTTTCCTATCACTAGCTTTTGCAGCAGTCTTGTGCCATTGCGGCCTTGTACCATTACTATTGGCTACGGTTATTCTGCCCCATGTCTCAACCACTAATATTGACTTGAAACACTACTTCCCAGCTGTACCTATCTCTGTCTGGACTAGAACCACGGTCAGATTGCTCCGTGTTCCCCATTTTGTACCATTTTATACAGCGTTCAATGTAAAATATCTATAGACAGGCTATATAAGGGATTCCGTAAGTGGGATTCTAAAGTTGGATTCCACGTTTTAACATTTTAACACACGCGGGTATTCCCCTTCCATATTGGAAAGATTGCATTCAAATGGTTGTAGTTCAAAACTACATTCAGTTCAACGTCATTCAATCATGTCAAACGTTTACTGGGTTAATTCAGTTGAGTTCAAGGGTGTTAATTGTATATATACTATTAAAACAAAGTAGGGGATATTTGATAAAAGTGAGATATATGAAGAAATATATTTATATTTTCATCAAAAAGACAGTTGAGGCATTGCACTGTAACATCTGGTGAATGATTTCAGCGCTAGTTGGGTGTCATACTAGTACATATTCCACCCACAAAGCTGTAGAAGACATGGACGATCAGTTAGAGAATTTACCACATTCAGTCCAAGACCTCAATACCTTGTAAATCCCCTTCGGTTCGCGAGAAAAGCGCGGATGCGAAGTGGCATAGTCCTCACCAAACGTCCAATATCAGCTTGACTAATGTTATTCCATTCTTAATGTGGTGCAGCGGCGAGTTCCTGGGCATTGGCAGGGGGCTGTTGGTGTTGGCGTCGGCGCCTTCCAAGCATATTCTAGAGGTGTTCGATTGGTGTCCAAGGCAGTGTAGTGGTGTTCTGCTCCTGGAGAGACTGTGCAGCGACACGAGCCTGTGTGCTCTTGCATTGTCAATTTGGAAAATGAATGGACGGCCGTGATGTCGCGCAACTGGCACTACATGAGCTGCTAACATGTTGTCACGGTAGTACTGCTTTGTGACACGTCCTTGGATGACATGTAATGCTGTTCTGCTTGTCATGGTTAGGCCTCCCCACACCTTAACCGATCCACCACCAAAACGATCGTGCTGCCTAGCGGTTTCGTCATGGTATCGATACACTCTGTTCCGCCTGTCGTGGGAGTCGAGAGTGAACCTCGATTCATCGGAAAACACGACGTTGCTCCACCGACGATTGTCCCAGCGCTGTCGTGCTCCACAGCACGCCTTGCTGCGATGTGACGTTCAGTCAAGCGTGGAATTATTTGAGGTCATCGAGCGTACACATTCCAGCTGTGTAGGCGCTTTCGGATAGTCTGACCACTGACTCGCATATCTGTCGCTCGGTGCAGCTGCTGTCCAATTTCTGAGGCACTTTGATGGCGGTTACGTAATGCTGTAGTTCGGATGAAACGATCCTGTTAGATTTGTCGCCCTTAGACGACATGACCGACGTCTGTCATCAACACTGCCTGTCTGACGGTAGCGTGACGACAACCTGCTAATCACCGATTGAGTAACGTTGAGAATTTGAGCCACTGCAGTCTGTCTGTTGCCAGCTTCCAACGTACCAACGGCACGTAAACGTTCGTCACCTGTCAGTCTTCGCATTCCTCAAAAGTTACGTTTCGTCCAGAAACTATTGATGAACGTGTTTGTACCAAGAAAAGAAAGATGAGACCTCAGAAAACGCCCGTCCAGTACAAATGAAAATTCCAGAACGTACCCCACAGACGTTAAGGCGGCGCTCGTGCGAAACACCTGCACGAAGTTTTCGGTGGACGGTGACATTCATGATCCACACCAAACATGGTAACATATCGATGTGTCCAATCGCGCGTATCCAATACCATTTTCCGAAAATATCAACATCAGTTTGGATATCCCCTACTTTTTGTGAATAGCATATCTTTCACATATTCATATTTTATATTTTTCACTTTGTTTAAATTCTGTTGCTTTTCGGCATTGCTGCCACATAGAAGGCATCAATTATTAAATCGCAGTTGTGCTCTTTCATTCTATTCAGTCTTCTAATGTCTTTCCAACCCAGTGCCTAATTTTATGTCGGTTAATTCACATGAACGTGTTGTATTTATTAAACAATATAGGGTTGTCCACTTTCGTCGAATCGTTGGGAATACGAGTAACTCATCACCAGGGCAGAAGTGGAGCATGGGGTGGAGATTAATAGCTTTTCAGTGACCTGCGTTCCTGTACATAACACAACAGTGAACTTTTAGTCTGACCAGGTTACACGCAGGTCCCGACCTTAAATTTTAATTGGAAACCGCATACAAATTTTCTTTGTAATCGATTTGTCAGTCGCAAGAATACACTTCCACCAAAAGAGTTCCCCGCGGTTCCAGAATATCAGCCGGTCACCTGTTGCGTCTGGCTAATTCGGCCAATGCCAGTAGTGCACTATTTTCTTTGGAAGCGGCTGAACTCGACCTAATTACCAGTTAAGTCAGTCCCTTTGTTTGTAAATTGTAGTTAATTCCATCAAGGTTACAGTGCACGTAAGCATCAGTGAATTCTTAATTCTTGGAAATTTTACCCTCCACCACCCCAATACTCTCCACCAGTCCGCTTTTCAGTCTATTTTGCTGGCGTCTTATCCACCCATCTCCCCTTTTCATGTACAGTACGTGGAGAGTGTATTATCACTACATCACCCACAGAGTGGAGACCCCACCCAAGCAATAATTGCAATTTTTTTGCAAATCATAACAAGCACAAGCAAAGTTTCAGCCAATGGACCTTCGGGTTAAACCCGGAGGTCCATTGGAGGAAACGTTGCTTGTATTTTTAGTCGATATATACAAAATTTGAAAGTTATAGTTCGGGTGATAACTCCACTCCGCGGGTGATATTTATTACATTACGGAACCAAACAGCTTTTATTTTTTCATCGGAGTCAATGGAAGCATTCAAGTTGAAACAACACACAGTTATACTATTTCAGGGCACAGTCTTTTCGGAAAGTTGAACAAACTGTCCAAACAAAGTTTATCCGTTGATCATAAATGTGCAAAGCAGCCCAATACTGTTTCGACCGAAACGACAAGCATTTTCATGTGTCTGAAAATGAAATCTGAAATTAAAATGCTACAGTTAATCAATTTGAGAATTGTAAAAAAAATCTATCATCACCATTTTGTTTATGTACAAAGTGCTGTATCAGATTTTCGGACTTGTTTCTACGGCAATATCTCAACATGTCTGCGATTCGCCGAGATGTGGCCTTATCTTTAGCATAAGGTACTAATCTAATTTGTATCTGTCGAAGAGATCAGTACTACTTTAATTATCTGTCCAATGGGAGAGTGTAATTAACCTATTACTGATACTTCTGACAAGTGTGCTATTCAATGCGCATTCAGTTTACTTGTTATCAACGGTTTCCTTTATGCACTAATTCTTGCACACTTGTTTGACAAGGTTGAAATAGAAGCCCAGATATGCTGACCTTATCATGTCGGCTTTGTTACTGTTTTGATTGACTTCAATTTTCGCTATCAGTCTTATCATTGAGTTAAACTGGCAGAAAAGAGTTTCGAGTAAATATGTCGCAAGATTGTCGAAACATCTGTACGCACTGAAATTATACGGTTAAGAAAATTGCATCCCATCCATAACATTGTGTCTGCAATAAATATTTTCTTCACCGCATTTTAGGTTAGTAGGATGAGCATAATAGTTTCATTTCCTTTTTTTTGCGGCGAAAGACCTCATTGAAACAAACACCTGTTACAATAATTAATATCTTTTGTTGCGCTCAGCTTCGAATAAGGCACACACAGACGCTGAAGCGTATTGGTACTCTATAACAAAATGATCCACAAATACGCATTAAGTAAAGGGGCGTTGATCGATCTTAACCGATAGGGAGGGGAACAAACCTAAAGCTTTTCGACAGACCAATAGAATAGTCCGACGACTGTCAGGTTGGGCACGGCATTGAGGTCGCGGGGATGAGACGAAAAGAGAAACAAAACTGCATCACTAGGTTTAAATCATTATTTGAACCCCCTGAATTATCTCCACGTACAGTACGTTTGCCGCGGACTGGTCACTTTCCACGCGGGGAGGGGGATATTTCCGCGGACGCAAACACTAATTGTAGGAATTATCATAAAAAAGATTAACTAATGAAGCACCGGGTACAACCCGGTGCCTCATTAATTAAAATTTTGCTGCTGCTTATTTTATTACCTGGTTAACGCATGCACTGACCACACGCTGATTACGACCAGTCCACGTCGAATGTACTGTACGTGTAGTTTCAATTAAGCCTCTCCAGTTGACACTCTTTTACCCGATAACAAAATCTCAACAGGGGAACCAAGGGAGGATGAAGACGAAACGGCGTTTTGCTTTCATGTTGAAAATCAGTATCCAGTACAAGGATGTCTGCGGGAATTTATCCACAGAGGGACAAACACAAGATACGGAACACTGTAAACCTGAGTCTTCCAGTCGATGGATATTTGACTTCTAAAGGAAAAGGGTAAGAAGCACTGCAACATCAGCCACTATGCTTCATATTATTATAATAGTGCCAGTTGTTAGTAATTGAGGAGACCCACATACCTTCATCCCCACAGAGCACCCCCCCCCCCCCACTAAAAAAAATCGGATCTGCATGCGGCATCAGGTAAAGAAATTAGAGTAGCTTTTCCACACATGGTGAGAACTGGTTTTCTGTCGAGCCTCAAAAAATGTCACCAAATAGTACAATTTGGGGTATATTTTTCAAGGCTTTTTCGGGTGGGGGCATTCCTCCTGTGCCTCTTGTGGAGAAATTGTTAGGCAAAGAATAAATAGCTCAGCTGATATGTTTCGCGTGGGAAACATGCTCATAGACAAAGCAAAAATGTTTATTATTGCCTCATATGGAGGGGGAAGAACACGCCCTTGACCCCCTCCTCCCACACCTTTTCGAACCCCCCATCCGTATCCAACAAACAAGCAAACGAGTAATGGTAAAGCGTTGGTAAATTGTTGGTAAATTGTTAACGCACATAAAGGTGAAATTTTAACTGACTCCTTACCATCTTTACAGTTTTTTTGTAGAAACTGTGTTGCGAACGATTTTTTTTTTAACTTTAACATTATTTTATAATGGCTATGTGTTAATTGTCGTCAAATTCTTGCTGATGCCCCAATTTACTTTTTAAAATTGTTTTCAAACAAATGAATATTGTTCATGACGTTTGTTCCGGCCACTTTTCTGACAACAGACGACTTTTGTCATCTAGTTCTAATACTTGTAATAAAAATCGACAAATTTTGTTCAGTCTCGCAGCTTTTGTAATAAATAGCAAAGATTTGGCGTAAACCGAGATCACGAATTACTTAATAGAAATCGACATGTTTAGTCGTAAAAAATCTTGCCATGTTTGTCTTACAAATCAACAGGTGTTTGTAAGAGGTTACGTTTTATTCACTCGCAACACAAAACGTTATGGCGTATGAACGCCCCCTTATCTCATTCACGTGTGTTCCACTAAATCCAATCATGGTATACAATACCACCCATAGTAAACCCAGTGGCAAGTACTAAAGCCATTTTACATTTTCCAGATTTGCATTTTCGCAAAAATAAAATTGAAACAAATCCTTAACATTTCGAAAGAGGCGGCAGTTTATCCGCCTGTCAATTGCCACGTTTTAAAAAAACTCGAACGATTCATTTAAACCATTTACAGTCAAAGATAAATAAAATATAATTTTGGAAAATTAAATCGTAATGGTTTCAAATATTGGCCACATGGAGCATTTTTTGTGTGGTTTTGTAAAAATACAATCTTGCATTTGTAAAAAGGCTAGTGATTGGTACCCCGTTTTGTATACAGGTTATTAACTGTTATTTGTGTTTCCTTTACCCATAGATTTATGCATACTGGTTGTAGATATCACGCTATGAGACATGGAGCCCCAGGGCGAAATCCGTCAAGTGTGTTTGGATGGAAAGGTGTAAATTCCCTATTTTTTATTTTACCTACTTATGCTTGTAGTCAGATGCTTGTATTTAATGCAATTAATTGACTTGTAAATGTGTTTGGTATTTATAAACAAATGGTGTGGATGCCATGACCTATACGGACCAATGGAGTTGTTACGTGTCACATAACTGCTTCATTATGAGCATAGCACCAGTCGTTTATGGCACCAGGAACCCCAACCAATATAACCAGTATTCAAACTTTATTGCCTCTAGCTTGCAAGTTGCATCGTATAGGAGTAACATGACGTCGTCTGTCAGCTCCTCGGGACATAGAACTACATGTGCCCGATATAACACCTTGAGTTTGAAAACTCTCATTAATCAAATAAACAAAGAATCTACACAAATTTAAAAAAAATATATGTATATAAGTAGTGCCCCATGTGTAAATGTACTCACTGTTTCTTACCATACCCAGTCAATCTGCAGTAGTTTACTGTTTGTGAAAATAGTCGTACTCATAGTAACATAACACCCCAGCCCAGCCGTGATTCGCTTGCTATCCTCACAAAAGAAGACCCTTATTCCAGAAAACCAAAACAAAAATCATGTCTGCACAAATTGGGAAACTGTTGGATGGAGCGAATGATGTTTCGTTCTCTAATGTCCCTTGCTATGTACGTTTATTAACTTTTCGGAAAGCCTGATGTAGCTTTGTAAATGCTGACAAAAAACCCTGTTCTGTGACTTTTGCAATTATCTAACACACTGATGGACAGAACGACTTCGTGTGTTACATCCCGGCTTACCATCGAGTTAACCTTTTGAGTTCTGGTGGCATATTTCGTGTCTGTTCGATGGAAGCAATTGGAAGGGTCCATATTTATTATTTGGGGTAGACAAATTAATATTTTTAACGTGCAGCCTTTGGGCTGCACATTGAAAATTTAATTGGTCTACTCCAAACATTAACTTAGCAGCCATCATACCTAATGAAAGACGTGCCGTGTACCTGGACAGGATTCAGTATGGGTTAATGTTGTTTTTTATTTTATTTTTATTTCTTATTTTATCTCTCCATCTCTCTTATTTAATGTCTTTTTGTTTGCTTCTTTTTCTTTCCATATTTACTCGTGCCATATTTCCTTTTCCGCTTCGTTATTTTGCCTTTATTTCTATTATCGTTAATTTGCTGATAAAAAGTGATTATGTTTCCTTTTTGTTTGACCCATCTCCTGCTTAAACATTCTGAGTACAAAACCCAAAAAAGGGAGTGCCTGAGAGATGTTCAAGAAAGTGTTTCTCAGACTGGTTCTATGCTAACTTGTGCAGGGCCAAACAATTCAGGGAAATGTTTCTGATCTGGTTCATCGGAGGAGGTGCGGCAGAATCTATATTCTTTAAAATAGTATATTATATTTGGCTTTTACGATATATTCCCACGATTGTTTCATATCTGATGTGGATCTGATAGGTTGCGTGTTCGCCGAGAAACACCCAGAAAGTGTAGTTTTTAACAGATAAATCAAAATTTAAGAAACCTAAACTAAGTATCATGATAAAGATTCCAATCGATTGTCCACAGGGTGTTACACGGATTCTATCAGCTGAACGTTTGGTGGGAGTTTTTTGGTGTTTTGTTTTCAAATTCTATCCACTTGTTGAGTTCAGTTTCCACGCGTTTGGAATTAACTTTTTCACTGTAGAATAAATCAACAATACCATTCTTGTGTCAACAGGAGAACGTATTTTAAATACCTCTTATCCATTTTATACCGAAAAAGACTGGCCCAATACCAACCTATCCCCCTCTAATACTACCTGAATAATCATAATTGATCCAGTGGCCTATTCGGATATCATAATACACGTATGAACATTGAAAGTTGTACTTGCTACTTACAGCTCTCCAATGTTATAGGGCATGTCTGCTCGTCAAATGGGTATTTCTGTAAATGCATAAAACAGCTCAAGGTAAGGGAAACCCTACAAAATAAAAAAAAAATTATTGAAACATTTCCTCGTGTAAATTATAGCTTGACACGCGTCGCAGTGAAGCGTAATCGATACCGAAAACAGCCGAGATAAGTTATCTGCGAACCCGTATTAAAAATATTTCACTAAAACTAGACACAGAAGTTGAAAATAAAAAAGAGAAAAAAGAGGACATTTTAGCGTAGGTACCCGAATTGACACATGAGTGATTTTGAGGACATGTAAGTGTTTAAACGCGGCTAAAAGACGCGAGTAAAAACTTACATTTCCTTGTCGTCAGGAATGATATAATGTTTGTATCTATTCAAAAGCAATACATATTATTTTTATTATGTCCGATGTGATATTTTAGTTGTAATCAAGGAGTGCACAGTGGCACAGTGTTTACGGCATTGGACTTCAAACTGAAAGGAAAACGGTTCGATTCCTCCAGGGTTAACTGCGTTGTATGCTTGAGCAAGGCACTTAAACCCGATTGCTCAACGGGGACACGGTGATTATGTGTACCAAGGTTTACTGCACGCCGATGAACACTTGTCTTCCACCACTGCTAATCCTACTTGTTCACAGTCAGTCCGTTGCGGTGTAAAACGGCTCGGGATTGCTCAGTGGTTCTCTCCGGGAACTTCGGCTTCCCCTACCTGTAACACTGTCCGTCGGGGTGTGACCCTGGGTGTTGAAAGTGCCATTAAATCCCAATGAAAACGAAAACAAGTTGTAATTAAAACGTTTTAAATGCAACTGAAACACAGAAACGTCGAAAACGCACAACGATATTAATTTATTGCGCAATGCGCGTCACTTCAGGAGATATATTTAGAGGTTAATACTTGGTTAGTATAATATAGGCCGAGATATAAGCCCGAGTTAACTTCATATCAGCCTAAGATCGAAGTTAGAAGGCTATTTGAGGTTATCGGGGGCTGATATCTCGGTCGATATGAAACTAAGTAATAACCTCTTTATTTATTAAACCAAAGCAGATGATTACAAAAAATCTCAGATCTGTTATTGTTTTCTGACAGTGTCATTGTTTCTCGTCCTTTTTCATAAAGTCCGAACTTTCCTCTTTTCCTACTCCTAGTTCAGCGAGCCGAACGTGTCGGCGTTCCCATTGGGAAAGCCGCGACGTTCGGATAGCTGAGCTATGTCGTCATCCACATCGACGAATTCGCGGCTTACGCGTGTACGACTCTGAATTTTAGTGCGCTTTGAACTTTCTGTACAACTCTCTTATTGTTTCTATTCATCCATTTAACTGGTAGAGTGCTGAAAGCCCATATTTGGGCTTTATTCTGAAGTGCAGGTACCACAGCTTGAAGGCTCATATTCAGTGCATGTGCTTTGTATTATCTTTGAAGTGATATTATTTATTTGGTCTTGGAAGAGTTTGAATATTAGGGGGCACTCTCCTATAAATTGTAACAAGGCAAAGACATGTGTACAAGATTTGATGGCCAAAAATAATTCAGCACTCCACCAATTAATCTTTGCTTACTTCCACCACTAATTTCCCATCCAAACAGTCGTCTTCAACCCACTCCACTATGCCTGTTTAACAAAATTTCCAAATTGCGTTCAGTGAATAACTGTACCAGTTTCGAAGTAAACAAATTTGTTGCGTTTATTAACGCATCAAGGGGGCCAAACTCTTGCTTAGTTCATATCAGCCGACATTGGCGTCATAATAGCTGTGTTTGAAGTGATATCTGCCGAGCTTGATAATGTACAATTTTTAGCAAGCGAGTCATATATAATAAATAACCCTCTCTAACATCTTTCGCGACGACAGACGACGAAAAGTATATCTTTAGATATTACCCACTATTTTAACCCCCTTCACTCTGTCAAAATACCAAAATTTCAGGAAGCTGTTTTTCCCATAATGCATGAGCTCTGTCAAACGAGATTGAATTGGTTAAATTTCTAGTTGCATTATGGGAATTTTTTTTTCTGCCTGAAATTTAGATATTTTGACATCAGTGTGTAGGGGGTTAAACAGTACAGCCCCCGTGGACTTGTCACTGTCCACGGGTAGGAGAAATTTCCTCGGACGCAATAATATTAGATTCCAAACACTACTTATAGACATAATTATCAAAAATGAATTAACAAACCATCGGGTACAACCAGGTGCTTCATTAATTAAAATCTTTCTTATGATGATTTTTATTACCTGGTAAACACATGCGTGGACATAATTGCCCACGTGTGGGTCACGATTAGACCTTATACGAGAGCATATAATAAAAATGTGTTTCAACAATAAATAAATAAAGAAACGCCACCGTTCACCTAAAAATTTCGCCAGTTGTTTCTGACGTGTTCAGTGTTTTGTTGTAACAAAATTGTAAATAGCGCTGTGCAGGTTATCTAGTCGAGATTTTATCCGGCATTTTAGCGATACCTCTCGTACTAAGTCAAGGGGTTCCACAAATTTCGCCCCATACTGTACTGAAATGTATTGGAGGATACTTGGAATGAGGTACATCCCTATGGTGTGGTAGACAAAATATGGGACGTAAATAAGCCAAATTAATTACAAACTACCACTATGCTCAAATTTTGGAAAACGACCCCCCAATACACTGTTAAAAAGATTGCCGTTTAAAACACTGCCAATTACTAGCAACTGGCTGCCGGAACCAATACCGTAGAACATTACACCCAACGACGAACTTTTTTCAATGACGACATTGTTGGTTTCGCTCCACAATCAGAACATAGGAACTGTTATTTGGTTTACACCAGAACCTTGCGCAATGGACAATGGCAGATAATTAATATTTTTAGAGAGTGGTAGCCGAGTGGATACATGTAAGTGCGCTGATCCCTCATATTAGTGGTCCCGGATTGACCCGTGATAGTTGTCGAGGTGCCCGAGCACTCACTGGCAGCTTCAATTGGGTTGATGGTATCGCGGAGTGCCGTTCTATCTGGTTGGGGCGTAAAATAACTGCCCACTGTGCAGAGATAGACAAAAAACTCCGTGCATGCTAAAGAACCCTTTGCAGTATTCGAGGAGAACACACGCACGAAGTAAGTAGACGTAGGGAAATAATCTTACCTACCCGAGCATTTGCCCAAGGTGAGACATTAGTATAACTTATAACTTGCCCTTCAATCCTTGGAAAATCAACAAGTTTGAAAAATATTAAGTTGCATTTTTGTGTACAATCTTTGTCAAATCAATATGCACGAAAAGGAAGGTGCAGTCTAAAAATAATAATTCGTCCCCCTAATATTGAAACTCTTCCAAGATAAGTCAACTTTTGACATGGACGATGCCATCTCCGAAGCGCATAAACTGAAGAGCTCATTCATAACACGGTTTACGTAACCGACCAGGAAGACTCTCCCTCTATTGTTTCATTTCCTTTCACTAAAACGCAACAGTCCTTACGTTAAAATTCACAGTGATAAAACTGCAACTGGTTGCTAGTAGTTTACCGTATTCGTAACAGTAGTTTTCAGTGTGTATGTCAGGTGATGACTCGAAATGAAAGCGAGTTTAACGATCTTGCAATCATATTTCTGAAACACCATACTGCTGATGTAGAGAGTAGTTTAAGAATACCCATAATTATTTGATGGTATTCTGAAAGTAGACTGCTATCAGATGTGAGCTATATATTGAATTCAACATTGTCAAATTATTACTGAGAGTTTCCTATTAGTTTGAATGGAACTCATATTATTGCCACACTCGACTGACCTGCACTCCGTGGAAGAACTGATCAGAGATAACGCCGGTAGTCGAGTTTTATTTGTTACATATCATGGGCGGAAATCTCCGAATTGGTAATATTTGAACTGTCATAGCTGTCATAGCTGTCATCAACCCATAAATCACACTCCCAGAACAAACGGCATCACAGGATGCTGAAGTTGCAGAATTGTAAATTCGACCACACAATTCCCCGGTTAACAGAACCCCGGCGGAATGTGTTTGTGGAACAACCACTCCATAGATTGCATGCAGATTGCCGACAGTCTGCATGGCAGTACAGGTGTCTAACAATGGCGACTGCCACGTCAGGGGGCTTTCTCTAACTATTCCGCTGACTGGTAGTCGCGTGATCAGGTTTGGCATAAAAAATCTAGTGGATATAAGCACCGATTTCTGGATGTTTAGGAAGTTGTCTCTGGGCTCCCGACGAGCAGTTACCTACCTACAAGAAGTAAGATGGATGCCGCCACTGTTGCTATAAGGTATGAACTTTTACTGAACATTGTAACTTTTACTTTATGCCAGAGATAACGATGGTAGTTGAGTTTTATTTGTTAATATAAATCGTAGATAACTGGCAAACTGGTCTTCGTTGTGCTGAACAAGTTCATGAGGTAACCAACCAGAACCCAGAATCTGGAGCCTGTGTTTGATATCGTCTGACAAGGAATCACAAAACGCCACGGTCTGATGAGAATTCGCGGTTGATGGGGCTTCGTAGTTCTCTCAGTAATCACAACAATCTGAGTTTGAACTTACGATCGTAGATCGATAGACTTTCACTTAATGTCGCAACAATGGAGAGATAATGGTCTATTGGCGAATTTTTGGCGAAAACTCACTTGAACCTATTCCAAACACAGTATGAAGGAAAGAGAAAAAATCACCAAATTGTTCCAACCCCCCCCCCCCCCCCCAACTCCCCACCCCATACCGGGTAAAAAGTCGCCTTTTTGGCACAAAATCACTCATGATCTTCCTAATCTTCTTTTCAAGCAAAAACAATAAATTTGCCCAAAGGAAGACCAGATAACACTCTAGGAACTTAATTTGAACAAACATAAAGCCGCCCCCACCAAGGTTGCAGTACACCAGATAGCAACAGCTTTTGACTGGTAGACCCGTGTCACCTCCATCGCAGTTTTTACTTTTTGAGCGTAGACAACAACGCGTCTCGGTTCCACGTAGCAAGTGATTAATCCTTTCCTAATGAATCTACTGCATCCGCCGTGTAATATAGATATTGTGCAGTAGAAATAACAAACAAACAAAGAAAGCCATATCATGTGACACCCTCACTGGAACGAACTTGTCGATTTTGTACTTCTCGTTCCAACAACGGGTGGGGTGGGGGGGGGGGGGGGGGCATGATTATGTTTTCTTGAAATTGTTTTAATAATTTGAGGAAAAAATAAAATACAAAACCATATCATGTGACCCCTTGTTGGAACGAGCTCGACGAGCTCGTTCCAACGAGGATTCACATAATATGGTTTTGTTGACATTTTTTGAAAAATAATATTTTTTCAATTGCTGAATTTGAATTTGCATATTACGTGGGTAGATGCGGCCGATTCGTTGGGTAAAGGGTTAAGTTGTAGCATTTGAACACTTCAAACTATTGAAATGATACGTAAACAACATAATTCGACAAACATCAATGACCAGTAATGCTCCTCATTGTCTTTTCGTTTATGTATTTCGTTGAGAATCATTTGATTGACTTACGAAGTTGAAGTTGCATTTCATGTATTATAAAGAGCTAAAATAAATTTGTTTATTGCTGCGGAAAAGCTTATTCGAAAAATCGGATGATAATTTTGGAATCACTACTTCCTGTGCACCAGTGGAATGAACGGATTTCAGATGTTCGTTGACGTTTTTCTTGAAAACATTTTCCCGATGCCGGAACTCAACAATCGCGCGCTTCACTTCAAATGATAGCGAGCAGTAAACAGGGTGTCTCCTATTTTCAAAAACTGAAAGACTGGTGCAGCTCACGTTGATTGCAGACCCCGGCGGTTTCTGTCAGTCTGCACTGTATTCGTACCAGAGCTGATATTAAAATACTAATAATACCTCATGAGAAATCGTGGCCAAATGTGCTTCAGATATCCCAGAACAAACCTAGGCATTCATTTTTTTTCAAATTACAGGGACAATACTGCGTTGGGGGAAATTCCAAAACTATCGACTTTGTTTTGGGGAGATTTCCATGCTTATTTAGCTTATTAACACACCTCGAACCGCACAGAATTTGCGCATATGGAGTGTACATTCAAATATCACGCAAAGCTCAGATGCGAGCAGGGTTCCAACATAAAACGAACGTATTTGACATTGTGTTGTTTTTTTTGCGGTCCGAATATCCTCAGATAGAGCAATTACAATAGCCAATTGAACACCAGAAGTCCGGAGATTTTTTCTCTGAAAAGTGCTCGCCAATCAAAAAAAATCGCTTTGAAGGTACAGAGAATACTGTTCTGGAGTGCACATTTCCGATAAGGAAAATGGAACCCCCTTTGGAGTTCCTATCTGTTCAACTTGTATTATTTATTTTCCGTTGTTTTCTGCTTCAAAATGTAGAGTATGCCACCTCATGGGAAAATAACTTACAAAACATGGGAGGGCAAGAATTGTGTTTTGGACACAAGGAAGACATATCATTTTTACTCTTTTAAAACAAAATTTGGTAATGTTGCTTTCTTCCTGTGTTGCGTAAAACGAAGGATGAAATATAATAAATGCGATAGTTTTCTCACGGTACGTAATGGGTCTGCCATTCAAGGATAGTTTAACGGTGGTTGTTGTTTGGAATCTACAAGTCGGCTGTGTAGTCAATGGTGCAGTCCTTCAACTTATTCACAGTTCAGACAAACAAAACACACTTACAGTACAGTCGACGTGGATTGGTCATAATCCACACGTGGGCAGAGATCTCGTGTTTACCAGGTTTTAGAAATCATTATCTGCAGACTTTTAATTAAAGAAGCATCGGGTTGTACCCGGTGCTTCATTAATTAAATTTGTGATGGGTATTCCCGTAAGTAGTGTTTGGAATCTATTATTATTGCGTCCATGTAAATATTGCCCACCCGTGGAAAGTGACCATTCCACTGCAGCTGTACTGTACTGATGTCAGAACAACTTTCTATAATACCTTCCATACTAATGTCTAAATATCACAATTTCAAGCAGCAAATCTTGACCATAATGCAACTAAGAATTTAATTAGTTCATTCTTATTTGAGAGAGGCTAAATTCCTATTTGCATTTTGTGTAAACTTGAATGTTTAATGTCAACATCTGTGTGCAGATGGTCAATGGAATACTCCGTAATCACGTTTTATTGATTGTTTTCTGTTTTTTTCTTCCTCACAGTTTCCATTCTGGTATGTGAGTGTGTCCAATTTGAATCTATAAAAATGAAGGTTTTGTGTTGTATTTCATTTGGTTCATTATGTTTTGTTGAATGTAGTATGCGAGGAAGGGGGAGGTCATCTACGTGCCAAGCAGTTGTCCATTAGCTCTTTTGTAGCACTTGTTTGCAAATAAATACGTTTGAGATTATTCGTGTGCTCTTGGTGTTACTTTTATTAACGTATAACTTAGTTCCTATCTTTGGTAGAAATTCAACGGCGGGCATATAACTTTATTTAAAGAAAATAGCCTTCTCAGAGTCAATACTGTCATCTTAAAAGTTGTGTTTATTTATTACAGACTCTCCGTCAAAACAGTAGAATATCGAAATTTTCCTGGGCTTCATTAGCAAGAACTCGGAAGTGACGTTATCATTGACGCCACTAGTGACATTAACACTGGCAATGCCGATAGCATTATTATTGACCATATCGGCGCCATAGTGCAAGGAGCATTACTGATATCATTAGTGATATCACAATGGGAGTAACGTTCTACCAGGAATATCTTCAGTTTCTTCACAACACAATGCAATGCATGGCCTTGTGTTTTATCGTATTAATCGACAAAAAGGCATGTTTGATGTCATTGCCAAATGCCCCGAAATTGCAGTGATAACGAATAAGACCGGGATGTTGTGGGTTGCGTATGCTTGTGCTAAATTATTTCGGGTAGACATATGATCTATAAACATTCTGGTCGATATGCGCCTGCGAAACGAAAGCTAGTGCTATTCCACCGCTTGAGGCCTTATAGTATATGGCTGGACAGATACCATGTTACTTTTCCCAAGATTTCATTCATCGGAAATGCACTTCCATCGCACAGAAGACGTTCTATCAATAACAAATAAATCATAACATAAATCATAACATTCCGTGAATAAAGAATCTGAATCTGAATCTGCCTTAATGATGAAGTTGAATCATTTAATCAGTCGGGTTATGAACAGGATTTTTTATAGATTCAATCGTCCGGAAGAAAACTGTTGGTCGACAATATTCCAGACGAGTGATTCTAAACACAGACGATGGACTATTGAAGGCTAGGTAGGTTCCATGCCATAACAGTGTCGAAGTTTTTACAGAATTAGACGGGTGGCCAGGGAGTTTGGGTCAATACCTGCCCAGGTCTGTGTAATGATTGTTACAAAGTCTTAATCAATATTTATCGAAAATAAGTTAATTGTGATACTCCTTGTGGCAAAGGTTTCCACACGAGACCATCTGTGCGCTGCTTATTGCAGGTAAAGAACAGGCTCAGATGTCATCAGTCCAATCATGTGAGAAATTCGACGCTCTTGTCGGCTTCATGTTCACTCACTTTTCATGGGGTTTGTCCGCAGCTTACCGTGGATTTAATGTGATGCCTGTTTATTCAGAAACATACTCAGATATCATTTCGTGCTTCAGTTATTCCAGTAAATAAATAATTTAATTCACATTCAAAACACCAATTCGTTAATACAGTTAGTAAAACTGCGAAGCGTAAAGCACAGAACTACCACTGTGGTGAGTCTGCATTTGCAATCATTTAGCGAACGAACATTATACTAGTATTGGCAATATCACCAAAGATTAAGTTATATCAAGTGAGAAACATTTTATCCGATGAAAAGGAACTTAATGTTTATGCTATTTTTAGATTCAAAGGCCTGAAATATTTCCGTTGGTTTGTAAAGTGATTCCCCGTGGAACCCCCGGGAAGTGAAGCAGTGCTTCTTTACTGCGGTGAACAAGCTATGTTTTACTGGTAAAATTAGGCCCGGTCACCAGTACCCGAGGTGGAAGTTCTCTAAATAGGGAACATGAGTATAAACGATTGGCTGGACATGACTTTAACTCCATGTTGCGGTCATGATTACGCTCTGCGAAGATGTATGTGGCCTTAAACACCAATAATAGAAAATTGATTTGAATTTAAAAAATAGGCGATGAACTATGTAAGGGCAAGATTGTTCCACGACACAGCAATCATAGATTCGATTAAGAACTTTGACAGGTGGCATTGGAGCTTGTGTACAAGGTTTAGACATATTAGCTCCAGTGAAGGTTTCGATGATTACGCGTCATGAGGAATAAGTGCACAATGTCACATGTAATTATTACCAAATCTTCCCAATTTAGTTTTTCGACTAATTGTGGAACGTAATTATTTCATCGTTAGCAACATATTCGCCTGACAGCTGCCACAAATATTTTTTTATTTTAAATTAATTCTGTAATACTGAGCTGGAGATTGATTAAGACAAATTTTCATATTTACGTAACAAGAGTTTCAAAATACCTCACCATTCGGATTGCAGGTAATTTCTCGAAAGCTTTTTAATTAAATAGCGTGTCCTGATCGCAGTCGAGTCAATTTCCCAAGGATGTCTATGTTATAATTATGTTGACGCTATCATGAAACTGACTTCTAAAGTGATAATGAAGGTCTGTTCAGTGTAGGGCTCACCGAATCATACATTTTCGATTCGAATCGAATCGAACCACGCCTATTATTCGAAATCGAATCGAACCTCGAATCGGATTAGTGGCGTGTTGGAGCTAGCCGACGGGAGTTTGGTGCTATATGCATGATTTGTTCCGACTGTTCATAACCCGACTGATTAAATGATTCAACTTCATCATTAAGGCAGATTCAGATTCAGATTCTTTATTCACGGTACACATACATGTAAAATGGTTACAAATAAACATATTGCACAAATGTAATGAGAAGTATACCGTGGGAAGTGGAATAGCCAGATTGGCTGTCTACCTGCCACAACCCTGGAAGAAGATGGGGTGATTGCAAACAGACTGTGACTGAAAGAATGGACTGAGAGCCAATTATGTGACACATGATGGAGAATGACGATCGAATCATTACTTTTCTGAGATTAGAGTATTAGTGTTTCATTTTCGCCAGCGGAAAGACGGTGATTCAAGGTAGGCAATAAGCAACCTGCCTATGGGACTCCCTCCACTAATTATCATAACACATGAGGGCGGCAACAAGTCCCATCGTGAAGTTCGTATCGTTTAGACTGCGACAAAGAGGTTGGTCATGATGTTTGGGCGTGGTGTCTGCGTTAGTTGCATCATCATCGTAGGATCACGAATGTTATGATTTATTTGTTTAGACTCCGTAAAAGGCATGCCTTGATGATGTAGTTAGAATATTACCCTGTAAGGATTATAGATCATCGTCGACATTGCTTGGAAACTTTAAATTTGCATTTTACAGCGGTAGAGACCAGCAGTGACACTGGAATTAGCCTGGCTGGTGGCATGAGTGCCATGAAGACGATGAAGAGGACTGATACCAAACTGTATTCCTATGAAAAACATTCGAGATCAAACGAATCGGACAACCGATTTCGAATCGAACCGAATATCAACTTCAGATTCGAAATCGTATCGAATCTCGAAGCTTCGTAGGGCTATGAATACAAATGTGGAGAGACATTTGGGTTGAATTTCTGTCCGTTATTCTCACTGCTATGCTGTAGATTCCCAGCCGTTGAACAAGAACCACAAAAAACATTGAATCTAAGATGCCATTTGTGTTAATTTTATTCTTAACTGTTTACCTAACAAATCTGCCGCATCCTCCCGCGTAATTGAGTAGCTGTAATCAGGTGTTTAAAAAACATCAACAAAACCATGCCATATGATCTCCCGTTGGAAATGAGTTGCCACATGATACGGGTCCGAGCGCGAAGTCCAGTTTTTGCCGGTGTCATGCACTTTTTTGCCAAATATCATTTTACAGACCATTAATTACAACCAAAGTGAATTCAAGTTCTTAGATTCATAACTTAGAACAGAATAGAGCATTGGTAATGTGTTGGGGGCTCCATGTTAGAATTTTTTCCCCATGTTTTACACTTCATTAGGGGGTGGGTCCTGTTCTGGGCCTGGCAAAAATTTGCAAAACTAAAACTTGAATCCCAGTTATTTGGTCATGATTTTCACTCCTTTATATTTCTACGAAGGCAGTCTGCCTCTTATTAGTGCTTTGTAGCTCCTATTATATTTGATTCTTCTTCTGTAAGCCTCAGGGTGCCTCATGCCATTGGTCTAGTGTGCTTCCATGTATGGAATAATTGGAAAGATTGATAGAATAAAAATCTTGATTGAGGAAAACGTGTATAATTTCAAGGTAAATATGATTCTAGTGGCACTAACATAACAAAATAAATAAGAGGCAATTCATCTCAGACAAGCCACCCTGGCATGGGTCAAAGAACTTCAGTATTAGGTCTCTCTCAGACCAGCTGTACAAACTAAACATTTAACCGAAAAGTAACGAAATGAAAATCAACTATTTCTTGTGGACAGTTGAAGATATCCAGTTGGGAATAATATATTTTGGGCAGGGCTTCTTGGTGGTGGGATTCGACTGGTGTCTGAACAGCATAGATATGTTGTACATCGAGGTAAGGGTTGTGTTGCTTGGAACATGAATGGGTGTATATCTGCAATTCAGTTTTTGGGGCGGGTTCCAGTGGTTGCCTGGGGGTCTGATGCTGCATTTACGTTGTGGCTTTATACGCAGAGAGATTGTTTTGGGGCCATCTGTGGCTAGGGATGCCTTGGATGCCCAAGAGCAGGGCTGGGATATCGGACAAGTTGGTTTGCGGCACCTGTCATGTTTGGGAAAAGTATTTATTTATTTATTTTTTTTGATTTAGGTAATTTGAATACTTCGTTAAACATATTTTATAATTTGGGGGTGGGTCCCCAATTGTCTTTGAGGAAAAGCTGTGCGGGAGAGGTGGGTGTCCAAGACATGACTGGCAAAAATTTGCATTCCGGGGTTGGTGGGTCCCAAAAATTGAAAATGTAAAAAATTCCACCTTGTACCTTGCACCTTGTATCTGTAATTTTTTGCCTGACCCCCCCCCCCCACCCTGTTTACTATGTCTATGTTACGAGAGGATATCCACCACCTTATCTTGAAATTGCTTGGAAAATGGTTACCAGAAAGGCGTAATCTCATTGATCCAGAAGCTGGTAATTATTTTAGCGTCACTGGAAGTCGCGTCGCGAAGATGACCGATCCGGGGAAGGGTGTAACCCTGTTTCTACCCTCTATGGTGGTTCAGGTTCTGGTTGATAAAATAATCCAACTCCATCACCGAAGGCATGACTTAATGATGTTGTTGGGATATCAGTTAGTCGGGATCATAGTTAAGCAATCTCAAGAGTTCTTGGACATTCATTTGTGGATAAATGAAATATGCATGCAGTTGTAGTGAAGCAACTTCGTACACCCTAAAATCATTCGGGTTGAAATCAATCCAAATCAACAGGGTTTGAGTGAATATGAACCCAGTTGGGTTCATATTCACTCAACCCAGTTGGTTTTGGTTGATTTTTAAACCAAGTGATTTTAAGGTGTATTTAATTAACGGATATCTTGACTCCCAGATTTAACAGACCGAATCGAGTACTACAGACCTGCACTGGAATGGCGGACTGTATGTGTTTGTGTGACATAAGTTCAAGTATCAAATCTATACTTCTAAAAAGGTATAAGCAAAATCAATCAATATTCTTTAATAGGAAAATTTAAGATGCCACAAATTGTGAAACGGTCATTCGCATTAGCCTGTGTCAGTTTGCATTGTCCACTATGAAAAGTAAAATACTACTGTTACGTTTTACTTTAAACTTACTTTCAATAAGAAAAATAATATTTGAAAGAATTCTTTGAAAGAGGTTTTCAATATTCCATCAAAGCACACCTCTCTTTTGGTACTATTTGCTAACTGTTACCCAATATTTTTTTCCAGGCTTGGATATTGATTTTTAAAATTAACTTCACGGGCAATCACAGAAGTTGCAGATGAGTTGTACATACATTCAAAAAGAACACCGGAATCCCTAGTGGTTCCATGAAAGACACTCATAAAGCTTCGCAGGAAACCACGAAAGAGCCATGGTGCCTGAAGGAGCATAATTCAAAAGTGATTTTTTCCGGCACACATTCCACATATGGAAATCATAAGAGTGTGTTCAGAAGTATAGTGAATGGATTTTACACCATAATATAACAGTTTTGTTGATCTCTAAATTTACACTTCAAACTATTTCACACTGATGTAGAAAATTAAAAAAAAATCAGCCTGCCAATAGTCTCCATAAAACAACTAGGAATTTAACCAATTCGGTCTTGTTTGACAGAGCCCATTGAGCTCTGTCACGGGAGACTGAATTTGTTAACTTTCCAGTTGCATTGTGCGAAAACTGGACTGTTTCAAAATTACAATATTTTGACATCAGTGTACAGAGGGTTAAAGGAAATAAAGCACAATCAGTGTATTTGTGTGAGAATATTCAGAACCAACCCTGACTCGCGTGATGAATGATAGAAAGCCAATCACTGTAACATTTTTTGCAGAGGTTTGAACCGTTATTTCAACAAATTTATGTTACTGAATGCTTTAAAATATCAACATTATTGGGAATTATTTTCGGGGGACGCTCTGTGAACCAACGCATTCTTCACACAGCGTAATTCGAGTCAATAGCCAATCAGAGGCTCCAACGAAACATCCTCAGAAAATCGTTGATAGTGACTTGGGAGATGACGAATGAAATAAAAAAGACTCCCGGTAGCAATGGTCAATGCGTTTTGAACCATTGTTTCACTAAAACTCAATTACTGGAAGCATAATACTATCTACGCTACTCGGGACTATGTTTTCGAGCGGATGCTGCCCCCAAAAATGTTCGGCGTTGTTGAAAATGTAATCCAAGACCTTTATAAAGCGTTATTTGTTTCTAGATCCATTCCGACGTCATTAGTCGAGATTTGGTCCAGTGATAAATATACTCTCCAACTAACCCCAGTTAATAATGAAGTTTACGGAACATGTTCCGGAAATTAGGTCTGGACCGAGTCATTTATTCGATACAGTCCTAATTTAATGAACCCATGAAAACATTTCACAACTACAAGGACGAATTCTTGATCCTCTATTTAAGTTACAGGGGGAAGCCATGGCATCTTCTATCTGAAGCGGCAAAACCGAAAAGGATTGGTATTTTTCGTTTAAATCATAAAAGCTTAACATTATAAAACAATTGCGTATGCAAAAAATATTTGCAAAAGGGACATTTTTTCACATTTGTTAGAGAACGCATTACCACGTCAAGATTCAGACACGTCCTTAAAAGGTTGCGAAGCCTCCAGTTGAAATATTGTCATAAGTGTAATGGAATATTTAATGTCTGTCACTCTGGTTGATGAAAATGTCCGCGTCTCTGTAACGGAGGTGTCGACTGGTTATCATATGTCTCTCATTTGCGTATCCGATGTTATTACACGTTTCTATCGTTAAGTGGAATTTTCGAAAAGTTCATTTAAATTCAGACAGAATCGGATATATATCGACAAAAATATCACTAAACCAGACGTCTGCTTTCCATTACACGACTTGTGCTTCCTACTTTTGCAATTAATCTACTTCCATAAATACCACAGCCGATCCGAACTCGGACGCGAGCTTGTTGAAAATACATATCAAAAATTGTAAGAGCAAACATTGACTAAACATGGATGCAGGATAGAATGATACAAGCATTTCAACTGTATTTGACGTGTTTTGTTTCTCGCTTCTTCATTGGTGTTTAAGGACACTTTCTGCATATATGGTTGCATTGTGAGCGCAAGTATAATGTCAGGTTTAACCAACCGTTGTATACCAACGATTTCTACTGTGGTCTCGGCGTCGGCGCTGGTTACAAAATCATATTATTCAAGTAAAATAGGACATGCGTACCGCTGTATAAAATACTGCTCCACGTCTCGAGGATACTCAATGGGATACATAACGTGTACAGTAATTAACCCTTTACCTAACACATAAAACAAACGACACTTGCAAACAAATTCCTGAATGACTATTGTTTTTCAGTTTTGCGTCAAAAACGCAGCTGAAGACACTCATTGGAACGATCTGGTTGAGCACGTTCCAATGAAAGGCCGAAAGCTATGTTTTGAGACAAAAATAAAAAAATAATGAAAATTCAGTGGTATTGTTTGCGAATAGCGCTGGTGGTTTTTGCCGTTACGTTGAGTAAAGGGTTAATCCAGGGAAAATGGGAGGGAATCTTTTTGGGGGAGTGTTTTCCCATTGGGGTGAGAAAAACCTCCGACTTTTGAGCAATCCATGTCACAATTTCAGGGACCATAGATGACTGGCAATTTTGAGGTCGATGGGGTTGAGGAGGGTTAAACCTCACTGATTACTCGCCCTAAAGTCCATGTAAACTACGTGGAAACATATTGCATGGCAGCGCTTAGAACACACAACTGGGCATTTAATATGCCCAGGACTCGAAGTTTATCTCTTTGCCTGATACAGGCGGGTTTTTCCACCCAGGACAACAATACTCTGTTAATGTGTGTTTGTTTGTTGGGGTTTAGCGACAAATTCAACAGCGAGGGTCAAATCGTGTTGGACAGTTTCAGGGATGGAGGAAGCTGCAGTACCAGGAGAGAACTACCAAGCAGCGGCAAAATGACCTCTTAACGATTTACTGATGCAAAATGTCGTTGAATTTTTCATTAGATGAAGTGATGGTTGCTGTTCACTCCCATCTTACTGTGCAGGTTAGAGGCTTCAGTCTTCTAGCCTTGAGCAGGAATTGTAACCGTTAGTATATTGCAGCAGATTTTTATCAGCGAAGCTGGCAGTACAGCTAGTGGTGACCCACTGCAGACACATAGCCGATTATTTTAGCAACAACAGTCTACGGAAGTGCATAGTAAATACTGAAACTGGTATATTTCACCGCCGTTGGAAATTTTGGGGCGTTTTAGAGTGAAATAGTTATATTTCTCGTCAGTACCTGGTTATATTTAACCCTTTGAACGCGAACGGCCGCTTTTCCGGCCCAGAATCATGATACGTCATAATTTCATTAAGTTGGATAACTGCTAGGTGAATGTGTGGGGTTGACCAATTAATATTTTCAACGTGCAGACCCACGGCTGCACGTTGAAACTTTAATTTGTCTACCCCCAAATAATGAATATGGACTCTTCTAACTGCTGTCATTGAACTGACATGGAATATACCACCAGGGTTCAAAGGGTTAATATAATTTATTTTTATTATTTTATACACTTGACATCATTGTCTAGTGCTTTGAAGGTTTGTCAGTTTTGGGGACAAAAATAAGGTTACCTCAAACTATA
Source organism: Pictodentalium vernedei (assembly GCA_031216915.1). NCBI lineage: Eukaryota > Metazoa > Mollusca > Scaphopoda > Dentaliida > Dentaliidae > Pictodentalium > Pictodentalium vernedei. Next base: position 501,450,500 of record CM062297.1, on the reverse strand, counting down.
GTACACTCTTCCGGAGGCGTATAAATGCATCAGTCTGTTCGGTATGGTGATATCGTGGAATGTTCCCTTTTTCTCGTTGATAAAAAATAAGTCAGGCACCCATATTTCTGACATTCTTTTTACGTCCAACTCTAAGAATCTCACATCTTCAATAGGATCATACTTCAGACGATGATCATACCAAGACTGTCGCAGAAAAATGTCCATTTTGTAGTCCTGCAACACAATAAATATTTGTTGTCTTTTCTAACCTCGTGTCAATCCTTTTAGTGCTAAAATCATGTGATAGGTTCTACCGACACTTGCAAAAGAAAGTAAAAATGAACTGAAAGTATGAAAATATTCCATTTTGCTACCACAAAACCATTTTTGTTAAATCTCCTCAATAGAAAGAGATCCAGGAGATCATTCCAAATGGCAATGATGGAGTCATAAACTATGTTTTTGAGGCAAAATTGAATAAAAAAATGCAAATAACCATTCCGCTGGCTGGTTTTTAACGTCAAGTTAGGTAAAATGTTAACTGAGTCACGACTATTCTGTCTGGCAACCATTGGTTTGGAGCCAATGAATCATTTAGGCATAATGTCACGATGGTGCAGGCAGTATTCAGCGAATGACCAGGGGGCAATACTATAAAACTTTACAACTGTATTTTTTAGAGTTGTGTTTTCTAGTTATGACTTCAAATGAGCTTAAAAGAACCATATGCATCTTCAAAGATCTGGAAATTTGCCAGTTGGCAAATTGCTATATCTTTTAATATGCTAATGATTCATTTTAGTCAGTTATATTATTACGTAGAAAATACAGTTCTAGAAAATACAATTGTAAAGGTTTTATAGTATTGACTCCAGGCGTCTCCCAAATATCAACATTTGCCTTAAAGTCTGGCCCACAAAATACATGTTTTTGTTAAAAAGAGAAGAGGGAAAATGCGGTAGATGAATGGTTCATAGAGGAACACAACTACAGTGTTTTCCAGCAATTCAGCATGGTTAACGGGGTAGGGAGAAGTGAAACCATGTAGTAATTTTTTCTAGGCGGGGTTTCTTCATCTGGGTTGGAAACTTCGATATCGTATCGCTCTCCCCTATAATCACGCAATTTGATATTAGACAAATTGGATATTTACACTTCTGTCGCACACACTGACGGTCATTCGTACTTGATTTGGACTGTCGAATCCCAGCACGACGAATTTAGAGTACCCGTACGCTTAGAGTTAATTAAATAAGATGGTGTGTTACGCATACTACATTCACAGTTTATATACACGTATTCAAAATCGGTTGAAAAATATGCTTTTTACCTGTAATTCGACTGGCTGATATTCCAACCATCTCATCAAAGCATGCCTTCAAAGAAGGCATTCCTTGATGATGCGACTGGGATATTTGATCTGCTGGGATTTGACCCCAATCTGTCAACTCAGCGACGCCCCTGCTTGCTTCCTTGTTAGGTGTTATATACAGCCAATGCTGCGATCATGTGTTCATACACGCGTAGACTATGAGAGAGTTAATATACTCTTCTTCAAAAGAATTTACTACCCGCCACTGACTGACACAAAGCTAACTTAGTGGCAAGACTCTAAACAGCTGAACAGAATTCCGTCAAAACCAAACAAAGTTTAATGCATCCTGAGCATTATAGCTCGTCATTTGTGTCACGAAAGATTCAAGTTACATGACGACAAATACCCATATTCACTCTTTGTGAGGATTTTTGGCGGTTTAACCCTTTACCTAACATGAAAAGCAGATGACACTTCCAAAAGAAATTCTGGAATAATTAATTTTTTTGATTTTTTGTCTCAAAAACATATGTTATGACCCCTCAGTGGAACGAGCTCGACGAGCTCGTTCCAATGAGGAGTCATAACCTATGTTTTTGAGACAAAAAATGAAAACAATAATGAAAAATAATTGTCGATTTTTGAGAATAGCGCTGACCGGTTTTGGTCGTTACTTTAGGTAAAGGGTTAACATCAAAGAAATCTGTAACACCCCCACCTCAGGCGGTAAAAATACCCCCACAGTCGATGTGACCATAGGCCACGTGACTAAATGGAATTGTCAGCGCTTTGAGACTTACCTAAACCACTGCGTCAGAGTAGTCACTACATCTCTCGTCCTATTCTGACGTGATATTATCGTACGCAAACATTTCAATATATGTATTTATTATGCTATATTATCCCTTTACCCAACATAACGGCAAAAACCGGCCAACGAAATTCACAAAAATCACCATCCAATTTGCAGTATTGTTTTTACTTTTGTCTCAGAAACATAGCTTATGAGCCCGCATTCCAATGAGGGGTCATAAGCTATGTTTTTGAAGCAAAAAATGAAAAAAAAAATAGTTATTCAAAAATTTTATTTGCAAGTGTCGACTACCTTTCGTGTTATGTAAAGGGTTAAACGATAGCGGAAAATTTCTAACAAATATTGAACAATATCTTTTGTCACAACAGAAATAAGAAAACAACTCTTCGGAAGTGACGTGTTTTACGCATTAAGTTTAGATTGATTTCTGTGCGCATTACCGCGTATTTTGTGTTTTCATTGCGATTGAAACGTAATTCAATTGCAATTAGAACATCAACATCGCAACGCATAAAATACATCTCCTGTTTATGAGTAGACACCAACATTATCACATTCGTCAGTCTAGTTTTGTTTGTTTCTGAATGGGCTTTAACAACGTCGTCAACAGCCACGGCCACATCGTGCGGGTAGATTTCGTGTTGAGAAATCCGGTGTACTCGGGGTGAACACTGAACCGCAGCGGAAAACAGTCCACCTTAGTGTTCAGTGCCCGATTAAGTGTCTTGCCCAATAACACAACACAGTTACTGGTGGTAATGATCGAACCGTCGGCCATTTGTTTTAAAGTCTAATGCTCTAACTATTGAAACACTCTGCTCCTACCATTCGTAACTGAATGAAAGTCAGTGTGTATGAATCATCCCCCTTCTCATATCCTTTTCATTGGAAAAATATTCCCCACTGGATTAATTCTCTCCTGTTGTCGGGAGGCCAGGATAACGTTAGTCTCCACTTAAACATTTGGGTTAATTAGCTTGCATTCTCGACCCGCACCTGGTAAGATTTGCAGGAGTGAAAAGTTCTGGTCTACTTTTGTCAGCTTTGAGGCAGAAATAAGCAATATGTTCAAAACTACTGTCTCCTTCCTCGTGAAAGCACCATTTTCAATCTATTAATTTTAAATTACGATCCCGACGTTGTGTTCTAACACTCGTATCATTCTAATATGAATTATTTATTATAGATTACACCATCGCTGCCGGTTGATAGTTTATCTGGCGCCGTCAGAATTTCCAGAGATTTGATAGAACTGCCACTTTAATCATTCATCATTTTGAGCACACAATGTTGCGGAGTACACGTTCAGTACATTCGTGTATTAATTCAGATGCAGGCCAACACAAATAATACATTGTTTTGTTTTTGATGCCCGAATGATTGTTATCAGAACTGCACAGAAGACAAAATTCAGATTGTAAATGATTTGTAGTGCAGGACCCTTATTCGACATGAATTAATTATTAACGCCAGATCAAGTGGATAACCATTTAGATTAGTTGACCCCGTGTGCAGTTGGTATCGTGAGATTACGCAATGTTCCAGTTCTGTGCAATTTTGTGACTCAGACATCGTATAACCCACAATTTTACATTGATCATCATGTCAAGTCAGGGAATCTGCAAGCTGCATCCAAAACCCTTCAAGATAATCATTATAATTCGACCATTGCATTTGCAAAGGAAAACCAATAAAACGTTGAAACATCAAATGATCACGCTTCCAAAAAACGTTCAACTGAATTAGAGATACATTACATTTTTGGTTTGATTAGTATTCTTAATCCTTTAGCACTAGTTGTATCACGGTCACGATTAGCTATGTGCATAGGTGTGTGACCTTAACCCTTTACCCAACGTAACGGGAAAAACCGGCCAGCGCTATTCTCAAAAATTGCCAATTAATTTTCATTATTTTTTTTCATTTTTTGTCTCAAAAACATAGGTTATGACCCCTCATTGGAACGAGCTCGTTGAGCTCGTTCCAATGAGGGGTCATAACCTATGTTTTTGAGACAAAAAGTGAAAAAAATGAGTTATTCGAGAATTTTTTTTGCATGTGTCGTCTGCTTTTCATGTTAGGTAAAGGGTTAAACATCAATAAATAAATAAATTACTGGTGGTATCTTCCATGTGAGTTGAATGGAAGCAATTAGAAGGGGCCATGCTTACTTTTAGTGGGTAGCCCAATTGATATTTTCAACGTGCAGCCTTGGGGCTGCGCATTGAAAATATTGATTAGTCCCCCCCCCCCCCCTTTCGCATAGCAGCCATCCTACTAAATGAATGTATGACGTATCCTGTCCCTGAACCGGAAAAGCGGCCGCTCGTGTTCAAAGGGTAAACAAATTTTCCCATGGCGGTCTTAGAGAAAACGGTACTTTCACAAGAGCACATACAATTTGACAAATACCTTTTTAAACCTTTTGAACCCGTGGTCCCGCTTTTCTGGCCTAGGAACACGACACGTCATAATTGCATTAAATAGAGTGGCTGCTATGTGAATGTGGGGTAGACCAATCAATATTTTGAACGTGCAACCTCAGATTGAATTGGTCTACCCTTATATAACGAAGGGCGGCAAATGAACTAGCAATGGAGATACCACCAGGGTTCAAAGGTTAACCTTCATCCTACCAACATATTTTTTTACCTACAAATCCTACTGAGATCCCTGTAAAATATAATAAAATAAGCACAGCATGTGTCAAAATTTTTAAATTTGTATTTGTATGAATGACCGTTAATTATAAGATCAACAATGATGAAGAGACTGACAGCGTCTGCAAGTGAAATATAATCAACTGCATTAGTTATACATGGCTGTTGTCTTATGAAATCCTGAAGCTGTCGTCTCCCAACATTCGCTGGATTTCTACTCCAACTGTTCTATTTCTCCCCACAAAGGAATTGTCAACGATCTGTTCATTATGCTGTCGCTGATTCAAATGGGCACTGCCCCTATCCACGATTACTTCCATGACCCCTATCGCTTCCTCTATTACTCTATCTTTCTTGCTTATTATTTATCTGAGGATCCCGACTTACAATATTATGATTTGAGGGTTGATTGGGGAGCTGGTTTCCATCAATTTGCTTCTCGAGTGCTGTGTCCATTGTTTTCGTGTCACTGTGGCTGAACTGCTAAAAATGTGATCAGAATCTGTGACCGAGGTGTCCGAACCGTTCGCTTCTGACTCTTCCTGGCCCTCAAATGTGGCCTCTAGAACCTCAGCAATGGCGTATTTCATTTCTAGCAGTTGCAGCCATCATTTACCGCAAAACAAACAACAAACTATTAACACAAATGGTACGAAGTGCAACCTCCTAACTGGGGTCCATTTGGAATTGGCCTCTCGTTAATCCTTTCACGCTGGCATTCGATTAACTCATTCACACACGCGTGTCGTTGTGTTTATTTCACACATTCACGTCTATGTCTATGAAAACAATTAATAGAAGGACACTCAGCAATTCATTTGACAACTATCAACAGAAAGAACACATTTTATCGCCAACCAAATTTGCTAGGGGAACCCGTGTTATTATCTCGTCCCCTGCGTTCAAATGTGTTCTATGTGCCTAATGGCACATAGAACACATTGGAACACAGGGGACCATGTCTAGCTTTCGCTAGCGACTCAAATGGTAATTGTTGTACACGAGTTGTAGAAAATTCCAGTGAAATTTCAATATAAAAAAATCAGTCAACGATTTCAGTTCCGCACATGTGTGCGGAACAGATTTTCATTTTCAGCATGGTTTAGTGTTGCTGTATATGGGGATTTCAAAGAACAGGCGTATAATAATAATTATTATGCCTAACATGCCGACTGCTGGGTGACAAACCACCTACAACATTCGTAAAGGTTCACAACCAAAGTCACAAAAACTAAGCCCTGGTATGTTCCTAATTTCGAGGTAGTACACAAAATATGCAAGTGCGGTCCATTTAGACCCCACGCGGTAGGATGAAGATTGAACGGTGAATATACAGTACTGCGATTGCAAGGTGGCATTTTACGCGATCTGGTGGTGTTGCATCAGTGGTTCAGGATTTCATAAATAAAATATTGCGAAATCACGATTCCATCATGGAAAACAAGGAAAACTAGCGTATGAAATTCAGTGTTCTCGCATTTTCATTTTCATCATGTTAGATTATATAGTGTTGCGAGGATGAATGTGGGGCAGAGAATTTCGACTGGGTCGTGATCCAGTCGAGTAAAATAAAACACCTGTTTTCTGACAGTCCAGAACTGATTAACAGACTACAGCGATAATGAGAACTATTTGTGGTTGTCATAATGAATGACCATTGCAGAGAATAGCAATGACGATTGTGTGAATAGTGAATCTTGACGAATCGTTAGGCAAAGGTAAAACAGTATGAGTACTGAAGTTATCGCATTTTCAACGGAACTGCACTGTTAGCATAGGCTAGGGCAGTCTGCCTCTTGCCGTCGTTGTTTTGTGTATCATTTGAATTGGGGCGCGGTAGCTCAGTGGTTACGGAATTCGACTTCAAACAGAAAGGACCACTGTTCTATCCCCATCAGGGGTAACTGCGATGTGTTCTTGGACAAGGCACCTCATCCCGACCCGAGAGTCTAGATGTGAACACTGTGTCGCTATGTAATAATGCGTACTGCGCGGCGATAGTGCACGTGTCTTCACCAATGCCAACCCTGCTTGTGTGGAGTTAGTACGTTGGGGAGTCTGGCAGTTGCTCGCCGTTGTTCGGTTGTTCTCTCCGGTTACTCCGGCTTCCTCCACCTGTAAAAACTGTCCGATACGTAGTGATCCTGGCTATCGAAAGTGTCGTTAAACTCCAATAAATAAATAAATAACAGAAGACGTATGAGACAAACTGCTAGCATGTATTGTTTGCCTCCCGCTATCTATTAGTTACAAACAACGGCGCCAGGCACACGCCACATAACTAAACACCAGACTGGAAAATTGACAATCAATGACTCTCCGCAGAGAACATCCAAGGAACTCATAAACTATGCTGAGTTTGGACCAGATCATCTTCCTTTTAACCCCATAACGAACGAATGAGAAATATCTATATAACAACTGATTATCTAGACCAGGGTCGAGGATTACTAGACCATCTCATTTGTGGCCGTCTGCGTTGAGTGAAATGGAAGCCAAGTACAGAAAAGTCTGGCGTGAAATGGTAGAAGATTTGAGAATGCTAGGGAAACTAGTTGAAAGGTTTAATCAAAACAGATGATGAACCTGTATGTAATGACAGACCGGCACATTTTGGACACTGACATCTGTATCTTCACTGTTTCAACATACCAAAGGTCTTTTACCCGGTAGAGTGCTGGAAACTCATATTTGGGCTTTGTTATGAAGTCCAGACACCGGAAAATAAAGGCTTCATATTCAGTGGATTCCTTTCATATTATCTTTGAATTGACATTACTTAGTCAGTCTGTGTGTGCCAGTCGTGTTACAATTGATGGACGCCTTTTGGCACTTTTCCGTACATTTTAACACGGCGAAGATACTTTAATAAATTTTGACGACCAAAACTAATTTAGCACTCTTCCAGTTAAGGTTAAAACACCTGCACTAGAAAAGCCTTATTAATAGAATGCACCTTAAACAAATTGTCATAGACGAGAGATAGAGACAGTTGATACATCCATACAGTAAACAAAAACTTACCATCGAGCTTGCTTGAATACTGTCAATGCTGACTACGTATATCTGTACTGTAACTTCTGTGGGTGTATCTGGAAGAAAGACACTTTAGGTAGCACTGTGCACAATGCTGTTATTTATTTATTCATTTACTTTTTTTTTTATTTATTTATTTATTTATTTATTTATTTATTTATTTATTTATTTATTTATTTATTTATTTATTTATTTATTTAACAACTCTTTTGACAGACGGGGTCACCACTGAGCCACCGCTCCCCTTAGTCGCATTATAATATACTACTCAAAGTTTGCTAAGCACCAAGTGTATCTAACTACCTGTTTTACGTTTTAGTTGCAATGTTGTTATGAAAAGTGTATACATTTTTTATTTAATTATGTCTTTAATGCTTTAAGCTCAGAAATTGAGATTTTGTTTGTGCTTGACATTATTATTTTAGCTTTTGAATACGATAACCATGTGAAATGGATATTATTGGTAAAAGAGGATTTTTTTTCAAATTTGCCAAAAAGTTGACGGAGTGAACTGGTATGGGTTCAATATCCAGTATGAGACCCATTATTGCTAATTACAGCTTGACAATGCCTTCTCATGCTCCCAATCAGGTTCCAGATGGTCCTTTGTGGGATGTTGTTCCATTCTTGGACCAGCATGGCACAAAGCTCCTGGACACTTCTTGGTTGGACTGGACGGACTGAAATTGCAAGCTGCAACTCATTCCAGACATGTTCGATTGGATTGAGGTCAGGGAATCTTTTACACATTTACCCCGGATGCATACCGAAGAAACGGTGTTCAGTTGCAGATGTTGCCCTGTCTCTGCCACCACCATGTCGTCTGACTGGTGTGTCATACTGCTGAAATCTTGCCCAGGCTCTGGCGATCACCGTATGATTCAAACCAAGAGCTTCACCAACCTGACGATGGGTAGCCCTTTGTTCCACCATCCCTACAGCCCACCATATTTCTGCTTCAGACAAATGTCTTCTTACATTTGCATTCGCCATGTTCAATCATTAAATCACAAAGGTTTGTGTTTAATTGAAGACTGAATACCCTACACATCTCATATACATGTAGAGAGTACTCGAAAACATCAGCGAAATCAAGGGGTACATGCTTTTCATGACTGTCACGAAAAGTCTGCCTGTCAAGAGAGCTAATGTAAACACTGGGGACCATCTCAATACATTCCTCAATCATACCCACCACAAATATCGCAAATGTGTCACAAGAAAACTTCACAATTATGTGTCAAATATTTGGTGCTAAGAAAACTTTGAGTAATGTACCATTAAACCTTTTTTTATGTTCATGCATTTTCAGACAAAATGATTGGCTAAAGTATTTTTTTTTTCTTTTCATAACACAAAGAAAACAAAACATTTAGGCCCGCCCTAAACCACGCCCCAATATCTGTCTTCAAAATTATGTTGCACTGTTTAAATGGAAAATACCTCCTTCACGCTCATATTGCTTCAACATGAAAAGTATAAAATATTTATCTCATCGTATTAAAAAGACTTTCAAAATAAAATTTAACAAACAGTGAACTCTGTATCGTGCTTTTTATTCCATGTTCGATTTGTTTATATGCAATAGATGATCGTCTGCATTTATGGTTTTACCCAAATCAAACGTAAACAATGGCCGGTCATAATACTCCACAAACGAAACTCTCCATAGCTTTCCAATTTCCAAATAGCCTGAATGATCTCCGTCTAAGACAAAGTTCAACAAACTTCATGCCATCTGGGTTTATATCGAACTCCACATTTATAGTTTTCAGTATTACAGGAAATGGTCAAAATCAGAATTAAATTAAACTCAATTTTGCTTTGAATGTCAGCAAACTCCCGTCAAGTAGAAGAGGACATTGGAGTTTTGTGTGGGCGTGGCCTATGACGTTCCTTTTAACTAAGGCAATTCACTTACCGATAATTTGTTTATTGACACAAGAAATTTGTTTCAGTGAATTGTATCGTTATTCCAAACAAAATTTTAGAAAACTATGCCTTTTATCCAGTTATCACTAGGAAGCATGATGCGACCTGGTTGTTATTTTAACTTCACAAAGAACACCCATTTACACAGTTTAGCCTTTGTTTGTTGAGGTTCATAACTCAAGAAATAGACAGAAACAAACGATCATTCCTCATATACAGTTTAACCCATGACACACGAATAGTAGACAACACTTGCAACAACATTCAACGAATAATTAAAATATTCACTTTCTGTCTCAAAAGTTACGACCCCCCATTGGGACGATCTCAACCGAGCTCATCCCAGTGAGAGGTTATAAGCTGTGTTTTCGAGCAAAAATGAGAGAATTAATCACATTTGTATGGCGATTTTTGATGATTGGCATTGACCTGGTTTTGCCATTAATTTGGTTAATGGCTTAAGAATAGTATCATATGCCTGTAGGATAGCACCCATGTTCTTCCAAACTTCAGAGCGCCACTCTTTGGTTTCGTGTGTTTTTAAGCGCCGCAAGAAAACAAAACCTCTTTTTTCTCAACATAATAGCCTTTGTCCACTCGATAGGTGAGTGCAACGTGATCTTTCCAGTGAGAGGTTGTAATTTATATCTTTGAGCAAAGATGAGGAAATTAATCAAATTTGTATAGCAATTTTACTTTTTGAATGGCTCTTACGTGGCTTGGCTTTACATTGGGTAATGGGTTAAAAAGTAATCATGTGTCTGTAGGATAACACCCACGTTCTTCAAAACTTTATTTTTAGGTGTTTCTAAGCGCCGCTATAAATGGTCTGAAGGCCTTCAGTACGTCGAATGGTAAATACTAAAACACTAATTGGCTGGATAGAAAGATTCTGTTCAGTTTGGTACCCCTAACGAAAGGACTGTACCAAAGTAATAGCATTGTCCGAGAGACTATGCCTGAAAATGGTTCTCTAACGAGTAATTCTATTTTTGCAGATGGATAGGCAAACCATATAAATACTAAAACACTAATTGGCTGGATAGAAAGATTCGGTTCAGTTTGGTATCCCTAACGAAGGAACTGTATCAACGTAATAGCATTGCCCGAGAGACTATGTTTGAAAATGGTTCTCTAACGAGTAATTCTATTTTTGCAGATGGACAGGCAAACCATATACATCCTAACTATAAGACTTAAAGATTGTAACATATTCATTTTCTTTTATTTCTAAAAGAAATATTTTTATTAAGAAGACATGAAAAGTGCTAGATCTGTTATGGATGATCAAACAATTATATTTCCATGGGGCGAGGGGCAAAATTGAACACTGAGCCCTCGAGTTAGTCTACTCTCTGTGTGTAGATATTATTATTGATGCACAGCAATTTGCAAAAGGTATGTGATAGACTCATAATTCACTAAACTAAACATTACGAAGAAAAAATCAACGAAAGAGAAAAATATAAAATAAAAGATCGCCGACTACCAATAACTATTTCAAAGAAGACATATTGCACATCTTCAAAACTTCAGTAATACGGTCCAAAAGTTCCCAATCTCTACGTTGGAAACTATTGGAGAAGATGATTACCCCATAACTGTACCCAAAGTTTCAAAACACTGGACATTTTCTTAGCAGATAATGGGAAATAAATCTGTCAACAAATATTTTGCCTTCACCTGTGTACACGGTGCACATCATACAAGCGTGTGCATTTATTCCCTGAGGTTTTGATTCCCTTCATAAGAACTCTAGCAGGAGTTGATTACATCGCGAAGGTATCCAGCATGTCCAACCGTTCGTAATTCTCTAAGTCGAAAAAGGATATTTATTTATTTATTTATTTATTTATTTATTTATTTATTTATTTATTTATTTATTTATTTATTTATTATTGCTCAACTCCATATCTGCAGCTATATTGTGGAGACAAACGGTAATACATGATAAAAAGTTGTCATCAGAAAGTGAAATATTTATTTAAAAATATGCAAAATAAACATTAACGTGACAATGAAAGACATTTTGAAGACAATTGTGAATAATGTTACCAAAGATTGAACGAATACCGTGTAAATGAACCAGATGACCAAACGTTTTGTAAAAAGATGCACTTTAAAGATTAAAATTATTATTGAAACTGGGGAGGCAGAAACAAAGGCATGCTTACAGGCAGTTGTGGGAGTCCGTTACATGACTTTTTGCGAAGAGAGAGTTAGGATGTCTCAAGAGCTAGTCTTGTGGCTGCATGTTTACCACTGCACGTTTAGTGCGAGACATTCGGTGGGTCCGACATAGTGTGTATGTGGGGAGGGCGATACCCCTCCAATACTCTTAAAGTATGCGGTCACGGCTCTCTGCACGCTGAGTATATGGGCAGAGAATTGTTATAGATTGTGGTCCATGTTTTGGACACTCATATGGGTGGACTTCCACCCGTGGAGTTATATAACGTTTCACTGCTTATGAAAATGGTTTGCGCTCCACCAGCTGTAGGCTGAGCTTAGGTACGGATTACTTATTTAGCGCATGATACAGCGTGTTGTTTGTGGTTTTTGAGTAACTGCTGCGTGTGAGAATACGTGTTTCACTAATTGGGTGCAGTTCGAATATACTACGTGTACACTGTTTTATTCGTGAGATCGTATCAGTATTTGGCATGCGTGAAGGTCGATGGCGCTGGTGGAGGACCAAAGGTGGGTGGCTTAGCTACCCGTTTCCTCCATTCACCCCTAGACCTCGCTCTAAGGCTCATCTATAATTGCATGCTATACTGTTGAATGCATGTGCTTTACATGATACGACGCCGAGGCCGTCAGTGTTTCCAGTAAAATGACCTGGCCCTATTTTTAACGTGTCAGGCCGTATCAGTGTCGGCGCGCAGTATTAAATATGGCCGTACCAAAAGGCTCATCAGCATGTGTGTGCTGTAGTGTTGGAGGTAATGTGCTTTCCAACTATTAGGCTGAGTACACTGCCTGAGTAATTAATTGTCGACATTTCAAAGGATATTGTCGATAGATTGAGAGCAAGTGTGCAGTGTACGCTATTATTTGTCAGTTCGTGCCCTTTATTTGCACTTAATTTGTGCTGAAAAATCATGTGGGTGGATTTCCACTCATTGGGATTATATAACCCTTTATTGCCATTAAGAACAGATTAGGCTGTATCAGATGTCAGCACCCTTATTTAAGGGTTATTTATTTGACTATTGGCTGCTTTATCGAGGAGCTTGGCTGCTTTGTCGACGAGCTTGATTGCGTAAGCGTAGCGTTTGGCTGTTTTATAGAAGAGCTTCGCTTATTCATAATTTGAACAGCTCACCTATCATATTTGGAAGAGTTTGATAGGTTCCGGTATGAAGTCTATCATTCATACTATTTTATCGTTGTCAGAATGTTTGACAAGATAGGCTTGTGTATGTACAGTTGTGTTTTGCTAACCGACCACTATATTTTGTATTTTCTCATTCAGTTGGTTCCGTAGAAGTCACTTGGAATCAACATGGAGATGTTGCCTTTCTCATAGTTAGTCGGATGGTTTTTGACCTAGCTCCCCTTGAGCATTTGGACTGAAGGAGTCCGGGGGAGGCATGTTTCTATGTTTCTCCATTACTGTGTGAGGTAGACTTTTGTATTTGTTTCAGTGAGTTAGAATGTAGAGCCCCATGTTGGGGGAAAGGAAATCTCGTGGTATTTGCCCGGCAGAGCCGCTGGTATAACTATAGTTTCGACCGTAAGGTCTTATCAAATAAACAAATACATAAGATTTCGTGTTTAGATTGTGTTTACATGGACCACTTCGAGTTATGTTGTGGTCAGTTATTATAGCGTGTATGCGCTTGAGAAATATTTCGACTGTTCTGTTGTCTGTAGTGACAAGCAGCTTGTTGAAGCTTTACTGAACTGCGATTTTACACTACAGAGGGTGAGTGGTACTACAGAGCGTGGATTAGGCTCACTCAGTCATTATGTTTATAGGAGAGAATAGCCTTGTGCTTTTACTCTCTGCTAATCAATTCAGTCTCTAAGAAGACCGTGTACACGACTGGTATCAGTGTGTTTAGAATGGTGTATTATGTAGACTTTGAGGCTACGCTACGTATATAACTGATATGATTAGATCAGCTTGTGAAATTGTCACGTACAGTGGATCGTTCAAACAGCTGTTATTAGCGTGTAGAGAAGTTGGTATCAGCCGTAGGTTTTGTTTACACTACGTGCAAGGCTGATGTAGGTATGGTTTTATCAGCTATTAGTACTCGGGTGGGTACCCCGGAATTATGTTGAGGTATTGTTTTCTAAAGTTCATCTCGCACAATGGTTGTGGAGGAATCGTTTCGCACAGTAGTTGCTGAGGAATCTCAACTCGCACATTAGTTGTGGAGGAATCGTCTCACGCAATACGTGGAAGTCACCTCGTGCTAAAAGCAGAGGATTTGTATCGGGTGGGTACCCTGTTATTATGTCGAGGTATTGTTTTCTGAATTTCATCTCACACAATGGTTGTGGAGGAATCGTTTCGCACTGTAGTTGCGGAGGAATCTCATCTCGCACATTAGTTGTGGAGGAATCGACTCGCACAATACGTGGAAGTCACCTCGTGCTAAAAGCAGAGGATTTGTAATCATAGAAAACAGACTCGAGAAGTTGATTTTCTAAAATCAAAGTGGGTAGGATAAACTTACACTTAAAAGAAAGATCCGTTATAAAATCATGAATGTAAGCACGTGGAGATATAAAACGAAGCGACACCTATCTATTAATAAGCCAATTATAATGAATTAGCGAGATATTTGATGATTCTGTGTAATCAGTCTATCAGTTAGCAGTGATGGAAAGCGTGTTGTTTTAACAATCAAAATGGCGACAGGGAGATGTTTCTTCTTCTTTCTTCCCCTGTCAGTTAGTACCACGTGAATGAGTTCTGTACGCTGATTGGCTGGTTAAGGTTAGCTTGATTTCATAGTCATGTGACTGGTTATCGGTTCCATTGTGTTACGATTGGAGTAATGACATTTAGGAACCAGTTTACATGCCCTAATTTGGAAACTTGACGATGTGTAAACTCTTCTATATTAGAAGGAAATAAAACGTTTGAGTTGTAATTTGTAGCCGAGGTTTTGGGTGTTTGTCCCATTTATGTGTTTCTCCACTTCCATATATATATAAAAAATGTTAAAAACAACGAGACAGATTTTGTTTGTTTATTTGTTGGACTCTCTAGTTGCCAGTATTATTTCGTGCACGAGTTGAAATTGTTCCAAATTTCGGTCCGTGTGTTGGACAGCTATATGGGTGGATTTCCACTCTATGGGGTTATCCTACAGTTCAATGCTATTCTATTTGTAGGGATAACTTATATTCAGTGTGTTTACGCAATTGTTTAAGTATATAGAACAATTGTTGTTTATTTTTCTAGTCTATGGTCGCCGATACTATTCTTGCTGCTTAAAATGGTATGTTTGTGAAATTGCTGTGTTAGTCACTACAGCTCTGACCAAATTATGTTGCATTAGGTATTAAGATCATCTGATATTCGTGTGTTTCCCGATAACTGCATACAGGTATGTCAGTCTACTAGGGCGGTGCCCTGAACCGTTAAGAATTACAGATACCAGTGGAGATCTGTTTTATGGTACTCTCTCGTGGGAGAGCTCCCACCTGCGAGTCGCGGCTCACAGTGCACTGGTTGTTGTTTGCCTGGTCAAACCCCCGACGGCAGATTCAATGCAAGCATCAAATCCTCATCGGTAAACGCAAGTCCTCCAAAAAGGGGCCCAAAAGCCCAGAATCATGATTGAAACGGGGGAGGCAGAAACAAAGGCATGCTTACAGGCAGTTGTGGGAGTCCGTTACATGACTTTTTGCGAAGAGAGAGTTAGGATGTCTCAAGAGCTAGTCTTGTGGCTGCATGTTTACCACTGCACGTTTAGTGCGAGACATTCGGTGGGTCCGACATAGTGTGTATGTGGGGAGGGCGATACCCCTCCAATACTCTTAAAGTATGCGGTCACGGCTCTCTGCACGCTGAGTATATGGGCAGAGAATTGTTATAGATTGTGGTCCATCTAAAACTTATTAAAAAGTTGATTTCTTTGACGAAGAAATATGGTGAGAAGTGTTTGTGTAAAATAGTTTTCACAGAGACGGTACACTATAAAATCGCCATCTGATGTCATTAAAATCAGTACAATCTAATAAAATGTGTTCGATTGTCAACGGTCATTGCCAGGAAGAGCATTCTGGCCGCAGAAATGAATGTGTAAGTCCTGTATGACCAATATGACATCGAGTCATAATGACGTGATCTTTTCTACAAAGTTTAGTAGACGGATACTTATCAGTAATAGTAGTTCGGAAGCGATGGTTCTTGTTATTTGTCGCCCCATCCCATTCTGCCTGTCACACAGATTTGATGTACTTATTGATATGTGGTCGGAACCAGTACCACTTTACATGCAGACCCCTGGGCGGATTATTCGACCACACGGAATCACCTGTCATTTATATGCAGATGACTCTCAAATTTACATAGTATTCGATCCTTCGGAATTGAAGACACTGGATCAAAATTTCAAATTATGAGTAAATGTATTAAAGACATCGGGACCTTTATGTTTGTGAACAAACTTAACCTGATGACAAAATAGAACTCCTTATTTTATTTCTCATTTTACAAACCAGCACCAGACATTTTGGCTGCTCCTAAAGTAGGTAACGCCATTATCAAACCATCTATCACCGTCAGAAACTTCGGTTTGTACTTTGACACATTTGACCATGAATTCTCAGGTAATGAAAATCAGCCAGACCGCAATTTTTATATCCGGAAAATCGGTCAAGCCCGGAAAATCTTAAAGAAAGTTGCCACAGAATGTCCGGTACGTGCATTTATCTCTTCCATGCAGGATTATTGCAATAGTCTTCTATGTGGGCTCCCCAACAAGCAGACAAATAGATTGCTGATTATACAAAATACAGCTTCTCGTAGTTTGACTCGCACTAAGAAGAACGAACACATTACTCCTCGGTTACAAATTCCTCATTGGTTTCCTATAGCAGCTAGAATTGAGTTAAAAATGCTTTCGTTTACATACAAAACACTAGCAGACCAAGCGCCTTCCAATATATTTGATTTGGTTAAAACATATGTGCCAAAACGCGGACTTCGCTCCTCTTGCCACAATCTACTGGAACATGCCCCATATGACCTTGCATCATATGAGGGGGGGGGGGGATGTTTCTTCAGTCACAATTCTCCAAAACGTTTTAATATGTTACCTGAATCTGTGAGCGTGGACCAAACTCTTCCAGTTTTTCATGTCAAAGCTAAAATCTTATCTATTTAAAAAAATATTAAAACGATGTTGATTAATCTGATGTTTCAGGTACCTAAATACTGTATATATTTACAACTAGTAATGTTCGTTTTTTATGTTGTTCAGTGCCCTGGCACATTTTATCATTATGATATGTGCTATATAAATTGTATGTATTTATTTATTATTATTATTATTAAAACCATTGAAAGGAATCTTAAAATCAACGAGAAGCTTGATTAAAGCCTGTTTTTCTGCACTGTTTGTCCCGGTGTTACCGTAGATACCAACAAGTTTTTGATCTAACATGTGATCTATACAATGGAATTGTGTGTTTTGGTCAGTACCCCAATCAGTGCTACCAACTACCTTGAGGGGATTAAGTGCTCCTTTTACATCTAACTATTAATTGTTTGATATGAGGCGTAGAATTCAGTTTATTGCCAAATAATAGGACCATAATTCAGGTAAGCTTATCTTTATTATCGCCACCCAGATACAGGTTGCGCGCATTCAATAGATGTAAGCAGCAATGCCCAAAAGTTTTGCTACGACACTGTCCAACATGAGGAAACGAGGACGCATGGGGGACATTTCTACAGTTCTCCGCTAGAACCTCGAAAGACGAAAACACTGGCAGAATGATGGACAAATATAATTTTGTTATCGAGCCACTTCACCTTACAATAGCATATATTTACGATGAGACGATTATGTCAAGCACCAGTGAAATTCGAAGGCTACTTTCTCAGAATCATTTAGAAACAAGGATAAAAAAATCCTGCAAAGGTAGTAGATATATGAGCCGTGTTGGGTTGCGTTCTGGGATATGAGAAACCGCTATTTGACATAAAATATTCTATTCAAAATTAAATTATGCTTTTGACAAACTAAGAATCTGCTTGATTAGAGGCAACGCGCATGCCAAAGTCAATGGAGATTCTATAATCATCTGATGGACAAAACTAGCAAATGACAACTCGCATGAATGGATTGTTGTTAGTTGGCATCTATTTTTCAATGATTCATTTGGTCTGACTTTTGTGAATGTAACACATAATTTTACTTGTGGGTCTGTCATCTCCCTGTTTTGTTACGATGTTCTGGTAATTACCAGGTTATTTTATCCCTTCCAATATTTTAAGTTGTATTTTGTAAGCTAGCTTTGTTAAGCTAGACAGTATATTACACGCCCCGTGATGATATATTGGTGGTAATCGTTTTCCTTGGCTACCGACTATCTTTCTCTAATCCCGTATTCCTATCTAAGAGTATAGAGCGGGCGGTTGCTTCTCATCTAACTTCTCACATGCCCGCTGGTGGCTTATCTCCGAGTCTTCGAGTCTGCGTACAGGTCAAATTGCAGCACTGAAACGGTTCTTGTGAGCGTTAGAAATGGCATTATTGTATCCATGGATAAACATAAACTTTCCTGCTTTATTTTGTTAGACTTACGCAAAGCCTTCAACACAATAGCCCATACAATATTCCATTAAAAGACTGGAACAAACAAGAGGTTTCACAGTCCACTGGCTTCACTTATTTTCATTGCATCTCCCAGGTCCCACATAAAGCACAGTAGTTGACGCCAAATCCAGAAAAGGTGACGCTTTGACTCGGCGCCCCCATGAACAAGTGCTAGGCCCATTACTCTCTACACTATAAACGTTCTCCCCGTTGGTGAAATTATCCCGAACCATGGACTTGTTTTTCATTCTTACCCTGTTGACTTGCAGCTGTATATTACCCATGACACAGACGTATGACGCACGCGAGAAAATTGAATGCTATATTTCAGACATCAAGGCATGTATTACAGACCACTTTCTCCAATAGAACCATGATAAGACAGGAGTTATATGTAGATAGGTCCACCGCATTACTAACGAAAATATGTAAATTGCCCCTCAATATTCAAGATTCAACGATTGCCTTCAGTATTGGTTATTTCTTGGACGAATGTCTGACCACTGATGAATATGTTAGAAACATTTGTTGGAGTTCATTTTTTCGTCGAGACAATATCAGCAAAAGTCGACCTTTCACTGACACAAAAAACATCAGTCTTTGTTACTGGTGGTCTTGGAAAATGTGATTTTCTTCCAATATGCTCTAAAAACGACACTCTTGAAAAGCCGAATCGCACCCAAAACGGTGCGGCACGTGTCATCATCTGGTCTAGAAAGAACAATCACATTACATGTGGATGTAATGTATAACATTATTATTATTATGAGTATCACATTGCAAATTCACGTCACATTCGGACCACACCAGAGTGAATCCGGATAGGCAATAGCGAAGAGCTGCATGAATGCTGTTCATTGCTCTCATCGCCAGAACAAGTACCACGTGTCAGCTTGTTAAACATGCCGTGCCGACCGATTCATAAAAAATCACACTGCAAAAACACACCAAACTAGCGCTCACTACACCCACTACTTCAGAACTGCAGCAGTCACGTCAGAGTGGATGCGTATAGGTAACAGCGCTTCACCGCTCCATCTCCCGTTCCTAAAAACAGATAGATGCCAGCTTGTTTGTTTTTGACACTATTCCGACGTCTCGCAAAAGATTTATAATCATAGCAATAATGTCTAATCAGTTTTCCTCTCTCTCACTCCTTCGTCCATAAGGCATTTGCCAGTTGGGTACAGACACGAAGCACCATGGGTTGATTTTAGGCCAGAAAAAATAATTATTAATTATTATTATTAGTTTAAATGCTTTTACTTCAAAAGCACATTACTCGGGAATAATGTATAGTTTATGGTTTTAAACATATAGAATGGTTGCAAAGGAAATGAATGTAGTCTCCCCTTCTCTAAATCTAATACAGAATTGGTATTTGGCACCGGAAGTAATGAAATTATTGAATGAACGGTTTGGATGTATTTCAGAAGATATGAACACAAACGGTGCATTCTGTATCTAACGGTATATGTGAGGGGAATGCTACTGCATCACACAAGAATAGGCTCACAGTAGAAACAGTTATCATTATTGAATATGGAGGGCCTCTGAACAGTTTTACTTCATTTTTCCAGTTCAAAGTACGCCGGTCAGTGTTTGCCTTACTATTAACGTGGAAGACCAGTCAGGCAACGGAAAGTTATAATTATTGGTCAACAATACCATCATTCAATTTTTTTTTTTTAAATTTAAAGAAAACCATTTTGCTGAAGATCGTCTCTTCAGAATACCAAGACGCCATATGCAACGCTTTAGCGTTGCAGATAGCGCCTTGTTGCACTCATCGAACAATATCCTATTATTATTATGAGCCAAGTTCATCACAAAATGCGTCGTTTTGTTTTTCAATGAACAATATCAGGAGCAATAAAAATTGTTAATATCAACGCTAACCCTTTACCCAACGCAGACGATATCAAAATTTATTATTTTAAATACCATTTTTTTCAAATTTTTCAAAACATTTCAACAAAACCATATCATGTGACCCATCACTGGAACGAGCTCAATGAGCTCGTTCCAGTGAGGAGTCACATTATATGGTTTTCTTGAAATATTTTGAAAAATTTAATTTGTTCAACTGCTCAATTTGCATATTACGCGGGCGGATGCGGGCGATTCGTTAGGTAAAGGATTAAAAAACAATTATCTAAGAGAAACCACATTAAAATACTTCGTTTGTGACATAATACAATGAAAATGAACGCGCCAAACTCTTCTCTCGTTTTGAGAGTAAATGAAATTCCATTGTGAATAAAAATACAACAGGAATGAATGAGTGAGGAGCGAGTTACCAAGTTTACATACTGTGAAAACGAACGTATCTGTTTGATAGTCGTTACGAGACATGTGGTTGCTTTTCATTTTTGGACCATGGTTGATATTATACTCTCTGTCCCATTTCGGTCGCCACACGAATGCCAGGTACATGTACTTCGCGGTCCAAATTCAGTGGTGAGGGCATGAAGTTGAGCCGTGAGCTTCTCTGATGTAGATTTTTTCCCTTGAGAGGCGTCCCTTATAGAATTGAAGCTTCCAGGGGACTGAATTTATTAAGTGTAGGGTTAAAAAATTGTAAATTAATATTCAATCACGGCTGGATATATAATCAACATTAGTTGGTCGTTATTTTAATTTGACTTTAAGTAATAAGAGATGAATTCACTTATTGCAGGAATAATGTTTATCGGTACCATCCTACTAAGTCGAAGTGTAATTTAACTCCATGTAATTGCAGCAAAAGTAATTACTAATTTACAAGTAGACAGTAGGTATGGTTTATAATAGTCACAAATTATCATTACGACTCTTCCAGTAGAGAGATTCGTGTAAATTAACTTCCTGTTGCAGTTATTCTCCGTAATAAGATTAACAGCTGAAAGAATCAATATTAAATAGAAAACAATGTTAGCTGAGTTTTCTGCCTATATCCACACCAAACGACACACACACACAAACTCCCTCACTCGCACACTCACACATGCCCTCACTCGAACACAAACGCTCACACTCTCCCACGCACATTCACACTGGCCCTACATCTTGTGCCGGTTTTTCTAATCCTTACAACACACGGTCCATTCACATTGACAATACTTTTTTTAGTTTTCAACAAACGCTGCATATCACATAACGGCGCTGTCCAGCCACCGCCATTCACAAAAACATTTAAATAGTATTATATTTTAGAAACACAGCTCATGACCCTTCAATAGAACGCGGTTGTTGATCTCTTTCTAGTTATGCTTGGGTGCAAAAATTGAAAAGTTGGTCATTTATTTATTTATTTATTTATTTATTTATTTATTTATTTATTTATTTATTTAGTGGTGTTTTAAGGTCATATACTTATGCACAATGGCACAATGGCTAATCATGACCGTGACTGTTTTGCGGGTGGAGGAAGCCGGAGTACCTGGAGAGAACACCGAGCAACGACGATCAGCTGCCAGCTCCCCAACATCGTAACTCCGCACTGCAGCACAGACAGGGTTAGATTGGTTGAAGACATGCGCACCATCGACGTGCAGTACGCCTTAGTACACGTCATCGTGTCCCCATGTGGACAATAGGGGTTAAGTGCCTTGCCCAAGGACACACCGCGGGAGTCCGAATTGATCACTCAGGCGGTCACCCATCCAATGATCAATCGCGCTCGCCGTTGCATACGTCCGGTGATCTGACGAGAACCGGTTACCAAAACGCCACTGCGCCCCCAGTTGGTTATTCAAGAATATTTTGACGAGTGTTGTCTTCTGATCGTGTAAGAGTTAAGATATGGCTGATTCCGTTGCCCATAAACACATTTCTCAAAGCGAAAAGGGTTGGAATTAACTCAGCCAGACTGTTGGGTTACATTCACAACCCGCCCAAAGACCGATATACGGAAAAAAAAGTAACAGGAAAAAAAGTAACAGGAAAAAAAGTAACAGATTTGGGTAGGGAAAAAAAGAAACAGGAAAAAAAGTAACACTTTCTTATTTGAATAAGGTAAAAAAGTAACAGGAAAAAAAGTAACAGATTTGGGTAGGAAAAAAAACCAGGAAAAAGAGTCACACTTTCTTATTTTTATTTCATAAAAGTGATAGATTACTTAATTATGATTTAGTTATATTATTGAAAATAGTTAGATTATTACATATCAGTATAAGTACTACATAGTACATAGTTATAAAATAATTTAACAAACTTAATTATGATTTAGTTAGATTATTACATATCACACCTTGAAACTAGTTGGATTATTACATATCAGTATAAGTACTAAATAGTACATAGTTATAAAATAATTTAACAAACTTAATTATGATTTAGTTAGATTATAACATATTACACCTTGTGTAATCTAATATTCTGGCCAATGCCAGTAAGAAAAGCTGAAATAGTAAGTGAACCTTGGGAATATAAACCACACAGATTTTTCAGTTTTCTATTCAGGGATTCAGCTGACTTCTGTTTGCGGATAACAGGCAGCAAACCAACTGACACCTGTTGGATAATTGTATTGTCCAGAGCTTGCTCTTTTTGAAACCATTGGATAGTTTTCCAGACTGATGGGTGCTGGTGGCCAACAAGATTGTAGAACTTGTTGTTCCAGCCTTCACATGCATTATTTGTACGAGATTCGCCATCCAGCGTAGCACTATTAACATTCCATGTAGCTGGAGGATAGGCTGGAGGAGTTAATCTAAGTCGTAATGGTGCCAACACATCTGAAGGTGCGGCGCGAGGTTGCCTGTATCTACCAGTGACATAATTTTCATCAAAATACCTCAACAGTTCCTCGGCTTCTTCTGGAACAATGTCTTTGAGGTGATTCATACCATCACGCACATCTGAAACTGGCAAGAATGCAAGTGCATCCAGTTTCCCACAAAACAGTCTGAAGTCTGCATCATCCCGATACAACTGCACTAAACCTAAACTCTGCACTCTGCGCGAAGTGCTTTGTGTCAGATGGTAGAAACAACCTCTACTCTGTACATGTCTACCAAACACAGCATTCACAGCTCGTAACACACCATCTTCAAAATCAGTCACAACAGTATTTACATTCAAGTCAATATTTAGCTCAGTCAATTTATCTACAATAGCTTGAAACAGAGTCTCATAGGAAGTACGTGTCTTCCTCTGTAATATAGCGTATACACAAGATAAAAAACTGTCATGAAACTTAACCCTAACAACATAAATTTGCTGAAATAGTGGAGGAGCCATTGCAAAATTACCGTCCATAAATAAAGTACTTGCACTGCCAAGATAATTGAGTCCACTATTTGTTGCAAATGCAACCACACGCTCACTTGCATCAGGTCCATTATCAAAGAAAAGGAATTGTTCAGAGTCTGATATTTTCTGAAACTCTTCTGGAATGGTCAGCTCAGACAGACTTTTGGGGACAGGAGGACTTCTTCTGTGGTATCTCAGACTCCGTTTGGCATTATCTAAGTCTGGCAGCATCAACTTGACTTCACTTTCAGCATTTGAAACAGCTGTTGCGAGGATCTGTGATGGCTTATCTAAGGAAGAAGCTGCTTGTTTTCGCATTTCATTTCTCAATTTGGTATATGCGATACTGACATTTTCTGGAGGATGGTTGTGTTGTCTAACTATTTCTGGGTTGTTGAAATCTGTAGTAGTACAGAGACTTGCACGGCAGTCTGATTTAGCACGTTTAGTGCATTTCCACCAGACCCTGTTCTTCCTTCTTACAGATACAGTGTACATGAAACCTTCATGACAAAGTTTTTTGCCCCTCTTATTACTCTCAATGACTTCCATGATGACTCAAGAACATTTAATGACTAATTCAAACTGCTGTCCAATATATAGTTTGCTGTGTGTTTATTTTTTCAAGAACATTGTTGTACATCAAAGAAGAGAATTCATGAAAGTAGCCACACTTGCTTGTGTTTATTTTTTCAAGAACATTGTTGTACATCAAAGAAGAGAATACTTGAAAGTAACCACACTTGCTGTGTGTTTATTACAATGTGTGTTCATTTGTTTCAAGAACATTGTTGTACATCAAAGAAAGCATGATGGATATCCTTGTAACAACATTGTCATAGCACACATGATCTCCAATTACAAAATAATTAAAAAAATAAAAAATAAAATTATTATTATAATTATTATAATGAAAAATGAAATAATGAAAAAACACTGTTACTTTTTTTCCTGTTGTATTATTATAATTGTTACTTTTTTCCTGTTTCTTTTTTTCCGTTTCTTTTTTTCCTGTTACTTTTTTTCCTGTTACTTTTTTTCCTGTTACTTTTTTTCCTACATTCTATTGGTCGTTTGGTGAGTTGTGAACGTTAGCCAACATGCTGGATGAGTTAGTTCCAACTTTTTGGGGGGTCGTCTTTAGCTCAGTACATGTAGGTATGGTGGCAGAATATTCAGGACTAGCCTTTTCGGTGCCTGTACTGAAATTAAAGCCGTTTTATTTCAAATTAAAACATCGCCAAGTATGTTACACAATGATTATATTCTCACTTTTTTTAATAAGATATCACTCGCATTAAAACAAATTGCATCGCAGTTATTCATGAGATGATTTTCGTACCTACTCAAAACAAGTGTTATACTCTGTTTGCTTGCCAAATCAACCAAGCTCCCCAACAGAGAGATAGTTTTAAGATTTCCTCTGTTTCGTGCGAAACAGGTTGTAATATCTGGTGGAAACAAACTCAACTTATACATTTTCAGGAACGTTTCTATGGAAGACAGAAACGACTTCTCGCTAATAAATGGCACAAACTAATCTAAAATCTGTTTGTTTGCATGTAACACGTAGTTTGATATTGTACACCTAAAATAATATGTCCAAGGTAAAAAAAAAACGCAATCTCATCGTTCTCACCGGGTTTCGTGTATAAAGAAGGAAGTATTAAACACTCATGTTTACCATTACAACAATATAAATAGTTAATTAATTATGAAATTAAGTGTCTATTTAATTGTGCTTTCCTTGATATTTATTTATTTATTTGTTTATTTATTTAATTACGGTTCCCTTGTATTTTGGTAGTTTTTCAATATTTTCTTAAAGGCATTTTTGTGCGTCATAAATAGAGAATTTTAGATCACGACCTCAGTAAAATGTCTCATACGGAGCTTTAGTACAGCAGCTTGCGGATAGGACTTGTGATCTTGAGGTTTAGAGTTCGAACCAAGTTAGAGATATTTGCATTGTGATCTTGAGTAAGACACGTTGTCTCACCTTTTCGATAGTGAAAAGGACATGACCATCAATACCGACCTCGAACGGGCTTTGGCATGCAGCACTGGTTAAAAACTATTTTCATAAAACGGACGAAGCGGACCTAAACAGTACTTTTATGAATTGGTGACTGACATCATATATTCAACATAATTATATACCTTACAACAAAACCGATCCGATACGTTTCATTATTAATTAGACATCTCATATTCTCGTTGCCGTTGTTTGCTCTTTTTCAACAGGATATTCCCCCACTGAAAATCAGGTAGGCATGTAGGTTTAATATCAGGACGATAACTGTATTCAGATATTGGTGATGCTATGGTAGTGAGAGGTGGAGGTGTGGGTACTTAACCCATGTTGGCCTAACCACGATTTGAAATGGCCCGATGGTTTTTACGCACATATCCCCATGTCACCCAACAAGCTATTCAGACAAGGCACCTGTCTACATTGACCGAATTTAGCCATTACAATAGCGATGTCGTGGTAAAATTCGTGGCAGATTACCAGGTTTTTCACCACGACATTGCCGATTACCGTAGCTAAATTGTAGAGTTGTTCCGACTCACATGTCATCAAACCAGTAAACATGTCTAACAGTTCTACACTCATGCGATACCACCCTATCCGACTACTGTCCGATAAGGCAAATACGCACATGATTAAAGCTGGTTCACCTATTTCATTTCTTCCGATCACAAAGCCAAAAATGCATTGTTTCACGCATAAGGTCACGACGACATCAATTTTGCTCGCTATTATTAGCCAACTTTCAGAAAATACTCCGATGGAGAAAAAGAATAGTTCAGTTTCCAAATATTTCGAAGTCTGACTGATCTGATGAGTGTTACTCTTCAGCCATGTTAAAATGTGTTTTATGTGAAATCAGAACAAAAATAGTTTAACTAAAAAACATTACTCAGATTTAATTCAAACTCACACTGACGCACAATCATTCCGTAATCAAGGCGAGTGAAGAAACGTGAAGATCGATCAAATACATTCCCACGGTTAAGAGTGTTTTTATTAAACTCTAATTAATAAACAGACTGTCGCGATTGAAAATGTCTTCGGATCATCTAGAAACTTGTAACTCTGAGAAGTGCATTATGACCAACAAATTTCTACATTGACCTCAATCTCGGGCATAGAAAACAGTTATTTTTATGTTTATGGAGAGCAAACATAGTGGTCAACCCCATGGTCTATTGTTAACTTTGTGGGACGTGTTTCACATCTTGGAGAACGTTACCATTACTGTGGCCCCAATATATGACATACATGGCTTGCTTCCGATAGGGTGAGACAAAGAAATGTCTGTGTTTCGCTCTGTCCCATAAATTCCATTGCCTCATCGCACCCCGTTTTGAGTGAGGATGTGTCATTACAAAGCGTAGATGTGTTTTTCCTTACTCGTGCTATAAAAGACAAAAACTCATTGATTATAACTAGAAACAAGCAGCGAATAGTGGTGCATAGGCGGGTTCGCTAGATAAATTCCGAAGGGCAAATATTTAGTGGCGCATTTTAAAATCATGGAATGATACCGTTAGTGTTAATTTTTTTCGTGCTTGTTTGTGGAGTGCTGAATATATTAGAGAGCATGCATGAGCTGATACTCGCTGATTGATCCTCACTGTTACAGATGCTACTTGACAAAACGTATATTTGGATAGATTTTAATTATTGCTATGAATTTCAGTTCTGATAGCGTTGTTACAAGTAACTATTTTGTATATAATGTACGCATTTTCCTGTAAACAGTAGAGTGTTTCCCGACTGGGAGTGAAGCACAGTCCGTTACCGCAATTGATTATAAATAAATGTTTAATGTCGACAGGTGCTTTTATCGAGCTAATTTCACCACAAAACGCCCTACGACACTTCGTGGAGAGACCCGGGCAGACGAACTTTTTCCTTCAGTCACGATCCTAAAATGGAAACGATTCCAGAACATGTTAAATAGCTCATCGGAAGTTTGAATGTGAACAATATGTCACTGCCTTGGTGAATATGAAACTAGACAGCAAACGCAAAATGATGAACTTGAAAAGAAAAGAAAATCAAGCAGCCACGTGCGACGAGACAATAAGAAAACGAAAGCCTGAAAGAAATTATTGTCGTTGAAGAAAAGAGGCAAAATTGTGATGTGGATACCAGCCCACACATTAATTTTAGGTTAATAAATTATGTTGATATATTTGCTGTTATTGAAACAACAGATAAACCTACCCAGTGCACTCTGCATGTGTCCAAAAGTGCAACTGAAACTACGTCTGTTTCCAATTTGCTCAAACACTAAAGTTTGTGATGAAAACGATAATTTTAATTCGCTGATCAGGACAATTTCAAACAAATTTGGTTTACGTTCTGACAACTCCAGCGAGTCAAACAAAGAGTCAAGTAAAATGTTATTTCCGCCACAAGCTTCTCATGAAAAAGAAGATAAATGGGATCAGACTCTGTCGAGTTAAATGTGGAAATTATCAGTACAATACACGGGAACCAGAATAGAACATTTCTGGGGTACTAAAGAAGTGAACTTTTTCAAAAATAACAACAGTGGGTCGAAGGCAAGGAGTCGTACAGACCCATGGTGGAATCATGTGCATTACTAACAACTGGATACATTTTGTAAATCTTTGATTTTTTTTTTGAAAACAGAAATATCATGATTTGTTCCGAAATGATAAATATCTCATTATTAAGCATCTCCGCATGTTCTTATTAGGACTGGCATAAATTTCGTCAAATATTTTCACAATTTCGAATTTCATATTGAAAGGAACTTGAACATATTTACCCTTTATCCAACGTAACGACCATTACCGACCAGCGCTATTCACAACAAATACCGTTCAATTTTCATTAATTGTTCATTTTTGGTTTCAAAAACATAGCTTATAACCCCTCATTGGAATGAGCTGAATGGTATGTTTTTTACGCAAAAATTGAAAAAAAAATAGTTATTCAAAACTTTTGTTTGCAAGAGTCGT
This sequence comes from Pictodentalium vernedei, assembly GCA_031216915.1. Lineage (NCBI taxonomy): Eukaryota > Metazoa > Mollusca > Scaphopoda > Dentaliida > Dentaliidae > Pictodentalium > Pictodentalium vernedei. Next base: position 501,421,733 of record CM062297.1, on the reverse strand, counting down.
CTGCTTTTAGTCATGTAAAGGGTTAAGCGGACGCTGGTTCATTTTTTATCTCTCTGGAGGACCAAAGGTTCTTTTTCAGGCAACGCGTTCTGTTATATGCTGGTTTTCAAGATAAGATTCGAAAGACAGATGTTAGACATCGTATTTAAAACAAATATAGGATGAAAGCGTTTACAAGTGTTAATTTTTATAGTGCTTAGGCAGTAATTATAGTGGTGAATATACTAGAATACATGCATAAGCTGATAATCGCTGATTGCTCCTTCCCATAACAGTTACGTGCCTCTTGGCAAATCTTGTATTTCAATAAGCTATAATTATTGCTTTGAATTTCAGTTTACAGGTCATTGCTTTTAGCAAACTGGTCTGCATATAACGTATGCATGTACCTCTAATCAGTAGTCTGGTTCCCGACTGGAACAGAAGCATTCTCTGTTACCGTCATTGAGTATAAATACATGTTCAAAGTCGACAGGCGCACTTATTGAGCCAAATTTCAACAGCTACCCCTTCTGATAGTGTTACATCCCAGTGACGTGCCCCATTTCCCCTCATAACGCCTACTAAAATTATTTCGCCACAACTCATTTATTGCTTTGTCAACAAATGCCGTGTACGGTTGTTACCTTCACATCACCTACGTTTATAGAGGGAAAAATGAAGACCATAAAAGACCTCAAGCAACAACAAAAACGGTACGTTTTTAAGTTTTGTACGCATCAGCTCATTTCTATATCACATAATCTATAACTCACAGTAACACTCCCACTCGGAAAATAATATCACAAATAGGTTGTTACCTTCACATAACCTATGTTTGTAGAGGGACAAATGAAGATCCTAAAACACCTCAAGCCACAACATAAACGGTACATGTTTATGTTTTGTACGTAACAGTTCATTTCTACATCACATGATCAATAACTCACAGTAACACTTCCACTCCCCCAAAATCGGAAAATAATATCACAATTACAGAGCAAGAGAGTTTTACAAAAATAGACAGTAAATAATACATTACACTCGTGAGTTGCCATGCGGTAGGTATAAAAGTCCCTTGGCCGACAGCACTGCTAAACTTGAAAGGAACTATTCAATAACTCCATCACGACCTGAAGGTTGTAAATTGAAAAAGAGGTTTTACCCACTTCAGATGATTATCATTCCATATTTTGCCATCACAACACTGGATGAGAACATGTCTACCACATTAAAGAGACACTTCTGGGATGCCAGGCCACCAGTCAAATTCTACAGGCAATCCACTCTTTTGGGTTGTTTCATAACCCACTTTTCGCGGTGCTTAGGCACAGACCACCCTTGTTTTAATGAGGCGCCCCTTTACTTACAAAGATAAACATATATTCTTCCACGCTTTAGTCAAATAGATTGAAATCAATAAGTATTCAATCCACCCAGGAAACATCAAGATATTAACATGATTTGGAGAACTGCTCGGTGCAATCAAAAAAAGAACAAAACAAACTAGCGTGGTGACTCTTCATTCTTGATTATTTAAAAAACAAACATGTCTAATGACACTGGTAAAGTCAATAATGATTCGGAATTATGTCTCGATTGAGAAGCATACCCTGAATTGGTTCAAATGAAAGGAATTGTTAACCATTTCTTTTGATTCAGACCTCAAGAGTATTTTAGCTGGTCGGAAAATTATTATAAAACTTACCCTTCTTTGATTTTAACGATCAAATGCTGTGATGTAAACTCTTATTGAAAAGGGTACTTTGAAAACTTTTCAATAATGTATCATATCAGCGGCAATTTTATTGGCGTATGAAATAAACTCACTAAATAAACTGTTGCATTCTAGGTTATATAGTCAGGAATTTTCAGCAATACCAATAAGTAGGTCAGCTGTACATTGTCCTTCTCGAGCTTCAAAAACAAAAAAGCCCGCTGTAAATCAAGTTGCAAGCAAAAAATGAAAGTCATCTTTTTCTGGTCGCACAAACTTCTATTTTATACAGTCCTGCAATGTACTGTATTGTCGATCTCTCTGATCCAATAAAATACAGTACCAGAACAGACAACGGTACAGGAGAACGGTGCCCGAGGGAGATGTGGATAAACAAAATGTCTACATCTCATATGTTTCCTTCAAAATAAAAACAATATTTTAACTCTTAGAGCCCGAAAGGCAGCTTTTACGATCCGGAATCATGAGGCGTCGTAACTTCATAAAGTATCAGGCTCATCTGAAAATTTGCGAAGTAGATCAATCAATATTTTTGAAAATAACAAATGGTCTATCCCCTAATAATGAATAAGACCTCTTCAGATTCATGTCACTGAATTTACATGGAAGATACCATCGAGGTTCAAATGGTTAAAGAAATACAATAGAATGCATTTGTGGCATTAAACACATATAAATTTATAAATGGGATTTATCAAACCCTATCAACCACCTTTGAAACATTACAGTCTCGGAACTATTTTAATTTATGTTCACTCGTGAAACGCCATCACATTGGGATAGCCCTGTTGTCCACTACAGGGATCCTAAAACCCTGGTCTGAGAAATGCACATTCAATAGAATGTTCGACTACACCAACTGGTGTTCCAGAATTTAACATGTGATGAACTAAATCGCTAGAGAGATGCGGGATAAAGTTATACCCTACCATTTGCTGCAGACATAGTCTGTCAATCTACGTCAAAGTAAATGCAGAATGTTTCCAAGGTTTGTATTCGATTTTGCAGCCTTGTTAGAGCATTTTGTCAGCTTGAGGGTCTTGTGCATCAAAGCCACACGGTTATTTTCTTTGTACTGGAGTTTCGTTTTAGAGAGAAAAAAATGCCTTCCTTATCAGTATATGCGTGACCGATATGCTCAGTTTGTTTGTGTGTTTCGTTCCATGGAATATAAGCATTTCTGTCAAACAAAAACCAAAATCCATGCAAAGAAAAATAACCCTGTATCGTTGATAGATCAGCTATTTGATTTAAAGCGGCGAAGAAAATGTCGGACAGACCAAATACACACCTTGATGTGAGTAGTGATATATAGCAAGCTTTGTTTGAATGGGAGCGCAGAATGCGGTTGTTACAGTTATTCCCAGACAAAAAGCCTCAAGAGCAAAATAATAAATAAATTCAGGGGACGCAGTACGTGGACACCTGTTGAAGGTACAGATAAACCCCGTGATCTCTATTTAGAGATAGTGTGGGAAGACACCCCAAAGTCGTAAAAAACACGTGTGGGGCAATATAAGAAACGGACAGGCACTGATATAGGTTTTAAGTGACAGCACAATAATTAAGACCAATTGATAAAGGTTACATGATAGCTGTTTTGGAAGCAATTAAATATAAAAGTGGAAAAGAATTGGAAGATAAGACTACATGCAAAGAAGTTTCCTTTGACTCGACAGAAAAAATAGCAAAAAAAATTTAAAGCAAAATAAAAAAAAAACTAAAACTAAAAAAGAAGCACTTTGAGGACATGACGCAAAAACACCAAAAAGCACGCAGGTTGAAGAGTAACAAAAAGTACACAAAAGTGAAGCGTTTCTTAGAAGAATAGATTCGAGCATAAATCAGCCGCCGGAAAAAAATAGGAGAGGTGGTGGAGTCCGAATTAAAACAGAATGCAGAATTTCATTCGTGATACAACACATCTTCAAAATCGACTGGAACGTATACCCCATCCACTCCCAGAAATTGGTAAAATGTACTGTATGAAAGTCAAAAAACTATACCCAAGCGTACCGATCAGACCGATGAATGTTTATCGACGCGCAAAAACGCACTAGAAACCTCGGAAAATAAAATGCTCCCAACAAAAATATCTCCTGAACTCATTGGAACTGTTTTGGATAATAATGATTTTTCATTCAAACTAAAACATTACTTATAGACAGATGGAGTAGAAATAGGCTCGAGGTTAGGGTTGAATGATTAGTGTACATGTATGTGCATGTAAAAATGGAAGATAATGCGTCGAGGGCATCGAAGCTCCACTCACTCGAACAAGTACAATCTGTTGACGGCAGTTGGGGAATATGGACACACGGATTGGTACGTGTGAAACAATATCACTCTTTGGAAATTACAATACTTCCAATAATCTAGGTTGAATTAAGGTGGTCGGACGAAACAAAAGAATTTTTAGACAACATAGTCAAAATCAAGAATAGGCATATCAAAAACACAGCGGTATCCATGCCACTTCAGCTCGCGCAACTGACACTTAAAGGGAAATCAGTACCATACGAAATAGCATCCACAGCGGAAAAAGTCTATTTAGATAGCGCGGAGTATGAATGCCACAAAACTAACACCAAAGACAGAGGCCAGAGGTTATAGAAAAGTCTGCGTCAATGAGCAATTGGATAAAGTCGACGAATTTAAATGGGTAGAATTATTGAAGAAATGGCAAAATAGTTCCGCAGCCGAAAGAGTTCCATTTGTGATAACTTACTCGACGCGCTTCCCAGACATTGGGAAAATAATACGTGCACGAATGCCAACTCTACACCGCTACAAATGGCTGAGAAAAGCTTTTCTCACTCGAACAAGTACAATCTGTTGACGGCAGTTGGGGAATATGGACACACGGATTGGTACGTGTGAAACAATATCACTCTTTGGAAATTACAATACTTCCAATAATCTAGGTTGAATTAAGGTGGTCGGACGAAACAAAAGAATTTTTAGACAACATAGTCAAAATCAAGAATAGGCATATCAAAAACACAGCGGTCTCCATGCCACTTCAGCTCGCTCAACTGACACTTAAAGGGAAATCAGTACCATACGAAATAGCATCCACAGCGGAAAAAGTCTATTTAGATAGCGCGGAGTATGAATGCCACAAAACTAACATCAAAGACAGAGGCCAGAGGTTATAGAAAAGTCTGCGTCAATGAGCAATTGGATAAAGTCGACGAATTTAAATGGGTAGAATTATTGAAGAAATGGCAAAATAGTTCCGCAGCCGAAAGAGTTCCATTTGTGATAACTTACTCGACGCGCTTCCCAGACATTGGGAAAATAATACGTGCACGAATGCCAACTCTACACCGCTACAAATGGCTGAGAAAAGCTTTTGCCCCCCCCCCCCCCCCCCCCAATCGTATCACTTCTAAACGACTGGAAAACTAAAAAACAAATTGACTTAAAGGACAAAACTATTTTTTCCCCAATTAATACTTTGGAAGTGAACGCGTGGTCATTGACATTGGCCTGGCGCAAAACGGCGAATGCATTGGGCCTTGATAATGTGTGGAATGTTTTAGGTCTATGCCATATGGAGCTAATATTGTGGGCATGGCTGCAACGAGGACAGGGCAAGTCTCATGCAACTGATGAGTGGCATAGTTTCATTGGCCTCTATAAGTCTGGTGAGAGGGGGCGCGCGCATGTGCGGTATGGCGTTCGGAGTCAGTTTACGACGCCGGACAATAGTGCAGGGTGCAATGAGGGTGGAGTGAGAGGGTTTGTGCGTACTTAATGAAGGGATTGTGGTGGGAGTTCGCGTATGTGTGGTTTCTCATGCGAATAATGTGAGCTTTGTGATATATTTGCACGGGTCTATCCGATATGTTTACAAGGAGAGGTGGGATGACATATAATGCCACGTAGAGTAGAATTACAGGCGTTTTTTTATTAGAGGTCATTCAGGTGTTATGGGCCGTTGGGAGGTGTGAACTGTGTTGGTGTACACGCTATAACTTTGTTAAGGAACCGAACGCAACATAATATATATATATATATATCACTTACTGTTAGACAGATTGTTCTGATTGAGGCAGGAAACCAATTTAGCCAAGGAACACATTAGGTGTTCACTCTGCCGGGAACCAATTTAGCCAATTACACTAAAACTTTTGATTTGGCACCAACATATCTTTCTTCTTTACGTGTTTTGGCTTTTTTCACTGTGGAGGAAAGCTATTGCAGCAGCGAAGAGCACGATCGATGACAAAACACAAATGCAAATATTTTATAACGCATAGTTTAAGAAAGTTGTCATCTGGCAATAAAGACAGAAATAATAACTCATTTTCACGAAACAAGCCCAAATCAACTGATTTTGCCAGTAAGGTGTTATTAGAAATTGTGTTTGAACAAACTTTCAATGTTAATTCTTAGTGTGCGTAAATGAGGCCTTGCTTTTTCTCCAATAAAACACCGTAGGTTTTCAACTTTACAGCATTTCATTAGAAAAATACGTCATACCGTCGCGAGTGACTCTCGGCGGTACGAAATCTTATCTAATTAAATACTGCCTTGGCGCAACGCATTGATGTAGGGCAACTGGTGGAAACGGAAAACTACCGGTAGGTGTTCAAGCGACTGTGTCCAGCAAGTCGGTGCGGATGAGTCCTAGCAGACTATCAATCAAACAAACTCATCAGGTAGACAACCAGATAGTCAAAATTAATGTACAAAACTCTAGAACAACGGACTAGAATTGCTATCAATATAAGCAAGTCACCTAGTGCAGAAACACAACAGTGTAGTCTCAACTACTACCATTCAAACATAACAAACTTATATCAACCATAGCCCGATTCATTGTTCTTATGGCGAAATGCGTTAGCCAATTATAATGCATTATGCGCCGCGTTTGCTGTATACTGCGCTGCGGCGTTATTGCATAATAGATTTGTATTGCCCAATGCGACAGGATTGCGTAATGCAATCATATGAGGCGTGGTAGATAAACGATTTTCCATCGATTTGAGGGGAATATTGCTTCAACTTTGCTTTTCTTCGCTATTACCGCCATAGATTGTCTTTCCTGGGAGCTCTCTGATTCCGGGTCATACGTTTTCCATGCCTGTATGCAGCTGTCACTCGACACACATAGTATGTCGTTGTGGATCTGGCCTCGTCCAAGATTATTATTACAACCCAGACCGACTGACTTGTGCAATTATTTGTTTATCATATAACAGTGGATGTTATCAAATGTAATGCGACACCTGATTTGTGAACAAAGAAAGATATCATGATATGTTTGTCCTAGTTTTCAGGCGTTCAGCTCAAAGGTGCTCCACTTTTGTATTTCGCATTTATAAATTCAATGCCTCCAAACAATTCTCACGCCGCCACGTGTACCTCTTTTGAGACAGGTATAATACTGATTTGGAAAACGGGAGCTCTCGTTTACTGTAAGTCAGAATTGATCATGAGGCTACAGACATCTTTTTGGAGAAATGATTTTATCAAATAATAAACAGATAAACCGTTCGGGAAAACAAAGTCATTATGATTGTTTAAATATTACTCGCTTTATATGTCATAGAGATTTACTGAGACTGCTCACCAAAATGCACTCAGATGGAACATTATGAATAACTCTGCACGTACAATCGAATTATGTTTCATTGCCTACAAGTACTAAAGTTCCAAAAATAACGAAGGGTCGTATATTGATTCACTTTTGTGAAATAATAGTTTTCGGAACCATCTTCACTTACAGTCTTCACACGTAATGATGCATCTAATATAAAATTAACCTTTAGGCACAGTGTTCAGTTTTCACGCTGGCCCGAAACTGTCTGGTGCCAAAAATGATTTAATGAGCAAGTATTCTTCAGACTTCAAACAATGGCTGTTCGTGAGTCAAGAGTGTCATTTGGCTATAAACCAAGGTCATAAATCCATGGCTAAGGTCACAGGCCGTTCGTGTGTTCGACTACATGTGTGTCTGATTCTTAATTACTGTATCAATGAACAGATATTATTCGTATTTCACGCAATGTTTGCTCGTGACTCAAAGGTGTGTCACGACCTGACCCACGCTTGCCCGAAAGTGTCTGGCGCCCAGAAATGATTTAATGAGCAAATCTTCTTCATACTTCAAATAGTGGCTGTTCATGAGTCAAGAGTGTGCTTTGGTATTAATTCAAGGTCATAAATCCAAGGCGAAGGTCACAGATCGTTCGTGTGTTCGACTGCATGAGTGTATGTGTTCGGATTTCACGCAATGCTTGCGCGTGACCTAAGCTCATAACTCGAAAGTCAACGACAACGGATATATGTAGGCTCTAACTCTGGATACCCCCTTGAAAGTTTGAATGTGCTGATCTGGAGCACGTTCGCTCAGTAGGTAGAGATGCAGGCTGCAAGCAGAGAGGACCTTGGTTTGAATCCCACCTGCGGCAGCCGTGTTGTATCCTTGGGCAAGACACATAATCACGATTGTCGACGTGGGGGCACTGTGGCGTTGTGTACTAAGGCGTACTGCACGTCGATGGGGCACTTGCCTTCAACCAATGCTAACCCTGCTTGTGTGGAGTTAGTACATTGGGGAGTCTGACAGTTGCTCGCCGCTGCGCTGTGGTTCTCTCCGGGTACTCCTGTTTCCTCCACCCGTAAAACTGTCCGACTCGAGTTGACCCTGACTGTCGACAACGATTGTTATCCCATGCTGATGCGCCGTGATTGGTCAGTTTTAAACTGTAAATTCTGATGATCTCTTCAATTTTAATTGGACGATTCCACATTCATTCTCGGTGTCCCCACGTTGAAAATATTGATTTGCTAGCCTCACAGATTCAGTAAACAAACTTAAATTTATTTTTATTCAGTGTGTATTGCTATCATGGACAGCAAAATCGGCCGATCGTGCTCAAAGAATTAAACTTGGGACATACGATACCATTCGAGGACATTTTCATTTTGGTTGGGTTAAAGAAAAGTTGGGAGCGCGGTGGCTCAGTGGTTACGGCATTGTACTTCAACTTGAAAGGCTTCGATTCCCGCCAGGTGTAACTGCGTTCTGTCCTTGGGAAACGGACGTAATCCCTATTGCACATTGGACTATGGCGCACTGCACGTTGATGGGTCTTCAACCAATGCTAGCGCTACTTGTGCGGAGTTACGACGTTGGGGGGAATCTGACAGTTGCTCGCCGTTGCTCTGTGGTTCTCTCCTGGTACTCCCGCTTCCTCCATTCGTAAAACTTTCGACACGAGTTGACCCTGGCTGTCAAATTATCGTTAAACCCCCATAAATATGTAAGTAAGTAAATAAATAAATAAATAAATAAATAAATAAATAAATAAATAAATAAATAAATAAAAGTTTTGTGGGTTTTTGCGAAGCATAGACACCTATCCCGACACCGTGGTATTAACGATTGACATCTACCAAAGTCTCAGAATTCGTAACATCGTTAATGGAAATAATCTGCGTTTCTTCAGCCATAACTCTCTGCATGTCGAATGCTTAGAATTTGCTGGACGGTGGAGTTCATCAGAATCGATTTCGCCCTAAATCATCTTAATTGCATCAAGATAGTTATTGCCAATTCAGAATAAAATGAACCACTGCAGAAACACAATTATAGGCATTTACCAGTTCCGTGTATATTTGTCGCTGATAATTCTTGGTAATAGCTTTAGATCAACAGATAATGAAACTTATTGCATATTTACGCAGCGTAGTCAATTAAGTGAAGTTTTGTCAATACTTACATTTGCTAAAACGATTTTTGTAACGATTAACAACAATCACTGAGATGTCAGATCTTATTAGCTCTTTTACAGAGATAAAAATGAATACAAATTATAATCAGGTTTACGTTGATTATCCATGCTTCTTGACATCAACGCGCTGCACTTTAAAATACGTCTACCTTGTAATTTTACATTTTGAACTAAAAAATAATGTTTGATGTCTGTCAATGCGAATTAAAAAGACTACTTTTTAACACGTCAAGAATAGGTCACCTAGTCCGTAACACTTTGCTAAGACATGGAATGTTAATGTGGCGGGAGAGGAGCATAGGAAGAGATGCTCCGCACCTGGCATTGTAGCAATATCCTTCACTGCAACAATGCAGCAAAAACCGTCACAGTATGATAAATGACAACCACATGTCGCTTCAGTCACCATAAATGATTTGGGAATAAGTATTGCTGCCGAAAGTGTCATAACACTAAATACTACGAGACGAGAGCGAATTTCCAGACCTGTCAAACAATATTGAATGATTTAAATGCCAAATTGTATTACGGGGAATATTACAAAAAAAAAATGTCTTCTCTTGGAAGAGCCATTCTTATTATAAACTAATGAATATTTTGCCTGTAGCCATGCAAATGCAGGCTGAAGTTATTAATGGGTCTATTCCTCTTGACCACTGACCATCCATCAGATGAAATGAAGCGACACCAGCCATCTATTCAAACTTTTGCTGCTGTAAAATCAATCAAATATTGTCATTCCAAACATTGTGTTTTTTTACTGTAGCAACATTCCGTGGCAGTATCGGCGGTTGGTTGCCAGACTTGTCAACGTATTTTAAACGGTTGCATGGTGCCGTGTATTTGAACCCACTTTTCACACCATGGTATTTAGAGTGGTAAAAGGTATCAAAATAATGGATATTCCAAGAGACAAAACAAACCTGACAGCAAACTCAAAATATATGCCAATTCACTGACACCAAATCCAGATAAGCTGATCAACAAGATAGATAGACGTGTTGTTGCGGTATGAAATGTCAAAGTACATGCTTTTCGTTTCTTGAGCGAAAAGTAAGCATGTTGGTGCAAATCAACACTACCAAGAGAATGTACGCAACTCTAGGAAAGGAAAGAAGAAAGTCTTAGATGCAGTGTACAATGCACACTAGATTTATATGTATATGACCGAAGTTGGTGGTAACCATCGTATCATTCGCGAGGCAAATGTACCCTGCTCGAGAGCTTCTTTCCTCCACATATAAGTGTTTTTGGAAAATGTTAATACATTACCTGACTAAAGTACAGTCGCTATGGACTGGTCGTAATCCACGCGTGGGCAGTGATGTCAATGCATCAGTTTACCAGGTAACAAACATGAGCAGGAGCAAACTATTAATTAATCAAAGCACGGGGTTGTACCCCGTGCTTCATTAATTAACATTTTGTGTGATTATTCCTATAATAAGTGTATGGAATCTAATATTATAGCGTCCGTGGATATATTGCCCACCCATAGAAAGTTACCAGTTCACGACAGCGGTACTATAAGCACACATTGATTTGGAAGTGATTTTGAAAAAATATCAAGGTTTAGGTTCGCAAGACATATTTCCCAACTAGTTGCGGTGTTTCATTTGCCCACAGCCCATCATTTGTTCACAAGACATGGGGCTTTTCTTGCACTTACCCGGCTCATACTCTATGAAATTATTGTATTAACTTTTTACCCTCTGCCAAACAAGGTAGTGTCACAAGTAGCCAACACTATCAACAATTTTCTTTCAGGTTATATATGTTTTCATTATTTGTATCGAGAACAATGTTGATGAACCCTAATTGGAACTAACGAACTTTGTTTCTGAGGCTTTTTTTCTTGTTATTCGCAACATGAATTCACAATTTTGTTCTTCAATTCAAACTGGTTAACCCTTTAACCAACGTAACGGCCAAAACCGGCCAGCGCTATTCTCAAAAATCACCAATTAATTTTCAAAATATTTTCATTTTTTGTCTCAAAAACATAGGTTATGACCCCTCGTTGGAACGAGCTCGTCGAGCTCGTTCCAACGAGGGGTCATAACCTATGTTTTTGAGACAAAAAATGAAAAAAAATAGTTATTCAAGAATTATTTATGCAAGTGTCGTCTGCTTTTCATGTTAGGTAAAGGGTTAAAGGGTAAGATAAAGTAATATGACAATACGCAAGGAGTAAGAAGGAACCCCAAAGTGTCCAACATATTGAGATATTTCATTCCGCAACCGTTACTCCAAAAACATTTTATGCAATCGAATTCCTGCAATTGTTTAATTTCAGCCAGACATATTCGTATCACAGTACTAAATATTTTCCCATAGGAGACCATTATAACGTTCAGGCGAAAAAAATACGGTCGCATCATTATAAATTTGGCATTCAAATATCTTTTGTCAAGTATAGCCCTTCAGACAACCTTTTTCTGATCCTTAAACAGGGGGTCACGCAACAAATACGAGAGAAAAACGAACAGAAAGGGAAGTGCTGACCATGTGGACATATTTCTCGGGGAATTCCCAACCAAAGCACACCAATAGTCAAATTCATTTTTAGGTCCAAAAAGTCCTCAAATCACCCTGTTTATTCATCTGGAACATTCAACAGTAATGCAAGATGTCAGTAGAATCTTGCACACCATCATATGTTTATTGGAACAATATATTTTCTCAAGACTGCTTAATTTTGGGGATTACATAATTTCCGAGTCCAATTTTTCGAGGCAGGTAAATCTAATTAAAATATTTACAACAGTTATACCTACGAGCAAACCCAACCCTACCAAAGATACATTTACCTCTTTCATGTGATGAACGACTTATTTCTGCAATAGAATTCAACTTTTGGCTTCTGCCTAGTCAAAAGCATGGGAAATTTGTTCTTGTGAAGAGAAGTGTCATGTCTGTGTCAAATGGGCTTAAAAACTGGTATTGTCTCCGACAAAATGCCTACTCTGTTACTTAATGAGTAACCTGGTAGGAATAAGAATTCACAGCTTTCTTTGAAAACTACCCTAATCCCAAAATAAAACTAAAATCTGCATCAGCACCCAATACCCTTTGACAAAATCTGACTTAATTTACCATACCGCAAGATAAATAGTGCCCCACCCCATGAAACAATATGTCAATTTTGTTTCCAAATTGGGGTTGTGCAGGGCTTATAATTCCTCTAAATTTGGGAAAATCCGTTTGGATTCTTGCAAGAATCGTTGCGAGAATTCAGACTTGCTATGACTGCCCCAGGATCCCACGAGGACAGTATGTTTGAACTCCTGTTGTAAACTGGTAACACATGTTAACCTTTTACCCAATACAGCTTTTTAATTTTTAAAACACCAACTACTAATTTTTAAAAAAAACAAGAGCACCCCCCCCCCCAGGGGCCTTAATTGCTCACCTGACAAAGTGGTTCAGAAAAGTATTTTGGGTCACATTCAGTTAGTCATGGTTCATCAACACTACATAGGAATGATGTTATGAAATTATTCATAACACTAGTGTCCATGTCAGATGATTATTAGCATAGGTCTTCCTGATTAGGGCTGCACGGTATTTCCAAAGACGAAGATTTTTAAAGAAATCTCCTCCTATTGTATTAAGTTATATTTCAGTTCCAACAGAGAGCCCAAATATTAGCCCAGGGACGCGATTTGAAGAAACTTCAATTTGATCGCACTTGAGATGTTGGATACTAAGTATGGAAGCATCGTGAATGGAGGATCTGGAGAAGAATTTTTTAATGAAATCTCCTCATATTGCACAATGTTAAAATTCGGTCTCACAAAGGGAACACAAATATTAACCCAGGTACTCCATTTGAATAAAATTGAATCTGACTCCTCTAGAGATGTTGTATACCAAATATCAAACTATTCTAATTGATTGTTCTGAAAAATAACATTTTTAAAGAAATTCCCTCCTCATATTGCACCAAGTTAAAGCAATAACCCAGGGACTCGATTGAACAAACTTGAATGTGACGACCTGCCCCCTCCCGCTCCTCGAGATGTTGTATACCAAATATGAAAGCATTCTGACTGGTGGATTTGAAGAAGATTGTTAAAGAAATTCTCTCACATTGCACTAAGTTAAACTATGGGCTCCAATAGAAACCACAAGTATTAGCCCAGGAACCCAACTGGAACAAATTTAGATCTGACCTTCCCGGAGATGTTGTACACCAAATATTAAAGCATTCTAACTGGTGGGTCTGAAGAAAAAGATTTTTAAAGACATTTTCTAATGTTGCACTGAGTTAATTTGAGCTCCCATAACGAGCCCAAATATTAACCTAGAGACTCGTTTTGAACAAACAAGAATCTGATCCCCTCAGAGATGCTGTACGTCATATTTGAAAAGGATTCTGACTGGTGGATCAGAAGAAAGAGATTTTTAAAGACATTTCCCCATACTGCACTAAGTTAAACTTTGGTCTTGAATAGATAGACCAAATATTAACCCAGAGAACCGATTCAAAGAAACTTCAATCTACCCCCCCCCCCCCTCCCTCCCCACTAGATTGTTGTATTCCAAATATGAAAGCATTCTGACTGGTGGATCTGAAGGAGGTTTTCACAAGAAATTTCCTCATATTGCACTGTTGATATTTGGGTGCCCATAGGGAGCCCAAATATTAACTCAGTGACTTGATTTGGACAAACTGTAATCTGCCACCCCCCTCCTCTATACCAAGTATCAAACAATTCTTATAGATGATTCTGAAGAAGATTTTTTTGTAATTTTGGAAAAACTATTTATGGGTTCTATCAGAGAAATGACCCTTTTGGGGCCCCTGTGGACGTGGCAACTTTATTTGAACGAACTGGAATTCATATAGGATAAGGAACATGAACATCAAATTTGGTTCAATTCGGCCCAGTTGTTTATGAGGAGAGGTTGATAATGTCTAGTTCACGCAGGACAGATGGACGGATGGTCGACAGACAGAAAGCGATCACTTAAGCTCCCCTGACTTGCAGTCAGGTGAGCTAAAAACAAACAATATTCACCAAGCTTAATAATTATGGATGTTACTGGAACCGGCTGATGAGCCGGTTCCAATGACAGCCACACTTGTACAAGTTTATTTTATTGCCAATGTCTCGATATTTCAAGTCATGTAAGTGTTGTATTGGTTAATTTGCTGTCTTTATGTTAGGTAAAGGGTTAAACTGACTCCGTTCTTTTCACATGAATCCTAGCAGCGGTGCTACGAGAATCTACATGGTTTCTCACTGGTTTTGTTGCACGGATCTCAACGTGAATCGATTCTCAGATTCTCGTCGAAATATTAGCCCAGGCTGAGGCAATATAATTCACTGATATCAATGATGTCAACTTTTCTTTTACCTAGTGATGGGGTAAAATATAGCCCTGGACCCCTCCCCCACCCTCCCCCACCCTCCCCCCCCCCACACACACACCTCAGTATGCCTTTTTTTCCATAGACAACTATATTAATTTATAAATTAATTGATGTTAACACATATTGAATTTCCCATTTGTATTCAATCACATTCTGGCTTCTGAAGACATTTCATTTTTGATGAATGTTTTGCAATCTTTGTAAGAAAAAGCCTCAGTTTTCTCAGTTAAGGCACCTCGAGTCATGAAACAGTGATTTGTTTCCAACAGAATGACCAGTACCTGTTACTGTGGTGTCTCGTGACACTGTTAAAATTCCTAAAATCATCAAATATTGATTCTATAGTGCTGTGCTTGTGCTGCGAGTATCCACAAGTGCACTTTCACTACTTTGTTTGTAATCCCCGCAGGCACACATTCTGCCAAAAGGAGTGACATTGTAGAAAATATGTTCCCAGAGAGGACAAATCAGTTACAGGACAGTCGCCGTGGGCTGGTTGTAATATACGCGTGGGCAGTGGTGTCCACTCATGCGTTTACTAGGCAATAAAAATCATCATCAGTAAACTTTTAATTAATGAAGCACCGGGTTGTTTTTCAGCTGTATAATTTGTCTAAGTTTATTAAATTTTATCTGATGAAAAAATGCTTATATTTTTGCGAGAACGGTAAATGGGTCTCCTTAACAAGCATTTGCGTCATAGGAACGAAACAACCGTTCACGCAATTTGCGAAACCCCGGTGAGCCCAAATATGAACCCAGGGACATGGCTTGAACAAACTTAAATCTCACTCGCCTAAAGATGCTGCATACCAAATATCAAAAAATTCTGCTTGGTGGATCTGAAGAAGTTTTTTAAAGAATATTCCTCATACTGCACTAATTTCGACATTTGGACTCCCACAGAGAGCCCAAATATGGACCCAGGGATTTGAGTTAAAAAAACATGTGAGAAAATCTTCCAAATATGTTATCTGTGAAATTTAAAAGCTTTTGGAGCAGTGGCTTGGGAGAAGAAGAGTCTTAAAAGCTTCCCCCCATTACCCACAGTGTAAAAAATACTGACTCAACATTTATTCAAAGTCCCGAAAAAGTACCCCAGAACCGATAGCAATTTATTTGGACCATTCCATTCTGTTAGCCCTAAGGAAGCTTCATACCAAATAAGAATTATCAGTGCCGTGTAGTCATGGAAATATGGGCATTTTTAAATTTGTTCTACTTTTAGCTCCTGTGGTTCCCATGGGGCGACGGGAAAAAACTTTTGAGGCATAAATTAAGTACTTTTGACCCAATAAGCCCTCATATTAAATTTGGTTTAAATCAACCTCTTGGTTTGGAAAATTGAAATTTTGGGCGGGGCGAAAATTCTTGCCCCTCCCATAACGAAGGCAAATATAGTCCACAAACCTCTCTTGAACAAATCTGAGTCTACACCTCAACGGGAAGCTGCACACCAAATATCTAGTCTCTGCTTCTGCTGGTTCATGAGAAGAAGATTTTTTAAGATTTAGGCATACTTTTTGAGCCTGGTCCTACTGAGGGGGGGGGGGGGGGGGTGAAATGATTCAGGATGGTCAATTCAAAAATTAGTGGACAGAAATAAAAAAAAGATGTATCCAAATTAGTGAACTTTAGTTACTTGGAGGGGGATAAAATGATTCTAGATGGAAAAATGATAGGATTATGAACAGGTTGGGGAGGTGTTCCCCCTCCCTACATCCCCCCCCCCCCCTGATGCCTGACCCTGGTTGCAGGCCTGGAAGACGCAAACACCATGTTCACGGACGACGGGCGGCGAGTGATCACTATAGCTCATCCTGACTGAAAGTCGGGTGAGCTAAAAACTCAGGGCACCATGAATGCTACAGTTGGGCGAGGGACTTGGTTCAAGGAGAGAAGAAACTTGAAACTGTCGGCTGTCGAAAGTGTTGTTAAAACCCAATAGATAAATAAACAATAGGCCTCACAGGGCCTGAAGCGCATTCCTTGAACAGAATACGGTATAAACAGAGTCCAAGAATGAATCTACATTTAGAAAACCATCTCCATAGCGGGGTTCAAACGACTCTGGAGTTCCAAGGTTGGCTAACATGTAGTCGTTACCCCAAAGTCGAATCGACGTTGACTAGTCGAGGCTTTCCTGTCCCCGTAAATTTAAATTTTAAAGTTGATCATCGGATGTACAACAAGTCAAGTGGATTTTTTCGGGTCGCAAGTCCACACGACAATCGGCGTCTAGCACATCAGAACTCACAAATTCCTGTGTGTATATAAACACAAAGGCAGTTATAAACTCTTATCTGCTTCCATCCGAGGCATAGGTATTTAAACAATTGAAGAATAATTAATTTGGAATTATTCATATGTTATTACTTATAATACCTTCATTATTAAGTTAAAGGACGAGTTGTCCCTTTTGTCCCGGCGCGTAATTATTATTATGATCGTAGTATAAGTGATAACTGCTGAATAATTCATTCGGAATTATTCCTAAGTAATTATTACGTATAATACCATCATAATTAAGTCCAATAAACAAATTCATTGTCCGCTAATTAATAAGGATCGTATTATAGGTAATAACAGCTGATTAGTTCGTTTGGTATTACTTGTAATCCAATGATACATGTAGTCCAATATCATAGTCAAATAGCTGGTAACTGTGCGCGTGAAAAACTTGAGGCGGGTTGTCCCGGGGCGGGTTGTCCCAGCTGGTTTGGGGAGCGTTGTCCCGTTCCCGGTAACAACAAGCTTCGTAGCGTAGGAGAGAAAGGTGACTACGAGTATCTGGGGTAAATATAAACACCACAGGAAGAGGCATCCACTGAAACCACGCACATAAATTGAATCTGAAGGGGAGGCGAATCCTTAACCAAATGAAATTTATAGGGAGAAACAGCTTCAACAAGGTTTTCGTGGGGAAAACCATTTGGGAAATGGTGGGTCTGCCAAGTATAACGTATGGTACGGAAGTGGTGCCCTTAAACCAGACCGATGTAAAGAGCTTGGAAACCCTGCAGAATAATGCAGACCGATGGATAACGGGGTCGAATAATGCCGCAGCTCTAGAAGCATTCAGGGGTGAGCTTGGGTGGAAGAGGATCAAGGACAGTATAGACATATTGAAACTCGGTTATCTTAATTATTTGGTAAATCTCTCGACAGGCGATGGTGCAAAGTAATGTTACAGAGAATTTCCAACTCAAATAACGAGACAGGGTGGATGGTCCAAGTGAGGGAACTAAAAGATAACTATTCATTGGAGATCTCGGACCCAGACGTCGGGGCAAGCCAGGGTAAACAAATCGTCAGAGAAAGGGTCAAGGAGGATTATAACCTTAATTGGCGAGAGGGTGTCAAATCAAAGAGATATTTGGGTGGCCTGCGTGATAAAGAGAAGCCAGGATTTGAAGAGTACCTTGATGGCACCTTTGGGTGGTCACTGTTGTTCAAGCTGAGGTCGTGGTCCTGGAGCTGAGGTGAAAAATGGGAAAAGCAGCGAAAAGGAGTGCCAGATGTGTAATTTAGGTGTGCTAGAGACCCTGGAACACTTTCTTCTAGAATGCCCAAAATATCAGTCTAAAAGAATAAGATTCACCTGGAGTATAATGAGGAAGTGGGATGGGAGAATGAAGGTCATGTGGTTAGTGAGAGACTCAAAGGAGAGGGTTAATATGCTAATCGGGGAGATTGTGAATAACGGGACAAGGGATGTCATCAAGCAGTTCGTCTCCGAGTGTTGGGAGGAGAGAAGAAGCGTGGGAAGAAGGAGGCAGTTGGGAGTACAGGCGTGACCAAGTCCTTCTCACCCGAGAACCGCGACAAATCAGCGGCCGTCCAAAATGTTATTATTATTACATGTTAGCGGTATTCAAAAGTTGACTCTATCCACAGTAACCGGCTTTCTAAGTTAAAAGCTGTTTATGTCGTTTTTGCTACGAATATCCCCTGGGAAATTAAAGCAGCGGTGAACTGAAATTTTCGAAACTAAATCCTTCATCCTAGCAACGGATTCTATAGGTTCCATGACAACTCGGCCTCGGGAAAACTCGGCCCGAGCCGACTTTTCGGGATAACTCGGCCACCTCTTGAAGTTCGGAAAGAATCGGCCCTGGGAAGATTCGGCCATGAATTTTTCGGCCCTGGG
Source organism: Pictodentalium vernedei (assembly GCA_031216915.1). Taxonomy (NCBI): domain Eukaryota; kingdom Metazoa; phylum Mollusca; class Scaphopoda; order Dentaliida; family Dentaliidae; genus Pictodentalium; species Pictodentalium vernedei. The sequence continues at coordinate 501,402,738 of CM062297.1, read as the reverse complement.
AAGATTCAAATGGGAAGATGCACCCAGTGATTAACTTCTAATTAGTCTATTTATGTTCTGTCTGGGGGGTTGGCAATTGGCAAAATTCACAAGTGACAATATTATGGACAAGAGGTTTAAGGTACTTATTTATTAATTTTAAAAACATTAGATAACATCATTTCACAACTTAACAACACATAAACTCAAACACTACAATTTTACATATTATACACATGTATACAAAATGGCACACAAAACACTGGTGGCGGTACAATTACAATCTTTTAACGATATATGGATGTAATTACAAAAGTTATTTTTCAGTTTTTCCAAGTCTGTAAATTTTATTATTAAAGATGGAGGCATTCGGTCGTTCTAACATCTACGTCTCTATAGATGGCCCATAGTGGATCAATTTCCTAGTCGGTTGCTGTTTATTTCCTTTAATATTTGGCGTACAATGTTTGATATTCAGGATGAATGGTGAATGAAAAGTTTCAGTACGCCGAAGGCGCAAAGAGACGATGTGGGATTTAAAATCTGATGAATGAAAAGTTTCAGAGCGCCGAAGGCGCTCAGGGACTATGTGCGATTTGAAATACCCTGCGACCCAAATAACTTTCTTTCCTTATTAATTCATCTTCAGGTTATGTGACGCCAGGTATATCAGTAGTATATCTCGTATGTTTCAGGACCTATTTGGATGATCTCATGGATGATTCCATGTGACGTCATAGTCACGTGACCCAGTGGCGCCCTGCTATCTTGCCATGGTAACCCGCGTGAGCGGCCATGTTGTGACGTCATCCCCATAGTGATACGTGGTGTGAGTGCGCATGAGCAACGCGTGTTGTTAGGGTGATACGTGTTTCCGTCGTCGATTTTGTATACTGGAGGCCACAATCTTGGTTTCTATGGTAGCACGTGGTTTCTGTGTTACCGAAAGGCCTACAACAAGACAGGGGTATGTTCGGAGGGTATGTTCGATTGAATTGGAGTATCACGAATTACCACAAACAACCCGACAATCCCTCCAAATCACCCAAATCCACTTTATTTGATATGGATTTTCCAGGAATCCTATTTAGGACCGCCATTCTTTTGGCTTATAATAGTAGCAGGTAGTGCTATAGTACCGAGGGGGACCACTGGGGTGTGTTTGCTTGGACTAGAGTATATCTAATTATCCAAATAGACCCGACCACCCTTCCAAACCACAAAAATCTCCACCAAACCACCCAAACGGACATGTGAAGCCCCATTTTGGGCATATAAAATAGCACGTAATGCTATAGGACCGAGATATCTCCTGGGGTATGTCCTATTGAATAGGAGAACAGGACCTGATTTTCCCATAATCCCATTTTTAATGCCTATTGCATATGCATCACTGTCACTAACGGAGTATCCAGTCCAACTATCTCTGGTTCTCTCGTCCAAGTCTTATAATCACCAGTGCTTGATTTTCCATAATCTGTATGCAGAGTTATCTCCCCTGGGTACAACAAAACCCCATATCATTCCCAAAGCTAATAAGCTATCGAGCAGTTACTAGTAAGTCATTGCTCGAACGACGCGAAGCAGATCGAGTAAATGAGCTATCGAGCAATTGCTCGATCGAGTGACTCGCACAAATTGCTCGAACGACTCGAATCCCATCGAGCAAATGAGCTATTGAGCAATTGCTCGTTCAAGTGACTCGCACATACTGCTCGACGACTCATTTCAGAAAAAAAGGGATTTCATAGCCACAGGCGTTTTCAAAAAAGGGATTCCACAAATGGGATTCCAAAAAGGGATTCCATAAGTGGGATTCCATCTTATGTCGAGTGACTTGCACGTATTATTGCACGAATGACTCGAATCCCATCGAGCAAATGAGCTAACGAGCAATTGCTCGTTCGAGTGACTCGACATACTGCTCGACTCACACAAACTGCTCGACGAGCAGTAAGTGCGAGTCACTCGAACGAGCAATTGCTCGATAGCTCATTTGCTCGATAGGATTCGAGTCGTTTGAGCAATTTGTGCGAGTTACTCGATCGAGCAATTGCTCGATAGCTAATTTACTTGATCTGCTTCGACAACCGAAAGCTATCTTGCCATCCACGTCTCCGAATTGGGGGGAGTGGGGGAGTTCTGCATTCCGGAAGGTAGCAGTAGACTTCTTAGTGTACGAGTATTTGGGGGTAAATATAAACATCACAGGAGGAGGCATCTACCGAAACCACACAAATAAATTGATTCTGAAGGGGAAGCGAATCCTTAACCAAATGAAACTTATAGGGAGAAACAGTTTCAATAAAGTTTTCGTGGGGAAAACTATTTGGGAAATGGTGGGTCTGCCAAGTATAACATACGGTACGGAAGATGTAACCCCTAAACAACACAGCCGTAAAGAGCTTGGAAATCCTGCAGAACGATGCAGGCCGATGGATAACAGGCTCGAGTAATGCCGCAGTGCTAGAAGCGATCAGGGGTGAGCGTGGGTGGATGAAGATCAAGGACAGGATAGACCTATTGAAACTCGGTTATCTTAATTATTTGGTAAATCTCCCCGATAGCCGATGGTGTAAAGTAATGTTCCTGAGAACTTTCAACTCAAATATCAAGACGGGGTGGATGGTCCAAGTGAGGGAGCTAGTAGAAAACTACTCATTGGAGATCTCGGACCTTGACGTTGGGGCAAACTGGGGCAAAAAAGATCGTCAGAGAAAGGGTCATGGAGGATTGTAACCGTAATTGGCGAGAGGGGGTCAAATCAAAGAGATCTTTGGGTGGCCTGCGTGATAAAGAGAAGCCTGGTTTTGAAGAGTACCTTGATGTCACCTTTGGGGGTCACTGTTGTTCAAGCTGCGGTCGCGGTCCCTGGAGCTGAGGGGAAAATTGGGAAAAACAGTGAAAAGGAGTGCCAGATGTGTAACGTGGGCGTGGTGGAGACCCTGGAACACTTTCTTCTAGAATGCCCAAAGTATCAGTCTAAAAGAATGAGATTCACTGGGAGTATAATGGGGAAGTGGGATGGGAGAATGAAGGACATGTGGTTAGGGGGAGACTCAAAGGAGAGGGTTAATATGCTAATCGGTGAGATTGAGAAGAATGGGGCAAGGGATGTCATCAAGCAGTTCGTCTCCGAGTGTTGGGAGGAGAGGAGAAGCGTGGGAATAGGGAGGCAGTTGGGAGTTCAGGGGTAACCATGGCCTTCTCGTCGGAAAACCGCGACAAATCAGCGGCTCGTCAAAGTGTTATTATTATATTATTATTTATTTTTTACAATATCTTTGAGATATTGGTGCTCCTGATAGAGAAGGAATTTCCGAATACAGATACAGAACACCCCAGGGGGCCCCCTCGGTACTATAGCACTACGTGCTACTATTATAAGCCAAAAGAATGGCGGTCCTAAATATGATTCTTGAAGAATCCATATCAAATAAAGTGGATTTGGGTGATTTGCGGGAATTGTCGGGTTGTTTGTGGTAATTTGTGATGCTCCAATTCAATCGAACATACCCTACGAACATACCCCTGTCTTGTTGTAGGCCTTTGGGTAACATAACAACCACGTGCTACAATAGAAACCAAGATGGCGGCCTCCAGTATACTATATGGACGACGGAAACACGTATCACCCTAACAACACGCGCTGCGCATGCGCACTCACACCAAGTATCACTAAGGGGATGACGTCACAACATGGCCGATCACGCGGGAAACCATGGCAACACAGCAGGTCGCCACTGGCTCATGTGACTATGACGTCACATGAGATCATCCATGAGATCATCCAAATAGGTCCTGAAACATTCGAGACATACTATTTACAAACCACCAAAATCGCTACCAAACCGCCCTAACGGACATGTGAAAGCCCCATTTTGGGCATATAAAAAGCACGTAATGCTATAGGACCGAGAAATCTCCTGGGGTATGTTCTATTGAATAGGAGTACAGGACCTGATTTTCCCAGAATCCCATTTTTAATGCCTATTGCATATGCTTCTCTATCACTGACAGTCTATCCAGTCCAAACTATCTCTGGTTCTCTCGTCCAAGTCTTGTAATCACCAGTGCTTGATTTCCCATAATCTGTATGCAGAGTTATCTCACCTGTGTACAACAAAACTCACATATCATTCCCAAAACGAATAAGCTCTCGAGCAGTTACTAGTAAGTCATTGCTCGAACGACTCGAAGCAGATCGAGGAAATTAGCTATCGAGCAATTGCTCGATCGGGTCACTCGCACAAATTGCTCGAACGACTCGAATCCCATCGAGCAAATGAGCTATCGAGCAATTGCTCGTTCAAGTGACTGCTCGACGACTCATTTCAGAAAAAGGGATTCCATAGCCACAGGCGTTTTCAAAAAAGTGATTCCACAAATGGGATTCCAAAAAAGGGATTCCATAAGTGGGATTCCGTCGTATGTCGAGTCACTCGAACGAGCAATTGTTCGTTAGCTCATTTGCTCGATGGGATTCGAGTCATTCCAGCAATATGTGCGAGTCACTCGACATACGACGGAATCCCACTTATGGAATCCCTTTTTGGAATCCCATTTGTGGAATCCCTTTTTTGAAAACGCCTTTGGCTAGGGAATCCCTTTGGAGGGACGGTGGTCATACAGTGAGAGGGGGCAATATTAGTTAATGTGGTACACAAAGAAACAAGCTCGGTGGTAACTTCCAAACGTCGGTCCACAACAATAAAGATATCTCTACTGAATATCATAATAAAAACAAATGCACATTGACAAGGAGAGAAACAACTTGCGAAGTACCGCCGAAACTAAACAAACTGGGCGGAAACTTCCAAGTGACAATAACAAAGGACATTTCTCATTTTGAGAAGTCACCGTCGAAGTTAAAAAAAAAAAAAATTCCGGCAGACATTGAACAATATGTTTCAAGTCAATTGATGAAATAGTCCTAGTAGTGACCGGCCGAATCTTCCCAGGGCCGAATCTTTTCCCGACCCTCGTCTTGGGCCGAGTTGTCACGATTTGGGGGCCGACTTGTCACGATTTATTGCAACATTTTAAAAATTTTAAAATTAATTTAGTTGTATTATTAATATGTTTGTGATATATTTTAGACACATTTTAAAATATTTATTATAAATTTTAACAAAATATGAAGTACTTACATGTTTGTTTGAATTAAATTCCACAGTGAAAAATAACCTTTATAATCCTCTGCGATATTCGAAAATTATCCAGAATTATATCCACAAAAGCAAGAATACGTCCACCCAGGACTACGAACTGATCAACCGTTTGGAAAATATGTCTCTGTGTACTTGTTTGTTTTGTAATTGCATTGAAATGATAAATGTTAACAATTATTTCAGTGTTGTCTATGTTTGTTTAACATTGATATGACTTCACTAATTGTTTGTGCTTTTAACTGAAATGGTTACTGTTAATAATTAATCATATGTTGTTTTTAAATACGCTCTTTTGTACTGTTTATAACTTTTTTATCTGAAATATAACAAGAGGCCCCAGGGGGCCTGAGGGCGCTCACATGACATGGTAGCCTAAATATCAACCCAGAGAATTGATTTCAACATGTTGCATCTGCTCCTCCTAAGAAAATCTTATACCAAAAGATTCTGACCCGTGGATCTAAAAAAAAAGTTTTTTAAAGAATATTCCTCATATTGAACTAAGTTATAATTCGGGCTCCCACAGGGAGCCCATATATGAACCCAGGGACTTGGTTTTAACCAACTTGAATCTCACCCCCCAAGGATGCTGCACACCAAATATCAAAACATTCCAACTGCTGGATCTGAAGAAGAAGATTTTTAAAGAAAATTCCTCATTTTGAACTAAGTTACAATTCGAGCTCCCACAATGAGCCCAAATATGGACCTAGGGACATGGCTTGAACAAACTTGAATCTTACCCCCCCCCCCCCCCTAAGGATGCTGCATAAAAAAATATCAAAAGCATTCATCTGCTGAATCTGAAGAAGACTTTTGAAGAAAATTTCTCATTTTGAACTAAGTTGTCATTCGGGCTCCCATAGTGAGCCCAAATACGAACCAAGGGACTTCGCTTGAACAAACGAATCTCAGCCCCCTAAGGTTGCTGCATGCCAAATATCAAAACATTCCGACTGCGAATCTGAAGAAGATTTTTAAAGAGAAATTCCTCATATTGACTAAACTATAATTCGGGCTCCCAAATATGGACCCAGGGACTTGGCTTTAATAAACTTGAATCCCCCCCCCCCCCAAAAGGATGCTACACACCACATATCAAAATATTCCGACAGCTGGATCTGAAGAAGAAGATTTTTAAAGAAAATTCCTCATTTCGAAATAAGTCACAATTCAAGCTCCCAGAGTGAGCCCAATTATGGACCAAGGGACATGGCTTGAACAAACTTGAATCTCACCCCCTAAGGATGCTGCATACCAAATATTAAAACATTCCGACTGCTGGATCTGAAGAAGAAGACTTTTAAAGAAAATTCCTCATTTTGAACTAAGTTATCATTCGGGCTCCCACAGTGAGCCCCAGGGGGCCGACTTGAACAAACTTGAATCAGATCCACCCCACAATGTTGCATACCAAATATGAAAAAGATTCTGCATGCTGGATCTGGAGAAGAAGATTTTTAAAGAAGTTTGCCTGAAATGCACTAAGTTCCAATTCGAGCTTCTATAGGGAGCCCAAATATGAATCCAGGGGGCCGATTTGAACAAACTTGAATCAGATCCACCCCACAATGTTGCATACCAAACATCAAAAGATTCTGCCTGCTGGATCTGGAGAAGAAGAGTTCTTAAGAAATTTGCCTGAAATGCACTAAGTTCGAAATCGGGCTCCTATACTGAGCCCAAATATGAACCCAGGGGGGCCAATTTGAACAAACTTGAATCAGATCCACCCTACAAAGTTGCATACCAAATATCAAAAGATTCTGCCTGCTGGATCTGGAGAAGAAGATTTTTTAATGTTCTTCCCATTGCCTACGGTGTTAAAAAGTGCTGACTCAGCACTTTTTCAAAGTCCTGAAAAAAGTACCTTGTGATCAAACCGATAGTCCCGAAACTGTACCCTATGATAAAACCGATGGCAATTTTTTTTACCAATCCTTTCTGTTGGTCCTAAGGAAGCTTCACACTAAATAAAAATTCTCGGTGCCGTGCAGTTTTGGAGATATGGGCGTTTTAATTTATTTTTTTTCTATTTTAGCTCCTGCGGTTCCCACGGGGCAGCAGGGAAAACATTTTTCGCATAAATCAAGTACTTATAACCCAATAATACCTCATATTAAATTTGGTTCAAATCGGCTACTGGGTTCAGAAAATAGATATTTTGGGCGGGGCAAAAATTCTTGCCCCTCTCAGAACAAAGGTAAATATTGCCCGTCAAACTTCTCCTGAAGAATCTTGAGTCTACACCTCAAATGGAAGCTGCATACCAAATATCAAGTCTCTGCTATGGTTGGTTCATGAGAAGAAGATTTTTTAAAATTTTGTGCATTTTGGCCCCACACCACTTCACAATATGAGAAGAAATCCAATTTGAAGAAAAACCCAAATGCCCCTATATACCCACTATTTACATGAAATTTTATTAAAATGTGGCCAGTGGTTTAGGAGAAAGAGGCTCAAACACCACCTTCACGCAGGACGACGGACGACAGACGCCGACGGACGACGGACGAAGAATGATAAGAAAAGCTCACTCTGACTTTCAGTCAAGTGAGCTAAAAATACATTGCCATTGCAATATTTTACGTTTATCTTTAAAATGCTATAATCTGTTTGTTCAAAGTATATTATAATGTTTACAAGTTACACGTAAAATAATATAATATATGATATTTATTTAGAATTCCATGTTCTGTAATCCTGTATCTTGATGTGTTGTAAATAATATAAATGTGCTGTAAACAATATAACAAAAATGGTCTAGACGTTCATAAAATTATGCTTAATACTTTCATTGTTCGTTTCTCATTAATAACTATCATCTCTCAATTTTTACTATCAATTTTCCATATAAATTTGAAAGGATGCCGACTTGTTTCGGGCCGAGTTGTCCTGAGGCCGAGTTGTCCTGAGGCCGAGTTGTCCAGTTCCCATTCTATATGGTTGTCTTCCCAGTCAACAACCAGTCGGATATAGCAGGGGCCTTGAGAATATCAACTGGTACTCCGGCAAGGAGTACAGGTTTAATTCCGCTTTTAGATTGCTCGGACCACAATGAAATGATGTTGATATTTATCTTAGAATTAAACCCAAACCGGCCCCCAGCCAAACCGACCTCCGCAATTTCGCACATACTTCCCTCCACAATTTTACCCAAACCGGCCTCCGCACAATCATCTTAACCACACTGGCCTATTAGTAGCTTTCCATGACATTGTAGCAAAATACAGATAATAAGAAAAGTGACCGCAAAATGTTGGCCTACCTCCTTTTACGAAAGTTTTATCCACATACACGTACCGGTACAGAAAATTCAATCATCCATTTGAAAATACTCAAAACGGAATGAACACAACCTGTCATTTCCAAATCCCTAAAATTCCCGAAAAGGTTACTGATGCAGTGACAAGATGGTACTATCAAAACTCTTTAATGACTGGTTAAGCTTTTTCCCGAAACAAGCTTTCCCAAAACAAACTGGTATTACGCTATACCAAATGATAGAATCCGCGAAAGCAAAAAAGAAAAAGATGTTTACGGGCATTTTGGATTCCAAAAAGGCATACGATAGAGTATGGAGGGAGGGTATGTGGCGCAAGCTGGAGGCCCTGGGCTTAGGAGGCGAGTTTTTTTTTGAATTATGAAAGCATTATATAAAGACGTACAGAGTAAACTTAGCCTGGGAAACATTACAACAAAACGTGTGCCTATAATAATAATATATAATAATAACACTTCGGCCGGCCGCTGATTTGTCGCGGTTCTCGTATGAGAAGGCCTTGGTTACCCATGTTCTACCAACTGCCTCCCTATTCCCGCGCTTCTTCTCTCCTCCCAACACTCGGAGACAAACTGCTTGATGACATCCCTTGGCCCATTCTTCCCAATCTCTCCGATTAGTATATTAACCCTCTCATTTGAGTCGCCCCCTAACCACATGTCCTTCATTCTCCCATCCCACTTCTCCATTATACTCCCCGTGAATCTTGTTCTTTTAGACTGGTATTTGGGGCATTCTATAAGAAAGTGTCCCAGGGTCTCCACCACGCCCACGTTACACATCTGGCACTCCTTTTCACTGTTTTTTCCAATTTTTCCCCTCAGATCCAGGGAGCGCGACCTCAGCTTGACCAACAGTGACCCCCCAAAGGTGCCATCAAGGTACTCTTCAAAACCAGGCTTCTCTTTATCACGCAGGCCACCCAAAGATCCCTTTGTTTTGACCCCCTCTCGCCAATTACGGTTACAATCCTCCATTACCCTTTCTCTGACGATCTTTTTGCCCTGGTTTGCCCCGACGTCAAGTCCCGAGATCTCCAATGAGTAGTTTTCTACTAGCTCCCTCACTTGGACCATCCACCCCGTCTTGATATTTGAGTTGAAAGTTCTCAGGAACATTACTTTACACCATTGGCTATCGGAGAGATTTACCAAATAATTAAGATAACCGAGTTTCAATAGGTCTATCCTGTCCTTGATCCTCATCCATCCAAGCTCACCCCTGATTGCTTCTTGCACTGCGGCATTACTCGAGCCTGTTATCCATCGGCCTGCATCATTCTGCAGGATTCCCGAGCTCTTTACAGCTGTCTGGTTTAGGGGTACAACTTCCGTACCGTATGTTATACTTGGCAGACCCACCATTTCCCAAATGGTTTTCCCCTCGAAAACCTTATTGAAACTCTTTCTCCCTATAAGTTTCATTTGGTTAAGGATTCGCCTCCCCTTCAGAATCAATTTATTTGTGTGGTTTCGGTAGATGCCTCTTCCTGCGATGTTTATATTTACCCCCAGGTACTCATAGTCACTAGTCTCTCCTACACTAAGAAGTCTACTGCTACCTTCCGGAATGCAGAACTCCCCACTCTCCACCTTCGAGTGGAGTCCACTTTGCGGCCCACGGGTATAACTTTGCTCTTACTTTCATTAGGTTCGAGTCTCCATTTGCTCCCATATTTCCCAACAATTCCCAGCACCTTCGCTAGCCCCTCTTCGCTTTCTGGCACTAGCACCATATCGTCTGCAGAAAATAGCCCTGGGATCTTCAATTCACCAACAGCAACCCCCTCTTCGCTATGCAGGAGTTCATCTCCTAAACATTTGATGTACAATGCAAACAGAATTGGCGAAAGGATACACCCCTGTTTTAGGCCTATCTCCAAAGGGACACGTTTTGTTGTAATGTTTCCCAGGCTAAGTTCACTCTGTACGTCATTATATAATGCTTTCATAATCCCAACAAACTCTCCTCCCAAGCCCAGAGCCTCCAGCTTGCGCCACATACCCCCCCCCCCCCCCCCCCCATACTCTATCGTATGCCGTTTTTAACATCCAAAAAGGCCATGAACATCTTTTTCTTTTTTGCTTTCGCGGAATCTATCATTTGGGATAGCGTGAAAAGATGGTCATTGACTCTCCTTCCCTTCCTGAAGCCATTCTGGATTTCTCCCCAAAACCCTTCTCTTCAATCACCTCCTCTAATCTCCCATACAGTACTTTACAAAAGACTTTTCCAATGTTGCTGCTGACAGAGATCCCTCGATAGTTATCCAAGACATCTGTTTCCCCCTTTTTGTGAATAAATGTCACTTTACTTTCCCTCCACTCCTTTGGGACCTCTTGTTTTCTATGGCTAAATTGAATTGGGCAGTTAGGCTTTCCAAGAGTTCCTCTCCCCCTTTTTTGATAAACTCGTTAGGAATTTCGTCCACCCCTCCCGCTTTTCCATTCCTCAATTTTGAGATCACCCTTCGCACCTCCTCAGTTTTGATTTTTGTGCACACGAAGTCCGATAGATTTTCCCCATGTCCCATCGCTTATCGTTTACCTTTTCCCAGTGCTTGACTAGTTCTAATGCGATTTGATCTCGCTCTTCTGTAACTCTTCCATCTACTTTAATGCTCTGTGGGTTATTCCCTTTGTTACGTTTGTTCACCCACTTCCAAAATACGCTCGAACTCGACCCCCCCCCCCCCCCCCCCCTGTCGTTCTTATCGTTCTTATCGTCCTAATAAGACTGCTATTTCGCACTCTCCGGTTGTCGTCTTTAATCTTGTTTACTTTATTTCGTGCTTGTTGGTATTCTTCCTTTGCTACCATGGCCTTATTGCTTTCCACCCCCTTAAGTTTCCTACTTCTCCTGTATGCAGCACATTTAGCTTTTCTAACCTTTATGGCCCTTTTCAGTTCTTCGTTCACTCTGTACCCAAGTTCCCTTGTTGGCACCCTAATCTTTCCTACACTTTCCTTCCCTGCCTACACTAGGCTCGCAACTATGGCGTCGGCCCTCTTCTGGACACTGCCCCCCCTTGTGTACGGCTGCAAGCTTTGGTTTCAGTTTTTCTTCGAACGTCGCCCAGTCGGCATCCTTTTTGAGTTCCCAAATCTCCTTGAAGCTTCCTTTCCTTTTCTCAGGGTGTTTGGCCCTCATAGTCACTGTAATCAAGTTGTGATCACTATCCAACTCCATTTTGCCCTCATCATCCACTTCTACCCTTATCACCTCCTAACATAAATTCATATCTGTGAGAATGTAGTCAATTATTGATTTTTTGTCGTTTCTCTCCCAGTTCCATTTCCCCTTGCATCTAGCGTCCCTGTTCAAAATCTTCAGACCGAGATCATTTGTGAAGTTCAACAGCTTCCTTCCATTCCTGTTGACTTTCTTGTCCCCACCCTCTATGCCTTCTTCCTTATCACCCATGTGTCCATTAAAGTCGCCCATCAGAATTATACCGAGCCCCCTGTTTTCTAGTTCAGTGATATTGGACCTTAGTGTTGAGATAGGCCTAAAACAGGGGGTGTGTCCTTTCGCCATTATGTTTGAATTGTACATCAAAGGTTTAGGAGATGAACTCCTGCATAGCGACGAGGGGGGTAACAGTAGGAGACTTGAAGATCCCAGGCTATTTTTTGCAGACGATATGGTGCTAGTGTCAGAAAGCGAAGAGGGGCTAACGAAAATGCTGGGAATTATTGGGAAATATGGGAGCAAATGGAGACCCGAACTTAATGAAAGCAAGAGCAAAGTTATACCTGTGGGCCGCAAAGTGGACCCCACTCGCAGGTAGAGAGTGGGTGAGTTCTGCATTCCGGAAAGTAGCAGCAAACTTCTCAGAGAAGGAGAGGCAGGGTGATTGCGAGTATTTGGGAGTAAATATAAACATTACAGGAAGAGGCATCTACCGAAACCACTCAAGTAAATTGATTCTGAAGGGGAAGCGAATTCTTAACCAAATGAAACTTACAGGGCGAAACAGTCTCAATAAGGTTTTTGTGGGGAAAACCATTTGGGAAATGGTGGGTCTGCCAGGTATAACGTACGGTACGGAAGTGGTACCCCTAAACCTGACGGCCGTAAAGAGCTTCGAAATCCTGCAGAACGATGCAGGCCGATGGATAACGGGGTCGAGTAATGCCGCAGCGCTAGAAGCAATCAGGGGTGAGCTTGGGTGGATGAGGATCAAGGACAGGATAGACCTACTGAAACTCGGTTATCTTAATTATTTGGTAAATCTCCCCGACAGCCGATGGTATAAAGTAATGTTCCTGAGAATTTTCAACTCAAATATCAAGACGGGGTGGATGGTCCAAGTGAGGGAGCTAGCAGAGAAATACTCATTGAAGATCTCGGACCTGGACGTTGGGGCAAACCAGGGTAAAAAAAATCGTCAGAGAAAGGGTTATGGAGGATTATAACCGTAATTGGCGAGAGGGGGGTCAAATCAAAGAGGTCTTTAGGTGGCCTGCGTGATGAAGAGACGCCAAGTTTCGAAGAGTACCTTGATGACACCTTTGGGGGGGGGGGTCACTTTGTTCAAGCTGAGGTCGCGATCCCTGGAGCTGAGGGGAAACATTGGGAATGTCCAAAGTACCAGTCCAACAGAATAAGATTCACTGGGAGTATAATGGGGAAGTGGGATGGGAGAATGAAGGACATGTGGTTAGGGGGAGACTCAAATGAGAGGGTTAATATGCTAATCGGGGAGATTGGTAAGAATGGGGCAAGGGATGTCATCAAGCAGTTCGTCTCTGCGTGTTGGGAGGAGAGGAGAAGCGTGGGAATAGGGAGGCAGTTGGGAGTACAGGTGTAACCAAGGCCTTTTCATCCGAGAACCGCGACAAATCAGCGGCTGGCCAGAGTGTTATTATTATTATTATTCAGACTGAATGCTGATTGGTTACACTTTTCCAAAAGAGCATTCTCCAAATTTTGATGTGATCTGGTACCGCTGATTATGAAAACAACATGTCAGGCACAAATCAAACGAAAATGGAACAAACATTTGTTTTTACAAGATTTAGCGATTTTTTAAGCGTTCTCTGTGATTAACCACAGGGTACTTCGCAGAAAACCACGGAAATCATATATTCTGCCACAAACAATAGATCAAAATATGTTATGTTTGTTTTTGTTCTTGTGGCTTTGTAAAAATTAGATTGATCATTGAATTATTGTGTTAATAAATGTATGTAAATAATATAAAAAAGTCTGTGTGTTTCTTTTTCACGCCAGTAAAAGTCTTGGAAGCCGATTTGGGTAAAACTGTGGCGGATATTCAGAGTAAAATTTTGGAGATCAGTTTGGGTAAAATGTGGAGGCCGCTTTGGGTTCATTGGAGGACGGTTTGGGTAAAAATGTTAAAGACAGGTTTTATTGGAGGCCGGTTGGGTTGTATTCGTTATCTTATAGCTGTTTGCGATAAAGACTATGTGATATAAACTTCACCTTTATACCACACGGGTGTAATAAAAAATTAATAATGGATGATGCATTTATGTGCGTTTCTGCCCTTTGGAGTGAGTTGTCCATAACGTCTGAAGTCTCGTCCATGTTAAAATCTGGGGTAGAGGGTCGGGGCGGGGGAGGGGCGGACAATTCACTTGGGTGATAACTGGTTATTAAAAATGTTTTTTTTCCCCAGGAAGAATCAACATCAAAGGTGAGAAGATTCAGTCTCCATGGAGGCAGAGTGTTCCTCAAAAAAGAATCGGGTCCGACTCTTCCCAGGTCCGAATCTTCCGAGGCCGAATCTTCAGAACCCGAAGTTACATTCACATTTACCTCCAAAATGCTGAAACTTACATTCTTGAGGTTATTGAAATTGGCAGTTGGTTTTAACTTTTAACACATTTCTTGAAATGGAGCAGTGAAAAGAGTGATTCTAATTCCAGACGGTTTAGCTTAACGTGACTGTGTCAATTTCAACCCCTGCAAGCATTCCAAAAAAGCAAAATCAGACAGATGTTACTGTCGTTGGATAATTTGGAATTTGAAATTGCGTTGTATGTATAGTTGTATTGTTTAGACATTCTTTGAAGTCATGATTGATTTCACAACATTTATTGATAGCTGTGAATTTAATGTCCTTGAGTTATGTTCGTTGATTTAACCACCTAAATTCTTCTCAAAACATGTGCCTTACATTTCAAAGACTAAGAGTTGGCATTTGCCTCTGACGTTGTCGGAGTCGCAAGCCTCACGAAACTGCACGAAAACGAAGCGTATCCACATAGGTGCACAAGCGTTCTCATTAATGTCCCATTTGCACATTGTGTTTGGTGTGCGAAGCTTTAAACGCATTTTAGGGCGAATTTTAACCCACTTTTTACGTGATTGACAATTTACTACTCGACTGTTGAATTCAGCGTCGACAGTCAGTTCCACGTAAGTCGATGTCGACTAGTTGCTTGAATCCTACTCCATAGGATACACGGTCAATCCTTGAGCCCCTCAAAAGTGACAAAAACAATCCAATCATCATGCCTTTTCTTCAGTTGATCATAATGTAAAATGTGGAGTTCCCCTCTGAAGCCCCTTGATACAACCTATGTAGATTAATCTTAGTTTTACACCTCTAGAGGGTACTGAATACAAAATTTCTAATTCAACATGGCCAATTACGGCTCTCATAGGGAACCCAAATATTAAACCAGGCACTCGATTTGAACAAAGTTGAATCTGACCTCCTTAGAGATGTTGTATACCAAATATGAAAGCATTCTGATTGGTGGATCTGAAGAAGAAATTTTTTAAAGAACTTTCCTCATATTGCACTAAGTTAAAGTTTGGGCTATCATTGCGAGCTCAAATCTTAATCTACAGACCCGATTTGAACATATTTGAGTGCCCCCCCCCCCACCCCCCCCCCCCCCACCCCGAGATGTTGTATACCAATTATGAAAGCATTGGTGGGTCTGAAGAAGATTTTTAAAGAAACGTCCTCATATTGCCCTACGTTAAAATTTGGGCTAAGAAGCCCAAATGTTAATCAACTAGGGACTTGGTTTGAACAATATTGAATCTAACCCTCATGACAACGATGTATACCAAACATTAAAAGATTCTGACTGGTGTTTTTTAAAGAATATTCCCCATATTGCACTAAGTTAAAACAACTGGGCTCCGGCATTGAGTCCAAATATGAACCAATGGGCTTCATTTTAACAAACTTGTATCTGACCCCTCCATGGATGCTGTATGTCACATATCAAAAGATCCTGATCATTGGTTCTGGAGAAAAGATTTTCTAAAATGTTTGCAATTATGCTGAATCAGCATTATATTGATGCCTTCTGCAGAACTCCCTAACATAACAGATGGCAATTATTTTCTACCATTCAATTCTACTGGTCCTAAGGATGCTTCATACCATATAACAGTTCTCTGTTCCGTGTGGTTTGGGAAACATGGGCGTTTGAAAATATTTCTATTTTTAGCTCCTGAGGTTCCCGTGGGGATGCAGGATTTTTTTGCATGAGTCAAGTACTTATGACCCAATAATACCACATACTGAAACATACTGAATTTCGTTCAAATCGGAACTTTAAAATTAGGATAATTAAAAAAAAACTGCGTTTCGTTTTGATTCTTGAACTTCACTAGTTACGTGTCCATGCATATCTTTATGAAATCGAACCAATATAATCAACAAGATCGCCGGTTGTATCTGCGGTTTTTCGATGAAGGTACATAATATAGGACAAGTTACAATACAACGAAATCAGGAGAGTTCGATTTGATATAAGAAGATTATTAGCTGAGCGTATTGAAAAACCTCTAAAAAGGACAGAATACGAGTGATGTGTAAACATGTAAATATCACGCAAAGCTGAGATGCGAGTTGGGATGCAACAGAAAACGAACGCATTTGACATTTTGTTTTATTGTGGATATCGGCCCAAATATTCCAAGAGGGGGATGAGCCGAATGCAATTGTATCGGCAATTGTGAACCGGAAGTCACGTGATTTGTCCCCTTCAATTTACTGTCCAATTCAAAATATATCGCTTGACGGTATTAGAGAATTCTATTTTGGAACACATTTATCTACTTGGGTATGTGAAACCCCTTGCGGGCCAACGGGCCGCTGGGGTTCCTATAAACCTGCCCCTCCCCGTTGGATAATCCATCCTCCATCTGCCCACCGTTAACAAAAGAATCTAGACACCACTGTCTATAATTGTTACATTCGGTATATAGACAGAAAGGCGAGGGTGTACACGTATATATACGAGTCAGCATCTGATTTCGCCGAGAAATTTGTCCTTTGCACCTGGGGTGTCTGGTGTGAAATATAATTTGCCATATCGCCGTTTCCGTTGTGTTCGCCCATGAATTTTATCGTGTAAACACCGACTGGTTCTCATTTAGCAAATATGTATTCGTTGAGAGATCGTTTTCCAGCTAAAATAGTATCAAAATGCCTGTCCAATATTTTTTTCTGGAAGTTTAATTATGGGATTCGTGGTAATGAAAAGACAATTGTATCACTAAACTGAAAGATTTGACACGAAATGTCACAAATGTTTGACAGTTTATGCGAGAATAGAACATGTAACACACGGTAAAGTCTCTCGCAATTTAGTATATATGTGAAATAATGGGCGATTTCTTTTGTTGACGAAATCTGTTCCTGTCTGGGAAAACATCACACTTCCACAGAATGGAAAAAGCACTTCTTAGAAAGCTCTCAAATTTAGGATCCCCGTGAGTATTTTTCGTGAATGATTCTGATGCAAAGCATATTTAATAACCTTCGTGTGGAAATAGCAAAATTACTAAAAGACAGTTTTATGAAGTTGTTTTTGTGTTTTGTTTCTAGATTTTCGCAACTCTGAGAATAAATCATCAATAGAAAATGACAAGTACTACCAGTAATTATCTCCCAAAACAGCCCATATAGTGACAGTATACACCATTACATCAGTAACATAAATTGTTACAAAACGTGAACTTTGCTGTAAACGAGCGTAAAAGTTTAATTTTCATTTTTGTAATAAATGGTTATAAACAAAAATACCGTTGCCTGCTTTGTTTAGATGCTACGGCAGCGCATTAGGGTCAGGACCTTTTCAATTAATAATCTGTTTTTACAGATTAATAAACTGTATTTACAGATTAGTAAACTGTATTTACAGATTAGTAAACTGTATTTACAGATTATTACAAGACTGTTTTTACAGATTATTACGAGACTGTTTTTACAGATTAATAAACTGTATTTACAGATAAGTAAACTGTATTTACAGATTATTACGAGACTGTTTTTACAGATTATTAGAAAACTGTTTTTACAGATTATTACGAGACTGTTTTTACAGATTAATAAACTGTTTTTACAGATTAGTAATCTGTATTTACAGATTATTAGGAGGCTATTTTTACAGATTAATTGGCCATTCAATTATTGGTTAGTAGTATAGTATTACCCGGTCGTTCGCTATTATCCGAACTTTTGAGGAATCTGCTAGTGTTAAATTCACATAGGAACCGGACTTTTTGGGTTGCAATCTAACCAGATCCTGCAGGTGATGTACGTACAGCATATATAGTATGCTATGATATGTACAGTGATATACGTACAAACAGGGCTATGGATATATAGTGTGGGGTGTGATGGAATGTAATGGTGAAGGTGGGGTTTCTCGAAAACAAAATTCCCGCGAAATGGTTGACGTTGCTATGGACGTCGTGACGTCATTATGCGCATAATGACGTCAGATAAATGCTGACCGCAGTTGTTGCACTCTTTACAATGTGGTATGACGTCTTTCGGGTCAGCGTGTGTCGGGGCTGAGGGGCATAACAAAATTCAAGTTTTGGAAAGGTTGTCAAGTGATACATCATTTTAAAGGTCTCGACGCGTGTAGTCCGAATATTTGGTATTTATCCCTCCCCGAGAGGGTGGGGCTGAGGGGCCAAAAAAAAAAATTCAAGTTTTAGAAAGGTTGTCATGTGATACATCAGTTTAAAGATTTTGACGCATGTAGTCCGAATATTTGGTATTTGCGTCTACCAGGGGGGGGGGGGAGGAGGCTGAGGGGTGGAGGCCTCAAAAATTAAGTTTTAGAAAGGCTGTCGAGTGATGCATCATTTAATGGTCTGGACTTGAATATTTCGAATATAAAGTATCCGACCCTCTCCGATAGGGTGGGGCTGAGGGGGTGGGGGCCTCAGATCCCTAGTTTTAGAAAGATAGTCATGTGATACATCATTTTAAAGGTCACGACTTGAATATTTCGAATTTGAAGTATCTTACCATCCCTGGGTGGGGTCGAGGGTGCGGCCTCAAAACTCATGTTTTAGAAAGGTAAGCGTATAATATATCATCACAAAAACCCAAGATGGAGTCCAAAATGGCCGCAAATATGGCAAAAAATCATCATTTCATACAAATATAGGCGGCTATTAGGCGCTATTATTTTGAAATGTCCAACCATGATTACCGATATGAATTAGCCATATGGGGTGATGCTCTTTTGTTATATATAATCAAAGGAATTGTTTGAGAAGCCCAATATGGCGTCCAAAATGCCCCAAAATTGGAAAAGTAACAAAGCAATTACAATCTACACTCATCTGCCCATAGTGCGATACTGAGATGATATATTTCATATGACCCTTGAGAGTAGCAGTGGGTTCATGAAAATGTGCCGATATGTGTATATACCTTACATTGTTTATACATATAATATCAGTTAATTCCGACGGACATAACATAATTCGCAACTTTTTTCGGATTGACTAGGTTATACCGGCGTTTATAAATAACGTGATACAGTGAGCAACAATCCACTTCTGGTGGATATTAGAGTACCAGTGTGTTCCGAAATGGCCCCTCTGGTAAATAGAATTATATAAGCATGCATATTTGTCAACATCTTAGAAACAATATGAAGGATACGTGATGAAATCTCAAAAAATGAGAAAAGTGTGATACATTGGCGGCCATCTTGGCCGCCATATTGGATTTTGGTAATCTTATTTTGGCCAATAAGTAACAATTGTATATGTGTACGATGAATCAAGAAGAAAAATCTTCAAAATTCTATAGAATAATAATCCGCCGAGAAAAAAACTTAATACAACAAAACCAGGTTCAGTGCCTCGGCGGCCGGACTATACATTCAGATATGGCCATCGACTTGGCCGCAACTGATCCTATTCTAAATAAGAGCTCTGTGGCTCCCCTACATATCACAACGTGTCTATACTTTCGCACCGATGCGGCACCTCCTCTAACTTATAGCATGGGATATCCTCATCTACTCGCAACGACCCACAGCCTTACACACCTTCAGACTGGAATGGACGGAATGAATTTCTCGAGAGAACCCCCGATTTTTATTTCGATAGCCAGAACATTAATTCTCAGTTTAATTGCTTCTCTTGAACTTGATCTCTTAGATCTACCTTAATTTAATATTCGCTTTTAAGTTCCTTTGAAAGTCTTGCATTTCGGTATATCCTGACATTCGTGACAGACCAGATGCATAATATGGGTGTGTGTCCAGAACATGTGCGATGTACTGTATTTACAACAATTAACTATTAACTGGTCAAAATTACACGGATAATGACTACAGGAGGACACTGGCTTTTACGATCTTTAATGTTTCATCCAGACCGCCCATGTGGCGTTAAATAAATGCGTCATAATGGACAATAAATTTCATGCTTCATTACCAGCGCTTGAATTATTGCGGGTCTGTTTAAGTGAAAAATCAGTTTTCGGGGTCTGCCATGTCCCTATCCTTATGCTTTATATTTTGCCAAGTGAGAAAGATTATCGAAATTATATACACTTATAAACAACAAAATCGAAAATTCAAGCTATCACCTTGACATATATACCCCTGTAGGCGCCTGTTCGTGCTTGGTACTATTAACCAACCATTTGGTTTGTTTTATTATATGGCTCATTTGCTCGATGGGATTCGAGTCGTTCGAGCAGTATGTGCAAGTCACTCGATTGAGCAATTGCTCTAAAGCTCATTTGCTCGATGGCTACGAGTCGTTCGAATAGTATGTGCGAGTAACTCGGTAGATAGCTTATTGGCTTTGGGAATGATATATGCTTTCGTCATACACACGTGAGACAACTTTGTATGAATATGTATAAAGTACGGGAAATGAAGCAATATGATTGGTTAATCAGCTTCCATAAAGTGAACTGATTGGATGATCTGGATAAATGAAACAAGAACAAGTGTACTTGGAATGGGGTAGGACATACCACCTTACCACTAATAGGATGATACCAAATATTCGGCATGTTAATACGATCAACGATTAAGATGAGACCTACAGGGACATATACCAACCATACTCTGCTTCCGTTCTGTACTGCCAGGCATTAACCCCATCCCACAATACCGCTTGATAATATGAAGCATATGGTGAATTAGTAGTACCAAGGCCTAACAAGAGACCTATAGGGACATATACAGCCTATGCTATACTACCATTCTAAACTGCCAAGTAATGCCCCCACCCCATAATACCACCTGACCTACCATGACGTCCTATCTATACCAGTCACATAATAAAATAAACCAACGGGTTGGTTAATAGTACCAAGCACTGACAGGGAGCCTACAGGGGTATACACCGTCCATTCTATACTACCGTTCAAAACTACCAGGCATTACCCTACCCTCAATACCGCTTGGCCCATCATTACATACTACCTATACCAGTCATAGGATAACACCAAACATTAGGTGGATAAATAGTACTAAGGGCTAACATTGGCCATGAGTAGGTGATAATTGCCGATTCAAGGACACGTTGTACATGTACCGTACACGTACACGTACACGGACGTTTACCATCGTAGGATTCAGTGTTAAATCACTCGCTTGTTCACAAAAATGTCGGGTGTCCCAGAATCGGCTATTATTTTGAGACTCCTAGATCGCACTTTTAACGTTCAAATACCCGTTGGCGAACGTGTCGAATGTACAAGTTTTTCAAAAAAGTGAAAAATGTATGAAATTGTACATTTTTCACTTTTTTTTTTACTTAAAAATTTTTGTCGACGTTCCCATCGCGGATTAGACCTTCAATCTATCGTTGGTGAACGCGAAAAAAAAACGCTTTGCCGATTCTAAGACAGCATCAAAAAAGGTGGTTTGCCGATTCTGGGACAGTGTCCCAGAATCGGCAAACGGCTTTTGAGGCGGGGATTTTCCCATTTCTGACGTAAGTGGGGGAATACCCATAGTGGGATTTTCCAAACTCAGCTAATTAACCAATCAGATTGCTTGATTCTCCGCTAATTGACCAATCAGATTGCTTGATTCTCATAACCTACGGCGCGAAATGGGTGTAAAGTGTAGTTAAACTAGTGCGGATTTCTGGGATGGGAACAAAAAAAAAAACAAATGAAAAATAGTGAGGGTATCGTGACATTCGTTGCCACCTGATCGTTTAATAACGTGGATATAATGGCTAGAGCAATGTATACCAAAAAACAAAAGCTCGAAGAGTTTGTCATAAGTAATCACCCAATCATTTCATGTTCCTAACGCTAATTAACCAATCAGATTGCTTGATTCTCATAAACTTAATCATACAAAGTTATCTCCCCTCGTCGTGGGGTGGGGGTCACGCCCGTCATAAAAAGGTGAATCGCGTTTAAAAACGTGGATATAACGGCTAGAGCAATGTATACCAAAAACAAAAAGCTAGAAGAGCTTGAAATAAGTAATCACCCAATCACTTCACGTTCCTAACACTAATTAACCAATCAGATTGCTTGATTCTCATAAACTTAATCATACAAAGTTATCTCCACTCGTCGTGAGGGTGGGGGTCATAAAAATCGAAAGTTTCGAGAAGGTGGTCACGTGACCTATCAAATTGAAGGTCTCTACGAGTGGATTAAGAATATCGTAATTTTAACCCTCGTCGTGGGGTGGGGTCACGACCAGAGCCGAAAAACGACTTCCTTTTTACAAATCCAAACATGTGAGGTATTAATATGAAGGGCTCGATGAATACATTACAAAAATGACGTTTTTCATTTTATGTGGGGGTGGGGGTCACGCCCATCAGCAAAAATCGAAAGTTTCGAGAAGGTGGTCACGTGACCTATCAAATTGAAGGTCTCGACGAGTGGATTAAGTAGATCGTAATTTTAGCCCTCGTCGTGGGGTGGGGTCACGACCAGAGCCGAAAAACGCCTTCCTTTTTACAAATCCAGGCATGTGAGGTATTAATATGAAGGGCTCGATGAATACATTACAAAAATGACGGTTTTCATTTGATGTGGGGGTGGGGGTCATGCCCATCAGAAAAATCGAAGTTTCGAGAAGGTGGTCACGTGACCTATCAAATTGAAGGTCTCGACGAGTGGATTAAGAAGATCGTAATTTTAACCCTCGTCGTGGGGTGGGGTCACGACCAGAGCCGAAAAACGTCGTTCTTTATACAAAGCCAGGCATGTGAGGTACTGATATGAAGGCTCGATGAATACATTACGAAAATGACATTTTTCATTTTATGTGGGGGTGGGGTCACGACCAGAGACGAAAAACGTCTTCCTTTTTACAAATCCAAGCATGTGAGGTACTGATATGAAGGGCTTGATGAATACATTACAAAAATGACATTTTCCACCATCGACGTGGGGATGGGGTTAACACCGATCAGAAAATCAAAAGTTTCGAGAAGATAGTCGTGTGACCTATCAAATTAAAGCTATCGACAAGGATATTATGAAAATCATAATCTGTCCCTTCTTATAACGGTGGAGTTGAGACCATCTTGAAATCGAAAGTATTAAGAAAAGGTAGTTACGGAACATATTAAAATTGAAAAAACAACAAGTTGAATCTGATGCATCATTCATTTTGATATCTGTGTTAAAATGAGAAGTATGTTTTCAATATATATGATTGTTATGCAAATTAGAGATGCACTCGCTTTTTAATAAGTCACGCCTTAAGATGTTTCCTTCAATAATAACTCTGTTTACTGAACCATAGATTTGTCAATAAAATTATAAGTTAATCTTCTAATTTCCTACATATTGAGGATAGCCTATTTCACCATTTCCGAAAAAGGGTCAATCCAAACTATTTATTTTTTAGGAAACAATGCCCACGTCGAGAAGACATTACAAACTAAACCAGTATAATCTTGACTAAATTCAAATAAAAACCATTTGTCACGTGTTAGAAAAGATTTGTAAACAGTCTAAACGCACGTTTGGAAAAGTTGTTTTTTTTTTTTTTTTACAACAGGAGTTAAAATATTTTAAGATAGGTGGCGTTATATAAATACAGCAACAACAAAAAAACAGTGTTTACAATGTGTCAGCGTATGACTGAATGAAAATGAGAAAAAGCTCTTTTTCTAACCACTTGATAGCGAAGCATTACATCAGTTGTCGCGATATTTCATGTCATCCAACAGCAGCCAAGACATTAAGCTTTTTACGTCGACATACCACATATCCAAAACAATTCTCTTTTAACCCTAAACGGGTGAAATACATCTCGGTAACGACTCCCTTTTTTTTTTGATCAGACACAGTTGTTGGTGGAAAGTTGACTGGAGGGTCGTTCAAAACAATTGATCAAATATATCGAACGAAAACGACTCATTTTCTAACTACGATTGTCGCCATATTCTAACGTCACCACACTAATCATACAATACGATATTGGAACTGCAATACCTCTTGAATATTACAAATTTACGATTTGTATTGTCTTCAACACAAATCGTAAATTCCTTCCCGCATCACCATACTTATACTATACCGCATCGAATTTGACATCGTCATCATCCCCTTGCTAGATAAACTTGAACGCGTCATCCGAATGGTGTTGCGAAATGAGCCTATAGGGTTAATTAAGCTCGCAAGCTCGATAAGAGCTCGAGCTCTTGAGGTTTTATTTTGAGGATTCGGTGGACTCATGTTTATTCAATGAGCCTGATAACGTTTGGTAAGGAAACACAAAATTCCAGAGCTGGTGAGACCTCACAGAACTGCCAGTTATCACAACGTTTATAGTCCGATCTTACGATCTCTGATCGATAAATTTTCTCTAACATTCCGTAACAATGGTCGATAATAGAAATTAGTACAGAAAATCGTGTGAATTGTTCTCTGAAAATTGCATTCGCTTGTGCAGTATTTCTGATTTTTTACAGATTGCGTTCAGGGTTCAGTAAAAAAAAAAAACCTTGTCAAATGGTTGGGTTCAAGGGAAGTAACTCTGCAACAACTCATCCGCCAAATGGTTAGGTTCAAAGGAAGTGACTCTGACATCCATAGGTAGAGGTTTATTATGAGGTCATCAGAGGTCATAATACAGGTTAGGTTCATGGAAGTAACTCTGTTCATCCGTAGGTAGAGGTTTATTATGAGATCATCAAGGGTCGTGATACAGGTTAGGTTCAAGGGAAGTAACTCGGTAACAACTCATCCCAAAGTAGAGGTTTATTATGAGTGTATCAGAGGCGATGATAGAGGTTAGGTTCAAGGGAAGTAACTTTGTAACAACTCATCCGTCAAACGGTTATGTTCGAGGGAAGTAACTCTGTAACACCTCGTCCATAAGTAGAGGTTTATTATGAGGTCCTCCGGAGTCATGATGCAGGATAGGTTCATCAAATGATTAGGTTCGAGTGAAGTAACTATGTAACAACTCATTCATCCAAACAAAATTAAAATTCGATGCACCATACTAAGAAGTGCTTGAAAAAAAAAACATTTTTAGGTTATGTTCGAGGGAAGTAACTCTAACAACTCATCCGTTCAAATAAAAAAAAATTAAAATTCGATTCACCATATTAAGAAGTGCTTGAAAAAACCTCCAGGTTTTAGATTATGTTCAAGGAAGTAACTCTGTAACAACTCATACGTTCAAATGGTTAGGTTCGAGTAAGAAGTAACTCTGTATAACAACTCATCCGAGGTTTATTATGAGGTCATCAGGGGTCATGATACGGGTTAGGTTCAAGGGAGGTAACTCTGTCATCCATAGGTTCAAGGAAATAACACTATAACACCAAGGTTTATTATTAGGTCGTTAGGAGTCATGATACAGGTGGGGTTTAAGGGACGTAACGCTACCATCCGTAGATTCGGGGAAGTAACTCTCAACTCACCCATCAAATGATTGGGTTCAAGGGAAGTAATTCTGTAACAACTCATCCGTAGGTTCAAGAGAAGTAACTCTATCATTCATAGGTTCAAGGAAAGTAACACTGCAACACCTATGTTATTATTAGGTCACCATGAGTTATGATACAGGTGAGGTATAAGTGAAGTAACTCTATCATCCATAGGTTCGAGAGAAGTAGCTTTGTAGCACCAAGGTTTACTATGAAGTCGTCAGGGTAGGTTCGAGGGAAGTAATAACTCATCCCAGGTTTATTATGAGGTCATCAGGGGTTACGATACGGGTTAGGTTCGAGGACAAAGTAACAGGTTCGAGGGAAGTAACTCTGTAACACCAAAGTTTATTATGAAGTCATCAGGGTAGAATCGAGGGAAGTAACTCTGTATAACAACCCATCCGAGGTTTATGATGAGATCATCAGGGATTACGATACGGGTTAGGTTCGAGGAAAAAGTAACTCTGGACAAAACAAATAAATATCAAAATATAATTCGTTGCAGTTTTTTGTTCCTTTTCTATAAAAAAAAATTATATATTAAAAAATTGATAATAGAAAAAATTAGTAAGACCATACAAAATTGATTATCTGTTTCTCAAACCATTTTTTCCAAAATAACATGCGGGCGGGAGGTCTTTTTGGGTTTTTTTCTTTTTATTTTCTCCCCGAGAGGTTGTTGGTGGTAATTCGACCCCCGTCCTTTTTTTTCTCGTATTAATTCATTTTTTTTTTCATGTTAAGGAACATAAAAAATTGTTTAATTAAAAAAAAAAATTTTTTTTTTTTTAATTCCTTCAAAAAAAAAAAAAAACATTTTTTTTTTTTGAAGGAATTAAAGCATAAGGAACATAAACAAAATTGCACGTTAAGGAATATAAAAAAATTGATTAATTTCATCAAAAGAAAAAAAATTACACGCGTGAAAAATTATGACACAGGAAGAAATGCCTCGTGGGTGAAGCGTCTCAGGATGAAACGTCTCTGAGAACAAATCAAATGTCGAAGTGCCAACTTTCACAGATTTATTTTACCCCCCCCCCCCCAAAAAAAAAAAAAAATCCTTTCACAACCTACCTAATAAAATCGTGAATCACAATTTTTCCCTCATTATATTCAAAATTATCACAACCCATTTGAACGGGTAGTTCATCCATAAATCATATTTTTGGAAATCTGAAAATGAAATAAAAAACGAATGTTTGCGTGTTTTTATTAACCAATTCGATCGCACATACCTACATATATGCGAATTATTTTCAACTATGTCTGTTACTTTTATATCAAGCAACGGTTACTATTAGATATCCAATTATCCTGCTTCTCACATGCATTTATTTAAATTAACTGGGAAACTCGTAACGGTTTCAAATAACAGGACACAAATTCCTTATGGCAGTCATTTACAATACAAATGTTACTAAAATAAATGCCAGGAGACTGTGTTCCATTCAATATAGAACCTGACTTTGCAGACTTTTCTGAAGATTGGTGCGAATCAAACGTGGTGCGAATCGACCACTCCCCTTTGTGTCTGTTTGTTGTCAGACTGAAAGTCACCTTCCTTCTTGCTCTCATTATGACTTACCTTTTACAAAATAAAACACTTTCTGTGGTGAATATTGCTGTAAAGTATGATGTAGAAAAAGCTTGAAGTGTTAATTTAAAAAAATGAATTCGTCAACTCATCGATATCGATATATCGAAATGAGCACAATATTTCATGTTTTTTTTAAAGATTTTTTGATGACATAAAAAGGTTGTATGCGCAGCAAAAATAACCATGCGCGCGAGCCTGAAAAACAGACGTTCTTTTTATGGTCTAATTTAATTAATAATTCATCAATATTTAAAAAAAAATCAGTTTTTAACTGATAGTAGTGTTGTTGTTATGAGAGATAGGTTAGGGTTTTATTACGAGTACATCAAGGTGGACAGCTCTATTCCATTCCCTCACTCGAGTCCCTTTGCGTGAAGACTTCTTTTTTTTAATTCAATTCAAGAGGTGTTAACCTCATCGAGATTTGGAAACGGTTTTATAACTTCACGAAATATACATTTCTCTTGCTGTTTGCTTAATTTTTTATATAAAAATAATGACTAAGAGTTTGTTGAACCTAGAAACGTCTTTCAGATTTTCTCCTTGATAAAACGCGAAACACGATATCAAAGGCAATTTATCTTTCTTGCTTCTCACGTTTTCGAGTTGTAAGAATCGTTTGCTTTTGACCAATCTGCCTTGAAAATTGAATATGTGTTTGGTTAGCAGATCGAACGATTTTTTCATCACGAAAACCCGTTGATCATTTCCAGGTCCGATCCAGGTGAGCAATATACTGTAACACATCGCGCTATCGTAAGGACAATGCTGCTTTTTGTAAGGATTTTATAACCTACATTAGGTAGGGGATACGGGCCCTCCAGAATTTTCAAATTCTCGACATTATCCCTATCTTTTTTACACAGTAGAGTAATAAGACCTAATCTCTGAGACTCTGACAGATTTTACCAGAGATAAAACGCTCGGGTTGAGATACTACCACTTCATGTTCTAATGATAGTGAAACGGGAGTTCTCTCTCTGAATACTACTATGGAAAACTGTGATTATATCCCTCAACTAAATTGTCCAACACAAAAAAATATATATATTTCCTGTACATCTCTCTAACCGCCGGCCCGGGGGGGAGGGGGGGGGGGGGGGGGGGTAGGGAGGGATGGTGATTAAGGAAGGGGGATTAAGGAAGGGGAGGGGGTTAGGGAGTGGTGGTGAAGGGGATTAAGGGAGGGGAGGAGAGGGGGTAGGGAAGGGAGGGGAGGGGGAAGGGGGAATGTAGGGAGTTAGGGGAGGGAGGGGATTAGGGAAGGGGGTTAAGGAAGGGGAGGGGGTAGGGAGTTGTGGTGAAGGGGATTAGGGGAGGGGAGGAGAT
Source organism: Pictodentalium vernedei (assembly GCA_031216915.1). Taxonomy (NCBI): domain Eukaryota; kingdom Metazoa; phylum Mollusca; class Scaphopoda; order Dentaliida; family Dentaliidae; genus Pictodentalium; species Pictodentalium vernedei. The sequence goes on along the minus strand of CM062297.1, from coordinate 501,374,240 downwards.
GGGGTAGGGAAGGGGAGGAGAGGGGGTAGAGAAGATGGGAGGGGATTAGAGAAGGGGAGGAGGGGGGAGGGTTAGGGGACGGGACGGGGGTAGGGAAGGGTAGGGAGGGGGAATTAGGGGAGGGAAGGGGAAGGGGGAAGGGAAGGGATGGGGGCCGGCGGTTAGAGAGATGTACAGGAAATATATATTTTTTTATTTGTGTTGGACAATTTAGTTGAGGGTTATAATCACAGTATTCAGAGAGAGAACTCCCGTTTCACTATCATTAGAACATGAAGTGGTAGTATCTCAACCCGAGCGTTTTATCTCTGGCAAAATCTGTCAGTGTCTCTGAGATTAGGTCTTATTACTCTACTGTGTAAAAAAGATAGGGATAATGTCGAGAGTTTGAAAATTCCATATGGCCCGTATCCCCTACCTAATGTAGGTTATAAAATCCTTACAAAAAGCAGCATTGTCCTTACGATAGCGCGATGTGTTACAGTATATTGCTCACCTGGATCGGACCTGGAAATAATCAACGGGTTTTCGTGAGCGAAACAGGAGAATTCGAAGTTCCTCTGGATGGTAAAAAAAAAAAGATGAAAAAATCGTTCGATCCGCTTACCAAACACATATTCAATTTTCAAGACAGATTGGTCAAAAGAAAACGATTCTTACAACTCGAAAACGTGAGAAGCAAGAAAGATAAACTGCGTTTGATATCGTGTTTCGCGTTTTATCAAGGAGAAAATCTAAAAGACGTTTCTAGGTTCAACAAACTCTTAGTCATTATTTTTATAATCGCATATAGGTAGGTATGTGCGGTCGAATTGGTTAATAAAAACACACAAACATTCCTTTTGTATTTCATTTTCAGATTTCCAAAAATATGATTTATGGATGAACTACCCGTCCAAATGGGTTGTGATAATTTTGAATATAATGAGGGAAAAATTGTGATTCACGATTTTATTAGGTAGGCTGTGAAAGGATTTTTGTTTTTTTGGTAAAATAAATCTGTGAAAGTTGGCACTTCGACATTTGATTTGTTCTAAGAGACGTTTCATCCTGAGACGCTTCACCCACGAGGCGTTTCGTCCTGGGTCATAATTTTTCACGCGTGTAAAATTTTTTTTTGATGAAATTAATCAATTTTTTTATGTTCCTTAACGTGCAATTTTTTTATGTTCCTTATGTTTTAATTCCTTCAAAAAAAAAATTTTTTTTTTTTTTTGAAGGAATTAAAAAAAAAAAAAATTTTTTTTAATTAAACAATTTTTTATGTTCCTTAACGTGAAAAAAAAAAAAAAATGAATTAACACGAGAAAAAAAGGACGGGGGTCGAATTACCACCAGCAACCTCTCGGGGAGAAAATAAAAAGAAAAAAAAAACAAAAAGACCTCCCGCCCGCATACTTTTTTGGAAAAAAATGGTTTGAGAAACAGACTATCAATTTTTTATGGTCTTACTAATTTTTTCTATTATCAATTTTTTAATATATAATTTTTTTTTATAGAAAAGGAACAAAAAACTGCAACGAATTATACTTTATGATATTTATTTGTTTTGTCCAGAGTTACTTTTTCCTCGAACCTAACCCGTATCGTAATCCCTGATGATCTTATCATAAACCTCGGATGGGTTGTTATACAGAGTTACTTCCCTCGATTCTACCCTGATGACTTCATAATAAACTTTGGTGTTACAGAGTTACTTCCCTCTAACCTGTTACTTTGTCCTCGAACCTAACCCGTATCGTAACCCCTGATGACCTCATAATAAACCCGGGATGAGTTATTACTTCCCTCGAACCTACCCTGACGACTTCATAGTAAACCTTGGTGCTACAAAGCTAGTTCTCTCGAACCTATGGATGATAGAGTTACTTCACTTATACCTCACCTGTATCATGACACCTGACGACCTAATAATAACATAGGTGTTGCAGTGTTACTTCCCTTGAACCTATGAATGATAGAGTTACTTCTCTCGAACCTACGGATGAGTTGTTACAGAATTACTTCCCTTGAACCTAATCATTTGACGGGTGAGTTGAGAGTTACTTCCCCGAATCTACGGATGGTAGCGTTACTTCCCTTAAACCCCACCTGTATCATGACTCCTAATGACCTAATAATAAACCTTGGTGTTATAGTGTTACTTCCTTGAACCTATGGATGACAGAGTTACCTCCCTTGAACCTAACCCGTATCATGACCGCTGATGACCTCATAATAAACCTCGGATGAGTTGTTATACAGAGCTACTTCTCTCGAACCTAACCATTTGAACATATGAGTTCTTACAGAGTTACTTCCTTGAACATAACCTAAAACCTGGAGGTTTTTTCAAGCACTTCTTAATATAGTGAATCGAATTTTATTTTTTTTGTTTGAACGGATGAGTTGTTAGAGTTACTTCCCTCGAACCTAACCTAAAAATGTTTTTTTATTTCAAGCACTTCTTAGTATGGTGCATCGAATTTTAATTTTGTTTGGATGAATGAGTTGTTACATACTTACTTCCCTCGAACCTAATTATTTGATGAACCTAACCTGCATCCTTACTCCTGAGGACCTCATAATAAACCTCTACTGAGGGACGAGGTGTTACAGAGTTACTTCCCTCGAACATAACCGTTTGACGGATAAGTTGTTACAAAGTTACTTCCCTTGAACCTAACCTCTATCATCACCTCTGATATACTCATAATAAACCTCTACTTTGGGATGAGTTGTTACCGAGTTACTTCCTTTGAACCTAACCTGTATCACAGACCTTGGTGATCTCATAATAAACCTCTACCTACGGATGAACGGAGTTACTTCCATGAACCTAACCTGTATTATGACCTCTGGTGACCTCATATTAAACCTCTACCTATGGATGTCAGAGTCACTTCCTTTGGACCTTACCATTTGGCGGATGAGTTGTTGCAGAGTTACTTCCCTTGGACCCAACCATTTGACAAGGTTTTTTTTTACTGAACCCTGAACGCAATCTGTAAAAAATCAGAAATACTGCACAAGCGAATGCAATTTTCAGAGAACAATTCACACGATTTTCTATACTAATTTCTATTATCGACCATTGTTACGGAATGTTAGGGAAAATTTATCGATTAGAGATCGTAAGATCGGACTATAAACGTTGTGATAACTGGCAGTTCTGTGAGGTCTCACCAGCTCTTGAATTTTGTGTTTCCTTACCAAACGTTATCAGGCTCTTTGAATAAGCATGAGTCCACTGAATCCTCAAAATAAAACCTCAAGAGCTCGAGCTTGCGAGCTTAATTAACCTTATAGGCTCATTTCGCAACACCATTCGGATGACGAGTTCAAGTTTATCTAGCAAGGGGATGATGACGATGTCAAAATCGATGCTAGTATAAGTATGGTGATGCGGGAAGGAATTGACGATTTGTGTTGAAGACAATACAAATCGTAACTTTGTAATATTCAAGAGGTAGTGCAGTTCCAATATCGTATTGTATGATTAGTGTGGTGACGTTAGAATACGGCGACAATCGTAGTTAGAAAATGAGTTCGATATATTTGATCAATTGTTTTGAACGACCCTCCAGTCAACTTTCCACCAACAACTGTGTCTGATCAAGAAAAAAAGGGAGTCGTTACCGAGATGTTTTTCACCCGTTTAGGGTTAAAAGAGAATTGTTTTGGATAAGTGGTATGTCGACGTAAAAAGCTTAATGTCTTGGCTGCTGTTGGATGACATGAAATATCGCGACAACTGATGTAATGCTTCGCTAGCAAGTGGTTACAAAAAGAGCTTTTTCTCATTTTCATTCAGTCATACGCTGACACATTGTAAACACTGTTTTTTTGTTGTTGCTGTATTTATATAACGCCACCTATCTTAAAATATTTTAACTCCTGTTGTAAAAAACAAAACAAAACAACTTTTCCACACGTGCGTTTAGACTCTTTACAAATCTTTTCTAACACGTGACAAATGGTTTTTATTTGAATTTAGTCAAGATTATACTGGTTTAGTTTGTAATGTCTTCTCGACGTGGGCATTGTGTCCTAAAAAATAAATAGTTTGGATTGACCCTTTTTTCGGAAATGGTGAAATAGGCTATCCTCAATATGTAGAAAATTAGAAGATCAACTTATAATTTTTATTGACAAATCTATGGTTCAGTAAACAGAGTTATTAGTGAAGGAAACATCTTAAGGCGTGACTTGTTGAAAAGCGAGCGCATCTCTAATTTGCATAACAATCATATATATTGAAAACATACTTCTCATTTTAACATTGATATCAAAAATGAATGATGCATCAGATTCAACTTGTTGTTTTTTCAATTTAATATGTTCCATAACTACCTTTTCTTAATACTTTCGATTTCAAGATGGTCTCAACTCCACCGTTAAAAGAAGGGAAAGATTATGATTTTCATAATAACCTTGTCGATTGCTTTAATTTGATAGGTCACACGACTATCTTCTCGAAACTTTTGATTTTCTGATCGGTGTTAACCCCATCCCACGGCGATGGTGGAAAATGTCATTTTTGTAATGTATTCATCAAGCCCTTCATATCAGTACCTCACATGCTTGGATTTGTAAAAAGGAAGACGTTTTTCGTCTCTGGTCGTGACCCAAAATGAAAAATGTCATTTTCGTAATGTATTCATCGAGCCTTCATATCAGTACCTCACATGCCTGGCTTTGTATAAAGAACGACGTTTTTCGGCTCTGGTCGTGACCCCACCCCACGACGAGGGTTAAAATTACGATCTTCTTAATCCACTCGTCGAGACCTTCAATTTGATAGGTCACCTGACCACCTTCTCGAAACTTCGATTTTTCTGATGGGCGTGACCCCCACCCCCACATAAAATGAAACAAACGTCATTTTTGTAATGTATTCATCGAGCCCTTCATATTAATACCTCACATGCCTGGATTTGTAAAAAGGAAGACGTTTTTCGGCTCTGGTCGTGACCCCATCCCACGACGAGGGTTAAAATTACGATCTTCTTAATCGACTCGTAGAGACATTCAATTTGATAGGTCACGTGACCACCTTCTCTAAACTTTCGATTTTTATGATGGGCGTGACCCCCACCCTCACGACGAGGGGAGATAACTTTGTATGATTAAGTTTATGAGAATCAAGCAATCTGATTGGTTAATTAGTGTTAGGGACGTGAAGTGATTGGGTGATTACTTATTTCAAGCTCTTCGAGCTTTTGGTTTTTGGTATACATTGCTCTAGCCATTATATACACGTTATTAAACGATCAGGTGGCAACGAATGTCACGATACCCTCACTATTTTTCATTTGTTTTTTTTTTTGTTCCCATCCCTGAAATCCGCACTAGCTTAACTACACTTTACACCCATTTCGCGCCGAAGGTTATGGGAATCAAGCAATCTGATTGGTTAATTAGCGGAGAATCAAGCAATCTGATTGGTTAATTAGCTGAGTTTGGAAAATCCCACTATGGGAATTCCCCCACTTACGTCAGAAATGGAAAATCCCCGCCTCAAAAGCCGTTTGCCGATTCTGGGACACTGTCCCAGAATCGGCAAACCACCTTTTTTGATGCTGTCTTGGAATCGGCAAAGGGTTTTTTCGCGTTCACCGACGATAGATTGAAGGTCTAATCCGCGATGGGAACGTCGACAAAAATTTTTAAGTAAAAAAAAAAGTGAAAAATGTACAATTTCATACATTTTTCACTTTTTTGAAAAACTTGTACATTCGACACGTTCGCCAACGGGTATTTGAACGTTAAAAGTGCGATATAGGAGTCTCAAAATAATAGCCGATTCTGGGACACCCGACATTTTTGTGAACAGGCGTGTGATTTAACACTGAATCCTACGATGGTAAACGTCCGTGTACGTGTACGTGTACGGTACATGTACAACGTGTCCTTGAATCGGCAATTATCACCTACTGCCCTGTAGGGGTACAACGCGTACATCCTATACTACCACACTCGGCGACCATGCATTACACCCACCCACTCCACAATAACGGCTGTCCCCGCATAACATACTTCCTAACCCAGTCATGGGGATACATAAAGCATTAAGTCGATTAGGTGAATGGCTGTCGGGAGGGGGGAGCATAGAGGTATATATCGCCCATACTATACTGCCGTTCTATAATAATAACAATAATAATATGAAGGCCCAAGGGGTAATAGTATACCAACATGGATATATACCGCCACTATCATATCACACCCCCACCCCATACGAAAACCCGACTTCCCCTGACCCGAATAACAGTATGTCAGATTGTATAGTGGACAACAGCAATCAACATCTCAATGACGTCGCGTGCGTATCATGACGCCATGATGTCAATAGCAACGACAACCGTTTCGCGGAAAAGAACATTCAAGAAAACCCATCTTTCTACCACTTACCCATAATATATACCCATAGCCCCATGTGTACGTATATCACAATACACACCATAGTATGCAAAATATATGCAGTAGGTACACCATTTGTCGGATCTAGCTAGATGGAAGCAACGTTTTCCTCAGGAAAAAATGCTCCGGTTCCTATAGGAATTTAACACTAGTTGCTCCGGCAAAAGTCCTGGTAATCAGGATCGATCGGGTACATGCTATACTACTCACTTGCACACCAAATATGACACCATTCCACCTAATAGTTATCGCCTAAAAACAAACACGTTTGCGAAAAATATGAAGTCTCTAATAGGACATAACTCTGATAAGACTATGACAAATAACACCGTCGAACCGAGGCAGGTCAACGGTAAGATATCCCTGCATACCAAACGTCACGCAGCATGCCGCGCAGTTGAAAATCTCTTCTCTCTCACTTGAAAGATCTCCTTCGAATCTGTCGAATCAACCACATCCGTTGAGCAGGCACACTACATTAAGCTGTATTCGTCTGTCACAGAATGATTGGAATAAACCAAGATAACACGCGATTGAAAATGTTTCTCATCTGAGAGATCTCTACCAAACCAATCGCATCCCACGAAGAGATAAAAACACCGACGGAAATATACATGTTTTTTTTTTTTTTTTTGCAACTTCAGTCAGTTTGGACTTCACCACCAAATCAATGAAATACTTTGATGAAACACTTTAAAAAAGCTAAAAAAAAGTACACGTTTCCACACATTGTCACATGTTGGAGAGTGTGTCGGTCTCATCGCCTAAGGTTTTGACGACCTTACCCCATCACTCCCACTCGAGGAGGGTCGTATACTTCGTATTCGAAATATTCAACTCAAGACCTTTCAAATGATATATGACATGACTACCTTTCTAAAACTTAAATTTGTTATGCCCCTCAGCACCCCCCACCCCTTCAGAGAGGGTTGGACACTTCATATTCGAAATATTCAAGTCGAGATCTCTAAAATGATGTATCACACGTCTACTTTTCAAAAACGTGGGTTTTGAGGCCCCACCGCTCGGCAGCACCCCCTCGGAGAGAGTCGGATACTTCATATTCGAAATATTTAAGTCGAGACCTTTAAAATGATGTATCACTCAACAACTTTTCTAAAATTTGGATTTTGAGGTCCCACCCCTCAGTCCCACCCCACTGAGGATACACAAATAGTGTGACATGATTACCTTTCTAAAACTTATTTTTTTCATTTCCCACAGCCCCACCCCTCGGGAAGAGTCGGACACTTCATATTCGATATATTTAAGTCAAGACCTTTAAAATGATATATGACATGACTACCTTTCTAAAACTTAAATTTGTTACGCCCCTCAGCCCCCACCCCCTCAGAGAGGGTTGGATACTTTTGGAAATTCAAGTCGAGATCTCTAAAATGATGTATCACATGACTACCTTTCAAAAACTTGGGTTCTGAGGCCCTACCCCTCGGCAGCATCCCTTGGGGAGAGTCGGATACTTCATATTCGAAATACTCAAGTCGATACCTTTAAAATGATATATCACCCGACGACCTTTCTAAAATTTTGGTTTTGAGGTCCACCCCTCAGTCCCATCCCCTTCAGGAGACACAGATACCAAATATTCGGGCTACACGCGACGAGACCTTTAAAATATTTATCACATGACAACCAACATTTATAAAACTTGAATTTGTTATACCCTTCAGCCTCACCCCTCGGGGAGTGGCAAATACCAAATAATCGGACTACACGCGTCGAGACCTTTAAAATGATGTATAACCCGACAACCTTTCTAAAACATTTTTTGTTTTTGATGCCCCTCAGACCCAGCACCGAGACGAGTCGGTCACCTCATTTAACATATACACGCTGTAGCTTGTACATAGTTCCTACACAGATAGCCTTGCCATCTGTTTAGATCTCGTCTTCAACTTTCTGTCCTATAACCTTGTTCGTAGTCATCCAATACTGTAATCTCTACCACCCTCGAAGCGGTTATCGTCAGATCACCGAAGTTAAGCAATGTTGAGCCCGGTTTGTCCTCAGTTGGTTGACCATCTGAGCGATCGATTCGGACTCCCGCGCTATGTCCTTGGGCAAGGCACATTACCCCACGGGGGCACGATGACGCCGTGTACTAAGGCGTACTGCACGTCGACGGTGCGCATGTCTTCAACAAATATAACCCTGCGCGTGATGCAGTGAGGAGTTACGATGTTGGGGTACTCCGGCTTCCTCCACCTGTAAAACTGTCACGGTCATGATTGGCAATTGTGCGTAAGTATGTGACCTTAAACACCAATAAATACATAAATAAATAAATAACCCTCGAAGCTTTGTACCATTAGTTCCTTGTACTATTACTATTGGACGCGTAGCACTACTGCAGGCTTGCTAACTATCACCGATGGATCGAACGACTAGAATCCCATCGAGCAAATAAGCCATAAAGAAATTGGTCGAACGAGTGGCTCCACATACGACTCTAATCCTCATCTTGAAAAAAGTGGAGCCGAAGGCCAGACGTTTTCAAAAAGGGATTCCTTAATGATCCCATAAAAGGGATTCCATAAGTGGGATTCCATAAGTGGGATTCCAAGGCCCTATATAGCTCCTATACAGGTGATCTTACCATCGGTTTCAGCTTTCTGTCCTATGACTAGCTTGTACTGTAGTCCCCTATACTATAATCTTCTTCTACCATTGTGCCTTTGCTACTGACTTGACGCACTATTGTAGGCTTGCTAACTGTCACATATCACGACCTCTAGGCCAAGTCTTAGAATGTCAAAGGACCATCCACACCCTGCTAGAAGACTGGAAACCAAGAATACACCCCACAACACTACATTACACACTACCTATACCATATGTGGAATAGTACACCCTCCCTGGTGGATTGTCGTTCAAAGGGTTAAGATGGGAACTAAAATGTGTATATGCCGTCCATACTATTCTACTGCACTACACAACAAGGCATTGCCCCTGCCCACAATAGCGCATGGCCTAGCATTACGTTCTACATATACCAGTCATAGGATAATATGTAGCATTAGGTCGATTACTAGCACCAAAGGCAGAGATTGAACCAGCAAGGGTACAAAGAACACATCCTATACTACCTGACTAGACAACCATGGATTACCTCTACCCAGCAATACTGCTTGGCCTAGCTTTACGTAATATCTATACCATCTGTTGGCCAGTACACCGTCCTAAGTGGATAATGGTACTACTACCTTCTAAAACTACCAGGCCTTACCCCTACCCACAATACCGCTTGTCCTAGCAATACGTACTATCTTTTCCAGTCATAGGATAATTTGAAGCATTAGGTGGATTAATAGTACGAAGGGCTAACATAGGACCTGTAAAGATGTTGAGCGTACATTTCAAACTTCCATACTAGGCGACCATAAATTATCCCCACCCACCCTACAATACTGCCTGTCCCAGAATTTCATACGACCTATACCAGCCATGGGATAGTACAAAAAATCGCGAGGCTGATACAACAAGGATTAAGACGGGATCTACAGTGATATATAACGCCCATAGTCTACTGCAAATCCAAACTACCAAGGGCTATTACTCAATGCCGCACTAGACGACGACCATGCGTTAACCCACACCACAATACTGGTTTACCTAGCATTACGTACTACCTATGTCAGTCGTAGGATAATATGAAGGTCGATTAGTAGTGCCAAGGCCAGGGCTAATAGTATACCTACAGGGGGATATACCACCCTTACTATACTACGATATCAGTCCAGTACGAGAACCCCGACACACCCTGACTCGAAAGACGTCATACCGCATTGTAAAGTGTACAACAACAAGGTCAACGTTTATCTGAGCCATGGTGCGCATAATGACGACACGACGTTCATAGCAACGTCAACCATTTAGCGGGACTTTTTTTTCGAGAAACCCCACCTTCACCATTAATTTCCGTCACATCCCCACACTATATATCCATAGCCCTGTGTGTACATATATCATTGTACATACCATAGCATACTATATATGCAGTACGTACATCACAGACAGGATCTGGTCAGATTGAAACCCAAAAGTCCGGTTCCTATGTGAATTTAACACTAGCAGATTCCTCAAAAGTCCGGGTAATAGCGAACGATCGGGTACATACTGTACTACTAACCTACAATTGAATGGCCAATTAATCTGTAAAAACAGTCTCCTAATAATCTGTAAATACAGACTACTAATCTGTAAAAACAGTTTATTAATCTGTAAAAACAGTCTCGCAATAATCTGTAAATACAATTTACTAATCTGTAAAAACAGTTTATTAACCTGTAAAAACAGTCTTGTAATAATCTGTAAAAACAGTCTTCTAATAATCTGTAAAACAGTCTCCTAATAATCTGTAAATACAGATTACTACTCTGTAAAAATAGTTTGTTAACCTGTAAAACAGCCTCGTAATAATCTGTAAAAACAGTCTTCTAATAATCTGTAAAAACAGTCTCGTAATAATCTGTAAATACCGTTTCCTAATCTGTAAAAACAGTCTCGTCATAATCCGTAAAAACAGGCTCGTAATAATCTGTAAATATAGTTTACTAATCTGTGAAAACAGTTTACTAATCTGTAAAAACAGTCTCGTACTAATCTGTAAAAACAGTCTCGTAATAATCTGTAAATACAGTTTAATAATCTGTAAATACAGTTTATTAATCTGTAAAAATAGTTTATTAATCTGTATAAACAGATTATTAAATGAAAAGGTCCTGACCCTAATACGCTGTCGTAAGGTGCCATATGGAAATGGGTTTTTTTTGTTACAAGACTAACGGGAGGTACACATATGTTATAAGAGGAAACCTGACCTTGGTGGATGACTAAGTTACTAACTCCACATAAGCAGAATTGCCAGAGATTGAAGGCAAGCTCACGTGCAGTGTGGATTAGTGCACAACCCCGACGTGCGCCCTGAGGGATTCGGGATTAAGTGTTTTGCAACGAAACAAAACAGTTGCCTCTGGTCAGGAAAAAAAAAACATCGATCTTTTGGTTTAAAGTCCAATGCTCTAACCACCGAGTCACCGCGCACCCATTAAAGGCTTACTTTACGGGCGGGGAGTGTTCTGTATAGGTATATCAATATTAGTTTGTTGAGATGTTAACATTTCCAGCCCGTAACCATATAGTGCACGCCATGTAAGAGCCACTTCCCTTCTCTAACGCATGGTGCACTGGTTTCTAGGAATAGCTCGTTAATGAAAAGACCTAACGTTTGTGTAAAATTTACTCTGAAAGTTATGCGCGCCATAATCAGAAGATTCTATAGAACTGACCATTATTTTACTGGTGAAATACTTCCTCGAGGAACAAATGCAGGTGTAGCTGTTATCTCGCGTTGAAAAATCAGGTTTTCCTTTAAATGTTTGTTCACATTTTGGGCAATGAACAACCGCTTAGTATTTAGTGCGGCATTGAGTAATAGCCCTTGGTAGTTAGTATTTACATAGAACTGTTTTACGTGGTCGATATGAAGGGTGTAAAAATGCTGTGAAAACTTGCTTTATGGTATGGACATTTTAGTGCGAGCATTACACTTCAAAATGACGCATGAAGGAGACGAAGGAGCTCCTCCCCTTTATGCTTTTATTTTATTAATGTTCGTTTTATCGAAACGTTCATAAAAGCAAACTCGTTATGCACTTAATTTATTTTTACTTTTATTTTATTTTAGTTTTTTTTTTTTTTTTTGCTTTTGTCAACTCAGATTTCGGCCAGATCTGATATTGACTCCTCCTTGAGAGCAACAAGCCGTCATATCGCGTCTTTTGCACTCACGGGACAATGAACTCTTGTATCAATCCATGAATTTGACTTTTATTGTTGAAGTTATCCTGGATTATCATTAAGTGGAATTAGCTTTTGTTATCTATGAAAGCACCGAATGTGTTTTTCTTACATACGTTTACTCTGTGCTCGTAAAAATCATAATGGAAGCTTGACTTGAAAGACGAAGTAACTGAGGAACAAATGACACTACGATTACAGACGTGGACAAAGCATTTCGACCAGATCGCTACAAATTATCTCCCCTCTTTTGACTACTCGACAATGACGAATCTCATTCGTGAAGCATAAATGAGAGGGCGAAGAATCTCATATGTACTCTATAAAATCGACTGGGTTAAAAATCAACCCAAATCAACTGGACTTAGTGAATTGGTTTCATATTCATTCAGTCAAGTTGGTTTGAGTTGATTTTTAACCCAACCGGTTTTAGAGTGTAGTGACGTTTTTCCCTTCATACTTTCTTTCTTTTTCTTAATAGGGCTTTGACTTTCCATATTTTATTTATGAAACTCGACCCACTGTGTGGGAAATTGTCATCCGAGCGCAGTCTGCTCAAGAACACGATCGCATTTGCTTTCATACTGATGTACAGCCTTTGTACTTTTGCATTTCAGTTTTGTTTTTGCTACGGCATGGATAGAGTGCTCTGTTTTTGAAAACAATACCATTAGTTGAGAGGTTAATAGGCGCTGTACTAGATGTATATGGTTGTGGCGATGTATTGTTTGTTTTCTATGTCAGAACACTGATGAACGATTAGCTCTGGAACTAAGAGAAAAAAAATCGATGAAATGTGAAATTAAATAACACGTACTCACCATCTTCGAAGTTCGGTGATATTCTGTTGTCGTATCCTTTCATAATTTTCCGCAGTACTTCTTGTCTGTATTTTAAAGAACTATTGAATTAATACAATATGTTAGTGCAGTGTTGTTTCCTCAAAACCAACTATACGAAAGCAATTTCTAACTATATAATTTGATGCTAACTATAACGCCCAGTATCAAAGGTGGAAACAAGCATGCTATACTAAGTTAACATTAGCATACCAATAACTATGTGAAAGTTGAATCCTTTACCCAACGTAATTAACGTAATTACCGTAAATAGCCAGAGTTGTTAAAAATATACCATTCACGTTTTAATAGCTTTTCAATGTTTGCCCCCAAAACATAGCTCGTTCATCTTACTCAAAATATGGGTTATGTGTCATATCTTTAAGTGAAAACATGAAAAAGTTTACTGATTCACGAATTTTGTTTCACTACCTATCATCTGAACCTCCTATCCAACGCGCAAGATATCAACAGTTATTTCAATTATTTTTCTCCATTTTGTTTAAAACTGTCCACAAAACCGTATTATGTGACACCTTATTGGAACGAGTTTGACGAGCTCGTTGCAATGAGTAGTCACATGATATGGTTCTGTAGAACTGTTTATTGTCAAATGCTCAATTTGCAAATTACGCGGGCAGATACGTCGGTACGTTAGGTAAAGTGTAACGAATGGTGACAAGCAAGCAAATCAGAACTTTCCGGAATAAATGTAGTCGAATAGGATACAAAGAGGTGCAAAAGGCTCAGTCTCAAAGAAGCTGCAAAACATCAAAGGTCAGATAAACGCAACTGAACAGCAGGAAGTCTTAATTGGTGATGTGTTTAATGTTTTTGCTGGGCAGATTTATCAGTGAACGTTTTCCAAATCGGAACACTGGAGCATGAGCCCACAGATATAGTGACTCGTAAGACAGTTACGGCTTCGGTTTCATTATGAACATTCAACAAGAATACACGTGATATTTACAGTTAAACTACTAATGCTTGGGTCATATAATTACATACAATGTACTCAATGTACTCAATGTCACGTTCGATGAACCCCGTGTGTTTCAACTCCAGAAACACCGAGTTTCGCATGGACAGACGCGTCATAAGTTGACTTACAATTAACGGTAACAACACAATGTTCACACAACTTTCTATTTCACACAATACCAATAAATTAGAAGAAGCAACACATATACCAGGTAGAGTCGAACTCATATTTACACGGGAGAAAGTGTATAAATTTGCTACACAGCCTTAAAGATCTACAACATCCAGTCATATTAACAAATACTATGTAAATTTATCTTTACACCCGTTTATCAGTCACAATCAGTATGTTTTAGGTTAGCTGTGAAAGTACAATACTGTAATTAAAAAAAACAGGCCGAGGATTTCGATTGAATCTCGATCTGGGAATACAATAAAACTTGTCAAGAATTATATTTTCTACCAACTAATGTAACTGATTAAAATGAGTCATAACATTTTAAAAGATATGGCAATTTGCCAAATGGCAAATTGCCAGATCTTTGAAAATGGCAGTGGTTCATTTTAACCCATTTAAAGTCAAAACTGGAAAATACAATTCTGGAAAATACACTGTAAAAGTGTTATGGTATTGGCCCCAGGCTGTTTGAACTTCTCTGCCCGCTTTTCTCACCAAAGGACTGTGACGTCTTACCTGTGGAAAACGAAATTCTAGTGAACTATATAATGCCATTCCCATTTCCTTTTTATTAAATAGGTCTTAATTTTGCAAAATTGTATTTATGAAATCTCAGGGTTGAGTGTGGGGTAATCAGATTGCTATCGGATCGAGAAACAGGCCGTTTTTTACTCTGCGCTTGGGTTATGAGAAAACGAACACAATAATATAAGACTTGTCTTTCGGGTGAAAATGGAAGTTCACAAATCCCTGAACCCTTAGATACATACATACATATTATCACCACATTTAGCGAATACGAGAGACATTCCATTGGGTCTACTGCGCAACGTCGAACCTGACTTGTGCGATTGTTGAAGTCGAAGAAGTGAAAAGCTACATTTCGTATCCAGCCGCTGTGACAAGAATGTGTCTATCGCACATTAGTTTCTTTTGGTTAACATTCAAAGAGTTGGTATTTCATTTCATTTTATCTTAATATATCAACATAACTTAATCACCCTGTGCGTTGGGATTTTTATTTGATCCACAGGTTACGTGCATAAATCTTCTATTTCAGATGTGTATTATGGGTAACAATTAACGGTATTACGGAATTCGAACATTTTCGCTGCGAAATTTTCCCAGGAGAGTTGACCCAACCCTTAACTGGAATGGGACATTTCTCCCGTATAGCACTTAACGAACTGTTGAATATTACTCTTTTATTTTAATAATAGACAAATTAAAAGTACGTTTTATATACTTACGTTTATATAATGTTGTTTTACCTCCATTTGATAGTGGCTCATAATCAGCAACCGTTCACCGAACCTTACAATTAAATCCGGACAGCATTAATCGCAGACACCGTCCATCAACTACCACTATTTTCAGTTTTAATCTCCAAAATGCAGCTTATGACCTCTTCATTGGAACGACCGTGTTCCAATGAGGTTCACAATCTACGTTTTTGAAGGCAGGGTCATGTGAAACATTTCGAACTTCGAAATGATATATATAGAGGCTATGGAATGAGTGTTCTTCTCATATAATATTTATGAAACGAGTCTAAGAATTTTCCGTTTGGGCGAGCCTCTGGCTCGCCCAAACGGAAAATTCGGACGAGTTTCATAAATATTATATGAGAAAACACTCATTTCATATTCTATTTATTATATGACACAGACACACACAAATTAGCCACTTAGTATGACTTTTTAACCCATCACTTAACTTGAGTTGCAGACGGCACTTGGAAAAAAACATCCTCGTATAACTAAAAATATTCATCTTTTGCTTCCAAAACATAGGTTATGAACCCTCATTGGAACGAGCGCGACACGCTAGTTCCAATGAGGGGTCATAACCTATGTTTTGGAAGCAAAATGTGAAAATATCAAAACAAAAATGAATGGCGTTTTTCTTGTATTGCGCGAGACGGTTTTTGCCGTTACGTGAGATAAAAGATTAATGCAATATAATCCACCCTAAATAGGACAGATAACGTAACTTCTACCTACTGAAATTATGCAAATGTTTAGCCAATCAAATTGTCCTGTTTTGAAATTGACCAATGAAAGCTCTGAACTCTAATTATGCAAATTATGAAAATGTGGCCCAGCTGTATTTTGTTCAGCCAATCAAACTGTCTAGTTTTGAAATTGACCAATGAAATTGACGGAAGGCTTTATTTATCACTGATTAATATGAAAACAAATTATCAAATGTTTTAAAGTGAACAAAACGGACGAGTCATATGATAAATATATATATGTAACAGTAAATTTGTGAATCCAGCCTATACGCGTATTAACTAAACATTTCTGTCAATTCGTGTATTGACTGTTTCACTTTGGGAATTCCAGAAATGACTAAAAATTTCAGTGAACAGCAGTATTAACTGAAGTTTTAGCTCAGTTAATACATGAATTGACTAAACCACCAGGCCGTAAGTACTCGGTACAAGTACATACGTTATTACGTTTATAACATAGACTTTACAATACATAATAATCAAGGAAGCAATCGTCTAACATAGTCTTTCCAATGCTATAAAATATCAAGAAATTACGGTTTACTACTATATCAGAAATATTATTACATTAATACATATGAGTGTTGATAAACTGGCAAATTGACAATCATTCAGGGAAGCCATCGTCTAACATAGTCATATCAAAATTATAAAATATTAAGAGATTATAGCTTACTACTATATCAGAAATATTAATACATTAATACAACAAAACAGTGTTGATAAAAATGTCAACTTGACAGTCAATCCGGGAAGCAATCACGTTTGATAGTTCATCACAGTACATTTACTTCTTATAGTTGAAACTGCTGTGGCAAAGAGAATTATATTCCAGCTGAGCATTACAGACTTACATCTATTGGTTTGCCATCCATAAGCAAGTCCGAACCGCTTGGAGAGTGGCCAGTGTGAGGGAAAATCCCCCACGAAAGGTGCTACGCCTCTTCAAGGACGGCGAGTCTGGAGTTCTGTCAAAATCCACTGCTAGGTAAATTTTGCCCTTGCGCACTTGGATAATCCAAGTGGCAACCTGGGCAGACTTGGATGAATGAAACGTGTCAGCGCGCCAAAGGCTCACGGGATTGAAATCCCTTGCGAGACAAATAAGTTTATTCGCTTTATAACATTATTTGCTTATGAATCCACGAGAGTCGGAAGTGAGAGCCAATAATCTTATTTGGTTTGAGTGTGCGCACTGGCAGTAGGGTGGTGGGTTGATTTACCCGATAATCTCGAACTGGAAGATGACTATGAATTGTGCATAACTACAAAAATTCTACTCTTATTTGTTTAGAGACATGAGCATATTTATGGTAATATTGAGACCGTAGTTTCATGGTTGTTTTAGAAAAAAGAAAACGAAACCCAAACAGTCGCTGGTTTTGAGCAGCCCCAGCATATTATCCATAACGCTTACAAAAAGCGAAAAATCCACTAATATGTGTTTTTGAAAGTCTATAAGGGACAGCGGATGCTGAGCATTGGCCATCTCGTCTGCCTTCAGGGGGAACAGATGACGGGGTGATGGGAGGGGAGAAAAAATCCCACACACACTACACACATCCAAACACACATACTCACAGACACACACCCACAACCCACAAAATGGATGTTATATCTTTATCCAAATGTTTATTTATTAAAAATGTACACTGATCCAAGCCAGGCTAGATTGTTTCAATCCTTGCTTGGTGTTTGGTAATTTCGTATGTATGTTGGCGGAATGGTAGGTTGTTCTAATTCCCGCTACGCTACTATTTCCACGCGTCTTCTTGATCGGGGTGTTGCAAGAAATTTAGAGAGTGTTCAATTAGAAAACAATATACGTAGAGAGAGAGCTAGGAATCCGCTATTGTATATTATGACTATTGTGTGATTCTTGCTATGGATGGGGCGAGGGGTGGGTTTCTTTGGAGCCCACTCCCCACGCGCAGAGTTGACCGCCTGTCCCCACAGACTCGATCCTAGATTTCTTAATGGGCAGCGAGGCAATCCTCACTGACTCCACTCCCCCATATCATTATTAGAGAAAGACAGAACTCCGCTATTCTATATTGAGCTGCTGTGTGATTGTTGCTATTGCTGAGGCGAGTCGTGGGTTTCTTCGTAGCCCACTTCCCACACGCAGTGTTGCGAGGCAATCCTCGCAGCCTCAATCCTAAGGTTCTTAGTCCTAATGATCGTTTAAAATGAGAAACCACAACCTCACATCAAGAATCTATAGTAATCAGGCATAATCATGTATAAACAAAGGATTGAAACTCTTTCGTTTAAATAAGAAAAGGCACAACCTCACAACAAGTATAAATTAAATTCACATATTTACCAACTTTGCATCAGAGAATCTGTATACTGAGAGGGCGGGAATTTCAGTCAATATAGGTATTCACTGAACTTTTTAGTCAGTTCTGGAATTCCCTAATTAATTCAGTCAATTCACCAAGTGTCTGAAATGTTTGGTCAATACGCGAATTGACTGGATTCAGAGATTCACTGTAACACATAGATCAGTGTGACCCGTGCGACTTAGCAGCATGGAAGGAATACAATACATAAAGCTATGCTTGGGACTCAAGTGTCTTAACTTTGAGAAAACATGTGCATTTTTGGCTTTGGCTCCATATTGAACAACGTTTCGTCTCCATAGGCAAATTGGGAAATATGGAGCCAGACATGTGGGTTTTTTTCGACTTAAAAGGCCGTATCAGAGACAAATCAACGAGGGAATCTTCGTCTCACCAAAAGAGTAAATAGTTTGTGCTTCCTGATAATTACAAATAAAATTTCAATGACGGTTAATGAAGATGATATTGACCCAAATCTCTCTTCTCTCTCTCTCTCTCTCTCACACTCACAACGCACGCATACACGCACGCGTGGGTGGCACGCACGCACGCACGCAAGCACACACACCCTCTATCCCTCTCAACATTTTCTCAAAAACGTTGGGACCGGCAAGTGCATCTCCTACTCGCAGTAGGTAAGCGGCGAACATGAACTTTGAAGTACACTCTATCGCATTTAAATAAATAAAACTGTATAATTCTGAACGGCATGAAAGAGAAGGTCATAAAAACGTTTTAACAATGTTGGATTGAAAAATAAATTTGGCGCTAGAGATAATTCAATATTTTCAACCCACAACTATATTGCTACAAATTGAAAATATCGATTAGCCTTTACCTGAAAAGATCTTCGGGGACCCTCTACGAGCATTTTTCAAGAAGGAGTTTAAAGTGTTTTATATAATTAATAGAAATGGCATCGAATGAATTTCACGGTTCCCCAGCTCTTTCAGTTCTCATGAATAGATCACGCATTACCAAGTCGGAGCTACAAGTTTGACAATTACAATCATCTCACAAACATTGGAACAACATTGAAGTCTTCACACACTGCTGCACCAAATTTGAAAGGTAGATTACATATATCTTTTATAAGTGTTCTTTCGTTTAAAATAATCACTTACCATTTATTCGAAAAGAGACATTTAACTGTAATGTGTGTGTGTGTTTTTTTTTTTTTTTTTCGTTTTCTTTAACCCTCCTTCCAATACGACTAGAGCGACATATGCAAACATTCTTCAATCACAAAACATTTTAATTTTGCCAAAATAATACAGCTAGTTAGACCCCATCGATACGAGCTCAACTCAATCCTTCGAAAGAAGGCTATAATCTGTGGTTTGGAAGCAAACATTGGAAAAAGTAATGGAATTTAATTGGTGATTTTTTGTAAATATCGATTGCCAAAATTTAGAAGGGGTTAACATGTGATATAGATACGTAAACACACACTGGTAGCGATGTTCGAATGTCTCTTGAGGAATTGTTTTGAGGTTAGGGTCCTGATAGTATATCGAGGGGGTGGGGATGCCCAATACCCAATATTGCCATTTTCAGCGGAACTTGATACAGTCAAATATAATCAATAAAATCGACCTTGAATCTTAAGATATTTGGGTACTTTTTAAATTAGTCACATTTTTTAGATGTGCACATGAGAAAAAAAGTCATCAGTTATCATAGTTCCAGTGTGAAAACGTGCTAATCTATATTAGTCCATCCGGAGGCTAACTTTTTATGAACCACGAGGGCATTTCAACAAATTTTGAGCCTAGCATAAATAAAGCTGGAATATCGGAACAGAACATATTTATTTTTCATCATAGTCCCCTTGTAATTCAATACACTTGTTCAACCTGGTTTGCGAGTCGTTGCTGCCGCGTCTGTAGAAGTCCATATCTTGGTCCTGTAGCCAAACCTCCACAGCAACAGTAAGTTCCTCATCATCTTGAAATTTTTGACCACGTAAGAGTTTCTTCAAACTTGTAAAGAGATGGTAGTCACCAAGTGACTACCATCTCTTTCCAAATTTGAAGAAACACTTTTGTGGTCAAAGTGACTACCATCTCTTTCCCACTTTGAAGAAACTCTTACGTGGTCAAAGATTTCAAGATGATGAGGAACTTACTGCTGCTATGGAAGCTTGGCTACAAGACCAAGATATGGATTTCTACAGAAGCGGCATCAACGACTGGCAGACCAGGTGGAAGAGGTGTATTGAATTACAAGGGGTTTATGTTGAACAATAAATATGTTCTGTACCGATATTCCAGCTTTATTTATGTAAGGCTAAACATTTCTGACATCTCCTCGTATGAGTGGATATTCTCTAGAAACAGATGTGTCTGACCACAATTATTTTGCGGATTGGTTAAACATACGCCCAGAACGCAGAGGCTTGCTTGTAATGCAGGAGTTTTCCCCACTTTGAACGATTGCATTTTCGTACCAACCTTAAAGAAAGTTGCCAACAGCGTACCTCAACAGAGTTAGAGTACTTTGATTTCAAAAGCGAACAGAAAATTTAATCGGACCACGATCTGCTTGAAATGTTCGGTTCCTTTTCAACCCCGTCACATGCACATACACAGAACGACATGCGCGTGTGAATGGGTTAATCGATATGGCACGAGTGCCAGCGCCGAAGGATAAAATGAGACGCCGCAAACCTCGAGTTTTATCTTTCCGAGGTGGCACACGTGCCATGTTGATTAACCCATTCACATGTGTGTGTCATCCTGTGCATATTACACGCTTTCACGTGTATAAAAAAAAAAACAATTATCAGAAGAACACTCAGCAATCCATTTGCAGCTATCAACAAAAAAGAACAAATTTTATCGTCAACCAAATATGCGTACTCATACTCGTCTTCTTCTGGATATTCATTAGCCATTTCATGTATCAACTCTATTTCTTCTTCGCTATTCTCGTATACATGAAACGCGCTATATTCTTCAGTTTTAGACATTGTATTTAGTTATTTCGAAATCGGTTTAGTTTCGGGGGACCAATCGTCTGCTTATCGATTTCCGTTCGGCACATGCGTGCGGAACGGATTTGCATTTTCCGCATTGGTTTAGTGTGAATGGGTTAATCGATCTGGCGCGAGTGCCAGCGCGGAAAGATAACACGAGACTCCGCAAACCTCGAGTTTTATCCTTCCAAGATGGCACAGGTATCATATCGATTAACCCATTCACATACGCGTGTTGTTCTGTGTTTATTACAAGCTTTCACGTGTATAAAAACAATTATTAGAAGGACACTCAGCAATTCATTTGACAGCTATCAACAAAAAGAACAAATTTTATCGTCAACAAAATTTGCGTACTCATACTCGTCTTCTTTTTCTGGATATTCATTAGCCATTTCATATATCGACTCTATTTCTTCTCCACAAATTTTGTATACGTGAAACGCGTTATATCCTTCAGTTTTGGACATTTTATTTCGTTATTTCGAAATCGATTTAGTTTCGAGGAATCAATCACATGTGTGCGGAACGGATTTTCGTTTTCCACGTGGTTTAGTGTTGCTGCAGATGGGGATTTCATAGAAGAGACATGTACTAAATTGTAAAACAATATCGTTAAAATGAGGTAGAAGTACTACAAACCAATTTTCGTTATTTTATCGTAAATTTTACGTTGATGTCTATTGCTGCTTGAAGTTCATTATATGTAAACTAGTGGAGGAGTGCTCACACGCAGCGAAACAGTATTTTTTTAAACGAACGCATTCATCTATTCAGTTTCTGCTTTTTTTGAAAATGTGGCCACCTGTTACGAAAGATCTTCTGTTCCAGAAGACTCAGTCTTTAGGCAGACTAATACATATATTTACCCGAACGCATTCAACTATTCAATTCCTGCTTTTAGAGAATGGGCGCGCCCATTACCAAAGGTGCCTTGTTTCAGAAGAATTAGACTTTATGCAGAGTAATAAATATCTTTAACCTGAATGCATTCAACTTTTCAATTCCTCTTTTTGCAAAATAGGGTCGCCCATTACGAAAGATGCCTTTTTTCAGAAGAATCATTTTGTGGGCAGGCCAATAAATATCTTTAACCTGCGGCCATACGGCTGGAGTTTAAATATATTAATTGGTCTACTCTATATGACAAACCAACAGCCTTCTCGAATAATGAAGTGAAACGGTCTCAGTCTTTGCTCAAGATACGAGGACGCTGGATGTCAGATGCTATTTTCATTTGATTTTCTTGATTAGGTCTTGATTTCCCTATACTTTTTTAAACCTTAGCCCACT
The DNA here is from genome assembly GCA_031216915.1 of Pictodentalium vernedei. NCBI lineage: Eukaryota > Metazoa > Mollusca > Scaphopoda > Dentaliida > Dentaliidae > Pictodentalium > Pictodentalium vernedei. The sequence goes on along the minus strand of CM062297.1, from coordinate 501,351,388 downwards.
GCCGTTAGTGTGGCACAACCAGATCGGGATCGGATGTAGAAAAGAAACCGCGTATGCAATGACAGTTCAATGCAATATTTATCAAATGTAACAGTAAAAAATCTAAGAAACCACCAGTTTTGGGAAATATTTACTTTTAATGAAAATAACCCGATAAATCTCTCTCCTCCTCACACTGCAGTTTCTTCAAATACCAATATTTTGTTGCATTGTAGAACTATTCATGTCTCTGCAAAAGCTCTTTTTCAACTCATAACCATTTTAAATTCAGGCGATAGAACTCAGTTCGCGTGTGTTATTAGTATTTTAACAAACAAGATAAATTCGTAGCGAAAGTTAGTAGATCTCTGCATCATTCCCAGTAATAGAATTATAATTTGATGCGGAGTTTCCCCCCACTTATCCCTTCGAACCCGTGAGGACGCATTGCTGTTCCAGGAACAGGATACTTCAAAGTTTCCTTAAGGGGGTAGCTGCTCAGTGAATGTGTGAGGTAGACCAATCAATACTTTGAACACACAGCCGCACGGCTGCATGTTGAACATGTTAATGTTCTACCCCCAAATAATGAATATGGACTCTTGCAATTGCTGACTTTGAACTAATATGGAAGATACCACCAGGGTACAAATAGCCAATAGGCGTATTAGAAATATATGAAACCTAATTTGAACAACGATTTTCGTGTTGAACTTGTTGTTTATAGCATAGCATTTTTATGCCTCAGGTAGTAATGTGTTAATCATTTTTGCACAGTGTTTCTTGAATTTTATATCGATTCCAGATTAGAATTGTACTACGGAAGAGAGTATATTTTTACAAATTCAAGCAATGCACTTTATTGCTAGAATACAGTATATGGATTTTACTATAATGACTGTTCGCGTTTTTTTATTTTATTTATTTGATTTCGCAAATGAACAAATCTATAGGCTGGAATTACAGATTACCACGGCATTATCAGCATAGAAGACGACAGAGGACTATACTTGATTTTGCGCAAACAACACTGAGCAATCTCTGATATACATTGAGTGACGTTTATGAAGGAGTCAAGAAACAATATGCAAGAAAGTATCCGAAACAGGCTTTTATAAATGAAATATTATGGCAATCTGGAAGAAAGGGTACATCACTTCTCCAACCATCCCTTCTATATACATGAATATAGTAGGCATTTCTTCAAAAAAGCACAATAATACCTATAAACTTAACTGCGTTTTCGCAAGAGCCGAGTTGAACAACCTATAGCTTACATCTGCATTTGTTATTCAGCTGCTGATAATCGATGGCGTAATATAATGATGGAACGTCTCAAAGAGCCCCCCCCCCCCCCCCCCCCCCCTGCAACATGGTGTTATTCTTTTAGAAAAGTAACACTCAAAAACGCAGTTCTATGTCCATCAAAACAGTTATATATTTCTCTAGTGATTGATTAGTTTGTGTATAATCTGACAAAAGAAATGAAGCTTCTAAGTATGCTGTACATAACAACTACAAGATGCCATCAATGCAGTAACATAATAATTATATAATGTAAGGGGTGGATCTAAGTGGCTCATTGGTCAATACATTGGAGTTGAAATGGAAAATACGGCGGTTTGATGCTGATTAGTGCTGTGTCCTTACGATTGCCTATTTGGGGGCACGTTAGCGCTGTGCACTAAATCATTTTACACGTCGGCGATACACTTGCTAACTCTGCTTGTACCGATTTAATAAGTTCGAGAGTCCAACAGTTACTCGCAGTTTCTCGGTTAGTCAACCGAGGTACTTAGGTTTCCTCCATCCGGGAAACTGCCCGACACGATATCACCTTGTTTCTTGAAAGTGCCGTTAAACCTCAATAAACAAACCAACATTTATAGGCGGTTAACAGAGAGACAATGGATGTACAACTTTGAATCCTATTTGTTGTAACTTTGTTCAGCGCTGCTCTTTTTATTTATCTTACCCTGGTGTATATTCTCAATTTCGCATAAAAGCATCGAACGGCAGCCACTACTTGATTTTATGAGTAATTCCACATAGTAGGCATCGAGACATAATGTATAAGAGGATTACTCCTAATTTAACAGAAACCAGTATTGTACCTCTGTTTGGTAAATAAGTATTATTGTACTGGGTGGGGGAATCAACCGGCAGCAGAGTGCAGTGTGATGTATAGGCCAGACAATTGCAGCGCACTGTCTCCATATTCTGACAACGATTTAGACACCGGGTTTAATGAATATATCGCCGCGATAGTTGGAAATGACACTTCAAGGGTAGGCATTAAGAAGCCTAATACCTTTCACATACGCCCATCTATAGACTATGTATTACCATTAATATGTTGTGGATGTGACACGCACGGATAGTAGTCCTTGGACAAAATGTCCAGGCATCACGGTTGATGAAAATTAGTCCATATTATTTCGCAAAAGAAGGGAAACTGAAACGTTGGGTTTCTGATTAACGGTGTAATATTACTGGCGTGTATGAGTAAATTATTGTCGAACCCATGTCGATTAGAAGGCTATGGTTCCATCTAAATTTGAAACTGTTCATCGTCACTGTTGGGCGAAACTTAAATCGCACAGGTCTGTTTAGGCATTAAAGTCAACGCAATTAATTGATTTGTGTAACCTGAAGCGACACTGATTGCATCAAGCATCTCCAAGGGAAAATGCGTTTCATCCTAAAATAAAGTGAAATTATATTTTTTTCGAATCGAAAGCGAAATGATGAGATAAGGCAAAGCAATTGCGTTTGGAACACGACGACACCAATACCAATTAAATTGCATTACCTCTTCTTATTAATTGGAGACAGAAGTATTGTGTATCTTACGCATTGCAGGCACAATTCTAGAACACATTGCCTGTTCGAGGGGTGTTTATCCAGCTGATTCGATTCGATGTGAATGATCAGTCCAAACAGTCGAGTCACCGTTGAACACAAAACTTGAGGGGAGACTGCTAATAAGTAGGAGGGTGAGATATTTACAACAAAGCCGAGAAATTCGATTCGCGATTCGATTCGATTCGAAATACTCTACCTGATTCGATCAGAAGATTTGATTTAGCTAAACATTTGAGATTTGCACGGCACTAAATCGACCAGCCTTACTCACCTCAATCGTTATTCAAAATGTATTGTGAATTTATGCCTTCTTATCTTATGGCACCTCCCACACACACACTTGCACTGAGAAGAGTGCAGCGTATACGTTTCAATGAAGAGTCGTAATCTAACTATGTGTAGAAGCAAACAGTGACAACATTTCAGTTACTCATGAAAGTGTTTTTTTTTGTTTTTTTTTTCTTTGGGGGGGGGGGGGGTTGAGGCAAGTGTCGCCAGCTAGTCGTGTTGTCTAAACACTAAAATTCAAAGCTCTATGGCGTTTATATATAACATCGTCAAACATGTTCCAATTTTGGAGGGAGGATACATCCTTTTAACAAGAAGAGCCGAATCCATAAGATTTTCGATAGAACTTAGTGGAGTCTTGCTTCATTACCTTCCATCAGAAAACTCTTTGGTGTCGCTCCCTACTAGAACAAATCTCCAGTACTCAGATCACAAAAAAACGGCAGAAAATTTCTATAGGAACGCGAGAGCGTTTGCGATTCGGTCCTCATTCTCTGTTCGCTTTTCGTCCCGAAACATTGTGGATTCTCACCAGTCAAGAAAGAAGTGCGAAAACATAAAATCTAAGATGCTATTTCCATTTGTTTGTTTTTTTTTTTCTTGATTCCGATCTGATATTTTTGTTTAATTATCGAAAATCTCTACACGCAAGTATAAAAAAGTTGCGATCTGATCGAGAAAGAGACCGCTTTTTGTGATTACAGTACAGTATACTCTCTAGAGATACCTAAACTTATTATTTATTTATTTATTTATTGGTGTTTAAGATCATATACTTATGCACAGTGGCTAATCGTGACCGTGACAGTTTTACGGGTGGAGGAAGTCGGAGTACCCGGAGAGAACCACCGAGCAACGACGAGCAGCTGTCAGCTCTCCAACATCGCAACTCTGAACTCTGCACCGCAGCACAGGCAGGGTTAGATTGGTTGAAGACATGCGTACCATCGACGTGCAGTACGCCTTAGTACACAGCGTCATCGTGCCCCCGTGTAGGCAATCGGAGTTAAGTGCCTTGCCGAAGGACACAGCGCGGGAGCGCGAATCAGTCGCTGAAATGGTCAACCGTCCAACTACTAACCCCGCTCGACGTTGCTAAACTTCGGTGATCTGACGAGATACCCAAACAATTTATCAGGTAAAACTATACAAGATAAGCAAGCCATGGCGAATATCAGCTACCATTGCTATCACCATGTGACAGCCTGAAACTAGGACAACACACAGGTTGATACTTGACTGTCGCGATGTTTTCATTGGGGTTGTCAAATCAATAAATTGACAATTTGCGGTTCCGGTATCGATTGACTAGCTGTTTCGGTCTTTGAAACAATATAACTACACAATAATAATATCAGGCCTGGAAATAAATAGCTTACATTGTAACCCGTTGCAAAATAACATGATGTTGGCTTGTATAAAAATGGTGTGGTGGTGCTTTTTTCCGCCTTTTCTGTTTTACTATGCCAGCCATGCTGTTTCCGTCTTAACAAAATCTCCGCAAAATAGCATGATGTTGGCTTGTATAAAAATAGTGTGGTGGTGCTTCTTTTCGCCGTTTTTGTTTTACTATGCCAGCCATGCTGTTTCCGTCGTAACAAAATCTCCGCCAAAATAAATAGCAATAACTATCGCGCGATCTGTCTTTAGCGAGATCGCGCGTTAGCAGTTGATATTTATCTTGAGAGGAATTCTAAGATTTAAAGAGCACGCAAATCCATTCACGTGTAGGTGAAATGAGCAACACTTGGGTCTAGTTAGTCTCGAAAGATTGCAAGGTTTGACAGCAAAACATAAGGGATTAGGAATGTAATTTATGTTGTACTATTTGGTCAGAACGTATAGCTCGTTCGCAACTGAAGTACCACCGGCGTAATCTGAACGCTCGTTCGTAGCTTAATTCCACTTGATAACTTGATATGTGGACACATCTTTCATGGAGTGTAGCTATCAATTAGTTATTCAAATAGACACCTCCACGAAATAGGACTTTTTCATTTGCAAGATGGGGCCTTGTTTTTGATATAATTTGCAATGTGGCAATAGAGACGTTAAGGATTAAACAGTCAATCTGATGATGTCCCACGGAATTACTCATGTTACTTTAGCGGAAATTTCATGCCACCCCCAACACGAATCATGCGGCTTGATTGGTACTGATTTCTCTGTGACCATAACAATGCTAAGTTCATTTTTAGCATGACAGTGCATACGTTCGTATTCAGTCTTCATTCCAAAGTTGAAGCAATGCTTTATCTCACTCCATAATACTTCCGAATATTAGTGCGCGGACTAATTTTAAGTAATACTTTGAACAAAATTGATTCTAATCCCTTATAGTGTATTTCGCAGATAATATTGGGTTCTTATATCAGGTGGTTCAAAGGCTATGCTATATTTTAAATATCGGAAATTTCCACCCCATACTGTGACCTACATAGGATTTGAATGTGATTGTTGTAGACTGAAACTCAATACCCGATCATATTTTTGTACGGTTTAGTTCAGAGAAAAATATATGTTGATGTTCTTTTTTCCAATTAACAATGCCTAATGAGAAAGGAATTATTTTTAGTTCACATAAATCGAGAACATATCATTTATCACTGTTATATACCAAACTTTCATTGAACAAGCCAAGAGAGTGCCATGACATGGAATTACAGAGGAGACAGCCATGCTGAATACCCCTGACCGCCATCTCCCGGTATATGTGTAAATAGTACCTCTCAAACTTGTTGATGTCACCTAAGACACTTCCGCACGAAATGTAAAAAAAAACGCACCCTTTTTCGAGCAAGATCGCATTATGCAATTTCCCTTGACCTATATAAAAAGCTGACCAGCCAACAATCTTGTGTATTAGGTTGGTCAGTTTGGGATACAGTTATTTAAAAGAAGACTTCGACGAGCAAGCGCAGGGAAACGGAAACAAGTAAGAGCAATGGCTGATTATGATTTTCAGTCAGTTGACTATTTCCAATATATCAGCACTGGCATGTGAAACTTAAAATATTCGTTCTTGGCTGAAATAATTTATTTCATTTATTTCATGGAACTTCGTTGAAAAAATCCATGCACGTAGATATTGTGTAACTACTCATTTTAATGCTATGTTATTGTGAGGTGGGGGAATACACATATGAACTGCATGCATTATATAAACCTATGGATAAAGAACATTAAATCTATAATTGTGCAATGATTTACACTTCACATTCACCAGAATTGCCTCAGCAATCGTGCAGGCAAACTTGCAGCTGATGAAATATCTCGGAAGGCATATTTCGAATGATTGTCTGCAGTACCGTGATTACAAATGTGGTCACATTGTCAATTAAATCGTGATCTGATCGCGATAACACTACATCAGTGGGCCTCAATAATAAATTATTGAGATTTAAATCAAGGAGAAAGGCAAACAAACATAACACCTGATATTCAATATTGATGCATCTAGGTGAGATTCTGCTGCGTTGATGGGATGAAAGCTGACATACAATTTCGACCGTCAATTTCGATCTGTTGAAATGTTTTGTCCACCTTTTGCAATAACGGTACCGTAGCCACGACTTTATATGATTACACACTACGTCTACACTTCTAATATTCACTAACGATAAAACAGACAAATCGCTATGTAAAACGTTCCAACAACTAAGCATCACTTGAAAAAAAAATCTCATACTACCTCGACGTATCCCCAACGTCACCAAACAAGAGCACGCTATTCTGTATTTCAGAAGGTATCATCGAACTTTCACAGTGGCATCGGAGCGAAAAAACGAAAAATGACTTTCGAGATATTAATAATTGTATTTTCTACCATTGTATAGTTTCCTAGGAGCTTCAGTCCCGCACACTATAACTTTCGTTCTTTAAACAAAATTTGAAAAAACGTGACTGCAAAACAATATGCCCACATCAATCGAGTATAAATAAATAAATAAATAAATAAATAAATAAATAAATAAATAAATAAATAAATAAATAAATAATCATGTGTTTTATAGCCGAAACAAACAAAACTCACATTTCTCCTCTCATTTTAAATTGTTTGTGAGTAATCGTCTGAATTCAAAGTTTACTTTGGATAACCCTTCACCCAACGTAACGGCAAAAACCGGCCAGCGCTATTCTCAAAAATCGCCAATTAATTTTCATTATGTTTTCATTTTTTGTCTCAAAAACGTAGGTTATGACAACACATTGGAACGAGCTCGCCGAGGTCGTTCCATTGAGGGTCATAACCTACGGTTTTTGAGACAAACAATGAAAAAAATTAGTTATTCAAAAATTTCTTTTACAAGTGTCGTCTGCTTTTCATGTTAGATAAAGGGATTACTGATGAGAGATTTGTGCTTTGGTAAATAACTAGTGTGCTATCACCCATATACTGCATTGTATTCCCCGACCCCACAAAAAAAGAAAAAGAATATTTTCTATGTTTGTTAGAGGCCTATATAAAAGTATTATGATGGCAAAAAATGATCTGTTTAATTTATTTCGTTGAGTTGGTGCTTTATTTATAATGCAATTACTGTTATCAAAAATAGTGGCATCGACATGTGTAATCAGTTTTAGGTGAGAGTAGGTAAAAACACGTTCTCTTTCTGAATCAATGATTGCACGTGCGTTTGCTACCATTAATACAGATTTGTTTTTTTCCTAGACGTTTTTACTTGTAATGGGGAAAATACGTTTTTGTTGTGAGAAAAAATAGGGGGGGGGGGGAGGGTCTTGCCAACGACAACTTTGACTCCTACATTACGGTGACGATTTTTTGTTAGTTTTTGGCGCCGTGTGAATTCCACAGAAACTAACTGTGCTGATGACTAACTCACGTCATGCAGGTACCGGCGTGGAAACATTCAGGAATCATTCCGATCGGGCGGTGACTTTCGTTGTTATTAACTCTTGCTTTGAGACGTGGCAAATTTCAGTGGAAAGGTGATATGAATTTAAGAAACTGGAAAATCCACATAAATTTGATTGGAAACAAAAATATAGTAAAGCCCAGTTTGTCAACATGGTCTTCAACAGCTCTGTGGGGCACGGTGCAGAGATAGCCGATTGTGATATATAAAACCAACTGAACTACATGTAATTAACCATTGACTGACAGAAGGTTTAGCCCTTTGACAATACCCGTATTGTCCCGATAATAACAGTGCACACACTAAACGCGGCTTCCGCGTAATTTCGGTATACTTTCAAGGTGAAGAGAAACCACCACTCTATTTCCCCATTACTCTAGAGTACAAACAAATGGTTAAATATAATTTGACTTTAAAAAGGAACACGAATCCATTAGAAAAAGGAAAACCAATTTTTGTTCTTTCAAGCTCCACAACATAAATTAATTCATTCTCGGGCAAGGTTTTTTTTTATTCAAATCAGTGAGGGAGGGTTTTATTTTTAATTTTTATTTTTCTCTTGCATATAATGAGTATGGATTGAGGTACATTCCGCTGTCTTTTCATACACAGAATATATACAAAATGCATAATTATACAAATTGCCTCATTTAATTTTAACCATCAGGGAACCAATACCGAATGTGATCACTTTTTTTATTGCAACAAAACAGATGTCCTAGCTTGCTGCCTTTGGGAAAACTTTCAAGTTACATTTAAGTGCCTTGGCGCTCGTTGTAGGCAAGCCTTGGTTGCCTATATGGCCAACCATGACTTTCATAGAAACAACAGCAAAGCTCCATGAAGTGGACTGGCTTTAGGCTCTTCAGATTTCACATAATAAGTATTGTCTCCAGATTTTGTAGTAATATTGGAAGGCAATAAACGTCCATTGATGGGCTTCAATTTCGGTGGGGGATTTTCCCAGAATGAAAACATTTTTTATCCTAAGTGTGCGGCTCTGCTATTTGTTTCACAGCTGTTTACGACGATATTCTGGAGACATTTCCAGACGTACACAAGGACACATTATCATCAAAAAAAAAGGAATGTGAAAAGGTAAAATTGACAGTGATTGATTGGTGTTGTGCATACGCAGGTATATATTATGTTTAAACATTCAAAAATATTTAATATTTGATAGCACAGTACATATACAATTAAATGCTCTTCAACACAGGTTGGGATGGCCTGGGGAGGGGGGGGGGGGGGCATTGATTACCCGTCACGTATCCTCAACACCACAATTTGTGGGAGAAAGAAGATTGCATCATTGCACGAATTGAACTTTAAGTGACATCAGAATTTATTTATTTATTGGGTTTAAAGACACTTTCAACACATTCGACCGCCAGGGTCGCCTCGTGTCGGACAGTTTTACGGGTGGCGGAAGCAGGAGTACCCGGATAGAACCACTGAGCTACGACAAGGAACTATCGGATTCCCCAAGGTACTAACTCTACAAGCTGGGTTAGAATTGGTTGAAGACAAGTGCACCATCGACGTTCTGTACGCCTTAATACAAAACGCCACCGTGTTTAGTAACATGTTGTGGTTGTTGCCCAACCGTATACAATTTTGCTACGGATTTCAAAATAGCACGTGCTACCCGAGAATGTCAAATTGAATGGGTGACTGACGATTTTCTTTGTGTTTTTATGTGCTAGAGAGCCTGGGTTATTGAGAAAACACGCTAGTTTTTGTCTTCCGACATTTTAAAAAATGCCAAGGTTAACCGAAAATCAGAGGATGCGTGCCATTGGTATGCATGAGGCTGGGATACCTCCAGATGAGCTCGCTGCTGAGTTCGGAGTCAGAGTGGCCACTATTCACCGTCTCACTGGAAGGTATAGAACCACTGGATCTACTGCCGACCCACCGCGTTCAGGTCGACCAATGGTTACGACCCCTGCACAAGACGGACACATCAGGACATCTCACTTGCGGGATCGCTTCCTTCCGGCGACGAGGACAGCAGCAAGCAATTACTCCTGGTGGAACTAACAATAGAATTAGTACACAAACTGTCCGCAACAGACTCTCTGTACACTGCAAAGTGTAATGATTTGGACAGGAATTTCCTTGCACCATCGAACGCAGTTGATCTTCATCGATAGTAATCTGAATGAATGGACAGCGATATAGGGATGGAATTCTTAACGCTGTTCTTGTCCCGTTGTTCAACATTAACGTCGGATTGAAGATATTCCAGCAAGACAATGCCCGATGTCACGTGGCGCGTATCTGTCGTGACTTTCTTGAGGAGCAGAGCATCGAACTTCTGCCCAGGCCCCCCACTTTCGCCAGATTTGTCGCCAATCGAGCATCAATGGGATCAATTGGACCGTCGGGTAGGACTTCATGATCTTCAGACTTTAGGCGATTTACGTAATGTTCTATAGCGGGAGTGGAACGCAATACCACAGCGTGACATCCAGAGACTTATCAGGTCGATGCGCCGTCGATGTCTTGACATCCAAGAGGCAAACGTTGGACATACACGCTATTGAATGCATGGTTAAACATTTCATTTCACCCCATGTCTGAATTGCGACGTCTTGATGTGACGCTGGCAACAGTATGAATATGAAATTATGCAAATTCATACAGCTAGACTCGAAATGTGAATTTACAATAATTTGTGAGGGATTAAAGTCGACAATACTAAAAAACAATGCTCCTGAACGTTTATTATATTTTGTTTTTTGACTCAGTTTATATCACAAGAAACGTCGTTAATTTCGACGTAACAACCCATGTCTTATTTCCTGGTTATCAACTAGTGTCTAATCGGCGCGTGGTCCCATAGCAGCAGCAACATTGTATTCTTGACATGACGTTCACATGACGTCAATTACGACAACAGGTTCAAATAAAGCGTTTTCATGACGTCATGGGGTGAAGCGTCTGAGCCAACGAACTGATTGTCGGTCGTTTTGGGAGAATTTAGCGACAATGAATTAAATAAAAAGTGTAAAAAACATTTGAAAACTCATGTGATATACAGAATCTTTAACTCGTGATGTTTGGATATAAAATTTTTTGAAACTCGTTTGATGAATTCGATTCACAACTCGCCTAAAGACTCGTTGTGAATCAAATTCACCAAACACGTTTCAAAAAATTATTTTTTCCAAACATCACTCGTTTGAGATCCTCTATATATTACGCAACTACAACTGAATCAGTACCCTCGTGTATTGCTATAACAGGAACTTGAAAAGTGACTTCAATTTCGATCAGACCCGTCATTTTTCTACAATAAACAATAAAACAGTCCTTCTTAAAGGACAATTCTCACCTTGTTTTATTCATTGCAGCGAAAGTCACTGACATGAACAATAAAACCAATGCCAGCGCTGCTTCGAAAATAATCTTCGTAGCCATCAACTTCATGATTTATTTCGAACGTCTGATCTGGTGGGAGTCAATTACGATTCATTCGCAAAAATATTCCTGTCGACATGCCTGGCAAAGAAAAAAAGTAATTGAAAATCAATTCTATGCGTGTTCCAAGAAATTCAACTCATTTATGTAAGAAGAGAATCCAAATTGATTCTGCTATACATCTACCTCCTGTTTAACCATAAAATAAAGGCATTTTTGACTCTCTTTTTGCACCGAGGAAGTCGTCGACCTAACCTGTTGGTGACAAAATAACAAATAATCCGCTATTAATGTCTGATCTGTCGCTCGACAAAAATCTGGATTTCGTGGAACTTTTAGTTCAAGTCAGTGTTCACGCGGGACCGAAACTGTACGGTGCCACATGTTTAGCCATTCCGGATATTTTAGTGCCAAACAAAATGGTTTTGATGCCGAAACGCTAATGGGAGGGGAGGGGTATACTTCGCTGTCTGATTCAAATAAATTGATCGAGTTTTGAAAAGTGAAATGGCAATTAGGTCAAAAGTGAACGAACAATTGGTCACGGCAAAAATCTGGCAAAATACTTAAGATCTAACGAAATCTTCGGTAGGCGAAAAGGGCTGTCCCTAAGTTATATATATGCACTAATTCAATTAATGGTCAGGCTGTATAATATCGGTACATATACCCGCTGTTGCACTTACAGAATAGCAGATTAATCGACTAATTACTGTTAATACACTGGACTTAGCGGGTCACTCGCGACGTTATAGAATATTTATTTAATTAAATGCAGCATTTGTTTGTAAAGTTGATAAGCTACAATGTTTTACAGATTAACCCTTTACCAACCATAACAAAGAAAACCGGCCAGCGCTATTCTCAAAAATCGCCAATTAATTTTCATTATATTTTAATTTTTGTCTCAAAAACATAGGTTATGACTCCTCTTTGGAACGAGCTCGTCTCGTTCCAATGAGGGGTCATAACCTATGATTTTAAGACAAAGAAAAATGATAAAAATTAGTTATTCAAGAATGTTGTTTTCAAGTGTCGTCTGCTTTTCATTTGGGTAAAAGGTTAAAAAATAAATCTTCATTCCCTCTCATTGACAATAACGTTGAAAGTTTGTTCAAGCACAAATTCCAACACCTTATTGACAAAAGAAGTAATAAAATATTTTTGTTTGTTTGTTTGTTTCGTGATCGACGTGCTCTTCACTGCCGCACTTGCTTCCCTTCGAAAGTGAAAGAAAAATTTTGGGTACAAAGGAAGATTTTTTGGTGCCAAAGCAAAATATTTAGTGCTAAAGGCCAAACTGGCACTCGAGAGCGTAAACACTGCAATAAGTTATACTGAGCTGTTACAGTGCTGTAAACAAAATAGCGGATAGAACATTTCGAAAACATCCATCCGCTGTTACCTACAGCATTGCTGAATCTCACTGGTCAAAACAGAGATTCAAGAACATCAAATCTCAGTTGCTTTCCGTTTGTTTGTCTTAATTCGGTCTTGGTTTTTGCAATATCTCATTTATGAAATCTGGAGACTCTTGTCCTGGTGATAGTGAAGCACAACTAAAACGCGATCTTATCGAGAAAGAAACTGTTTTTACGATCATGGTAATATTAAAAATGGGAATTTGTTTGGTTTCGGCCATAACTAATAGTCAATTTGAATTCAGATATTCATCAATTGCATAATATTAAAGAACTCGGTTGAGATGTCGACTAGGGATTCTACAAGGTGCCCTTATTTTATACCCTACACACTATAACTTCACTGAACCGGAAAAGATGTGAACCCTTTAGGAATTTTTTAATGTATTTTTATGTCTTCGGCTTCATACAATTTGGAAATCTTCATGATCGGGGTACTTTAAATGAAGGTGATACATTCATTAGTCTTTATCATGACAACTGGATTGCTGGAATACACTTTGGTAACATGTGGAAAATCATCTCCACCCACCTCAGTGTGTGTGTGTGTGTGTGTGGGGGGGGGGGGGGGGGGGGGGGGTCATTAAATAAAAAATGCTCAACAATAACAAAATTTCGAGAATGTTTTCAAGTTCCCGACGCCTCGCAAATACCAGTCGCTTTTATAAAGGGTACACGCTGATGTCTGTGAAAAATTAAAATGCTGATGAAGTGCACATTTTTGTGACAACTCAAATTGAATACTTACATTACAACATATTTTCGTTATAACCGACAAAAAACAAGTGCAGAGATTCAAAAATTGATACCGTGTTATTAGTATTCGTACTAAGTTAACACCAAGACGTTTGATGTGAAAGCTGTCACGTTGGGACAACAGTCACAGCGTGAGAGCTTTTACGCCATCAAACGTCGTGGATTTGAGGAGATACCGCGTTGATTGCCTTGGTGCCCTCTTAGGTGTGAAGGTGCAGGTTGGGTGGTGACGTGTTTAGCTGACGTTCCATCAATACAGTGGTAGGGAGATTATTTTTCATACAGCGAATAATATTGTCGTAGAGATATTGGTCACTTTGCCGAAATACTTACAGCTATGTTCGGAATTTGCCGTTCAATATAAAATCACGCAAAGTCCTATGCGGTCACGGGAGATAAATTCGGCAACACAATTGAAACGAGAAAACGATTACGTCCAAAAATAAAGTTGCATATTGTTTGAAATGTAAAGGCAAAGGTCAATATGAAAAGATTTCCTAACCATACAGACAATATTTGTGCCAGCCAATACAAAGAATAATTTTAATTCTGACGCTAAAATGTTTCTTGAATATCCAAGAAGCAAAAGCAGAACGCAATCTCCAAACGCTATTGAAAAAGAGCAACGTGGCGAAGTATTTCATTACTATCAGCTGGATTCATGGACGGCACTGCTCTTGGAACATGTTTTTTTTTTAAAACTGTTTCTTTTGATATGATTCCAATAACTTCCAGGTGAAACAAATTGATTATTCATATCCTAAACAGAGTCCTCTACACCAGAACCTTGTCAGAGTTGAATGTACTTTTAGCTTGCTACTCCGTGTACTCAAGATTGCTACAGGGGTCATTATACTGTGTATCTTGCCAATGGCCTGTATAACTAATAGTGTACCAGGACACTTAATATAACCCTGCTTGCTGCACATGAATCAACCGAGTTATTTATTTATTTATTTATTTATTTATTTATTTGTTTATTTACGTGAGAGGTCATCCGCAGTCGCAGCTCTATCATGACCACAACATAGGTATAAAGTAAAGTTTAGCCAATCGCTTATACTGACGTTGCTCACATTACAGAACTTCCACCTCAGGCATTGAGTACCGGGTCCAAATTCGCAACTGAAGCAGAAGTTGTGAAAATATCAAGTTGATACTGACGGGATATTTATAAAAAAAAACCCGTTCCTATCGCTTCATTGAAGAACGTTATCACAAAAGACAAACCAATTCACGGAATATTTATGATAGTGATAAAAAAAGTCTGTACATGGGTGTACTCCATGTGCGCTGTAGCTCACGTCGCCATGTCACTGCTGATTATTTTTATTACCGCATAATAAAAACTACCCTTCTAAATACCGAATAAATCCAAAAATATTAAATTATTTCACCGCTTGATAAACGTCTCATTCCTCTTCCAGGTTTGCCCAGATATTTGCATCAGAATTTCGTTTTGTATGGAAGTCGTTATTGAAAAATACCGAAATTTGAAGCTGCAAGCTTTCCAATAGTGCAACTAGGAATTTCACAAGTTTGAAAATGCTCAACGAGATTTAATTGGTAAACTTCCTAGTGTCATTATGACCATTTTCAGTTTGATTTTTTTTTTATACTCTGACCTCAGTGTACAGAGGGTTAAACGATGATTCTTCAATGTTGCAGTTGGCCAAAACGATTTCTTCTAAAGGTAATATAACCGATTGCTTATTGATTGCTTCGGGCGGCAATTTCGCCATCAAGTCTCTTTCAGGGGGTCGAGTCGGCCGTATTAATTTTAGGCAAGGCCTTCAGTATAACACAATTATATGACATTCTCCCCAGAGTACTAATTTATACATCCATAACTGCCGATGCCCCTTGCCAATTATTTATTACACTATACACAACGAACGTCTCTGGACATGAATTCAAATGAAGAAATTAACAAACGAGTAGCTCAGTGATTTTTAACGACACTTTTTTCCGATAAACATTGCAAGCTGCAGTGTAAAACGGTCTCACCGAACTTCCGCGTAAATGTTGAGAATGGTGTATTGAATGGTCAAATACCTGGAGATAATTGGTAAATAGTTATTGCAGATTTGATTTTTTTTATCAGTTTCAGTCATAATATTTGTCTATCGTTCTCGTGTGTTTTTTATTGTTTCTTCGTCATTGTATTCATTGTGTAGAAATCCTATTAATTTTTTGTGACTGGAAGCAGTCTCGCGACTCACACAGGGAATTGGAACATCTGACGTACTCACGTCATGTTTACAATCGTGAAATTCGTCCGTGATTGACATTTCGCTGAGATATCTAGATTTGAGCTGAATTTGTTCAAGTTTCCCTTTCCAAAACAAATTAAGTGATAAATGAGTGGTATTTCAGGGTAAATTAATTCGTACTGAAGTCTCTGCTAAACTTTTTGAAAATTCGCCGTTCATGTAGTACGGACATGTTCACATAGTGTAGGGGATATTCTATGAGTTATGTCAAACAATAAAAAGTTGGCTGCGTTTCTGAAATCCCTGTGGGGAAAAGTGCTTCTAAAACCACGGTTCTTTGAAATGAGAGTGCGTCGATTATTCCCTCGACGGGACACACTGACATATACGATATTCCGTGTTGCACAGTCTCCAATTTGCACACCAGTTGAGCATATGGCAGAAATAAAACTTACGCCATTTTTGTAATAATTGAGATGTTCGAAACTAAACCTCACCATGTGTTAATGTGACTTGTCGCGATCGTTTTTTTTGAGATGCGGTACGGCGGAACCTATCCGCGTATGAAAATCGGCGAATTTATCAAATTCATTTCCTCCAGTGTAATAAAAATACCGGCGAACAGGTTCTCAGACTGTAGATTCTCCCATTTTAATGTCCGAGGCGCCAATCATTTCCTGGCGAGAACTAAACACAGAGGATGTCTGGGGTTTTTGCTTTGATAACTACGATTATCGCATGGTGGGGCAGGAGAAATATGTAATTCCAAGAACGACTTTCGCAAAAACCCAACTTTCATTTTTTTATTATGTGCGCTTCAGAAAAATTAAACGCTTTACCGATAGAGCCATTTAAATAGAAAATCATTTGGTCGATGATTAAGCATTTCCCTGTTGTGAAGATTATTTGTAAACCGTCGCAGCAAGGTTTTTAATCCCTGGTATTTCCCACACAACGTTCACAAATGGGACAAAATTGTCTTGAATGGTAATTTGGTGATTTATTGAATTTACATGGGCGACAATATGGATAATAATATAATTTATCGTGACGCTCAAATGTTAAACGTCGCGCTGCTGCGACACCGATTCTCTATTTTGTCTATCTGGGAGATATCGAGTTTTAAAACTTGAATATGTTCTTCAAAACGTACAGGTTTGCCTACAATAAATATGGCATAATTGTGTCGGGGTGGGGGGGGGGGGGGGGGGGCATATATAATATTGTCCACAAGTAGAATTAATAACTAAACTCACAATCCTCCGGCATGTAAGTTTAATTCTTAATTCCACGAGTGGAATAAGTTTTATATTTTATTACACGCCTGATCTATGTAATCCCCATCTACAGCAACACTAAACCATGAGGAAAATGAAAATCTGTTCTGCACATATGTGCGGAGCGGAAATCTTTGACGGACTACTTTTAAATCTAAGCGAAATTTTATTGGAATTATCTATAAATCGTGCAACGCAGTTACACTTTGAATTGCTAGCAATAGCGGAAAATCGTCCCCTGAGTTCCAATGGGTTCTATGTGCCTACTGGCACATAGAACACATTGGAACTCAGGGGACGTAACACTAACACGGGTTCCCCTCGCAAATTTGGTTGGCAATAAAATGTGTTCTTTTTGTAGATAGTTGTCAAATGGATTGCTGAGTCCTTCTGATAATCTTGTTATGGATGTGAAGGCGTGTAACAAATACAGAACGACACACGCGTGTGTGAATGGGTTAATAGATATGGCACTCGTGCCAGCCAGCCTCTCATTTTATCCCTCATCGATGGCACTCGTGCCATATCGATTAACCCATTCACACACGCGTGTGCCGTGCTGTGTATTTACGGGACACATAACATTTATTCACGTGTGGCTTAGCTTCTCATGAACAAATGCTATTTTTCTTCATCACACGTGGAATGATATCGGTATGAATTCAAACTTCTCTTGGAAACCGTTGTATGTTAACAATTATATTCTCCTGCATTATGTTTTCATTGATAAAAGAGACCTGGCTTTGATTCATGAAAAGAATAAATCTTCTTCCTCCAATCCACCCATTAAAATCTGTTCATGTTTGGAATACAACATCTTTATGGAGGTAAGATCCAAAGTTGTTCAAAGCGTGTCCATAGGTCATATTTGGGTTTCTTACCAGAGCCCAGATAATAACCTAGTGCAATATGAGGAGACTACTATGAAAATCTTCTTATCCAGCAGAGAGAGTCTTCTAGTATTTAGTCCAACATCCTTATGGGGGGGGGGGGGGGGTATTTAAGGTTGTTCAAATTAAGCCCCTAGGTTCATTCGTGGACTCTTTATCACAGCCACCATTTTATCTTAGTGCAATATGGGGAATATTTATTCGAAAATCGCCTTCTTCAGACCCGTCTGTCAGAATCTTTTGATATTTAGAATACACATCATCATGGGTGTCTAGTTCATGTTTGCTAAAATCAGGTCCTTGGGTTAATACTTGGGTTCCGTTTGAGAGCTCGCAGAAGTTTAACTCTGTGCAATATGATGATAATCATTTTAGAATCTTCTTCTCACGATCCACCAGACAGAATCATTTGATATTTGGTTTACAACATCTTTGTGTAGGTCGGACTCAGATTTGTACAAATAAAGTCTTCCTATGGGAGCATTTATCTTCAACTTGTGTAATATGAGTATAAATCGTATCCAGATCAACCAGTGAGCATATGTAGATATTTAGTATAGGGCATCCCTAGTGAAGTCAGTTTCAATTTTGTTTTAAATCAAGTGCTAACTGTGAGATCCTCAGTCATTTTAAACTTGTGAACCTTTTTACCTTGTATTCTGTGGAAATTGGTAAATTATTTTCGTATGAAGTATGTGTAGTAATGCAATTTCCTTGAGGGAAATTTGAGATGTTTAGCAGTCAGTGTTCACGTCAAATGATTTGTTTTGGTGCCAAATGAAAGATTTTAATGCCAAATGGAATCTGATTGTAATTGGGACTACATTACCCATGTATCGTCCATTGAGGTCAACAGGGCACCATCTGCAATGCTAAAGTATAGTAGATGGCGACCAGTTGTACTCAAAGTACGATATTTAATTCTAGTATTGCCTAGCCCTTTTAAGTATTTTAGTTGCAAAGCAACCTGCATATGATAAAAATATTGATAAAAAAAAATAAAAGGCTAATATTAACGTTTACAAAATAATTTCATGATTATTATTTCCTCACTGTTTATTCACTCTAAATAAACTAGTAGCAATTAATTTCTTATGTTCCAGAAAGATTATGAAAAAAAAAATAATAAGAGAGATAAAAAAGGCTAAGTAAGATTGAAATGTTTTTATATGCATCAGATTAAATGGAGAAACTGTTAATTCAGTTCCCGATAACAATCTGCCATACTTTTTTCTGTTGCCTATGATTAAGTGAAAGACGTTAATTCTGTATCCCCTGTGTCATCAGACAGAGCTTTCATCGAAAGCGACGCACTGAGGTAATAAAGCAAATGTCCTTTGAGACCCTCCAAAGGCATATTTTTGGTACCATATGTTGGTGCTAAATGCTGTATTTTTGGTTCCAAACGAATTTTGCTAGTGAAATTGGCGCCATTGTCACCCAACTGCGTGAACACTTTTGGCAATGCTTCTTATTTCAGGCCACTGCCCCAGTCAGTGAGAAAAAACAATATAAGTGACGAATTATTGTTGTAAAAATCATTAAATCACTTTGTGAAGAATCAATATACCTTCGTCATGTGAGTACTTCGGTCTCGTTGGGACCTCTTTCTGTATTATTAACCTCGCTCCTTGACCCAGTGGCGCAGTTATGTTGGATGGAATTCGTAGCGGCAACTTCGTGGCCTCGTTCTTCTCAAATACTTACGGACGGAGATTTAGCATGCACGGAGGAAGAAAGTACACCATGACAGCACTACTGTCACAGTTGATGCTGAGAGAGACTGTTCGAACACCCAGAGAACTTTCCCGACAGAGGTTTAATCCCGGGAGCTCTGGCTTGAGAGGCCAGCACAATTATCCACTCTGCCTCCACTCTCGTTAATTTCTGTTGTAAGACATTAAATTATGTTGTTTGCTTCTGTTGTTCCAGACATTCATGCAACGTGACTGACCCTGAACTGTTGCGTGTATGCTGCATACGATTGTCCAATATTGTTTTTGTGATGATTCAAGGCTGTCAAACTCACGCGTTGGCCTGATGTGTCACGATACACGATATAACGACGTTCTGACCGGATTTTTCTATGCAATATCGTCGCCTGAGTGCTAGAATGTTCTATGTCCCATAGGGGACATAGAACATTCTAGCACTCAGGCGACGATATGACAAACTCTTTGCTCTTCGCACGATGTGTTGAACCTGATTTCGTGTAGAATATGTTTTGGCCTGCTTAAACCTTTACCCAATCCAAATAGTAAACGAAACTTGCAAAATTGAATAAGACTAAACGTGTCCATTCTGCGGCTCAAAAAATCTTTTGATCCATCAGTCGAACGAGTTGAGTGAGCCCAACAAATGATGGATCATGAGCTTTGTTTTTATACAAAATAATTAAAAAAGTGAATGGCAACTTCTGTAGTAGTAGTTACATTTGGGGAAATGTTTAACCGTTTACCTAACATGAAAAGCAAACGACAGTTGCAAAATAAATTCGTGAATAACTATTTTTTTCATTTACTTCTCAAAAACATAGGTTATGACCCCTCATTGGAACGAGCTCGACGAGACCGTTCCAACGAGGGGTCATAACCTATGTTTTTTGAGACAAAAAATGAAAAAAATAATGAAAATTAATTGGAGATTTTTGAGAATAGCGCTGGCCGGTTTTGGTCGTTACGTTGGGTAAAGGGTTAATAGCTTTTGTTTAAATTCGTCTTTCACAATTTACAAAGAGGTACTTGTTATTTTGAATCAGCACCCTTAGTCTGTAGGTTGAATATATCAATTAATTTACACAGTTAATATTGGTAATTCAGTATTAAAGAACTTCGACCGAAAACCGTCAGAAATAGAATATCAATTAGCATTGCAGTCACTGTAGCATGCACAGTGAAAAAAAACATTCTTGCAGCCACACATTTGCAATGTTTTGATCAAACCATCGGGCTATACAGTCAGTTGAATAGAACTCCCACGACATTTGGGGTAGCGCAAAGTGAAAACAAACAGTAGATAATGTTTGAGGATACCCTACAATTTACTTTGAATTTCTTCTGTTTATAAGTTGTGGTTAATCCATAACCTTTCTTTCGAACTGCGCTGTCAAATAGTACGAAATTTTATTAGCCCTTTACCTAACACAGACTTTTTAAAAATAATAAATTAAACTTCACATTTTTCGAAAAAATCTCACTATTATTTAAAAAAATCATGCAAATATGGATATAATTAGGACCGGCTCGGAATTACTCTGAAAATAAAACGATGTTCTCGAACCGGTATGGGAGTGGTACATGTATATATATTTACAATTAAACAGAAAAACTTAAGGTTTTACATGATGCCTTTGTTCAGTACTGTAATCGCGAAAATGGCCTTATTTTTCTATCCGATATCTATCAGGTCACGTCACCAGTGGGTGTCGATATTTTATATATAAAATATTCCGAAATGAAGACCGATTCACGAATTCGATCGAAAATAGCATATAGGATTCAAAGCTCTTGCATTTTCGTCCTGGCGGATACGATTCGACACTATTCTGACGAGAAAAGGGGAAAGAGAATTTCGAATGTATTTTTGGTATTTTAAATTTATATTCTAACAGACTTGTACTAGGTTGTTCAAAATTGTGAGTAATCTTTTTTATAAAGAAGACATATAATTCATTCAATTATATTTCTGCAACTGGGCTCAGTATCACTCTATAAATCCCTAGTCGCAGTTTGGGAGAAATAGATTCTGAAACTTCAACCGTTTGAGATGAGAATTTATTAATTATTTATTAAGGTTTAACGGCACTTTAACAGCCAAGGTCATATCGGGTAGGTGACAGTTTTACGGATGAAGGAAACCGGAGAACCCGGAGAGAATCACCGAGCGACGACGAGCAGCTGCCAGCTTCCCAACATCGTAACTCCCCACTACAGCACAGACAGGATTAGACGGGTTGTAGATGCGCACTATGGACGTGCAGTACGCCTTAGTGCACGGCGTCATCGTGCCCCCATGTGGAAAACGGGGGTAAGTGCCTTTTCCAAGGACACAACGCGGCAGTCGGAATCGATCGCTAAGACGATCACCAATCCAAGGACTAACTGGGCTCGACATTGCTTAACTTCGGTGATCTGACGAGAACCGGTTACCGCAACGCCACAGCACCCCCTTGAGATTAGAAGGTCAAACACGTAATAAATCTCATTCTGAAAAGTTATCCGTAATTTCTGCGCCGTACTGAGAACCATTTGCCCTCAATTCCATACTAACACGAAATGCATACGACAACTCAAATACAATTTTCGAATAACTTATTTTTATTTTGTGTCGTCAAACACACAGCTTATGACCCCTCAAAAAAGAAAAAAATGAAAATTGAATGGTGATATTTGTGAATAGCGCCGGTCGGTTTTAGCCGTTACGTTGGGTAAAGAGTTATAGGCGCCCGGATATCCGAGAATAAGTGTTTTATGACAATAGATGTTCTTACCGCATGTCAAAGTATGGCTACACTCAATCAGCTAAAGTAAACTCTTTCAATGTTCCATTTTGATTTGATGATAGAAAAAGGCATAGAAGTGGTTAAGAATGAGCATCCACATAAACGTTGTCTGGGTACCTGTGACTAGAGTGTGCTGACGTGGTGTCAGCAACAACACCGCCTCCATCACATGTCTCGCGAAAGCACTATGAAAGATTAATGCAGGCAAATAGTATGCTGTCCATTTTAACGATGCAGTGTTCCCCAGAGAAGTAACTTGCGACCTCGACTTGACGCATTTGATGAAGCTTTGGGATATGAATTTAAAAATAAATATAGGATAAAAAGGTCGCTGACATTTCACTTTGCAGATAACGCCGCAGTACAGATTGAAACTTGGTGTTTGAAAAATGAAATTGAATAAAACATTGAGTAAATTACCATCGATTCTGGAAGATTATATGACGTAACTGATGATGCAAGCCAGTTTCGCGAAATTTGGACAGTAGTTGCCCCTGGCATGGATCGAGCCGTGGACCCTTCGGTTCAAGTCCAATGCCGTAACCACTGAGCCACCGCGCTCCCGGTGATCATCGAATGTATTCCAGGACTCACATCATACCGATACATATTTTGCAATCTCACATTATCCCGTGTACATTAACCCTTTCAATAGGGTATGCATAAACTTTTGCAGGATGAAATATTCTGCAGCGGACAAACAGACGACAGAATGAATAATAAATCGGAAGTGAGGATCAGTGATAATTTGATCCCAGGTCTACTGAATCTTTCAATAGTTGCATAATAGATCGTTCCGCGTCACCGTGGACAGTGCTTTAGTCAAAAGATGGCTGTCTGATTGTTTCCTTTCTTTCTGCTGCCGAGAAAACGCATGTTGAGCTGGAACTGTATGCGTGGGGTATGAGGACAAGAACAGATTTCAGATGGTCCGCAA
This sequence comes from Pictodentalium vernedei, assembly GCA_031216915.1. Lineage (NCBI taxonomy): Eukaryota > Metazoa > Mollusca > Scaphopoda > Dentaliida > Dentaliidae > Pictodentalium > Pictodentalium vernedei. The sequence goes on along the minus strand of CM062297.1, from coordinate 501,327,958 downwards.
TTCTTTAAGAAACACGAGTCGAAATGTTTTCCAACATACTACCCAGAAGACACCACAACTCTTTTACTTAAACCTATACCCAACTCAACAGACAAAAACTGACCAGAACTTTTCACAGAAATCACCATTCAAATTTTATTATTTTTTTTCAGTTTTCTCCTTGATGGAACCATATCGTCGAGCACGTTCCAATGATATTCCAAACTATGCTCTTTGAATGTGAACATTTTTTTATGTGATTCAAGATCTGTTTTCACCAGTGTCGGCTTCTGCTGATGTGTTCAACTGTTAAGAAGACAAAAACCTGAGCACACTCACGAACATATCGCTACTGATTTCTTTTGTTTGTCTTTTTTTTTTATCCGTACATGTATGCACCAATATACTTGGTAACTGACATTGTTCCTTAATATTTGATATTTCCGTTTACTTTGTTTAACACATTTCCCAAGTACACGATTTCAAAATGTACTTATTTTTACCAAACTTTTACTAACTTTCTACAAAATCACATCATGTACCCCCCTCATTGGAACAATATCGACGACCAGGGGACACTGTCACTTGATATGGTTTTGTTGAATGTCTTCTCAATTTGTTACTGACGTGGTCGAATGCGGCCGGTTTGTTAGGTGAAGGTTAATCGTCTATTTAAAAGACGATTTTGAGTATGTAATGATCTGTGTTATGCAACACTTGTTAATGCGTTTCGTCTTCCAATTTTGTATCCAATTTTCTTCATTTAGCTATTTAGAAGTTAACCACAACTGTAAACATCATATCTTTGAGAATGGTGATTCTTATGCATAACACTGACTGGATGTGGCTATTATGTGGGCACAAGAGTGGGTGGGAAGTTGAATGATCAAAATAATATAGCTATTCAGGTATTCCACCTGTTTCCCTTCTGCAAACTATGAAGAATATTTTCTGAAATGAAAAAACACGGAAGGCAGTTTTGTCCATCAACTATGACATGGAGAAGAACTTCCGATGCTCTCTTGAACTGTTGTAGAAATAAATGGGACATAAGCATGGCAAATCAAACAAGTGCAAATAACGTTTTTCCCACTGGTTGGAGAAGACCACAACTTTCCTACAGACAGTTGTGTCGCAGAGGACATGAAGCTGTCACAAGGTGCCACGCCCTCTTTAAACTTGAGACAAAATATACTGAAATGGGTATCCAAAAGGCTAAACGTCCCTTGCTTTTGGCACAGGTTTTGTCTAATACATGACCAATTAATTTTTTTTTCATGGTGCTGTCGACCTCCTGCTTCTATATCTTCGTCTAAAAATATGACCTGTGAGCTGGATGCTGATGAACTCTGACGACCCATGTCGACTATTTTAATACTGTTTGCGTAAAGAAAATAGTAGCATTTGTTGACAAAATGGTACAATACTTCAGTAAGGGGAAACGGCAATAATTTAATCCTGCAGCCATATGGGGTTGTGGGATTACATTGTTACTGACTCTATCTGTGCACGCCAAATGGATTCGTCCACTTTGTGGTAATTTATGTTAGACAGGACGATACCATTCGTATCTTCAGTCTTAAAAGGGTTAAAGCATCGGTTTAATTGTTTTATCTTTTAATAAAAAAAACAAACTGAACCAAAGACTGATGCACGTACAATACGTAAAGGCTGTTTGCCACCTACCTGCGTGAACTATAACTCCACATCCGTTCACTTCAGATGTACACGAAAAATGATGATGAACACAGCAATATATTGAAGAATTGTACTAAATCGAGCCATGGTGAACACTCATTAAGGTGATTCGATGACTGTCTAATGCACCCGGCAACACTGTGGATAACTAAACAAGTCACCTATATCTGATTGTCTCTCAGCAAGTTCGCATTTATCACATTGCGACTGGTTCCCTCTAATAAAATACTCGTACGTTAGCAACGTCCATTCAATAAGTGCCGGGCACGAGGTTCAACCAGTTTTCAATCTTAGGGCGTCCATTAAAATAATCAGAGCTTGATATACGGTGAATGCTGCGAATATTCTTTATAAAGTGCACTAATTTTATTCCTCTTGAAAAAAAATCGATGAGAAAATTAGATTAATGTAATGTTTATGACTGAGGCGAGTTTATCATTCACGGATTGATTTTAACACCTAGCTTTGCGGAGTATTGGAATGTCGGTTCATGGAATCAATCAAATCTGATAAATTTTGCTTATATAATAGAACCGATCGGCTGTGTGCAAGAATCAGTCTGGGCCCATTTCCCAGCAATGACTTTGCATGAATTTTCACTACCAAGAACATGTTCTTTTCAGAAGGCTAATTAGCTCCTAGTTTACACAGAAAACGCTGTGAAACAGGAATCACCGCAGCATCTCTCAACCCTTCTAAGAAATGTATGTATTGATATATCGTGTAGCTCGTAACATGGTGATAGAGGCTAGCAGAGACAGACTGCTTTCCAGAGCTGCTCCCCCGTGTGGTCGATTTTGTGTTCAGGGCTTGAAAACAATAAATGTGCAAGTAACATCGACCATGTAGTTCGGAATTGCTTACAACGTCTCTCATTTACTTATGCAGACGTTGATAATATAGTGTTGCTCGATCACGTTTGACACCTGTCGTATCATTATGTTAAGCTTCTCATTTTTTCAAAATGACAACAATCGTCTACATCTTCATTACAGTTAACCCTTTACCCAACGCAGACGATATCAACATTTATTTTTTTAGATATCATTTTTTTAATATTTTTCAAAAAATGTCAACAAAACCATACCATGTGACCCCCTCATTGGAACGAGCTCAGTCCAATGAGGGGTCATATGATATGGTTTTGTTGAAATATTTAAATTTTTTTACGGCTCAATTTGCATATTACGCGGGCGGATGCGGGAGATTCGTTAGGTAAAGGATTAAAGCAAAACGTGCTACATATTCAGTACGTTAAATGTTACCATCTATGACTATGTTGTTGCAGTCTGTTGGGATAGGCTTTTGAATTTTCTCCAATAACGTTTAACAAAAAAAATCTATACTAATATCCCCTGTCTCCTCCGAGTTGTTGGCGTTATTCATACACTGATCCGCTACCTGTTACTCTTCGAAGCTGCACCATATGTTATGTAGACACTCAACTAGGTCCTACTGACACGTCTCTCTCCTGGCGGGCAATTGTGGGTTTAGCATAAAATCTTCATGTATACCTAGCAATACCTTGATGTTGTTATCGATACTAAAAGTTAAATACCGAGCAGCTGTGACTCGGTATAAGTTTTTGTCCTTATGGAACCCCCAAGGAATAGCACTACCATGACCCTAATATTGCAGTTTACACCGTCATGCTACCAAGACCAAGACTCAATTCAATAATACAATAAATTGTAGTATTTTTCCGTCGATTATAGAACTAAAATGGATGATAAATGTCATCCCATGACGGTTCTGGAACTTCAATGAAGGCCAGTAGCCTTTATAAATGTATACAAGCATTGGGCCGATGCCAATAAACAGTTACTGACGACTGTCCCGGCGTTACTCATCCCGCTGGTCATGTGCACCCATGTATTTTGTCCTGGTCTCTCTTTGCTCGCCTTCGGCTCGGTGAGTTGTTGAGGCCTCTTAAAATTCTAGCCCATCAGTACTATCTGTTTTACTTGTTCTAACTTCTTCACTCTGTTCAACTTAAAAACCAAGGTAGTAATATTTGTTTCCAAAATGACTGCATTCTGATATCATATTGAAGGGAGCACTCCTGACATAGCAGAAGCTATGTATGGTAAATGTTTGGGTTATTGAAGTCATTTAATTAACACCTCGTGCCATCACATTTGTAAATGTACCTTTAATGGAAACGACCTTTATAAGCTTCCAACTTACTGTCGAATCCACTCCACACGCATTTCATTGTTATATGTCTTTTTCTCTGATAATTGGAAATAAATATTGTTTAACCTAATATCACAGTACTTCCCGAATGTTGTTATACCTAAGCTAGAATTTTTTTATTTATCGTGCATAGATTTGGATCAATGTTTAGTATGGTTGCCTGGCGTACTGTGGTGTGGGGCGTGGTGTGAGGCATTGTGGTGTAAAGGGAGTGTTGCCCCCCCCCCCCCCCCAATGTCACACACTACGCCAATGAGCGTTGTAATCGAACTCCGGCAATCATTTTGCCTCATGCAACCCTCAGTGGCCAACCCCCGCCCCTACTCTCACCCAACCTATTAATTGCGATATTAATGGTTGCGCCCATTGGTTCTAATGTTCGAAGTTGTTTTTTTTTCTATCCAAAACGTCTCAAGCTCCCTTCTATAAGCCGTATTTTGTTGTGTAATATGTTCGATTCGGACAGTTTTGAAATTGTTTACAGTATGATTTTCTTTCAGAAATTGTTCTGGAGTTGATTCGTACAAGACATTCAGTTTTATTCTGCTCAGATGATTTTTGGATTATCCCGTAAAGTTTGGTGCTGGTCTCGCGCACATATACAATTTCGTCACATTTGTCGCAGAAAATCCCATATACCACATTCCTAAATGTACTTGGGGTTTTCCAACCTATGCTATATATTTTCCGTCCTTGCCGTGAATTGTTTAGTTTGGTGCAAAAACCCACAAATTGCACAATTTTTACCGCAAACGTCCGTTACCAGCCCTTGATTATTGCAAATGTTATTATGTTTGCCATGAACTATCATATCCCCTAAGTTTTTCAATCGTTTATAAGCGAAAAGAGGTGAGATGGTCAAATGTTCCCTTCAAACGGTTTTTACACACCATGTTCATTTAATTCCTCTGACATCGGTTTTTTTCGAACGTCGTACCCATATGTAGTGACGAAATTACATTAGCTGGTGCCTGTTCATATGTGTGAAAAGGACCACATATCATTACAACCAAGCATAAGTTATTTTAAATTAATGAAAATCTCAATTTCCAGTGCATGCAAACCACAGTATGGTACAAGGCATTTCGCCAATCACTACTCAATCGTGACATCTACTCAGCCAATGTTATGAATTGTACACTTTATCCATTACGTATTGCGGATACGTGGCTGTATTGCATCACACTCGCGCGCATGACACGTGATGACAAGCTAGCATGTCTTTACTGTTATTAATGCTATGATATCGTGCGAAATCCTATTGAAAAGGGCAAACGCTATTCCGTTGTCCAAGGTAGTGAATGTATCGTAGAGCTGAACGAGAACGGAACCCTTAACAGAAAAACGAAATAAGTCAGGGAAAATGAAAATTATACAATAGAATTAAATTGTGTGGTGAGGTCACTGAGGATTGATAACTTCAGGATTGAGCCTGTGAGGACTGCCTTGCAAGTCTGCGTGTGGGGAGTGGGCTACGAAGAAATTCACCACTCGTCCCATCGATAGCAGCAATCACACATCAGTCGCAATATACAATAGCGGATTTCTATCTCTCTCCAATAAAGATGTGGCAGGGTGGAGTCAGTGAAGACTGTCTCGCTACTCATTAAGAACTTTAGTATTTAGTTTGTGAGGACTGCCTCGCAACTCCGCGTGTGGGGAGTTGGCTACGAGGAAACCCACGCCGACCCATCTATAGCAAAAATCATACAACAGTCGCACTATACAATAGCGGTTTTCTATCTCTCTCCACCTATAACTTTTAAAACCGAACACTCCCAAACTTTCTTGAACAGACGAAGCGCAGAAGGGATTGGAACAAGCTTTTTGTTAACATACACAGGAAACCAAACACCTAACCGGTGCGACGTGAAGTATTAGTAAAGCTCTTTTATACGCGGAGACGTGTTAGGAGCCTCTGGAAAGGAGACGCGAAAAAATACAAACATAAATTCTTCAAAATGTATCACCGCCTGCTCTGCATACCTCTCATGTCTCACTCCCCAAATGTCTGCAACGCACGATTACAACTTACGTTGTAAAACGGATTTGAAAATGACTCCCTGTCGCAAAAGATCGCAACAAAGATCTTCCCTGCCATCTACGACACAGCTTTCGAATAAATTACCTGGTGAAATTCGCGAAATAACTCCAGAAAGGTGTGATGGTTAAAAGTTCCCTTCAAAGGGTTTTTACACATCTTGTTCATTTAATTCATCTGAAATCGTTTTTTTTTCGAACGTCGTTCCCTTATATAGTGACGAAATTACATTATTTGGTGCCTGTTCGACTGTGAAAAAGACAACCACACATCATTGCAACCAAACATAATTTATTTTAAATTAATGAAAATCTCAATTTCCAGTGCATGCAAACCACAGTATGGTACAAGGCATTTCGCCAATCACTCGTCAATCGTGACATGTACTCAGCCAATGTTATGAATTATCCACTTTATCCGTTACGTATTGAGGGTACGTGACTGTATTGCATTCACACTCACGAGCTTGACACGTGATGACAAGCTAGCATGTCTTTACTGTTATTAATGCTATGATATCGTGCGAAATCCTATTGAAAAGGCAAACACTATTCCGTTATCCAAGATAGTGAATTTATTGTAGAGCGAAACGAGATCGGAACCTTTAACAGAAAAACGAAATAAGTCACGGAAAACGAAAAACATACAATAGAATTAAATTGAGTGGTGAGGTCACCGAGGATTATCTCGCTACTCATTTTAGGATTGAGTCTGTGAGGACTGCCTCGAGACTCTGGGTGTGGGGAGTGGGCTACGAAGAAACCCACCGCTCGCCCCATCGATAGCAACAATCACACAACAGTAGCAACATACAATAGCGGATTTCTGTCTCTCTCTAATAACGATATGGAGGAGTTGTGTCAGTGAGGACTGCCTCGCTACTGATTAAGAACTTTAGGATTTAGTTAGTGAGGACTGCCTCGCAACTCCTCGCGTGGGGAGTTGGCTACGAGGAAGCCCACGCCGACCCATCAATAGCAACAATCATACAACAGTCGCATTATCCCTTTACCTTACCTGAAAAGCAGACGACACTTGCAAAAATAATTCTTGAATAACTAATTTTTTTCATTTTTTGTCTCAAAAACATAGGTTATGACCCCTCGTTGGAACGAGCTCGAAACCTATGTTTTTGAGACAAAAAATGAAAAAAATAATGAAAATTAATTGGCGATTTTTGAGAATAGCGCTGGCCCGTTTTCGCCGTTACGTTAGGTAAAGGGTTAAACAATAGCGGTTTTTTATCTCTCACAACCTATAACTTTCTAACCGAACACTCCCAAATCTTCTTGAACAGACGAAACGCAGAAGAGATTGGAACAAGCTTTTTGTTAACATGCACAGGAATCCAAACACCTAACCGGTGCGACGCGAAGTGTTAGTCAAGCTCTTTTATACGCGGAGACGTGTTAGAAGCCTCCGGAAAAGAGATGCGAAAAACACAAACTTAAATTCTTCAAAATGTATCACCGCCTCGCCCCTGCATACCTCTGATGTCTCACTCCTCAAATGTTGTCTGCAACGCACGATTACAACTTGCGTTGTAACACGGATTTGTAAATGACCCTCTGTCGCACTCGATCGCATCCAAAATCTTTCCTGCCATCTACGACACAGCCTTCGAATACATTACATGGTGAAATTCGCGAATTAACTCCACATCCAACTTCTCAGTACATCTCAATCGAAACAAACTGCTTAATCCAAGCTATTTTTATCACGACAAATTACGAAAGGCACAGCTACTCCACTGCAGGCTGCGCCTTTCTTGTAGCGACCTAAACGGCCATCTCTTCAATAATCACCTTTCAACAACACCCTTATAATAATAACACTTTGGCAAGCGGCTGATTTGTCGCGGTTCTCGGACGAGAAGACCTTGGTTACCCCTGTACTCCCAACTGCCGCCCTATTCCCATGCCTCTCCTCTCCTCCCAACGCCCGTGGACGAACTGCTTGTTGACATCCCTTGCCCCATTCTTCCCAATCTCTTCGATTAGCATATTGACCCTCTCTTTTGAGTCTGCCCCTAACCACATGTCCTTAATTCTCCCATCCCACTTCCCCATTATACTCCCAGTGAATCTTATTCTTTTAGACAGGTACTTTGGGCATTCTAGAAGAAAGTGTTCCAGGGTCTCCACCATGCCCAAATTACACATCTGGCACTCCCTTTCACTGTTTTTTTTTCCATTTTTTTCCCTCAGCTCCAGGGATCGCTACCTCATCTTGAACAGCAGTGACCCCCCCAAAGGTGTCATCAAGTTACTCTTCAAAGCCTGGCCTCACTTTATCACGCAGGCCACCCAAAGACCTCTTTGATTTGACTCCCTCTCCCCAATTACGGTTACATTCCTCCATGACCCTTTATCTGACGATTTTTTTACCCTGGTTGGCCCCAGCGTCCAGGTCCGAGATCTCCAATGAGTAGTTCTCTATTAGCCCCCTCACCTGGACCATCCGCCCCGTCTTTATATTTGAGTTGAAAATTCTCACCATCGGCTGTCTGGGAGATTTACCAAATAATCAAGATAACCGAGTTTCTACAGGTCTATCCTGTCCTTGATCCTCATCCACCCAAGCTCACCCCTGATTGCTTCTAGCGCTGCGGCATTACTCGACCCCGTTATACATCGGCCTGCATCGTTCTGCAGGATTTCCAAGCTCTTGACGGCCGTCTGGTTTAGGGGTACCACTTCCGTACCGTATGTGATACTTGGCAGACCCATCATTTCCCAAATGGTTTTCCCCACGAAAACCTTATTGAAACTGTTTCTCCCTATAAGTTTCATTTGGTTAAGGATTCGCTTCCCCTTCAGAATCAATTTATTTGTGTGGTTTCGGTAGATGCCTCTTCCTGTAATGTTTATATTTACCCCCAAATGCTCGTCATCACCTGTCTCCCCTACACTGAGAAGTTTGCTGTTACCTTCCGGAATGCAGAACTCACCCACTCTCCACCTGCGAGTGGGGTCCACTTTGCGGCCCACAGGTATAACTTTGCTCTTGCTTTCATTAAGTTCGAGTCTCCATTTGCTCCCACATTTCCCAACAATTCCCAGCATTTTAGTTAGCCCCTCTTAGCTTTCTGACACTAGCACCATATCGTCGGCAAAAAATAGCCCTGGGATCTTCAGGTGCCCAACTGCTACCCCCTCCTCGCTATTCAGGAGTTCATCTCCTAAATCTTTGATATACAATGCAAACAGGATTGGCGAAAGGATACACCCCTGTTTTAGGCCTATCTCCATAGGCACACGTTTTGTTGTAATGTTTCCCAGGCTGAGTTCACTCTGTACGTATTTATATAATGCTTTCATAATTCCAACAAACTCGCCTCCTAAGCCCAGAGCCCCCAGCTTGCGCCACATACCCTCCCTCCATACTCTATCGTATGCCTTTTTGACATCCAAAAAGGCCATAAGCAGCTTTTTCTTTTTTTGCTTTCGCGGATTCTATCATTTGGGATAGCGTGAAAAGATGGTCAGTAACTCGCCTCCCCTTCCTGAAGCCATTCTGGATTTCTCCCAAAAAACCCTTCTCTTCAATCACCTCCTCTATTCTCCCATACAGGACTTTACAGAAAACGTTTCCAATGTTGCTACTGACAGAGATCCCTCGATAGTTATCCAAAACGTCTTTTTCCCCCTTTTTGTGAAAAAATGTCACTTTGCTTTCTCTCCACTCCTTCGGGACCTCTTGATTTTCTATGGCAAAATTGAATAGGGCAGTTAGGCTTTCCACGAGTTCCTCTCCCCCTTTTTTGATAAACTCGTTTGGAATTTCATCCACTCCTCCCGCTTTTCCATCCTTTAATTTTGAGATCGCATTTCGCACCTCCCCCTTTTAATTTCGCTGCACACGAAGTTCGATAGGTTTTCCTCGACCTGATTCGGGCACTCAGGTGGGCTCCCCATGACCCATCGCTTATCGTTTACCTTTTCCCAGTGCTTGACTAGTTCTGATGCGACTTGATCTTGCTCGTCTGTAACTCTGCCATCTACTTTAATACTCTGTGGGTTACTTCCTTTGTTACGTTTATTCACCCATTTCCAAGATACGTTCGAACTCGACCCCCCCCCCCCCTGTCGTTCTTATCGTTCTAATAAGACTGCTATTTCGCACTCTTCGATTATCGTCTTTAATCTTATTTACTTTATTTCGTGATTGTTGGTACCTCATTGCTTTCCACCCCCTTAAGTTTTCTACTTCTCCTGTATGCAGTACATTTAGCTTTTCTTCCCTTTATGGCCCTTTTCACTCGGTACCCAAGTTCCCGTGTTGGCACCCTGATCTTTCCTACACTTTCCTTCCCTGCCTCCACTAGGCTCGAAACTATGGCGTCCGCCATCTCCTGGACACTGCCCCCCTTGGGTACGGTTGCAAGCTTTGGTTTCAGTTTTTCATTGAACCTCCCCCAGTCAGCATCCTTTTTGAGTCCCCAAATCTCCTTAAAGCTTCCTTTGCTTTTTATTAGATTTTTGGCCCTGATCATCACTGTAATGAAGTTGTGATCACTATCCACCTCCATTTTACCATCATCATCCACTTCTACCCCTATCACCTCCCTCCATAAATTAATATCTGTGAGAATGTAGTCGATTATTGATTTTCTGTCGTTCCTCTCCCATGTCCATTTCCCCTTACACCTCGCGTCCCTGTTCAGAATCTTCAGACCGAGCTCGTTTGTGACGTTCAACAGCTTCCTTCCATTCCTGTTGACTTTCTTGTGGTATGCGTGAAACTGTGGCGCATTGTGTTTTTAACTGTCCTCTCTCCTTGACAGAAAGAGGCGCTACTTTAGGCCAACTAGGGTATTACATAAATAGCGACATTCTCCAAAACGGGGGTATTCAATATACCGTCGAAGTCAATATTCAAAAGTGTACGATAATTTATCACGGCGACAAAGTGTTATACACTCCTCTATATTTAGAAGCGCCAATAAGCTGACACAAAACTAACCCCGTGGAGACTACTAGCCACGGAAAGCAGTGCTAGCTTGCCGAGGTTGCAAAGCACATACCTACAGGTAAAGTGGTCCTACGTTTTCGGTATCTTGGAAACCGGTAAAAAATGCTAGGAGGTGCTAGTTATCCTTGTGATTTGCAAGAAAGTATGCTCCCTCGTGCGCGCATGCGGATGTGCCTGTTTATGCATGAAGGAGTGCAAATGTGCATAACAGAAGGAGAACTGAAATAGATGGCTGGGATGTGCATGCCTCCTCTAATCATAGTGAACCTCCTGTCTAATCTAACCTGGGTACTCATATTATTGCTTCCCTTCTTCTTTTATCTCGTTTTCTTCTTTCTTCGTTTCCCTTTCCCAGTTTTTACAACTATGTATCAGATTTATTTCCCTCATATCTAGTTTAAACCTATGTTTACATGTATATTCGAATATTAAACACCTTACTCGCCATCAATATATTCACGTGTGTTTAATGTGTTATATGGAGACAGCTTTCATAAGCTTTATGCTTGCTGCTGAATCCATTTTCTCTAATTATATCATTGTTCTTAATATAAATTCAGCTTCATTGAATAATGTAATTATATAACTATAGAAATAAAATAATGGCTAAAATAAACCAAACACTAAGGAAGGATTGAAACAAGCTTGCCTGGCTGGGACCAGTGTACATTTTAAATAAATTAACATATGAATAAAGGTATAACAGCCCTTTTAAGGGATTTTGGGTGTGTATTTTTTTCCTTTTTTTTCTCCCATCACCTGTTCCCACTGAAAGCAGACCAGATGGCCAAGGCTCATCATCCACTCTCCCTTATAGGTTTATGGGTGACCCCAGCTTTCAAAAACACATTGGTGGAATGTTTTCCTTTTTATAACCGTTAAGGATAATATGCTGGGGCTGCACCCAAACCAGCGACTGTTTGGGTTTCTTTTTCTTTTTCATAAAACAACCATCAAACTGCGGTTTTAGTATGACCATAAATATGCCCACGTTTCTAAATAGAACACAGAGCAGAATTCCTGTAGTATCCACAGTTCCTAGGAACCTTCCAGTTCGGCGTTCTCGGGGATCTAACCCATGTACCCTAATGCCATTGCACACACTCGTACCAAATAAGATTAATTGGTCCTCGCTTCCGACTCTCGTGGATTCATAAGCAAATAAAGTTATTCGGTTCTCAATGGGTTTCAAATCGCACATTGTCCCTGTGCACCTTCGGTGCGCTGAAACTTGTCATTCATCATATTCTGTTATGCGATATACCAGTGGAAACGACGCTCGGAGTCGCTCACAATAATATCTCACGCAACAGCATAGCGTCCTAGGAAAGAACTGTTGTTTTCAGCCGCACAGATTATTTTGCCTACTTAACCGATTAAATCAGTTGGTAGTCTATCATGAGCTTTTGTGTATTACAACTTGTGCATGTTCAGAAGAAACAGCTTAAGCAGTGTACGCGCCATGGTGGTGAATAATCAGCTACAGAACATGAAATGCGACTAATGTCCTTGTCACATCGGCATAGAGACCTGCGACAAATTACCACTTTTGAAGATTTACGTACAAGGGAAACACGAAGTTAACCATTTCAACCCGAAAGGCCGCTTTTCGGGTTTTGGACAGTGATACGGCCTAAAGTAGATAATTGCTCAGGGAATTTATGTGGTAGCCCAATCAAGATGTCCAATGTGCAGTCACAAGGTTGCGCGTTGAAAATATTGACTGGTCTTCCCCCAAAGAATTAACATAGATTCTACCAGTTGATGGCTTTGAGCTGTCATGCAAAATGCCATCAGTGTCCAAAGGTCAATTTTCAAATCTCCTGGTTTTGATAATATACCCTTGAACTTTATCGAAAACAGAAGAATCAGATTCCTACGGACCGTGGAGTAGCAGTTCGATAGTTTTGTTGCCGTTTTTCACTTTGTCAAACATCAATTGGCGTCCATTTGCATAAAAATGACATGAATGTATAAAATGGCTTGAGTCTTCATAGAGATAGCAGCAGTGGCATCTCAGATGTATATGCTAAACATATGACCATTTTGTTCTCTATAATTTAGCTGATGTTGGCTCTGGATAATCTGGGCTTTTCTGCCACCTGTGTAGTGGGTTTTCCGGCCGCTGGGGGTCATCAATTGCTAAAACTGTTAAAATGACTTAGCTGTATCACAGTTTCTGACCTTATCACCTTGGTTGTTCGACATTTATTTATTTATTGAGATTTAACGACATTTTCGACATCCAGGATCACCTCGCTTCGAACAGTTTTCTGGGTGGAGGAGGTCGGAGTACCCGGGGAGAACCACAGAGCAACGGCGAGTATATATCACACTCCCCAACGTACTAAGTCCGCACAGGCAGCGTTAGCATTGGTTGAGGACAAGTGCACCATCGACAAGCAGTATGTCGTAGTACACTGCACCACCGTACCCCCACGTGGGCAATCGCTATCGTGCCCCCCCCCCCACGTGGGCAATCGGGATGAAATGCCTTACCCAAGGAAGTAATGCAGTTAGTCCTGGCGGGAAGCAAACCTTGCACCTTGTGGTGTGAAGTCGAAAGCCGTAACCACTGAGTCACCGCTGACCCAGACTGTTCCGTAACCTCATAATAAATTAGTCAGACATTGAGAACCGGTTTGTGTTACATTTAATTTTACGTAATAAATTGGATGTTTTATGTGATTAAGGGGTTACTTTAGGAACTGGACGTGGGATTGGCAAACGCATGTGATTTAATAATAGTTTTGAAACATAGTTATAATTTTGTGTCGTGTCCTTCGCTTCTTCAAAGCTGTAAATTCCGACGTGGCCCCTTGGCACTCCAATAATTGTGCGTAATGCGTCTAATTATACATTTTCGAGAAGTGTATTTTTTCGCATCACTACATTTTCCCCATATTACATCCGCGTAATCGAACAATGGATGAATGAAGTATCTATCGAATGTATCCAGTGCGGATCTAGACAATCTGTATTTTAAACTCGAGGCCGTTTATCATCAGACTGACCTTTTTCAGATGCTTTCAGTAAAGTTGGCATTCTTTCACGTGCTATTTTCTCGACGTTGGAAAGGCGCCGCGAGTAAGTTTTAACAAATGGAACACCTTTGTCTGTAGAACTATTTTGCCGTTAAGTTGATTTTTTCAAATGTTCCTTGATGGGTTTGCTCCCCCACCTGGTCTGTAGGTGTTCCTTTATGTTACATTTGTAGCATTCCTACTCCTCGTTATCAGAACAGATTTTTTTCACGTTGGGTGATATCACATATGATATTGACTTTTTAGCGTTACCTGCACTCTAAAATGAGTTGAGTCCAAAACAAAGCCAAATCAACTGGATTAAGTAAATACGAACCCAATTGGTTTCATATTCACTCAACCCAGTTGAATTGGGATGATGTTCAGTTTTGGAGTGTTGATGATCTGATGCCTGGGTATAGTTTCTTGACATCCATGCAGAAAATACAAACAATGTACTTATATTCAGGGGGGTTCAAACCCTGCTGTTGGGGTAAAAGAATGGGAGCGCAGAATGCGTTTGCGAAGTTTTTTTTTCAAGGCAATAATAACCCTCTAGATCAATATAATTAATTTAAGGAGCACAGTGCATGGACACCATAAGAAGGTAGAGCTGAGGCGCGTGACATATATTATTAGTTACCCCGTGTCTGATAACGTGGTACGGGTTTTTACCTATCCGAAGCCAGCCGTATCCCATTCGACCGAAGGCGAAGGCCGAATGGGATACGGCTGGGTTCGGGTAGGTAAAAACCCGTACCACGTGATCAGACACGGGGTAACGAATTTATCTACTGACTTTCCGTTTTAGAAGTACAATCTATTTCATGTGTGAACACACGCAGCATGAGATCTTTTATCTTCCATTGTTGAGCCATGCAGGTTTCTGTGGAATTTTTGTGCAAAAGAGTTTTTGTGAATATATGCCGATTTGACTAGTATAAAAAAATTATTATGTATCGACAATTTGTAGATTTCGGAACGAGGCTTCAACTGGGTATGGGAAATTTGTCAGTGGCTGGGCGGACGTATCGTGGGTTTCAATGAATATGGTTTCATACCACATATCTATCAACCAATCAAATCAAAAAATTCACTTTAGTCAATAGATAATGAGTGATATTGCGAGATGATATACTAAAAGTTATAAAAATTCGAAACAATATAACCAAAATGGAAGAAAAAACACTGAAAGAGCTGTAAAATGACAGAGCAACAGTTGCGATACCAGCAGATAAAGAGTCCGGGATAACTGTTTTAGATGCAAGTAAATACGAAATGGGGATTATGAAGGAATTGAAAGATAAAACTACCTATAAAGAAATTCCCTCTAAACTGAAAGAGAAAATTGCAAACCAAATAAAAATAAAAAAAAAACTAAAAAACACAAGTTTGTGGATAGGAGTGTTTTAGCATACATGATGCCAAGACACATATAGGTAAGGTGAAGGGTGAATCAAAAGTCCATAGAAGTGAGACGCCTCCAAGAATAATAGTTTCGAGAATAAACCACCCGACGGAAAAAAATAACTGATGTGATAGACTCAGAATTAAAATAGCATCTCGAATGATATTACATATGGAATATATAGACAGAACGTGAAGTGTGTTTGAATCACTGGGTGTTTTACATAACGAGTTGGAATGCCGTAGTCATATTTTACGGCTCGAGCCGTAAAATATGACTACTCCATTCCAACTCGTTGTGTAAAACACTCACCGATTCAAACATACATCGAGTTCTGTGTTTATAACAAATCCCCATTCATTAAAATAAACACATTTTAGTTCCGATGTTTAAACCCAAAGGTGAAGAGTCCGCTATTTTTGTTTGAATGGGTACTGATCAAATGGATCGATAAAAATTGAAAACAACCTTTTGGGAACAACCTTTTGGGACACAGGGCGCGTTTGTTGAAATTCGTATCGCTGTTTCTCTTCGACTGGTGTCCACTCACGTCTAACTATTTGGTGGCTCTTACTGAGAGTAAAAATACAAGTACAAATTAGGACGGATTTGTAAAATTGCTGGGAGAAACCTTTTTTTCAAAAGAAGCTCGAAGCATGTCAGGATATCCGAATATATACCGAAATAAAGCAGACCAAATTAGACCTAATGTTTAATGTTGTGGTTGGAGATTATTGTTCATTTAATATTATCCCATTTGTGGGTTAACTTCTTTTTTGTGAACCGACTTTATTTTCAATTGGACGTTTCCATTTTCACACTACGCGACAGACGATCGATAATTGTATAACGAAATTTCGAAACTTTTTCGAAGCGTGACTGACGACTCGATGGGAAAAGCGCAAGTATGAACAGTACTGGGAAAAACGTTCCGGCTTGTATATCACCAGTTGAATACAGAAACATTCATATCATAGCAGCGAGTCCCTTAAATACAATGATTTAAAGTTTAATGGATGTGTAATATAACACATTTTTCTAACCGACTGGACCATATTATCCAAGCAATGTTAGAAAATAGTTTAATGTACTGCACGGCCGTCCAGAAGCTATGCATAAGCGTATACCGTGCGACGAAGGTGTATTAGCAGGTAAAATTGTACAAGACAATTCCCGAAAATAAGTTATTTCCAACAAAAACATATCTTGAACTCATTGAAACTGTTTTGAGTAATTTCTCGTCCAAAGGTAAACATTATATACAGACATTTGTTTTAACTTACTTGCGGCGCCCCCCCCCCCCCCCCCCCCCGACGTCGGGAAAATAACGAATGTCAATTTTACACCGCTCTAAATGTTTTAAAGAAGCTTTTGAAACATCGCGTATAAACGATTGAAAGCGAATATTATGGTTTTTAATAATCAAGGAGTGGGAGAGGATGTGTGCAGTAAACATTGTGCAGTTTGTGGATTTATGCTCCATACTAGACAAAGGACGGAACAACATTATAACATAGATAGGAAAATCGCATGTACATCTAGGAATGTGGTGTATGGGATTTACTGTGACAAATATGAGGAAATAGTATAAGACGGCGAGACCAGGAGCCAATACTATAAACCTTTATAATTAAACTTTTTTTCGGTTCATGCGTTTTCAGATAAAACGATGGGCTCACACGATCAGAGTCTGTTTTTTTTTCTTTTCATAACTCAATGAACCGAAACAAACACAATTAGGTCCGCCCCCAGCCACACCCCTAAAATACCAGTCTTCGGAGTTGCAACATGGTGTCGAATCAATAAAAGTTAGAACACTGGCACGTTCTAAATGTGAAAAAGAAAAATAAATTTATATTACTAATTTATCACCATGAAATTATTTATAAAATATTTAAATGATCGTGGTGGGTCATTTTTTCTTTTTCTTCACAACTGTATTTATTTGAAATTTTCAAATTTCTAACTCCACTTTTACAAACTGTGTTTTTCAGTTCTCGGGAAACGGTCAAAATCAAAATACAATGTAATACTGATGGCCTACTTCCACCTACCACGGAACGTAACTTTTACGTGAAGTGAACAGTTGAATGAAATTTGAGGGAGGCGTGGCTTATGACGTTTTCTTTGCATTACGTAATTCATTAGTCAATAAACAATTTAATGACATAAGTGCAATTGACTTGGAAAGTGTGTCAATTGCTACCTGCATTTCAATAATATGCGCCCTCTTTTATGCCAGAAAAATAAAATGTCTACCAGTTTTAGTTTTTAAGTCTTTGTTCGCTGAAGTAGAGGACGACTAACACTATTTATTTATTTGGGTCGCGAACGTTTAATTATAAGAAATGATCGTTTATTTTTGTCTATTTCTTGAGTTATGAACCCCAAAAAACAAAGTTCAAACATCGCGTAAATGACACAGTTTGTACTTTGTTTTTTGGGGGGTTCATAACTCAAGAAATAGACAAAAAGAAACGATCATTCCTTAATACAAATGTATTTCCTATAATTGTATTTTCTGCAAGAGAATACAAGTGACTGCAGTAAGCCATTAGCGATTCAAAAGACGTGACAATTTACCTACAGGTAAATTGTCACGTCTTTTAAAATGCTAATGGTTCATTTCGAAAATTTATAGCCGCATGTAGGAAATACAATTCGGAATACATTTGTGAAAGATTTATAGTATTAGTCCCAGCACAAAATTTAACTACAGAATGTAAAATCACATGAGAAGAATAAACTGAAAGTATTGTACGAACCAACACTGCAACGATGTCGCAGGATTACGGGTGTTAAGTGATGGAGGAAAATTTATGTTCTTATCAGTGCTCAGCCGGCAGGCAGCCAGTGACTGTCGTCTGAACCCCAGTTCGAACATAAACCTTGCCACCTTATCAATGCCCTATCCGCTTGGGACTCTTAGGATTCCTGAAGGTGTCTGTGGCTTACAACGCCAAAGGGTGATCAACGATAATTCACTGAAAGATTATTTATTTACATGTACGAAGAAATATGATATGAAACAAATTACTCACAAAATTATTCATAAGAATACACTAATTACGCGAATAAAAGTTTATTCTTTAGGGCCCTCGACGTCTCCCGCAGCTAGCTGTGTCCGCTGGATCAACCTCACATCATCTTCATCTTCTCCTGGTTTGTGATAAATATAAAGTGTTTATTCACTTCTCGTTGCTTCCTCCTCGCAGGGTTAACTTCACCGTCAGTCGGGCTTAACACATGTAATGTTCTGCTTGTGTGACCCTATCAGCGTTCTCACAGTTCAATCAGAATTCAATCGGCGTCTACCACAGTTCACGATCACTTTGCGCCTTGCCGGCTCTCGCGGGGTTAAGTTATTCTTCGCCTTCAGATATATACTTAACAAAGCTTACACAAAAATATTCTGCAAAGTGTTCTCAACATCACCAATTTTCGCACCGCCTAAAACTATCTTATCTCGCTTACTCAAGCTCTTAATACGGTCTCTAGACCTCAACGTTACAGCTTTTACTTTTTTGGCTACTAGGCCACTGCGGTTCGCAACCGTTAACGAACTACAATCGGCTCCTTACAACCCTCACAGGGTTTCGACAATATGCGGACTTTCAATCTCGGTGCCTATGACCCTCGACAGCCAAGGCTAAGTTCGGACCTTCTCTGAGTGCCCTCAGGCCAACTGCCTCTGTATGTCTTGCCTTCTAAAACAGGTAATGCCGTTTACCAAAATGCATATTTCATATATGACCACCGACTTGGCCCGCGACTGCTCCTATTCTAAATATGAACTATGTGGCTCCCCCTACATCACAACGTGCCTTTACTTTCGCACCGATGCGGCACCTTCTCTAACCTATAGCATGGGACCTTCCCATCCATTCGCAACGACCTACAGCCTTACACACCTTCCGACTGGAATTTGCTGGAATGAATTTTTCGAGAAATCCCTCGATTTTTATTTAGAGAGCCAGAACATTTATTCTCAGTTAATCACTTCTCTTGAACTTGGCCGCTTAGATCTATCTCAATTTAACACTCGCTTTAAAGTTCCTTTGAAAGACTCGAATTTTGTTATCTTTTGACATTTCGGAGACGGGATAGATGCGTAATATGTGATGCACTGGTTTCCAACGATTACAATTTAACTGGTCTTTAATTACCCAAATATTTATTACAGAAGAGAATATTGTCTCTCTTACTATTGATCTATTATCAGAAGCCCACATGGCGTTGAACACGTGTGTCATAATGGACATTAAATTCCATACGTCATTTAGAATCTCTCGAATTAACGTCAGTTTGACAAGCCTGTTTTCGGGTTCCGTCACATATCTATCTTGCTTTACATTTAACCCAGGCAGAAATATTATCGAAAATATTTACACTTTTATACAACAAAATCGCAACTTCTGGCTATCACCTTGACAAACGACAATCAAAAGTGTGTGCATTGGGTGTGTGTGTGTGTGGGGGGGGGGGGGGGGGGTGGTCAGTGTTATCGAAATGAAAGATTTGGAGCTGGGGATGTGAGTATGGATTCAACTATGAGCAGGGTGAGTTACAGGGGACTGATGAGTGGCACATTAGCATTGACCTCTGCACCACGCCTATTGGGGGGTGGGGGAAGGGGGGGGGGGGGGGCGCAGATGTTGGCGCTGTCTGCAGCGGACAAAAGATATATGAGACATAGTACGTGCGTACCTACCTTATCGTGATATGTTGAACATGGTGCCCTTTAAAGCATCCTTGTTTTCGTCTAATTTTCTTCTCCAAAGTGTGTTTGAGCGAGGGGTGTTCCATTGCAAACTAACGTTTGGTTTGAACAGTTGTTAGATTATAGGTAACGATAAAGTATCTCTTAGTTACGATCAATTTAGGGAGAATTTTAAACCGAGTAGAGGTACATTGGGGATCTCTACAGTCATGTGGCTCGCCATATCGTCGCATGGGAGCTAGAGTGTTCAATGCCACAGTTGGACATCGATCACTCTAGCGACCAAGCGACGCTATGTCGAGAAGTGAAATGCTGAATAGCTACTCGCGGTCGTGGTCTTCCCATTGGAGTCGACGCAGTGAGTCGACTCCTGCGACATCCTGCAACTGTGGTTTCAGGCTGGAAGAGGTTTCAGTTTCTGGAGATGTCCTGATATTTTATCGATTTCGGTTGGAGTGGGTTTTATATTGGGGATGAGTCTTGCTGCCTTTTGTCATATTCTCTTTCTATTTATATTTAGTAATATATAAAGAGGGCGCGGTGGCTCAGTAGGAAGAGGTGCAGGCTGCAAGCCGAGAGGTCCTCCGTTCGAACCCCACCTGCGGCAATCGCGTTGTGTCCTTGGGCAAGACACTTCACTCCCATTGCCCACGTAGGGGCACGGTGACGCTGTGTACTAAGGCGTACTGCACGTCGATGGTGCACCTGTCTTCAACCAATGCTAATCCTGCTTGTGTAGAGTTAGTATGCTGGAGAGCAAACAGTTGCTCGCCGTTGCTCGGTGGTTCTCTCCGGGCACTCCGGCTTCCTCTACCCGTAAAACTGTCGAGGTCATGATTAGCCATTGTGCAGAAATATGTGACCTTAAAACACAATTAAATATAAACATTAATATGTAACAATTTATACTGACTGCTATACAATATACTTTAATGTACACACATGTATATATTTATCACATAAGCACTGCCTCATAACCAAGTTCAGAACAGGAATATTATACACGGGTCATAAACCCACGAGATTTTTCACGTGAGTTTATTGACCGGCGAATCACCTTAATTGATATGCGTCTTCCTATGCGTTGAATATTTATAAACATGATTACGACCTTCCTGTTTTTCAAAACCAAGTGATCCATTTTATATTGCAACCCACACAAATCAATTGAACATGAAATCCGGAGATCAATGGTTCAAGAGGCAGCCAATAAGCAAAAACAAACTTACCTCTATAATGAAGCATATGGCAACGATTGGTGAACTTTCCACTCAAACACGCCCCACAAATCACAGTGCTAGAAAACACTTGGTCCAAAAGTTGAGTGAATCAGAAATTCCAACCCATCACATAATGCAAATAACAGGGCATAAGAACATTGCTTCCATCAATAATTATAGCCACATAAATGAAAATCAGCACAAAAACATTTCCCGTATTTTAAGTAACACTTCCAATGAACTTTATAATCTCTCAAGTACGAATGAATGTCATGTTGAATCCGACTGTCGCATCGATCCCAGTCTTACTGTCAGGCTCACCTGCCATTACCGACGACAATGCCTTCAACTTCAAGCTTAACCTCAGGATACAATTCCACAAATAACACATTTGTACGTAATGTTGGTGCAAAACACACGGCCACTGCTGGCGAAATGTTCACAATGTTTTCAGGGAATATTTATGGTGGTAATTTCAAAATCCATGTCCACGAGAATAAAAGCCCGGCTAAACCTGAGGCGAAACGACGAAGGATAATTGTTTACACTGATTCAGACAGTGATTGAGGAGACCGTGACGTAACTTTCCTTTGCTGGCTCCAGCAAGCGACATTCCAAAGAAAAAGTAGCGTTTCTTTTTAGAATGTCTCTCATAAAGTCATGTGCATGGAGCTATAATATTATCATCATTAAATATTGTTCATATTGTTATTACTAACTCATGAAAATCAGAAATTAATAACCTTTAGTCATTGATACCCGATGTACATAAACCTTAACGGGTCTATATTTCAACGAGAAAGTGGCTGGTCCTCAGTAACGTGATTGGGTTACGAGTTCATTCAAAGGAAGCCGAAACATTGTAGCAATGTGGGTTTGGGTTAAGGATGCTCACCAAATTCTGTCAGATTGTAAACAAATCTCGGTGATGTGATAAATAAAATCTCAAACTCGTCCCCGATAAGTATGTAAAATATGAACCTCGTCCACTAAATTCGATTTAGGCCTCTCTAAAGCTCGGCCCGAATCGAATTTAGTGGACTCGGTTCATATTTTACATACTTATCGGGGACTCATGAGAGATTCTCTATATACCTCTCACACCGCTTATGTGGTCAAGGAGAGTGAATAAAGATTTGATTTGATTTGCTTTGATTTGGTAGGTGTAGTAAGATTTTTGGTACTCGTGGACAAATTTGCTTGATGTGTACAAGGCGTGATTTGACGGGGGGATACAAAAAAACGCCCATCCCCACCACAACGTTGTGATGGGGAGGGGGTATTGTTGTAGCTCACCAGAAATGTGTGATTGTTGTATGGAACATTTGCCCGTGTGTATTCAATGTGTTAACACGGAGACGGAGGACAAATTAATATACAAAGTCATCCGTAGACCATCATGTTACTGAATAGCGAATTATAATAAACACAATCAGACTCCGGCTTTATGAATTATTGACATGACGCGTAATTTTAATGTCCATGTAACGCGGCTTATTTTGGTACAGCACTCCTAAGGAATTAAAAGTTGTGTCGGAAGACATTTCAGTTTTGGTGTAAGCATATAGGTTTGTTTCTTTATGGGTATTTAACGACACTTTCAAGAGCCATGGTCACATCGTGTTGGTTAGAGTACACGGAGAGAATCACCTAGCCGAGGCGTAAGTCAGATCACTGGCTTACAAAAACAGAGTCAGTAGCCGATGACCGCTGGTGCACCAGCGACGCGTAGTACATCTTTGTGCACAGCGCCACTGTGCCCTGGTGCGACAAATCGAAACTTAGCATCTCGCCGAAGGAAAGACTGTGTTTCCTTTCGGTTTGACGCCCGGTTCTTTGACCACTATGTCAATACGCTTCTAAACATTTGGGTGTAAAAAAACTTTGAGGGCTAAACCCATTGAGATAACTTAAGACCCTAGAACTGCAAAAAAGCAAACATTCATCTCCGATTTATTATCCATACAGTAGACGTCTCTTTATTGATTAAATGAAATCAATAACACGCGCAGATGACTTTTAATTATGACTGGATAATATTTGAAATAAAGTCACCCAACTAATGGAGGCATGTGTTCAGTGTAAATAAGGAGTGATTACAGCAGAATGTTCTTGGACTACTTTACTTTGGCTCGTTCTAGACCAGTTATTTCAGTCATATTACTGAGACATCTCAAGTTAATTCCACACTCCCCAATTCACTGTGATTAGGAAGACTGCTGAAGAATTTCGACCGAAAAGCGACGCAGTCGGGATCTGAATCGAACGCTATAAAACTTCTACAATTGTATTTTCAAGAATTGCATTTTCTACCTATTTATATAACTGACTAAAATGAATCATTAGCATTTAAAAGGATATGGCAGTTTGCCAAGTACTAAATTGCCAGATCTTTGAAAATGCTAATGATTCATTTTAACCCATTTAAAGCCATAACTAGGAAAGACAACTGTAAAAGTTTTATAGTACTGGCCTCAATTTTCTGCTCGCCTTCTTTCTCGCAATACTGTGTAAAATCAAATGCGTGGAAAAATCATACGAGAAATATGTCTCGAATGTGCTGATCTCGATCGTGATTCCTGATTGACATCATAGTACTTTTTAAATTAAATTTTGACCTACTGGTGTAAGTAAATCGCGTCGGATCGCGATCTGATCGAGAAATAGACCGAATTTGAGATGACAATACTCTGCCGTTTTTCAACTCTCTGCGGTGAAAAATATTCAATATTGCACTGTTGAATCAAGGAACTAGAAGCGTTAGTTATTTTAATCCTGTGTGTTCTGACATTAAAACACCTGCGTTTCAACAGCAAAGTCTGCCCACGCTGTCGTGGCAAGGATGTTACCACTTTCATCTTACAATAAGTATGTATGGGGTCCGTAATTATCACAACACAGTGAGTATCAGGGGCCTCTGATTCAACACCTGTATCTTGCATCTGCATAATGCAACGCTTGCTTAGTTATGATGTGTTTGTTTACAGAACCTTAGAAGCTTTCGAAACGCGTTTGTGGGGGGAGGGGGGTGGGGTGGGGGGCCTTATACATTTCTATATACGGAAAGAGAGAACAAAATCACTTCTGAAAGTATAATTATTAAATTAAAAAGGAACCACATTACTTTTATGCATTTGTATCTGAAAATCACTGGAAGCATATAAGATGCATCAAGAGGCAGTTATACCATTAAAGCACATAGTCGTTTTCTGAATGTTG
Organism: Pictodentalium vernedei; assembly: GCA_031216915.1. Classification (NCBI taxonomy): domain Eukaryota; kingdom Metazoa; phylum Mollusca; class Scaphopoda; order Dentaliida; family Dentaliidae; genus Pictodentalium; species Pictodentalium vernedei. The sequence continues at coordinate 501,303,480 of CM062297.1, read as the reverse complement.
AACATTGCGCGGTTAATAAGTTTAGCCGGGGATCACAAAAGGCAGCCGCAAGCAGTTTCAATCGAACGACACGCATTTTTGTGAGTCTAAAATTGAAATCTGAATTTAAAATGTCAGTCAACCATTTACTCAACGCAACACAATGCAACACACACCACATGGAGCTCGTTCGAATGAGGGTTTTTATGATATTGTTTTGTTGAACATTTTAGAAAAATAATGTTTTCTTTTCAACTATTAGTTTGTAAATTAGTTGGGGATGCGGTAGCGTCGTTAGTATTAAAGTATTAATCAAGTTATTACAGTTGAGAATTGTAAGATAAATCTATCATCACCGTTAGGTTTATGTACACAATGTTGTATCGGAGTCTTGATCTTGATTCTAAGGCCATATATAGCCTTAGAAACAAGCCCAAGACTCTGATAAGACATCTCCCTATGCTTCATCGAACAGAATATAATTAGTGAAATATATTCCCATTATCTGACGAAATTACTGACACAGAAGAGCATGCTTCTTATCTGCCAGTGTATCAAGGGGTAACCCATCCTTAGAATAGCAGTAATGTGGACCCCAATAAACACCAATTGTCTGATGAGATATTACACATTACTAATAACCACCACGGACACCTGTGCCTCGATCGGGAAACGAACAATAACCGCCCCATTGGCGCCGAAATTACTGATAGGCCACTCGGTCATAATGACCTTGTCAACGCATGAAACATGACAACCCAGATTGATTGACTGTTGTAATAAAATGTTTATTACATCGCAGGGTGATATTTAAGCATTGAAAACGACACTTAGAATTTAAACAAAGAAAACTAAATTATGGAATGTTTGTCCATAGTTTTCAGTGCAAATACCTCGCATTTTTATGTCGTATTTGAAAAAGTATCGTCTCGAAAATCTACCCGTCAGTGATATCACGTCAGCCTCTCTTCAGGAGGAATGGTATGAATTTCAAGTAGACGATACTATCGTTTTCATGCTACCCAGTAACGGAGTAGCTATTTGTGGCAAACAAATGACAACAAAAGAAAAATACAATTTTAAAGTTAATACTGAGATTGTTTGATACGTGAGAACGAAAATGACATGATTTCAGGCGAGAAAATATATCATTTTTTTTCATCCGCACGTGTGAAATAATCTGGGTATCCACTCAAACAGTGTACTTGACCATCGATAGAATGTCTGGCTTTTCGAATGATATCATTAGCATAGCACGAGCTGACATTATATCTACTCACCAGATTTAATCCTTTGGACACGAGAGGCGTTTTTCTTAACTCGAGAGACCAGGAACATGATACGCCATAATTTTGCGCGTTGGAAATATTAATATGGAAATATTAATTGGGCTGCCTCCAAGTAATGAATATGAACTCTACCAATTGTTGTATTGAACTGACGTGGAAGATACCGCTAGGGTTCAAAGGGTTATTATTTGTTAGAGTATGGCATCGATAAATATGCATCAATGAAGGAGGATGTAAAACGTTCTCAAATTCGATAGGCTTCCTCAAATAAAATAGAATACGGGGATATATAATGTTGTATCTTCTATAAGTGAACTGCAGGAAATCTGTAAATATTTCACTCTCAAATCGAGAAAAAAATACAGTTAACGAAAACATACAATAGCGCTATTTCCAAGAAAAAGAACCATCCTAAAATGCTGCGTTCCATAAAACTAGTACAGATATACGGATTGACCATTTGAACCCGAGATGTCGATCATTATTTCATCATCATACATAGCATGTATACTAAGTGAATGTGTGGGTTAAACCAACCAATATTTTCAACTTGCAGTCATGCTATTAATTACTCTACTCCCAAATAATGAATATGCTGCCTTCCAATTGCTGACATTGAACTAACAAAAAACATATCACCCGAGTTCAAAGGGTTAAGGGTTGAGAGTCAATTTTGAAATAGACGTGTTTACTAGCAGATCCACAAACAACACTATCACCCCCATTTCGGTTATTATGAAATTATGCGAAATCACTTGGAACTGGTTTTCGACGACGAATGATGTTGAGTTCGAAATGTCACCCTCGCATGGGAATATATATTGCTGACAACTAAACTTTGTGAAAATGGCGATATCAAACGTAATGTTTGTCGTTCGAGATAGAATATGTATAAGAAGCTCGACAAAATGAAACATATATTCCAAGACTCTTTTCTTAAATACGAGTGGGGTCAGCACTAATGTCATATTTTCTGTTTACAGTACAGTCGCCGTGGGTTGGTCATAATCCCCGCGTGGGCAGTGATGTCCCTGCATGCATTTGAACGGACCCGCCTCCGGTTTAGAGTTTTGAGTGGAGTCGATGATACTGAAATGCGTGCATATTGCTTCGTTCGCACCAAATTCCAAGCGTCCCCCTCAGTCGATGCCAAAATGTCCTATAGTTGGAAATTCGGAGGGCAAGTCACGAGTAGTTGGAAATTCCATCTATCTCGATTTTAGAGCTTCTTTGTTGATGCTGATGTCTCCTTTATTCCCAAAATTCAAACCCTGTTTCAAATCGGCCAAAATTCCAAGTGTTACTACTTACAACTATAGTGTACGCAATATCGAACTTCATAAGTATGCATGATGTCAATCGGTAGGAGATTTCTATAGTACGTTTACTTATCGTAATAAAAAAATTCTCGAAATGCACTTCCAGAAAATCGCATCCTGCAAAATCGTAATCCTGACTTAATTCCATCATTCACAGTTACACAATTTTGACACATCGAAAAGTGATTCATGAATTAGATCTGACTTAACGTTAGGGCAGTGTGAATTGCTTAAAGTTCTCAGCTTGAGCATTTGTTTAGCAGATATTCAGTTCCCAGAATAATACCAAATAATAATAACCTGATAATTCTATCATAAAGGTGTTGGCATTTCAGTTACTAGAATCAATTTTATGCCCCCTTTCATGGCTTCATATTCAAAAATTAAATGCGTATAGTTCCTGTACGCATACAACCACGAGGGTGTGTGAAGCATTAAACTTAGTATACAAAGTCCATATAGATCTTTTCTTGAAAAGCAGTCAGATGCCTTAAAGTGTATGTATAATTCCTGACATGACGTAAATAACAGTGTCCCGGTTTGAAATGGTGTATGTTTCATTTACGCTACTTTTTTCCCTACTTCCAGTTTTATTGAAGTTGGTAAAACAGATAAATTTAACTAATTGAATCTTGTTTGACGATCCTCCGATCTGTTTCGAACAAAAATGAATGGTTAATTCCTAGTTGGACGATGTCGGCTGAACCTTCAATACTTTGACATCAGTGCGTAGAAGACTAGCGTGATCATCAGCAAGAATTATCTCTTTAGTTCTGTAGGACTAAACTCTTACAGGTCATCTACAGGACTTCGGTATTTTTTTCTATTGTATTCTTGTGGATTATCCACATTTGATGCACAGATATAGGCATGCCCCGCTAGAAATGTTAAAAGCGATTTGGTAAAGTTTCGAGAGATATTATCAGAGCATTATTACTGCATTATTACTGGAAGTGGTAAAATAAGCACCTGCTGTATTAGTTGAAATTACATCCACGATAAAGCGCTAACATCAGACAAGATTACTTTCCAAGGCACTCGGGGCAATCTTCTTCAAATGCGTATGTTGGTGAGAATAAAACACAACGCCTCCACAAACAGTAAAGGAAAAAGTATCATGAAAGTTATATGACGGAAACAATGTCTGAGTTAAGTTAATTGGAAACCTTAATAAAATGAATGAAACAAACATTCATTGCAAACTTGAAATTCATAATTTAATTCCATGCCTCTAATAAATCTTCAAAAAGGCATAAATCGCGAAACTATATATCGGAACACATGAAGATACTTCCCACGGTCCACGGGATTTCGGTACAATGCCGCTGAAAGAGTTTTCCTGTAGACCATTGAGACACCAAAAATTCTACCTGAACTATTTTAGTGTTCACCAATCAAATTTGAGATGGTCGGACCCTCTAAACTTAAATAAAAAATAGCAGGTAATCAAATGAAGCGTATTTTTCTTGGCTGGGCTGTCAAGGGTAGGACGGTGGCTCAGTGGTTACGGCATTGAACTTCAAATCGAGAGGTGCACGGTTCGATCCCCGCCAGGTGTAACCGTGTTTTGTCCTTGAGCAAGGTACTTAATCCCGATTGTCTACGTGGGTGGCACGGTGGAGCTATGTACTAAGGCGTACTGCAGGTCGATGGCGCACCTGTCTTCAACCACTAAGCCTGCTTTTATGGAGTTAGTGCGTTGGGGAGTCTGACATTTGCTCCCCATTGTTCGGTGGTTGACTTCGGGTACTCTGGCTTCCCAAACCCGTAAAACTGTACTACACGAGGAGACCGTGGTTGTCGAAAGTGTTGTTAAACTCAAATAAATAAATGAATAAATAAATAAATAAAAAATAAATAAATAAATATTTAACAAAATAAATAAATAAATGTGGCTGACAATAAGCAAGTAGCAATGACTGAATACATCACCGGGAAAGTTACAGTGTCTCACAAAGCTCTAAAAAGAAATCCTTCTTGGGTCATCGGTGAATTCGCAGCATCCACACCCTATACGCTCATCTCCAACCCGCCCAACCTGCTCGAGTCGAGCTCAGCCCAGCCTAGCTGACCCCCTGTTGACATGTCGGTATGCGTGCTACAAACGACTGAGACCTCCGCTTAAATGAGCAAGACATATTTCTAGAAGTTTTGAGTATAATCGTCAAATTCTTAACAGTCCATTGAGGTGCAGTGGAATGCACTGTGGCGAAGACAAATTAACAGCATCTTTTCACCTCTTCAGACGGCATTGTGATATACAGTACTGTGCTCACAGAATAGGACAGGAGAATTTGCGATCCGGTCGAAATTCTCTATGCGTTTTCCTTCCCAATACACTGTAGAATCTTGCCTGCAGAACCAGAAATGGTTCTGCAGGCAAGATTCTACAGTGTGTTGATCTTTTATAGGGGTTTCTAGACCAGGGGTTACTGGCACATAGAACACATTGGAACTCATGAGACGATTTATAGCTATCGCTAGCGATTCAAATTGTAATTGCGGTGCACGATTTGTGGAACATTCAAGTGAAATTTCGCTTCTTTATAAAAAATAGTCCGTCAACGATTTCCGTTCAGCACACATGGTTTAGTGTTTCTGTAGATGGGAATTACATAGAACAGGCGTGCAATAAAATTTGTGCGGTCACGACTCTGGATAGTTAATAGCGTTCATCAGAGCTATGTGTGTTGACCAACTTATCTGGTCATGAAACATGGAGTTACATGCAAGTAATTCATCCAGTGGATGCATCTACTGCATATTTACAACAACATTTTTGATTTGAGGAATATTTGAAAAAGCGTCCTGCTGATTTGGTCTGCTAATTACAGTCCTTTAATAGAAGCCGGTTTCTGGTCTAGAAACCCCTATAAAAGATCAACGCAGTCTTTAGGAGATGACTATCAGCATATCTTAGAATGACCAGGTGTAATTGTCCATATAAATACGTGCATAGATACTGCTATACGCGCCCCTACGTAATAAAATTTGTAGTATTGAAACTCAGATCCAATAAGAAGGAACCGATAGCTCTATCAAAATATTTTATGAATATGATTAACAGAAAAAGTAACAAACAGACTGAAGACAAGCGCATGGTTATGTGATAATAGGTGGTACGAGTGCGTATACGGAGCGCGTGTTGTTATAGAGACACGTGCTCCGTCTCACCCCCAACAACCCGACAATAGATATCGAATTAATCCAAACAACCCGACAATCTTCAGAAATCTGACCCAAACACTCTCGAAAACACTCCCAAATAAAGGTAGGATAGTATCCTTAATGAGGGTATGAGACGTATGAAGAGGTACTCATTTTCATAGCTTTCATTTTGAGACGTATGATTTTGCGCGCATCGTGCTCATTTTCATAGCTTTCATTGCTTCATACGACGAAAAAGGGATTCCGTGGGTTTATTGAAGTTATAACATTATCGGTTAATTTGTTGTAACATAACGGGTTGAAAAAAGTTATAACATTATGCGTCGATTTTTATAACATAACGGGTTGAAAAAGTTATAACATTATGCGGAGTTTATAACATTATCAGTTGTTTACTACATTTTTTGTAACACTATGAGTTGGTGTAACATTATGCGGCGTTGTAACATTATCGGTTGTAACAGGGCCAAGGTGGCGCTATGCACTAAAGGTAACTGCACGTCAGTGGAAAAGCTGTTTATGGCCTTTTTGGATGTTAAAAATGCATACGATAGAGTATGGAAGGAGGGTATGTTACAACCCACTTTGTAATAAAAGTTGCAAACTGTAATAATATTACAAAATGAAACTACTTGGACGGGAAAACGTTGCAATATGTAATAATTATTACAAAATGCAACTAAATGGACGGGGAAAACGTTGCAAAATGTAATAAACCTTTTTTTCAAAGGGGCACTTTTTTTTCAAAGGGGAAATCCGAAACTAATTCATGTTATTATACAACTATTAAAATAAATTTGTATCTCTATGATTCTACGACAGTCTCCGGGTATGTTATACTCATTTCTCCGTGTATTTGAGCGAGTTTCGTATATGTCCGAAGTTTTATTACAAAATGCAACTACTTGGACTGGAAAAACGTTGCAAAATGTAATAATTATTACAAAATGCAACTACATGGACTGGAAAAAGGTTGCAAAATGTAATAAATGTTATAAACTGCAACTACATCGACTGGAAAAATGTTACAAAGTGTAATAAAATATCCTCAAGCAGATCAATCAAACTAATTCATTGTATTGTGCAATTATTAATAGCAAATTGTATCTGAATGTCTTAACCAAATGCTGTCAATGTGCATTGTTTGTAGAGATGACAACTGGTCATAGTGGGGATGACAAGAAATGGCCAGTGATCGCCTATGGTGATCTCTAGTGATTGTTGGGAGCGAGATGAAGATTAGAGGGCTATGAGTACTACTAGCTGCACTGGGGCCTCTCCTCACACCTCTCACATCCTCATACCAGGAGATTATTTATTTATTTATTTAATGGTGTTTAAGGTCACATATTTCTGCACAATGGCTAACCACGACCGCGACAGATTTACGGGTGGAGGAAGCCGGAGTACCCGGAGAGAACCACCGAGCAACGGCGAGCAACTGTCAGAATACGAGAAGATGATCATTGGTGATCGGCATTGATGATCACCAGGGATGCCTAGTGATCGCTTATGCCGATCTCTAGTGATCGTTACTAGCGATCATCAGTGATCATCTCCCAGTATGGGGATGAGGATGAGAGGGCTGCGAGGAGAGGCCCCGTTGAGTCCTCACCTCATACCCCTCACATCCATATCTTGCTCCCAACGATCACTAAAGATCACAGATATTCCAGAGTTGACCGGATTAGAACCAGATTAACCGCAACAGCAAATCACCACCAGACATCGTAGGGCTGCGACTTACAGAAATGTCACTCTTTAAGAGTTTGGGTTTATAAATCGGAGACCAACATGTAAACGTCTGTTGGACGTTGCGGTTTGCTGTAGGTGTATTGATTTTAATAGGCTTTGACGCACTGTTATTTAATGGGGTTTTACGACACTTTCAGCAGCCAGGATCATTTCGTGTCGGTGGAGGAAGCCGGAGTACTGGGATAGAACCACAGAACAGCGGCGAGTAACTGTCAGACTCTCCAGCGCACTAACCTGAGTTAGAATTGGTTGAAAGCGTGTGCACCATCGGCATGTCATACATTTTAGCACACTTTGCCACCGTGTCCCCACATAAGCAATCCGAATTAAGTGTCTTGCTCAAGGACACATGTTGAGTGACACGGACCCGGCTCGAACTTTTGACCATTCGGCCTCAAGTTCGACAATGTAGTCAATGTGCCACCGCGGCGTCCAGAACTAGACCGCTCATACGACATCACGCAGAGTGCTAAAGGGAACTGACATTGTCATCAAGAAAGTCGCTCACTTCACTTTTGTCCATTAATTCCCTTGATATTGAGCGTCTTGAATCACTGAACCTGGTCGGCTGAGCCAGCAAACGCAGCTATCCCATCCCAAGGACAGTCGTAATAATCTAGGACCGGGACTACTCAGCGCCACAGCCCTCTCACTGGGCCCGAAAAACGTCCTGAAACTCCGCTCCGCGGACAGCGACAGTGCACCCACCGTGACGTCGCCGACGTCCTAGCACCTCTAAAAATTTCCTACTCTTGATGCCTGTTTTTTTTTTTCATTCTCATACACCATGCATTAAGCATCCACACCAGCCAGCGATGCAAGCGGTGCACACTGTACACAGCCATGCGACTAGAGCTGTTGTTTTAGCGACAGGACATTGGGGTGCCGGGGTCCGGGAGGAACGGGGATCTGGATGTGGGTGAGGATAAGTTGGTTACATTACATACCACTAGCGCGTCCGGCATGCAAGGGGACAGGAGAATGAATAAGTTTGGGCCGTAAGTCAGACACCTTAACGCTTCTGGCGAGAACCAGAAAGGTGATTTTTAGTTTACAAAAATAAATTTGGGTCTCTATGATTCTACTACTGTCTTCGTGTATGTTATACTCATTTCATTTGGGCCCGAAGTCCCAGGTGCACATGGCACGCACATTCCCAGCCCCCACCCCACCCGTGGTGGGTTCTATTAAGCTTTTGGTACCTTTTATGAGATTATTCGCGCTTAGAGGGAAGAGTGTCTTTTCCCCAAGGCTGGTGGGGCGCTTGTCGAGTGTTTCAAGACCCGATTCTTCTGAGCTGAGTGATGCGGGTGTGCCGAGCACCGATAGCGCCGGGTTGGGGGCTCGTACCCCGTTGATTTGGTCTCTTTAGTCCTACTAACACAGTATGTGTGTGTGACTACAGCAGCATAGTCGACAAAGGGCCTGACAAAGCTCGTGAAGAGCCTCAGAATAGACCCACTATCACCCCCCCCCCCACCCCCCATCTTTCCTATTGGAACCATCGAGAGCTTCGAGCAGGTACATGCGGACTATTGCTCTGCTGGTTATTTTGTCACAAAACGTCTTGAGGGTCAGGTTCTTGTTAATGACGATGCCCAGAAAACAGGCTTCCTGACAGTCAACTGTTACTGTGATTGATCCTCTTCCCAACGATTTCAACCGTTACGGTAATTGGTTGAGCTTCTACTGTGGGGTTTCGATCGTTTAAACTGGGGGCTGTGGAATGACTGCAATTTACTTCATATAGCGGCAACGTGTGCCTCGCAAAGAAATAGATAGCAGCAGGTTGGACTGACGTTTTCCAGCAGAATTGGCTGGTGTGCTTGCGTTATCACGAGGTCCCAAGTCTACCAAACTCAATGAAACAAGAACAGTTTCATTGAATGGATTTAAACGATTCTGATTTTAAAAACTGTTTATTTCATGTTAAGCCGACAAGGTTGTCATCGTTTATTCAGAGTAAAGTGTCTGATGAGTAGGCAAAAGTATTAAAAATTTTAAACTGTTCAAGACAATTTTGAATTTTGTCATTTCAGTAAAGTGTAGTTGCGACAGCAATTTTTGGTTGGATAGAAAGACAACAGTATTCTCAGAATAATTGAAGTTTCATGAAACTAGTGAACTGATAATTTCGGATACTTTTCAATATCATTTTAACACCAAGTGGACGATAACGCAAGCTGCACAGGTGAGGGTTATTTTTTCGGATCAGATTTCACTTGTTTGGGGCATACGAGGTACAAATAGCAATATTAATTTAAGCTTTCACACGCTTTCTTTTTATTGGTACTATTTCCCAAGACCTCAGATCCAGGGGAGCACAATATATACTACAATGGGTAAAAAGACTACTTGTAACATTTTTTTTGCAAGCGACTTTCACGAGCTAAAATACACTATTTGTAGTGGCGAAGCGTGGGCTATTTCCGGTATGCACTCACAAACACGAGATTTTCTTTTCCTCATGTGTGTTAGACCTCAGAAGTTGAGACATGACACCACTGATTTCTTCTCCGTACAAGAAAGCATTTAAAAAAATGTTTAGAACTCTCACTTGGAATAGTATTGCCGAACCATTTCACAAATTTTGCATTAATACTATATCTGTTTCAATTATAACCAGATTCTACCTGTACTTTTTTTATATTTGTGAAATTAATTATATTCTGTTTTTCTAATTACCAATAAATAATAAGTGTTGTAATTTTATTCTATGTTATCTATTGTAATTTTTTCGAATAAGCAGCCGAATAGTTCCTATGAAAAGGGGTGCCAATGTCTCCCATTATTCTGACCCTGCGCCTACCCTAAAACCACTGAAGCCGAACAACATTTTCATCATAAAAACGCTTGCCTGGGAAGATTTCTTGTGGATGCATGGCTAAGGTAAAATACAACTCAAAGTTTGCTAAGCACCAACTATTTGACACATCATTGTGAAATTTGCTCGTGACATATTTGCGATATATTTGGTGGATATGATTGAGGAATGTTTTGAGATGGTCCCCAGTGTTTACATTAGCTCTCTTGACCGGCAGACTTTTCGTAACAGTCATGGAAAGCATGTACACCTTAACTTTCATGATGTTTACGTGTACTGTCTACATGTACATGACATGTGTAGGGCATTCAATCTTCATTTCAACACAAACCCTTGCGATTTAATGATTGAATATGGCAAATGCAAATGTAAGAAGACATTTGTCTAAAGCAGAAATGTGGCGGGCTGTAGGGATGGTGGGGCAAGGGGCTACCCATCGTCAGGCTGGTGAAGCCCTTGGTGTGCACCATACGGTGATCACCAGAGCCTGAGCAAGATTTCAGCAGTATGGCACACCAGTAAGACGGCATGGTGGTGTCAGAGACAGGGCAACATCTGCAGCTGAAGACCGGTGTTTGATCACTCAGGCCCGTAGGAACCACTTTGCCACAGGAACACAGCTTTGCAGTGACCTTCAGAATGCATCCGGGGTAAATGTTTCGACGCAGGCCATCTGGGTATGGTTGCATGAAGGTGGTCTCTGATCGAGAAGATCCTCTATTTGGATTCCGCTGTCCCAGAACCACCACCAGGCACGATATGAATGGGTCATGGACCACGTTGGATGGACCAGAGAAGATTGGCGACCTGTCCTTTTTACAAGTGAGTCAAGGTGCTGCCTAGACCACACAGGTAGGCGTTCTAGGGTATGGAGAAGACCAGGAGAACAATTCCACGCAGCCAACATTGCTAAGCATGAATGCTATGGTGGAGGGCCTATCATGGTCTGGGGCGGTATCAGCTGGGGTCGACGTACAGAGCTCTATGTCCTTGAACGTGGCACATTGACTGCACAACGGTATATTGATGAGACCCTGGATGTCCACGTCAAATTGTTTGTAGGTTCAGTCTGTGATAGATTCATTCTGATGGACGATAATGCCCGTCCTCATGTTGCCCATGCTGTCGGGGAGTACCGACAGAGGGAGGGGATTGAGCATATGAATTGGCCAGCAAGATCCCCTGACCTCAATCCAATCGAACATGTCTGGAATGAGTTGCAGCTTGCAATTTCAGCCCGTCCAGTCCAGTCAAGAAGTGTCCAGGAGCTTGGTGCCATGCTGGTCCTAGAATGGAACAATATCCCACAAAGGACCACCAAGAACTTGATTGGGAGCATGAGAAGGCGTTGTCAAGCTGTAATTAACAGCAATGAGTCTCATACTCGATATTGAAACCATACCAGTTCACTTCGTCAACTTTTTGGCAAATTTGGAAAATTTCCTCTTTTACCAATAATATCCATTTTCCATGGTTATCGTATTCAAAAGCTAAAAAATAATGTCAAACACAAACAAAATCTTAATTTCTGTACTTAATCATTAAAGATATAATTAAATAAAAAATATATACACTTTTCGTTACAATATTTCAACTAAAACGTAAAGCAGGTAGTTGGATATACTTGGTGCTTAGCAAACTTTGAGTAGTATATAATGAAGTCCATAAAACCCAAGGAAAGCAAATTGAAGTATTTTTCTTTCCACATCATCCTGCACGAGTAGTATGTTATGTTCCCAAAAGTGCCCTTTATGTCGCCCTCTACCTAACCCTCACACCCACCCTCACCCGGACCCCAGCCCACCCCCTCCAAATTCCTATCGCTGACACAACCTCTATAGGCTAATTTGCCAACTCTAGTCGACTGTCTATGTACGGTTCGCATCGTTTACATCGCAGGCTGGGTGTGGATGCCCACTGCAAAGTTTGTGAAGATGCAGGAAAGTCGGGAATCGACAGAGGAAAATGGTTAGAGTACCTTTGACGTCGGTGACGTCATGGAGAGCGCGCAAGGTCATGACGACGTTGACCGCTGTTGATGTCCACAGAGGTGAGTGACTGGACGTTGCTTCAGCTCAGCAACTCCGCTCTTTGCTGCTGAGCAGCCCTTGGCCTATGTCAATACCCTCGTAACATTGTCCACACAGTGATAGCCTTTCACCACAGTCGCTTCAGACCAAGTCTGCCTTACCCTATGCCATTTCACACATCACTTGTGTCAGTAGTGCCATTTCCCCCAGTACCACTTGACTGTCGCTATCCCACATCATGGTAGGATCGCTGAGTGATTGTGTCGCTTTCGGTTGGGTTACTGGTTGGAGGAGGGCGACTGGTACAGGGTCAATGTTGGGAGCAGAGGGAAGTACGATTGTGTCACTCTCGATCGGGCGACTGGTTGGAGGGCTTCTGAGATAGTGTCAACGTTGGGAGCAGGGGTGAGGCTACTGTGTCACTATGTCGGGCTACTGGTTGGAGGGCTTCTGAGATAGGTTCACCGTTGGAATAAGAGAGAGGGGGACTTTGTCGCTGTCGGTCGGGCCACTGGTTGGAGGTCTCTGGGTCGCCTGGTCACTAGGTCAAGTAAAGTAGGCAAGGGCTTCTGGACGGGGCAGCGACTGTGGCGCTCTCTGTCGGACTACTCAGAGACCAATGAGGTCTATGAGGTGATGCCTCAATATGGCCTATTCTCATAGCCCCCACATCCTCATCCCCCCAACAATCATTAGAGAGCACCATCGGCAATCACTAGGCATCCATAGTGAACGCCACTGGCGATCACCAATGATCATCTTCCCTATGAGAATGAGAGGGCTGTGAGGAGATGCCCCAACGAGGCCTCACCTCATAGCCCTCACATCCCCATCTCGCCCCAACAATCACTTGATATCGCTCTTGCCAGTCAGTATGGATGTATTTGATCTTTAGTGATCGTTGGGAGCGTGATATGGATGTGAGGGTTATGAGGTGTGGACTCAATGAGGCCTCTCCTCGCAGCCCTCTCATCCTCATACAGGGAGATGATCACTGATGATCGCTAGTAACGATCACTACACATCGCCATAAGCGACCAATAGGCACCCTGGTGATCGTCAATGCCGATCACCAATGATCATCTTCTCGTATGGGGATGTGAGGGAGATGAGGAGAGGCCTCAGTGCGGCTATTACTCATAGTCCTCTAATCCTCATCTCGTTCCCAACGATCACTAGAGATCGCCATAGGCGATCACTAGCCATTTCTTGTCATCCCCACTATACTGACCACCAGTGGTCATCTCTACAAACAGCACACATTAACAGCATTTGGTTAAGACATTCAGATACAATTTGCTATTAATAATTGTATAATACAATGAAATAGTTTGATTGCTCTGCTCGAAAATATTTTATTACATTTTGTAACGTTTTTCCAGTCGATGTAGTTGCAGTTTGTAACATTTATTACATTTTGCAGCGTTTTTTCCAGTCCAAGTAGTTGCATTTTGTAATAAAACTTCGGACATATACGAAACTCGCTCACATACACGGAAAAATGAGTATAACATACCCGAAGACAGTCGTAGAATCATAGAGACACAAATTTATTTTAATAGTTGAAAAATAACATGAATTAGTTGCGGATTTCCCCTTTGAACAAAAGTGTACCTTTGAAAAAAAGGTTTATTACATTTTGCAACGTTTTTTCCGTCCATGTAGTTGCATTTTGTAATAATTATTACGTATTGCAACGTTTTTACTGTCCAAATAGTTGCATTTTGTAATAATTATTACATTTTGCAACTTTTATTACAAAGTGGGTTGTAACAAGGGTATGTGGCGAAAGTTTGAGGCTCTTGGCTGGAGAGGCGGGTTTGTTGGAATTCTAAAGGCATTATATAAAGATGTACAGAGTGAACTTTGCCTGGATAATATAACAACAAAACGTGTGCCTATGGAGATAGGCCTAAAACAAGGATGAATCCTTTCGCCAATTCTTTTTGCATTGTACATCAATGGTTTAGGAGATGAACTCACGCGTAGCGACGAGGAGGTAGCAATTGGGGACTTGAAGATCCCAGGGCTATTTTGTGCAGACGATATTGTCCTAGTGTTAGAAAGCGAAGAGGGGCTAGCGAAAATGCTGGGAATTGATGGTAAAAATAGAAGAAAATGGAGACTCGAACTAAATGAAATCAAGAGCACAGTTGTAACTGTAAAGTGGACCCCTCTCGAAGGTGGAGAGTGGGGGAGTTCAGTATTTCGGAAGGTAGCAGCAAACTTCTTTGTGTAGGAGAGACAGGTGACTACGAGTATCTGGGGGGGGGGGGGGGGTAAATATAAACATCACAGGAAGAGTCATCTACCGAAACAACACAAATAAATTGATTCTGATGGGGAGGCGAATCCTTAACCAAATGAAACTTATAGAGAGAAACAGTTTCAATAAGGTTTTCGTGGGGAAAATCATTTGGGAAATTGTGGGTCTGCCAAGTATAAAATATGGTACGGAATTGGTACCTCTAAACCAGACGGCTGTAAAGAGCTTGGAAACCCTGCAGAACGATACAGGCCGATGGATAACGGGGTCGAGTAATGCCACAGCACTAGACGCAATCAGTGGTTAGCTTGGATGGATGAGGATCAAGGATAGGAAAGACTTATTGAAACTCGGTTATCTTAATTATTTGGTAAATCTCCCCGACAGCTGATGGTGTAAAGTAATGTTCCAGAGAATTTTCAACTCAAATATCAAGACAGCGTGGATGGTCCAAGTGATACGATGAGGGCGTTCCGAGATTTGGCCAATGTAATATATAATAAATGTTCAGCCAAATTTGCAGTTTCTATAATGGTGGCGTGATGCCACTAATGTGTGCAGGTCTGTACAGCAAACACATAAACTAACTATGAAACCAAGAAACAGAGTTATACAGAAAATCACATAATATAGTTTTGACTCGACGAATCGTTGCGTCAAAATTATATTCAGTTGTTTAATATATTATTTCAAATTATATCAACTCAAAACATTTAGCCCCTAAAATGTGCTAAATTGTAAGAAATATTATTTATTATTATTTAATGTTTTATTGCAGCGGTCGGAACCCTCGCATCGCATCTAGTGTGGAAACGCCCTTAATGTTAAGATGTTCATTTTTAATTGATTGTAATAGCATTTTCTACTGGCTGTAAAATTCTCACGATGACCTCGTTAGCTATTATTTGAAACGATACCAAGCTTTCAAGAAATAATTCAATGTGACAAGTTTCTAAAAGAATATATCAATACAACTCTTGTTAGAGACAGAACAATACTTATCCCAGTAAATAGGTGCGCAGGTATGGATTTTTTTTTCATTATGGAGGGAAAACATTAAATTCTCCATCCATCTGGAGTAAACACTATAATTATCTCAGGTTGAAATAACATGACAGTGACCATTCGTTTATATTCGATCTCTCTGAAATAACTCTATTGCTTATTTTGGATAGCAACAGGTCAACGTTCCGGTTGAGATGAACACACCTTGTTAGACTAAACAAAGAAATATAATGATATTTTAAAGTTTCTTTGAATTTTCAGTTCATTCTGTTTTACATCGATATTTATTATCCGTTCTATTGGGTGGTCCTTTCCAGATGGAGCAATCATTGTAATTATCATAAGTTAAAAGAACAAGACTATCTATCATGGCTGTGCATTTATTCCGTGTGACACTTTACTCTTTGTCGGTTTTATAACATTTCAGCGTATATTTGGACTGAACTAGTCATGGGGGGGGGGGGGGGCGATTGTGCCTGCAAGCCAATTTATTCTCAAACACGCGAGCCGGTTGTGTCAGAGGGTATACTGCAGGCCGATTATGCCAGGAAAACCAAACCACGGCAAGACGCAAACCCATTGTGTGCACAGGTCTTCGCTCAAGACTTGTGGTTTTAATGGCTTTCGGATACATTCTGTTTCGCAGATATACTCGGCCGACATCTGATGCATGCTTCGACCAACTTGGTTCGCAAGACCTACATGTATTATGGGTTCATGTCACACCCACTTTTGTAATAAATGACGTCCTTTGTCATAGCTCTCACGATTAAAATAAAATTGGTTGGGTTTTATCCCAGCTCACCACTTTGTTTTGTAAAATCGCCAGGTTTTGTTGTGTTTTTTTTGCTCCGGTCTCAGAAGTAATGTCTTACAAAACATATTGATTTCTATGACAAATGTGGCGAGTTTTTTTCCGAACAAAGCTTGTCAATTGTTATTACAAAATTAGTGACCTTGGTTTATGACAAAACGTGGCGGCTTTTTTGTGGTAGATTTTCAAAAAATCCCACATTCATGTTCGCTGGTAATATTCTTCGTCATTGATTTATGCTAACCCAGTTTGTTTAATATATCATTTCAAGAAAACTATATCGACATCCATCAATGGTATGGAAAAATGACAACCACTCCAGCTAAAGAGAGATATCTGTCAAGGTAAACGGCAAATCACATCATAGTAGACATCAGCGAATACCATGTCACGAGCGGCTCCTATTGAATTCACGTGTTTTCACAACAACCTAAATCTACACAGCGATGCTTTCGTAGAGTAAATCGATAGTTTCGAGCACTTGCAAATAGGACCAACAAAACTTGGGGACGCCAGATAAACTTTGTCGAATGTACATTGATTTCATGATCAATATAAAATGTAATATATGTAAAACGAATAAGATCACATGTCGTTAATTTTTTAAGCGGGCGATCGTCCAGGCCCTTCACGGCTCATCTGATTTGTACATAAGGAGATGGGTAAATTGCTACCTAAAAGTCTTGATAAATTGATTCCAGAAAATACTGAGTCAAAAAAGAAAGTATAATAATCTTTGAGGAGCAATTCTTTTAGTATTATCGACATTAATCCCAAACAAATTATTGCAAATTAATATTTCGAGTCTAGCTGTCTAGCTGTATGGATTTGCATAATTTCATGTTCTTATTGTTGCCAGCCTCACGCCAGGATGTCGCAGTTCAGACATGGGGTTAAATGAAAAGTTCACACATGCAGTCAATAACGCATATGTCCACCGTTTGCCTCTTGGATGACAAGACATCGAAGGGGCATGGACCCGATAAGTCTTTGGATGTCACCCTGTGGTATTGCGTTCCACTCCTGCCTTAGAACATTCCGTAAATCGCCTAACGTCTGAAGATCATGAATCCTACCCGACGGTCCAATTGATCCCAAAGATGCTAGATTGGCGACAATTCTGGCTGGCAAAAGTGGATGCCAAGGAAAACGTTCGATGTTCTGCTCCCCAAGAACGTCACGACAGATACGCGCCACGTGACATCGGGCATTGTCTTGCTGGAATAACTGCAATCCGACGTTAGCGTTGAACAACGGGACAACAGCAGCGTTAACAATTTCGTCCCTTTATCGCTGTCCTTTCAGATTACCATCGATGAAGATCAACTGCGTTCGATGGTGCAATGATATTCTTTCCCAAATCATCGCAATACCCCCGCCGAAACGGTCACATTCCAGCACGCAAGCATCCCCGTCGGCGATACACTCTTGCCCTACTATCAGTGCGCCGTAGACAAAATCGTGATTCACCACTAAAAGAACTGTGCTCCAATGCTGCTGAGTCAACCTCTGATTTTCGGTTAACATTGGCATTTTTTAAACTGTCTGAAGACAAAAACTAGCATGTTTTCTCAATAACCCATGCTCTCTGCCACAACATATCACAGAGAAAATCGCCGGTCACCCATTCAGTTTGACATTCTTGGGTAACATGTGCTATTTTGAAATCCGTAGCATAATTGTATACAGTTGGGTGGACAACAACATGTCATTAAGCTCTGTGCACGACTTCTTTTCCACAAACATGCAACATTGGAACTATTTTATTTCATCCTTTATGCTATTTTTTCACATTTGTTTCTTTTATACTTTCTTTTTCGACTAAGTACATATATTTGGCCAATCAAAATTATATATATGATACTCAGGCATTGTTTTTTAAAAACAAATGATGGAACGGTCGACGATGCCTAAAGTCCAGTTGTGAGAGCTTAAAAAAATACTAGAGCTTCCATGTTGATTTCGCTGATAGTTTTCTTCTTTTTGTAACAGTGATCATACAACTCAAAATCAATATAGAACAACTAAATTTCAGATACAAATAATGAGGTTTTTAACTGGTTAAGAACTGGAAACCACAATCAGGCGTCTCAAAAAGGCCAACATTTCCCTTACCCACGTTTCGTATTCAAGTAAACGTTAATAATAGTTAGTTTATACATATTTGTTATATTACAAATTATTGAAAAGTGCCTGTTGACACTCTCCAATAATTTGCAACAAAACAATTTTGAATATTTGTGATAAACAAATTCAGATCACCAAACACATTTAATTTGTACACACGTATGACAATCGTGTCTCATTTCGCGAAGAAAATAAAAATATTGTTTCAGTGTATACGACATACTGCATCGCGATACTGCTAAAATCACACCCTATGATAGTTTTATATGTTTTGACTTTTTGACTCCGAAATAAAAATGACGAACACGGGCCGGAAAAATTAAATTTTTTTAGTAAATTTTATTTCTTAACACACCTACCACAATTGTTTACAACTCTACTTCGGAACTAACTCAAGCTTAAGAAACTCTTCCAAACAAGTTGGAAAAGTAATAGAGTGCAAAAGCACGAAAAAGATCGAAAAAGGGTCAAGCGAGACCGACGCTCGAAATTACAGGTACCCTGACTGCACACCTCTTGCGTTTACCGAGCGCATGCGCAACAACCGTGACGTCAATTCCGTATTTCCCTCAACGAGAAGTTTGTGATTCAGCGGGGAGGCATCGACATCAAAGATATCCCCAAGGAGGTTGGGCCTCCGGTAAACAACTGTGGTAGGTATGTTAAGAAACCAGATTTACTAAAAAAAAAAATTTTTTTAACCTACTCACAATTGTTTACAATTGGCTGAATAAACAATAGGAGGAGGTGAATCACATAACCAAAACCAACAGGACCAAGAAAAGCAAGGTGGGCAGAGAACAATTAGCGAAACCTGTAATGGAGATAGAGAGAAGGCACCTGAAAAGAACAAGTCCGAGCGAAGCACAAACCCGATAAAAACAAATTTAATGAGGGTGCACAACAGCCTGAGCAGCAACGAGAGGGCCTAAAGAATAGAGGTCCTCAGATTGCTGCTGTAGGTGGCGGAGATAAAAGGAGGAGAAGGTAGAAGCATTCCTCCAGTAAGCCGCACTCATAACATCCCAGAGCGAAAGAGAATTGGCGAACGCCCAGGATGAAGAAATGGCACGAGCCTCATGAGCATCAAACCGGTTCGAAACAAGATCCGAAGCAGACAAGCGGGAATAAGCCAGCTTGATTGCTATACAGATCCACATGGAAATAGAATGGGAAGAGATAGACTGCCTCTTAGGAATGAGAGGCAGAAATAATCTCTTCCGATCCCTCCTAATGAACTGAGTGCGATTAGTGTAAGTCTTGATTGCACGAACAGGAGAGCGCGAATGAAGATGGGAGGAGGTTCCGAATCAGGAAGTTGATTCTTGGCCAGAAGGGAGCAATCAGTAGTGAAGGTGACACTGTTAGCCTCATTTCTGAAGAAAGCAGAATCAACAGATAGCGCATGAAGCTCACTGACACGTCGAGCAGAAGCAAACGCTAGAAGGAAAACCGTCTTATAGGTGAGAAAACGCACATCGGTCTCAGATAAAGGCTCGAATGGCGCCCCCTCCAAACAGTGCAACACCCATGCCAAGTTCCACTTTGGTGTAAGACGCAAAACTCGAGGCCTCTTCAAAGAAAAGTGCCGAATTAGTTAGGAGAGAAAAAGATTACGACCGATGCACCGCTTTTCCACATAAGAGAAAGTATCAGACAGCATAGACCGATAGCCCTTAATCGTAATAGGCTGGAGGCCCTTGGAGTCAAAAAGGTATACCAGAAAATCCACAATTTGAGCGATTGACGGATCACGGTAATCCACATTGTGATCTGTACACCAGCGGCAGAAAACCTTCCACTTCGCAGCATAAGTCATGCCAGTGGAATGTCGCCGCGATGCAGAAATGCACTCCAGTGTTCGTCTCGAGAAACCTCTACGTAAGAGACAGGACCTGATAACAGACAGGCGTGAAGGGACGGGCTCGCCAGGTTGTTGTGATACTTCCTGGGATGACCCTAGGGAAGAAGATCGCGACGTAGAGGTAGACGAATCGGCCGATCTGCCAACAGAGGCCGCAGCAGATTGATCCACACCCTCTGTGCAGACAGAGGTGCGATCAGAATGATCCTGCAACTGCAAGCACGAATCTTCACCAATACTTGAGGAAGAATCTGTGCAGGAGGGAAGGCATAGCCGACCCAACCTGTCCAGTCCACAGACAGAGCGTCTACCGCAAATGCCAGAGGATCTGGAGAAGGAGAGACAAAGGTCTCTACCTGATGATTCCAGCGAGTGGCGAAAAGGTCGACCAGAGGACGCCCCACGGTTCGCAAATCACCTGAAACACCGACCGATGTAGCATCCATTCGGTTGGAAGGACACTGTTGCGTCGGGACAGGGAGTCTGCTAGGACGTTGAGACGCCCGGGAAGGTGCCGAACGGACACCCGAGCGTTTACATCCCGCGCCAACAGAAGAAGATCCCGAGATATGCGATACATGGGAAACGAATGTGTGCCTCCTTGATTCCGTATGTAGGCCACTACTGTCGAATTGTCCGAAAGAAGTAGGACAATGTGGTCCGACAGGTGAGGGATCCAAAGCAAAACTCAACAGAAGAGCAAGGAGCTCCTTCTGGTTGATATGAAGGCCCACCTGCTCGCTGTCCCTCTCGCCGTGAGTGGACAGACCGAGAGGATCCAACGTCGCACCCCAGCCCCGATCGGTGGCATCCGCAGTAAGGATGCGAGCGGCCAAAGGAAGATCCAACGGAAAACCCTTGGTCAGCCAGGGAACATCGGCCCAAGGGTGGAGGTGACAAAGCAGGGACCGAGGAATAGGAAGTTCCAGGTCCAGCGGATCTACATTCGGACGTCAGTGATCCAACAAGAAGTGTTGGAGAGGTCGGACAAACATGCGACCGAGCGGAATGAGATCTGTCACCGAACCGCAAAGGCCCGGCATCCGAAGGAAAGTCCTGGCCGAGACCGAGGAAGATTGAAGCAGGTTCCGAGTCAAGGCGGAAAGAATCGTCGGCCGAGCATTGGGAACCGACACCACATTATGAAGAGTGTTGAAATCCATTCCCAAATGACGAAATTGCTGAGAAGGAAGGAGATCCGACTTCTCGCGATTGACTCTGAAACCCAGCGACGCTAGTAGGCAAAGACTGCCGGACATCGGACTCCGGAAAAGCAGCATCGTGGTGCCGTTGGAGGATGTCGTTGGAGGTAGGCTGACGACTGAGTACGGTGAAAAACAAGCACACGTGACATCAGTCGGGTGAAGGCCCAAGGAGCCAGGCTGAATCCGAACGGGAAAGCTCTGAATTGATAGACTCGATCCCGAAACGGTATTTCCGTGACGCTAGGCTAATGGGTACATGGAAGTAGGCATCCTTCGGGTCGATACTGGCAGCAAAGTCGCCCTGGTGAACTGAACGGCGAACCGACTGGAAAGACTCCATACTGAAACGAGGTGCTATAATGTACTCGTTCAGGATACTCAGATCGATGACAGGACGAAACTGGCCGTTTTTCTTCAAGTCTAAGAAAAGTCTCGAGTAAAACCCCGGTGAAAGGGTGTTCCTGACCACCTCGATCGGCCATTGGGAGAGGAGATTGTCGATCTCCTGCACCAGAAGGTCCCGACGTAGAGAATCGGAGGGGACCTTAGTCTGGCGGGGCACCCGAGATAAACAGGGGTGCCGATAGAAGGACAGTCGCAGACCGGATTGTATGACGTTGAGGACCCAAGTGTCCGACGTTATCTCTGTCCGACGGTCGAAAACAGAGACAGCCTTCCACCGACTGGAGGCGAATCGAGGTGAGGACCTTCATTTGTGGCCTCGACGAGGCCCCGGGAAGATAAACCACCTCCTCGGGAAACAACATAGCCCTGAGACTTTCCTCCCTGAGGCTGCCAGCGAGCCTGGTCGCGTCGGCGCTTCTTCTCTGCAGAAGAAGCAGACGGAGCCGAAGGCAAAGCTGAAGTAGCAGACGCAGCAGGTCGCTTGGCAGGCCTGAAACGACCACCACCTGCAACAGCAGGTTGGTCCAGCTGTCGTAGCAAAAGCCGGTCCTTCGAATGACGAATAACCTCACCACGGACAGCTTCCACGGAACCATGGAACAACTGAGGTCCAGCCAAAGACGCAGATATCAGAACAACACGCTGCTCAGAAGGAAGGGATGGAGAAGAATCCAACACCACATCCCGGCGTGCCAGCTCCAAATTAGCCGAGTTACAGGCGTGAGCGTGTGTCAAGTTCATAACAGCCTGTGACAAAACGCGAAAAGACGCCTGAGCATCATCAAACTCTCCTGGTGGAAAATATTCAGCCAGGGCAGCGACGACATGGTCCGCGAGAGATAACATACCCAGCATCTCTCGGGACAGGCCCTCGATAGACTCAACTATAGACATCGGGAGAACTACCGACTTAGGCTTAGTCAAGGGAAGAAGAATCCTCATCCACAGTAGTCATCCTTGGAAGACTGGTGGACAGATGGAATCGTAAACCCGAAACCGCGATGGAGGCAGAAAGGCATCAGCTCGTGAAAAGAAAGAACCCTTGAGGGCCTTAGAACGCATTTTGGTGCCCAAGCCCTTTAAGGACTCAACAACCTGAGCCGACTGCAGAGGATGCAAAGCCCCAGAGCTAGAAGGCTCAACGGGGTTACGGCGCTCCACGGAGGACCGCGGCTGGACGGTCATTGATTACTGTTCTGAAGGTTGAATGTCAGACCAGGAGCAAACCTAGCCAGATGAGACGGAGCAAACCCGCACAGCTTCGCCGCGAAGCCAGGGGAGGCTGAGAGCTCAAAGACACACCAGCAGATAGAGTCGCGGACCCCCGAGACTGTATACCATCCCCAGAAGAGATGGGAGAGCCACCATCATACAGTATAGGATCTGTAGTAACAACTTCCTCAGCAACTGTCGACGGCGTAGGAGGCAAATAGGAGAGTGTCACAGAGCTGACCCCGGAGAAGCGCTCGACGAAAACAAACCCCTCAAGAGTGACATCAGAAGACAAAGAGACAACGGTCACCGCACTAGCACCGTCAACAGTTGCAGAGGAACTCGCCACAGAAAAAGTCAGATCAGCATCCTGTGTGACAGAGTCACCACGTGCACTCACAGAAATGTCTGAGAACGAGGGGTTCTAGCTCTAGACAGAACCACCTTGTTTACAGATGCCCAGAATTTTGAGGACCAAACCACACAAATACCACATGATTGGGCTCGTGTACAATTGTTGCAAGTGACACATGTGGAATTAGAGTCGTCCACATGTTTCACTTGCAAGCAAGAGGAACAAGGAATAGTCTTAGGCATAATATGATAAATGAAATCAAGCTTCTCGCCGACGGAAAACAGAACAATGGTTGTGTTCACAAGCAGGGGAAAAACAAGACTATGTGTGAAAAAGCAAGCAAAAATTATTAAAAATATCATCAAATAGTGAATAATTTAGAAGCTTGAAAAGGATACAATCCACTTGCACATAATCAGACAAGATAGCACAATACAAATAAGTTGTTCACGAAGATAACAGCTAAATAATAGCACAAGTCACAACATTTCCGACCAGCACAATGGCGGAAATAAAAGGAATTGACGTCACGGTTGTTGCGCATGCGCTCGGTAAACGCCCGATGTGTGCAAAGAGAGTAACTGTAATTTCGAGCACCGGTCTCGCTCGACCCTTTTTCGATCTTTTTCGTGCTTTTGCACTCTATCACTTTTCCAACTTGTTTGGAAAAGTTTCTTAAGCTTGAGTTAGTTCCGAAGTAGGGCTTGCACTTACGTAACAGCCAATTGTAAGCAATTGTGAGTAGGCTGAAAATAAACGAATGCCTGAGAATCAAAAGATTAATTTTGTTTAGCCTAAATTGCTCCATAAGTGCAGTGGCGTCACTTTAAGGTTTCTTTTAACCATTCAAGGCCTGGGCAGGTTTTAAACATGGTCAACTTTTCTCGTTATTCATATCAATCTACGAAAAAGTTATTTCCCCTGATTGCTAAGAATTGGCTGCAAAAAATAACACTAATGGAATGGGAATTTTTTATATTTCTCAAAATTATATAAAACCTGAGAATGTCATATAAGCTGTGCGCATTAACCCTTTAAGAATAATATATATACTCTCAGTTGGTGATGTTATCGAACGATTTCATTGGACCAATTTTTTTCCCCACGTTGATTTAAAGTGCTACTATTATATCCTGTATAATTCCATGTAAAATGATAGAAAATTGTATTTTCGCCAACTTTTAACGGATAATAATTTTTTTTTTTTTTTTTTTTGCTTCATATCAGCAATGCTGTGCGCAAACCGGCATTTAATATCGATATTGTCCTATCTGACCATATAAAAATATACAAGCTGACATTTGCCCATTTTTCCCTTTGATGTTAAAACCATGAACAATTTTATTGTAGTAAAAACAGTTAAAACCGCAGTCCACAATATCAGAGAGGTTTCCGCGTGAGTACAAATGAAAAGGTGCGAAAATCCCTAAGCGTCTTCATTAATTTCTGGTCAACCGGTAAAAAAAATCCTCGTATAACTAAAAATTCATTTTTGAGGCTTCCAAAACATCGGTTATGAACCCTCAGTGGAACGAGCGCTATGTGCTCGTTCCAATGAGGGGTGATAATCTATGCTTTGGAAGCAAAAAAATGAAAATATAAAAAAAAATGAATGCTAATTTCAGTATAGCGCTGGGCGTTTCATTCTCAGCTGATTACTCCGCTTCCGACAACTATTCCCTGGCGATCAAGATTTCATTTACATCTTTCAGAAGTTCAATGTTGGATTACCGCCAGACTCCAGTACTTACAGGGGGATATAACTTTCCCAAGAGTCAATATCTATCTATGACGACAAAAGTTGAGGATAATTATCATAACATAGCTTCTAGGTGTCTAGTGGCTACGTAGTGGCATCTGGTCACGTTTTGGCTATCTGTAAAGGCGGTCAAGACTTAACTAAAAATACTGTAAATCTAATTTGACGTTTTTGTGAAAGTATATCAAAAATACCTTGAGACCAGAAAATCTGTCGCAATCGTATATAGGCCATTAAATGCAAACAGCTCCTTCGGGGTGATATTCAAGAAAAGTAGCTGGTAGATAGTTTCTCTCATAGTGAAATGGTCTCTAAACTGAGGGGATCAATAATTGTCCTCCTTAAACCCCCTCCACCCAGATATCAAAATACCAATATTTCATGCAGCAGCTTTTCACCATTCTACCAAGGAAACTAACAGATTCAATCTTGTTTAATAGTGCTCAGTGTGCTTTTTCGAACAAGACTGAATTGGTTAGGTTCCTATTTGTATCATGGGATAAATATGCGGGTCGGAATTTAGATATTTCGACGTCGATGTTGAGGGGGTTAATTTTACTTCGAGTGAGCGTTACTGATTTTCAAGTCTACATACCCGAGTTCAGCGCGCAAATTAAAGTTAAAGACATCATCCAAACTTCTGATATTGCGCTTACACAATCGGAGCGCAACACTAGTCTTATAGAGTATCTAGTCAAATCAAATCCTCCATATGATATGTTACTTGTCAATGTTGCCATCACCTTAGGGCGAGTTCTCGGTATAAAATCAAAGGTAAAGCCTTGAATAATTAATCAACTTTACATTCGCTTGAAGTCTTTCGGGACTTCTCAATTAGATGATTTTTACTTTCAATGTTGACAAGATTAAACTCTATATTGTACCGATCGACTTTCACGCAACAAATTACTCCACTAATGTTACCGTATAATTAGGTCAATAGAGGATCTCAGCCGATTCCCAATTGAGAATTAAATTTAGGAAACGAGTTTAGTTTAAGTCAGAAGCTCGATCCAGCACTACTTCTACTACAGTAAGTTTTCATATTTTGAGGATGAGTTGTAGACTCCATGTATCGCTAGTTTATGGAAACAAACCGGCCTTTGAGCACAACAAGGTGCCATTTGGTAAAACATTGCAGAAGGTACTTTGTCGCACTCAAGGGGCCCCCAACTTCGACCACAAAAATGGTCACCTATTTGTCAAATGAAACATTGTGAGCATGTCCAACAATACACATTAAACTGTTATTTTTGCGTGTGGCTGTTAGTTAGCATGCAGATGGGTTGTTTTTTTATCTTGAATATATACCCACCCGGCGCCGGTAGTCAACTAATTCATTAAAACCTCACAGATCGCACAATAGTCCTATATCTTACCTCCTACAAGTATCTGGGAATTTCATTTGTTCAAAGACGTCACATGCAGACTGCATATAAAACCATATACTGCCTGTCAACATCAATATACGCTGACAGCAATGAGTAATCTCCCCTTTATTCATTGATTATTCAAAATGGCGGCAACGCATAAACGCTTCAATTTGAAAGGTTGAGTGTTGGAAGCCCATATTTGGTCTGCAGTGCAGGTTAGGTAGCTTAAAAGGCTTCATATTCTGTGGATGTGTGCCATGTTACCTTCGAAATGAAAGTGTTTGGTATGTTTGAATTTGCCTTGTTACAATTTATGAGAGAGTGCACTCTCCCATAAATTGTAACAAGGCAGAGACACGTGAACACATCGTGAAAATTCTCTTCTTTAATTTTGATCACTGTTGTTATTAGTTCTGTGCATCGATGCAGCAGTCGGTAAGATATATTCGTTACACAGTTTGTTGGTGGCCCAATATGGTATCAGTTAATTTCATGTTGGACTTAGCTTTCGTCCATTATGAAATTATCTGACACCATATATACCATATTAGGCCACCAACAAACTGTGTAACTAATAATATTGTGTACACTAACACGCTTGTGAAATAGTCAGTCCTCACCGCCGTTACCGACTCGGGACGTGTTTGACTCGAAAAGAGAGTTCTTTGATGGTATTAAAAATGACTGTTGGAATGACAAACGATTAAGTAAATAAACAGAACAGCTATGGTGATAATGTGAGCGTTGTTGAAACTCATTTGATAATTATTTTCAAATATTATGAAATAGGAAATGCCTTAAGTGTTTTAATTCACTTTAGCTCCATCCTGTCGATTGACCCGGCGTTTATGTAATGCTAAATGTGTTCAATTAACTATTTATTCCTGAATCCACAGAAATAAATTGACAAACGTCCCATAAATCACAATTAGACACATATGTTGTTGGTAATTTACGGTCAGAATGTCGAGGGGCACTTGTCAGCTGAAAGTAAATTATATGTTTGACTTAAATCGATCCCAGCGTTTGTCGTTATATTCAGCTTGTGCATAATGACAGACGGAGACATGAAACAATTTATTCCAAAAACTGCACTTAACTCCATTCGTCGTAACTTTGACTGTCACACTTTTTGCACCGAGAGATATTTGCAAGTGTCAAATACTATAAATTTCCATTAGCATGCGTGGAAAAACAACCTTAAACTTAAGATTCGTGAAATAAATGTATTCTCAGAGCACAAATGTTCCAACTGCCACGCAGATGAAAACAAATTCTTGACAGCAGCACTCCGAAAACGAAATCGAAATGAATAGGTTTGAAACATGTTGAAGTGTACAAAGGATGTATTGTCTCTCACAAATGGCATCCCTAAATTTAGCAAACTCCAATTACTGCTTACATTGAATTAACCTTTTTCCTAGCAGGTCTGACAATAGTTCCCATGACGAGACACAAATAAGCTCAAAGCTTTCTGTCAAATCCACCCGTTATATCTATTTCTGTCTATATTTACACTGCGTATTATTGTCTCATATTCTTTTATGTGAAAGTATTCAATTTTGTATACACAAAATTGTTTTTCTTTCAATAAACACCGTTTAAACTAAAACAAACCCCTAGCGCTCCACGTGTGAACCGCCGTGGAAATAGTTGTTTAATTTTTCTTTTCTTTTTAATTTGCATTTATTTCTCAATTTATTTATCAAGAAACTATAAAAGAAAATAGCATGTCAGATCCAAGGGCCTAGCATCTATTTCGACAGAAGGTAGTCTGCTGAGATTTCGAAGTATTTTATCAAGAAAGTCGTGGTCAATTGGTGCTAATGTGTTGCGATCGAATCGCGATCTGATCCTGAAACGGACCGCTTTGTCAAAAAAGTACTACACATGTTCAAGATCTTCCGGCTTACCTAAATGGGTAACATCGCTGATATAATTGTGTGGAAATCGTAGCGATAGTTGGAACGCATTACGAACGTTGTCACTACCACAGCTAGGGACAAGTGGGCATATCCTGGCAATCTTCTGTCATATGGACGATGACCGCTACAATATGGCCACAACTCCATACATATAGAACACGATCCCCATAAAATGGCCCACACTCTCCAAACATAGCCGACGAGTACCACCCTTTGTCACCTACTACTTAATACATATATCCAACGATCGCCACAATATTCCCAGTTGCCTGCATATAGCCGACGAGCGCTGTAATATAAGTCTTACACCCTGAACAAATCTGCCGATCGCCACAATATGACCCCTACTCCCTAAACATTGTCGACTATCGCCACAAATTATATCACCTCTGTTCCCTGGGCTGCGGGCGTCATAATATGATCCATATTCTCTACATATAGCCAACAATCGCCACAATATAACCGCCACTCCCTTCAAAAAGCCGACCGACGATCGGCGTAAGATGATCCCCTTCTTCTACACATAGTCGACGGGCGCCACAACATGAGTTGCCACAACATGCTAGTTTCCTAACTGTAGATATCAAAAACGGTCTTGCCTCGAAGGCAACAGGCAATGCACTTCGGGCAAGGGCAATATTCACAGTCATTCATCGTCTTTTTTTATAGATTGAGCACGAAACAGTCTAATATTTACTCTCTCTTCACATCTACAGTTCCGATGTTTATTACAAAATACTGATGCATGACATATTTTTATGAACAGGATATTGCTTACTGTCTTTTACAACAAGTTGTGCATTGTTGGCTGTTTGTTTTGGAGAATGCTATCGAAGCCCACTGTTTGAAACTCCAAAATGGGTTGCAGAAGAGGAGAACTTTCGGTAAATCGTGCAGCAACATCTCTTTAAAATGCTAATATTTAACACAAGAGCTATAGAGTGTATAGTGACACGAACTTTTGAATTACACAACAACCGACTATATTCCTTGCATCGTAGAGTGTATGATCCATCACCCCTGTAGTGGGCCTATACACTGGAATCAACGATAATATTCTCCGTTTCTCGAGTTGCAGAGTGTATTGTGATCGATCCAATTTGGAGATAAACGTCTCTTGTTGGGTTAGGCATTTGAGAATTTGACTATGGGAAACCATTTGTTAACGAACCCCGAAGGGGTGAGATAACAAATGATTTTTCATTGTCAAATTCCCGAATGTCTAAAGAAACAAGATACATTATCTCCCCTGTAATTTCTGTCATCGTTAGAAGTGACAACATTCTCCAAACCAGTTTTATTTGAACACGAACAATCAAACAAATGTCATTCTCGATCTCGGTCTATTTGGCATGATCGAATTTAAAGAAAACAATTTTGCGGTTCGTTCGGTCTATGATATGAAAGGTTTAGGGCCGTTGCTCGCATGTGGCGTGGATACAGATATGTTCTAATTGACCCGCTTCCGGCAATTAGAACACGGGAAGAGTGAAATACTGAAATTAGAGCACGAAGCCGATAGTCTCACCGCCAATCAAATCACGGGCTCAGAAAGAACAACGAGGTCAAATTTAACAGATGAATTACAAGTTGACATATTTTTCTTTTCTTTTCTATTATATATTTTTGTTTGTGAATATTTCGTACAGTGTACTGTTTGACTGTTCCCTTGACATTCATATATTATATATTCCACAATAACACTATTTCTGGCAATGACATATACAGCTCCTTGCTACAGAGAGGGTGTATAATCCGATAAAAATAAAAAAGTAAAATGCATCGTATCAACTGAAAAACTCTCATTCAAAAATGCCATTGTAAGCAAAGGTATTGTCCCCAAAAGACCATGGCAAATGATAGCTTACCATGGCATGTTGGTAAGCCAATACATAGCATTGCTGTTCTGTGTAAAGCTAGTTTTCAGTATGCTAGTTTGCAGACATTCTTGGATCAACGACACGAACAGTTTCTTTAACCTAGACCAAGAAAATGTTTCTTTACTGAACACTAACAGCTACGTAGTTGCCTCCCACTGTAAAAGATCTCATAGTACAACATGGCCGAAATGTTCCAAGTTCTAATTACAATGAAACATCAAAATAAATAGAGGATATGGAATGAGTGTTTTTCTCATATAATATTTACGAAACGAGTCTAAGAATTTTCCGTTTTGGCGAGCCTCTGGCGAGCCCAAACGGAAAATTCGGACGAGTTTCATAAACATTATATGAGAAAAACACTCATTTCATATTTTGTTTATTATATGACACACACACGCACAAATTAGCCACTTAGTATGACTTTTTAACCCATCACCTAACTTGAGTTGCAGACGGATCTTGGAACAAAACATCCCCGTATAAGTAAACATTTTCATTTTTTGCTTCCAAAACATAGGTTATGACACCTCATTGGAACGAGCTCGTCGAGCTCGTTCCAATGAGGGGTCATAACCTATGTTTTGGAAGCAAAAAGTGAAAATATAAAAACGAAATGAATGGCGTTTTTCTTGTAGGTAAAAGTTTAATACAATATAACCCACCCTAAATAGGACAGATAACGTAAATTCTCCCTACTGAAATTATGCAAATGTGACCCAGTTGTATTTTGTTTAGCCAATCAAATTGTCCAGTTTTGAAATTGACCAATGAAAGCTTCCAACTCTATTTATGCAAATTATGAAAATGTGGCCCAGTTGTATTTTGTTCAGCCAACCAAATTGTCTAGTTTTGAAATTGACTAACGAAATTGACGGAAGGTTTTATTTATCACTGATTAATATGAAAACAAAATATCAAATATTTTAAAGTGAACAAAACGGACGAGTCATATGATAAATATAGGTTGTTACCACCAGGTTGATTTATGAGACGGCGTATTGAGGTCGAGACCTTGTCAGTGGGCGCATATCGACGAGCCCGTTAAGATGAGTCGATATATAACCAGAGGCGAGGACGACACGTCAACACACCATCTCGGAAACCCTCGCAGTGGTAACAGCCTATTTATCTTACTGTATTCTACCTTCCCTTCTTCGTCTTTTTGTATAATGAATGGATTGGGTACAGCTTTTAATGGCTTGTGGTTTGACAGTCATTCAGCGTCTAAAGAATTGATTGGTTTTTATGAATGAAGATCATGGTGCTATGGTATTGCGTCCTTGCTCTATGCGTGACGCAGTTTTCATTCATCGTTCCACCTGTACCATAACCGCTTAAGTTTATAGTGGTGTTTCAGCTGTATGTTTCTTTGTTTTAGTTTCAGATTCAATACATGTAGGTCTATATGGAATACCATCATGGCAAAAGTCATCTAGTCTAATTTATTTCGATGATTTGGTGATACATTTACCATTTAATTACTGTTATCAAAATGATGAGTTCAGGTATGAGTTCAGGAAAGAAACGTTCTCTTCCTGAATCAAATGATCGTACGTGCTGCTGCTTCCCTCAATACAGATTTGTATTTTGCCCAGATGTTTTCACTTGTATGGGTGCAAATACGTTTTTGTAAGATAAAAAGAAAATATTCGCACGCGGTTCACAGCAGTGTAATTACGCGTGATCCAACTGCATGCGGATTCCCTTCTGTCATGCAGGTTCAAATAACTCGTATTAACTGTGTTCTTATGGATTTCAGAAAGCACGCACACCATTCTTCGTCGCTAAACATAATCTGCATTATATTTGCATTGTCTGGGCTGTTCAGTATGCGGATTACCCTTGTAGTTTTGTTCAGGCAAACCATATCCCCTCCGTTAACATGTCATATTAAACATTGAACATGATGTGGCTGGGAATTAAGGGAATTCTCAACGGATCTGCATGAATATGAAGTCGGTAATTGTTATCGGTTACGCGCCTTGATTTATCACTCAGAATATTGGAAAATCTGCTATTATTAGCCTCATAAAGTTCAGTGTGATTCAGATGAAACACTCGAGTCGAAGTAT
This sequence comes from Pictodentalium vernedei, assembly GCA_031216915.1. Taxonomy (NCBI): domain Eukaryota; kingdom Metazoa; phylum Mollusca; class Scaphopoda; order Dentaliida; family Dentaliidae; genus Pictodentalium; species Pictodentalium vernedei. The sequence goes on along the minus strand of CM062297.1, from coordinate 501,270,851 downwards.
AATGACGTACGGATGGGATCAAAGTATTAACTCTTTATACACCGCAACGGTAAAACCTTCAGAGCTAGTCGCCAAAATTGCCTTTTCCATTTTAATGTTTTTTCTTCAATGTTTGCCACGAAACAAAGCTTTTGACCCATCAATGTAACGAGTTCCCCGAGGTTGTTCCAATGAAGTCTGATAGGCTATGTTTTAGGCACAAAAGATCAATATTTTTGACTGTTCAAGAACTTTTTCTTTTCAAGTGTATTTTTCCAGATGTGTTAGGTATATGTCAACAGCAGTAATACAGTGCACCGGAAGTGGAATACCGTTAAACACTAAAGGAGTGGATTTTCAGCCCACGCATACATATCACACTGTATGCAGAGGCATTAGAGACAGTGGTAGCGTTTCAGTCAACATATGTACAGGTTAAACTCGGAAGACCTTCGACTGGAACTTTGTACGCCCGACGCACTTGCACCTAACCCAAGTGTTTTTGTCTCCCAACATTTCAATAACAAAGGTTAAACAATTGTACCAACCAACCTTTGGCAGCCATTCCACAAGAAATCGTAATAAATAACCAGTATCATAATGAAACCCTCATCATCCTCAGGTAAAATTAACGTTTGCTCTGTTTGTCAGAAATGGTGGACGTGCTTGTTCTCGGTAAACAAATTAGTGTGAGTGTTTTAATAAATAAATTCAAATTGCGAGGGAATATATTATCATTTGGCTGCACATTTAACCCCTCTAAAGAAAATGATGGCAATATTTTCACGAATCTCGTTACAGGCGTTTGGAAGCCTTATGCCCATTTATTCATTTATTAATCTTTAACGACACATTTGACAACCAAGGTCACCTCGTGTTCGACAGTTTTACGAATGTGGGAAGCCGGAGTACCAGCAGAGAATCACCAACGACTGCCAAATGCACTAACCCCGGAAAATCAGGGGTAGTGTTAGCTGAAGGAAAGCTCGCCTTTGACGTGCAGTGCGTCTTGGTACGCCGTGCCACTGTGCTCATCGCGTGGGCAATCAAGATTAAGTGTCTTGTCCAAGGTCATTACGCATTTAAAGGTGGTCGGGATCGAACCATGGACTATTCAATTTTATTTCAAATGCCCCCAACCACTAGGGCGCAGCGCCCCCAGGCTCTATGTTATTACGGATGAACAAAAACTTTACAAACCCTCACATCCAATATTGCGTGTCCACAAATCCGGACGAAAATATTTCGGGAGTTTCACTGACATTGAATTCAGTACAAGGTGATTGTTATTTCCAAAACAACACCAACAAGGAACTAACACTCACATTGTACGAAAACAAAAGCAAATGCTGCAGGTATACATTTTCAGCTCTTGGACCTTATAGGTGATTGTTTAGCACAGGCCTGAACAAGCAACACCACAGCCGGTATGTAAATTAAATAGCGACTGCTACCCGAAAAGTTTGCTCCACACGAGGGCTGGGTTTTCAAATCCCGTGTTCCTGGCCTCATATCACTTGACAACTGGCACGACGTCAATGAATAATGGAGCAAAGTCAAATCAGGTATGTCTCGACGCACAAACAACACATTCTAGATCTCACATTTGGATTCAGCTCTCTTGCAGCAGCCAGAGCGCAGAATAATTCAAGCACTTAAAGCTTTTAAACAATGGATACATGCAAGATATGTGTTAAAATTAAACTCAACGACTTTACTCGATGTATGTAATTTGGCCGTAGACTGGGTACATGGGCTATGATTGGTTTATCAAATGATTGTATATCTGTGTTTCCTACAAACAAGAAGATTTTTCACTGCAATATTTAGGAACAAGAACGAATCGCGGCGACAAAGTTACAATCAATGATTTTAAGTAATTTGATATATCAGTTTTTACGTTGCTCGCAGTGTAACCAAAATGTGTTAGTTCAATAACCGAGCCCCAGTCACAGGCTGGACTTCACAGCAAGTCAAATATCTGAAACGATTATAAACAATGTTATTTATATAACTTTCCTGCATAGCTTTAGGCTTAGTTCCCTCGCCGTCAGCAGTGTTGAATGAATGAATGTTTATTTCCAATATATGTTATGTTTACATGCACAAAGTAAATCATAATACAGATTTAGTAAATTTATATGAAAGCGGATGAATGAAAACGACTATTTAGCTGGTTGCATATATTGCGAGGAGATGGCATAGCCTGGTTGGCTGTCTTCCTGCCAAACCCATAAACAAATAAAAAATAAATAAAAAATCTCCAGGACAGCAATTTGGATTGGCTGGTGACGTTTGACAGATCCTTGATCCTCGATCCAGGTTGCTGTTTACACTTGACGGCTCCTAGTACCGTATTCGAGCTTTGTGATGATCCGCGAAAAGAGCAAAGAAGATCTCGAGTATAAGCCAGAAAATAAGCAGACTGTCATCTGCAAAAGGAGGTCCCCAGAGGGTGCATTTGGTGATGCTGCCCTGCACAGCAGGTTAGCATCACCAAATTAACACTCTGTGGACCTCAATTTGAATCAAGGTCTCAAACTTAAACAGAAAACGGTAGCCAGAGGATAAATTGGCCAACTGTAGGGATAGCATCAGCAAATTCACCCTGAGGGGACCTCATTTTGCAAATGACAGATTGCTTATTTTCTGGCTTGCTCGAGAATCAATATTAACACCCGCAAGATGTTGATTTGATTCTTGTCATGACTGTTGAATGTGGGTTCTATGGTAAGCAGATAAATGTGAGTTTCACTGTTTGCTTTATAATGCTCACCGGTAACATCCACTCTGAGAATGCGACTAGAAGATGCGCCATACCAAACAGTGGAACACAAAAATATCAACTGTAAAATAAATATCGCTACTTTAATTTGGTCATGGGAACAGGGCAATGATATTCTACAGTTCATTGACATATATCATTTCACAAAATATATAAAAATGATGCGACCAGTAAACGTACCATATTGAATGTTGACCAACAAGAAAGTCAAAATTAGAAAAGCATCGGTATTACTCGTCATCTGCATTCAATTATCCGCACTTTTATTTATTTATTATTATGCCGTAGGTAATAAACATAGTTACATGTCATCAATGAATTACAAATAACAAAATGTGATAAAAGACAAAACTAACAAAAACAGTGGGAATATGACAGTCCCAAATGCGTACTTCACGATCTCGCCCACAAAACACACACAGGCACATATATACACACACCCGCGCGAACAACACACATACACTCACACGCTCTTGTATTGTATGCTTATGTATGAAAACGTAGTCACAGGCATAAAAACAACTCAAGCATTACGTGGTAATGAAGCTAAAACCTATACATGGGTACAAGATAGATGGTTGGCACTTGGGGCGAGGTAAAAGGTTTCAGTATGGTTGAGAATGCCTGCACCGCAGACATTCTCCATTAAACCGATACAGTTTATATCTGAAGCGAACAGGCTCTGTTAGCCATGTTAGATCGAGCTTGCGATGTAAGCACTGCTGAATAGTACGTTATAGCTTCTAATGTGGTTCGAGAGGGAGTTACTAGTTAGGGTAGTTACGAAGAGTGCCATAAAATAAAACGATCGTCTTGGTTATAAGAATTTCCCCAGCCGTTCTTCCTGCCTTAACTTCCGTTTGGATAATGATGGAATATTCTGGACTCTAGATTGCTTAATAAAATACATGGCGTGGAAAAATGGGGGGGGGGGTGCTTGTATAACTAGGAGGCTTATGATTCATCAATATCAGATTGCTTCAGCTTGCAGGTGATTGCCAGTAGGCATTCCCTAGTAGAGTGGGCCAGTCGGATATTATGAGCAAAGCCATTCGTGCAGCACCGGGCCGCCTGAATTCCAATCATCAGCTTCCGAGTAGCAATTTCGACCATGACCTGGGCACAAGTTCAATAATTGGGCAATTGAAGGTGAGGACCTGTTGAGCACTGGAGATGATGTCCTGCCATTGAGTAGGGGTATACAAGTTTACAGAGTTTGATTTTATGAGTCATTCCGTTGGCATGGATAGCCATAAACGTTGGCAAACGCATAATACACATACACGCATTCAGTCAAATATGCGAACAGTAATAAATTAACACACAGACACGAGAATAAATATATAATCGTGTTCGGTGGGCTTTCCAAAAAGTTTGATCGCTTAGAGGTGGTTCGGGTATTCCATACGACACTCATATATTGCTTTCGTATACGACATGACCTTTGGAGTAATGTCGTAATTGAACACACCAATGAGTGTATGGAACATTTCCAGAGAGTTTAATTCAGGCACACCAGGTGCAGTATCTTCCAAGTAACTCATAAAACCTGATCTTTCGATGCGGTACAGGGGACATACCACGAGGAAGTGGAACTCATCTCCAGCTTCATCTTTACAGAATGGGCAAGTTCTTTGTTCTCTGGGAATCTGATTCTTTCTGTGCCTCCTCACTTCAATATTTAAACGATGCGCGCTTGTTCTAATTTTAGTAAATATTTTTCTTGCAAAGATATCAGTTTTTATTTGCAAGTATTTCTTAATGCTGAAAGACGGTTTTATATCATTATAAAGTTCTAGTTTGGAAGACGTTGCTGGTTTCTGTTGCCACCATTCAGCATACTGCAAGCGCATTGTATTGGTTAGGACTGTTAAACCATTCCCTTCCATCTGCAATCAATTATCCGCACTTGTTACAGGAAAAGAGGTTGTCTAAACAGTCATCAATCAATACAAAGGAGATCGGTTACTTATGTGAGATATTGTTTTCCGCACATCTGTAAATTTTTAAGAAAATTAAAAACTCAATATCTCTGAGGCAGGAGATGTATAGGGAATATATATATTCCACGACAAGCGCAAAAATATTGAAAATATTGTTCTGCGATGAAACTCATTTTCTAATTAAATGGTTATTAAATGATTATTTTAGGGCAGAACTGAGTCTGCATTTTTGAGCAGCGTTTCATCCCTCGCATTCGCATTCGCATAAAAAATGATCATCCTTTTCGTTTCTGAATTAGATTACTTGTTTCAATTTTGTGATTTAATTATTGAGTTATTATCACGTCACGCATCTCGCCATTCACATTTTTAAGAACCAAACTAAATGTTCACATTGATTGCGAATCGCATCGAAATTTCATATTTCGTTTTCTGGATTTAGGCGCAAACATGATTATAGGGTAAATCTCGGGGTAATGAAAAACAATTTCCGTAATATCAATTTACACTTTATCAAGAGAACGAATGGGGAAAAGGTATTAATATCTTTTGAAGGAGGATCATTTTACAATTTCATATCACCAAGTAACAATTTCTTGTGACAATTCTATATGAAACTGTGAACAGAAAATACCCCGTCCTCAGTGATGTGGGTCGTGCTCACGCTCTCCGTGAAAAAGTATGTGGCGAAGCCTGGAAAACTGACTAGCATAAACAATAGTTCGTACGTTATTGTGGACCCGGTAGTGTAATTTCAAAGTCTTCAAGAACGTGCACTATATTTATGATGCGTATGTGCATCAATTATGCATCGCACATATGGGCTCCTTTAGAAATGCGGATATTTGGGTACTCACACGTCTGAAAAAATTGTTCAAATGAGAGTGTCCTGATTTGGTGATGTGGTTTTCTCAGCCGCGGGGAATTCCTGCTTCATATTGTGCTTTAGTACAAGTATGTTGTGTGGCGTTGTGATTACCTCAGAATCACACCAAAATACTCCGATTTGTATTGTTGTATAGCAGGACAGAAAAGATGGACAGTAACAGTCGACACATTCTGATTCTGGTTGAGCTTCTCTCTTAACCAAGACACATTATGCATACTTATACTCAGAATGGTAGAGCAGTTTATGTAGAGTAAGTGGAGAGTGTATTATTACTAAATCACCCGTAGAGTGGAGATTCCACCCAAGCAATAATTGCACATTTGTTGCAATTCATAACAGGTACAAGCAAAATTTTAGCCAATGGACCATTGGCTGACACATTGATTGTTTTTTTTGTCCATATGTACAGAATTTGAAAATGATACTTTGGGTGATAACTTCACCCCACGGTGATTTAGTTACAAACCACTCTCCACATATTGTATACATTTTTTTCGATGGAAAGAACACTGTAATAGTTCTTCATTTTTGACCCAAAATAAAATGATAGGCTCCACATGCTACACTCTAAAATCAGTTGGGTTAAAAATCAGTACCCAATTAGGTTCATATTCTCTCAATTCAGTTGACTTGGGTTGATTTTTAACCCAAGTGCTTTCAGAGTGTGTGAGTGTAGAGACAGTAACAGAAGGAGGCCATTTGAAAGTTTGTGATGGCGATTCCCCCAAACGTGCTTTCAGATGAATGAAAATGTATATGTTGTCCCCTGCAGGACAATTTGAACAAAATTGACGTGAGAAAAATTGGTAAAATGGTAGCATTGGGCTTCAAACCGATAGATCCCCGGTTCGATTCCCAGCAGGAGTAACTACGTTGTGTCCTTGGGCTAGGCACTTAATCCTGATTGCCTACGTGGGGGGCACGGTGGCGCCGTGTACTAAGACGCACTGCACGTCGATGGTGCACTTGTCCTCAGCCAATGCTGACCATGCTTGTGTGAATTAGTACGTTGGGGAGTCTGACAGTTGCTCACCGTTGCTCGGTGGTTCTATCTATCCAGGTACCCCGGCTTCCTTCACCCGTGTCGGACACGAGTTGATCGAGGTCGAAAGTGTCGTTAAACCTCCAGACAAGATAAATGAAATGGTTAAATGGTAAGTCCTTGAACCTATAGCTACGGTAACAGTAGGGATTAGCTGGAAATATAATCAGCAGGTAATGTTCAGAAAAATTGAAAAAGCAGCTGTCTGTCTCTGAGTAGACACCATTCGCTCAGTCATACTTTTTATTGGTTGGAATCGGCTATCAATTACACTTACTTATTCGTCCACGTCAAACCTAGTGTATTCTTCGGTTTAGTCTTTCGGTAACAGTTGGAACCCGCCCTCGTAGCACAAACGTTTTGAGTCCACAATAGCCGTTGACCATGTCAATCTGCTGAGGATTCTGCATTTGCGGATCAGTGACACTATATTTGAGGTACAACAGTCGGAAAGAATCGACACTTTGTTAACTATGTGATAGTGGGTTGACGGAAATTGAGACATGCGCCTTTTAGCAACTTTCATCATATGCCGAGCCTATAAGCCATCGGAATACCAAGAACGCGACGATCTGCGTCCTAACCGGGTCAACTTCATCCTCTCGCATGGTTGAAAACAATTAAATTTCATTGTTTAGACGTCTTCTTCCTTTGGAAAAAAAATTGATGGACAATAAATGTCCACTTTTTTTGTAAACGCCCATGTCTATATATAGGCCCAACAATACTAATGTATTATTTTTCTGCAGTCGTGTACCAGGTGAAGTGTTTTAAATACTAGACTATCCTAAGAATATGAGGCTGCAAGCAGGGGGCGTCATGATGACCGATTTGAGGGATTTGTCCGGACTGAGATGGTTCAAGTTCCAGCTGACAAAGGATATACCAACTACATCATCAAGGCATGCCTTCGACGAAGGCATGCCTTATCGGTGCAGCTGGAATATTAATATCACTTACTCTGGATTATAGTCCAATAACAGAAGAGCTCTTGAAGCTGTGGTGTGGATCAATACATGTAGTAGTTGTGACGCAGGTGCTTCCCCACTTCCTGTTAACTATCATCGTGCCTTACGCCACATTAGTTACCATCAACAGCCCGAATCAGGCACTACACGCGAATCGTTATCTAAGACTTAAATCCAGACAAAAACTTCCCGACTGGAAGAATGTTTGTGGGTGTCACACCCTGTACCCCACCACACGTACAAACACACACTGAGCTTGATCCTTCCTAACTAGAAAAAAGTTTCGCATGATACATGCCATTTTGCAAGAGCGGAATTCAAAAGTGGAATGCGGAAAATTATCTTCGTCCTGGAAAATGAATTTGTGACACTGAATATGAGTACTCTTCCATTCGTAGTCCGCATGTGTACACATTAAGCAATAATGTAATAGCGAAAAAAGAAACGCGACTTTTTATTTTTCTTTTTTCTGTGGTAAATATTTCAAATCTGTTATGGATGATTATTTCATTGTTTGGATTTTGATGCTATTTCTTCATTACTGATTAAATTTTGAGGCGTTTTGTTGTCTTAACACAGAAGGTGTTTGCAGGGATAACGTTCAGACGTGGATACCCTACGCCATTACCTAATCAAAACTAACAGCGGGTATGCCCACCCTGGGCTTCAGTCGCAGTTCTAACTCTCCGCACCACTGACCCCAACAAGTTATTTATGGCCCTTTGTGGAGTGTTATCGCGTGCACGCTGACACGCTTCCTGGCCCTCCTGTCCAGCTCGTCCCAAATGTGGGGACAAATCGAGACTGTAGAGCGGCCAATCGAGAACAGAGACATTGTTTTGGTTGAGCAAGTCACGACAGACCCTAACAACGTGCGGCCTCGCATTATCCTGCTGCAACGTAAGGTTGCGTGCACAGATAAGTGAAAGGACGTGAGGCATGAAGACCTGATCCCGGTATCTTACGGTTGGAAGATTGCCCTGGATGACCACGAGAGGTGTTTTCGCGCCATGAGAAATCCTCCTCCCCCAAAAAACATAACAGACCCCCCCCCCCCCCCCCACCCCGAATCTGTCATTTTCCTTAACGCACGCGTCAGCATGTCGCTCACCTCGACATCGATAGCAACGTTGCGAACCTTCTGACCTGTAAAACGTGACCCGAGTTTCATCAGTGAATAACGCACGTCTTCAGTGGGCCAAATGAAACCGATTTGGTGCATTTGACCGCAGCCATTGCAATCGACGTTGACGTCGCCGACCGCAGCAGTTGCAATCGACGTTGACGTCGCGTGGGGGTAAGTTGCAAAACAACGTAGGTACGTTGTGGCCTTAAATTGAATTCCCGTACCTTTTTCCTAACTGTTATTGGACACACTCTGCGATCATGAGTGCCCACAACCTGACCCGCCGTCTCCGTCACCGTCTGAAATCGGTCACGGAGGTGTGAGAGCCGTATGCCTCTATCTTGACGTGCCGGCGTAACGCGTGGACGTCCGCTCCTGGAGCGGTCAGCTAATCTTCCCGTGGCTCTGAGGCGTCCAACTAAATGGGCTATCGTAGACTCAGGGTCCCCAAGTTGCTGAGCGACGAGACGTTGAGATTGGCCCTGCATACCCAGAGCAATAGCCCTACCCCTATCAACTTCGGACATTCGCGGCATCTTGCTTTCTAATCGAGTTGAAATGAAATGTTGTGCAATCGATGTGTATTGCTCAAAACTGTGCGCGGTTTTCAAGCCCACAACACGTGGCCGTACCCCGAATGCACGCTTTGTCAAAAAATCTGTTGAAAGCATGTAACGTCACGCGTGATCATGTTTGACTGTATTTTGACCAAAGGCTCTTTAGACAGTAACGTCACGCGTGATCATGTTTGACTGTATTTTGACCAAAGGCTCTTTAGACAGTACACCCAGGTAGCTATGTATCAAACTTTACTACATTTGATCTACGGATAAAGCAATTTTAGTACCAATACTGAACTTGCGTTTCTTTTTTTCCGTCAGTATAGTTGTTGATTTATGATGACAGGATCGGCGGTTGGTCACTTTGGCGTATTGTTTACTGATGTGAAACTCATCGTTCTGTAAGATTTGAGGGGGGGGGGGGGGGGGGACGAACGGCTATACCCTTCAAACGGATTCATTGTTTAGTTAATGCACGGATTTGCATTGTCTGCACTTTGCACTCAGGTGTACAGATGCATACATAGTACTCACAATTTGCTAAGGCACCCCCCCCCCCCCATACCTCTGCATATTTGTACATAAGAGAAAATGTGTTCATTTTATGTTTGTTTGTGTATTCTGGTGCCGTGACACTTCTTTTAACAATCTGGGCCATATCATGCCGGATAACTGTATGGGTGAAGAAGCCCGGGGTACCCGGAGAGAACACACTGAGCAAAGGTGAGTAGCTGCTGGACTCTCCAATTTACTATACCCGCATACGAGGGTTAGGGTATAGGTTGAGAAAAGGCATACAACACGTTGTCCTCAGACGTTCAGTATGTGGGCGCTCTACTTTTGCCTTTATCCACTGTTAACCCTGCTTATACTGGGATAGTACATTGGAGAGTCTGACAGTTATTCGCCATGGCTCAGTAGTTCTCTCATGGTACTCCGACTTCCTCCACCTGTAAAATTGTCCGAATAATACGACCTAGGTTGTTGTTTACCCCCAATGAACAATAAAAAATACCCAATTACATTTTATGTACAAATATGTAGATGGGTAGATGGGTAGATGGGTAGGGATGGTCCTTAGCATTTTTAAGGAAGTAGCAAGTAGTATAGTCATAACCAGTCGAAGATGAAGACTCAAATCCTCTCCCTCGAGTGTTTTTGCATTGCAGATGGCGCGTTGATGCACTTGACGCAATATTGATAGGCGTATATCAATATTACTGAAGTTTAAAAATCATGAAATATTTAACTGCTATTATTATAGACATTATAAATCTACTATATGTTAAAATTTGATAAACTGATAAGAAAAACCAACGGAACTATATGGGGACTATATTTTATCGCAGAGGGCTATTAATGCGACCAAAGGATAACAAAGTGCTGTGGGCATTCGTTCTTCGATTGGGAGCCTAATCAACGTGAGTACTGCTCACCTATCACTGAAAACGGTGCTTTGAATCAAGTATTATAAAAAAGAATATCCAGTGTCTTTGAGGGGATTCCGAAAATGAACTCGTGACGACGACAAATTCTTATTTTTCGATTGTGGCAAGACACTCACGAAACATACACATTTGTCTCGGTCACTCATGAGATAGTAGTATGTCATGTAGCCGGACAGGTACAGGTTGCAGGATCTCATGCAGGATCTCATGTGACGTCATAGTCACGTGAGCCAGAGACGTCATGTTGTGTTGTCATGGTAACCCGCGTGAGCGGCCATCTTGTGACGCCATCCCCATAGTGATATGTGATATGAGTGCGCATACGTAGCGCGTGTTGTTAGTCTGCTTGGGCCAAGCCGGAACATCTTCTTTGGCCAGTGGTTCGAACGTGAATGATGTCAAGTCCCTGCTTTGCCTAATCTTATGTAACTTTGACGGACGTGTTTGGAGACACCACCCCAGTTCAGCAAATTTTAATCGACTTTTTGATTCTTGGTTGGGGTTTGTGTTTGTTTCCTATAGGATTATAGGTTAAAGTTGGGAAAGTTAGAAAATTAGTATAGAAAGTAATGGAAAAGAAACAGAATGGGAATACAGAAAGTTGATTGGTTGATTAACTTCGATCTGATTGGTCAGTTTGGCGATCAAACTGCAATCTTGTTCCTTAAACTGTAGGGAGTATTTTTTTTAAAGATATAAGAAATGTATACTGTGAACGGAATAAAACTTAATGAAATGTTATATATTGCGGTTTTTTATTAACTCCCCAACAGAGATACCCGGATGTAGCATAATGTACACAGATGCAAAAACCTGTATGACAAGATTTCTCAGATACCCCAATAGGTATCCTCAAATTAGTATCCTATAAAAGGTATCCTCGATAGGTATCCTAAAATAATACAATACCGGACCATAGGTATCGTCAAATACCCGTATGTGCCTATGTGCTAGGGAACAATGTGTCACATTGTGCATTTTCACATAAGCACATATCGGCACGTTCAGCATGTGCCTATGTACTAGTGCACAATGTGTCACATTGTGCATTTTCACATAAGCACATATGCCAAAAATGGATTCCCCATAAGGTATTCCCGATAAGTATCCTCAAATAATACAATACCAGGTTATAGGTATCCTCAAATACCCGCATGTGCCCATTTGTTAGGGCACAATGTGTCACATTGTGCCTTTTCACATAAGCACATATCGGCACATCCAGCATGTGCCTATGTGCTAGTGCACAATGTGTCACATTGTGCCTTTTCACATAAGCACATATGACAAAAAGGGATTCGCCAGAAGATATCCTCAAATAATACAATACCATGTCTTAGGCACCCCTTTTTTCTGAAGGCTAAGAGTCGTATGTGCGAGTCACTCGAACGAGTAATTGCTCGATAGCACAATTTTCGATGAGCTTGGCGTCGTTCGAGCAGTGGTTTATCAGTAACTGCTCGATAGCTTATTGGCTTTGGGAATTATATAGGCTTTTGTTATACAGAAGGGAGATACCTCTGCATATAGATTATGGAAAGTCAAGCAATCTGATTGGTAGTTAGCGCCAGTAAAGTGAACTGATTGGGTGATCAAGATAAATGAAACAACAAGAGTAATCGGAATAGGGTGAGAATTAACAAGAACAGACCAGAACAGCTAAATATAGCAATAATAAGCAAAGCTGTTCTCGCTGATAGGCTCTTCTAGTCTACTGGAGTATCCTCCTGAACAAAGGAACATGGTCGGGTAGACGAAAACTATTGCATAGATAGATATATGCAGAGAATTCTGAAAGAATTCGAAATGGTACAACTTGTCGGGTTGTTTGTGGTAATTCTACGAAACGGGAAATTACTCTTGTCCAGGGGAACAAACCCTCCGAACATACCCCTGTCCTATAAGAAGGTTTTAGGTCACATAGCAACCACGTGCTACCATAAAAACCAAGATGGCGGCCTCCAGTATACAAAATGGACGACGGAAACACGTATCATCATAACAACACGCACTGCGCATGCGCACTCACATCACGTATCACTATGTGGATGACGTCATTAGATGGCCGCTTACGCGGGTTACCATGTCAACACAACGCGGCGCCACTGGGTCACGTGACTATGACGTCACATGAGATCCTGCAACCTGTACCTGTCCGGGTACATGACATACTACTTGAGATCAATTTCGATATCTGCTCGAAATCACAAGATATAATCTTTATCCACTACCATTTACAGAGAAATACGCGACAATTTAAATAAATTATCTCTGATCTAGTTAGGTGTTTGCATACTTTATTAAAATGGGTAATTTGAAAGAGGGCAGAACTGATCCTTAATTTTTCGAGCAATGTTTCATCCCTTTTCGGTGGACTTGTTAGACACATTAGAAATCCTCTAGATAAGCTTGAACAAACTGTTCAACATGACGGAGTTTCTGATCTTGCTGAACATCTCCAAGAAAGAGTTTGAGAGAGTTATGCAAATGCTGTTCACCCATATACTAATAAGGAATCATTTATCACAAATTTAATTAATGAAGCACCAGGTACGATTTTTGTGAGCGAGGTTAAAAAATTTCGTGCTAAACCGTGACGAATTCGCGATTCTTTTTATAACATAATGCGTAATTTTAATTTTTAACTATCCTGACTAAAAAATATTTGTTAACAGCTTGCCTTTTAAATTTAATCATTTCTTTTAATTTCGCCTCAAAAACTTAGTTTTTGACCTCTCACATGAACGAGTTCTGTTCAATGATCGGAGTCATAATCTATGTTTTCGAGACATAAAATGAAAATATTTAGTTATTCTGGAATTGTTAGTGTTAATGATATTTATATATATGGGCAATTTTATGGTGATTATGTGATAAAATGGCATGTCAACATTGTTTGCACATCAGATTAGAAATAACAGCTGTCTATCAAAATATTTTCCTAATCCACGTACTGACAAAATTTTGACCTCAGCAATATAGATTCATCTCATGTTATCAGCTGAAGCAATATTATTTCAGTTGAGTTATTATCAAGGTTGCAATTATAGCTGATATTACAATCATAGCCATCAAAACGGATTTAAAAGAACTTTGCACCCGCGAAGTTATTCGAGGCCGGCTGTGGAATGCACATGTTTATGACCGGAAAATTGCATTACTACGTTCATTCCACGTGGACAAAAACTAACACGATTCAGTGTTTTAACCACTTCTTGTGTTCTTGGATTTTAATGCATGGGCGTTGGAAGCAAATTGCAATTGGTCCGGAAGCATATGATGGGAAGATTTTGGTAGGTAGGGACCAGGAAGGGTTCCCTGATGAAACGAATAGGAAGTTTTGTAAAAGAAAGTGCTTCTGGTAAAGCTTTAAATCTCTTGTTTCTTAAGTGAATGCATATAATTGCTTACTGCCTCAAACACCCTTCCCAAACAAGCGGCCGTGTCACCCAGATTAACATGCACTTCATATCATCCCTTGAGTGCATTGCAGATCGCGTCTTGATGCACTCAATGGACGATATAAATGTCTTATTTTCTCGGTGAATATAAATCATGAGCCATGATCGGGTCGGTCTCATTGGTTTCGTTTTCATAAAAAGTCATCTGTCATATTTGCAGAAATGAAGTTTTCCGTTTATCTTGACTGAGTTTTGGAAATGTTTTCCGAAGCCTGTTATAGCCACTACTCGGGATAGATACATACTTTGGAAAAAAGCGCGGAGGCGGGGTGTGGGTGAAGAAGTTCCAGTCCAGACTGTAACCTTGTAAAATTATTTTAAATCGCACAAACAGAGTTTTCGCTGATAGACCTCTGGTCCTCCCAGACCGCTTTTGGCACCCCTGTATTGTCATATGGAATACATTTGGTAAGTTATTGGCATGACCATTTTCACTAGAAAGCATATTTGGTTATATTTTAATCCTACATTTACTTAATGTTGCATCATTAAATTTTAAAGTGTTTCCCTATCGAATTGCTGTTGACTGCGTTGTTTGGTCGTCGACTAGCAAATCATGCTTTCGAAACAAATTATGCAATCCGGATTAAGATGGTTAACAAGTGAACCCTCGTCTTACTGTCCGACTCATTTAAAGGTGACACCCGATCCATACCAATGTACAAAGGAGGTCTGCTTGCATATTTAAAGGCTGTCTCGCCTAAATGATTAGGCGCGGACCCTACTGCTACTGTTCCGGAATGTCAGCTTCTTGTGGTTTAATGAAGTGAACTCTGACCCTCTCCTTATTTATTCTCATATCTTTTTTTTTTCAGCCATATAACCGTTATGAAATTTAAACACAGGGCCGACCCACAGATGGAAGATATCAGAATGGTTGAACTCTCAGAGCGATCGAAGTTCTCAGTCTGCTTTTTGTGATCACAGAGCAGAATATATAATGCGGCATTTGTGTATACGTCGGGTGACATTTGTATAATCTATTTTTGAGATGTTGAAGAATTTTTTTGTTAGAAACAACATTGCTTCGTAGTGCATATTGTTATAATTTATATATAAAGGATCACTGAGGTCACAATCTAATATTTCGAATTGCTTTAAACTCTTTGAACTGAGTTCACTTAAATCGATTGAGCCGAGTTTTACAGAGAATCTGATCGATGTTATTGTTCATCTTTTAAAAACTGATACTTGACTCGTGACGAATTTGAGATTTGAATTATCACAAAAGGTGTAACTTTTCACGCTATAACTTAAAAAAGAGGGAAGTTTAATTAAGTTCTATTTCTCAAACCAACTCGTTCACAATGTTACGACATCTCATTCACGTCTGTTTAATAAACTCGTAGCGGCAAGATCTCCGTGTTGGGCTGTATTATGCTGATTAAAAATCGAAAAAGAAAGTGTAAGTTCAACCCTGACTCAGTTAGCAATGTAATCTTAAGAACAATAAACTTGTTTGGAACATGGAAGCCCAGAGATCTATTATTTCCAGTCTTTGATATCGAGTAAGTGAGAAAGGAGTCGAGAACTATCTCTGGAGAATGTCAAATACATGCTTTCGGAAATGAATTGATTTAGCCTTAACATCTACCGGGACAATATTAAAGACGGCTGATGTTCGCTTCTGCGACGTTTCTCGTTAATACTATATTTCAAGTACAAGAGATCACTCGGTCTGGCTTTCTGCACTATTGTGAGAGATGTGTGCTTGATTTGCCACCATTAATAAAAGTCATATATGGATATTAAACTAGGCATGAACGTGCATGGGGAGGAGGAGGGTATTGGAAATGCACAGCTGGGAGGGACCACAGTATCTTTCTCACTCGAATATACATATGTCAATACACAGTTCTGCGATTGCAAAAGCGGACAAATTCATTTTAGCCAGATCTATACTGGATCGCGATCTGGTCGAAATGTTCTATTCGTGTGTTTGCTCACAACAGTGTGGAATCTCACCTGTCGAAAACTAAGATGCGAAAACATCGGATTTTAGAGGCTATTGTCGTATGGGTTCTTGATTCAGTTTTTGTTTTTGAATTAGTTTATTCAGGAAATATCGCACCACCATTACAAGTGGATTAGGAGAGGTGCCGGGTCGCACGCATAACGCGATCTGATCAGGAAAGACATTGATTTTGTGATGATAGTACTTTTGGAGAGGTATCGTACCTACGCACACACTCAAAACTCATTTGGGTTAAATACCAATCCAAATCAACTGGGTTGAGTGAATATGGACCCATTTGGGTTCATATTCACTCAGCCTAGTTGATTTGCGTTGATTTGTAACTTAACGGGGTTCATATTTACTCAAACCAGTTGATTCGGGTTGATTGTTAACCCAACTGATTTCATAGTGCGCATGCAGACAGCATCCTCCAGCATGTACTGAAAAACGACAAATGTCATTAGTTTGTATAATTAATCGCATGCTAGATTATATTAATGTTCTTTAAGTTTTGCTGACTGATGTCAATCGGACTTCGACTTGGGGTTATAAAAATGGATGGCTCAAATGTGATACGGAGTAAAATATGAACACATTGACTCCAATGTATCGTCTTTTTCATGCAACAGTGCACCATAGGCAATTGCCGCAATTCTAAGAAGGCATTACAGTCGGCGTCTTGTTACCACCAAGGGACGATATTTCAAGTACCCAGATATGTTCGGCCATATTTCATGTCATACTGGAATGATAAAATTTCACATGTAATACTTGAAAGGTGATTCACGTATTCCTTGAACAGCGTTCGCATATCGGACCCAGTCTACCGCGAAGAAAACACGTACCAGGCAGTGAATGAGGTCACATGGAAGCCTAAATTACAACCAGTCCTTTATGTCTCAGCTGCCGGAGAAGACAAGCAGAATAGCTGTTTGCACGCTTTGACACTTTTCTCCACGTTGTAGCTTTTCTGTTCAACATTAATTAGACGTTTGGAAAAGTTAAGTGTCAGAAAGCAGAAAATAAGGGGTTGCGCTTCGTAACAATCAAACAATATACTTGCCACTGATGGCTGTACGACTAGATTGTCGGAGCGCTCATTGACTACATGTAGAAGAGTATCTGATATGTAGCCATCTTAGTGTGGTAGAGTGTGTGTGTGGCTGGGGAGGGGGGGGGGGGGGGGTTGTAATTGCTGCTATATAGACGATCCGTCAACAACAAAAAGTATTTTTTCTAGAAGATTTTCCGATGCTTCGCCTTTGCTTATTGTTTTTTAAAGGAAAATACTTGCATGTCTGTTAAAAATGAATAGGTTGATGATGTGTGATAAATATAGGCTGCTGTCCAGAGTAGAGGTCGAGACTTTATAACACCATCTCGGAAACTCGCAAAGTGGTAATAATCAATCTATCTTACAATGTTCTTCCCTTTCTTGACTTGTTTGCACATTGAAGGGATTGGGTACAGCTTTTTAGCTGAGTTTGTTCTAACTGCGTTTTTTTATGAATGAAGACCATGGCGTTATGGTATTGCGTTCTTGCGCTGTGAGATGGTGTAATATCCTTTACTTCTTCAACTTGTAATATAACAGCTGAAGTTTATAGTAGTGTTTTAGCTGTGTGTGTCTTTGTTTTTATTTTTCATGTTTAACACATGGTTGGCTTATATATAATTGGAATCATGGCAGAAAAATTAATTAGGCTAATTTGTTTCGTAGACCTGGTGATTTATTTATCATTCATTTACTGTTATCACAAACTGTGGCCTCGACATGTGTAATAACTCTATGCCAAATGAGTGTTAGTAAAGAACGTTCTTTTTTGTGTGTGATTTCCACCACCAGTACAGATTTGTACTTTGTGAAGACTTTTCTATAGGTATTGGATGAAATACGTTCTTGTTGTAAGATAAAAAAATGAATATTTTAAAAAACATTTCAGTTGTAATTTATAAAAAGCACCAGTGCCGATCTCAGAAAGTCGATACAATGTTTTATTTTCATGCTAAGCTCTCATTTGGTAATGTGATAGCTGTTACGCTGCGACAAGATCACGGCGTAACAGCTTCCAGGTCATCAAACATCATCGATAGGAGCATTTGATGACGTGACACCATCTTGGGTGGGGGTAGATGAATTTGCAAGTTTTTCGGTGACCTTCCAGAATGATCAACCCAGTTGTATAGAGATGAGTGGTCTATCCCAATAACCACATGACATCAGAAATCAAAGTGATGTCGTGGCATTGCGAGGGACTAAGTTTCGAAGTTTAATTGAATCGGTTCTGTTTTGGATGTTATTATTTCATAAATTACACACCACGTGATACAAATAATATGAAATTCGTTACAATTTGATATGAGATTTCTGATGAAATCGTGGCTTATCAGATAACCTCTATGTTTGCACACGATGATTGTATTTGTATTTATTTATACGGCAAGATGGCCTCATTGCTGTGCCTTGAGTTTATTAACTGCATGATTGAAACGCAATAGTCGTTAGTAATAACTGATGTTGAGAAGTGTTTTAGTATTGGAGAGACTTTACTTGACTGAAATTGTATCCCCAAAGCGGCACCACATCGTTCGGAAGACCAATTGCTATTTGCTCAGAAGAACCGCAATTCCGAAGACCCAATACTCTCATGACCCTTATTCCAGCGACACAATGCTACATAGGTTCGACATTCCGAAGGCCCAATACTCCGAATGATACAATATTCGGAAGTTCCGACATTTCGAAGGTCCGATATTGTGAAAGTCCAATAGTCCGAAGGCCCATTCACTCCTAATCTTTGGTACTCCAAAGATCCAATACTTCGAGGGGCCAATACTCCATCGACGGACTCGGAACTTGCGAGTATCGGATCTTCCAAATATCGAAACTGTCTGATAATGGATCTTCGGACTATTGGGTTTGCGGAGTATAAGAGCATCGGGCTATTGGCATTCGGAGTATCACACCTTCGTGTTATTGAGCTTTCAGCGTATTAGACTTCCGGGGAACCGAACACTGGGAGTACTGGACCTTCCTTCGGAGTATTGGGTCTGTTGATCCGCATAAAGGAGACACTAAGGGAAATGGCGAGAAGTTTGAAATGCAAGTGTCTATTAACCTTGTCCGAAAATTTAAAGTAAATAAACCGATTCCCTTTCACCCTATCAATTGCTTTTCGATGTACTGATGTACCGGGAATATTGCTTCCTATGCTGATTGGATAAATCACTTTTCTCTGTACTTCTTCAGACTGTAATTTTGTTTTCACGGGCAGGACAATTTATGATTTAGGTTTGTGAAAATGCCACATAACTCATTTAGCAAGCGTGCCACAAAAAAAAAAAAAATACACAATACTAATATGGTTGGATCGGAAATATTTGATTCATTATTGTGTTCTGCCCCATGTCGGTCTCAGGGTGATATATCACCGCGGAAGTGAAATTAAATTTCTGAGATGGAAGAACTCAAGTTTTAAATTACCTCTTTTTCTGACAAATACTTTATCATAGCGATATTTGATTTTTCATGTACAAAACGTATTATTCGATTCCGCTAGCGATTCTGTCCAATAGCGAAAATTGAATTTTCGTCTCCCTTACATGTGTTGCGATATACGATGATGTGACAAAAATATAAACACCAGGCTACATTTACTCGCTAGTCGTTTTTCTTTCTACTCACAGCTCCTGGCTCAGCATTTGTTTTAATCATTTTCAGTCAGATGTGTTTGAATAACAATCCCCATTAACTACTTTTGAATCTATAAAACAATAGGTTTGTGGCTGCTGTCTCCGAACAAAACTAGTTTGGGAAGTCCGCAAAAATGCGATGTTCTTCATTCGGGCAGACTACTCCAACAAACAAGAAGACCAGGGTCAATACTATAGAACTTTTACAATTGTATTTTCTAGAATTGTATTTTCTAGTTACGACTTTAAGTGGGTTGAATTGACCATTAGCATTTTCAAAGGTGTGGCAATTTGCCAGTTGGCAAATTGTCATATCATTTAAAATGTTAATGGTTTATTTTAGTCAGTTATGTTAATAGGTAGGAAATAAAATGCTAGAAAGTACAATTGTAAATGTTTGAAGTAGTGGCACCAGGGGCCAATACTATAACACTTTTACAATTGTATTTTCTAGAATGGTATTTTCTTGTTCTGATTTTAACTGTTTTAAAATTAACCATCAGCGTTTTCAGAGATCTGGCAATTTGCCAACTGGCAAATTGCCATATCTTTTAAAATGCTAATGATTAATTTTAGTCAGTCATGTTAATAGGTAGAAAATACAATTCTGAAAAATGCATTTGTAAAAGTTTTATAGTATTGGCTCCTGATCATCCATTCTAATGTTGTCCATCAATGCACGCATCGTCCAACCATCAATCAATGGTCCACCACTCCTTCTTGTTTTCTGTGTCATCGTCTACTACTGTGCTTCAACGTACTGGAGTTTATTTTGCCCATTTTGTGCAGCTTTTGATCACTCTGATTTTATCAACAAAAATGGATTAAGGACTCTTTAGTCCAATCGGTTATAAGGTATGGAAGATGGTAAATATTACTATAGCGCCCACTCACCCGTGTAGAACCTAATATCTCTCTCTCCCCCTCTCTCTCTCTCTCTCTCTCTCTCTCTCTCTCTCTCTCTCTCTCTCTCTTTGTGTGTGTGTGTCTCTCCCTGTGGCTCTGTGGCTCTGTCTCTCTCTGTCTCTCTCTGTCTCTCTGTCTCTCTCTGTCTCTCTCTGTCTCTCTCTCTCTCTCTCACCCTCTCTCTCTCTCTCTCTCTCTCTCTCTCTCTCTCTCTCATATATGGGAACGTTTGTGGGTGCGTGGCCCACATGTCATTAAACACACACATTCCATACGCTTGTGAAGTTCAAAAATACTAATATAGTTGAAAGAAAGACATTTCTTACATGATTATGGTCTTACCTACGGCGGTCCAGAGATAACATTTCATCAGAGACATGAAAATAAACGTTTTGAGATGGGAGTACTCCACACCTCAATTACTCCTCTTTTCTGATAGACATATTACCGGTCCATATTTTGATTTGATAAACACATTACCGATCCATAATTGATTTTACATCTTCCATAATTATATGTCATTGGATCATGTCAACCAGTTTGATCGGTTCAGAAAAAAAACAATTATCGTTTGTCACACTGCCTGGATGCGGTTTTTCTGTTAAGGAAATTATGCACCTGGTGTTATATTTGTTTTTCAACTGACGAGGTTCTTTTCAACTGACTGCTCTGTTTTAGACTGCATGTATCTACCTTTTTTCTCTTAAGTTGGATACGGATAATCTTTAGCTGTCTACTTTTTGTACAACACGCGGATGTACGAATGTTCATTTCGTGTTGACAAAAGGAGTGAAAAACAACGTGACATGGTGTGTAAAGGAAACATCTTCGCGAGGATCAAAATATTGAAACCTTTTAACGATTAACGATGTAAAAACAGCAGTTTGGTCTCTTCTACCACACATTTGGTCCACATTTCCTAAATGAAATATTTCTGCAGTGCAAACGCCGTGGACTGGTCACTTTCCACGTGGGACAATATTTTCACGGACTCAATAATATTAGATTCCAAACACTAATTACAGGAATACTCAGCAAAAAATTAATTAATGAAGCACCGGGTACAACTCGGTGCTTCATTAATTAAAATTTAGCTGAAAAGGATTGTTATTACCTAGTAAACGCATGCGTGGATATCACTTCCCACGTATGGATTACGATCAATCCA
The DNA here is from genome assembly GCA_031216915.1 of Pictodentalium vernedei. Lineage (NCBI taxonomy): Eukaryota > Metazoa > Mollusca > Scaphopoda > Dentaliida > Dentaliidae > Pictodentalium > Pictodentalium vernedei. The sequence continues at coordinate 501,248,926 of CM062297.1, read as the reverse complement.
CGGCGACTGTACTGTAAACCAAGGCAAAGTCAAGAAAAACAAAGGAAAATAGTATCCCAGACGCTGTCTTAGATTCAGTTTTCTCGCATTTCCTTGCGACAGATGACAATAGTGTTGAGGGTGAAAATCGGAAAGATTATTATTACCGGATTGCGACAGATTCTATAAATTATATGAGTAGTTCTCTACTAACTTCATCACTTGGACCATCCACCATGTCTTGGTATTTGAGATGAAATACTTTGGAAGATTTACCAAATAATTAAGATAAGCGAGTTTCAATAAGTCTACCCTGTCCTTGATCGTCATCCTCTGCACTAGAAGCAATCAGGGTTGAGCTTGGGTGGATGACGATCAAGGACAGGATAGACTTATTGAAACTCGCTTATCTTAATTATTTGGTAAATCTTCCAAAGTATTTCATCTCAAATACCAAGACATGGTGGATGGTCCAAGTGATGAAGTTAGTAGAGAACTACTCCCTGGATATCACGGACCTAGGCGTAGGGGCAACCCAGGGTACAAAATCGTCAGAGACAGAGTCATGGAGGATGACAACCTTAATTGGCGAGAGGAGGTCAAATCAAAGAGGTATTTGGGTGGTCTGCGTGATAAAGAGAAGCATGGTTTTGAAGAGAACCTTGATGACACCTTTGGAGTTCACTATTGTTCAAGCTGAGGTCACGGTCTCTGGAGCTGAGGGGAAAATTGGGAAAACAGTGAAAAGAAGTACCAGATGTGTAAATTAGGCGTGATGGGGAGACCCTGGAACACTTTCTTCTAGAATGCCCAAAATACCAGTCTAAAAGAATAAGATTCACTGGGAGTATAATGGGTAAGTGGGATGGGAGAATGAAGGACATGTGGTTAGTGAGTTACTTAAATGAGAGGGTTAGTCTGCTAATCGGGGAGATTGGGAAAAATGGGGCAAGGGATTCATCAAGCAGTTCATCTCCGGGTGTTGGGAGAAGAGAAGAAGCGTGGGAGTAGGAGGGCAGCTGGGGGAAACATTTCTTGCGCTGATTCAAAGAAAGTGAACGTGGTTTAGACTAGTTCATGGCCATAATCGTGACGATTTCCTTACAAAATTTGACAGTTAGATTAAGAGCGTGATCTGGGACATTTGTTTGTCTGTTAGGAATGCAGTTCGAAATTTTTCTTGTGGTCGAGTTACACTACCAACAGCTGAAATACGTTGTTGGATAATCATAGGATAGTTGGTTGCATTGTTTCTTTGTTCACAATTACAAGCCTTCATATCACGTCTTGAGAAGTTCCTGGGGACCGATCTCCAAGAAATGATGATGAACACAATTCCTCCACAGACGGCAATTTTCCGATAAGATGTGGAGGGCCTAGATTTTCTACAAGTAACGCCTTCCAGGAAATAGAAATGCTGTAATAAACCAGAAGCCGTTCTACCTTCCAGATACCATCCAACGAAACATGGCCAACGCCAATTTTGTCACTTCAAGGAGAGGCCCAACTCGAACTTGACCAAAACCCGAAAATGCGGTAAAAATGTAGAAAATGGCAGTAATAGAAAAAAATACCAACAAAAAACAGGTATTTGCTATTTTTCTCAACAGTATACTAAAATTTCGAGAAAATCGGCCGCATTTCAAGTTTTTGGACATTAACCTCCTGTGCAATTACGGATCAGTTGAGAAACTTCCCACATGGAAACACATTTTAGATATGTTTTTCATTAAAAATTATACTCCCCAAACTCCAGATGGGTAAGCCTCAAAATGGGGCTAAAAAATATGATTTAGAAAAAATGTAAAACTCCCATCGATCGTACAGCGAATAGAAAATTAAAAAAATAAGGACGTTGTTGATAATTAATCAAATGACCAAAAGGCGGTATGTGAAGATCCAAACCTTTGTCTTTTATAACTACGGAGATATGTGGGTAATAAAATATTAGCTTTTTAATGAAGGAACTGTCCGAAATCGAAGACGACATAAAGTAATACGCCGACGGTATTTATGTCATATTTCCGGTATTTTGAAATGTTGTTTATCTCTGTTTTTGGAATTATAGGTACTGAAGTGACACTTGAACGGATATGAACTAACTTTTGATTCCAACTTTATACAGTGAAATTAAACCCAGAAACATTTTCGTTGTATTCGACGTTTTTAAGGCTCTACCTTCAGGAATTTTTGGGGTATCGAAGTGATATTCCCAAAGGGGACTTTATATTTGCGTCTAAATGTCAAATTGGGTGTCTGTATGTATTATCGTCATGGCACAGTCGTATCATCAACACGTATCTGTCCAAAAAACGGAACTGACGTAAAAAGAACTTCAAAATGACGTTAAATTAAAAAAAAAACCTTTTCAAATTTTTTTTGTTAACTCTGCAGAACACTAAAATTTTGTACAAATCGGACAAACTTTAATTTTTTCAACCTTGACGTCAAAACCTCAAAAATATTCCAGAAGAGAACTTTTCTTCTGACGACATTTTTGGAAAATGAAATATGGGGAATTGAAATCGTTTAAAAAAGATGTTTTTGCGTCACAATTATAACGTCATCAACAACGAAAGTACCATCGTTTGCTAGAGCATTTATATAGCAACAGTATCCAACGTTTCATGGGTATAGCTTACGGAACAAAGAAGTTATGCGTGCTATAACTTTCACGTTTTTAGATTAAATTTGAAAAAAAACATTTTAAAAAGTGACTAATTTTAAATTGACGTAAAACGGGAAAAGTGGAGAAAACCAAAATTTGCACACTGCATAATATACTAAAATTTTATAAAAATCGAAAAAACTTTTTTTTTTACTCTGACTCTTTATGACGTCATCGACCTGTTCAGCTCTTTCCGTTAATATTCTGTAGTCGAGTTTAGATACGTTTTGCGGAGATTATATTTTCAAACGTTTAGAACAATGCACTTGAAAATGAACTTGAAACTAAAAATATTTAGACGAACATGCGAAATTGGGTTCATACCAACCGAGGGTCGAAATTCCTAAAAAAACTGAAAACGATATTTTTAGACGATAAGGTTAATAAATCAGTATGTCCAATTTCGTGGCTGTCGAACCAGGGGTTGTCGTATAAATCGTGGTGAGAAGAAACTGAAAAAAGGCGTTCAACTTCGTTGAAGGGTAAAATAGAAGAGAAACACATTCAGAAAAGAAACTGCCAGTTGAAATAACTGTTGCTGTGAGTAGTTTATTATTATTATTGTTCATCTTACAACAAGAACATACCCCCCCCCCCCACCCGACAAGTAAATACGTCTAGTCAAAACAACAAATCTGTGTCGAGGGTACCAACCGCACGAGCTCGTTCCAAAGAGGGGTCATAACCTATGTTTTTGAGACAAAAAAAGAAAAAATAATGAAAATTAATTGGCGATTTTTGAGAATAGCGCTGGCCGGTTTTGGCCGTTACGTTGGGTAAAGGGTTAACAGTGATTAAATGATGAATAAATCACAAATCCAGCGAAATAAATTAGACTTGAATATTTTTGCCAGCATTATATTTTAATTTAAGCCTACAATGCCTTAAACCTGAAAAATAAAACCATGAAACACACAGCTGAAACACAACTACTATAAACTTCGGTTGTTATAGTACGTGGAACACAGAATGGGAATTGTTTCATGCACAGCTAAAAATGTAATACCAACACGTCAAGGTCTGCATTCATACAAGTTAAATCCATAAACGCCGCACGATTGTCAAAATATATGCAAACAAGTCAAGAAGAGGGATTCATATTGTAAGATAACTTGGTTATCACCAGCAAGGCATTTTTCGAGATGGTGTATTCAAATCTCCGTTTCGCCTGTGAGTCATATATCGACTCGTCGCTGAGGGCCGGGCCCGTCTCATCTTCAAACCCAACGCTGTTGTAACTTGACGATAAGTATGTGCCATCATCGCCCCGGGGTTCCCACCGACGATCTATGCTGTCTCCCACGCCGCGGTGCGTGATTTTTGAAGAGTGCAAAATTTAATTTATGCGCCACTCCGACAGACTTTCATCCTTCAAGACGATACTTAAATCCTCCTCATCATCGCCGTGCCTCTTGCTTTTCGTTGATGGCTGGGATGAAAAAATCCCTTCTGTGGGATGCGACAATATGACGGCGTACAGGAATTCCTTTGCTTGGCGCGACAGTGGCACTCCAGATCCAGAAGACGACCCATATTCGCTTTGCCACTCGGTTTCTGACACCTCAATTCTCCGTTCCTCGTCATCTACTGCCAAGGCCAAAATATTGTGTTCACCCTATTGCGGTTCATCGAACACCGACGATGCCTTGAGACCCGATTTCAGTCTCGAAGACTATGCCAGTGACGAATTTCCCAATTGCGGTAAAGCTGAACCACTGACAAGACTTCCCCTTCTAACGAGTTCTTCCTTACAGTCTTTCCTTCTGTTATGTTGCAATGACTGTTGATTACTTTTCCCAAGCGAACAAATTGAATTTCGAGTCGAAAAATCTCTGATTTAGTATGACTAAAAAGACTTCGATCGATGATCTAAATCTCTTGTGTTGTGATCCAACGCATGACTTTTGGTGAAATCGCACAATCTCGTGGAATCCCGTACGGAGAGAAACAGACAAAATGGACTCAAACTGTATCTTTCGCTAAAACCTCGACACCGCATTGTGGGCCATCCAGTCGTTTATTAACTTATCTTATAAGTTCAATCTGACACGTCGGAAATGTCCGCATTCAGCATTTATGAGCAAAATGGATGTTTCATTTATGAGGAAAATGGATGCACTCACTGGCGGGTTAAATTAGTCTCTTTCTGCCATGTCACATTTCATTTCGTGGATTTCGACATTAATTTAATGAAAAATAAAAATTAAAGCTTCGGGCATCCAGAAGATTGTTCAATATAAAATAAACATTATACGAAGAGAGAAAAGAGAAAATAACACACTGAATAGTTAAGAAAAAATAAGTAGGGGATTTAGTGACAAGGAACTGAGAATTTAATGACGAAAAACATTTCCAGTTCTCAATTGTCAAAAATGGAGTTGGATTTTTGTAAATATTTTACTTAATTTCTAATTTATTTATTAACTCTTTGAACACTAGTAGTATCTTCCAGGTCAGTTCAGTGGCAGCAATTGGAAGAGTCCACATTCATTTTTGGGGGGTAGATCAATTAATATTTTCAACGTGCAGCCGTGTGGCTGCACGTTGAAAATAATAACTGGTCTAGTCCATGCATTCACTCAGCAGTCATCCTACTTAATAAAATGATGACGAATCATGTTTCATGTTCTCGGACAGGAAAAGCGACCTCTTGGCATCAAATAGTTAAAGCCCAAACGATGGAATGGTCTACAATTGTACAATTTCTACAATTGGATTTCAAGTTGCTTATTCAAATTATCGCAACGTATGGATCGCTTCGGAGTAAATCTGAATCTGAAGGTCGGAGGGACAAACATTAACTATAGCTTACATTAAGGGGACGTAGGGGCACGGACGCACTGTGTAGTGAGGCATATAACACGTCAATGGTGCAGCTGCTACCTGTTATGTTGCGTGGTTGATATGTTTGATAAGTTGGAGAGTTTGACAGTTGCTCGCCACTATTGTGTGTTTCTCTCTGGGTACAACAGCTTCTCCACCCGTAAAACTGTCCGATACTATGTGACCCTATTTGTTGAAAGGATTATTAAACCTCAATAAAAAACAAATAAGCCAGCACTAATCTGAAAACAAGTAAGCTTGGGTTACGAAACAAACGTGTTCTTTCACAATATAGCCAACTAACTCAAGGTAACCGGCTTTTGACATTTTAGAAACGCCCTCCGGTCTCCCACTTGTTATTCAAGTGTCAAATGAACGTAGTTTAAGCGCCTAGCATGTACTCATTGACAGAATAAGATGTCACCTAAGTTATTTAACTGACGGAATAATCACTGTAATCGAAGGAATTGGTTCATATATAGAAAAAAGTGACTTCTTTGCCTATGTAAGCAGTATTTTAACCATGGCATAATGCTTTCTAATTGTTTGACACGTACAGATTTGCTAGAATAAATTGCACAGCCAAATACTCCATGTAACAATCTGACATTCGGAAAGACACGACTCATTGAGTGTGTACTATAAGTTCTAACGAGAGACCAATAATGCGTACCCCATTACATGGATAATTTTTTTTTATCGCCCCTCTTTACTCTTAAGACAGCGCAACGTTTCGATAATTTCCGAGACGACTCGGCTTGAAACTCCAACAGTCGTGTAGTGATTTCTAATTAAGTCTCGGTTGCCTGTTCAAGTAGCTAAGACTTGATTAAATACCACTGTCATGGCAATTCTATAATTGCTTTGAAGACTTTCTCAGGATTTCACAGTGAGACCAAAATGTTCAGCAGAGTTGACTCGAGGCTTCAAATGTTAATCTAATTTACAAGTGTTGATTATTTCTCTTTGCAGTACGCTATTGAGGTTTCCATGGAAGATAAATGAACTTTTTGGGTGCAGGTATATGTAATCTTTGAGATACTGAACTAATCTAATCTCTTAGTTCAGAATAGCCTATAGAAAGTAAGAATCCCATTAATAAATCAACAAAAGGTTTCGGAGTGACGTGCTTACCGTGAAATCACTGTGCACGAAATTTGGGAATATTTCAACACGAAAAGAATGCAAATGTTCGCCGGATAACACAAATATCATCAAGAGAGTAACCTGTCATTCTTCTGAAAAATACAGTTGGTTCTATTCTTTTTCTAACACACTTTCAGAGAAAACATCAATAGCAATTTACGTTCGTAAAATACATTTTTTCTCCAAAATACACAACAGTTATAACGTCCGGAAGCACGCTTGACCGATGCTGTTCAGACGAGATATACAGAGAGGTAGGGAGAGTGAAAGCGTCGTTGGGAAAGTCTTGGTAAAGACATGTGGAATATTTTCACAAGACCGCTAATAAATCTCCGACGATTAGTAAATCATGTGCCAGGGTGAGGCAGTGGGTGCATGTTGCCTATGCGGCACCTGTGCAAGAGAGGATCCAAAATGCTAGACACGAAACAATTCTAAACTAATGAAGACGATTTATTTATTTATTTGTCCTTCGGTATTGGTTTGTTGTGGATACTTGTTTTTTCAGAAAATGACAATACATGTCTGTATTTGAAGGTGCAGCATAGGATCTGCTAAAGAGTTGGTAAACACATCTCATCTAACCATAACCCTAATTGGAAGAGACAGAGAGAGTGAGATACGGCAAGAACTACGAAAACAAGTTAGTCTATCGATTTCTATAATATCTCCTGCAGACATTGCCAACATTGCCGACAAAAATGTCCATATTACGACCAGGATGAACATCGTTAAACTTTATGGCATAGTTATTAATAATAGCTGAAACAGGGTATCAATATTTCTAGTTGATCACAAACTTGTGTTATTTAAATGTTGGATAAATTAAAAAAAAGAAACGTTTGTGATGGGAGGACCGAATGACGGGCCGATGGGAGGATCAGATAAACGTCTACCCTTCATACAGACACGTCGCACTCGGTTTTGTAAGAATCAAGTGGAACGGCGGGAAGGAGAAGTTGCGCAAAGAAGCTTGTTTAATGAAATCAAGCATCGATTTGCACGTGTGCGGCTATATTCCGTGCTTTATGTGCAACGAGAAGCCATCGGCAATGCCTAAACATTGCAGATGGCGTCTTGTGGCACTCAAGAGAAAAAAATTTGTACTCGTACTTCTCAAATGTCGTAAAATCTAATAAAACAGAATGAAAGAGTTTGGCGAACGAACACATCTGATCAAAATCTAGTCCTGTTCAGAGTGAAGAAATTCGACGACATTTCCGCCCTAATGCACATCACTGTGTCAAACTCATACTTCACAAGATTAATAAGAGCAAAGCGATGGAAAATGTAGAACGAGTTAAGTCAAGCGAACAAACTTTTGTGATGAATGGCCCACCCAACAGATACAGAGGCGATAAACATTTCAATATCCCTTTATCGACGTGGTCGACAGGGGATAACAATATATGAATTCCAGCGATTTACGACGCAGTGGATCTTTTTATGAGCCTAAATAGACAGCAGTGTACCATTGTAGATTCCAAAATACATGTCTTAGTATAAGACTCCAGAGTGTAACCCAGACGATTAGAAGCTTCACATTTTTCTATAATTGTAATGTTTCTAATTACGGCTTTTCACAATTTGGATGTGGACTTAAAAATATGTTTTATTACCTTTACAATTCAGTGCGACTTCCGTATTGTTCTTTTCGATAATATCACCTAATTCTTTCTAAGAGACCACTAATTATCAAAAAAAATCATAAAAAGTTTTCGTAATTCTGCAATATATTAACCCTTTGAACACTGGTAGTATCGTCTAGCAGTTGGAAGAATCAATATTCATTATTTGGGGGTAGACCAATTAATATTTTCAACGTGCAGCCGTGGGGCTGAACGTTGAAAATATTAATTGGTCTACCCAAACATTCACTTAGCAGCCACCCTACTTAATGAAAATATGACGCATCATGATTCTAGACCGCTAAACCGGCCGCTCGGGTTCAAAGGGTTAATACAGGTTTGATATGGGACAAAAAAGCAGTTAGCATTCCAACTGATTTTGAAATATATTAAGTAAGTTTGTGCTTGTTTTTTAGGGTGTTGTTCCCTTCTGTTTTCACTGTAAAATTATGGTAAGCATTGGGTGTGATTTTATTGCACCAGGCGTTCGATTGTGTGATTTGATAACAATCAGTTTTTCAATATATGTCAAAATATCAGTAGTCAGGGGATTTTTTGATACCGTCATATACCGGTGCCGAACTTCTGTTCTTATAGTTGTTGCCATTTAAGTGGTGAGTTCCTTCCAGGAGAATGGCATATAACAGCAAAAAGCAAGGATATAGGGCAGTTGGTTGCTTTAATTCTACAAGAAACTATGAAGAATTTAGCCCTTTGAACCCTGGCGGTATCTCACATGTCAGTTCAATTGGATGCGTCCATATCCATTAGTTCGGGGTTGACCAGTTCATATTGATTGGTCTACCCCACACATTCACTTAACAGCCATTCCGCTCAATGAAAATATTACGTATCGTGTTCCTGGGCTGGCAAAACGGGCTCAAAGGGTTACTGTTTTTATGCGTTGCGTACAGTGCTGTGATCACTAAAGTGGTCTGTTTCGCGATCAGATCACGATCCGGTCGAGATACACTTACGCCAGTAGGTCGAGGTTTCGTAATAAAATATTGCGAAGTGAAGAACAAAACAAGTGAACAACAAAACCATCTGAGATTCAATGTTCACGCCTTCATTTTTCGACAAGTGAACTTTTTGAGGGTTTTTCATTCCCCTGCCAAGAGTCTTCTTCGACACCAGTCATCTGGCGAAAATATATAGAATGATGAACAAACAACACTTGGCCACCAGGGCTGGTGAACCCAGTCCTTTCTTCACTTTACAACGTTCGGGAGACAAGACACATTTGAAGATTTTCAGTGGAGTGCAGTATTGAAGTGTAAAGTGATCGAATCTACTGTGATATAGTTGCGATCGAAGCAGCTGCCCCTTTCGTCAATAAAATATTGCAAACTCACGGTAGAATTCAAACAAACAAATGAAGATAGCAACCGAGAATCAATAGTTCCTCGTGCATGTCGCCAGTTGTGATTCTGGTGTTGTTGGGGGAAAAGGTGACAGCTAATTTAAATCAGATCAAACAAAAAATACGAATATGATATAAATTACTTGAATAAACGTAGCTCCCTGAGAACTAATATGAGCCATTACCGTCAAACGCTAACCCATTTCCAGCCAAACATCTCAAAAAAAAAATGTTCGGCAACACATATTATCAGGTCTGACAGGGGGACGCAACTCAATTTTTACCATTTTACATAGCCTCTTTCTTAGGTTTTATTTTCCTTTGCGAATTTAAGTTCGTACCCCAACGTGGCATAAAACCGATCGTATTAAACTGGTGGCGCAGAAAGCGTTGTTTCTATTTTGAATTAGTTTGGGGTGTGAAACTTATGCAAACCTAACCGACATGTCTAAGGAGAACATTTTATAGCAAAACATGAATCATTTACAAGGAGGGAAGTGACCAAGTGGGTAGATGTCTCGGGAACGACTCGGGAACGATTCTCGATCGCGAACGTTCTCGATGTGTCTGAACATTTTCTGGCCACATCACGTGCGGGGCTGACAGCGTTCCGTTCTATCAGGTGGGCTCATAATATGGCTGTCGCATGTGCGGAGAGAGCCACACACCGTGCAGGCTAAAAACCCCTTCGCTGTATTCAAGAGCGTGGACACGAAGTTGCCGCTACAGAGTTCATCCCTTATACCTGCCATTAGGCAAGGGGAATCCTTATAAATCAATAAGCTTAAAACTTATAAAAATAATTTCCAATTTCGCCAGGAATGACAGAGGTGGTCTGCTACTACTATTGCCTGCAAATATTCCATTGTTTTCCAAAGAAGATTACTAGGATTATAAAATCGGCCTGAGAATATAGATGGAATCGCAATTGGATCGCGATGTGGTTGAAATTCTCTGCTTCTATAACCATAATACTGTATACATAGAGCAGCAATTTAAATTTCGGATATGGGTCGGCCTAAACAGGAAGACCTTATCAAATCCCAAAATTGAATAACAACTCTAAAGTCCAAGTGTGGACTTAATCAATATACACAGAACCTCATCAGCAATAAAAAATACTCTTTGCATAACCCATGACCATTTGCATGTTTGGTGTCAGAAGAAACACGAGGCGCAGACTGTTCCCGCGTTCGACACATTGTTCGCAAAAGCGCAATATAAAACACTGACCGAACGTAACCGGTTGGACATTGGGACAATAATGCAATCGATTTAAGTCCGGCACGTTCTGTAGCTGTACCGCTTTGTATATGTGCCATAATGTACAAGGGTACCTTTGTTGATTAATAATAATTGATATTATTCATTGATCCATACAAATAATTAAGGAACCAAAGATGGTCAACCATCGAGAAACAAACGCACCTTATATATCTTATCATAATATCACTTATCTCTGTATAAATATTTAATAACATTGTATATCGATTTTTGAGACTATGGTGCTTCAGAGTTCAAGAATTATAAAACGGCACATATATATCACTCCCAGCAATTTATTGTTTTTTTCGAACGTAGTTATCCGATGTTACGGTGAATATGGTTTTATTTAGTCAGTTTATGTGCAGAGATGTCAGGGACGGATAGTTAGCCGATGTAAGCTACGTTCCCTAGAAATTCCCGAAGGGTTATTTGAACCCTAAACCCTTTCGGCTCTCATGGACCGAAGCATATCGTTTTATAAACAAGTGCACATATCGAAGTGGGCGAGTCTATCCTGCATTTGTGCGGTGGTATAGTAGTAATTTAACCATGCGGCCCAATTGAGCTAGAGGAGTAAATTATTATTTACCTTCTCTGCAATCACGTTATGGTTGTTGTTTTGTGTATCCACGGACTGCCCACTTTTGCTGCTTGACACAGAACATAACATTTCATTTCAAACATTCTGAGATTTGTTTATTATGGAATAACGTCACTTTCGTCAGTCAGGGTCAAATCATGTAGGACAATTTTACGGAAGGGGGAGTCGGCGCAGCCGGAGAGAACCACCAAGCAACTAGTACGGACGCCAAAAGCCCGTTTTGACGGGTACCCTGCACAAATCTGGTGTAAAGCATTTTATTGGCGTTTCTAGAGTGACCGTCTGCGTTGATTCCTAATCCAATTAGGGCCACTCTGTAACTCTTGAGCAAATTGAGATATGTAACATTATTCAAACCTACCCATGTTTTGATTCAATGTGATATTCCGACTTTGTCATGAGATTTTGTTTTATATCCAGGGTATGTATATTGGTGATATACCAGTGATGCGTTTATTGCCAGATTGTACTTCGTTTTGATACTTTCGTAGGATAAAAGGCGAATGTTGGAAGAATTTAGACCGATAAATAACTAAATTTATGTATTTTAGTATTTGTCAAGAAAAAACACAATAGAGTGTGTAATGTGTTTTATTATTTTTCACGGATAAGCATGACCATTTATTCTCAAATCGATCTCTAACCGTCTAGAGATGTTGGATGTGTCCTATAACGAACTCTTTTATACACGAAATGTGGTGATGATTTGCCGAAATAAGTATATGTAAATGATTATGTCTAACGAGCATCATTGTTTTATGAGTGCATGAAGATGGATCTAAAGATTGCACTAGATCTTAACCACCAACAAATATCTCAGCTATTATCCAGATTGTAGATTATCGTCTGAGTTATCCTCGTCATAAGTTTCTACAGAGATCAGTGTGTGCCGGTTATGACACTGAAAAACTGTCCGACAATGGCCAAAAGAACGGCAACCTACATCATATGGACACACAGGATATTTCAGAGAAACGACTACACTCGATTACATAGGCGTTGGCGGTTCCCAACAGGAATATTAATTGGAAACAGTGACTTGCACGAGTGATCCAGAGTCCACCCAAACATTGTTAGGTCAGTATCTAGGTGTTTACTGAATGGAGCGGCGTACCAAAGAACCAACTGAAAAAAGTGTTGGTTTTGGCATTTTCTGAGCATCCTTCACTTGTGGACGGAAGATTGAACAATGTCGGTACAATTGTCTGCTCTTCTGTGATTTTGTTGTTTCACACCTTCACTCTGGTATCTGACATGTCTTTCGAAGGATAGCCAGAGCAGCTATTTATGGGCATAGCTACCTATTGACAAACTTCTGCAGCCAGAATATCAAATCATAGTTCTCTTTCACGACTGAGACCAAAGCTTTACACCCAGCTCTTGAACACAATGTACAGGAAAGGAAGTCGATTAAAGTCCCCGACTCTCTTTCCTCTTTGCTAGTTTTCCTAAATCCCTAGGTTGAAGAACTACTTCAGTTTGGAATATCATGAAAAGTTGACGAGTATGATATCGTGTGTTGCTGATACATGTTGGCATAGACGATAACAGCAGGACAGAGAGTGTAACAATACAAGACGAGCAAAACTTAGGTGCTGATGTGGCGTTAAGCAGCAATAAAAAAAAAAAATAAATATTTGCCCATTTGCTCTAGAGTCACACTACTCAAATATTGAATTGGTGTCGTTCCCCCACCTCAAAGCATTGGGCAACATTGCCACAGCCTGGATGTACATCCACCAAAACTAGATTTGGCGTCAACTCGATATATTATCTATTAATATGATTCACCACTTGTTGATTCCATCGTAAGTGAAATGTTCATGTTTTGTTTCCAATAGAAATGGGACAATATAACAAAGACGTCTGCTTTATTGACTGTTGATGCCAGCTATTTTAGAAACATGTATGGCCTGCTCGCATATTATAACATCGGTTTCCTCGTGGTCTGACCTCAGACTATCGAATTCGCCTTTGATGCCGTGATCAACGTGAACAGGTACGGACGCACTGCTGGTAACACCCAACGGATTACCGAACCCCTTATCCATAGCCTTCTTTGTTACGTGCATACAGACAAGATGAAGCAACTGGGTTTAGTTTTCCACATTGTTTAGTATAACACTATGGTAGGAATCAGGATATTAAGAGCAAACTCGTGTGGTTTCGAGACGTTCTTACCTCGTTCTGCTCAGGACACTGTAAAAAATTACCGTAATTTTTTACGGTCATATGACCGGCAGCTAGTTTCTAGGCATATGGCCGTAAGCATTACGGCAAACCGTAAAACAGTTTAACTGTCATTTGCCTTATATGCCCGTATTTTTTTCATGGTTTGCCGTTATTTGTACGGTCATGTGCATGGAAACTAGCTGCCGGTCATATGACCGTAACAAATTTCAACCATCATTTGCCTTATTTTCCCGTAAAAATTACCATCAAAATAATTACGGTAAAATGACCAGAGGCAGAGTTCCAGCCATATGGGCCTTAATCAACTGAAAGCCATAATTTAAAAAGGGTAAACAAATCCCTGGGTATGCCAGCCTTAGCAGAGGCCGTGGCCACAAACCATAAGATCCATCGAATATCGGTGACACAGTGGACGATTACCGAAACAATTATACGCATAAAGCATTGACGTTATTTGATTTGATTTCCATGTCCAAGACTGTAATGAACATGATTCACTTGGCCACAAACTTAAAAAAATGATAGTAATACGTTGTTGTTCATCTTCCAAAGTTGTCGGGCGTCCTTCTTGGAAATGGCTACTTCCAGAGTGGCATATGGCTAGGCCGATCCCATAATTCACCATTTTTACCGCCGAGTGACGTAATTGGACAGCGTGACGGGAGATATACGTTTATTGGATCAAATTCGCAGGTTTGTCTACGGCAACACCGTTAAAATTAATTTACGGCCTCGAGACCGTTGTATTTGACAGTCATCTGACAGTAGTTAACCGTAGAATTACGGTAGTTATTTGCAGTGTAGTAGACGTAATGCTGCATGTATATTTGAATTATCTGTCAAGGAACACATAACTGGTATCAGGCCTAGATGAGACTTGCACAAAGCAGCTGACCAGATAATCAGCAACAGTTCCATCAGTTGTCCAAATGACAAACCATAGCATGACCGACCCATCAATTATATACTTAAATTGGCCCTTGCTCCCATCAAAATGTGAACACTTCACGATATTTTGATTCCGTCTATACGAAAATCAGCTATAAAATGTGTTTGCTGAAAACTGCAAATATATAATTCAAATGCATAGCAACATTTTACCCACAAAATTCAACATATCATTTTCATTTTCATTTCGATCTTTTCTGGTGGTTTTCCATATGAATGCGTACAAACATGTTAAATATCTCAAATGCACCAAATGCTGAAAAGAGACATCAATCGAATTCAAAATAAACAGACAGAACATAATTCTCGTTCGAACTGTCCTTTTTTATCGCACGAGAACGATTTGGGCGGAGGGATAATATGGAACGGGAAGCCGAATTATCCCTCCGCCAAAATCGATCGAATGCGGTAAAAACTAACGGTTCGAACGCGTATGCTGATCTGTATTTATTGTACGCGTACAGTTTACTTAAAAATTATTAATCGATTTTGGCGGAGGGATAATATTGAACTAATACTATCTCTCCGCCGAAATCGACCGAGTGCGGTAAACAATGACAGTTCGAACGCGCATTCTGTTCTGTATTTATTGCACGCCTACTGTTTATTAAAAAAATAATCAAAACAAAAATTATTGCCAAAAATAACTAAAACACAAAAAAGAGAAATAGTTAAATAGTCCACGCACGTGACCCGTATTGTTCAAGGACAATACAAAAACAAATTATTGTCCGCTTTGGTTTTTGCAGAAAAAAACATATATTTTATGAAAATAAAAGCATAGGCTTGCAATAAATGGTTAAACGTACCCGAGAATGGTGTATAAAATACTTCAAACGAAATAATATCGTGTTTTAATCTTGACAAGTTCTAAAATCCAAAAATTTAATCATGGCTAAAATGATCAAATTTCAATCTTTTTACTCAACTGACTCTTAATCTGCTGAGTATTTTCAAGATATTTTTCATCAAATCTAGTCATGGCTGCTGTACGGCAGGCATGACTAGATGTGATGAAACATTCAACCAAATTTGACTCAAGAAATCATTGGTTTAAAAATCCATGCCATCTGCAGGAGAAATTTGATTAAATATGCCCAGATTATACTTATGTCAGCGGCAAGAGAAATGATGTCCTGAGTAGGAATACCCGCTAGATGCATTCAAGGAGTTAAAGTACGAAAAACAAATTACTACTGGAAATAAATGCATATTTGGTGTCTCGTCAACACATATAACATAAATGTAAAGGCAAATTGTACTACAGAAAGTTGTTCAATTTTCATTCTGAAAAAGGTTCAATGTCTCAATTTGCACAAGGGTTACAGCGTTGGATCAATTGGATTCTGAAGCGGGGCAAACAGTTATCCCAGAAGCGCTAATAAAATTCCTAAAACACTTTTTGTGCACAAGGTATTACCGTCTCCTCATCCATCCATCTGGCGTTCGGACTAAACGGATATTAACCGACAGGACGTCCAGCTTCCCAAACCGGCACAAGCTGTTGAAGGCAGGTGAACCATTGACGCGCATTACACAGCGCCACCTTTGGACAACGTGAGCAACCGGAATTGAGTGTCTTGGTAAGGACACAACGCAGATGGTGCTGTCAAAATCGAACAGTTGATCTTTCAGTTTAAACTCCAGTATTCCAATTTTCTAAGCAATGTGTCACTGTGTTCCTTACTCATCCGGGGTTAAGGTGGTCAATAGTCGTGTGAAGAGAAGTCTTCCACAGATATATCGACATGATGCCACACCTACGAGTAAAATTAGTTTTTCTGAATCGACACTAAGTATCAATCTTGTCGGATACTAGTGCTCGAAGTTATTGCTCGATAATTCACCTGTTTCCATTCCCATACTTCTTCCAACTAGAGTTGTTATCGAACTGTGTTCATAATACAGAACAGTTGAAATAGCTTGTCGCGGGGTTTTAATACTGTCGCAAATGACTGCCCTGCCAGCTGCTTTATGTTGTAACAGCATTTCAGTTGCGAGGTCATGTCATCGCATACGTCCACATATACAGTTAAAACTAGAAATCCTGTCACGAACTATGCACTTATTTTGACTTAACTTCGTGTAGTAATTGCGCAAATTTTCCCTATCGAATGGCATCCAAAGCACGCCATGTTCTCCTGGTTATTAATACAAGGCACAAGCAATGTTTCAGCCCAAGAACCTCCGGGTTAAACCTGGATGTCCCTTGGCTGAAACACTGTTTGTGCATGAGGCATATGTACAGAATTTGATAGTCTTACTATCGTCATTGCATGCAGACCAACTCGCAAAGTGAGGTGCTATTAGCGGGCCATTCATGACAGGGCTTTTGGTTTTAACTGTATGGTTAAAACGTAATGTCGATTATTTTTTTCTGCTGATAAATAATTATACTTTATACTACTGAACTCAGAATAAATGTGATAAAATATAAAAGTAATTGGTGAGAAATGGAACAATAATGTCTCGAGTGCTTCAAGGTACCACCTGCAACACTTTCGCACTGCAGATTGTTCTTTGTTGGACTTAACGGACGATATGTTCTGTAAAATTGAACATGAACAGACTCTGTCAAATATCCAGCACTGAGAAATATGTTCTGTAGAAAAACGTTTTCTTATTTTGTTAGAAGGAACAAAATCACTTCTCTTTTTTATTTATTTCAAGGGCAAGAAATGACCTAGCATCCAATATTTCGAGATATTTTTCTCAATAAACTGCTGACTTCCTTATTGAACAAGCAGCTAAAAGAACGGGAATAGTTCCTAAGGCGACCTGACACAAGACGCGCATACCACCTCAATTTTCCATAGTTATGTTACACGAGGGTCTATACCGCTGCCAGTATACAGACATTCATATACAAATAGTTATTTGTATTTGTCTACCGAATTCTATTTTCGACCAGATTGGCCTATTTCTTCTCATTCAACATGTTTTCAACCCTAAACCCTTTGGGTTGGAATGATGCTGAAGTAGGAGAAATAGATCCAAACATTGCCATTTCTTGGCATGCCAACTATAGAATTGTGAAAGCTATTCAAACATAAGTGTGGTGTTAAACGGTTATATAAAGTGGCGCAACAGGAAACACACTCTATTCACCCCTCCCCCTTCTTTTGTGGCCAGGGAGGGAGTATAAAGAAAGTAACATTTTTGTGGAACAGTTTGTTTACAAGCTTTCTTAATGGTGCTGTTAGTGAAAATGTCCCCCCGACCCCCACTCTCCCCACACACACACGTTCAGTGTTGCAATTCCGGTGGCGGAAGAAGACAAAAGTCGGCCATGCCAGTTTTACAAATTAGTGCTTCCTCACGTTGAATAAACTTCCGCCTCCTCTGAATGCTTCTTATTTTTTTCGCAAAATATGAGAATTACTGTCTGAGTGGAGAACACTCGCCTACGTAGGTACTCCTTTTTTCAGTATCTAAAGATAGTACAAGAGACCACAAATCTGTTAGAATACATAGGACACGGACACACAGTTCGTCCTAAATGACCTGCACTTTTCTGAAGAGTACTTGACTTATGTTGTTGAAATCTAAGTACAAACAAAAGGTATAGAAAATCATTGAAAACATGTTCACGAGTTTCTTCTGAAATAATTCACTTATTGTGTCAGGCACCCGAATGATGAAAAGCACATCTTAAGCTAATTACTGCAGTTCTATAAGTGTTCAACTCTTTCAACTATGTTGACATGAATGGTATAAAAGTAGGTGTACACAGCTCTGTCCAAAGCGAATAGGAGCGTATTCATTTCACATATCTGATGCGGGATGGGGATCGGGCATAGTAAGAACTATATCATACAGCCCAGTTAGAAAACACCACTAATTACGACTGATTTTCCTTGTTGACTGATCTTTGTCCCCGACTAATATACGTTTCATTATATATACGTTACGTATGTCTACTGTATTGGATTGGTCAAATTAACGAGGCCGAGTGCAAAAATGCTTAATTGTGAGAACAGCAAAAATTACATAAACTCCTGAGATATATTTTTTTCCTCTAAGCTTACTTAATACAACTGTCACAATGATAAGTGCGAAGAATTTCTGTTGTATTGTGCAGATATTACTGTTATTTCACGCAGAAGGAGGGGTGCAACCGGGTCACAATCGGCATATCCCTCACTTGTTTTCACAATCATCATGTATGATGACACACTTCGAGTCGAGAGTATGACGACGTGGAAATATACAAGCATTACCGTTATACATGTAACCGGGTTCATCTGACTCCACTTATATAAACATGTGCTTTGTTTATTGTTTCAGGGTCACAGGTCGGACGACTTGTTAATATTCATAATCTGACCAATGACATTGATGAACCGACTGATCTCACTCACCTACTAACTGCACTAACTATTTTTTTGCAGCCGAAATGACCTGTCTTCATAATTCATATTTGTTTGTACACTGCAGATTTATTTTGTTATAATATTGTCAACAATGTGTCATATTTATTTGCAAAAGTAGATATATTCTATCTGGTATGTACACATCACCACATCTATATTTCGGTTAGATTACTATTTATCACCGTAATCGAATATTATATCATATATTATATGAATCGATTCTGTGTTCTGCAGCAATCCTGAAATGTTATACAGCAGCCATACTATGTAAGTTGCACATTTATATTGCAGGTTTCCTTTAAATATAGAATATAGTTTTATGCACTCAATGGATGAGTTGTTTTGACTGAGTCCAGCCCCAGGGTTAAATACATTTATCGTCAAAAGTAAACAAATCCATTTCCCTTGGCCAATACATTCCTCCTTGAATGGGTTCTATCTACATCTTCTACTGCAATCATCTCCCAACCCAAAGGCTAGCCGTTGGGTTGGAAGATAGCTGAAGTAAAGAAAATAGACCGTATCAAGTTAAGATCGTTATACACACACGTAAAATGACTGTCCCATGTACGGAGAGAGACACACTCTGCACAATCTGAAGACCACTTAACAATATACGAGTAGAGCGAAGCTCCAAAGCTGCCTCTATAGGTCAACCCATCTACCCGCGCCATTGGGCCAAGGACAAGCATAAATATAAGCTGTATGACTTGCAGACATTTTTTTTTGTAAAATTAGTAAGCTTAAAACACAGAAATACCAGCACACAAGACCAAACGGTCTATATGCGCATTTGATGAAATACTCTTTTCTCCCACCACCTGCCTGTTGGGACACGCGTGCCCCAGGTGAAATGCCTGGGAGAGATAGATCTATCTTATCCATACTACGTGAGCATCCTCGTTTGAATATTTAATGATTACCGTATTATTTAATCATCGTCTGCATTTTCTAAACACACGAGGGTCCCCGCTCCGCTTCAGTTGACACAGCTTTCCAACCGTTTCCAGCACCACTCGACGAAGGTTTTTCTCTCATCGCATGGTATCATAAGAATAATTTCAAAAGTGACGTCCCCGGACTACCAGCTGTTTCAGCTCGATTCAATATGTTAACCCGTGGTTGTTGTGAGCTACCTGCCCTTTTCGCAGTATATACTCATTGGTAACTTTCTATGCTCTTTTGGAATATGCAATTCATTTTGACCTACGATTAATCTGTAGAGTAGTTCATTTTTCCAGGGGCGGTGGAAAACCGTGCCATGGGGGGGGGGGGGGTTCGGGGCACAGGTAACACGTGCCCCTCCACTTTTTTCCACGGACATGTTGCCTGGTTACACAATGAGCTAAAATGGGCGCATGCAAACGCGCCAATATACAGTCATTGCTGTTATATATTATTTGCAAATCCCAACAACATTTGGCCAATGAATCCTACCTTAGGTCGCTTCCGTCCGTGTCTTGTACCTCGACAGTTGGAAGATGATTGAAGTAGAAGAAATTGACAGGACAGTGACCACACCGGGGCATGTTCATCTAAGCAATACACTATAGTGTGTCACGGTACATTTACCGATATACGATTGTAACTTTTCCTCCCATTGGGATGAACAATGGTAGCCTTGAACATTTGTTCCTTTCCACTTGTATCAAGCTTCCGCCGCCTCTGCATTTTTCAATTTCGATGACTTGATGTGGTGTGTGGGAGAGAGGAAAATCACACATCAGTTGAGTAGGGGTGCGAAGGGTAAATCTCATCTTTGGTAACAAATATTTGACCCAGACAACCCGCAAGCCACCAGCCCGACACCCACATGAGATGAGGATAATAATAATCATTTGTGGTGGCACTGACATGATACAAAAGGGCCATGCCTGCCATGATTAATCAAGAAGTCGACTAATCGTCGGAAACGCCCATAATCGACCACAATTTCAAAGTCGACGTTTATGGGTTTTCATCAATCCTTCGCTGATGAATTATTAGTCATTAATCTCCTTTCCATCGCGCTCGTAAGAATTGCCAGAGGCTGTAGAATACCAAAATATGTTACAATTGATTTGGAAAAGAAGTATAAAGATGACACAGATATACATGTACAAAGTGCGAGAGCACAAATAATTGCCCTTCTCAGTTTGCCAGACGTGTAATTGCCTTCTTAAATCCCAATACAACTATTATTAGACTCTTGACCAGCACAGGTCTAAACCTGAGCCAAAGTTCAGGTTTGAACCTGAGGTGGTCATGGGTCTGAATTTTCCCCACAGAGCAGCAGACGTGCAGCATGCCTATGTGCCTAAAGAATGTCCGGCTCAAGGAACTAATGACCAAAATATTGTTTTCTATATATAAAGTTGTTTCTAGAGGTCAGAGGGTACGATTAACGTCGACATTAATCCATCATTCCTCTTCAAATTCAAAAGTCGATTATGAAATTTCATAATCCCTAGACAGAACATCGTTAGTGGTTTAGACGGCATATAAAATTTATCGTCCACACCTTCGTAAACATTAAGTGGCCTTTGGCTAAATATGACAGCCAGCGAAATTGACTTTTTATATATGTGAAGAATACCCCACCGCCCTCCAACTGCAGTCGAGAGTGATTTTTCTTCCACCGCACTCCATACTGCCCTAGAGAAAAAGATTTACCTTTCTGTCGATTGATCTTACAGTAAAGTAAACTGCATGTTCGGAAAGAGCATAAATGTACCGTATATACCAGGGAAACGAGCGGTAGCTCTCGATAGCGTCGGGTAGCATACGCAGGCGGGTTGAAACAGCCCGACATTCCGGTGACGTCATTTTTGAAATGATTGATTTCGATTACGTCCGTGTGGTGTGTAGTGGTAGGAAAATGATCATTGGGTGGTGTATGGTTAAGGTGGGTAACGGCGTCAATTGGAACAAAGCTATGTACGTTTACAAAATACAGACCTTGGTGAAATCGTTTGTCAGTCATTGAATATTCCAAAGAGAATCGTTACGTACGGTGAGTTACATGTACATAGTTCTGCCTCAACAAATCATCTCTCTCAGGACATGTGTGTCTCAAAAGGCAGATGGTAGAAGAACAAAAAATTCTATGTCCCGCATCATTTTTAAACAAGGAATATGTAACCACATTGTCAGTGTTTGGTATGAGATGAGAAAAAACAACCTGCAAGCTTTTTCCCTGTGTACTGTAACTGGAAGGTCGATCTATCAGAGCAGATATATTGATGCTACACACGGCAAATCATACACATACCTCGGAACTTACAAGCCGGCGCACCAAGGTTTCATATCACGTGAATAGTGTAGACTGATTACAGTTTTAGCTTCAGTTTTTGTTTGTATTTTTTAATTTTTTTGTTTCGTTTAGTTTATTTTTTTCTGTTTTGTTTGTTGATCTATCCTGTATAGTATGTTCATTTCTTTTATTTTAATTTTTGTTTCACAGTGTACTCTAAACCCTTCACAGTATTTCAGAACAGATGGGGTTTCTGCATTAGTATTCTTTCAATTCCATAATGTTGGGTGGGGGTAATGTCAAGTCAGCTTTTACATATACTGGTTTTTAATCAAACCTTGGGTTCTGCCTTGAAATTAGCCTCGTATTTAATGGAGAAAGATAATTACAAGCGAAGTCATGCAGACATTCTTTGCTTAACCCTTTACCAAGCGTAGATGATATCAAAATTTATTAATTTAATTTTTGTTTTGTTTTTTCAAACATTTCAAAACATTTCAACAAAACTGTATCATGTGACCCCCCCCCCCCCCCCCTCCATTGAAACGATCTCATCGAGCTCGTTCCAATGAGGGGTCACATCACATGATATGGGTTTTTTTTTAATTTAAAAAAAAAAATGTTTTCAACTGCTTAATTTGTAAACCGCGCTGGGGTATGCGGCCGATTCCTTAGGTAAAGGGTTAAGGAAAATTAACCCTGGGTCTGACCTAACAACATTTATTGAAATTACATGCTCTAGTACCGCGACCAATGACATCCAAAGAGAGGAAAACACAGAAAATGATGTTTCATAAATAATGTCCATGGACAAATAAGAGGTTATTACATATGTACTAAACAGAAGAGTCCGTAAAGCACGTGGAAGATTGATTATGTTTATCTGTTGAATTCGATAACTTGAAATCTCTCGATCTACGGAATATCATCCATATACTTTACTGACTTTTGACTTTACATAAATACAACTGCCTCGTTCAAATACATGATGGCTAGACTACCTGGATTATTAATACTGGAATATATTGTCTTCATATTTTGTGAAGGTATGAATCACGAATGACGAGGAGAGGAAATAAAAGGAAGTCAAAACCAAAGGACAGTTCCCACAGCTCTGCAACCGAAGGCGGTCTCAACTCTACACCAAAGAGGCAATTCATAATGGCAAGTGTTCAAAACAAGGAGAGTATTGTCGAGCAGCGGGAAGTGTGGGTAGCCAAATTGGAATAGTCGGACGACAGTTTTAAAGATCAGGTAAACATCCTAGTAAACACTGTGAGCAATTATCTCGACAAACAGAAAAACTCTTTTTGAAATTATCCCACAACTCGGTGGGTTTAGTGAATAAAGATGAGCTAAAATACGAGCATGCTGGTATGAAAGTTGCAGTAGTCGATTGCTAGAATAAGACAATTAACTTTCTGCAGGACACAATATTTGACTTGGAAAAAAAAAACATCGTAAACTCGTGGAGAACTTGAAAGAAAGAAATTAACCAAACAGTGTGTGAACTGAGCCAAACGCGTAATGAACTCGAACAGTACTCGCGGGCGTGTGGGGTCTATTTATGGTGTACCGGAGGTAGAACGCGAAACTGAGGAGCAGAGTAGCGACATTGCCATAAACTCTAAATGAGACAATACACTTAAATTTGAAAATCATGGACATTTCAATTTCTCATATATTAAATAAACCTCCGAGGATGAAATGCAAGCCCATTCTGTGTAACTTTCCGACACGTAGAGCAAATGAAATGAGGCTATAGCCAAACGTAAACAACTAAAGGGGTCGAACATCGTCATAATCGTCATATGCAAAACGATTGTCCCAATATGCGATATGAAGCCTTTATGAATATTTATGTGGAAAGCCTGTGAAGGATTATTTCTATTGAAGAATGCTAAACTAAATAAGGATTTATCAAAAGCAAACATGAATGACTAAGGGATTAGTTATATCTTTCAATAACAAATTAAAAGTCTATACCAAAAAACTTAAAGTTCCGAACGAATATAACATTTCTAACTACAAAAAATACAGAAACATTTTCAACAGAGTAAAAAGACAATGCGAAGCCACAGAGATATTCTACACGAACACAAAGACGACAACAGAAAAAAGTGTGGCAAATCGTAAATGAAGCAACCCATAAAACAGAACCGCCTCTTTACCCGCATTATTTTCGCACGATAATAAAGATATTTAGTACGTTCCTAATATTTTACAAATTAAAGCTGTCGATTTTAAATTTTGTCATTAATATCTTTCCCCATAGAGGTGTATCGTCTAAATGCACAACCAGACACCAAATCCTTTCAATACGGGTATTCATACATTTTGTGTAAAGCAAAACAGGGAAGTCCGTGAGCAGACAGCACAATACGAACCCGATTAGAAATGAGGATCAGGTATAATTCAATTGTCCGACCCTTTAGGGCCATAGGATTAAATTATTACTGAACTTACCCACAAATACAAACTGCACTCGCCCATTTGGACGTATACAGAAGCATATCAGACAAAACCTGCATTGCATCAGGGTTGAGCAGGTTAACACAGTTAAGACTATGCGCTCTCTGTGCTTCGATTATTGTCAAAATTAGAAATAGTCTGGTCAGTTT
Organism: Pictodentalium vernedei; assembly: GCA_031216915.1. NCBI lineage: Eukaryota > Metazoa > Mollusca > Scaphopoda > Dentaliida > Dentaliidae > Pictodentalium > Pictodentalium vernedei. The sequence continues at coordinate 501,224,085 of CM062297.1, read as the reverse complement.
ATGGTCCTACCCCGAAATTATATTCAAATGCTTTTCCACGCCTCTAAATTACTACCTTCAGCTAATAAGCAATGCGTTAGAAGGCCGCCCGAACAAGAATTAACTAGATCTTTGTACACGATTTCCAAAATATTGAAAAACATCCAGGTAACCCAGTTCGTTTTCCATATCACACGGAAAATCTAAAAACGCATGATTACAGTATTTGCTGGTTTACTACCGTGATGAGTATTTTTCAATTGTATTCGATCCAATTAATATCAAGAGGCATACAAGGATCTTTAAGCGGAAATATACTCTGTTTGTTTACAAAACACATCTTTTGGTAATTACTATAACCTCAGTTCATCTGCACTAATTCATTCGCGATTTTTTTTTTCATTTTATGGCTCAAACCGTCTCACACACAAATAATTTTGACGTAATATTTACACCACTTTGTAGGAATCACATATTAAGAGTAGACAGAAAGATCGGTGTCCTTGACAATTGCTCGAAAACATATAGAAAGCCATAACGAATGGATCATGGATCAGGTGAAGTCGTCTTTGAGACATATCAGACATGGGAAGCACGTGATTTGGGTTGAGAAAATTGATCTGAGCGTATCTCTGTGCCGAGTGATGTATTTTATCTGATGGCTCTTTAACTCACTACCACTGCTCACAACAAAAGAGCTCACAATCTTTACAGGCATACATACCATGAACATGCTGCAATACGCCTTGGGCAATTGAGATCAAGTGTCTTTCGCCGGGGTACAACGCAGATGACGTGGGTCACGATCGACCATACGTCATTTCGATATGAAGTCTGTGAAGAGTGAACTTGGTGTATCCTATAAATATTATTTTTATGGACTGGATAAAGTACATTATAGTCGCTGTGGATTGGTCGTAATCCACGCGTGGACAATGATGTATACGCAGGCATTTACCAGGTAATAATATCATCATCAGTAAAATGTCAGTTAATGAAGCTCCGGTTTGTACCCGGTGCTTTATTTATTAAATTATTGATGATTATTCCTATGATTAGTGTTTAAAATCTAATAGCATTGCGTACGTGGAAATATTGCCCACCTTGGAAAGTGATCAGTCCACGGCGACCGTACTGTAAGAAAGCACGACAGGTCTGTGACCCTGGACTTAAAGTTAGGACATTAGATGAAGGGCATGACACACTATATATTGGGTCATGAATAAGCATTGTGTGAAGTATGAACAAGATTGTCCTTTGAATCATTTTCTGAGGAGCGGACAAAGATGGAATGGAAAAACAATATGTGGCCGCGGCCTTGCACCATGAACAGGCACCGAGTGAAATATGAATAGGATCTGTTCAATCTTTCATATTTTATGGTCCGTGTAAGGTTAGAATTCACAAACGGTATGGAACCCTGACCTTGAAGTTATAATCTTGGGTCAAAGTCATGGCACACGATTTAGCGATGAGCCGTCTCTGTTTAGAATACGAACAAGATCTTCCATTGAATCCGTTCTGGCTCCATGTTCAACATATTTTCCTACTGAGCCGAACCACAGGGTTTGAAATATGGAGCCATAACGTGCTTTAGTGTTCTGGTGCTTTAATTTCAAACACAGCTTTGTGTATTGTCTTCCTATCATGCCATTAAGGCCACCACTGATATAGATATATATGTCTGTCCGTAGCTGCTCTTCTACGATTGTGTGTGTCTCCAATCCCAAGCTTTAAATATTTCTTCCGCCTCTGCAAGCGTTAAAATCTGCCTGCTTTAAATGACAACATACTGCTTTGTCAGTACGCTCTAAAAACAGTTGGTTAAAAATTAACCAAAATCAACTGGCTTGAGTGAATATGAACCCAGTTGGGTTCCTATTTACTCAACCCAGTTGATTTGGGTTTATTTGTAACACAACTTATATCAGAGTGTAAAATTATTTTTCTTCCCTCTGTTCTTTTAAAAGTCTTGTGCTGACAAATGTATAGTCAACAACAATGAAAGATTTATACTGCAAACACACATACGAAATACAAAACAATCGGAATTGATATACTTCACATATATGTTTTTGGTATAATTCTCTCGTTTTTGCTTTCTTCACAACGAGACGTGTGTCTGTGGGTAATTCATTCCGCGTTGTCCGAGAAGTGGCCTTTGAGACATCAGGACTGTTAATTATCCTAGTTAATTGAATAAGTCACTACGTGTTGTCCCGAGGCAACATTGCGCCCCAAGGCAGCTGTCGAATGTCCTGATAAATTATTGTGGTCTTTCCCCAAGTTTACGCAACGTTCATATCACGTAGCACATTATTATCCCCGTGGTATTTTGTAGTTAACTTCTAGAATCAACAAATTGTAGTTCGACCACCCCAATACCAACCTGCACTCTTCACATTTCAAAAGTCTCCTAATTTCGAAACAACTGAAAGTTTGGATCTTTTCTTTTTCACTGAAGATTTTATCCACTGGAGTTCAACTGTAAAAAGTATATTTAATGCCCGAATTCACATTGTTGTGTAGGGGTAATTCTTAGCTCCAGTTTTCAGTATGAGATTGTTATGTGTGTCAAGCCGTTCCCTAATATGACGAGGAGTAATGGAATCAGATAATTATTAAATAACTAAATTATTTTGAATTATTCACTTACTGAACTGTGATAACATCATCCTACAGTCTCATGTTCTTTAGCATGTAATAATATATGTAAATGTGTGCACAAACCTTTTTGTGTGTATTCAGTTTATGTTGTTGTAATGTCATGTGACACGAGATTGGAAAGGGTAGTATGAGTATTTTCCTACAAAGTGTCACATAACATGTGGTTTTAATAGTAAACTGGAGTAGCCAACGTCCGTCAAGGCAACTCCAACCCGTCTGAAAGACTGTCAGTCCTCATTCATTGAACTGAATGATACTATGTTCCAATAAGACTAAAATCCTAGTCCTTTGATTGGACGAGAGCTCGCTTAGTTCGTTCTATGTTTACAGCTCCAGTGGCATATGTTACCGTCTCACTTCACCAAGTGAAAAATTTGAAAAGATGATAACAATGGGAGGAGATTGAAAGTGAATGCTGCCTATATAATAGTATTTTTCGAGGCCAGTGACCATTCTATGAATGTATACTCACAGCCCACTTATAAAAAGTCGAGGTTACTCCATTTCACTTCAAATCATGAACCTGTTCATGATTTGAACTGAGATGGAGTAACCTCGGCCTTTTTTAAGTTATTGATTATGTGTTGCCAAGTGACGTAGTGGGGTACACGAGAGTTTTATTTACTAAATTTCTTATCGTTAAAGTTGCCTTGTTGATTGAAGTTGTTTTGTTCATTTCACGATATGGGTTTTGGACCTTGGGTAGAGAACATATGCTTTAATGTGATGAACTGACGGTAACAAAGTCTGAGGTTTGCGGCTCGGGGCGTATTTTCAACCTCGACGCGAACATTATCACTATAACTTATAATTTTGGAAGATATCCATTTGACCGGAAATTTCAACTTGAAGTCAACACTTGCCATCGAGTTTCCTGAAATGAAAGGCGTTACAATACAATGGTCGTAAAAGTGGTGTCCTTCGCGATGCGATCGTATCTCAATCTGATCGTGACAAAATCACCCCAGTAAATATCTTTCCTTCCGTGACCAGCTTGATACAGTTTAGAATGTCATTAAGTTTAGGTATAAATGTGAACGAATATTAACGAAATTAACAGTTCTATCCTACCGTGTCGGTTTCCAAAGAATCCATGTTAAGCTGGCCAGGGAGAAAAATCAAAGAGGGACGAGATTTTTAAAGCAGTGCAAAAAGTTCGCCTTTATGAATGTGAGGGATATACAGAAAATTAATATTCATATTCTAATGCTGATGGTCAATGGGGATAATCCTAGTTTATAGTACACAAAAGCTTTTGGTGTTACTTTCTTAAGCCACAAAATAAATACGCAATTGCCAAATCCCCATATTTCCCACTCGCATGTTAACCCTCTACACACTGATGTCTAAATAGAAATAATCAAGCAACAACATTTCTCCATAATGCAACACAGTATTTCATAATTCAATCTTATTTGACAGAGCTCATCGAGGATTGGGTTTTATTAAATTCCCTGTTACATAGAGATTATTACCATTATGTGGATGTACAAAATATGTATCAGAGTCGAGCTCCAGGTTCTAAGGGCAGATCACGACGAGTCGAAGACGAGTCGTGATCTACCCTTAGAACCCGGAGCGAGTATCATAGCATTATAACGAACTATTTATTCGTACGAATGAACAAAAAGAAAAAAAAAATGGAACTCACGCGAAAGGAACGTGCTTGTATCCGATCCCCTGATACAGACATCTGTATCAGGGGGCGGATACACGACAGTTGCGGAGTTAATACAGACAAAATACATGTTGATTGTAAGATAAAATATTGGAAAAGTCGTTCTTGAAATTTGATATCAGTGTGCAGAGGGTTAATTTTAGTATCATTCATTTACTGGGGTTTAACGACACTTTCGACAGCCAAGGTCACCTCGTGTCGGACAGTTTTTCGGGTGGAGGAAACCGGGGGTTCCCGAAGAGAACCACCGAACAATGGCGAGCAGCAGTCAGACTCCCTAACGTACTAACTCCACACAAGCAGGGTTTGCATCTGTTGAAGACAAGTGCACCATCGACGCATAATAAACCTTAGTACACAGCGCCACATTCCCCATGTGGGCAATCGGGATTAAGTGCGTTGCCAAAGTACACACAACGCAGTTTTCCCTGGCGGGGATCGATCGGTTGTCATTTCGGTTTGAAGTCCAATTCCGTAACCACTGAGCCACCGCGTTCCCTTTTGGTATCATAGCATTCTCATTGATATCAATAACAAAGCTCAGTGGTGTGCTATATTCCCTTAGCCCTGGTTATTAACCAAAACATATCTCTTTAGTTTCAATTCACAGATTATTATTATTTTTGCCTTGAAACTTGGTTTTCCAAAATAAGTCCCAAATATTAATAAGAATTGACTAATTCTAATGGATGACATTTAACCCTCTACAGACTGATGTCAAAAAGTCAAACTCTCAAGCTGAAAAGTTTACCCATAATGCAACTAACTCACAAGTTATTGAATTGTATGAGCTCTGTGAAAGAAGATTCATTTGGTTAATTCGTATTTGCATTATCCGAAACGTTTGCTGTTTGACATCAGATAATACGAAAATGTTGTATCTGCCTCTCTAAGAGGCTCTCTTTGGGACAAAATACCAGTACTTTTGATTTGGTAATGCTCATCTTAAGGTTCGGTGTGTCACAATATTTCCAAAGAAAACTGCAATCATATAATGCAGGTCTCGAGGCGATCGTGGGAGCAGAGAGGTCTCACGTGCGTGTAAGAGAACCAAACGTTCCAAGTGTATTATGTAACGAGTTCGCCCCAGATTGGTCAATTTTTCGTTAAAATTGATCGAATTAAAACTTTCCTCGTCATGAAATCATTCAAGGCCATTCAAATAGAAACTGAGATAAAAAGTATACACATTTTCGAGATTTCAACCTGCGAATATTAACCCTTTGAACCCTGGTGGTATCTTCCGTGCCAGTTCAATGGATACAATCGGAAGCGTCCATATCTATTATTTGTGAGAAGATTAATTAATATTTTCAACGTGCAGCCTAATGACTGCACGTTGAAAGTATTGATTGATCTTCCCCATACTTTAACCCCTTACCTAACGTAACGGCCAAAACCGGCCAGCGCTATTCTCAAAAATTGCCAATTAATTTTCATTATTTTTTTCATTTTTTTGTCTCAAAAACATAGGTTATGACCCCTCGTTGGAACGAGCTCGTCGAGCTCGTTCCAACGAGGGGTCATAACCTATGCTTTTGAGACAAAAAATGAAAAAAAATAGTTATTCAAGAATTATTTTTTCAAGTGTCGTCTGCTTTTCATGTTAGGTAAATGGTTAACTTAGCAGTCATCCTACTTAATGAAAGTATGGCGTATCATGTTCTTCGGCCGGACAAGTGGCCTCTCGGGTTCAAAGTGTGAAATTTCGGGTCGAATCTAATGAAAAAAAGAATCAGGCAGATTTCTAATCGAATCGAATCTCCTATCGAATATTAGCGCCTTTGAGCTGTATACTGCACCTTCTTACAGCTGTAAATGATTTCAGTCTCCACTCAAATATTGTATGTAATGGCAACTTTGAGCAAACTAATAAAAAACCAAAATGTTCCATAACGGAATCAAAGTAGTTTCGAAAGCAGGAACTCCTTGAACTCTTCTACCATCAGGTCCCCTTTAAGGGAGACATAATGGTTGGAAACATTTGTGTCAGTTTAAAAACATCTCAACGATTCGGAAATACCCGACGCTACTGAAATCGAATCGTCCGTACAATTTCGATTCGAATCGAATCGAAATTCGAAATTTTGCAGGGTCCTGTTTTCGGAACCGCAAATTCATTTAACAAGGCGTCTGAATATTAGTTATCCACAGTTATATACGACTTAATTCCACTGTAACCAATTCTTAACGAATTAAGTATTTTCTCATTAATTGTACATTTAACTAGTTTAAACCCTTCTCTCCAGAGAGTACCCGAGCTTTAGATAAATCAATGAAGGCACAAAACAAAGTGGGCTTACTTCTTCTATTACATGTGATTTTATTCCAGGAAGCTCTATTGCAACGCATAAACTCAATATATTGTCAGTGGTGGAGAAGCTACTTCCATATCGAGCACGTGATTCCGTCAATAGTTGGTCAACATTGAAATTCATCGATAGGTTACAAGCGTGCTCTTTCTATAATTCTTGTTGGCATGCTCCCTTTTGTTTGAAAATGGGGTTAAGGACTCCAATTCTCCTCCTTTGTGGAATAATATCCGTTTGTAAAATGAGACTGAAAAGTTTCTCCTTTACTGATTTCTTTTTGTGAAAAGTAATTGATATGAACTCGTTTGGCATTTTGATCATTGCCTGGAGCCTTTCCTGATCTCAATTTGCTACCTTTATTTTAGTTCATCAAATGTAATGATTTTGAATAGCGCTGATTTATCGAGGCCAGTATTTAGAAAGGCGCTTCCCACGGCAGATACCGTGCGAGGTGTCGTTTTTGTTGCAGATTGTACGAAAATAATGCAATGTAGAAGTAAACGTCCATAACACTTTTCACTGGTCCCACTTTTCATAAAAAGTGGAACATTTTAATGTTTGGCCTTCAAGAACACTTTTGTTACACCTAGACTCATTTAAACTTTTTAAATTCAAAGGGCTAATCTCTCGTAACATATTCAAATGATTACATTTATTTAGTCAAAGGGTTCATTCTTATAGTTCATTCTAGCGTTTCTTATAGTTGTACTGCTGAGCGGTCTGGAATAATGGGAGGAACGTGAATATAATGGACTTGTTGTGTGTGTGTGAGGGAATGGGTGGGCTCTTTAGTTTGTTTGTTTTTTTTAGGGGGGGGGGGGGCATCTTGCAAAATAATTGTCCTTGTATAGGAAGAAACATCACGCGAAAAAAAAAAAAACAAAGGAAAAACCAGAAAAATAAACTGAGGAATCCTGTGATGTATTTCTAATCTGTCGCATGCGAAAGAAAACACTGTGGTTTATGAAAAGAACGCACTCATCATTGTACTCAAAGGTGCATGGAGAAAATCAGAAATTCGATAAAAATATTTTGAGAAACATTTTGATCGATCCATTTTGTACCAACACAAATATATCGGGGGTTAAAGATACATGCTCTACCAAAATCTAATCTAGAACTCCCCCAACCCCTTTAACACGGGTGTCAAACTTTCATGCGTTCAGGTTGTAAGTTTTCCCACAATGCAATAGGGAATATATCCACTTTAATCTTGTTTGTCAGAGCTCATTGAGGAATAAATTCCTTGTTGTTGTTCGGAGTATTTTGCTTCTTGAAATTACCGGGTATTGCAATCAGTGGTCAGAGCGTTAAAATACATTTACATCTTACATTGACACACGAAACTTGCGCTAGAGTTATATTTTAAGAGAGTAATGTAGAAGATTCTTTGCAGTAACTACAGACTGCGTACTTTCCAGTTGAATTTGGGTGCTGATCCATTTTAATTCCTTTTTACTGATACAATTGTCTCAACAAAAAGTGCATGGCTTTATTTTTTACGTAAATCGAACTATCGATTTTTAATTTAACTCATTATTTCTTTGGGTAATGCCATCACATATGTCAATTATTTGTTCTTTAATACACCGGTGGGAATCAAATATTAACGCGAGTGTCTCTTCCAATAGCGGTATTACAACTTCGTTTTTACTTTCATTTTTAAACTAACAATTTAGTTTATGAAATATGTAATGTGAATGTCATCACGGCATGAATACGAGACATGAGTGTTCACATCTGTGAGTCAACTACTTCTACCTGCTCGATTTTTGGTTGATGTTTGATTTTGGGGTTATACCGACACTTTGAACTTCCAGAGTTTTATCGTGTTGGAGATTTGGGTTGGAGTGAGTATTAAAACGTCATAAGCAACATGTTTATAAATTGCATACATTCCGGTAACATCTACATAGGGTAGACAGTCAGACAGGTAGAGACAGAGTAACATTCGGCCCATATCTATATACATTTGAACGCCAGAGTGATCTGCCGTTCGTCCACTCAAGTTTAAAAATTCGGCATACGATAGATGTCCCACCTTAAACGAGTAACAATCATATCCCTCGTCACCCCTCCGAGCTGCTACTTTGGTATATAAAAAGGATTTTGATTGGCTGTAAAATTGTAAAGTAAGAATGTGATCATGACTGTAAATGGTCTCGATTATCACAGTGCGTCTTGTGGACGAAGTCAGTTCGCGGGTTCAGACTTTTGGCGGCTGGTTTGATCCTGCGAAATGACTTCATCTACCCGACGGCAGTCGATAATCCATTACACCTTTTATAATAATATATATATGCCGTTCGAAAGGATTCTTATCTCGAACAATTTGACTTGCATCCACATTTCAACTTGCTCTTTTCGGCGAAGCTGAATACAGTGTTTTTAAATAGGCTAAATCGATCGCAAAGTGTGGATTCATGCATGTTTGTGCGTGTTATTGCTTCCTGCTCGTCATTCAGTTGGAATCTTGTCATTCCAGATCGGTATTATGGAATATCATTGACAAGTCATACGCAGAAAATTACACGGTTTGGTTTGAATATAACAATCAAGGAGTTTCGATTATTTACAAGTCAAGTACGTCTCCAGAGAGTGACACAGCAATTGTTCAGCTACAATGATTGTACAAAGTCTGATAGTAATAAAGCCCATCACCAATTGTTCTTGCCAGTATCTAAGATGGAGTAGCTGCGTTCTTTTGTGATACTGCTTTATTCTTAAGTAGTGTTGTTGTCGGGACTCTTTAACACATGTAAATTTATAGGAGGTCACGTGACAAAATACGAGCCCGTGTCCCTGAGTGAAAGAATACCCATTCCTCAAGTATAACATATTTTGTCGCAAGAACCATTGTGATTAAAATAGTCTGATCGACCAAGGTATTGGTTTTTGATGATAATATTTGATATTGTGTATATCTATACGACAAGGTGATAGAATCACTTAAACTCAATCTCGTTGAAATACATGTTCCTTCAAGAGCAAAACACGTGGACAGTGGGATACAGTGTAGCATGCTGGGTGATGTACATTTCTACAAGTAAAATAATTGTTCCTTACTCCTCGAGCTTCCTGGGCCTGGGTGGTAAGCAGCCTCATCTCTCTGCACTAGTTCCCAGACCCCAGCCCTTTTTTCTCTTCCTCCGGCCCTTTTTATCGCCCCCCCCCCCCACACCTGCCCTTGCCGCTTCTGGGGGAATCTCTGGCTAGATTATTGTGCATTGTTTAGTCGCTAATAGTTACTCTTTGTTTCATAAATTTTCAAAAATTCAAAATCCGACACAATAACAATGTTTTACTAGAATCATACAAACAGCAATGAAATTGACCTTGATATTGACAATCTAGATGATGTCTTCCTTCTTGCAAAAGATTGTGATAATTTTTAACCTATGGTCCACGCATGTTGTTTACCTTTCTATCCTCGATAAACGAATAAAGCATTTATTAACCAGATAGGTGTTCGTGAATTAAGTTATAATATCACATTGTAAAAATGGAATCTGCATGCAAGCGGCTTGTTGCTTCTATTCTTGTTCAAATATTTAATATAACGGAGAGAATACCAATCATAGTTTCTCAATGCTGTTACAAATCTTATATTGCAGGACATTGTTTTTGAAGACTCAGATGATGCCATGCTGATTGAAGCAGCTGTTGGGACGGAGAATTTACAAGACAATAAATCGTGTTCACTAGAGACCCCACAACAAACACAGATGATTAGAGATCCGTCTGAAGGATTGGATGATCAGTTCAGCTCCTCAGATGACGAGCATCTGATAAAGTGGAGAGAGCAAACACGTGATAGCATGCCAGGATACGATTCAACAAGTGATCCAGAGTATGAACCGGAAGCTGATAAACCGAACTCAACTGATTCTGAGTACAGTACAAGTTCAGATGAATTACTTGCCGACATTATTCACAGCAAAACTAAACAAAAGAAGAGAAAGACAGGAATCTCAAGGGCACGAAAACTTCCAAAAGAAATTATCACAGGCGGAAAAAATGAAAATGGGAGAGATGACGAACTATCGATTGAGGCTCAAGCATCAACATTGAAGAACCTTCTGATTGCTAATGATTTGAACATGGTTGAGGTCGAAGATGGTGGGGATAGCTTCTTCTCTGCCATAAGCATGCGGTTTCCAACATTTAATGCCTTTGAACTAAGATGCCTGGCCAGCAGAGAGCTTGGAAATGACTTGGGAAGATTACTGAATAATATACAGCCCACTAACCCTTGTCACAATGACAATGAATTATATCTGAATGCGTTGGTCATGCTGGAATTTATCAGAAAACCAGGGAAATTTGAGTTAAAATGTTGAGGATGTCATTGCAAAAGCAATGGCGGAGGCACTGAGTACATCAATAACAATATGCTCGGGGGGAAGAACAAGATCTGTTGCTACGATTGATCCGATTTTGCAGACAGCAGGAAAACCTCCAATAATTCTTTGTCAGGTGAAAACGGGCAATTCAAATAATGGTTATGCTGCTTGCACCCGAATTTCTAACACACACAACAAAACACATTCAAACACCAGGGATATTGAAAAAACAGACAATTCATTCAGTGACTGAAAATGATAGGGTGTAGCTCTGCAGTGGAATACATTTCCTCACATCAGATGAGCCGAAAACAACCAGGCAAAGCCCAGAAACAACAGAAAGCAAAGTTCACCATACTTCCTCCAAGAGGGAAGATTTAGGGATACTATCCAGTGAGATTTCACAACAGTCACCCCCGCAGATTCTGCACAGTCCAGGATCGGTAGCACATGTCGATGATCTCCAGCTGAGCAAATCACCAATCATGCAATCAGTAAACAATGGAACACCACGCAAGCGAGCAGCTTTCTACACACCGCCGAAGAAAACAAGATTCAGAAAAATGCATGACAAGCCAGAGACATGGAAATGCAATATCCGTAAGAGACTGAGACTCAGTGGGGAAGCCTATGTTAGTACTAAAGGGAAACCAGTCGGTGCAAAAAAAGATGAAGTCAGTCAACTGTGACAGATGCAAATTCAAATGCACACTGAAAATAAGAGAAGAACAGAGAAAAGCCAAATTTGAAGCGTTTTATAAATTAGCAAATTATGAGCAACAAAAGCAATTCATATGCGCAAACATTTCTGAGAAGGAAACAAGAACATATCTTGATTCTGAAATGATACCAGTCCAAAAAAGGAGAAATGTTGCCAGGCGGTGCTCTTTCTTAGTGGAAGGCATGAGAATTACTGTATGCAAAAAATTCTTCATGAATACTGTATACTGGTGAAGCTTATATCCACCATGCATTATCCAGAAATGTCCATGGAATATTTTCTGGTGGTGAAAACCGTGGAAGTCATCAACCAGCAAATAAAACCAGGATCAACTTGAAATGGTATACAAACATATTGAATCTTTTCCAGCACTTGAATGACACTATACTCGATCGACAACAAAACGAAAGTATCTGCAAGAAGGACTTAACATATCCAACATGTATGAGCTGTATCTAGACTTCTGCAAAGTAAACAATCACAAATCCGTGTCAAAAGGTGTTTACAGGAAGGTGTTCAATGCGAACTTCAATTACTCGTTTCATATTCCTAAAAAGGACCAGTGCCTGCAATGTGCTAAGTATAACCGCGAAAAAGCAGCAAAAAATCAAGTTTCACCTGAGATGGAAGCTGAATTTGCATCTCACCAAGATCGGAAAATTGAAGCAAGGGAGCAAAAAATGCACGACAAGAAATTAGCTCTGAATGACAGAACAATTAAAACAGCATGCTTTGACCTGGAGGCTGTTCTTCAAGCACCTTGCGGTTTGGTGAGTCAGTTATATTACAAACGGAAGCTTAGCTGCTATAATCTCTCCATTTACTCATTGGCTGACAACTATGGGCACAATTACGTATGGAACGAAACAGAGGGAGAACGAGGTTCCTGCGAGATCGGAACATGTTTGTATCTGTATCTTTCATCACTCCCTGCACACATCCAACACCTCATCTTCTATTCCGACAGCTGCACTGGACAAAACCGAAATAAATGCGTCGCGGCTGCTCTGCTGTCGTTCATCAGAAGCACCATGAAATTGGAGACAATTGACCATATATTCCTTGAGACTGGTCACACCCAGATGGAAGGCGACTCAATGCGTTCAGCCACTGAATTCGCAAAAAAGAAAACATCAATTTATATTCCAAGTCAGTGGGACACTGTTATAAGAATGGCCAGACGGAAGAAGGTTTTGCCATTAAGATATTTCGACTTCATCGACTACAAATCTGTTTGTCGCCGACTTTTGAAAAACACCAAAACTACCACTGATGGAACAAAAGTCAACTGGCTCCAAATTAAATGTATACAATTCAGAAAATCTTCACCTAATTCCATTTTCATAAAGAATGCTCACAGTGACAACAACTTCAAAGAGATTAAATGCATTGGTAAATCCCGACGATCACAGGAAGTGCAAACCACTGGACCACTACCACGCAAATACAAGAAAGTGCTCCCCATATCTGCTGCAAAGAAAAAAGACCTCTTTGACTTGTGTTTTTCTGGGGTAATACCTGAAGAATACCACCCATTTTATCAGAAACTATCTTATGTTATTGACAACCTTTCAGAACCAGACTTTCATGAATCTGATGAAGACACAGATGGTGATTAGTTTGATGTATAAGCTTCATGTATTTTGTGTAACAAGTCTTGAAATAGACTGGAATTTTCTGTGAATAGTTTGTGACTGGTATAAACATTGTTTTCTTCTGAATTGATGACTGATTTATTGAACGGAAAGATAATTTCTGATTAAAGTGAGTGCCAGTTATGTTGTTCTTTTATTGAAATATGGTTGACCATTTACCTAACACGTTTCCTTTTAAACATTTAAATAATTTATTCATATACCGAATTATTTTAAAATAAGTCAATAAAACCATACAAACACAAATGTCACGGAACTCAGCTCAAGGAGCTGATTCCATTGGCATCCATATTTGTATGGTTTTATTGATAATGTTCCAAGATGTTTCATGTTATGTTAGACCAATGTTAGATAATTTTCTGGCCATGTTTGGCCGCTATGTCAGGTAAAGGGTTAAAATATAAAATGGAATAGTTTTATGGAAACCAATAGTCTCTTTATTGCCATAACTGGTGTTGCATTAACAGATGGTGCATGTACATGCAACAATATTTGTGGAACTACATGACTGTAATATATTCTTTGAAATATCATGATCTCAGTTCACTGTATTACTATGAATTGGCATTACCGGGGGCAGAGTGATACCAGGAATATTTCACAAATAGATATAACACAATTCTATATCAAGAGAAAACTGTGGTGTTGAATCCCCTTTATGGTAGTTATAATCTTTTACCACAACAGGGGATCTAATAAAATACAGTTGACAGCTACAGAGTAACCTAGTATCATGAAGGACATGTCCTAGAGCATATGACATGACATGCACATCAAGAGTCACCACTAAAGTTTTACAGACAACTGATTCTGAACTTATAATTTGCTCTGCTGTAAAAACAAATCGAAATTGCAGATACGGGGTTTTGGCTCTAACACGACTATATATATGAATGACATATCGAATTCAACCCAAAATCTGTTATCATTTGCTGACGACACCGCTGCATATACTTCAGATAATAACACTGACGCCCTGTATGGCACAGCTAATAATGAGCTCAGTAATTTGGAAACATGGTGCTCAGCTAACAGCCTCCCACTGAACACTAGGAAGACGAATTATATTAGCATAAACCCTCCTCATAAATCAAACCCGAATCCCAAAATACTCCACATAACGAGAATCCCAATACAGCTAGCTAATCCAATAGAATTCCTGGGAATATATATTGACGAAAAACTAAGCAAATCCCAACACATATCTGTAATATGCTCTAAAGTGGGCAGAGCCGTTTACTCATCTTAATAAAGTAAAACATATTTTACCAGAAAGGGCCCTCTTATCGCTGTATTACACGCTTGTACATAGCCATCTCTTATATGGAATTGAGATATGGGTCACTCGCGATCGGTAAATGAGCTACTTAAATTGCAAAAACGAGCAACACGCATCGTGAATAACGAAAGATATAATTCGCAGACCAGCTATTCCTTAAAACAGAGTAATAAAGATTACCGATCTCCACAAAATCCATTCATTGTTATTTCTTCATGACTGGCACACTGGAAAATTTCCAACCTCCTTTCAAAGTTATTTAAAAGTTAATGTTAATCAGGCAGAGGTAAACACCAGACAATCAGGATTACTGAAAACCGATATCGCTAGATCCAAATGACTTGAAAACCTTCCATCATATAATCTCCCAAAATGATGGAACTCCCTTGATCACAACACCAGGTGCATACCTAATAGGAAACAGTTCAAGAAAGCCGTAGTAACCCAGATAATCATGGACTACTCATCATCAGTAACGTGTACGAATCCATATTGTCCAGATTGTTTTGTATGATTGGAAATATTACAAACATGAAATCCCATTTTAACAAACCTATATCGTCATCCTGACTCTCGTCAAATTTCCCTGTTTTATGTTTTATGTCTTAACGGACTGCAGTAACGTATCACAATGAAAGACTGCTGCCCTAAAGAAAATTTCTAACACAAATAAGAAATCAAGTATGTATATATAGTATTGGATCCATGTATGCATATACATGTATGTATGTGTGTCTGTGCATCATATATGTGAACAGACATATACGTATATGTATGTGCATGTATGCGTGGTTTCAGTATATTTTGAATACTGTTGCAATCTACTAGAATTATAATGACAGTGCAAGCGGGGTGATTACAAAACAGCCAGCCTGGCTATATCGCCTCCTTGCAGTTTTTTTCCCATACTTATTACACAGTGCCTTTTATGTACAATCACTTATTATATTCTTAATTCATGTATCGGCTATGTAACAATAATACTGCAGAAATAAACTATCTATCTATCTGTCTGTCTGTCTGTCTGTCTGTCTGTCTGTCTGTCTGTCTGTCTGTCTGTCTGTCTGTCTGTCTACCATATCGTCTTCAAAGCCTGGTCTCACATAGTCCTACTTAGGAAGCAGAAATTCAATCTCGATCGCAGCGTCCTAGAAAAAATATACTTTGCCTTCGTTAAGTCTCTACTCGAATACGCTGTCTGGGATAATTGTTCAGCAGCTCAAGTCGCCGAGGTTGAAAATATACAGATCGCAGTCTCAAGGATCATTACCGGGGCAACTGTCAGTTGTAGTAAGTCTTTGCTTTATTCCGAAACACGTTGGGGCTCTCTACAAGAAAGATGTCGCAAACACAAGCTGTTACTATACTTCAAAATACATCATCATAAATTATGTCGCCCCCATATATTACCAATAAAGTTCCTCCGATCGTCTCATCGTCGAATCTATCGCACAACTTCTGGCCATGTCATAACCACAGAGTTCCTTTATGTCGGACTCAATTGTATATCTTTTTTATCCCGATCGTCACAGACAATGGAACAAGCTGCCTTTATCTGTCCGCGAGAACTCATCATTGATCAATTTCAAGACATTCCTAAATGCTGGAAATCAGCGACCACGTGTGTTTTACAGCGGTGCGAAACCACGCGCAGACCAAATATATCACTGCAGTTTGCGATTGCGATTGCGTTGCAGTAGCCTTATTTCTCATTTATACGTTAGTCACCTGTCGTCTACCCCTTCCTGTCAGTGTGGGATGAGCGAGGCACCAGAACATTTTTTCCTACATTGTCCAATCTACTCAAATGTCCGTAATAGTACTATCAACCTTCTCCCATTTACTATAGATGTATCGACGATGTATTATTTTTGGATCCGAATTCTTGAATAATCAGGAGAACCGTCTTGCTTCTGAAGTGTGTATGACTTCATTTTATCAAGTGGGCGTTTCCACAGGATACAATTACCACGTACGATCACCACTTGATAGCGAATTTACCTCCATTCTCCCATATAATATAATCTTACTTTCCTTTCCGTTTTCTTCGCATGCATCACCGCCAAGGCTGCTTCCGTCTCACTTCTAACTAACGGTGCTTATGCTGCTTACTTAGGAGTGTCGAGAAGGCAGCGCATTATGCTTTCAAGCTGACATCCCTTGTGTTCCTTTGCTCCTCTTCTTCGCACTCCCTTTCCATCTTCTCCTTCCTTCGCATGCAAGGTTCAAACAATATCATGTATCGCCGCCTGGTAGTTTGACTCTCCATGCTCATCTTTCTATGACTAAAATTACCGCCAACTTTCTCCCCAGTTTTGTCCCTGGCCGGGGTGTCGTGTCCTTGCACTCGCGGTTACCCGCGTGTGTCGAGTACGATGCTATCAAGTCAAACGTGGATGCTCTGTCGTGTATTTACTCCCTTGTCCACAATTTTAGGGCCTCTAGGCAGCCCTTACTGTGTGTGTATGGAAGCGGTGTCCCGGTTTGCCACATGGATGGCGCTCAAGTTACTTGAACGACAATGGGCCATGGGTACCAGACGGTGATAAGTGAGTCCATCTTCTGTTTTATACCACCTTTTTGTGTAAATTTATGAATGACTCAGGGAGATGAATAACATAAGCTCCTAGCTTTCTGTCAGATCCTCTCATTACTTAGCAATTTGTTGTTTTGTTTTGCTTTTTTGTTGATATATGTTATATCTTTTGATGTTTAATATATATACTATTACTTTTCTGGTGCTCAATACTGTAACATATAGCATATCCATTGAATAACAATATTGTTTAAACTAAACATGAAGTCGAAATCTAGGTTAAAAATTAAAAACAAATTAAAATTGGTTAAAAACGGTTGAATTCTTTCCGAAACGACAGAATCTTGTGTGGGCTAGTATGATAAAATGGTCTCTAAGAGATCCTACTTTGAAATACTACTTTGAGAAAATCTGTGCAGTTTAAAATAATTACCTCTGTTGTTAAAACATGCTGACAAGGACCACGTTCTACAGCCAATACTATAGAACCTTTACAGTTGTATTTTTCAGAATTGTATTTTCTATTAATGGAAATAGCGAAATGAAATGAACCATTAGCATTTTGAAGATGTGGCAATTTGCCAGTTGGCGAATTACCATACCTTTTAAAATGCCGATGAATCATTTCCGTCATTTATATTCACTTGTAGAAAATACAATTTGGGAAAATACAATTGTAAAAGTATTCGTTCCAGGCTGGTCTCTTTTACCATTGAACAAAAAGAAATGTGACAGGGTTGTATGACCAATGTGACATCGTGTCAGAATATTACATAATCTTTTCTGCAAAGATGGCTAGGCGGGTATTTATCATGAATAGTAGGTTGAAAGCGATGCCATATTAACTATAACTAATTTGCACGTTTTTCGTACAATGGTACAGTGCTCCTATGTCTAATGCCGTTGAAAAAGAAGATGCAAATAAATTAAAAGACAATTCAGAAAAGATCCATTAATACCTGATCCAAGTCAAAAAATAATTCTGTAATAAGATGAGTTTTACATTAATCCGTGTTAGATGGAATAATTTTTCGTGCAAAATATATCCTCATCTGTTCTCATCCGTTTTTTTTTCTGAATTGGGATAAGGAATTAAATCCTGTTATAGTAACATCCTTCCATAAAGCAAACTAAAATTAATTCCCGATTGACTTTATTGGTGTTAGCCCTTTGAATCCTCGTTTCCTGCAACGGTATCGCTTTTGTGTACACTTACAGTGAGATGGGTCAGGCTAATATCAACATACCGCGAGGATAAAATAATAACTGCAGTCTGCTGCCGTGAGCTGCAGGCAGCAGTTATTATTTTGTCATTGATACCGTGTATAGACATCTTATAATAAGACAAAATTGGGACGAAATCATGCCTTGGACCAAAAATAGGTCTTGCGAATTCAAAAGGTTAAATTTCAAGACAGTTGACGACTGTGAGTTGGGAAAAACGCGAAACAAATTATGGACTGTAGCAGAACAGAACAAGAGAATGTCGAATACCACACGGAATTATAAAAAGAAAATTGCTAATTTAATCACCCAAATAGGATTCCTGTTTAACGGAAGAAAAATTGATTTGTAAGATATAGCACTCTGATAACAAAAGTGGTAATGTTAACGATCGAGTCGCGATCCGCTAGCAGCATCTTCGACACCAGTGGGTCGAGATTCCGTTAATAAAATAATGCAAAATCAAGACAGAATTTAGAAAAACAAATAGAAATAGAATCTAAGACTCAATATAATATCGACAGGAACATGACTTAGTCGCAGTTCGCTCGAAATTTTCTATCTGTTTTCGTGATCACAGTACTGAATTGTCTCCGGGTCCTTGTCCCATCATCTGAACACAAGTGATTGAAAACTAATGTTTTCAAGCTGATAAAATCAATAGTTTTTTTTATGAAACAATTCCGACATTTCAATTTAATTTATTTATTTACTGGAATTTTACGGCACTTTCGACAGCGAGGGTTACCTCGCGTCGCACATTGTTACGGGTACCCGGAGAGAAGGAATGAGCAATGGCGATCATCTGCCAACTACCCCAACACACTAACTCCGCACAATTCAGGGTTAGCGTTGGTCGAAAGCAAGAGCACGCAATTACCACCTGTTTGGATCGAACCAATGACCTTCTGGTTTGAGGTTCAATGCTTTCACCACTGAGCCACCGCGCACCCGATATTCTAATTAACTCTAGGCTGCAGTTGTTCACACCGATGTAATATATGGACGTGGAATGAACGAGGATGTGATTTTACAGAAAAGGGATTTAATAAATGAAGTCGAAGGTGACAGGACACATGAAATTGACATTTACCACAGGTGGACGCAATGCTTGTCGTGATAACTACTCCTCCACTCATCGAACTGGTAGTTATCAGGGCCACACTATGATCAAAATAACTCTAATCCCATGAGAAGTGGTAAAAACTACTTCGAATAAAATATTTTCAGAAACTTGTTCAACCACAGAATTTTGGGTAAATTTACATATATGGTGAACAGCACTAACCATATACATTATGGTATATTTTACCTGATATTCCCGGTTCTGCACTGGGGAATCGAATCTATCCTCTCAGCCCCTATATAAGAACTGGTGCACCAGATGACTTTGCCAGAATAGAAGAGTACCTATACAAGTGAAGGCTGAGGAAATAATCAAGAATATTCAGCTGCGCAGCTGAATTCATCTTCAGAGTTATCAGGTACTTATTACTGTTGTGGAAAATATACCACAACATGTAATAAAATAATGACATCGTTGTTTTCTTTAGGATTGCTATTATGCAATGAAAAATTATTTCCTTCCTGTACGCCTTTTGGATAATACCTCGCGCATACAGTACAGCCCTGGTGGAATGGTCAAAATCCACGCGTTGGCAATGTTGCAGCGGGGTGTTTTTCTCAGTAAATAACTAGTACTATTCAGTAAATATTCAATTTAGCACCGGGTTCTACCCGGTTCTTCATTCATTGAAAATTTGATTGCGATTCTATTATTTTCTGTCTGGGATTCACTGTTCACGCATGCGTGAAAATATTGCCTACGCTTGGATTTTGACCATTCCACGACGACTGCACTGTACGTTTAGCACTATGAGTGAAAATCTATGGGAGTTGTGTTATGTGGATAGTCGAGCGACCACAAATCGCTGCGGGATAATAGGTAGAGGGGGTTCTCGGTGTGTTTTCCGCTGGGAAACATGTGCATCACTGTCAATACGACATGAAAATCATCATCGGCTTGTGCATTGCACATCACACAAAGCGACATGATCGTTGGCTTCTTTGTTGACTTAATTATGACACAACTATGCTTGCGGCGTTATGCTTTTCCATTAGTTTGATCGCAGTTTTTGCAAGTCTAGTCAATGGCATCGCAATGTAAACCAACGAACTCACTGAAGGAAAAGAATCTTGATACTACTCAAAGGTAATTCATGTTACTCTCCACAGCGCAGGGGAGTACACGACATCGGGCGAGGTAACCTATTTATGGATAGATAATAAATTGATTTCTGAAAGCACAATGGGTTCTCCTTAATAATGTTCACCATTACACACCATATCAACAGCATAAAATGAGGAATTATGTGGGTGACGATACCAAGTGCAATGATTACAACAGCGAACAAGGAATTTCGACTAGATCGCAACAGGTCGAGCTCTGGTCGAAATTGTCTGTCCGCGTTCCTCATCGGTTCCGCTCTACAGCTTCGCACTATTGCACAGGGGTAAAATTCTAAACATAAGGCATATGTTGAAGCTAATGTGGATTGGAGATTGATTTTTAGTATCAGATCTTTGATTAGATTTGGCTATTTGTTGGACAAAAGAATTTGAAGTTTCGGTCATAGAGTTGGAGTTTGACGTATCGGGGTCAATTAACAGAGGAATTATGGGAAACAGTGGCTCCGAAAAAATGACTATTTTTTAAAATATATTGTTTACACGGAGATGTTACCAGGCATGTAACTAAAAATGAGAAGGAAACATATAATTTTTTTTCCCAAGTGTACGGCGAATTTCGATATTATTCGTTTCGCCTTTTGTTTTATTTTTCGTATTGTAACAGATTGTAACGTAACTTTTAACATTGCTAGGCTACTATTACACTACAGCATGCTTTAATTCCCAACAGTCTCTTGTGCAAATATCGTGCAGTAACCCTGTCTGTTGGAGCTAAAACAGAAATAACAATGTTGCACTTTTGCATCATTTTCTTCTTCGAGTTTCTTCCGCCATTCTGTAGTTTTCTCTTTTCTGTCAGAGGGAAAGGCGGGAAGACAGCCAGTCTGGCTATGCCTTTCCCTGCCGGTACACAGAAATTGTTATATCCCATTATCTATGTATATCTGAAATAATATTACTGTATACGAGAACCCTGTTATGATGTAACCATACGTATATATTTATCATTCTGTATTTGTGTATATTGGTAAATAAACATACCATCATCATCATCATCATCACAAGCTAAACATTAACAAGTGCGCTGGGTTAGAAGCTACAAAAAGCCCCAAAACAAACAAAGTGATACCTTACCGAATCTCAACAAAAGAGGGTGACATGCCAAGAAATGGTTGGGATAAATGTTCAGTATTCCGAAAACAATTAATCAGTTTGGATAGCATTACCTGATTGAGGACCTAAACCTATTTTTGATTGGGTGCAGAAGGTTTAACAATATCCCCGATTTTATGGTAATATGCATTTTCGCAACACCTTGTCGTAAAGGGTGATTTTTAACACCGTGTCATACAACTGACCGTCGTCAAACCCTTTCAATACGGTTTATTTGACAAAATATCGCCTGCGTTATTCTCTAGAGTAAAGATAAATTTGACAACCGATGTTCAGACGTTACAATGACAGCAATAATGTAAGGACGATCAGAAATGCAACACATTGAAAGTGGATTGACACTAAAATGCTTGGGGAGTTTATTTTGAACCCATGTAGCATCCACTATTCTGTCAAAATGCATTAAAAGTGCAAGCGAAACACCTGACTCGGGACCTTCGAGTACAACCCGGAGGCCCATAGGCAGGTGCTTTGGTTGTGCATCTTCGGGTTTTTAAACGAATTGAAATGAAACGTATCGCATGCGTGGAAGCTCCACTCAGTAGGTGTTTAGACATGTTCTTCTCTCAACGTATTGCAGTATAATTACACACCCCAAGAGCAATGTGATTACTGGGTATGCCTACAGATAAAAAGATAGTGTAGCATAGTCTGCTGTAAACAGGACGATATTGGACAACTGTATACTATAATATCACTCACGGCCATCTTGTTAGAAAGGCTAGGGAAAGAAAAGTCGTCCTGGTACAAATACTGGTAATCTGAATTGGTACAATGGCCATGGTATTAACATACCAAAGAACGCCATACTTCAAAAATCCCCCCCCCCCTTCTGAACGTGTCTATAAACAATTCGCGCGACACATATAAAAGGCCAGGCCAGAAAATAATCTACGAACGATCGTTTAGATTACTGAGTGGTTAGTGACAATTATAAAATATGCCAACGAACTACACGTGATGGCAAAATAGCGCAACATAAATTGAATTCTCAATCCCGCATCTTTTACCAGTCAGACGTGGCAATCCTTTGGGATTAACTCGATTCACGTGCTGCACATTATATCCACGTATGAATTGAGTTGCATACTGATTAGGTCATAACAAAATTTCCTTCAAAATAAACAACAACAACTAACGCGCGATCTCGCCAAAGCGAGATAGCGCGTTAGTTGTTGCTATTTATATTGGCAGACATTACGTTAATACTTAAAACAACCTGGCTGGCATAGTAAAACCAGAGCTCGCGGAGATGCATCGCAACAGTTTTTCCTATAGGTTATCACAATGTTATATAGTGCAGCCTGCTAACGGACCTGAAAGAACACGCTATACAGGCTAAACAGTTAGTTGAATGTTCACTTCTACAAAGTGTTTTTCACGCCCGCACACGTCTATATGCTACTGATTAAAACGACAAAAGTATTTTCAGTATAACGCACCATCAACTCTATAGGTTAATGCGAAATTGTCCCAGACTTATTTTCTCAAACGAACCTTTGAACATGAACACTACCGTCAGAGAAAAAAGGTTATTTTTCCCACAGATATATAAAGGAGTCACCTGTCGATTATTTTCTTTCAACAAATTGATTTTAAAAGAATTTACAGAATGCTCTCTGTATGGAGCAGTAATTAGATTCGCACTGAAAAACAGCCTTTGCAAGTCTGGAAAGGTTCTTGCAAACTGGTCAAGTGGTCTAAACACTCCTTGACGAAAGAAAAAAAAAATCCCTTTTTAATAGGATGGATCACACGAAATTGAATAAAACAGTGCATCGGTTGAATATATTCGGCTGAGTATCAACTTACCTGTAGGGAAGACCGTTCGTAACATCCAGTCACCAGACCCGCTCAGAATAATCGAAATAATCAGATTGCCCGTACTAATATGAAAATCAGATTGAAGACATTACACAATCTTTTAGAATAGTGGAGAGAGAAAAATCAATACCGCGCGAAGGACGCCGCTCATTGGGACCATCTCCAGAACACGGACGTCAATAGCAATTAACTGAAGTATTAGGTGGATCACCTACAAAGGCTCTGTGCTCATCAGTGTTCAAGAATGTGTTTTGTGTTCAATGAATAGATTAATGGGATTCTTTCACAACGAACTTTCACAATCTGGCTCGAATGTCAAACAGATAACGAGAAACCACTTCCAATAATCAGGATAATAAAATATGTTCAACTTGACTATCTTTATTGCCTCTTAATGCGCTACAATTTTGAACTTTCAGTGTTCACCCATTACCATACCGTTACATCAAGAACGTAGTTACCCCAATACACGTAAAAACATCCAGACAAAATACAAATCTGCATTGAGTGTAGCAACCATACCAGCGATCATTCAATTCAGAAAGAGAACGTGTTTTTCCTGTACCCATTTATTGTTCGCATGTCGAGGACATTGTTTTGATAACAGTAATTTAATGATAAATAAATCACAAGCTCAACAAAATAAATTAGACTAGATCATTTGTTGCCACTATGATACTTTTATGCAGGCCTGCAATACGTTAAACACGAACAATAAAAAAACGAACAGAAAACAAACAAAAACAGCTGAAACACCACTATAAACTTCAGTGATTTCAGTACGAGTAGAACAATTAATGGGGTTTACGTGATGTACATATACAGAACCACACTTATGTTTCAATGGATTAACGATTACTGGACGAGAGCGAGTGGTGCAGGGATACCACGAGAGCCGTTAGGCTCGAGTGGAATCCCAGCGCCACTCGCTCGAGTCCAGTAACGGCTCTCGTGGTATCCCTGCGCCATTCGCTCTCGTCCAGTAATCGTTAACCCATTCAAACATAAGTGTGTTTCTGTACTTATTACACATCCAACCCTGAAAACGAATTCACTGTAATTAATTGCCATTTGAATTAAATAGTTGACAATTTGAACGGGTGATATGATTTTACTGAGAAATGGGCAGTTTTGTAAGAGAACCAGTCTTGAGTCGTTGACTTTGCCACCTGTAGAATCGCTGTTGATTCATTTTATTCGCCACAAAATGTCGGATTTTAATTTAAATACGATGCGAACTGGTCGCTGAGTTTAAATTTCGTGCTTTTTAAACTGAAACTAAAGTAGAACTCAGGTTGACTGTGCATTAGACGATCGCCATTTCTGTTCTGCATTGTAACAAAATTACACTCTGGACGAGAAAAGACATTTTTGCGCAATAATTAACCTTCCGGTGCATCTTTTCAATCGTTAAGAGTAACTGGGGCAGTTTGTGATTCCATTCTGGGTGAACTCAGCAGGCTTTGATAATATTTTTAAGGATTGATTAATATTTTCATTATTTTGTACAACAATACTTCACCAATTCGTTATCCGAATTGTTCTCTCAACATACTTGTCTTGCTATCTGGTTCAAAACAAAAATAATTCTTTATGTGTCTGGTCCTATATCTTGTCAATCTTAAAGTTTTGAATTATTTTGAATTTGCATTAAGTAAGTAGTTTTAAAGCGGACTAGCAATAAACATAGAATATGGCTAATGATAGGCTTTTGGTGGGCATTTTCTTGGGGATCATCACGGATGGTGGCTGACCAATCAAACTGACCTAAAGTTTTGTTTCAAAACCAAAATGCAGGTTCTTACTGAATTTGCCCTGGTAACCCATGACAATGCTCTGCCCACTGCCCTGATATTTGCCAAAAATAAAAAAAAAATACCCCTCCCTCTGAACAATTTGTCCTGACAATACCAACCCCTTGCCATGAAAACTGCAAAATTAGCAGGTTGTTGGTGGAGGGGGGTGAGAGTGCAGAAATCCCCCATATAGGTGGCATTTGATTTAAGTTTTGATGCCGACAGCTAAAGCAAAATAATATGCTTGTATAAAACAGAAATACTAGCAAAGAATCTTAATTAGTCATTTAAATATCCATATAAATCTATGTTTGGTAGATATTGTCATACTGTCTATGTTTTAAATATTCTAATTATTATTTTTCATGAAAGTCGTCTCATAAAATTGACAATACTACTACTACTACTAGTAAGGGGGGAATCAATGATAGTTAATCAATAACCGCATATAAGGAGCGCAGTGGTTCAGTGGTAGTCTGTTGGACTTCTATGCTAGAGGTGCCGAGTTCGATCCCCATCCGGGATGACCCCCGTGGTGTCCTTGGGCAAGGCACTTTATCCCGGTTTCCAACATGGCGGCACGATGACTCCGTGTACTAAGGCTTACTGCACGTCGATGGTGCACATGTCTTCGACCGCTGTAACCCTGCTTGAGCGGAGCTTGAATAGAGTTAGAATGTCGAGGAGCTGACAGTTGCTCGTCGATGCTCGGCGGTTCTCCCCGGGTACTCCGGCTTCCTCCACCCGTAAAGCTGTCACGGT
The DNA here is from genome assembly GCA_031216915.1 of Pictodentalium vernedei. Classification (NCBI taxonomy): domain Eukaryota; kingdom Metazoa; phylum Mollusca; class Scaphopoda; order Dentaliida; family Dentaliidae; genus Pictodentalium; species Pictodentalium vernedei. The sequence continues at coordinate 501,197,946 of CM062297.1, read as the reverse complement.
CACGATTAGCCATTGTGGATAAGTATAAGAACTTAAACACTAATAAATAAATAAATAACTGCATGCACTAGCTGTCAGACATCTGCAGGCACTGTCGGTGTGTCGCAGTTGGTCTTTTCGCTTCGTGGTAACCAGTTTTCACGATTGATTTTGTCCTGCTTTCTGAAAACTACTTCAATTTTAACATGATCTCCAAAGTATGTTTGTATTGGCAAACGTGCTGCTTCATTGCCTAAGTGTGAATCGAATAGGATCACAAAGTAGGCCTCGGATCGACTCGTCGACAGTACGCGGCGCTGAGGGTAACATTGTTACAAAATTCTATAGGAACTGTGCCTGTCCTAGGAGCCAATATCGAACCCAAATTGGACTTTTTTGCTCCAAATTAATTAGGTTTTCCTCGGTTTTCAATAACGAAAGCAAAGGTGATCTTTCAGTAGAGATCATGTATCTGGCATGACTATCGATAGTTTTTATCAAAGTTGTGCATCAAACATTTTGGAATGAGAATCGGTAATTCCGACAGATAAATATAGCTGATGGTTCTCATTGGTCGTTCTCCACTAAACGCTGCAAACTATAAGAACCAGTCTAAAGAGAACTTGTGCCCGCGAAGGGTACTTTTTATCGGATCGCACTAGAGCTTTCTGGTTAAAATTACCGCATGCCCTAAAATCCACGTGATCGCGATACATACAGTTACGGGTGTGTAATAAAGTGCCAGATCACAATACCATGATGATAAACTTCTTTCATAAAAAATCAATTCACAGACGCTGAATGATTGTCGAAACAGGCGCCGTTAAAACCTTTACCCATGTCCGCCATTACGCGAAGAAGTCACGAAAAGGAGGAATATTGTAAGATAAATTGTTTATTACCACCATGTGGTTTCCGAGATGGTGCATCTGGACCCCACCTCTGGATAATATATCGACTCGTCGATATTATGCCCAGAGACGAGGTTTCCACTTCAGTTCACCGTCTCGGAACCAAACAAGATGGTAATAACCCACATGCATCTGGTCGGTTCCTTTGCCGCGGTTTATCCTGTCCGCTCTAGGTTTCAGAATGTAGTTGTCACACAAAATATGAACCAGTGTTATTTAACGACTGCGTACAGCAAATTGGCCAATGTGGCATGACGGATTAACTTCCTGTACTTTGGTGTCAATGACTCGTTTTAAAGAAACCTTGTCTGAAAAGACAGAATTTAAACCATTTTTTCTTCTATGACGGAGCTAGGAAATCTCTGTCAAACATGGTATATATGGTTGAAAATCTGGATTCAACTAGTTGCATGTTGCCATAAAGAGCATTACCTATTCGTCAGTCTTGGATATTTACCGACATTCTAAACTTTTGGGAGGCTTTTGAATTATGGCGTTGACTGACCCCTGCCTCTCACATTCATTTCGTCCTAAAACGTTAAACCGAAAAGGTTTCTAATGAGATCTTATAAGTCAAAAAAATGCGCCCGGAATTTTGCATTCATTTGAAACTTGATTAAATTTCACTCTAAAATTTAATTTGAATTTGTGACCATCCAAGGATCTTAAATGTAACAGAAAGCTACACTCGTGCACAATAAAAGCAGTTGTATTTTCTCGTGAAATAATACCAACGTAAATATGTTCTTCAACTCCACGCTCGCAGTCTCAAGACTGAACCTAAATAACTCGAGCTATGGACAGACGTAACGTACAATTCTCATTTGGTGATTGACACTCGTCATGTTTGATATTATTGTTTCCTGGTAATATATTCGCCTAACTGCGTAAAGCGCTAATATTGAATTTTCCTGGGTTGCTTTAGTCAAATTGTATGTGGACGCATCATGGTTTAAATAAACGATGTACAATTTTTAACCCTTTACCCAACGTAACGGCCAAAACCGGACAGCCCTATTCACAAAAGCCGTCAATTAATTTTCATTATTTTTTTCATTGTATGTCTCAAAAACATAGGTTATGACCCCTCTTTGTAAAGAGCTCGTTTATCGCGTTCCAAAGATGGGTCATAACCTATGTTTTTGAGACAGAAATGAAAAAGAATAGTTATTTAAGAATTTTGTTGCAAATGTTGTCTGCTTTTCAAGTTAGGTAAAGGGTTAAATTAACCATCATTAAAAGAACAATCTTCCGTAAGTACGTCAAAGCAACCATTCATAATTAAACCTTTTGTCTGTTCATGCATTATCAGGCAAAATGATTGGCTAAAGTTTTTCTCTCTTTTTTTTATAATACAATGAACCGAAGTAAAACGTATTTAGGCCTGCCCTAAACCACGCCCTCAAGGTCTGTCTTAACAATTACGTTGCACAGTGTGAATGGAAACGAACCCCTGCACGCGCACTTTCTATTCCATGTTCCATTTGTTTATATGCTGCAGATGATCGCCTGCCTTCATTGTTTTACCCAAATCAAAGGTAAACAATGACATGTCATAATAATTCACAAACGAAACTCACGCCAACAAAACTTTCCACTTTCCAAATAGTCTGAATGAACACTTTCCGAGACAAAGTGCAACCAACTTCATGTCATCTGGGTTTATATTGAACTCCACATTTACAAACTGTGTTTTCAATTTTTCAAGGAAAAGGTCAAAATCTAAATTAAATTTAATTCAGTGTTGCTTTGAATGACAGCACCCTCCCGTGAAGTAGAAAAGGAGATTGAGTTTTGTGTGGGCATGGCCTATAACGTTCCTTCTAACTTACGCATTTCATTGGTCAATAAACGTTGTAATGGCGCAGAAACATGTTTCACTGAAATGTATCGTTATTTCAAACAGAATTGTAGAACACTATGCCTTTTGTATTCAGTTATCACCAGGAAACATGATGCGACCTGGTTTTTATTTCAGATCCGCAATGTAGTGAGCGCTTAAATTTATTGCCCCTCAGTTTAATTATAAGAAATGATCGTGTGTTTCTGTCTATTCCTTGAGTTATGAACGCCAAAAAGCAAAGGCCAAACATAGGTAGAAGCAAACTATCATTCCTTATATAAACTCCCAAAAGCAAAAGCCTTTCCTGATGGTTCGAGGAAATATTACCAGGTAAAATGAAGGAGCTGAATTAGAGAACGCCAATGGTCCGCTGTTGCATGGTGCATTCAAACCTGGGCCAATTCGAACGTCAATAGCAGCATGGACCTGGAGACCATATCTGGCGTATGACTCGCCCGTCTTCGTCTTGGTGTAAATATTAGTTGTATACACTACCCAAAGTATGCTAAGCACCAAATATTTGACACATCATTGTGAAATATGCTTGTGACATATTTGCGATATTTTTGTTGGACATGATTGAGGAATGTATTGAGATGGTCCCCAGTATTTACATTAGCTTTCGTGACAGTCATGGAAAGCATATACCCCTTGATTTTTATGATGTTTTCGTGTACTGTCTACATGCACATGACATGTGTAGGGTATTCAATCTTCATTTCAACACAAACCCTTGTGATTTAGTGATTGAATATGGCAAATGCAAATGTAAGAAGACATTTGTCTGAAGCAGAAATGTGGCTGACTGTAGAGATGGTGGAGCAAGGGGCTACCCATCGCCAGGTTGGTGAAGCCCTTGGTGTGCAACATACGGTGATCACCAGAGCCTGGGCAAGATTTCAGTAGTATGGCACACCAGTAAGACGGCATGGTGGTGGCAGAAACTGGGCAACATCTGCAGCTGAAGACCGGTTTTTAATCATCCAGGCCCGTAGCAACTGCTTTGCCACAGCAACCCAGCTTCACAGTGACCTTCAGAATGCATCCGGGGTAAATGTTTCGACGCAGACTATCCGGGCAAGGTTGCACAAAGGTGGTCTCCGATTGAGAAGACCATGTATTCGCATTCTGCTGCCCCAGGTTCACTGCCAGGCACGATATGAATGGGCCATGGACCGCGTTGGATGGACCAGAGAAGGCTGGCGACCTGTCCTTTTTACAGATGAGTCAAGGTACTGCCTAGACCACACAGATAGACGTTCTAGGATATGGAGAAGACCAGGAGAGCGATTCTATGCAGCGAACATTGCTGAGCTTTGTTGGAGGGTCAATCATGGACTGGGGTGGCATCAGCAGGGATGGGCGTATAGAGGTCTGTGTCCTTGAACGTGGTACATTGACTGCACAGCGGTATATTGATGAGATCCTGGATGCCCACGTCAGATTGTATGCAGGTGCTGTGGGTGATAGATTCATTCTGATGGACGATAATGCCCGCCCTCATGTTGCCCATGCTATCGGGGAGTACCGACAAAGGGAGGGGATTGAGCGTACGGACTGGTCAGGAAGATTCCCTGACCTCAGTCCAATCGAACATGTCTGGAATGAGTTGCAGCTTGCAGTTTCAGCCCGTCCAGTCCAGCCAAGAAGTGTCCAGGAGCTTGGTGCCATGCTGGTCCAAGAATGGAACAACACCCCACAAAGGACCACCAGAAACCTCATTGGGAGCATGAGAAGGCGTTGTCAAGCTGTAATTAATGAGTCTCATACTCGATATTGAACCCATTACCAGTTCGCTCCGTCAACTTTTTGGCAAATTGAAAAAATTCCTCTTTTACCAATAATATCCATTTTCCATGGTTATAGTGTTCAAAAGCTAAAAAATAATGTCAAACACAAATGAAATCTTAATTTCTGTACTTAAATCATTAAAGATATAATTAAATAAAATATATATACACTTTTCATTACAATATTCCAACTAAGACGTAAAACAGGTAGTTGGATATACTTGGTGCTTAGCAAACTTTGAGTAGTATATATATAGAATATACCCATAGTAGCTTGGTGTACCAAATGCTCAGCACTCGTGGTGAAGTGGTGTTAACCGCGAGCCTTTGGCTGAACATTTCGTCGCGTGAGAACCATAAGGTTCTATCTTCCAGTGGAAGATAGAACCTTATGGTTCTCACACGACGATTTGGTACATCAAGCTACTTTGGGTATATTTTATTTATACCATGATCGTCAGATTATTAAGAGTCGCTATTATTTTTTCTCGATTTTACTGAGCACCAGACGTACGTACGTGCGAATCTGTTTTTGTTTACACGAACATCCGTGGGCGGTACTTCCGCTGTAAATTTGATCGCCGAAACGAAATGGAAAATGAAACGGGTCCTGTTTCATTTTAATAGCATAATGACATACCATTTCGAGTTATGGATGCTTTATTAACGAGACAATGCATGTTTGTTAAGTTTTATTGTCTTATGGGGTAAACTCATTTAAAAACGTGATAAATAATTGTCACTTTCGTTTCACTCTTCGTGAGTCGACGTGCGATAAATTTACACCAGTTGCATTCAGGTCGACGTCACCAAAGATCAACTTGGATGTAGTTCTACTGTAGGTGTAAATTTTAACTACTGAAATCCCATTGCTGCCGAGTTCTCCACGGTTGGTGTGTAAAGCTAAAATTTATGTCATAGGCTTTTCATATATTGTAGAATAGGTAACCATGGTACAAATATATTTATTGTTATATCGAATTTATTTTCTCATAATTGTTCCGTCTTTGTGAAACAAAAAGTTTATATTCGGCTTTGCTGCCATAGAAACATATGTCCATAAATTTTAATAGCAATAAAAAGCAGCTTAGTCCATTTTCAATCAACTAATTTTTTCTGGTTTTGTTTTCATGCCCTTCTTGAACACTACTATGTTGGGGTCAGAAAATAGAATTTAAGCCTTCATCTAACAATGCGGCTGATTTTGCACAACGCTACCTATGGTAATCGCATTTGCCTATAAACTGAGTATATATCATTCGTTGGAACGAGCTCTCAAATTCTGAGGGGTCACTAGCCTTGTTTAAAATTGTTTAAATTGTTTAAATTTCTGAAATAAATGATCAGCTCGATTTATGGGAAGGTTATTTATTCTGATCAGCAGATGTAGCTCACGCATACAGAAAACATACATTTATTGAAGAAATATAATGTATGTTAACAGAAATGAACCTTTGAACCCTGATGGCATCTTCCGTGTCCGTTCAATGACATCAATTGGAAGAGTCCATATTTGTTTGTAAGAGGTACACCATTCTTAATTCCAGCATGCAGCCTCGGAGCTGCACCATGAAAATATTGATGGGTCTATCAGACAAATTCACTGAGGCGCCATCTACGTTATGAATTCAGATCTTATCGCGATCCTGGGCCGGGGAGGCGACATTTCCATTGCAAACGGTTACGTCTTTACTGATTCTTCTAACTGATAATTATTCACTTTGTGGTAAGTTCGGTGCCTGCAGAAGCTTGTTTACTGCAGAATATGTGCATCTCTAGATGAATGGGTAAATATTTGTTTGATAATTTATTCAAAATTATTACGTCAGTTTTTAATATATACTCAGAAAAGCTCACCTGGCCTATTTTGAAAAGGATTCAGGCTTCTCATTTAAACTGGCTATGTTTTCCCTGGCTCACCATATTATAGTAATCAACAGCAATCAGCATTAAAGTTCAAGTTCAGAACAGATTTCCAGCACATACAGTACAGTCGCCGTGGGCTGGTCGCATCCACGCGCGGGCCGTGATATGCACCCATGCGTTTACCAGGTAATACAAATCGACAACAGAAATATTTTAACTAATGAAGCATAAAAGTCCACCTTTGCCGGTCCCCGTGCCTTAAAGAACCTGCGCATCATGAACAGAGGCAAGCGTTCGGTGTAACATGCGGTGGACATTAAAAGTTTATTGGGGCCTGTTACATGCTTCCTCGAGATTTAATGTGAATAAGATGGAAGTATTTCTCGATATCCACGGATAACGACTTTCATAGTGCACAGGCCTCCAACTCCGCCGACGATGACGTAGTTTGCGATTCACTTCAAAACGAGAATCTCAACTTTCCCAAATTCATATTACGCCTGTTTTGAATTAGGCTCATGTGATATTCGCGGAATTTAAAAGAGCCCCTTTCATAAACGCGAAATAAACATTCGAAAGTCTTTAGTCTAAACGCAGTATTCTGGCCGGGGGATCCCCCAGAAAGGTTGTCGCGTAGGGAGGGGGGGGGGGGGATAATGGGTGGTCATTCAATCAGTTATTTATTTTAATTGAATTTTACCATTGCTAATGTATACTGACTTTCAGTGAATTTCGAGCTTTTTCAACATATTCCGTTCTATTGCACTGTTTGCAGCATTTATTGGTGGCAGTTTTTATTACACTAACGTCTCAGAATAATTGATTGAATGACTTCCTTCTGAAGACCTGGCAATACCCACACTCGACGGGCCAATCGGCCAACGGATATGTATTTTATCAATGCTGGTAGAGTATACCGCAGTGTGTACTTCTGGTGCCGTTCGCTGGTGATTCGCGACATTAACCCCCCCCCCCCCCCCCACCCCCCCCACACACACACGAGTTGGGCTCGAAATAAGGGTGGACGTCATATGCAGATGAATTGACTAACTACTAAAATATGACTAACAACCAAACACACAAACGACTGCATGTTGAGACGCCTGAGTCTGACTCAGATTCTGACATATACAGAACAAAAGCTAAAGACAATTGGTCAAGATTCATAGTCATCTCTTCTAAAAATAAGAAGCTGCCAATTTAAATCCATTCGCTTTAGAAAAAAAAGGCACTAAGAGGTAGAGCTGGGAGTATTAAAGGGGTTAAAATATTAATATCTGGGGATTATTGATTGAAAATGCTAGCCATACACATGCCTTCAATCTTTTAAAAACTAAAAGCTTAGAAGACATAGAAGTGACCGCAAGCTCTCACAAAACCCCAATTCCAGCAGAGGTGTTGTACGAACGAGAGAGCTTGCAAATATTGATGATTCGGAAATTTTGAAAGAATTAAAACCACAAGGTACAATTAGCCAATTAGCGATTAGCGTGAACAGGACAGCAATCTAGAAAAATGGAAACGAAATCAAGACCAGGTCTTATATACTTGGAATTAATATTATTCAACCCGCCCCACCCCCCCCCCCCCCCAAATCGATCAAAGTGGGATATCTGGACATCAAAGGGGATCTATATATTCCAAATCCACTAAGATGCTTCAGATGACAAAACTTCGGATATAGTGAAGATTCGTGCCGAGGGCAAGTACAAGTAACATGCCATAAATGCAGTGAAAAGCACGAGTGTCATGTACTAACACTACTAATAAATGCGTTCATTCCCAGGGTAACCACATATCATCTTCAAAGGATTGTCCTGTCTGGAAAAGAAGAGAAATTAATTCAAAGAGTAAAATGTGAAAAGCAAATAAGCTTGAAGGAGGCCAGATACATTGTTTCATCCATGCCGGCGTGAGCACTTCAACTCCACCATACGCTACATAATTAAAACAAAAAAATACAGATAAGATCAGTAGAATTCCAGACTACTCATGCATGGCTTAAAGGCACAATACCTGCCCCGTTGCAGGCTTTTACAAGTGGACCGTCCAATCAAACAGAACCAAAATCTACCCAAACACAGCCAACAATTTGAAAAATAACAGGAAAAAAAAACAGAAACAGGAAAAAGATCCACCTAAAACTGCAAAATACTAAGGACCAAATAACATCAGACCAGACAAATGATCCAAACAAACTCAACCATAAATCACATCAAAGAGGACTGTGTCAGAGTCAGATAAGGACATTGGGAAAAGAAAATAAGAAAAAGGATAAAGAGAAACAAAGCACTTCAGAACCCTGTTATCAGTAACATGTTTGAAACTTTGAAGAGACAGCAGTCGACGAATGAATCGAC